>OY992539.1:116541062-118941062 GCA_963921195.1 Pegoplata infirma | reverse complement strand
GGGGTACGCGGCTGATAAAATTTAAAATTAGGGGTACGCGAGCCAAAAAGGTTGGTAACTGCTGGTCTAGTCAAAATTTGTGGCATGTTTTTTTAAGATTTAATTTAATTTTTTTCCTGAGAAAATATTTTCGATGTTAAATTTTTTTGTAACTTTATTTAAATCCCATAGTGCAACATTTTTGTGAATTAAAAAAAAATAAAAACAACAAATAATAAAGCTGTCAAATTTTACAGCTTTTAATCTCCAGCAAAAAGTTATTCTAGGCACTATAACTATTTTGTTTTAGTGGCAATACAAAGAAAGAAAAAATCATGCAACTAAACTTACAAAACTTATTTGCAAAAAAAGGAACATTTTGTTGCACAAGTTAGTTGCATAAGAAATTACGATTAAAGCTATTTTCCTTTTAGATTTTTTTTTTGTATTTTCATCTACAGAATTATGGCTATAAAATCCTTTTGAGACATGTTTAACAATGTTAAATATATTAAAAAAAAATAAAATGTTTCTTAACATCAAAATGTCTTAACAAAAATAATTTCATAAAAATTTTGATGGTTTAAAGCTTTAACTAGAAAAATATCCTTGTTCAAACACACTTTCATGCTTTCTACCAAAAAATGGTATAGCGCAAAAAAAAAACAAGAACCCACTAAATGGTAAAACGTTATAAATTCCAAACACTCAAAAGCATAAAAATCCTTTTGTATGCAATGCATACTTAAAACTACACTACAGTTCAGTACAACACAGAACACTTAAGCGAGAAGAAGAAGCGAAATGGGAGTTAGTGGAGAAAATTCAAATAACGAAATATGCAAAAAACAAAAATACATGAAAAAAATATGCATAATCGATTTAAAGCAGCTGTCGTTGGCAGTGAACTAGGAACAATTTACAGGCTAAAAATACACCAACTAATATTAAATACAAGGATAAATTTTCTATAAATCAGGTATAAGAAAACTATGGCACAAAAACTGTGCACTAAAAATTTTAGCAAAAAAAAAATTATTATTGTGCACTAAGATGAACGAAATTTTTCTATACAAAAAATGTCTCAGAATTTAAGATTTTTTCTATAGGAAAAATGTCAAAGAATTCAGGACTTTTTCTATAGTAAAAATGTCTCAGAATCTAAAACTTTTTCCATAGGATAAATAAATCAGAATCTGTGACTTTTTCTCTAAGAAAATTACTCAGAATCTTAGACTTTTTCTATAAGAAAAATGTCTCAGAATCTGAGACTTTTTCTATAAGAAAAATGTCTCAGAATCTGAGACTTTTTCTATAAGAAAAATGTCTCAGGATCTGAGACTTTTTCTATAAGAAAAATGTCTCAGAATCTGAGACTTTTTCTATAAGAAAAATGTCTCAAAATCTGAGAATTTTTCTATAAGAAAAATGTCTCAGAATTCTGAGACTTTTTCTATAAGAAAAATGTCTCAGAATTCTGAGACTTTTTCTATAAGAAAAATGTCTCAGAATTCTGAGACTTTTTCTAAAAGAAAAATGTCTCAGAATTCTGAGACTTTTTCTATAAGAAAAATGTCTCAGAATTCTGAGACTTTTTCTATAAGAAAAATGTCTCAGAATTCTGAGACTTTTTCTATAAGAAAAATGTCTCAGAATTCTGAGACTTTTTCTATAAGAAAAATGTCTCAGAATTCTGAGACTTTTTCTATAAGAAAAATGTCTCAGAATTCTGAGACTTTTCTATAAGAAAAATGTCTCAGAATTCTAAGACTTTTTCTATAAGAAAAATGTCTCAGAATTCTGAGACTTTTTCTATAAGAAAAATGTCTCAGAATTCTGAGAATTTTTCTATAAGAAAAATGTCTCAGAATTCTGAGAATTTTTCTATAAGAAAAATGTCTCAGAATTCTGAGAATTTTTCTATAAGAAAAATGTCTCAGAATTCTGAGACTTTTTTTATAAGAAAAATGTCTCAGAATCTGAGACTTTTTTTATAAGAAAAATGTCTCAGAATCTGAGACTTTTTTTATAAGAAAAATGTCTCAGAATCTGAGACTTTTTCTATAAGAAAAATGTCTAAGAATCTGAGACTTTTTCTATAAGAAAAATGTCTCAGAATCTGAGACTTTTTCTATAAGAAAAATGTCTCAGAATCTGAGACTTTTTCTATAAGAAAAATGTCTCAGAATCTGAGACTTTTTCTATAAGAAAAATGTCTCAGAATCTGAGACTTTTTCTATAAGAAAAATGTCTCAGAATCTGAGACTTTTTCTATAAGAAAAATGTCTCAGAATCTGAGACTTTTTCTATAAGAAAAATGTCTCAGAATCTAAGACTTTTTCTATAAGAAAAATGTCTCAGAATCTGAGACTTTTTCTATAAGAAAAATGTCTCAGAATCTGAGACTTTTTCTATAAGAAAAATGTCTCAGAATCTGAGACTTTTTCTATAAGAAAAATGTCTCAGAATCTGAGACTTTTTCTATAAGAAAAATGTCTCAGAATCTGAGACTTTTTCTATAAGAAAAATGTCTCAGAATCTGAGACTTTTTCTATAAGAAAAATGTCTCAGAATCTGAGACTTTTTCTATAAGAAAAATGTCTCAGAATCTGAGACTTTTTCTATAAGAAAAATGTCTCAGAATCTGAGACTTTTTCTATAAGAAAAATGTCTCAGAATCTGAGACTTTTTCTATAAGAAAAATGTCTCAGAATCTGAGACTTTTTCTATAAGAAAAATGTCTCAGAATCTGAGACTTTTTCTATAAGAAAAATGTCTCAGAATCTGAGACTTTTTCTATAAGAAAAATGTCTCAGAATCTGAGACTTTTTCTATAAGAAAAATGTCTCAGAATCTGAGACTTTTTCTATAAGAAAAATGTCTCAGAATCTGAGACTTTTTCTATAAGAAAAATGTCTCAGAATCTGAGACTTTTTCTATAAGAAAAATGTCTCAGAATCTGAGACTTTTTCTATAAGAAAAATGTCTAAGAATCTGAGACTTTTTTTTTATAAGAAAAATGTCTCAAAATCTGAGACTTTTTCTATAAGAAAAATGTCTCAGAATCTGAGACTTTTTCTATAAGAAAAATGTCTCAGAATCTGAGACTTTTTCTATAAGAAAAATGTCTCAGAATCTGAGACTTTTTCAATAAGAAAAATGTCTCAGAATCTGAGACTTTTTCTATAAGAAAAATGTCTCAGAATCTGAGACTTTTTCTATAAGAAAAATGTCTCAGAATCTGTGACTTTTTCTATAAGAAAAATGTCTCAGAATCTGTGACTTTTTCTATAAGAAAAATGTCTCAGAATCTGAGACTTTTTCTATAAGAAAAATGTCTCAGAATCTGAGACTTTTTCTATAAGAAAAATGTGTCAGAATCTGAGACTTTTTCTATAAGAAAAATGTCTAAGAATCTGAGACTTTTTCTATAAGAAAAATGTCTCAGAATCTGAGACTTTTTTTTTATAAGAAAAATGTCTCAAAATCTGAGACTTTTTCTATAAGAAAAATGTCTCAGAATCTGAGACTTTTTCTATAAGAAAAATGTCTCAGAATCTGAGACTTTTTCTATAAGAAAAATGTCTCAGAATCTGAGACTTTTTCTATAAGAAAAATGTCTCAGAATCTGAGACTTTTTCTATAAGAAAAATGTCTCAGAATCTGAGACTTTTTCTATAAGAAAAATGTCTCAGAATTTGAGACTTTTTCAATAAGAAAAATGTCTCAGAATCTGAGACTTTTTCTATAAGAAAAATGTCTCAGAATCTGAGACATTTTTTTCAAATTTTGTGAGTGATTGTAAATATTAATTAATTTTATTGCCCAAATTCTCTTTGTTTTTGACTTTAAATATTCAATTAAAAAAAATTTGAAATTTCTTAAATACTTTACTGAATTACCCAGCAAAGTTTTTGGTTCGGAATAAGCAGTTGAAGAATAAACTATAGTAATCTGGAACTTGTCTTAAATTATTTTCCATTTTCAAATAAAATTGAACCGCAAGCAACATATTTTTTAAACTAGAGTTTTTTTGAAAAAAAAAAATTATCTTGAAACGAAAAAACCTGTTTTATTAAATACCTGTTCTTAAAAATCTTCCTGGATTGTCTTTTATTTTCACTTGTTTTTCAAAGTTGTGACATTTTTGATTTTACTGTAAACATTTTTTAATTTCTTAAAATATTTTTTTTTTTTTAATTTTTCTACTTTATTGTTGACATTAACTCTTTAAAAAGAAAAAAGAAACTTAAAAAAAGTTGTGACAATATATGATTTCTTTTTTTTGCTTTTTAAACAAGTGGGTACATATTGAAAATATAATGTAAAAAAAAAAACAAACATGAGTAAAAACTTTATCGTTAGAAAGACATAAATCTTGACGTCTTTTGGCAAAATGATTTCACATAAATTTTTTATGAAATCACCTTAAAAGGTTGTTGACACGAGACAAACAAAAAAAAATATACACATATGAAGAAAATACACTCATAATAAAAAGCTTATCAAGTTACCAAAAAAAAAAGTCTGCAAAAACTATATATAATGGCATCAGTGCATTATGACTCCCTCCCCATAGTTCCTACACCAAAAAAAGGGGGACAGTTTCTGGCTTATTATGAAGTTTAAAATCAATAAAAATTGTATTTCCTTGTGTTTTTGAAAAACTGAAATATGTAACATTTCTACACCATTTACAGATGTAATTAAAAAAATATCAATTGCACTGTGCTTGAATTTGACACTTTTTTTTAACAACCTGGGCACCCTACAGGTAAAGTTAATTCGAGTACGCTGAATTCAATGGTGCTAAATAGCATTTTTTTTAAGTTAGAGCTCGTATTCGCGATATTTGCGATTTAAAATTTTGATGCTCAAGTACAATAAAAACGATATTTTTAAACTTTTGCTATGATTTTTAAATTTAAAACCATTCAAGTCTGTTAAACTAATATAACAAACCATAATACCGTGAATTTTTTTCGCCAAAAACATTTTTTGTTCGCGTAAAACCTTTATTTTCGTGAAAAAATTTGTTCAATACAAATATTTTTAGATTGACTTGAATTTAAGACATCCATCTGGTGAAGCTAATTCACATATACTAAATCCCATTGCAATATCAGTTTTTTCAAACCCGAGTAAAAATTTTAATATGGCGTCACATAAAATTATATAACGTTTGATCTGTCCTCGAATACAATTAGATATAATTTTATCCCAAAAATTGTGGATAGAATTGCATTAAATTGGATTTATTAATATCTTATTTTATTCATTTGTATATAGTTTGATACAATTTTGTCCGAAATATATCTCTATCCAATGGCATCAAATTATATGTATTGGATACAATAAGATCCAATTATATGGGCACTTCCACCGATAGGTCTACCAAGACCAAAAAACCAAAAGTTCTTAAAACCAATTTGTTTTAACATATTTTCATAAGAAACAATCAAATTTTACTAACGTGAACAAATTTTACATTTATTCATAACCCATTTCGAGATATTCGAATATAAAGTCGAGCAAGCCAATTTTTTCTCATTGTGAAATTTCTATTGCACCTTTTGTTTTGATAAAAGTTCTCAAAGAGAAGCATTAAATGTTGACTTTTGCTTTTAAAAAATCTTTCTGGAGATACAAAGAGCTAAAAAAAAATGCATAACAAACTATGCATTTAAAAAATAACCGTAAGTTTTTGCTATGCTTTATCATATATTTCGATGTCCCGTGCGACATAGAAAAACAACATTAGTTATTAGTGCGTCAAGTAGACATGACGAAAATTCATCAAATATTGAGAACAAACACAGATTTTTATTATAATTAAAATAAAAAAAAAAAATTTAAAAATAATAAAATCTGTGATCTTGGTTCTTATATAAAGTTGGTCACGTGCGACATGGTAAGTGTGGACTTTAAAATTTTTAAAAAATATATTTTTTTTCATAAACTATTTACTTATATAAATACATACTTTTAAATTATTTAAATATAGATGAGTAGGGATGAGATCATGCACTAAAAAATCCAAAATATGCGCTTAAAATATGCGCAAAAAAATTCAAAATATGCGCTAAAAACCTTAAAATATGCACTAAAAAATAAAATGTAGGCAATAAAAATCTTGTTTTCATACGAAAAACTTTATAAAAAGAAAAAAATAACGCCGGCCTTAAATAGTAAGATTTAAAAATTTATGCACCATAATTGTTTTAAAAATTAAACAATCTATAAAAAAGTTAAAAAAAATATTTTTCTTATTTTCAAAATAATTTTTTTTAAAATTTAAAATCGATTGTGAAACAAATCAATTTCAATTTGTGTTTTTGCTCATTTATGCCAAAATATGCAAAAATATGCACTTAAAAGTTGGGAATATACACAAAATATGCATTTAAAACCAAAATATGCAAAAATATGCATTTTCACCAAAATATGCAAAAACAAATCGATGCCATTTTAACGCAAATTTCTTGATTCGGAAAGATAATTGGTCGATATCGTTTTTAGACGATCGACAAAAAACATGCATTTGCATGGAAATCACATCCTTATAGATGAGTATAAACGGCGAAAAAATAAAGAGTGATGCAAACGGTGGAGAGAAAAGTTAAAGGAAGATGAAATAAAATTACAAGACAATAAATTAAAAAACAAGGAAATAATGCGGAATGCTAGACAAAAGTGGAAATCGTTGGCTGAAGGACGTATTGAAATAAAATGAATGAATAAAAATATGTTTTTTAAGTTTATTTATTTATAATTTGTTAAAAAAAGAACAACTAAAACAACATAAATATGATGATGGAAAAAAATGTCCCGTGCGACAGTGATAAAAGTTATATTAAAAAAAAGTAGAAATAATTTTGAGGTAAAATTTTACAACTTTTAAGAGACATTATTAGCCAACATTCTAAAATTAGTCGCATTGTGATATTGCCTCAGGTTAAGCTAAAAACAGAATTTTAATTGATAGTCGCGAAAACCACTTCTGTTTTTTGTCCCGTGCGAATGGTTGTGTTCTTTGCGATTATCTCGAAAAATTGAAACAATTTCCAAAATCAACCTGAGCAACAATTATAGAGCTAGTTAAGAGCTATAAGTTTCACCTTTTGTCAAGAAAAAAATTCTTTATCTTTTGACTTTTATTTCAACTTAAATGTGTTCAACGGTCACGTTCGACATGATGGAATTGCCCATATCTAATTGTATAAAATTTTATCGGGTTATAGTGAATCTTTTTTTGGTTGAAATAACATACATCACAGGTCAACTATACATACACCAAATAAAGTTTGTGTACGCTTCGAACCAGAATATGTAGTTTATCAAACTGTAAAAATACTTGTAAAATTTTTAAACTGTAAAAAAAACTTAGAAAAATTTCAAACTGTAAAAAATCTTTGAAAATTTCAAACTGTAAATTTTTTTTTAACATATATGGTTATATATGACATCACAGAAGGAATATATAATTATATATTAAATGCTCTTGAAAAAAATTTAAGTTTAGTTAAATATATAATTTTATATAATTAAAGGTGATAATATATATTTTTATATAAAATGAAGTTTTGATACTTGTGCCTTATATAATTTTATGTAATAACATCAACCATATTTATTTATATCTGAATTATCATCAAATAATATGTAATTACATATAACTCCATATGAAAATTAAGAAAATCTGTTAACTTATATGTAATCATATAATGTTTTATATGATTGGATAAAATTATATACGTCTGTATATAATTATTTTTACTCGGGAAGTTAGCGTATGTCTTAGCGATATTCGCGATTAATTTTTTTTTTTTGTATTTTTAAGTAAAAAAAATATATATGAAGGACTTATTGTTAAAACTCGATAAGCAACATTTCATTTTATGGTGGTTTTTGCCTTAAAACTTTTAAAATAATGTAGAAAATATAAATAAAATAACCGAGCTCGAGGTCTGCTAGGTTATTTTATTTATATTACAAATTAAAGGTCGAATAAATACAACATTAAATTTAAAAATAATGTAGAAAATAGAACTTTTGCAAAACTTTTATTCTCAATATACTTGTACGAAGGGCTAAAGCAAGACTTCTGCCAAAAATCTGTCAATGGAACATCAGCAGAAGGCGAAAAACATGAAAAAATACTATGGTCACCTAAAATGCAAAAGGCCCTAACTAACATTTTATTAATTTTACAGGAGAAGCAAAAAACAGTAAAGAGTAAAATTTTTAATTTGTTAATAACTTTGTTGGTTTTGATTAGTGCCCCCCATTTCCCGGTTCTCGGTATTCCCGGGAATACCGGTATTCCCGGTTCTGGAACCGGTTTCCCGGTTCTAGATATATTCCCGGGAATACCGGTATTCCCGGTTCTGATCCTGGTACCGGTTCTCAAAAACCAAAAAAATACTATACCACAAAATATTTAAATTACACTATTTAATCAGTATTTCAGAAATATTTAGTTGTGTTTGTAAAATTATTTAAAAATCATGCAACTATTTTTTCTTAAATTAAAAAAAATAAATGGAAATGTTGTTTTTCACATGTTTTGTATTTTTTTTGGTAAAGGCAATGAAAAAATTTTATTTGTACAAAATTTTACAAAATATACATTCCGGTAGTACCGGGAATACCGTCAGAACCGGAACCGGGAATACCGGTATTCCCGGGAATACCGGTATTCCCGGGAATACCGGGATACCGGAATACCGGGAATGAATTAAGAACCGGGAAACCGGTACCATTTCTCGGTAATTCCGAGAACCGGGAATACCGGTATTCCCGGTACTACGGTACTGACCGTAGGCACTAGTTTTGATTGAATTTCGCTAAAATTTTGTGAGTACGTACGTTTTGTGAGTATGTATAAAAATAAATCACAAAATGATTAAAAAATGTATTTCTAGTTGCGTTCATTTGCGATTTCGCAATGCACATGTTTTTAATTTTTGGCTATAAAATCGCTAATTTTTATTATGTGACCCTAATTTTTTGTAGGGACGTGTAGGTTAATAAAATACACCAAAATCTATCAAAATACCGATTTTGAATTTTTTGTTAGTTAGGGCGTTTTGCATTTTAGGTAACGATATGTTGCTTATCAAGTTCTTGCAGTAAGCCCTTAATATAGACAATTTCTGAATTTTTATCATCTAAATTCTATTGAATATACAAAAAAAAATATTCGCGAAAAAAATTTTCGCTTTATTTTTTTTCGCGAAATTTTTTTTTGAAATTTTTTTTATTTTGCTATTAATTTATGAAACTGTGTAGAATACGATACACTGCATACGCAAAATTTTTCGAAAAAATTTTTTTTTTCTTCTGATACAGATCACACTATAAAACAAGTAAGAAAATTATAGTCGTTCAAGACCGACCATATAATACCCTACACCAGTGTTTCCCGGAAAATGGGTACCAAGTCCAAACATGGACCAATTGGGTCTATCATTTGTCAAATCTTTAATAAGTGTAGAAAACACTCACATACCAAATTTGAGTGAAATTGGCTTATATTTGTTGCAAATAAACCGCTTTTAATAATATCGGGCGAAATTTTCATATGGGGCCTAAGTTCAAAAATGGTCCGATTATAATCAGATTTTTGGGTCATTAATTATAGTCCTTCAAGACCGGCCATATAGTACCCTACACCAGAGTTTCCCGGAAAATGGGTTCCAAGTTCAAACATGGACTGATTAGATCTATATTTTGTCAAATCTTTAATAAGTGTAAAAAGCACTCACAAATCAAATTTGACTGGAATAGGCTTCTTTTTGTTGACAATAAACCGCTTCAACTGAATATCGGGCGAAATTTTCACATGGGACCTAAGTCCAAAAATGGTCCGTTTATTATCAAATTTGATATGGTTATTAAAGTACGCGTTGAACATACACAAACATAATTTTAATTAAATATTTTTTTTATTTTCATGAAATTTGAGAGATTTTTGTGAAAATCGCGAAGGTGGTTTGTAAGGGGGCTACAAGAAGAACTGGTCCGATTTCTTTAAAATTCGGACCGGTGATTTGTGTGGATGAAACATGATTACCTGCCAAATTTCGAAATATTCGGCTATTTAATTCATTTGAGCCAAAACTAAAGAGGACCTTTGTATCTGGGCTAGGTCTAAATATGGACCGGTTTTTTTCCAATTTCAATAGGATTCGTCCTTGGGCCAAAAGAGGCTTAAGTTTAAAATTTCAAGTCAATTGATTAAAAATTGCGACCTGTATTGTGTTAACACCGTTTACATGGACAGACGGACGGACGGACATCGCTAAATCGACTCAAAAAGTGATTCTAACAAGGGAAGTCTCCCTAGTGTCACCCGCGGATCTTTATGGAATTGGTTTTATTTTGTAGAGCAGAAAAAATAAAGGAACACGTATTTTTTTTTAGCGGCCCAAATTCATATTTAGGGGGTAAAAAGGAGGGGGGAAGACAAGGCCATTTTTCAGTTTTTTTCGTTTATCTCCTATACTATGCAAAGAAACCTAGTCATGTTGCATACCAAATGAAAGGTCTTTGGAAAACCTATCTACGTGTGCTAAGAACGTGTCCAAACATGCACAACTTTTCGTCATATTGAGTAAAATACTAAAATTTTAGGACATTTTTGTTAATAATTCGAAAAATATTAACTTCTATGGCCCGTTGTTAACACCACGAGATATGTATTTTTAATACCTTTAATCTGATACCACACATGCCTATATTAATTTTGTTTAAATAGGCTTGAATCGTGAAAACCTGAAAAAGGTCAATTTCCCCCCATACAAATCGACCCCTCTAAAAAATGTATTTGGGCCGCTAAAAAAAAATACGTGTCTAATTAATTTTCGTTCTTAACAACATATCCAAATTTCATGAAGATCGAAGGGTGACACCAGGGAGACTTCCCTTGTAAGTCGATCGGTATACTTAACCTTTAACTGACGAGGTGAATTTTTAGAGCATAGTTTATGACGTGGTGGTAAATTTTACCCCTTTTTAATTTTTTAAACAAAAATTAATAAAAAATATTTTTTTATAATTATTTGTTTTTTAAAACTAAGTTACATCATTTATAATAACAATAAATGTAAAACTTAAAAAAAATATAAGCTATTTTCATCATAACAGTTACTTTATTTCACGAACCTTTTTTTATGTAAAAAAAAAACGTCACAAGGATAACTTATAAAAAAATTATGAATAAAATATAAACCAAAATTTTTATGGATGTTAATTTACAGTCAAATGTATACATTTTAAGAAATATAAGAGATCGTAGAGAAAAAAAAATTAATTGAAGAAACTACAGGTCAACCTTTTTGGAGGCTTTTAGACCCTCCACCACTCAGTGGTACAGGGTATAACAGAGTAAGTAAAAAAAGTAAGAGAAACTTACTACCCGAAATACAGGTCCTAACCAACCTTCAAGTATGCCGAACAACTCAGAATCGTTTTTTGCGTTGATTTAGTGATTTCCGTCTGACAGTATATCTGTCTGTCCGTCCGACCATCTGTCCACGTACACAGTGTAAGCGCGATACACCGCAACTAACAATCGCTTTTGCTGAAATTCCAATTTATATCAAGAGGAAATCACCGGTTCGTGTTTAGATTTGGTCACCAATACAAAGTTCCCCTTTAATTTGGCTTTAATGACTCTTTTAATTTTTTACTAACAACATATCCGAGGGGTGGTAAAAATAATTCTATTAAAACCTAACGTTTATTTCGAGGTGTGGTCAATAATTTTCAACTGAATACTTACGCTAATGCTGACATGGGGTAAAATATTTCCAAAGAAAAACTTACGTAAATGCCGACGAGTGGTAATTTTTACACCAGCATGTCCATTGCTCGGCTCATGCTAAGCCTAGCTTCACCAAAACACAACTATATATTAAAGATTGCGATTTGTGAAGATACTAAGAAAATGAAAATAATAGAGTGCAATGGGAGAGAATAATTCAAAAAAATTTAACGAGAGGGTAAAATTTACCACCACCTCGACAGTTAAAGGTTAAAAGTGGGTCTAGGACAAATATTTCGGGTAGTTACAAACATCAGCACAAACTCATTATACTCTGTACCACAGTCTGGTGTAGGGTATAATGAAGAATCTGATTGTGTTACATTCAGTTCAAGGAATCGAGAAAAATTCTAAAACATGTGCTGTTATGTAAATTTTTTGTGAAAAAAAAAATTGGAAAAAATGTTGGGCCTCCACCGAAATAAAATCCTGGATACGCCCCTGGTTGAGATTCTTCCCTTGTAAGTTAAATTATATAAATTTAACTAACTTAAAATTAAAAACTTTATTTATACATATGTTTTAATTTAAAATTGTATTCAAATAGTTTTTGTTTATTTAAGTTAAACAAATACTACTAGATATTTATATATTTTTACAATTGTTTTTACTTTTGTATGTAAATTTTTGTGTTTTTTTTTTTACAAATTTAATTCCAACATATTATTTTCTAGCATGAATTGCAGCACAAAGATATTATCAAATAAATAGTTTTTCTCTACTGTTTTAACTAAATATAATTCTCTATATAATAATAGTTTTAATTGAAAATGTAATATTATGCAAATATACGAATTTTTTGTAAATTAGAGTGGGCCGGTAAAAAATTAAGGTTATAATTTCGTATAATAAAACAAAATGGTTTTATAAGGTTTCAAGTTGAAAAAATGCAGAAGAAAAATTGAATTTGTAAAAATTATACCCATTTCTCATACCGGTTTCAAACACTCCAGTTAGTGTTATCATCAGTAGGATTTTAAATATTGGGTTGTCTTGTTAATGGAAATTGTTTTTTATATATGTGTATATTTATAGTTTCTACAGAATAAATTTTTACAGTTTTCAACACTACAGTTCTATTTCTAGCAACCACACCTCATACTTTTTTTCAACTTTTTTGTCTCTTACATTATTTCGTAAGGGTTGCCAACATGATCTGGAATTGCAGACACAAATGCGCAAACACAAATGAAGGAATTTGCGCTCGGGCACTAGAGCCACAGCTCGATATATTTGTTATAAGGGTTCAAGTTGAAAAAATGCAGAAGAAAATTTGAATTTCAAAAATTAAAGATATTTCTGGTATTCTCATACCGGTTTCAAACATTCCAATTTGTGTTATCTTCAGTGGGATTTTAAATATTGGATTGTCTTGATAATGGAAATTGTTTTTTTATATATGTTAATATTTATAGTTTCTATAGAATAAATTTTGACAGTTTCCAAAACTACAATGCTATTTCTATGGGTTTAATTTGAAGATACGTTCTTGTTGGTGGGTCCTAGAAAAATTTTTGTATTTTAAACATATTATTATCAGACAGTCAAACGAATGGACATCGCAAAAATGTGTTAGAATCGATCATTGATAAATTATATATAGTTGCACTTTATGACATTCTAGACCAATATTTGGGTTCGTCACACAAGAAATGATAAAGTGTGGTTGGTGGGAATTAAAAGGCGAAATAAAGCGAATTAAGCCAAATTTAATTTTGATAAATCGACATTTTCTAATCACTCTGTTATGCATAATTTAATATAAAATGAATTTTCAAAGTTTCATTAGTAAATAAATTTAATTTATTGAACACAAAAAAATCCTACTGTTCGACATATTTATATATATGAGGCATTCCACACCAAATGTCCCGCTACAGAAAAACATGTGTCCCGTAAATTTCTGAATAGGTTGTTTGGATAGCCCTATATGAAACTAAGAAAATTGCGTTTTTGGTTTTTAAAATTTTCAAAAACTAGGCTTATGAGGCGTGGTCAAATATTGAAAAAATGGTAAAATTTGTGTCAAGTTGCCAGGATTAAATATTTATCACATTAAAACGGAATGCACCACAATGTCAAAAATTTACATTCTTATATAGTTTTGTATGGGCTATCGATTAAAATTTTTTTTTGACAAATTTTCAGAACCCATTCTGAAATTTTCCATTTTTTAAAAAAGTCAATATATCAAAAATCCGGCCACTTTTTTTGCTTTTTTAATTTTTTTTTTTTAAAGTATAGATGTTTGTCCATCCACACAAAAAAAAATCAGAAACACTTTCTTCGTTTTTTTCGAGAAAATCGCATTTGAACTTTAAATTTCATAACAATTTTTTAATTTGCTTGTATTTCTTTGGTTTAACGTTGCGAATGAGTATTATTAATTGCATAAATATTCCTCATACGCTCTGTTGAAACAAGAAAATACAAGCAAATTACTAAATTGTTATGAAATTTAAAATTCAAATGCGATTTTCTCGAAAAAAAACGAAAAACGTGTTTCTGAATTTTTTTGTGTGGATGAGCAAACATCTAAACTTTAAAAAAAAATTTAAAAAAGAAAAAAAAAAAAAAAGTGGCCGGATTTTTGATAAATTGACTTTTTTAAAAAATGGAAAATTCCAGAACGGGTTCTTTTCCAAAAAAAAAAAAAAAAAAATTAACCGATAGCCCATACAAAACTATATAAGAATGTAAATTTTTGAGATTGTGGTGCATTCAGTTTTAATTTGATAAATATTTAATCAAGGCAACTCGCCACAAATTTGACAATTTTTCCAATATTTGACCACGCCTCCTAAGCCCAGTTTTTGAAAAATTGAAAAACCAAAAACGCAATTTTCTAAGTTTCATATAGGGCTATCAATACAACCTATTCAGAAGTTTACGGTACACATGTTTTTATCGCTGGACATTTGGTGTGGAATGCCTCATATTAGAGTGGTGTTTTTTTCTTCAACTTTTGATTACACATACAAATAACACAGTGCGACAGAGGTAAAATACTTTTGATATGACATAGTATAGGTTGTTGGTTTTGTCGAGTAGATCACAAAAATGCTTATTAAACTTTGCCAGACACCTTCAAATTTTGGAGTTCTTGTCAAAAAACCATTTTTGGGACCTGTCTCACTAAACCTCGTGTAATTCAGAATGTTTTAAATCGATTTTAAATTTTTTTAATGTTTTGGATAGAAGAAGGATAGGGTGAATTGGTCTATACAAGTAATTAAGATATCTATTGATTCTTTCAATAATTTCTAATTTTTTTGTTATAGTTTATCGATTTTTTTCTGCTATAGCTCGTTCAACATCCTTTATATTTATAGACGTATTTTTACGTCTATGAAAAAATCGGATGTTAATTGACAGAGTTGTGATATTTTTTCTAGAAAAGAAAATTAACATTTTGCTGGAAATCGATGTTCGGATTACACAGGAAAAAAGTGTTACATGAAGGTGCTAAAGGATCGCTGATCACAATTCTGAAAAAAAAAAATTCAAATTCAAAAGTGAGGATCCAAAATGGTGGGCATAATTACTTAATTCTTTGCTTATTGTATTTAATATTATCATTGTCGATGTATTTGGGGTCACTAATAACGAATACGAGCTCAGACCTTTAAAATTCAAAATGGCTGATCCAATATGGCGACAAATTTAAATTTAAATTTTTTTTATTTGTTGTCTGTTTTGTCCACAAACTTCGATTCTGATGGATTTTCGGATGTTAAACTGATTTTAAAATTAAAGATTTAAAATTCAAAATGGCGGATCCAGTTTGGCGGATATGGTGTTGTAATTCTTAGCTAATTGTACATAAATTAATTATTGTCGATGTATTTAGGGTCGGTTATTACCAGGGAAACCAAAAATATGCAGTATCATGTTTTTTCCTGCGCATTGTATTGATTAATGGGTAAGGTATTAATCCGTTTCAGAAGATTTTAAGAAATCTGGCACCGATTTGTTAGAGCATATTTTTGCATATTTTAGCCTTAAGAGCATATTTTTGCATATTTTAGGATTAAGAGCATATTTTAGCATTTTTCCATTTTTAGAGCATTTTTTACAATTTTTAGAGCTTTTTTTTAATTTTTGGAGCATTTTTTTCCAATAACTTATTTTTAAAAATTTTTAATTTTTGCGGGATTTTTATTTTTTAAGTTTTATTGAAATGTTTGTTTTGGTTTTGTTTTTTTGTCAGTTTAAAATGTCGGACAACAATTTCAAACTTTTTGCAAAATTACGGGGTTCTGACGAAAGATTTCCCTTTGGCCTGTTCTTGCTAACTTCTAAAGAATCTATGTTTTTTTTCAATATCAAAGTGTATCGCATGTTCAGCACCTTTGTAGAAAATAACTCCCCCACATAACGGTATTTTATGGGTTTATTCTCAAACAAATTGTAAAAAACACTGCAAAACATAGGAAAGAATTTTTTAAGAGCATATTTTTATTGTTTTTAGAGCATATTTTCCGTTTTTATGGGCATTTTTTAAGCGCTTAAAACGTGTTTTTTAGAGCATATTTTTGGTTTCCCTGGTTATTACGAATATGAGCTCAGATTTTTTAAATTCAAAATGGCGGATCCAATATAGCTACAAATAATAAATTAAGTTTGCGTGAGCGTGAGTTAACATGAGTCAAAATTCACTCACACGCCCATCTCCAATTATCACGCCAATGTTGTCAAAGTGGGAAATTTTTTATTAGAAATCAATAGAAACAAGTAGAAAAGTTAAATTCGACTTTGCCGAATCTATAAATACCCTCCACAATGCATTTTTTAAAGGATAGTAAATTTTTTAACGTGAAAAAATTAATAATTTTGATTAGAAATATTTATATTTTTTTGTGTCATTTAAAAAAAAAAAAAAAAAATACTAACTTTTTTTGAGTGTACTTTAAAAATATTTCGGAGTGAATGCACGTATGTATGTACACAAAATATTGTAATTTTTGTAAAAAAAAAAAATAATATTTTTTTTTTTGTAAAATTTTTTTGAGTGTAAAATTTTTTCGAGTGTAATTTTTAAGTTACCAATGCTTTTAAAACTAAACAAGTTTAAAAAGCATTGCTTTAAAACTAAACAAGTTTGAAAAGCATTGTTAAGTTACCACCAATAAATTTAAAACTTGTTAAACACGTGGCATTTAAGATGAAACTAATCTGAAATTCAGGGTTTTGCTTATAACTTTTGAACCACTGGACCGCTTAAGCTGAAATTTATTACCAAAGAGACCTGGGGAACGGCAAAGATACATGTCAAGCTTCAGTAGTCTCATTATTGTCTTTCGAAAGTTATCGTGATTTATATCTCGTAATTTCGCGAAACACCCTTGCCGAAATTTACTCTTTTGCTCATAACTTTTGAACCACTGGACCGATTTGGCTGGATTGCAATACCAACCTGACCAGGTAAATGATCAACATATATGCCAAACTTCAGTAGCCTCTGTAAAGTCTTTTAAAAGTTTGCGTGTTTTCTACGGACGGACGGACATTGCTAGTTCGACTTAAAATCGATCGAGGATCATGAATATATATACTTTATGGGGTCCTAGACCAATATTTCGATGTGTTACAAACGGAATGACAAACTTATATATCAAGAAATCTTTTTTAAATTTCAACTCAGTGAAACTGAAATAAATGTTATAAAAAACCGGCAGTTTTTGGAATTAAGAAAAACTGTAAATGCAGTTGTGTAAACAAGACCTTGAACCATCACTGAGCAATGTTTAAGGATTACCCCACTTTATCCGTAAAAGTTACAGAGGGTTAAAGTTGAAAAATCGATAAAAATGGCTTGAAATAATCCATAGTTTTTACATTATTTCGCTTTTTTTTTAAGTTCTCCTTATATTTCAATCTTTTCCGGCATAACACAAAGTCAGTACATATAAGAGATTATTTAAGTGTTGGTTTGATAGATGCTTCATCGCTTGGTAAGAAGTTATAAGACGGTTAAATTTTGAAACCAAAAATTAAGAGTTTTTAAATTTTCGAGGTTTTTTGATCAGGGATTTCGGCCCCCTCTATAAAATGAAAAAAGTTGAACTAGAGTTGGTAGCTGTTGTAATTCTTAACATTTTGGAATTAATCCCGTTAATGTGCCACGAATAGTTAAGGAGTTTCAGCAGATCAAAGTTCGCAAGAAAACACGTAATTTTTTTTAAATACCAGTTTTTCGCGAGGCACATTCGCGGTTTCATTCAAAATTTGGTGGACTCTTGCGTAAACCGAGTTTTTTGTGAGTTTACATAAAAAAATCACTGGCGGGTTTATAAAAAATAAATTGCAAAAATTTTATGGCATTTTTGAAAATTGTGCGAAATTTGCAAATCTGTTTCCTATTTTTTTTAGTAGCAATTAATGCATCATGTTCATTTTAATACACCAAAAGACGTGCCTTAACGAGTAGAACTGATTTGCTTTTTGACTTTTTACTTTAAGCCATTCTGAGCGGAAAGCGCGATGATTTTATCTAAACCTGTTTTGATCTGGCACATCCAAGGCTTTACACGAAATCGGATGAAATTTTTTTTAAATGAAAGCCCACTTGATGTGTCATCATAAAATCACAGGCGGGTTAAAAAATTTTGATGATTATAGATTTTTTGGACCATATTAAATTTTCTTGTTATAAAAAAGCATCACCGATTTTTTTTTAACTACTGGTACAATGATACGATTTTCCGTGATTTTCTTCAGTAATACCAACGCGTATTGCCTAAATATGTTATAAAAAATTGTGAAACTTTTCTTTTACCGCGAATTAATCGCGATTTTAAGTACTTAGATATATTTTTTTTTAAATCGTTTGGTCATTAAAGGGTTAAATTTATATCATATATTTTAGAAGAAATGATATATCCTGGCATGTTTTAATAACGTATGCAACAAATGTGTAGAAAATAAAATCTTTAAAATATTTTAAAGATTTTTAAAACCGCTAAATCTTAAAACCGCCATAACTTTTGACCCCCTTGCGCGATTTAATTGACGCGAACGAATTTCTTATTCTTAAATAGCATCTAATATTTATGCCAACTTTCATCGATGTGCCATCAAAACAAAAATCACATCTTTTTTAACTCAAAATTTAAGTCTAAAACGGAACTCCTCATATACCCTTTATCACTAGAGTGGAAGGTATAAAAATATCAAAAAAATTTTGAAGTTCCATTCTATGGCATTTCTAAACGTCATATTTTAGTTTATTTCCACCATGTCAGAAGTTTATGACCGGCCGCACAGGGTCGCAAAAATGTGAACAGAATACATTGTCACAGACGGATTGTAACTCGAGGTTTGTCAATATCTTTTGAACTTTTTTGGACTTTGAATTTTATGAATTTTATTAATTTATTAAAAAATAATAATATACTTATGTCTTATTTTTTGGCTCATGTGTTGGACAAACAGATATGGCTTTAGGAGAACTTCGTAGAATATTTTAAAAAATATTGTGTTGTAGTACAAAAAAATATAATTTGTTTCATAAATAAAAAAAAAAATCCCAAAATTTGACTTTAACCTCATGAAAAAAAAATAAGCTTCAATAAAATGATATTAAAGGTGGACAAAACTCAAGATGTCAAAATTCTGAAAAAATATTTTTAAATATGTGTTGCCTTACAAACCTTATTGGTCAAAAACTGGAAATCCTGGCCCACAGTGCAGTGAACGACTTACAGCAAAACTTATATTTATAAAGACTATGCATGAGTCAGTTCTTTTTGACTTTTAATGGAGGTGTTAGTTGGGAAAGCTGGACGTTTTGTTTACCTTTTATTTTTCCTTTAATTTTGCTGGTTGTTTTGATTTAATTAAATTAATTTCTTTATTTTATTATGTATTTTTCTATTTTGTAGTGACACAACAATAATTTTCATTCATCATTTTAAAATTTTTCAATGTTTATTTTTCGTTATTCCCAAATCGTTCCCAAATACTTTCCAAAAAAAGATTGCCATCTATTAATAATGACTTTGTTATTACTGACACTACTAATCATGAGTTACCCCTGACTTACAGGGCTTTAGTAATGTTGCCATATTAACCAATTTTAAAAACAAAATATTTGGTACAAGTTTTTTATTGCCAAAACGTTTAATTTAATATCAACGTCAATTCTTTTTTTAAAAAGTATCTACATATATTTTAATCAAAAAAGCAAATCTGTCCCTTTTTCCCTACGCTATGTTTTTTTTTTTTATGAAAAAAACACTATCTGTAGGGATTTCCCCCTACTATTGGCAACACTGATGACAAGTTTAATGGATATTTTTGTGATCAACTTACTATCCCATATTTAAAGTATTTTTTTACTGTAGCATAGCGTAATCCTTTCAAAACAAAACTTTCAAGTTCGGTAAGAAATGTATAACAGGCGTTTTTTTTTTTGCAAAAAATCCTTGTCATAAATTTATAGGCATGAACACTCTGTAGCAACTAAAATTACCCTGAGTATTACTCACCATTTATAATTTATTTAAAAATAATTTGAATGTGTGATCCAATTCGTACTTTAAATTTTGTGGTTAATAAAATGGTTTTTGTTTTAAACAACTTTATGGTTTTCCACAGATTGCGGTATTTTGCGTATATTTTAAACATTTTATACAATGTGGTACATTATTTCCCTTTTTATAAGTACAAAATATGTATGCAGTAATTCATATCTATACATCACAATATTTTCCACCAAAAAAAGAAATACCCATTGAAATTTAGATCCTGCATTATGTGAATGAAAAAACCTCAACGAAAAAAATTTATGTATAAAATTCTAAAAGTGCAATGATTGTAGTTTTTTTTTTTCATGGAAAATGTAAAAACATTGAATAATGAGTAATTTAATAACCGATTATAAATTCTAAAGAGTTCATTTAGTAGCTAATTAACAAAAAAAAAAGTGCTTAGGTCGAGTTTTTAATATGGCGAGTGCCCTTGTTGTAAGTTTGAAGTGTTTTTCTTTTATTTCAAACTTCATTTAATATAAACTAAATTTAACCGAGAATTCTGTTTTTGAGTTCAAGTAAAAAAAAAAAACAACTCTTATTTAAAGCAGTAGCGTATACCGCACAGTGGGAACTTTTACGAGAAGGCGGCCAAAATTGCATAACTTTTGACTTAATACGTGGGACTTTAACCTTCAATTTTAGCTATATAACGTAAAAATCGACTCATGAGAACAAAGTAATGTGGAGTTAAAAGAGAATTTTCAGTTTTTTTTTGGAGTTCAAGTATTTGTATTTTAACAAGTTATTTTTGTTAACAATATATTATTTTTTCTCTTTTGTTTTACAACATATACCAATTTATTGTTATTATACCCTCCACTTACAAGGAGCTCTTTCAAAGGGCCCCCACCGATTGTCCTGAAACTTGCATTTAGGGAAAATGGAAAATTTCAGAAAGGCTTCTGAAAACTTTCAAAAAAAAGTTTTAATCGATAGCCCATACAAAACTATACAAGAATGTGAGTTTTTGAGATTGTTGTGCATTCCGTTTTAATTTGATAAATATTTATACAAGGTAACTCGACACAAATTTGACCATTTTTCCAATATTTGACCACGCCTCATAAGCCCAGTTTTTGAAAAATTGAAAAACCAACAAGTAGAAAAGTTAAATTCGACTTGGCCGAATCTATGAATACCCTCCACAATGCCCTTTTTAAGTAAATTTTCTAACGTGAAAAAATAACATTTTTGATTAGAAATATTTTATTTTGTGTAAAAAAACTTTTTTTAAGTAAATTTTGAAAAAAAAAAAAAATAATTTACTAAATTTTTTTTTGAATGTAAAATTTATTTTGAGTGTAAATTTTTTTTCGAGTGTTTTTTTAGTGTAAAAATATTTTTCAGTGACAAAAATAGGTTGTTAAATATTTTTGTGGCTTACCAATGTTTTTACAACATTTTAAACGGGTTTTTAACACATGAATTTAAGATGAACTAATCTGAAATTCACGGTTTCGCTAATTACTTTTGAACCACTAAACCGATTTGGCTGAAATTCAATACGAACCAGGCCAGGGGAACGGCAAATATACATACAAAGCTTCAGCATTTTCAGAATTGCTTTTCAAAAGTTAGCGGGTTTTTTATCTCGTAAATTCTCGAAAAACCATTGCCGAAATTCAGTCTTTTGCTCATAACTTTTGAACCACTGGACCGATTTCGCTGGATTGCAATACCAACCTGACCAGGCAAATGCCCAACACAGATGCCAAACTTCAGGGGCCTCCGTAAAGTCTTTCAAAAGTTAGCGTGTTTTCAACAGACAGACAGACAGACGGACGGACAGACATCACTAGATCGTCTTAAAATCGATCGAGGATCATGAATATATATACTTTATGGGGTCCTAGACCAATATTTCGAGGTGTTACAAACGGAATGACAAACTTAAATATACCCTCTATCACTAGAGTGGAGGGTATAAAAACGCAACTTTCTTAGTTACATAAAGGGCTATTCATACAACCTTTTCAGAAATTCAAGGGACCATGTTCTTCTGTAGCGGGACATTTGGTGTGGAATGCCTAAAAGTATTAAACATATACTACTGAGAGTCGTGAGCTGTTTGGTATTGCATTTGAGCGAAATCGGTTCAGCAGTTCAGAAGAAATGAACGAAAATGTTAAAACACTTCGAAAACCACATAACCTAAAAATACAAAATGCTTTAAATTGGTTGGCATATGTGAACAGAATTGGACACAGATTGGCATTTTTACAAGTACAAGCCTATTTTTTGATAAAAAAAAAGAATTTCGCGGATTTTTTTTTTCACGAAAAAATATTTTCCGCAATTTTTTTTTTTTTCAAAAGATTTTTTTTTTTTGCAAATAATCGGCAAGGTCGAATTTAACTTTATTACTTGTTAATTTTAAATTCTCCTTGGCCGAATCCATGAATACACTCCACAATACCCTTTTTAAGTAATGCACTCAAAATAATAACTCTGTAAAATACTCTGTTAAATGACTGTAATCTCAATTTACAGAATTTGATAGAGTTTTCTGTCAAAATACAGAAAATACTTTCGTTTTTGGTTGTGATAAAAAAACAAAGTTTTACTTATCTGTTAAATTACTTAAAACTTTGTTATCTTTATTTTACAGATAGTTTGAAGAGTTTTTTGCTAAAATACAGATTTAAGCAAAATACTTTGTATTTTTTGAAACCAAAAAACAAAGTTTTATCTGTATTTTGGGCTTTGTAATCCGAAACAACTGTTAATAACACTACGGAAAACAAAAAAAAAAATAAACAAAATTTACGAAGAGTGTACTCCGTTTTTCGATGTATGGTACAGTTTTCTTGCAAAATGTCGTTAAAGATTTGCTGATTTCGAGCCAGTTTTTTAACAAAAAAATTTGCAAAGTTAATAATTTTTAAATTGTATAGCATGGAAAACAAAAATAAGACTTGTAGCAATATTTCCTACACACAGAAAACAAATTTGCTAATTTCCAACTGAATTTCAGTTGTTGCACCAAAAAGTTGGTTGACGCATTCGTATTACGGTTGTAACAACTAAATATCGGTAGTTACAACTATATTTTGTTAATACACCTGCCTTTTAATTGATATAACTAAAAAATTCGTCTGCCACAGCAAAATTTAGTAGCAGCAACCGAACATTGAGTTGATACAACTGAAAAATTCAGTTGGAAATTTATTTTTCTCTGTGTATGCAAATTTGGTTTAAAACTTTTCATCTTAAGCCCTTAAATTCGCGAATTTCTTAATTTTTTGAGGTATTCGCGAAATTAACCGCCAAGTTGGTATTTGAAAAAAAACTTGCTATTAGTGAATTAAAAGGGCATCCCTAACAATACGAATAGTAGACAAAAAACAGCTATGTTATATCAGTGGCGGGTACAGCTTTTGGGTTTGGATGGGGAAATTTTTTTTTTTTTGGCTTCGAATAAAAAAAAAACATAAATTCACCTTTTTCGGACGAGCAAAAACAGGGGTACGTTTTTTTTTTGCAAAAAACGTGATGCGAAAGCTATAAAATCTACAAATTTATAAGTTTTTGTTGAAGGAGGTTTGTTTTACATGATCATATTTTGCTTAGATCAATTTTTTTTTTAATTTGTTTTTAAAGAAAATTGTGCATTTTCGTATACAAAGACAAAGTCTCAGATTCTTACACATTTGACGTATAGAAAAGTTTAAATCTGAGAATTTTTCAATAGAAGAAATTCTTCCTATATAGAAAATATCAGATGTTGAGGCATTTTTCTTGACGAAATAATTTTTTATAAGGAAAATGTCTCAGAATCTAAGACTTTTTCTTCAGAATCTGAGACTTTTTTCGTATAGAAAAGTTTTCAGTTTCTAAATAATTTTTTCCACAGAAAAAGTCTCGAATTCTGAGAGCTTTTACTAATAAAGTAAAAGTCTCGTATTTTAAAGCATTTTTGAAATATTTTTCCTATAGTAACGGTCACAGATTATTAGATTTGTTTCGTGCTGGAAAAATTTTAGATTCTAAGACCTTTTTTCTCTAGAAGAAGTTTTAGATTCAGCGACCTTATTCCTAAAGAATAAGTCTCAAATTCTCAGACCTTTTTCCTATAGAAAAAGTCTCAGATTTTTGGAACTTTTTTCTGTGGAAAAAGCCTCAGATTCTTACAAGGGAAGTATCTCAACCCTTATAAACCGATTTGCCTGAAACTTAAAATATATATTAAAGAGACGATTTTAAGGTTGGGGTGTCTCGGCTTATCGGCCATATCGGTGTTTAAAAATTTCGCTGTCCCCTTATGAAACCATGTGGGCCTTCGGGAAAATTTTGATAACTTTCGAACTAACAGGAATATCGTCTAGGGCAAAAACACGTGTCGACTTAAATTTAATAAAGATTATTTCTTATTCATATAGATATCGTAGGTCTATTTCTTCAAATAAATACCGGCCAAAATTTACACATTTTCCTGAAAAAATATTTAAAGAAGCCGAATTTTTACAAGGTTAATGAACCATTGGATAGGCATTAAAAAAACCTTTCTTCTCATATAAAAACATCATATAGTTTCCTAAAAAGAAATGGCTGAAAAATGCAAAAAAAGATTTTTTCGCCATTTTTTGACCCATGTTTTGAACCCCTAAATCCCCGATATGGCCGATAAGCCGAGACACACCACCTTAGAATTGTCTCTTTTATATATATTTTAAGTTTCAGGGAAATCGGTTCATAAGGGTTGAGATACTTCCCTTGTTAGACCTTTTTCCTACAGAAAAAGTCTCAGATTCTTAGACATTTTTCCTATAGTAAAAGTCTCAGATTTTGAGACCTTATTGCTAAAGAACAAATGTCTCAGATTTTCAGAATTTTTTCCTATAGAAGAAGTCTAAAATTCTGAGACCCTTTTCCTAAAGAAGAAGCCTGAGATTCTGAGATCCTTTCCTAAAGAAAAAGTTCCAGAGATCTTTTTATACCCTCCACTCCAGTGATAGAGGGTATATATAAGTTTGTCATTCCGTTTGTAACACCTCGAAATATTGGTCTAGGACCCCATAAAGTATATATATTCATGATCCTCGATCGATTTTAAGACGATCTAGCGATGTCCGACCGTCCGTCTGTCTGTCTGTTGAAAACACGCTATCTTTTGAAAGACTTAACGGAGGCTCTTGAAGTTTGGCATATTTGTTGGGCATTTACCTGGTCAGGTTGGTATTGCAATCCAGCGAAATCGGTCCAGTGGTTCAAAAGTTATGAGCAAAAGACTGCATTTCGGCAAGGGTTTTTCGTGAATTTATGAGATAAAAAACACGCTAACTTTCGAAAGGCAATTCTGAAGATACTGAAGCATAGGATATATATTTGTCGTTTCCCAGGTCTGATTCGTATAGAATTTCAGCCAAATCGGTCCAGTGGTTCAAAAGTTATTATCAAAACCGTGAATATCAGATTAGTTTCACCTTAAATTCACGTGTTGAAAACCCGTTATTCATGTTTTAAAAACATTGGTAAGTCACAAAAATATTTTACACCGTATTTTTGTCACTCAAAAATATTTTTACACTAAAAAAAAAAAAATTTGAGTGACACTCGAAAAAAATTTTACACTCAAAAAAAAAATTAGTAAATTATTTTTTTTTTCAAAAATTTCTCAAAAAAAAATTTTATTTACATAAAATAAAATATTTCTACTCAAAACTGTTATTTTTTCATGTTAAAAAATTTACTATCACTTAAAAAGGGCATTGTGGAGGGTATTCACAGATTCGGCCAAGTCGAATTTAACTATTCTACTTGTTCATATATAAAATGTCTAAAACTCTCAGATTCTGAGAATTTATTCCAATAAAGAAAATCTTATATTCTAATACATTTTCCCATAGAAAAAGTCTCGAGTTTGCGACTTTCTTCCAATTAAGTAACTTTTAACTTTTAATTATTAAAAAAAGTCTCAGACTTTGAGACCTTTTTCTTTTTAAAAAAGATTGAGATTCTGAGAACTTTTTCTTTAAAATAAGTCTCAAATTCAGAGAATCTGAGATCGTTTTCCTACTGAAAAAGTCTCGGATTCTTAGACCTTTTTCTGTCGAAAAAGTCTCTGATTCTAAGACCTTTTTCCATATATGTATAAGTCTCAAGTTTTGAGACCTTTTTCCCATAGAAAAATTCTCAAATTCTGAGACCAGATTAAGTCACATTTTTCTTTTAAAAATTTAAAAATTTTCCCATAAAAATTTTCAGATTTTTTTCTACGAAAAATTTTCGGATTTCGATATTTTTGTACTTCCTAAAATTTTGTTTACAAATTTCCGTCTTTCTTTTTTATTCTTTTTCTTTCTTTTTTTTTTTTCTTTTCCTTTTTTTCTTTTTGAAATTTGGTCTGGGGGGGATTTCCCCTTTCCATACCCCTTGTACCCGCGCATTGTTATATACAATAAACCGGCTTTTTGTATATAGCAGCATCATTTTACGATATGATTTAAGGCTCCATCTTTTAGTACATAATGTTTGGAACCTTAAACAATTAACTGACCAAAAATTTCTTCAAAAAAGTTTTCATTTGCAAAAGCTATCTTAACAAAAACTATTATTTCAGTGTTTACCCTACAATAATTATAGTTTTTGTTAAGATAACTTTTGCGAATAAAAAGTTTTTTGGCCAAATTTTTGGTCAGTTAATTGTTTAAGGTTCTACATTATATAGCAAAAGATGGAGCCTTTAATCATCTCGTAAAGTGATGCTACAATACTCCAAAAAATTTAAACATTAGAATTTAAACAACCCATTACACCGTCTGACAGGCAATATTAAACATGAACCGGATGATACACGTCTGACAGTAGAGATCAAATGGAGTAAAACTGCATTTACAGTTTTTCATTTCGTGATCCTGTTTCCTTTTAAAAGGACTTCAAAGTTTTAAAGGATACATTTGCAAATAAAAGAGGATGATTTCCCCTAATTTTTCCATGATTCTATTTTGCCATATCAGGCAAAAAAAGGATGTGAATAAACTCACTTGAAAACTTTATCAAAATATTTTGTTGAAAATTTTGAGTGATATTAAAGGACCCATTTTTGGAAGGACGTAACTTAACTCATTTTCCTGATATGTAAAAATAATAAAATAGGAAAATTAGGGAAGATTGTCCACATTTATTTGCTATCAATAGTGGCACCCTAGAACAAGTACTAATATTAAAAAACTATTTGATAAAATTTAATCCTCTAAAACTTTGAAGTCCTTTCAAAATGAAACAGGATCACGAAATGAAAAGCTGTAAATGCAGTTTTGTTACATTTAGTTTCTAGTTTCAAGCCCATATTAACCAGTTCTTAATTTTTGTCGGACGGTGTTATTTGTCCGACGACCGACGAAATTCATCGTTATTCATACTACTCTAGTGCGTATATAAAAATTTGTTTACCGGGAAAATTATTTTTTCAACAAAGATTTTTCTTATCAACATTTTTCCAATACAATTTTTTTAAATAAAATGTTTGCAATAACCGTTTCGAGTAACAAAATATTAAAAAGTTCGAATTCTACAACACTATTGAATACATACTATGCGAAAATATTATGCTGAAACAATACCACGAATTTCATTACTAACAAGGGAAGTATCTCAACCCTTATGAACCGATTTGCCTGAAACTTAAAATATATATAAAAGAGACAATTTTAAGGTTGGGGTGTCTCGGCTTATCGTCCATATCAGTGTTTCAAAATTTCGTTGTCCCCTTATGAAACAAGGTGGACCTCCGGGAAAATTTCGATAACTCCCGAACTAACAGGTATATCATCTAGAGCAAAAATACGTGTCGACTTAAATTTAATAAAGATTATTTCTTATTCATATGGAAATCGTAGCTCTATGTCTTCATATAAAAACCCCCTAAAATTTACACATTTTCATGAAAAACGTATTTAACGAAGCCAAACTTTTACAAGGTTATGCGACCGTTGGATAGCCATTAAAAAACCTTTCTTCTAATATGTAAACATCATATAGTTTAGACTTGTGCTTAATCGTTCAATTGAGTGAGCGGTCATTCTCGTTCATTTCAGATAAAAGACCTACGTAGTTCGTTCATCTAGTTCAATCGCTCTTTTGGCCTTTTCGTTCAACAGTTCGTGAACGAATCATTTTGATCATGTCTGTTGGTCGTTCATCTAGTTCAAATCGGTCAATTTTGGTTTTCGTTCAACAGTTCGTGATCGAATCATTTCGATCATGTCTGTTGTTTTGGCTTTCGTTCAAAAAATACAAAAATGTTAAATAAAAACATTAATTAAAAGAAATAAAAAATATACTACTATAAAATTTTTGTAAAAAAACACATAAATGATGAGAAAGCGTGCCGAAAGAGGAGAAAAAACTAATACCTAAGTATTGAGAAAAATAACAAAAAAAAAAATTAACGACCGAACTGAAAGATAAAAATAAAGTGATGACTAATTGAGCTGAATGAACGAAAAGACCTAAAAGAGCTGAAATGAACGAACTAGATAAACCGCTCTGTTAAGTGAATAGTTCAATTGAACTAGTTCGTTCGTGAACGACACAACTCTAATATAGTTTCTTAGAAAGAAATGGCTGAAAAAACGATTTTTTCGCAATTTTTTGGCCCGTGTTTTGAACCCCTAAATCCCCGATAAGCCGAGACATCCTAACCTTAGAATTGTCTCTTTTATATATATTTTACGTTTCGTGCAAATCGGTTCATAAGGGTTGAGATACTTCCCTTGTAAGTTTTTTTATTTCATATACTATCTTATCTTTGATTTAACGAGTAAAGTTTTAACGTGAAGATAAATTTTAAATAAGACAATGTTTTTTATCTTTGTTTCGAATTAAGGGATATTTAAAATTCCAAAATCTTCTCCACCTCAGTGTTGTTATATGTGAACATTTTATATAGAAAATAACATAATAAACTAACAACAAAAAAACAAGAAGAAAAAAATTAAACATGGTTTGTAGACAAAAGCCACAATGATGTCGCTATCACTTCCGGTATATATTTCATGCTCTTTTAAATGTCGTCTCTCCACTAACCGACATGTAAATATGAAACTGGAGTTTTACATTTTATATGAAAAAAAAAAAAACAAATTCTATACATATAGGTTTCTATAGGTTTATATAAGCATGTGTTCACATGTAAATATAGAATGATTCTAAACAATGGACAGATATTTTATAAGGTACATTTTCATATTTTTTTGTTTGTGTTTTTTTTACTTTAAAGAATTCTATTGTATTTGATTTTTATCTGCAGACAAGCTTTTGTTAGAATTTTGTAAAAAAAAAAATCAGAAAAAAAATTTACATGTGTGACAGAATATTTTTAAATTAAAAAACAAAATTGTTTGTAGTTTTTCTTAAAATTTAAATTGTGAAAGTTTTGTTACTAATAAAAAATTTTCAGCAAAAGTGTTATTATTTTTGTATCGTGGCGTATGAACAATATTATTACAAATGAATTATTATTGCTTATACGCACTGAAGCAAAAACAAATGTTAAATATTTTCACAAATACAATATTTTTAGTTGCATTGCAGACATTATTCACAATATGCGAGATTCTTTTATTATTTTAAGACATTAGCAATTTCAAAGAAAATAATCTTTCTGTTTAATTTCAGTTTGAAAAATAATATTCTGTTTCTTTACACATCTTAATTACCACAAAACCATATGGATAATCCAGTATCCAATTTAATATTAAAAAATCTTTTTATCGGCTTAAATGATCACAACACTATATTTCTATAAAAAAGAATGATGTGTACGTTCGTTATATTCTGATTGACCTCATTATGGTAAATTTTTTTTTTTTTTTTTTTTGTAAAAGTTTCATACCGACTAGTGAAAAGTAAAAAAATAAATAATGTCAGACCGAATTTCGCGAAATATGTATTTTCTTTAACAAAACAAAAGAACAAAAACAAGTAAAAATGTTAAATTCGGCCTTGCCGAATGTAGTGATACCCTCCACAATTTCAAAAATATTATTGCAAAAAACCTTATTTAAAAGGAAATAACTTTTGAAAAAAAAAAAAAAAAAAAAATATGTTCGTACTTGTTTAAATACCATTTGGTGTTCAATTATGTTCACATATGCCAACCAGAAGCCTAATTAAAGCATTTTGTATTTTTAGGTTATGTTGAATGTACTGAAATTTTTGAGGTGTGCTTACATTTTCGTTCATAACTTTTGAACCGCTGAACCGATATCGCTCAAATGCAATACCAAACTTCTCGGGAGAACTTCCAATAAATATGTTAAGTTTCAGTCATCTCTGTGCAATATTTTGTCCGCGACAGCATTTTCCACAGACAGACAGACAGACGGACAGACGGACATCGCTAGAATGTCTTAAAATCGATCGGGCATCATGAATATATATACTTTATGGGGTCCCAGATCGATATTTCGATGAGTTACAAACAGAATGACAAACTTATATATACCCTCTATCACTAAGTGGAGGGTATAAAAATAAGAAAAAAATTACATGTGTGACAGAATATTTTTAAATTAAAAAAAAAATGTGTTTGCCGATTTAAAATTTAAATTGTGAAAGTTTTGTTACTAATAAAAAATTTTCAGCAAAAGTGTTATTATTTTTGTATCGTGACGTATGAACATTATTATTACAATTGAATTATTATTGCTTATACGCACTGAAGCAAAAAACAAATGTTAAATATAGGGTGTTTTTTTTAGAGGTTCACAACTTTGATTTGGTAATACTGCTTTATTTGACAACCGATTTAACAGCTAATGGTTGGTTATTGTTAAGTATTGTTTGACATTTTATCCTGCAAAGACTTACTCAAGAGCAACGCTTGCAAATTGTTGAAATTTTCTATAAAAAAATGGTTCTGTTTATCAAACTTTAACTTTATTCAAAGATCCTGTTAATTGGCTACCAAAATAATTTGATTTAACCCCATTGAACTATTTTCTTTGGGGATATGTAAAGTAACTCGTCTTTTCCGATAAATTAGAGATAATTAAACACCTGGAAATCAACATTCGGCGAGTTATTGGTGAAATTCAAAATTTGGCTGCAAATTCAGTGAAAATGGTGTGAAAATAGAGGTTCAGATTACTCCATGTACGAGCCATTCGAGGTGGCGATATGGCCCCAAATCATTTTTAAACATAAATGTCATAAAATTATCTATCCAATAAAGTCAGTTTGATTGATATTAAAAATATTTTTCCTTACTTTATTTTAATTTAAAGTTCGGTAACACTAAAAAAAACACCCTATATATTCATAAATACGACATTTTTAGTTGCATTGCAGACATTATTTATATTATGTGAGATTCTTTTATTATTTTAAGACTTTAGCAATTTCGAAGAAAACATTCTCTCTGTTTAATTTAAGTTCGGAAAATAAAATTCTGTTTCTTTACACATCTTAATTACCACAAAACCACATGGATAATCCAGTATCCAATTTAATATTAAAAAAAATCTTTTTATCGGCTTAAATGATCACAACACTATATTTCTATAAAAAAGAATGATGTGTACGTACGTTATATTCTGATTGACCTCATTATGTTAAAAGTTTTGTTTGTTTTTTTTTTTTTTTTTGTAAAAGTTTCATACCGACTTGTGGAAAGTAAAAAAATAAATAATGTCAGACCGAATTTCGTGAAATATGTATTTTCTTTAACAAACCAAAAGAACAAAAAAAAAAACGGAAGAACAAAGTGTTTTTTTTTTTGTTGTTTATATGCGAATATCCATGAACATCAAAATGTCAGGTTGTTATATATGAGTAGGGATGAGATTTTCATGCACATAAAAATCGAAAATATGCGCTTAAAATATGCGCTAAAAAAACCAAAATATGCACTAAAAAACATAAAAATATGCACTAAAAAAATAAAATGTGTACAATAAAAATCTTGTTTTCATACGAAAAAATTCTTAAAAAGCAAAAAATAACGCTGGTCTTAAATATTAAGATTTAAAACTTAATATTTAAGACAATCTTTAAAAAAAAAATTAAAAAGAAAAAAAAGTTTTCTTATTTACAAAATAAATTTTTATAATTTAAAATAGTTTTTGAAAAAATAAATTTTAATTTGTGTTTTTGCAAATTTATACTAAAATATGCAAAAATATGCACTTAAAAGTTGGAAGTATGCACAAAATATGCACTTAAAACCAAAATATGCAAAAATATGCTTTTTCGCCAAAAATATGCAAAAATATGCAAAAACAAATCGATGCCATTTTAACGTAAATTTCTTGATTCGGAAAGATAATTGGTCGATATCGTTTTTAGACTATCGACAAAAAACATGCATTTGCATGGAAATCATATCCCTATATATGAGTTTTGCGTCTATAATTTAATACAGTGCATTGCTTTAAAAATAAACATTTCATATGAAAGTTATTTCATATGAAAGTTATGAGTAAGCCCATATATTTTCACCTAAAATGCAAAAAAAAGTAACAAATTTTTTTTTTTAAATCGAGTTATTGATTTATTGTGATGTATTATATCAATATACATTTGGGCGGAGTAATTTTTTTTCGACAAAATCGTCTAGCATATTCGGATTCTGTATAAAATTCTAAGAAAAAATGCCGAACAAACCATGTCTCAAAAATCAGTTTGGACCCCCCCCCCCCCAAATTTTCAAAAATAGTTTTGCACGATATACGACTTTTTTAGCTGGGCTTATTATTTGGAATATATTGTTTTACTAATAAATGTTGCTTTAATTTTATATTAAGAGGTGTAACTGGTATTTTTGGGTACGGGGAATCCATATTTGATATTTATTTTGCTCTAAACCGCCACTAGAGGGCGCTAAAAACAAAAATCTAGACTTGGATCTTCAGATTTTTTTTATTATGAAGGCAGATATTCTAAGGAGTCAAATTCCAAAAACTCGCGATTTTATTCGCGATTTTAATTTTTAAAAATTCACAAAAAATTGGTATAGTTTGTGTGTCATTAAAAAATTTTATTTTATATGTAAATGCATTTTATGAGTGTATTTTCGTCAACTTTTATCCCTTTTGCTTTTTTTTTAATTAACATATTATTCAAATTTGCCATTTAAAGAGAAACAAGTAGAAAAGTTAAATTCGACTTTGCCGAATCTATGAATACCCTCCACCAGTGGAATTTTTTGAAAAGAAATGTTTTGAAACTGAAAATTTTTCTGTTAAAAAAATCTGAAAATTTTTTTTTAGAATATAAAACTTTTCAACTTAGGATTTTAATGAAAAAATAACTTAGAACCTGAAGTTTTATGTTCACAAAAAATGGACCTAATTGTAAGTAAAATGTAGTCAAATCTTAAAATGCGACTTTGTCATTTAGAAAAATGTCTCACAACGAGACTATTTCTTAAAAAATGTTTTCTCAGAATCTAAAACTTTCTATAAACAAATGTCTGAGAATCTAACTAAAACTTTTTCTATAGGAATAATGCCTTAAAATATTAGCCTTTTTCGCAGAATAGAAGACCTTTTCTAAAGGAAAAATGTCGCAGAATCTGGTACTTTTTCTATAAAAAATTCTCAATATCTGAGCCTTTTCTAAATGAAAAAAGTTTCAGAATCTGAGGCTTTTATATATGAGAAACGTTTTAGAATCTGAGAACTTTCAATAGGAAAAATGTCTCTGAATCTGAAAAATGTCTCAAAATCTAAGATTTTTTCTATAAAAAAAAATAATAGAATCTGAGGCTTTTCTATATGAAAAATGTTTTAAAATATGAGAACTTTCTATAGGAATAATCTCTCTGAATCTGATAATTTTTCTTACAATCAGGAAAATGTCTCAGAATTTTAAACCTTTTTTTACAAAAAATGTTTCAGAATCAACGAATTTTTTTAAGGAAAATTATCTCAAAATAAATAAAGGAAAAATGTCTCAGAGACACAAGGTGAGACATTTTGTATAGAAAAATGCTCAAAATCTGAAACTTTTTCTATTGTAAAAATATATTTTTCTATAAGAATAATGTCTCAGAATTTGAGTATTTTGCTACGGGAAATATATTTCAAATCTGAGACTTTTTCTTTAGGAAAATTTTCTCAGAATCTGAGGCTTTTTCTATATAAAAAATGTTTTAGAATCTGGCAATTTCCTTTAGTCAAAATGTCTCAGAATCTGAGACTTGTTCTATAGGAAAAGTGATTAAGCATCTTAGACTTTTTCAATAGGAAAAATGTGTCAGAATTTAAGAAATTTTCCGTAGAAAAAAATGTTTGAGAACCTGAGACATTTTCTATAGGAAAAATGTCGAATAATCTGAGACTTTTTCTGTAAGAAACATGTCGAAGAATCTGAGACTTTTTCTATAAGAATCTGAGACTTTCTATAAGAATCTGAGACTTTTTATAGGAAAAATGTCTCAGAATTAGAAACTTTTTCTATAGAAAAAATGCCTGAGAACCTGAGACATTTTCTATTGGAAAAATGTCGAATACTCTAAGACTTTTTCTGTAAGAAACATGTCGAATAATCTTAGACCTTTTCTATAAGAAAAATGTTTAAGAATCTAAGACTTTTTATACTGTTTTCTTTTTAAAAAGTTCTGAATAATTTTATTTATAGAAAAAGCGAAGATTTTCTCAGAATCTAAAATTTTTTGTGTGGAATGTTGTAGAATCTAAAAAAAAGTGCTAAACTAGAAATATCTCAGATTATGGGAAAATGTCTTACAATCGAAGTTTTTTCTTTTGGAAAAGTATTTTATGAATATGTTTATAGAATCAATTTCTAAACTGAATTTTTCCGAGAAACGTTTTCCATAGGAAATATGATTTAGAGTCTTTGACTTTTTCTATTACAAAAACTGTCTTAACTGCAAATTGTGATAGAATCTTAGACTTTTCTTTGAAAAAATTTCAGATAATCTTCTTTGTAAAAATGCTTCAGCATCTAATAAAATTCGCACTTTAAAAAAATGTTTAAGTCTCTCAAAAAATTCTAAAATATAAAAAAAATCTTAATTTCCCCCCAAACGGTGGTAAACTTACACAAAAATGAAGAATCTCATTGTGTTACATTCAGTTCAAGGAAAAGATCGGGAAAAATTCTAAAACATGTGCTGTTACGTAAATTTTTTGTAAAAAAAAATTTTTAAAATAATGTTGGGCCCCCACCGAAATAAAATCCTGGATACGCCCCTGCCCTCCACAATGCATATTTTAAAGGATAGTAAATTTTTTAACGTAAAAAAAAATTAACAATTTTGATAAGAAATATTTTATTTTGAGTAAAAACTCTTTTTTTGGCATTAAAAAAAAATTACTAATTTTCGTTTTTGAGTGTAAAATTTTTTTTCAAGTGTAATGTTTTTTTTACTTTAAAATTTTTTTCGTGTGTAATTTTTAAGTTACTAATGCTTTTAAAACTGAAAAGTTTAAAAATCATTGCTTTTAAACTAAACAAGTTTAAAAAGCATTGTTAAGTTACCACCAATGCTTTTAAAACTTGTTAAACACGTGGCATTTAAGATAAAACAACTCTGAAATTCAGGGATTTGCTTATAACTTTTGAACCACTTGACCGATTGAGCTGAAATTCAAAACCAAACAGACTTGGGGAACGACAAAGATATACATATAACACGTTTCAGCTTCCTCAGAATTGTCTTTGCAAAGTTAGAGTGGTTTTAATCTCGTGAATTCGCAAATACCCTTGCTGATATTTACTCTTTTGCTCATAACTTTTGAACCACTGGACCGATTTCGCTGGATTGCATTATCTACCAGACCCGGTAAATGGCCAACATATATGTCAAACTTCAGGAGCCTCCATAAAGTCTTTCAGAAGTAAGCGTGTTTTTAACGGACAGACAGACGGACGGACGGACATCGCTAGATCGACTTAAAATCGATCAAGGATCATGAATACATATACTTTATGGGGTCCTAGACCAAAATTTCATTGTGTTACAAACGGAATGACAAACTTATATATACCCTCTATCACTAGAGTGGAGGGTATAAAAATTAGTCATCATTTTCATGGGACCATAACTCCTTAAGTTAATATCGGATTTCTAAAATCAAAATTGAAATGGAAATCTAAAATCCTCTATTTTAAACTGAAAAGTTCAAAAAATTTCTCAATACAAAAAATAATTTTAAACGCAATTTAAATTTTTGAGTGCATTAAAAATACACTCTTTTATTGCCACAATTTTTTTTTTAACATTTTCGTTTAAAGTATAGGATTTTAGCTTTCAATTTCAATTTTGATTATCAAAATCCGATATTTACTTTAGGAGTTATAGATCTTCAAAGTACATCGATAAATAATTTAGAAAATCCTAAAATCATTTATTAACAAAATTAAAAAAAAAAATCTTCTTATATGGGCTAATTTAAAAAAAAATATATTAAAAATAGAAGACTTTTGTGTCCTGATGTTTTTTGTAAAAATGTCATACTTTCATAATATGTTAATTAAAAAAAAATCAAAAGAGGTAAAAGTTGACAAAAATGCAATATAAAAATGGATTTGCATTTAAAATGCATTTTCTTAATGACACAATTTTTTTTTAACTTTAACGTTAATGTAGAGGACTTACGCTTTTTATTTCAATTTTGATTTTAAAAATCGGATATTTACTTAAGAAGTTATCGCACATCAAACTACAACACTTTTTTATATTTTGTGATTTTTAAAAAATTAAAAAAAAAAAACTGTAAATGGGAATGTCTAAATGGCTCCATTGTGTATGTTCACAATCTAAAGATCCCAGGTCAAAAAATACCCATTTTCTCGTGCTGATTGATGGAAAAGGCGTATGTCGTACAAAACCATTTTTGAAAATTGGGGAGGTCAAAACTGATTTTTGAGGCATGGTTTGTTCGATATTTGTTCTTAGAATTTTATGCAGAATCCAAATTTCCTAAACGATTTTGTCAAAAATTTTGCTCCGCACAATTCACTCAGCTCTAATATAGATATCCCCACAAAGTTTTAGCTCTCTAAGTTAAAAAATTACAAGTTTTACGATCAAAATTAAAAAATTTTGTATTGTGTGCTTTCAAAAATTTGTACAAAAAAAAAAAAATTTAAATTTTTTTTTTTTTTTTTTCTGAAAATATCAATTTTTGGTTTTCGCCGCAAGAGAACGTTGTTTAGCAACAAATAAAAAATTTTAAGCAGAATACGTTATCAAGAGCATCTTAAACACTTTCGCGTAAGCTTATCAAAATTAAAAAAAAAAAAAAAATTAAAAAATTTTTAGGGTAAGACCCTCCCCAGCCTAAAATTTTTATTCATGGTCACTTTTGGAACTAAAATAATTGTAGGACCAAAATGAAACTTTTTGTCGTTAATAAGTTAATAAAGCTAAATTATAATAAAAATAAAAAAAAAAATAAAAATCGAAAGTTTTTTTTTTTTTTCATTGTGTGAACTTTTTTTTTATGTGTTTTTCGTGAAAAATTTATTTAATCTAGGTTGATCTGATAACACTACTCTACAAAAATCAATTTTTTTTTGCACAGACTTCTAAATTACATTTTTTTTGAGTGTAAAACTTCTTTCGATTGTAGTGTTTTTTTTTTACTGTAAAAATATTTCTAAGTGAATGCACTTACATTAGACTGGCATTTTTCTGTATGGCAAAATTTTTTTTTCTCGGATTTATGTGGTACTAATTTGAGGCCAATCGGATTAAATTAACCCGTGGCGCCCGGCGGTCAAAGTTTTGGATTTTTGAATAATTAAAAAATAAATAAAAAATAAATATATCTTTCGACACAAAATTTTTTTTAATTTTGATGCGCCTAGCACGAATATCAAAAAAACATTAAAATCTGTCGAACAGTTTCAAGATATCGTTGTTTGAAATTTGCAAAAAAAAAATAAAAATCGAAAGTTTTTTTTTTTTTTCATTGTGTGAACTTTTTTTTTATGTGTTTTTCGTGAAAAATTTATTTAATCTAGGTTGATCTGATAACACTACTCTACAAAAATCAATTTTTTTTTGCACAGACTTCTAAATTACATTTTCTAAAGTATTTTGGAATACTAAATACAAATCTGTCATCAAAAAAGTTGCATCAAATCGCCTTCTCAAGATATATGTAGGTATTTTCATTTTTTGTGGACCAAGCCCTCAAAACAGACAATTTTCTTAATATTGGAAAAGTGTATGTTAAAGTTATTTATATTTTTTTTATTCGAAATCCCAATAAAATTACCTATCTTTTGCAAGAAATCCGTTATAGAACGTTGTTCTATTGTTAAAGATTCGAAACAGCCAAATACTGGATCTATCATTCAAAATGTCTTCTTTTATAAAAGTGTCAAATCGGACACTTTGAAATTTTTTTTTTTTTTTAGATTTTCCCAATTTGTTTACAGTTTTAAATACCCTTCGAAATCTCCTTCGTGGTAAATTTTCAGATTTTTTTTGATGACCCGTTCAAAAGATATTGAATTTTTAAAAATTGGTAGTTTGTTCCTTTACTCAAACTTCTTTTGCTCATAACTTCTTCAATAATGGTCCAAATTGCAATTTTTTTTTTTTTAAATTTTTGTTTTTTTACGTACTTTAAAAAAAAAATCCAATAAATTCTTAAAAGCGTTCTAGTATGCGATTTTTAAGTTTTAAAATTTAAATCTCATTTTTGAAAATGTTTGTACTCTTCGATTTTTTTGAAATTTTTTTGTGTAAAACTTCTATCAATTCTACAAACTTTTTGCCCAGTAGGATCATGGGATAACAATTATTACTATTTTCTAAAATTTTTTGAAAAAATTTTATTGTAATTTTCCAATCTTAAAATCATTTCTACCGCTCCAATGGTGAGTCATAGAGGGGTCATTTTCAAGACCGACCCCCATTAATTTTTACGTCTTAACATTTTTTGGAACAAACTAATACCCTATCTCCATTTTCTAAGGGGGCTCCCACACAAAATGACATTATTTAAAATTTGCTCCAACCGCTCTAACTGCCCTAATAGTGCCCTTAAAGCAATAAAACGTATGACCGACCCACAATATTTTTCTAGTCCAAACACTTTCTCTGAACGCACCTACCTTCTATCTTTAACTTATAAGGCGGTCCCCATACAATTTATTTTTTTTTTTTTGTAAATTTGTTTTATTTAATCAGCTTCTACCGGTCCAATGGTGCTTCCGAAAGGGGTCATTAGTGAGACTGAACCCCATTTATTTTTACCCCTTAACATTTTTTTAAAACATACCTACGCCCGATCTCCACTCCCTAAGTAGGCTCCCATATACATAACAATTGGAGCAAATTTTATAAAAATGTAATTTTGAATGGAAGCCTACTTAGGGAGTGGATATAGGGCGTAGGTATGTTTTAAAAAAATGTTGTACGGTAAAAATAAATGGGGGTCGGTCTCACTACTGACCTCTCTCGGACGTACCATTGGACCGGTAGAAGCTGATTTATTAAAACAATATTTCAAAAAATAAAAAGAATTGAATGGGACTGACTTAACAAAAAGAGAAAGAGGTTAGGTGTGTTCAGAGAAAATGTTTGGACTAAAAAAATATTGTGGGTCGGTCATACATTTTGTTGCTTTAAGGGCACTATTAGGGCAGTTAGAGCGGTTGGAGCAAATTTTAAAAAATGTCGTTTTGTGTGAGAGCCCCATTACAAATTGGAGATAGGGTATTAGTTTGTTCCAAAGAAATGTTAAGACGTAAAAATAATGGGGTTCGGTCTTATAAATGACCCCTCTATGACGCACCATTGGAGCAGTAGAAATGATTTTAAGATTGGAAAATTACAATAAATTTTTTTCAAAAAATTTTAAAAAATAGTAATGATCGTTATCCCACGATCCTCCTGGGCAAAAAATTTGTAGAATCAATAGAAGTTTTACACAAAAAAAAAATTTAAAAAAATCGAAGAGTACAAACATTTTCAAAAATGAGATTTAAATTTTAAAACTTAAAAATCGCATACTAGAGCGCTTTTAAGGATTTTTTTATTTTTTTTTTTAAAGCACGTAAAAAAACAAAAATTTTGAAACAAAAAATTTGTAATTTGGACCTTAATTGAAGAATTTATGAGTAAAAGAAGTTCGAGTAAGAGAACAAACTAAAAATTTTTAAAAATTCGATATCTTTTGAACGGGTCATCAAAAAAAATCTGAAAATTTACCACGAAGGAGTTTTCGAAGGGTATTAAAAACTGTAAGCAAATTGGGAAAATCTAAAAAAAAAAAATTTTTAAAGTGTCCAATTTGACATGGAATGCCCCATATGCACTTGTAATATGAATAGCAATGGATTTGTGTTGTACTTATTCAAAGCATTTTCAAAAAAAAAACAAAAACATTTTATCATCTTAAAGGTGGCTTTCTGCAAATGTGTTTTTACTTTTTGGCTTTGTTTTTATGGTTTTATTGTAATACCTACATTTTTTTTATATATTTTGGATTTGAGTCATTTCAACAATGGCGACCAGCAGGCAAAAGTAGTTACTCTGCGATTACTTTTGAAAGCTAACAACATTAAACAACTATAACAGAAGCTGCAGTAGCAGCAGCACATCATTAGTAGCACAGGCACAGGCACCACACACAGTAGCATAACCACAAACGTGCAACCAACAACATCATCACTACGAACACTCGTATGTGGTACAAATAGTGTCGTGGCATTACAAGTTGACTTAACTTTAGTTTTCATTATTTTTTATAGACCATGCTAAAAAGAAAGATGGTTCTCTTTGATAACCATGAAGCGGGTTAAAGATCAGTGTTAAAAGTTTTGAAATACAATTTTTAAAAATTCCGAAAAAAATACTAAATATGAATTTGGAAATTTTCTTCAGAAAAAATTTCTCAAAATCTAAATCTTTTTCATTTCTTTTCCTGTACCAAAAATTTTTAAAACCAGCGACCAGATTTTTCTATAAAAAAAATGGTCCCAGGGTCTCTGACTTTTTCTATAGAAAAATTGTTACGTATTCTCATTTTGTGAATAAAATCGATTTGCGCTATCCCTTTTCGACCTTCCAAAAATCTAAAAAATAAATTTCGCTTCAAGAGTTGCAAAAATAAATTAAAAAATGTCTTTGGAGAAAAACAGTTATTTTTAATGTTTTTACAGTTCCCGTTTTATAATTTTTTTTATGGATCTACGGATTTTTAATGTTGTTTTTATATACACTAAAAAAAAATTACAAGAAAAGTTTTTAACTTTTTTTTGCTATATCCAATTTGACAAAAATTCATAGTTATTTTACAACCTTTTTACCAATAATTTTATAATTTTACAAGCTTTTTACCAAAAAAAAAAATTAATTTACAATAACGCAATAAAACTTACAAAGAGGTTTTGTGATTTTACTACATTTTTTGCTACCTCCTATTTTACGTGATGTCCTAGTAAAAATTATGAGTTTCTTTTGTAATTTTACAAGATTTTTACCAATAAAGTTGTAAATTTTCAACTTTTTTTGGCGACATAAAATTTTCAAGAAATTCTTGTAAATTTACTAGATTTTGTTTGTAAAAAATCTTGGAAATTTGTAAAATTACAAGAAATACAGTAAAATTACCAAAAAAAATTTAAATTTCGATCGAAAATTATTTGTTAAAGAACAAGAACAACTGTCAAATATTGGTAAAATGGGATTGCGAGACTTTTTCTTGTAAATTTTTAGATAGTAAATTTTTAAACGTGAAAAAAAATAACAATTTTGATAAGAAATATTTTATTTTGAGTATAAAACTTTTTTTTTGTCATTTACAAAAAAAAAAAAAGAAAAATTACTAATTTTTTTTGAGTGTAAAACTTCTTTCGATTGTAGTGTTTTTTTTTTACTGTAAAAATATTTCTAAGTGAATGCACTTACATTAGACTGGCATTTTTCTGTATGGCAAAATTTTTTTTTCTCGGATTTATGTGGTACTAATTTGAGGCCAATCGGATTAAATTAACCCGTGGCGCCCGGCGGTCAAAGTTTTGGATTTTTGAATAATTAAAAAATAAATAAAAAATAAATATATCTTTCGACACAAAATTTTTTTTAATTTTGATGCGCCTAGCACGAATATCAAAAAAACATTAAAATCTGTCGAACAGTTTCAAGATATCGTTGTTTGAAATTTGCAAAAATGGCGGTTTTTTCCTACGCTCAAGAAATTTTTTTAAAAAATGTCTCAAAATTTCATTCCGCCGACCCTTTAGTAGAGCTTGAGGCAGTCTTTCATGTAAAAAAAAATTGAGCCAAATTAGATAAATTTTACTAGTGGTGCCCTTCGATCAAAGTTTTGGACTTTTGGAAAATTTCCACCAAACTTTTAGATTTTCGAAAATGAAAAAATAAAAAAAAATACCTTGCAATAAATTATTTTTATTAATTTTAGCATGCTGAACACAAATATCAAAAAATTTATAAAATCGGTCGAGCGGTTTCGAGATATCGCCATTTAAAATTTGTCGAAAAAATTTCAAAAAGGGCGGTTTTTTCCTAGGTTTAAGAAATTTAAAAAAAAAAATCTCAAAATTTCTTTGCCTTAACCCTTTCATAGAGCTTGATACAATCTTTCATTTAAGCCTAATTTGAGCCAAATCCGATGATTTTAACCCGTGGACCCCTTTGATCAAAGTTTAGAGTTTTTGGTAAAAAGTTTCTAAAAAGCCAAAACTTTTATCGATGGGCGCCACGGATTAAAATGATCGTATTTGGCTCAAATTAAGTTTAAGTGAAAGACTGTCTTAGGCTTTATTAAAGGGTCAACGCAAGGAAATTTTGAGACTTTTTTTAAAAAATTTCTTGCACGTGGGAAAAAAACGCCATTTTTTACAAATTTGAAATGTTGATATCTTGAAAACCGATCGAGCGATTTTATAAATTTTTTGATATTCGTGTTCAGCGCATCGATATTAACAAATATGATGTGCCGAAAGATATATATTTTTTTAATTTTATTTTTTAAAATTTTTCAAAAATCCAAAACTTTGACTGCCACGGGTTAATTTAATACGATTGACCTCAAATTTGTGCCACATAAGTTTTAGATCTAGGGCAATAAAAATTTGCCCGGACACTTGGGAAAAAAAGTTGAGAAAAAAATGCCAGTCTAACGTACATATGTCCTCAAAATTTTTTTTTGAGTGTAAAATTTTTTTCGAGTGTAATTTTTAAGTTACCGATGCTTTTAAAACTAAAGAAGTTTAAAAAGCATTGCTTATAACTTTTGAACCGATTTTTGACCGATTGAGATGAAATTCAACAAACAGACCTGGGGAACGGCAAAGATACGTACTAAGTGTCAATAGTCTCAATATTGTCTTTCGAAAGTTATAGTATTTTTTATCTTGTAAATTCGCGAAAAGTTTACTCTTTTGCTCATAACTTTTGAACCACTGGACCAATTTGGCTGGATTGCAACACCAACCTGACCAGGTAAATGACCAATATATATGCCAAACTTCAGTACCTCTGTAAAGTCTTTCAAAAGTTAGCGTGTTTTCTACGGACGGACAGACAGACGGACGAACGAACATGGCTAGATCGACTTAAAATCGATCGAGGATCATGAATATACGGTGGCTCGCAGCTTATTTCGTGTGAAAGATATTAGTTAGCAATTCATTCAAGACAAAGTTAACCAAAATAGAGCTTATTATTATCAAATAAGTATTTTTGTAAAAAGTCCTGTGTATGTAATTAATCAAGCTTTGATTAAAGCTTAATGACGTTCAGATTGTCTAAATATTAAATGTGCTACGAGGGTCCAACTGGAAATTGAAATTATTGAAAGACCTTTTTTAGAAAATTTCTTAAAAATATTTCTAGGTCGATTTTATCCAAGGTCAAACATAGAAAAATTAAAAAATAGTACAATAGTGAATATTCATTTATTAAATAATTTTTCCAAATACCCAAACAAAAATCAAAATTTTTAAAACACAGTAGAAGAAATCCTAATTTTTTGACCTCCAATTCTTTTGACCACCAATTTTTGGTAAACAAAGAAAAGATTTAATAGTTTAATAATTTTAGTGCACCTAAGTGTATAGTAATGAGATATAAAAATAATTGAACATTTCCTTTGTTTACAAAAAATTGGTGGTCAAAAGAATTGGAGGTCAAAAAATTCGGATTTCATCGACTGCATTTTAAAAGTTTTGATTTTTGTTTGGGTCATTGGAAAAATTATTTGATAAATGACAATATACTATTGGACAATTTTTTAAATTTTTAATGTTTGAGCTTAGGATAAATCGACTAAAAAGTATTTTTAAGAAATTTTCTAAACAACGTCTTTCAATAATTTCAATTACCATTTCGACCCTCGTAGCACAATTAATATTTACTCAATCTGGACGCCATTAAGCTTAAATTAAAGCTCGATAAATTACCTACACAGAACTTTTAACAAAGATACTCGTTTGATAATAATTAGGTGTGTTATTAGAAACTTTTTCTTAAATGGATTGCTAACTGATATCTCACACACGAAATAAGCTGCGAGTCACTGTATATACTTTATGGGGCCCTAGAACAATATTTCGATGAGTTACAAACGGAATGACAAACTTATATAAACCCTCTATCACTGGAGTGGAGGGCATAAAAAATAATTGAAAAATGTTTTTGATTCAAATGTTAGCAGTCTATTTTATAAATTAAGTTTCATTTGTTTCAAATATTTTTGCTGTAAATTAATCTACATAAAATTTTGAGTGTTCCTACTTGTTTGAGGTTAAAGTAACAAAATTAAAAACTACTATGGCAACACTGATTCAGAAGCAGTTTTTATGACAATTTTTTTTATGATACACAATACAAGTGAACAACAGCACTGGTAAAAATAAAATGAAAACAAATTCAACACAGTAATCAGAGACATGTTTAAAATAAAATATTAGAAAAATTATATCAAAATGTAAGAGAGGGACAAAAAGAACTACAAAAATTATTTTTGCACAAACATATGGGCTTTTTTGACAAATATTTAGCAAAACGTATTCCATAATGGAATAATCGGAAATATAGAAAGGCTTCCCTAGGAACCGGCTGGTCAGATGACCCGCGTGGACCAGATTGTGTTCTAAAATTTTCCAATTTTTAACAGTAAACCATTTGTCAGTCACATATCGAAGTGGTGGCACTCAGAGTCTTTTCGTGGATGTCAGAACCCTCATTATTGCTGGTAAACAATTTTTTCAAGTTCTCAAAACATGTAGACTTCCAAAAACTCCTGATGCATCACATATCCAGCAGTTGACATTATTCATCTTACTTCTAATTTTACCTTTATAAATGCCCTAGAAGTTTGCACTTATACGACGTCTTTGCTTTCAGATAATATTTTTCTCTAAGAGCATCAACGTGCCTTTAGCGGCTTTACCACAGTACATAAGAAGTATGCAAACAGTGTTGCATTGCATGTATACAATAGACCTGTTTCTAAAATCAATATTCGTTTTAACCACTTAGATGGGTCCAATTTTACTTACACTGTGCAACAAAAAAAAAACTCAATGGCTTCAATGCCATATGAAAGTAGACCATCAAATAAACAAAATCACTAAAGGGTTTTGCAAAGTCAGCTTTAATATTTATTTTATGACCCCCTGAAGTTTTTAATTTTTTAGCAATGGCGTTTGGAAAACGTAAAAAAAGCTTTAATAAAAACATATTTTCCAAAAGCCCTTGATAAAAAATTAATAGTTTCAGTGGGGCATTAAAAATAAATCCGAACAGACTTGTCAAAACCCTTTGGTCAGTGAGAAAAAAGTTCCCCATTGAACAACTAAAGCAACCTCTAAAAAAACACAGTTATTACAAAACGTTTTGCATACTTTTTTTAAACAAATGAAACATTTTTATATCAGAAATTATCGTTATATCAGAAATTACTAGAAATTATCGTTTTTTCCAGCCTACCCCATTGGTAGGCGTGGATTAAAAAAAAATCATTAAAATCGATTTTAAGACGGTCTACGAATGTCCGAACTTCCGTCTCTAGAAAGCGTGTATAGGAACCGCCTTAACATTTAAAGATAGAGTGTAGGTGTGTTCAGATAAAATGTTTGGACTAAAAAAATATTGTGGGTCGGTCATACATTTTGTTGCTCTAAGGGCACTATTAGGGCAGTTAGAGCGGTTGGAGCAAATTTTAAAAAATGTCGTTTTGTGTGGGAGCCCCCTTAGAAATTGGAAATAGGGTACTAGTTTGTTCCAAAGAAATGTTAAGACGTAAAAATTAATGGGGGTCGGTCTTATAAATGATTCCTCTATGACACACCATTGTAGCAGTAGAAGTGATTTTAAGAATGGAAAATTACAATAACTTTTTTTCAAAAAATTTAAAAAAATAATAATAAGCGTTATCCCACGATCCTCCTGGGCAAAAAAATGTAGAATCGATAGAAGTTTTACACAAAGAAATATAAAAAAAATCGAAGAGTATAAACATGTTCAAAAATGAGATTTAAATTTTAAAACTTAAAAATCGCATACTAGAGCGCTTTTAAGAATTTTTTTGGGATTTTTTTTAAAAAGAACGTAAAAAAACAAAAATTTTGAAAAAAATTGAATTTTGGATCATTATTGAAGAAGTTATGAGTAAACAAGTAGAAAAGTTAAATTCGACTTTGCCGAATCTATGAATACCCTCCACAATGCATTTTTTTAATGGGTAGTACATTTTATAACGTGAAAAAATTAACAATTTTGATTAGAAATATTTTATTTTGAGTAAAAAACTCTTTTTTTTGTCATTTTTTTAAAAAAAAAAAAAGAAAAATTACTATTTTTTTTTTGAGTGTAAAATTTTTTTCGAGTGTAATGTGTACTGTAAAAATATTTCTGAGTGAATGCACGTACGTATGTACACAAACTATTGTAACATTTGTAAAAAAAAAAAACTAAATTTTTTTTTGTGTACATTTTTTTTTTGAGTGTAAAATTTTTTTTGAGTGTAAAATTTTTTTCGAGTGTGGTTTTTAAGTTACCAATGCTTTTAAAACTAAAAAAGTTTAAAAAGCATTGCTTAAAATTTAAACAAGTTTGAAAAGCATTGTTTAGTTACCACCAATGCTTTTAAAACTTGTTAAAACACGTGGCATTTTAGATGAAACTAATTTGAAATTCAGTGTTTTGCTTATAACTTTTGAACCACTGGACCGATTGAGCTGAAATTTAAAACCAAACAGACCCGGGGAACGGCAAAGATACACGCCAAGCTTCAGTAATCTCATTATTGGCTTTCGGAAGTTATCGTGTTTTTTATCTCGTAAATTCGCGAAACACCCTTGCCGAAATTTACTCTTTTGCTCATAACTTTTGAACCACTGGACCGATTTGGCTGGATTGCAATACCAACCTGACCAGGTAAATGACAAACATATATCCCAAACTTCAGTAGCCTCTGTAAAGTCTTTCAAAAGTTAGCGTGTTTTCTACGGACGGACAGACAGACAGACGGACGGACGGACGGACGGACATCGCTAGATCGACTTAAAATCGATCGAGGATCGTAAATATATATACTTTATGGGGTCCTAGACCAATATTTCGAGGTGTTACAAACGGAATTACAAACTTATATATCCCAGCAAAACTTTGGTAATGGTTAGTGATTATATAACACATTACCGGGTAATGTATAAACCTAATTTGTAGCATTATTTTAGGATGTCTTACCAAACATTTGTTCCACAACGTATTATTTTCAAGTGAAAAATAGTGCATTACTAATAATTTGCTACGAAATGCATGATTATTGGAAAAAATGTATTTTATATTTGTTATTTCTAAACATTAAATCATGGATGACTTATATTTGGTTACATTATGTACTATTTGAAAGTTTGAAATAATGCATTATTTATAATTGGATGCATAATGCATTACAATAACATAAAAAATAATTATTTTATAAAAAAATGCATAAGTTTAAACTAGAGATGGGCTCACGACAGGAAATTTCTAACGACACACACTCAAAGCATATTTTATCTACTTACACTCACTTACAATCACGTGAGTAAATTTAATACAAAATTACTTTTTCACTACTCGTAACACCTTATATATTATCTTCTGGTATGCTATATTATTTCATTACTCGTAACCTATAAAATATCATATATTTTACACCTTACTCGTATTCTTCGTTATAAATTTATGACTTATTTTATACCTTACTGGTATTCTTTGTGATAATGTGGATGTATTACTTTGAGTCTCATCGCCTGTTAAAATCATCAATGCTGCAATGTATAAAATAAGAGATCTTATACCTTATTTTATACCTTATTTGGTAATCTAAGTTTTGCTGGGGAGTTTCTAACAAATTTTTCTGACAATTTTTCTTTAAAAAAATGTGCTAAAAATTTAAAAAAAAAATTCTATTTGATAAATATGTCAGAAATTTGCACAATTTTTCTAAACAAAAATTGTGTCAGAAATTCTTCAAAATTTTTCTGACTAATTTTTCTATACAAAAAATATGTAAGAAATTCTAAAAAATTTTTTATACGAAAAGTCCCCAGCAAAACTTTGGTAATGGGTAGTGATTATATAACACATTACCTGGTAATGTATATACCTTATTTGTAGCATTATTTTAGGATGTCTTACCAAACATTTGTTCCGCAACGTATTATTTTAAAGTGAAAAATAATGCATTACTAATAATTTGCTACGTAATGCATGATTATTGGAAAAAATGTATTTCATGTTTATTATTTCTAAACATTAAATCATGGATGACTTATATTTGGTTACATTATGTATTATTTGAAAGTTTGAAATAATGCATTATTGATAATTGGATGCATTACAATAACCTTAAAAATAATTATTTTATAAAAAAATGCATAAGTTTAAACTAGAGACAGAAAATTTCTAACGACACACACTCACGAGCATATTTTATCTACTTACACTCACTTACAATCACGTGAGTAAATTTAATATAAAATTACTTTTTCACTACTCGTAACACCTTATATATTACGTTCTGGTATGCAATATTATATGCCTTACTCGTAACCTTTAAAATATCATATATTTTACACCTTACTCGTATTCTTCATTATAAATTTATGACTTATTTTATACCTTACTGGTATTCTTTGTGATAATGTGGATGCATTACTTTGAGTCTCATCGCCTGTTAAAATCATCAATGCTGCAATGTATAAAATAAGAGATCCTATACCTTATTTTATACCTTATTTGGTAATCTAAGTTTTGCTGGGATACCCTCTATCACTAGAGTGGAGGGTATAAAGAAGTTTGAGTAAAGGAACAAAATACCAATATTTAAAAATTCGATATCTTTTGAACGGGTCATCAAAAAAAAAATCTGAAAATTTACCACGAAGGAATTTTTAAAGGGTAAAAACTGTGAAAAAAATTGGGAAAACCTAAAAAAAAAATTTCAAAGTGTCCGATTTGACGTGGAATACCCCATATGTAGAATAGATTTGTGATATTTTTTGCACATATAATACTCTCTTTATTCTCTTTAACATTGGTTTTATTGATAAAATTTAACAGTCTGCTATTTTTTATTTTTAATTTTTTTTTTTAAACCAAAACCAAAAAAATTTACAAATCGTACATATAAAAAGCAAGAAAACAAATATTTTCAGTACCTCGATTACATCTCTGTTTGCATACTTCTTGCGTATTGTACTCTGTACTTTATTATGCATTTATGTATTTTGTTTACTTTATTTTATTATTTTAATGCTGTCGTCATCTAGCGTCTCTAAGTTTTTTTTTTTTTTTTTTTTTTGTACAATAACATAATTGTGGTTGTGCATTCGTTTCTTTTGGTATCCTTTTGCTGCATATCCGTTGATGTTACTGTGAATTTATGCAACCAGCATATTGTTTTCATAATACAGTACTAGTAATTGTCTCTTGTTGTATTTATTATATGCAATTTTTATTTAGTTTCTTTCAAAAGAAATACATAATTTTAATTAAAAACAAGTTAAAAATATAAATTTGGCCTAGCCGAATGTATTGATACTCTACACAAAGTGAAAATAACAAAATACTGAAATTTTTTATACGAAAAAAAATTTTGTAATTGTTAAGGTGCGTATACACGAGAAAGAAATGTCGACAGAAAAATCGAAAATTTGTCACCTCTAGAATTCTTAAATATCATCTCTAAAAAAATAAATTTTGTTTACGTTATAATTTGTTTATTAAACAGAATAAAGACTTCAAATCAAAAAAATTATCAATATCTTTCAAAAATCTGTAACATTATCAAAAAAAAGGTAAGAAATAATATGTTATAGAGGAATTTGATTTGACACAATTATTGAAAAAGTCAAATGCACAGGTACAGATAGTCGTTTTTTGGTCTTTTTCTAGCACTTTTTTCTCCCGTGTAAACGCGCCTTTACGATACCATTCTATAATAAATTCCGTTTGCATGTGTCCACTAGTAGTCAAATTAAAGCATTTTTTGATTGTTAGGTTATGTTGAATGTAGCAAAATTTTCTAGGTGTGCTTAAATTTTCATTTATGACTTTCGAACCCACTGATCCTATAATGCGAAAATGCAATACCAAACTGAAATAAGCATAGACAAGTAATTATGTCAATAATATTATCACTTCTATATCGTATGTTGGCCGTGATCGCCATTTCCACAGACAGGTAGACATCCCTAAGAAGTCTTAAAACCGATTTAGATCTCTGTATATGGGGCATTCCATGTCAAATCGGACACTTTAAATTTTTTTTTTTAGATTTTCCCAATTTGTTTGCAGTGTTTAGTACAAATCGAAAACTCCTTCGTGTTAAATTTTTAGATTTTTTTGATGACCCGTTCAAAAGATATCGAATTTTTAAAAATTGGTAGTTTGTTCCTTTACTCAAACTTCTTTTACTCATAACTTCTTCAATAATGGTCCAAATTTCAATTTTTGTTTCCTTCAAAATTTTTGTCTTTTTACGTAATTTAAAAAAAAAAAAAATCCCAAAAAATTCTTAAAAGCTCTCTACTTAGTATGCGATTTTTGAGTTTAAAATTTAAATCTCATTTTTGAAAATGTTTGTACTCTTCGATTTTTCTGAAATGTTTTTATGTAAAACTTCTATCGATTCTACAATTTTTTTTTTTCCAGGAGGATCGTGGGATAACGATTCCCAATTAGAAATGTCGTTAAGACATCTCAAAGACTTCCTTATGACAATGTCAGTGTACCTGCTGACTGAAAAATCTCTGACCATACAAAAAACCTCATGACACCTCTTGAATTTTTCAAGTATTTTGTCAAAATTCCTCGCTGACAAGTATTCAGGTAGTCAATAGTGCTGACTACATTATGACATGTACATAGTACGTCTGAGATCGTCCAAAAATTTAAAATTTATTAATCACGTCTTTTAATTTACACTACTTTACTATTTTTATCTGTCCATTTTTTAAATTTAATTTTTTAAAACTTACTATTTTTATCTGCCTCACTTGGTCCGAGAACTCAGAACCTTCTGTTCACTGGTCTAGCACCTTACCCCTTTAGCCAAACTTTGATAATAAATGTGTTTATTTAAAAACAAATTTAAATTAATTTATTATTTGAATTGTCCTGTTATATATATTTCGTTGACTGAATTGGAAAATGCTACAATATAAATTTTTCTTCCTCAAATATAACATTTTTTTAAATATTAATTGGAATTTGGCTTCATCCTATTTAACAAGATTTTGTTAGAGTTATTTAAGCGTATCTTTGTTGTTTTTAATATTATTTGTACAAAACACAAAAAACCATTTACAAAAAAAAATGTTGCTGGAGCCCTTTACAATTAAGGTGACGATATATTCAATTTATATTGTTTTTGACAAATTTGAAAATATTATGATTTCAAAACATATTTTATTACAAACAATTTAAAGTTGTGGTTGGCCTAGTTGTCTAGCAGGTTCGACAGCTTACGTGTTGTAGAATTTTGGCCTTGGTTCAATCCCCGGTCGCGGCTTTTTTTAATTTTTTTTTATTGTTTTAAGACCAATTCAATTTTATTTTTTCAATTACAAAGTAAATTAAAAGAGTTTTAAAGGATTAAACAAAATTACATCGATTTTACATCGCAAAAAAAATTTTAGTGATTGGTCGGATTTGCTATATAATTGTCAGCATTAAAGACATGATTTTTCTAAATTGATAAGACAACTTATATGACAAGTCAGTACATTTATAGAACTTGGGGAGCTCAGACAAAAATTATGACATGTCATTAGGTTGTCTTTAGTAAAATGTATTCACTTGCTGACTTCTACCTGATGAATCATTACTGACATTGTCTTAAAAACAAAATTTCTAATTGGGTTAAAACTATTTTTTAAAGTTTTTTTAAAAAAATTTGTTGTAATTTTCCAATCTTAAAATCATTTCTACTGCTCCAATGGTGCATCATAGAGGGATCATTTATAAGACCGACCCCCATTAATTTTTACGTCTTAACATTTCTTTGGAACAAACTAGTACCCTATCTCCAATTTCTAAGGGGGCTCCCACACAAAACGACATTTTTTAAAATTTGCCCCAACCGCTCTAACTGCCCTAATTGTGCCCTTAGAGCAACAAAATGTACGACCGACCCACAATATTTTAGTCCGAACAATTTCTCTGAACACACCTACCCTCTACCTCTAATTTTTAAGAGGTATGGCGGTCACCATACAATTTGTTTTTATTTTTTGTAAATTTGTTTTATTTAATCAGCTTCTACGGGTCCAATGGTGCGTCCGAGAGGGGACATTAGTGATACCGACCCCCATTTATTTTTACCCTCCAACATTTTTGTAAAACATACCACAGCCCCATCTCCACTCCCTAATTAGGCTTCCATTCAAAATTATATTTTTATAAAATTTGCTCCAACTGTTATTTGTATGAGAGCCTACTTAGGGATCGGTGATAGGGCGTAGGTATGTTTTACAAAAATGTTGCAGGGTAAAAATAAACGGGGGTCGATCTCACTAATGACCCCTCTCGGACGCACCGTTAGACCGGTAGAAGCTGATTTTATAAAACAAATTTACAAAAAATAAAAAAAATTGTATGGGGACCGCCTTAAGAGTTAAAGATAGAGCGTAGGTGTGTTCAGAGAAAATGTTTGGACTAAAAAAATATTGTCGGTCATATATTTAGTTGCTCTAAGGGCACTATTAGGGCAGTTAGAGCGTTTGGAGCAAATTTTAAAAACATCGTTTTGTGTGGGAGCCCCCTTAGAAATTGGAGATAGGGTATTATTTTGTTCAAAGTAATGTTAAGACGTAAAAATTAATCGGGGTCGGTCTTTTAAATGACCCCTCTATAACGCACCGTTGGAGCAATAGAAATGATTTTAATATTGGAAAATTACAATAAATTTTTTTAAAAAAAATTTAAAAAACAGTAATAATCGTTATCCCACGATCCTCCTGGGCAAAAAATTTGTAGAATCGATAGAAGTTTTTCACAAAAAAATTTCAAAAAAATCGAAGAGTACAAACATTTTCAAAAATGAGATTTAAATTTTAAAACCTAAAAATCGCATCTTTGAGCGCTTTTAAGAATTTTTTGGGATTTTTTTTAAAGTATGTAAAAAAAATAAAAATTTTGAAAAAAAACAAGTAAGAAAGCTATATTCGGCTGTGCCGAATCTTTAAATACCCTCCACCAATGTGATGATTTAAAAAACAAAAAAGTTTGTTTTATTTATACCTCAGGAAATAAAAAAGTACCAAAAAGTGTACTTTCGGTACCTTTAATAAAAGGTACTTTTTATTAAAGGTACTTTTTATAGAAGGTACTTTTTATAAAAGGTACTTTTTATAAAAGGTACTTTTTATAAAAGGTACTTTTTATAAAAGGTACTTTTTATAAAAGGTACTTTTTATAAAAGGCACTTTTTATAAATGGTACTTTTTATAAAAGGTACTTTTTATAAAAGGTACTTTTTATAAAAGGTACTTTTTATAAAAGGTACTTTTTATAAAAGGTACTTTTTGTAAAAGGTACTTTTTATAAAAGGCACTTTTTATAAATGGTACTTTTTATAAAAGGTACTTTTTATAAAAGGTACTTTTTATAAAAGGTACTTTTTGTAAAAGGTACTTTTTATTAAAGGTACTTTTTATAAAAGGTACTTTTTATAAAAGGTACTTTTTATAAAAGTTACTTTTTATAAAAGGTACTTTTTATAAAAGGTACTTTTTATAAAAGGTACTTTTTTTAAAAGGTACTTTTTATAAAAGGTACTTTTTTTAAAAGGTACTTTTTATAAAAGGTACTTTTTATAAAAGGTACTTTTTATAAAAGGTACTTTTTATAAAAGGTACTTTTTATAAAAGGTACTTTTTATAAAAGGTACTTTTTATAAAAGGCACTTTTTATAAATGGTACTTTTTATAAAAGGTACTTTAAAGGTACTTTTTATAAAAGGTACTTTTTGTAAAAGGTACTTTTTATTAAAGGTACTTTTTATAAAAGGTACTTTTTATAAAAGGTACTTTTTATAAAAGGTACTTTTTTTAAAAGGTACTTTTTATAAAAGGTACTTTTTATAAAAGGTACTTATTATAAAAGGTACTTTTTATAAAAGGTACTTTTTATAAAAGGTACTTTTTATAAAAGGTACTTTTTTTAAAAGGTACTTTTTATAAAAGGTACTTTTTATAAAAGGTACTTTTTATAAAAGGTACTTTTTAAAAATGGTACTTTTTATAAAAGGTACTTTTTATAAAAGGTACTTTTTATAAAAGGTACTTTTTATAAAAGGTACTTTTTATAAAAGGTACTTTTTATAAAAGGTACTTTTTATAAAAGGTACTTTTTATAAAAGGTACTTTTTATAAAAGGTACTTTTTATAAAAGGTACTTTTTATAAAAGATACTTTTTATAAAAGGTACTTTTTATAAAAGGTACTTTTTATAAAAGGTACTTTTTATAAAAGGTATTTTTTATAAAAGTTTTTTTTTATAAAAGGTACTTTTTATAAAATATACTTTTTATAAAAGGTACTTTGAATAAAAGGTACTTTTTATAAAATATACTTTTTATTAAAGGTACTTTTTATAAAAGTTAATTTTTATAAAAGGTACTTTTTATAAAAGGTACTTTTTATAAAAGGTTCTTTTTATAAAAGGTACTTTTTATAAAAGGTACTTTTTATAAAAGGTACTTTTTAAAAAAGGTACTTTTTAAAAAAGGTACTTTTTAAAAAAGGTACTTTTTTTAAAAGGTACTTTTTATAAAATGTACTTTTTATAAAAGGTACTTTTTATAAAAGGTAATTTTTATAAAAGGTACTTTTTATAAAAGGTACTTTTTATAAAAGGTACTTTTTATAAAAGGTACTTTTTATAAAAGGTACTTTTTATAAAGGAACCTTTTATAAAAGGTACTTTATATAAAAGGTACTTTTTGAAAACGGTACAGAATTTTCGGAAAGTACTTGTTCCAGAATGTTTTAAGGAAATATAAAAGGTGCCAAAAGTACAGATTTTTTCCCTTTTTACCCTCTTGGAATCAACATTGGCAATAATCCAGCCGTACTGGATCTATATTCTAAGATGTGAACATACTGTCCAAATTTCAAGTTTCTATGACCATTATTTCAGGAGATATAAAAAGCACCAAAAGTACAGTTTTTTACCCTTTTGACCCCCTTAGAATTAACACTGGCAAAAATCCAGCCTTAATGGATCTATATTCCGGGAGGTGAACATACAGTCCAAATTTCAAGTCTCTATGATCATTATATCAAAAGATTTAAAAAGTACCAAAAGTACAGTTTTTTTACCATTTTTACGCCCTTACCATTGGCTAAACTCCAGCCATAGTGGATCTATATTGCGGGAGGGTAACCTACAGTTCAAATTTCAAGTCTCTATGACCATTATATCGGGAGATATTAAAAGTACCAAAAGTACAGTTTTTTTACACTTTTTACCCCCTTAGAATCAACATTGGCAAAAATCCAGCCTTAGTGGATCTTTATTCCGGAAGGTCAAACTACAGTCCAAATTTCAAGTCTCTAACTTCAGCGGTTTGGGCTGGGCGATGATGAATGAGTATGTCAGTCAGTCATATTACTCTTTTATATATATAAATTTCCCGGATTTGGGCGATTTTTGCCATAAAGTTTATTTTTGTATTTTATTATTTAACAAAATTTATTTTTTTAAATGAAAATATTTTTTTTTTTTAAGAAATCTGAAAAAAAAATGAATTTTGGCGATATTTTACATCCGGTTTGGCGACAAGGCCAAAAAAAAGTCTGGCAACCCCGTTAATATGACGAAGCAAAAAATGGACACACACACACACATGCTATATAAAAATAACTATTAATTTTTTTATTATTACTTAACGAACTTTTTTTTAATTAAATTAAGATTTTGTTTTACATATTTTAAAGCTTTTTTGTAAAGATTTGTTTCCTTTCTCTCAGTTTTTTTTTTTTCATTTCCGTTTTCTTTCTTATGTATCACACAAAATATGAGTTAAATTAGGGTTATGTTGAAAAAAAAATTGTGTTTTTTAGTAATTCGCTCATAACTTTTAAAATACTTAACCGATTTAAAAAAAAAATACATGAGTTTTTGCCTGGGAAAATTACGCAACTTTTGGTACCCGTGCGTTTAAATCGGTTTCGGAGTATTGCCAAAAACGTGATTTCAACAGACAGACAGACAGACGGACGGACAGACAGACAGACAGACGGACATCGCTAGATCGACTTAAAATCGATCAAGGATCATGAATATATATACTTTATGGGGTCCTAAACCAATATTTCAATGTGTTACATACGGAATGACAAACTTATATATACCCTCTATCACCAGAGTGGAGGGTATAAAAAGAGTAAAAGAAGTTTGAGTAAAGGAACAAACTACCAATTTTTAAAACTTCGATATCTTTTGAACGGGTCATCAAAAAAATCTGAAAATTTACCACGAAGGAGTTTTTGAAGGGTACTAAAAACTGTAAACAAATTGGGAAAATCTAAAATTTTCAAAGTGTCCGATTTGACATGGAATGTCCCATATATACTTAATGGGGACTTTGACTGGTGCTTTGATGTGTTACAAAAGTATTATCCTTTATTACTATGTGTAGGGTAAAAACAAACATGTTAATATTATACAAGTCTGTTAATAAAATAACTTTACAAATACTTTAACATAAGTTTTACAATACAAAAATATACGGTAGTAGGGGAAACAAATTCGGCAGTGGGAACATTTTTTTTTAAATTCCAATAGATATAAGTAGGGCAGAGATTTTTATGCAATAAAAATCAAAAAAAAATATAAAATATATGAAAATAATAAAATATGTGCTAAAAAATCAAAAAAATTCATTAAAAGATCAAAATTATGCACTAAAATCATGATATATGCGCAATAAAAATCTTGTTTTTATACAAAAAATCTTAGAAAGAAATAAATGCAGGACCTTAATATTCAGATCTGATGCATAATATAAACAATTAAGTGCAAAATTTTCTTAAGAATTAAAAACAACCATTAAAAAAATTAATAAAAATTATATTTTTAAAATATTTTTTTTTTATAATTTAAATAATTTATTTGTTTAAAATTGCAGTTTGCAATAAATCATCTTATTTATTTTTGACGGCTCTTAATAAAATTGCGAATTCCCCCACCCTCCCCCCATTTACCCTATTATTTTCTTGTTAATTACTATAAACCCAAAAAAATTGTATGACATACTTAGGATGTAGAAATGGTTTCAAGTGAATTAAATTTTAAATTAAATAAATTTAGACCAAAGGACTTTAAAATTTATATGTTTCGGTCAGAATTTTGTTATTATTCTACCAAATATTCGTGAAATTGTGATTCCTTTAAAAAAAAAACAATTTATTACTAAGATTTTTATAAAATTTGAGTACCAATACATAAAATTACAAAAATGTGTTTCTTAAATTTGCTTGAATTGATTAAAAACTGCTTTGAAGCAATTTTATCTGACATACAACGCGTATGATTAATATTATTTTTCTATCTCAAAAATAACTCATACGTATGTATTAAATAGCTTGACAAATTACATATTACGGATTGTTTCTCCAAATGTTATAAAAATTTAAAAAAAAATCTAAATAAATAACAAAAAACCAAAAAATTTAGAATTGATAATTTTTTTTTTGATACACATACAGCCTTACCACAAGAAAATAAAATAAATTTAAAAATAGCTTTTAATTTTATTTCCATACAAACTGTTTTTGTTTTTAAAATTGACTTTCAAAAAATGTATTGAAAATTTTAAATTTAAAATAAAACTTTTGTTAAAATAGACTTTTTGTTTTCTTGTGGTAAGGGCCATAGATTTTCAAAGTCAATTTTAAATCTGAAAGTCTTATCCGACCAAAATTTTTTTTTATTTTGATAATAAAAACCTAATCAATTAAATAATGATAAAAAATCGAATTAAACTTTTTGGTTTGTATGAATTTTTTTAGGGCAAAACCTTACCACTTATTATTATTTTCCGATTTGGCAACATACTTAAACGTAGATTGTTTACACTGAAACGAACAATAATTTGCCTGGCGATCGACAAAATTTGATGTATATTATATTCGTGATCCCAGATAAATTTTAAGATCGATCAAACGATGCCCGTCTCGTGAAAACACTTGTTATGTTTATAGTTATAACAAAATCGTGAAATTCGGCAGGGGTTTTTTCATAAACTCACTTGTTAAAGCACCAGGTAAACACTCTTTGAAATACTTTGGTAAGCAACAAAAATATTTTACAAAGTACTATTGTCACTCAAGAAAAAATTCACCACTCAAAAAACTTGTACATTCGACAAAAAAAAAATATATTCATGGCTTCGGTTAATTCGAATTTAATTTATTTACTTAAATTCGACGAATCACGTCGAATTTGTACGAAATTAATCATATGCATAAGGCCAAAGGAACACTGTCATAAATAACTGTAGTTTCAACAATTATATGTGAGTTGATCTATTACACCGTCCGATAGCCCATACTAAACATGAACCGGATGATATACGGATGATCAAATGAATGAAGAAGTCGTTAAACACGAACTGGATAATATACGTTTGAAACTAGAGACTAAATGGAGAAAAAGTGCATTTACAGTTTTTCATTTCGTGATCCTGTTTCTTTTATAAGGACTTCAAAGTTTTATTGGTTACATTTTGTAAAATATTTTTGAAATATTTGTACTTGTCTCATAATGTCACTGTGGATGGCAAATGAAAGAGGAGGATCTCTAATTTATTTTGCCATATCAGGATAAAAGGATGTGAACAAAGTCCTTTGAAAACATTATCAAAATATTTTGTTGAAAATTTTGAATGATACTGAAGGACAAAGTTTTGAAAGGACGTAACTTACCTCCTTTTTCCTGGTATGTAAAAATAATAAAATAGGCAAATTAGGGGAGATCCTCTTCTTTCATTTGCTATCCCTAGTGGCATCCTAGGACAAGTACAAATATTAAAAAAAAAATCTATGTATCACGAATTCCACCAGACATTTTATAAAATCTGACCGAGGGTCTTCAAATTTTTCTTATTTTTTGTACGAATTTGTACTATTTAGTACATTTTCAGTTTCTTTAAATTAAAAAAAAAAACGCAAATTTTATTTTATTTAAAAATTGAAAAAATCAAAAAAGTATGATATTTTGAAGAGCCATGTCATCGAAATTATTTATCCGGATTCTACCATTCAAAAAGCATTCGACTCTAACAATCGTCCTTTGTTATACCAATGCACTCGAAAAAAAAAACATTTTTTTTTTTTTTTAAATTACGTTTTTGATGCAAATTCAATTTTTAGATGCATTTTTTAAAACTTTATTCCCCTTCGATTTTTATGAAACCTAAAATCGAAAAATAAAATTTTTTACATAAAACTTAGTGCAGCTTTTTTTTGGGCATTCGGTTTTTTTCACATTTCATAATTTTTTTAAAAACTATTTATGCACTCAAAATATTTTGTAGGCAAAAACAAATGAAAAACACACTTAAAACCAGTGAATAAACAATTGAAAACCATCCCAGTAATTATTCATTTGTTTTAACAAACATCAACATTTATTTTTTACTGTTGACAAAATGTTCTAAAATAAATAACAATAAACATTAAAAAATTACGTTTTTTTCATTCTTTTTTACCAACAAATTCGAAAAAAAATAACCTACGAAAACATTAAAAATTAATGATAGTTCTGTTATTTTTACCAAAAAATTCCAAAAAAATAACCTACGAAAACATTAAAAATTAATGATTTCGTAGGTTATTTTTTACAATTTTCTATTGAAATATTTTTTTTAAAAATTTTTAATAAAATTTTGGGGAATCGATCCCGCAATCAACTACATTATGGCCAGACACTCTACCCATCGTGCCAAAGTCACCTGATACAAACATGTTTTTATATTTCTATAATTTTTTGAATTTTTTTTTTACAAAAAAAAATAACCTACTTGTGTAGGTAAAAACTAATGATATCTCATTAAAAAATACCAACAATTAAAAAAAAAAAGTGACTTACACAAATCATTAAAAATTTAAAGAATAATCAGTAGTTTATATTTACAGAACAAAAATAAATGACTTTAAAGATTAAATGTTAATGAAAGTCTTTATTTTTTAGTGTGCTATTTTTGAAACAAAGGACAGAAGTAGTCATTAATAAAAACTGAACATCAAACAAATGTTTTTTCTTTTAAAAACGACTAAACGGAAAACTTTTTAAATAAACTACAAACAGTTAATGACATAGTTTTTTTAGTGTGAGATTTTTCCATACAAAAAAATAAATTTTATGTTTATTCTGTAATTTAATCAAAAAAGTATATAACTTTGTTATTTCAAATAATAAACATAAAACTTTTTTGTATGCAAAAATCTCATAAGTAGTTCTTAAAAAAATTACGAAAGGTGGAAAACCCCTAAGGCCCAAAAAAAGCTGCACTTAATTTTATGTTAAAACTGTTATTGTTTCAATTTAGGCAGGTTTCAGAAAAATCGAAGGGGGATAAAGTTTTGAAAAATGCATCTAAATATTTCATTTGCATCAAAAACGTACTTTAAAAAAAAAAAATATTTTTTTTAGTGCATTGGTATAAAAAAAGTCGAATGCTTTTTGAATTGGTAGAATTAGGATAAATTATATTATAAAACATTCCTAATAGCACGGAAATACTCATATAAGAACTAAAATTCTGTTCGTTATTAAGATGTGGGTGCAGAAAGTTGCATCTTGTAAAATACTGTAAGTAGTGTTCATTATTTCGGATTAATTAAGTCGATTTTAAACTGTTGTAACTTTTTAACAAAAAAATATATTTATACACTCTTTTTTGGTAATTTTAAAGGATATTTAAAGGCTTTGAGTCATATCTTTTCTTTTTTTTTTTAAACAATTTTTTCTATTTTTTTATTAAATTTTGAACAAAATAAAAATTTTTGAAAAGAAAATTATATATTTATTTTTTTTGATGGAATAGAACTTTTGTTTTTGGTCCCTATTGGTCGCCGGACTTTTTCAGACATATTGACCAATATCCATAGTACTTATTTCAACGGCTAACTTTTGCGACCTTCTGCGACGCCGACTTCAGTGGGGCAATATGTAAACCTTGTTTTACATGTTTTTTAAACATATTTTTAAAAAATGGGCGTGGCAGTTGTCTGAGCGCCCACTTTTTTGTGATATTATATCTACAGTCCTTGAGAGTATATATATCAAGTTTAACGAAATTGCAACCAAAATTAAAGATTTTTTAAAAAGTGGGCGTGGCCGTTAACTGGCCTCCAATATTTTTCATAATGTTGTTTTCGAAGTCAAAACGAAAATTCGGTATACATATCCAGTCAAAATAAAAAAAATTGGATTTTTGTCGTCCTTGATTGGCCAAATGTGGCACTGTGCCTCGGTCAGATTTTAAAAACCCTCTGGTTTTATAAACCCTCTGAAATTAAAATTGAAACTGATCACATTGAACTGAGGATCGCTGAGTAAATTATATAACTTAAAATTGTTTTTCTGGTTTTTAAATACGCAAAATGCATTTTTCTATAGAAAATGTCTCCGATTCTAAAAGATTTGTCCCAAAGAAAAAGTCTCACAAGGGAAGTCTCCCTGGTGTCACCAGCGGATCTTTATGGAATTAGTTTTATTTTGTAGAGCAGAAAAAATAAAGGGATACGTATTTTTTTTTTAGCGGCCCAAATTCATATTTAGGGGGTAAAAAGGAGGGGGGAAGACAAGGCCATTTTTCAGTTTTTTTCGATTATCTCCTATATTATGCGAAGAAACCTAGTCATGTTACATACCAAATGAAAGGTCTTTGGAAAACCTATCTACGTGTGCTAAGAACGTGTCTAAACATGCACAACTTTTCGTCATATAGAGTAAAATACCAAAATTTTAGGACATTTTTGTTAATAAGTCGAAAAATATTAGCTTCTTTGGCCCGTTGTTATCACCACGAGATAGGTATTTTTAATACCTTTAATCTGATACCACACACGCCTATATTAATTTTGTTTAAATAGGCGTAAAGCGTAAAAAACTGAAAAAGGTCAATCTCCCCCCATACAAATCGACCCCCCTAAAAATGAGTTTGGGCCGCTAAAAAAAAGTACGTGTCGAATTAATTTTCGTTTTTAACAACATATTCAACTTTCATGAAGATCGTAGGGTGACACTAGGGAGACTTCCCTTGTCAGTTACTGAAAGATTTTTCCTATAGAAAATATTTAAGATTCTGAAACATTTTTCCTTTAAAAAAAGTGGCAGATTCTAAGACATTCTTCTAAAAAAAAGTATGAGTAACTGAGACATTTTATTTAGACATAGTCTTAGATCCTTAGACATTTTTTTCTCAGATTCTGAGACATTATTCTTATAGAAACAGTTTCAGATCCTGAGACATTTTTCATATAGAAAAAATATCAGATTCTGAGACAATTTTCCTATAGAAAAGGTCTGAGACATTTTTACTATAGAAAAAGCTTCAGATTCTAAGACATTTTTCCATCAGAAAAAATCTCAGATTCTGAGAAATTTTTCCTTTAGAAAATGTTTCGGATTTTGAGACTTTTTTCCTATAAAAATTTAGATAAGTGAGACATTTTTCTTTTAGACATTCATATTCTCAGATTCTAAGACATTTGTTTTTACTTAAAAATTCTCAGATTCTCAGACTCTGTGACATTTTTGCTTAGAAAAATCTCAGATTCTAAAACATTTATCACCAAGGAGAGGACTTTCATGCAAATGCATGTTTTTCCCTTTGGTCATAGAACAGCATAAACCAAATACCTTTTCGAATCAAAAAATTTGCTTTAAAATGGCATCGATTCGTTAGTGCATATTTTTGCATATTTTGCTTAAAATGCATATTTTTGCATATTTTGCTATTATTTCGCTATAAATGCATATTTTTAGGTCACATTTTCTACAAATTTTAGTTTTTTTTAGCTATTTTTTAGTATTTTTGACAATTTTTAAAAATTTTTTATGTTTTTTTTTTTTTTCATTAAAGCAATTATTACTTTTTTTAAGATAATTAAGAACATTTTTTTAATAAAATTTTATACACACTGTATATATGAATATCTAAGCTTACAATGCCAGACTGAATTCAAATGTTATTTTTTTTTAATAAAAGTGAAAAACAAGTGGATATTTATGATTTTTAGTGCATATTTTAAGTTTTTTTGTGCATATTTCAAGACTTTTTAGTGCATTTTTCCAATAGCAAACGAATCAGATTTTGAGATAGTTTTCCTATAGAAAGAGTCTCAGGTTCTGGAATATTTTTCCTATTGAAAGAGTGTAAGATTCTGATACATTTTTCCGAAAATGAGTTATTGAACCCTTTAACGGTTGTCAAATTTTATATAACCAAAAATATCATGATTTTTGGCCGGTGATATAATCTGAGTTATTGCTCGAAAAAAGTTTTTGCCTTTAAAAAAATCAAATCAAGTCTGAAAATCACAAATTTAACAACTCGGAAAGATATCGATTTCACAACAAAAAACTACACATATTTGTAATAAATCAAAGGCTTTGTTTGTGCAACCACATTTTTAATAAAAAAATAAAAACTTTCAAAAAATGTATGTTAACAACTTCGTATTACAATTAAAATAAGATAAAAAAAGAATATATTTTTATAAATTTTCGTAAAGGTATCATTTCATTATTGTTTGCAGCAACAACTAATAGCAACAGCAACAAAATTACTTTTTATGCCAAAAGCATTTTTACATTATAGATTTCATACTTGTTTTTTTTTATCCTTTTATAAGATTCTTTTAACATAAAATTGACCTACTTACACATATGGAATATGGAAGTCATATACAACAGAAAAAACCAAACAAACAAAAAAGTATTGTAATGTTCCAGCTATCATCAACAAAGAACTTTGTTCGAGTTTACTTACAAGTATACCTAGATGGTTGGCAGTCCTTTTGTACACCGACATTTAACTTTCCACTTATAAAAGCAGCATACTTATACGTGTGCGGTGAGTGGGAGGAATATTGGCTGACATGCATGAAGATATACTTACTGTGTTGCTATTTTTGAATTTGAGCTAAATCGGAGTATTCTAAGATGTTAAACATTTAGTTCATCGATTAAATGCTAAAAATTTAAATGGCATTTCTGAGAAATCTTTCTTATACAAAAAGCCTTAGATTCTGAAATAGTTTTCCTACAGAAAAAGTCTCAAATTCTGAGACATTTTTCTTATAGAAAAAGTTTCAGATTCTGAGACATTTTTCGCATAGAAAACTCACAGATTCTGAGACATTTTCTTATAGAAAAAGTCTCAGATTCTGAAACATTTTGCTTATTAAAAACGTCTCAGATTTCATTTTTCTTATAGAAAAAGATTCTGAGACATTTTTCTTATAGAAAAAGTCTCAGATTCTGAAACATTTTTCTTATAGAAAAAGTCTCAGATTCTGAGACATTTTTCTTATAGAAAAAGTCTCAGATTCTGAGACATTTTTCTTATAGAAAAAGTCTCAGATTCTGAGACATTTTTCTTATAGAAAAAGTCTCAGATTCTGAGACATTTTTCTTATAGAAAAAGTCTCAGATTCTGAGTCATTTTTCTTATAGAAAAAGTCTCAGATTCTGAGTCATTTTTCTTATAGAAAAAGTCTCAGATTCTGAGACATTTTTCTTATAGAAAAAGTCTCAGATTCTGAGACATTTTTCGTATAGAAAAAGTCTCAGATTCTGAGACATTTTTCGTATAGAAAAAGTCTCAGATTCTGAGACAATTTTCGTATAGAAAAAGTCTCAGATTCTGAGACATTTTTCTTATAGAAAAAGTCTCAGATTCTGAGACATTTTTCGTATAGAAAAAGTCTCAGATTATGAGACATTTTTCGTATAGAAAAAGTCTCAGATTCTGAAACATTTTTTTTATAGAAAAAGTCTCAGATTCCAAGACATTTTTCTATACGAAAAAGTCTCAGATTCTAAGACATTTTTCTTATAGAAAAAGTCTCAGATTCTGAGACATTTTTCTTATAGAAAAAGTCTCAGATTCTGAGACATTTTTCTTATAGAAAAAGTCTCAGATTCTGAGACATTTTTCTTATAGAAAAAGTCTCAGATTCTGAGACATTTTTCTTATAGAAAAAGTCTCAGATTCTGAGACATTTTTCTTATAGAAAAAGTCTCAGATTCTGAGACATTTTTCTTATAGAAAAAGTCTCAGATTCTGAGACATTTTTCTTATAGAAAAAGTCTCAGATTCTGAGACATTTTTCTTATAGAAAAAGTCTCAGATTCTGAGACATTTTTCTTATAGAAAAAGTCTCAGATTCTGAGACATTTTTCTTATAGAAAAAGTCTCAGATTCTGAGACATTTTTCTTATAGAAAAAGTCTCAGATTCTGAGACATTTTTCTTATAGAAAAAGTCTCAGATTCTGAGACATTTTTCTTATAGAAAAAGTCTCAGATTCTGAGACATTTTTCTTATAGAAAAAGTCTCAGATTCTGAGACATTTTTCTTATAGAAAAAGTCTCAGATTCTGAGACAATTTTCTTACAGAAAAAGTCTCAGATTCTGAGACATTTTTCTTACAGAAAAAGTCTCAGATTCTGAGACATTTTTCTTATAGAAAAAGTCTCAGATTCTGAGACATTTTTCTTATAGAAAAAGTCTCAGATTCTGAGACATTTTTCTTATAGAAAAAGTCTCAGATTCTGAGACATTTTTCTTATAGAAAAAGTCTCAGATTCTGAGACATTTTTCTTATAGAAAAAGTCTCAGATTCTGAGACATTTTTCTTATAGAAAAAGTCTCAGATTCTGAGACATTTTTCTTATAGAAAAAGTCTCAGATTCTGAGACATTTTTCTTATAGAAAAAGTCTCAGATTCTGAGACATTTTTCTTATAGAAAAAGTCTCAGATTCTGAGACATTTTTCTTATAGAAAAAGTCTCAGATTCTGAGACATTTTTCTTATAGAAAAAGTCTCAGATTCTGAGACATTTTTCTTATAGAAAAAGTCTCAGATTCTGAGACATTTTTCTTATAGAAAAAGTCTCAGATTCTGAGACATTTTTCTTATAGAAAAAGTCTCAGATTCTGAGACATTTTTCTTATAGAAAAAGTCTCAGATTCTGAGACATTTTTCTTATAGAAAAAGTCTCAGATTCTGAGACATTTTTCTTATAGAAAAAGTCTCTGATTCTGAGACATTTTTCTTATAGAAAAAGTCTCAGATTCTGAGACATTTTTCTTAGAGAAAAAGTTTCAGATTCTGAGACATTTTTCTTATAGAAAAAGTCTCAGATTCTGAGACATTTTTCTTATAGAAAAAGTCTCAGATTCTGAGACATTTTTCTTATAGAAAAAGTCTCAGATTCTGAGACATTTTTCTTATAGAAAAAGTCTCAGATTCTGAGACATTTTTCTTATAGAAAAAGTCTCAGATTCTGAGACATTTTTCTTATAGAAAAAGTCTCAGATTCTGAGACATTTTTCTTATAGAAAAAGTCTCAGATTCTGAGACATTTTTCTTATAGAAAAAGTCTCAGATTCTGAGACATTTTTCTTATAGAAAAAGTCTCAGATTCTGAGACATTTTTCTTATAGAAAAAGTCTCAGATTCTGAGACATTTTTCTTATAGAAAAAGTCTCAGATTCTGAGACATTTTTCTTATAGAAAAAGTCTCAGATTCTGAGACATTTTTCTTATAGAAAAAGTCTCAGATTCTGAGACATTTTTCTTATAGAAAAAGTCTCAGATTCTGAGACATTTTTCTTATAGAAAAAGTCTCAGATTCTGAGACATTTTTCTTATAGAAAAAGTCTCAGATTCTGAGACATTTTTCTTATAGAAAAAGTCTCAGATTCTGAGACATTTTTCTTATAGAAAAAGTCTCAGATTCTGAGACATTTTTCTTATAGAAAAAGTCTCAGATTCTGAGACATTTTTCTTATAGAAAAAGTCTCAGAATCTGAGACATTTTTCTTATAGAAAAAGTCTCAGATTCTGAGACATTTTTCTTATAGAAAAAGTCTCAGAATCTGAGACATTTTTCTTATAGAAAAAGTCTCAGAATCTGAGACATTTTTCTTATAGAAAAAGTCTCAGAATCTGAGACATTTTTCTTATAGAAAAAGTCTCAGAATCTGAGACATTTTTCTTATAGAAAAAGTCTCAGATTCTGAGACATTTTTCTTATAGAAAAAGTCTCAGATTCTGAGACATTTTTCTTATAGAAAAAGTCTCAGATTCTGAGACATTTTTCTTATAGAAAAAGTCTCAGATTCTGAGACATTTTTCTTATAGAAAAAGTCTCAGATTCTGAGACATTTTTCTTATAGAAAAAGTCTCAGATTCTGAAACATTTTTCTTATAGAAAAAGTCTCAGATTCTGAGACATTTTTCTTATAGAAAAAGTCTCAGATTCTGAGACATTTTTCTTATAGAAAAAGTCTCAGATTCTGAGACATTTTTCTTATAGAAAAAGTCTCAGATTCTGAGACATTTTTCTTATAGAAAAAGTCTCAGATGCTAAAACATTTCTACTGTAGAAAATGTCTTAGAAATTTAAAAAAAAAAAAAGTTCCATTTTCTAAAATATTTTTTCCTAAAACAAAGTCTCTAATTGTGAGTCTGAGACTTTTTTTCTATAAAAAAAAAGTTTCAGATTCTTAGACATTGAAAAACTTCTAAATTCAGAGACAATTTTCCTGCAGAAAAACTATAAAATTCGGAAAACCTTTCTATCCACAGATGACTTTTCAAATTTCCCTTGTTTAAAGATTAGTTTTAAAGAAAACAAACTGAAAATATGCACTTGTTTACATATCCACAAACTGCATAATTTTTTTCTTTTATTATTTTAATAATATTAATGTACATTATAATTCATTTCCACTGAACACAGTTGGTTTTTTTCTACCTTGATACTTGTATTTTGGAATTGTGCCACTTTTTTAACTGTGTGTTTCAGTTTAGGTTTGGTGCGGTTTTGTTTTCTTGGGTTGGGTTCAAAACCATTGAGTTACTCATAAATTTTTATGTGGAGTACGCATAATTTTATTATTTTTATTTTTTTTTTATGTTTTAACAAATGCTTATGTAAAAATTTGCATAATAAGTGGGAGCCAAAATGCAAAAAAAAAAAATAAAACTTATTATTTTGTTATGCTATTTTGTGTTTTGCCCTAACAGTAAAAGAAATTTTTTAACAAACCCAGCAAACACGTAATGATTGCTTCGATGTAGCGAAAGAGACCAAACCTCTGGTGTGAATCGAACCCATGACCAGTAACTCATTTTATAAAAATATATAAAAAAAAATTTTTTAAAAAATTTAATGAAAAAATTTTCCTAGATGAATTTGTCCTCCAATGCCATCCGTAACTCCCCCTCCCAAAAGCTTTGTAAAATATTTATTTGAAAATATTTTAGATTTTGGAGACTACATTCCAAAAAAACCTTGTAAAATTACAAGAGAAGTTTGTAACTTTTTTTTGCTACCTTCTATTTGATAAAAAATCCTTGTTATTTTACAAGCTTTTTACCAATAATTTTGTAAGTTTACAAACATTTTACCAATAAAATTGTTACAATTTTGGCAATTTTTTTGCCGCGAAAAAATTTACAAGGACGTTTCGTAACTATACTAGATTTTTTGCTACCTCCAATTTTAAGAGAATTCCTAGTAAAAATTCTGAGCTTTTTTATACCCTCCACTCTAGTGATAGAGGGTATATATAAGTTTGTCATTCCGTTTGTAACACCTCGAAATATTGGTCTAGGACCCCATAAAATATATATATTTATGATCCTCGATCTATCTTAAGTCGATCTAGCGATGTCCGTCCGTCCGTCCGTCCGTCTCTCTGTCTGTCTGTCCGTCCGTAGAAAACACGTTAACTTTTGAAAGACTTTACAGAGGCTACTGAAGTTTGGCATATATGTTTGTCATTTACCTGGTCAGGTTGGTATTGCAATCCAGCCAAATCGGTCCAGTGGTTCAAAAGTTATGAGCAAAAGAGTACATTTCGGCACGGGTGTTTCGCGAATTTACGAGATAAAAAACACAATAACTTTCGAAAGACAACAATGAGACTACTGAAGCTTGGCATGTATCTTTGCCGTTCCCCGGGTCTGTTTGGTATTAAATTTCAGCTCAATCGGTCCAGTGGTTCAAAAGTTATAAGCAAAACCCTGAATTTCAGATTAGTTTCATCTAAAATGCCACGTGTTTTAACAAGTTTTAAAAGCACTGGTGGTAACTAAAAAATGCTTTTTAAACTTGTTTAATTTTAAAGCAATGCTTTTTAAACTTGTTTAGTTTTAAAAGCATTGGTTACTTAAAAATTACACTCGAAAAAAATTTTACACTCAAAAAAAATTTTACACTCAAAAAAATTTTACACTCAAAAAAAAATTAGTTTTTTTTTACAAAAAGGACAATATTTTGTGTACATACGTACGTACATTCACTCAGAAAAATTTTTACAGTAAAAAAAACATTACACTCGAAAAAAATTTTACACTAAAAAAAAAATTAGTAATTTTTCTTCTTTTTTTTTTTTAAAAAAATTAAAAAAAAGAGTTTTTTACCCAAAATAAAATATTTCTAATCAAAATTGTTAATTTTTTCACGTTAAAAAATGTACTACCCTTTAAAAAAATGCATTGTGGAGGGTATTCATAGATTCGGCAAAGTCGAATTTAACTTTTCTACTTGTTGTAATTTTACAAGTTTTTTACCAATAATTTGTTAAATTTACAACTTTTTTGGCGAAATAAAACTTACAAGGAATTCTCGTAAACTGACTAGATTTTTTTTTTGTAAAAAACCTTGGAAATTTGTAAAATTACAAGGAAAACTATAAAATTGCAAAAAAAATGTAAATTTCGATCAAAAATTATTTCTTAAAAAACAAGGAAAACTGTCCAAAATTGGTAAAATGGGATTACGAGACTTTTTCTTGTAATTTGACAAGGTTTTGTTTTTTTGAGTGTATAAAAGATTAGAAACAGCCAAATTTAACATTCCCACTTGTTTAAACATTTTTGCTGGGTTAATAATATACGTAGTGAATTTGTGAAAATACTTTACATACTTTTCTACTTTAACAAATAAATCCCCCAACTATACGTTAAAGAATATAAAAATATGGTAAAGAAATTATTTTAAGAGAAAATGTGAATTTGTGTTAACATGCCAAAATTTACATTCACTTTAAATTATTCTACTGCGCGTTATTTCATTGCATAGACGTATTTAGGTGGGGGAGGGGGGGGGGGCTAGGTAGACCACTCCCCTCCTTTCAATCAGGACATTTTGAAAATTTAATAAGCAACGCACTTTTCGAGAAACAAACATTAATTTTTTATTTATTGTAAATTGGTCTTAGTTCGAGGTCATTTTTCATTTACCAATTAAAGCTAAGATATTATCATAGAATAATTTTCTGCAAAAATATTTTTCTGTTTTGCAAGACACGTGTTTCGGAATTTGTCGGATTCCATTGTCAAGACAATTTAGCAATTATGAAAACCCTATACTACAAGTAGCATAGGAAATTTATAAATGATATATCGCGAATGTCCAAACAAAAATATAAATATTCAAATTTATCCTCATTGAATTTGAAGAAGAAAATTGTATAGCCTCATAATTCTCAATGAATTCTACCGAAAAAATTCTGAAACAATTTTCGTTAAGAAAAGCTCTCAGGTTCTAACATATTTCGTCAAAAAAATTTAAAATTTCGTCAAAGGAAAATTTAAAAACATTTTTTCTGTAGAAAAATTATGAGAAAAAAATATTTCTAGAATCTAGATAATCTTTTTCTACAAAAATTCTCAGATTCTGAGACATTTAAAAAAAAAAATCAAGATTCTTAAAAAAAAATAAATCTGAGATTGTTAGACTTTTTTCTTATGCGCAAATTCAAAGACTTGTTTTTAATAGACTAATAATTATATTCTGCGACATTATTTTTGCGAAAAATTTTCAAATTCTGGAAAAATTATTCTATTGAAAAATTCTTAGATTCTGATACATTTTTTCAATAAAATTAGAAAAATTAAAAAAATTCTATGATTTTCTATGTACAAATCTGAGATTCTAAACATTTTCTTTTAGAGAAATACTTCCAGATTTTGAGACATTTTTTCTATACACTCAAAATAATTATTCTGTTAAATACTCTGTAAAATTACTGTAATCTCAATTCGACAGATATTCGACAAAGTTATCTGTCGAAATTCACATTTAAAAAAAATACTTTTCTTGTGACCGAAAAACAAAATTTTATAAAATTGGAGTTACTCGTTGAAAACTCGTAATTTTCACAAAAATTAAAAAGTAAATTTACAATTTGGAAGCATTAAAGCGGGCAAATTTAGCAAAATTTTCATTTTAATTAATTTAATTTTTTTAACTTTAATTAATGTTTTGAAGCAGAGAAGTTTTACTCATAAAATGGATTTAACTAAAACTTTGTAAATTTACAGAGTTTTTTTTTTGTAAAATTTTGAACGCATAAAAAGCATTTTACTAAAACTTTGTAAATTTACAGAGTTTTTTTAGTAAAATTCTGTAAATTTACAGTTTTTTTGTCAAAATCATTTTAGAGAGTTTTCTTCGTAAAATAACACAAAATCTTGCAGGTAGGAAATCTATGGTATTTTCTGCTGGCTCAGCAGAGTATCTCTGTAATTTAACAAAGTGATTATTTTGAGTGTAGAAAAATTCTTAAATACATTTTGTCGTTAGAAAAATTCTCAGATTTTGAGATATGTTTTCTATAGAAAGACATTTCTATAGTGACATTTCTTCTTTAGAAACATTTTTCTATACAAAAATTCCTAATTTCTGCGATTCTCAGATTCCTAAACATTTTTCTTATAGAAAATTTCTCAGATTTTAAGAAATTTTTTTAAAAGAAAATGAAAATGAAAAATTCTGAGAATTCTTGACAATTTTTTTTACAACATAATTCTCAGATTCTGACATAATTTTTCTATTTAAAAAAATTCAGAATCTGAAACATTTTTTTTTAAAAAAGTTCAAAAATTCTGCAACCTTTTTCTGTTTAAAAATTCTCAGTTTTCAAGTAGAGATTTGTGCGTGAGTGACTTTTGACTCACTCTCACTCAAACTTAACAAACTTGTGCCACCACACAAGCTTCACACTCACGAAACTTTTTTTATACAAATAAAAAAATCAAATATTAAAATTCCAAAAACTAACAAAATTTTTGGCTGTAGGCAAAATCGCCCAAAGAAAAATCGCCCAAAAAAGAAAATAAAATTTCGCCCAAAAATTTTTCATACAAATTTGGGCCATATTTCATATGAAAGATTAGCCAAAATTTTTGGGCACATTTTCATAGATTTTGGGCAAAATTTCGAAATAAAAAATTGGGTGATTTTTCATTACGAAAAATTGCCCAAAAATAAAATATGAAAAATTGTCCATTTTTAGATTGGTCTGAATTTTTGTCAAAATCTTAAAATGTCAAAACCGAAATAAGTTGCAATGAAACAGCCAATAGAAAAATTTAATACCCTACATAGTAAAACAACCTGAAACAATTAGTTTATTAATTTTTTAGAAACAATTTAACGAAATGTTTTGTTATACCCTCCACTCTAGTGATAGAGGGTATATATAAGTTTGTCATTCCGTTTGTAACACATCGAAATATTGGTCTAGGACCCCATAAAGTATATATATTTATGATCCTTGATCGATTTTAAGTCGATCTAGCGATGTCCGTCCGTCCGTCCGTCTGTCTGTCTGTCTGTCTGTCTGTCTGTCTGTCTGTCTGTCTGTCTGTCTGTCTGTCTGTCTGTCTGTCTGTCTGTCTGTCTGTCTGTCTGTCTGTCTGTCTGTCTGTCTGTCTGTCTGTCTGTCTGTCTGTCTGTCTGTCTGTCTGTCTGTCTGTCTGTCTGTCTGTCTGTCTGTCTGTCTGTCTGTCTGTCTGTCTGTCTGTCTGTCTGTCTGTCTGTCTGTCTGTCTGTCTGTCTGTCTGTCTGTCTGTCTGTCTGTCTGTCTGTCTGTCTGTCTGTCTGTCTGTCTGTCTGTCTGTCTGTCTGTCTGTCTGTCTGTCTGTCTGTCTGTCTGTCTGTCTGTCTGTCTGTCTGTCTGTCTGTCTGTCTGTCTGTCTGTCTGTCTGTCTGTCTGTCTGTCTGTCTGTCTGTCTGTCTGTCTGTCTGTCTGTCTGTCTGTCTGTCTGTCTGTCTGTCTGTCTGTCTGTCTGTCTGTCTGTCTGTCTGTCTGTCTGTCTGTCTGTCTGTCTGTCTGTCTGTCTGTCTGTCTGTCTGTCTGTCTGTCTGTCTGTCTGTCTGTCTGTCTGTCTGTCTGTCTGTCTGTCTGTCTGTCTGTCTGTCTGTCTGTCTGTCTGTCTGTCTGTCTGTCTGTCTGTCTGTCTGTCTGTCTGTCTGTCTGTCTGTCTGTCTGTCTGTCTGTCTGTCTGTCTGTCTGTCTGTCTGTCTGTCTGTCTGTCTGTCTGTCTGTCTGTCTGTCTGTCTGTCTGTCTGTCTGTCTGTCTGTCTGTCTGTCTGTCTGTCTGTCTGTCTGTCTGTCTGTCTGTCTGTCTGTCTGTCTGTCTGTCTGTCTGTCTGTCTGTCTGTCTGTCTGTCTGTCTGTCTGTCTGTCTGTCTGTCTGTCTGTCTGTCTGTCTGTCTGTCTGTCTGTCTGTCTGTCTGTCTGTCTGTCTGTCTGTCTGTCTGTCTGTCTGTCTGTCTGTCTGTCTGTCTGTCTGTCTGTCTGTCTGTCTGTCTGTCTGTCTGTCTGTCTGTCTGTCTGTCTGTCTGTCTGTCTGTCTGTCTGTCTGTCTGTCTGTCTGTCTGTCTGTCTGTCTGTCTGTCTGTCTGTCTGTCTGTCTGTCTGTCTGTCTGTCTGTCTGTCTGTCTGTCTGTCTGTCTGTCTGTCTGTCTGTCTGTCTGTCTGTCTGTCTGTCTGTCTGTCTGTCTGTCTGTCTGTCTGTCTGTCTGTCTGTCTGTCTGTCTGTCTGTCTGTCTGTCTGTCTGTCTGTCTGTCTGTCTGTCTGTCTGTCTGTCTGTCTGTCTGTCTGTCTGTCTGTCTGTCTGTCTGTCTGTCTGTCTGTCTGTCTGTCTGTCTGTCTGTCTGTCTGTCTGTCTGTCTGTCTGTCTGTCTGTCTGTCTGTCTGTCTGTCTGTCTGTCTGTCTGTCTGTCTGTCTGTCTGTCTGTCTGTCTGTCTGTCTGTCTGTCTGTCTGTCTGTCTGTCTGTCTGTCTGTCTGTCTGTCTGTCTGTCTGTCTGTCTGTCTGTCTGTCTGTCTGTCTGTCTGTCTGTCTGTCTGTCTGTCTGTCTGTCTGTCTGTCTGTCTGTCTGTCTGTCTGTCTGTCTGTCTGTCTGTCTGTCTGTCTGTCTGTCTGTCTGTCTGTCTGTCTGTCTGTCTGTCTGTCTGTCTGTCTGTCTGTCTGTCTGTCTGTCTGTCTGTCTGTCTGTCTGTCTGTCTGTCTGTCTGTCTGTCTGTCTGTCTGTCTGTCTGTCTGTCTGTCTGTCTGTCTGTCTGTCTGTCTGTCTGTCTGTCTGTCTGTCTGTCTGTCTGTCTGTCTGTCTGTCTGTCTGTCTGTCTGTCTGTCTGTCTGTCTGTCTGTCTGTCTGTCTGTCTGTCTGTCTGTCTGTCTGTCTGTCTGTCTGTCTGTCTGTCTGTCTGTCTGTCTGTCTGTCTGTCTGTCTGTCTGTCTGTCTGTCTGTCTGTCTGTCTGTCTGTCTGTCTGTCTGTCTGTCTGTCTGTCTGTCTGTCTGTCTGTCTGTCTGTCTGTCTGTCTGTCTGTCTGTCTGTCTGTCTGTCTGTCTGTCTGTCTGTCTGTCTGTCTGTCTGTCTGTCTGTCTGTCTGTCTGTCTGTCTGTCTGTCTGTCTGTCTGTCTGTCTGTCTGTCTGTCTGTCTGTCTGTCTGTCTGTCTGTCTGTCTGTCTGTCTGTCTGTCTGTCTGTCTGTCTGTCTGTCTGTCTGTCTGTCTGTCTGTCTGTCTGTCTGTCTGTCTGTCTGTCTGTCTGTCTGTCTGTCTGTCTGTCTGTCTGTCTGTCTGTCTGTCTGTCTGTCTGTCTGTCTGTCTGTCTGTCTGTCTGTCTGTCTGTCTGTCTGTCTGTCTGTCTGTCTGTCTGTCTGTCTGTCTGTCTGTCTGTCTGTCTGTCTGTCTGTCTGTCTGTCTGTCTGTCTGTCTGTCTGTCTGTCTGTCCGTTGAAAACACGCCACCTTTTGAAAGACTTTACGGAGGCTCTTGAAGTTTGACATATATGTTGACCATTTACCGGGTCAGGTTGGTATTGCAATCCAGCGAAATCGGTCTAGTGGTTCAAAAGTTATGAGCAAAAGAGTAAATTTCGGCAAGGGTATTTTGCGAATTTACGAGATTAAAACCACTCTAACTTTCGAAAGACAACTCTACGGGTGCTGAAGCTTAGCACATATATTTGTCGTTCCCCAAGTCTGTTTGGTTTTGAATTTCAGCAAAATCGGTTCAGTGGTTCAAAAGTTATAAGCAATGCTCTGAATTTCACCTTAAACTGTTGAAAACTCGTTAAACAAGTTTTAAAAGCATGGTGAAATACCAGTTTTTTTTAAAACTTGTTGTTGTTGTTCTCCTGCCGTGGGGTGCAGTTTAGTTGTTAGACAAGTAAATATTTGTTATTGTTTTTGTAACTGTATGTAACGGTTTTTATATGATTGAATATTAGTTTGTTTTTGGTTTTTAAAGAAGAGGATGGTAAAATAAAAAGAGGGAAATTTGTGAAATAGTTTTTTTTTGTATTACATATTTGTAGGTATTAAACAACAAAAATATTTTACAAAGTAATTTTGTTACTCAAAGAAATTGTACACTAAAAAAATATTTACACTAAAAAAAATGTTACACTCAAAAAATGTACACATTAATTTTTTTTTTTTTTAATGAAATGTCACACTCAAAAAAATGTTGACAGTCAAAAAATTATACACTCAAAAAAATTTGATTGATTAAAAGTTTTACTCAAAATAATATATTTCTAATAAAAAATTTGTAATGCAATTTTTTGAAATTTTTTTAGAAAGTTACTATCAGATAACATTGTGGAGGGTATTCATAGATTCGACCAAGTCGAATTTAATTTTTCTACTTGTTTTTCTATAATTTATATACTTAACTAACCAAAAAGGCTGATGAATATTCCCATGAAAAAACCCACCCTCTCCGCAAAATAAAACTTTTTTCGGCATTTTGGGTTTGGGGAAAACGTGTTTTCGGAAAAATCTTTTTTTTTTAATTAATTATCGGGTCATTTTTCATTTATTTCTTGGGCTTTTTTTCGTAAATTTTGGCTGAAATTTTGTATTTTACTTTTTGGGGTAATTTTTCATATTTTTAAGCGATTTTGCATTTGGGCGATTTTTTATAAATTTTTTTGGGCGATTTTTCTTTGGGCGATTTTGCCTACAGCCAAAATTTTTAGCAAAATTTTAAGTTTATTTTTGTTATTTTGTTTACGACGAAAGGAAATGTGAAGAAAAAATAAATCACTCAAAAATCTTACGGTGCGTGATTAAGATTTTTTTCCACTCACACTCAAAATCACTTGAGTAAAATTGAGTTTCAGCCATCACACTTGAATCACTCTTTAATCCGCTTATTTTGCCTTCTCTTATTTCTTGACATTTTTCTGAGATATTTTCTTCAGATCTCTTCAGATTCTGAAAAATGATTGCCATAAATTCTCAGATTCTAAAAACAATTTTCTCTAGTAAAATTCTCAGATTCTGGGAAATTTTTTTAGATAAATTCTCAGAGAAGTTTATTCTGTACAATAATTATAAAATTCTAGAACATTTTTCAAAAATTTTCAAATTTCTTGAAAGAATTCTAAATTTTTAAGAAATTTTTTCACCAGAAAAGTTTCCAGTTTCTGAGACAGTTCTCAGATTCTAAGACATTTTTTTTTTTTTTGTATAAAAGTATAAAAGTCCTTAGTTTCTGCGACATTTTTCTACAGAAAATTTCGAGATTCTGAGACTTTTTTCTATAGAAAAGTTCTCAAATTACACTGCGGAACACTAAAAAATAAACAAGAGCTACGACCAACATTTCTATATATTTCGGACATGCTGATTCGAATGGCGTACTCCGTTTTTCGATGTATGGTACAGTTTTCTTGCAAAATAACGTTAAATATTTGCTGATTTCGAGCCAGTTTTTTAACAAAAAAATTCGCAAAGTTAATGATTTATAAAATTTATGGCATGGAAAACAAAGATATGACTTGTAGGAATATTTCTAATGCAAATCAGTTTTAAAAATTTTCATCTTAAGCCCTTAAATTCGCGAATTTCTTTATTTTGTAAGGTTTTCGCGAAATTAACTGCCAAATTGGTCGTTGATAAAAAATTGCTTTTAGTGAATCAAAAAGGCATCCCTAACAATACGAATAGTGGACATAAAACAGCTATGTTATATGGACCATCATGGTGAAAATCGCGAAAAACCGTTTTTTTTTGTATATGGCAGCATCACTTTACGAGATGATTTAAGGCTCCATCTTTTAGAATATAATGTGGTAACCTTAAACAACTAACTGACTAAAAATTTGGCCAAAAAAGTTTTTATTTGCGAAAGTTATCTTAACAAAAACTATTATTTCAGTGTTTGCCATACAATGATTATAGTTTTTGTTAAGATAACTTTTGCAAATGAAAACTTTTTTAGCCAAATTTTTGGTCAGATAATTGTTTAAGGTTACCACATTATATACTAAAAGATGGAGCCATAAATCATCTCGTAAAGTGATGCTGCCATATACAAAAAAAAAAACGGTTTTTCGCGATTTTCATCATGATGGTCCATATAACATAGCAGTTTTTTGTCCACTATTCGTATTGTAAGGGATCCCTCTTTGATTCACTAAAAGCAAGTTTTTTATCAAAGACCAATTTGGCGGTTAATTTCGCAAAAGCCTCAAAAAATGAAGAAATTCGCGAATTTAAGGCCTTAAGATGAAAAGATTTAAACCAAATTAGCATCAGAAATATTGCTACAAGTCATATCTTTGTTTCCATGCCATAAAATTTAAAAATCATTAACTTTGCAAATTTTTTTGTTAAAAAACTGGCTCAAAATCAGCAAATCTTTAATTACATTTTGCAAGAAAACTGTACCATACACAGTAGGGTATCCAGCTCTATTGACTCATTGGAGCATCGTCGGAATGTGGGTTGTGCGTCACTGTTCTATCGTTATTACCATGGTAAGTGCTCAGCTGAGATTGGCGAACTCATCCCTGAGACGCGGGTATATGCCCGTAGTACTCGCCTTTCCCCAGATCACATCCGATCGTTGTCGATTGTCCAGTGTCTCGCACAACGCATTACAGAGAAAATTCGTTTCTCGGTCGAACTAGCCGTATGTGGAATAAACTCCCGGCAGAAGTCTTTCCAGTCGGCTACAATTTGGAAAAATTCAAATTAAATGTCCACAAACACTACTCCGTCTTTCCTTCTCCTCATAACCTATTTTCCTAATACCAGCACAATGCATTGCATTAATAGGGGGCATCCCCTGAGTGTTGGCTCAAAGTAAAAAAAAAAAAAAAAAAAAAAAAAACAAATAGTGGTCGGTTTTGTCACGCAGTGTTATGAGTGATTTTTTTTATATAAAAGTCCTTTAATTACACTGTGCTACACCAAAAATATGCAGGGGTTCTCATATGAAAATTCGGGTTGGTTGGAGTCCATAGAGTACTGATATACTCATAGTTTTTCTGGATCACTTCGTTAAGTACGTTTTTTATTGGCAAATGTTTTAAAAAACGGCAATTCTTAAATTACAATTTTAAAAAATTATTACTTTGGTAATGTGCAACCGATTTTCGATTTTTGGATTTTGAAAGGTATAAGATTTTTTTGAAAGGTATAAGTCATACCTTTTTAACAAAATAAAAATATTAAAAATCTATCAAGAATTGGCTGAGCTACGATCGTTTAAGTTAAAAAAAACACAATTTTTTGAAAAATTTGTCATATTCTTTATACTCTAAGTTGAAAGTGCATCATTAAACAATTTTTTTTTTTATTTTTGTAAAAAAGTATAGTAAAGTAGCTTTCCAAAACACCAAAAAACATTACAATCGGTTAAAAAATGAATGAGTTATGCTAAGTTTTGTAATAGGACATTTTTAATTTTTTTCAGAAACGCTTGTAATTCAAGCATTATTCATAAATCTTGTTACTAGTAGTAATTTTATGCGCATATGCATATAAACAAGAGAAGGTAATATAATTAGATTTGTGCGTGATTGACACATGATCACAAGTAGAGATGGGCACGTGAGTGACTTTTGACTCACACTCACTCACGCTCACGACAGGAATTTTTGAATCACGCACACTCACTCACGAGAATATTTTTTCTAATCACACTCACTCACAATCACGTGAGTAAATTTAATACAACTCACACTCACGTGCACTCACGCAAGCTTCACTTACACTCACGAAACTCTTATTTATACAAAAAAAATTCAAAAACTAAAATTTCTAAAATCTTTCAAAATTTTCGCAAAATTTAAAGTTCAGCGAAATTTTACATCTTTGTTTTGTTTTTTCCGACAAAATCTTAAATTATGTCAAATTTTACAATTTTTTTGTTGCTTTTTTTGGTACACTAAGAAAATTATGTCATTAACTGTTTGTAGGTTATTTTAAAAAGTAATCAGTAAAGTTATTTTAAAAGAAAAATCACTTATTTTATAAAGGATTTAATTTTTTTACTATTTCTGTAGTTTAAAAAATATAATTTACTGTCTTAAAAACGAATTTTCTGTTACATTCATTTTCGGCAGTAAAAAATTTTTTCTATAGTTTTACTGTTTTTCAATACAGTAGTTTTTTAATGTTTTGATTAGTCATTAAATTAACATTTAAAATTGACTGTAATGTGTTTTTATTTTAAATGAAAAAACAGTGGAATGGTTTTTAAATAAAATTTCATTTGTTTTAAGTGAATATTCACTGGAATTTACCTACATAATTTTTTGAGTGTACGAAAGGAAATATGAAAAGAAAATAAGTCACGCAAACTCACGCAAAAAAATCGACTCACGCACACTCACTCACGCAAAAATCTTACTCACTCACGCAATTTTTTTCTTCACTCACACTCACGTGAGTAAAATGGAATTCACTCACGCGTGATCACGCGTGAATCACGCTCTAATCTGCTCATGTGCCCACCTCTACTATCCACACAAAAGAACTCAGTAATGTGTTTTTTGTTTTTTTTTTTCGAGAAAATCGCATTTGAATTTTGAATTTCATAACATTTAGTAATTTGCTTGTTTCGACGTAGCGTATGAGTAACATTTATGTAAAATTTAATGCTCATTCGCTACGTTGAAAAAAGAAAATACAAGCAAATTACAAAATTGTTATGAAAATTAATATTCAAATGCGATTTTCTCAAAAAAACATATGTCTGAATTTATTTGTGTGGATAGGCAAACATCTAAACTTAAAAAAAGTGGCCGGATTTTTGATTAATTGACTTTTTAAAAAATGGAAAATTTCAGAACGGGTTCTGAAAATTTTCCAAAAAAATTAAAAAAATTTAATCGATGTTTGAGATTGTGGTGCATTCCGTTTCAATTCAATAAATATTTAAACAAGGTAACTCAACAAAAATTTTACCATTTTTCCAATATTTGACAACGCCTCCAAAGCCAAGTTTTTGAAAAATTTAAAAGCCAAAAACGCAATTTTCTTAGCTCCATATAGGGCTATTCATACAACCTGTTCAGAAATTTACGGTACACATGTTTTTTTGCTGGATATTTGGTGTGGAATGCCTCATACGTTTATTTATAAATAGGTAAAATTTCCAATTTTGTTTCAAAAATGTTTGCAAACGCACAACTTTTTCTGTCATAAAAATGTTGCAGGTATAACTTTTCAAAAAAGGTTTTTTACTTAAACGAGCCTATTAAAAAATTCTCAACCACTTATACATATTTTCTATAAAAAATTTTTAGATTCTGAGACATTCTATATATCTCAAAATAAAATTGTACGATTCTGTTAATTTTTTTTTAAGAGATTCGGAAATTTTTTTTAAAACATTTATAGAAAAATTCTCAGAATATAAAATATTTTTTTCTTCTTTAAAAATTCGTTCAGTGTTAACCAATGTTAATTTTGAGTTTTAAATATTCCGTTCATATAATGAGATCTTTTATATTCCTTTCTAGTTAGAAAATTTACCAAATTTGCAACCTAATTTAAATAAAAATTGCTGCCACCCTAATGTACACATATACATATAACAATAAATATTTTGAATACATTTATTTTTGTACATATGATTACGAACGCATATATTATTATTGTTATTATTACAATATCATTCGAATAAAAAGAAATAACAATTTTTGTCTGGATACTTTTTCTGAGGTCTTAAAGTATTATTATGCTTTCTTTGCATGAAATACGAACATCATATTTTATTTTTATTGAACCAATTACCAATGAATGTTAGTTCTAATGTCTCCTACATTTATTTTAGAAAGTATATCAAGTTTAATATTCTAAATGAAACGTTGAACAATATATTTAAAAAAAAAAATTTGAAAAAAATCGGGATAATTACGAAAAATTGAGAAAAGGTCAGAACTATTTCAAAAACATTAGAAAAAACGGAGAGTTAAAAAATTTAAAAACAAAATCTAAAAAATTTAAGAATAATTTCAGAAACTCAAAAAAGTAAAATAAAAAATATTTCGCAACACTCAGAAAACATGTCAACTTTTTTTATATTTAATTGAGAAATATTTTGAGGATTTTTATTCTGGCTCGAGGTCATTATTTTCTTTACTAATTAAAACCATGATAGTATTAAAAAATAAAAATTGTTTTATTCGACCTTTAAAATATTATATCTAGAGGATGTTTATTCTGGCTTGAGGCCATTATTTTCTTTACTAATTAAAACCACTGAAATCTCAGACCCCAATGACAAAGAAGATTTCTACAGCCTCCTGGAAAAGATAATAAAAGACACACCTAGTGGTGATATTTTACTTCTTACCGGTGATTTCAACGCTCAAGTGGGCACAGTTAACACGAATATTGAGTCCGTTATGGGAACTCATGCACTGGGGCAAATGAACGAGAACGGCGAATTATTTACCGGAATATGTGCAAGCAGTGCTCTTACAATCGGTGGCACTATTTTCCCTCACAGGAACGTGCATAAAGTAACTTGGGTTTCCCCCGACCACAGAACAGAAACCCAAATTGACCACATTGCGATAAGCAAGAAGTGGCGGGGTTCATTACTAGATGTGCGCAATAGGCTTGGGGCAGATGGAGCGTCAGTCCACCATTTACTTGTAGGAGAGATACGATTAAGGATATCTGCAATCCGACGACAAACAACACAGTCTTTGCCAAGACGATACGATGTATCCAAATTAAAATCCTCAAATACTCTCGAAAGTTTCGCAGGCTCCCTAACGACTCGCTATGAAGATAACAGCAATAGAGGCCAATGGAATGCTATAAAAAGCATTTTCACAGACAGTGCGAAGCAACATCTTGGTCATCCTCAACCTAAGCGTAAAGTATGGATCTCAGACGATAGCTGGCAACTTATTGAAGATAGAAGACAACTTAAGGGTTCCATTAACGTTGCCCGAACAAGAGCTTCTAAATCTATCCTACAGGCACAGTATACCAGTCTAGATCGACAGGTAAAACGAAGTGCGCGGCGAGACAAGCGGGTTTGGGTGGAAAATATGGCTATAGAAGCACAGTCAGCTGCCGATACACATCGAAGTAGAGATTTGTACAAAATTGCAAAGCAGATATCAGGGAACTCCCGTTCAACCACATATCCCCTTAAAGATCCGATGGGAGGAACTGCCTCGTCCGTGGAGCGGAAACTGGCAATATGGTCCGACTATTATACCGGCATAATGTCAATTCCGCAACCCACAACTGTCTGGCAAGGTCACTGTACTTCACATCAAATCGGATCCGACATAAATACAATTTGCCCAGACGAAACTGAGATCGTCACTGCAATACGTGCACTGAAGAATGGCAAGGCACCAGGCGTAGACTACATTAACCCTGAACTGCTTAAGGCTGATCCGACTCTTAGCGCTAAAATAATCTGCCCTATTATCAGAGACTTTTGGAAATCACACTCTCTTCAGTTCAGCAACTAAGTGAAGGAGTGATAATTAAACTACCCAAGAAAGGAGACTTAACTGAGTGTAAAAATTGGCGGGGTATAACTCTTTTAACCATGATTAATAAGGTGTTAGCGAATATAATCCATGCTAGACTGGCATCATCAATTTAAGCAGATCTTCGAAATGAGCAAGCTGGCTTCAGACCACACCGATCTTGCACCGATCATATAAATAGTCTACGGATCATAGTGGAACAGTCGGTGGAATGGAGATCTCTACTATACTTGATATTTATCGACTTCGCCAAAGCATTCGATACGATCCACCATCAGGCAATTTGGCACGCACTTCGATGCAAGGGAGTTCCACCTGTGCTAATCGACTTAATCAAAGCTCTGTATGGCAACTCATCAAGTCGAGTACACAGAAAATAATATCGTGATTTTTTTTTTAATTAAAAATGGATTTGATATTAAATTTAACTTCAATTAAACATTTTAATTGATTCAATTAATGTTTTAATTGAATTCTTAACTTTACTGAAAATAAAAATAAAATAAACAAACGAAACCGGTTTTGTATGCATTAGTGTTAGTAGCAAATGAAAAAATAAAATGCAAAAAACAACAAAAAAAACTTTTGAACTATTGTTTTGTATATTTTGGTGGTAGCAGCCAATGAATACATAAAAGCAACAAAAAAATTTAGTTTTATTGTTTTCTTTAAGGCGAGCGGTCGTTGCGGATAAATTGTTTTGATAATAAAATGTGTACAGTTGTGTTTTGCACATTGAAATATAATACAATTTTTGTTTTTATTCAACTTTACTAAGGCGACAAAAATGCATGCAATAACAAGATTTAAAAATGTAATTTTAAATAGTTATTGATATTTTAAAATACTACTATAATGTTTCTATGCAAAACTATACCAAGTGTTTATATTTAATAAAGAAAATAAAGAAAAAAATAAAAATAAATTATTTTAGGGCATTTTTTGAAGTTCAACTTTTAAAATTAAATTGAGTTTTGGTACTTTTTCAATGAAAAATTTTATGTGAATCAATAAATCTATATTATTGATTTTCAATTTTATATTCATTTTTTTTTTAATTTATTTAATTACAATTTTAATTGGTTTTCCATTTTATTTTCAATTAAAACTTTAATTGATTCAATTAACAATTCAATTAAGTTTTAAAACTATTTTCAAACAAAATGAGTAATTAATATGCGCATTTTCGTGATACGTCCGAAATCAATTAATTTTTTAATTGAATCAACGAATTTCGTAATTGAAATTCATTTTTATTTTTTTCTGTGTACTGCATGAACGCACGTTAAGCAATCCGATTGGTGTAAGCACTGGGGTACGACAGGGATGTATCCTATCTCCGCTGTTATTCAATATTGTATTGGATTCAATTATGCAGCAAGCAACCCGAATAAGAAGAGGCATTATATGGGGTATATATGGTCGATTGGAAAACCTTGACTACGCTGATGATATTTGCCTGCTCGCACATAATATTTTAAAGGTCGAATAAAACATTTTTTTTTTTTAATAAAAATTAATCAGAATTTAATTGAGAAAGCTTCGATGAACTGAGCAAATTATGGTCGAAAATTAAAAAAAAAAAATAATAAATTCTGAAAAACCATAAAATTTCAGAAAAACTTTAAATCAACATTATTTTTTTTTTTTTTTTGAAAAAAATAAGAAAAATTTCAGAATATTTAAATAAAATAAAAAAACTCTAAATAAAAGTGGAGCGTGTTAGCACTTCGGCTCATCTTAAGTTTTCGTTTTCCATATTTTCCAACACATTCATACAAATTCTCATTTGAAATTCAACATAAATCACCAACCACCCAATTACTCTTCAACTATTTTGGTACTGAAAACTGTTCCAAAGAATCACTACATAAGTACACATCAACATACAACAACAGTAGTAATGACATGTATGAATTTCTGACAATTCGACATGTCTAAATAAAGTTTTGCATTAAAATTCTTGGTTATTTTCGTTTTCCGCAAACATGACATTGTGCTTTTATTATGCGGAAATTTTAGTGTTGACAATAGTTAGATACACATCATTTTCCTTTTATGTTTGTGTTTGTGAATGTGTTTCTGTATGTAAATAATAAGTGATTTAAATTTATTTATGTATAACAAGTAGGGGGTGGCCCTGTTGTTTAGTTGGTAGCGTACTAGTTTCATGGACATATGTCAAAAAGGGATCGGGACGGTCCCATGTGACCTCTTCCCTTTAGATTTATTTTTCTTTTTTAACTCAATATACTAAAATCCATTATAAAGAAAAAAGAAAAGGTTTTAAAGTATTGTAAAAATTTTGTTTTTAAAGAAAAGATTTTAGTTTTTTTTTAACTCTTTTTTAAATTATTTCTTAAAAAAATCATTTATATCGAAATATCTTTAAAATATGTATAGAAAGCAGATAGTATTGGGTTCACCAATAAAAATTATGCATCAGGATCATGAACATAATTTTCAAATTCTGAATAATTTTTTTAAAAAAATTAAAAATTGGTTTATTATTGTAAAACTAGTCGAATAGCCTGTCCCTGCCAGGCGGAACACCAAATCACTTTTACCAAAAATTCTAATATTTTACCATACTTTATAAAAAATTATGTTTGTGCTTAAAATTATTAATATTGCTAGATTGTGTTACATCAATATATTTCCCAAACTGGAAAAAATTGAATGAGTATTAAAGATTTTACTGATAAAATTTTAAAACTAAATTTAGCACGCCCTTTTCGTCTCTCCGTCGTTAAACCGGATATCAAAAATCCATCGTGTGGATCTGTCCCATGGTCACTCCTTGTCGCTAATTGTAAAATTAGCTAAAATGTTAAAAAACACATTTTTTTTACTTAAATTTTTCCTTATAATTCTCCGTACACAGTTTAAATATTAAATCTGACTTCATAAGGATATGATCCATTGTCAATACTTTATGCTTTATAATTTTCAGCTTCCTTAGTCATTAGGGGTTTCAGAAATAGTTTAAGGCTGTTATTCATAATGCTTACAGTAGACTTATTGCAGGTTTTTTTGACAAATATGCCTGCAATTTCTGTCAAATAAACCTACTTTAGTTATTTCAGTTTTTATAATAACCACCTAAATGTTTAAAAACTAAAATTCGCCGTTTTCCGCCACTCCACTTTCTTGAAGGCCAAAAATTCGGCTACGTTACAGATTATATATATAAACTGAACAAAATTCACAACGGATTTTTTCGTATATCCGCCCTTTAACTGGATATCCGGGTCAGTGTTGGTCTTTGTCATAGTCCGTACCATATGCATCCCAATTTTCATCTTTCAAGGTCATAAGGTGTCTTCAAAATTAGGTCAGATGTAAAAACATAATTTTTCCACGCCGATTTCTTCTCCTAATTCTCCGTCCATATTCTAAATTTTTTAAATCTGACTACTTTAGGATAAGCTCCATCGTTAGTTCTATACTCGTATCCACGCCCCTTTTCCCTCTTAATTCTCCGTCCACAGTCCAAAAATTTTAAGTCTGACTACTTTAGGATATGGTCCAGTGTCAGGACAATATGCTGCCCAATTTTCGGCTGCGTTGGTCATTAGGGCTTTAAAGTTAGTTAAATTAAAAAAAGTAAAACAAAATATTGCCTTGCCCCTTTTTCCTCTCAACACCCGTCTACATTGCAAAAATGTTAAATCGGACTACTTTAGAATATGCTTCATAGTTAGGACTACATCTGTCGCAAAAACCCATAACAACATAAGTCGAGTTATGTCCAAAACGTGTTTTTGCATTTTTGGAATCTCCTTATCCATTTTCGTATTGTATCAAATTTTAATGAAAATTGGACCATTACTTTCTGAGATATTGATTTCAGAACTCCACAACCCATTTTTTTTAAAGGAAAAATAAAAATCGTAAATCAGCAATCGTTGAAGACGCTAAAATGTATTTTACAGGGATATCTCGACATACGCTTGGATTAAAATGTAATTTTGCAAAACGCAATAACAACATCAAGGGTTTTCACCCGATATCTCCGTTGTCCTAATATATATCAACTTTTAAAGTAGCGAAGATTGTGTCGATATTAATGCTTGAGATATTTACATGCCCAAAATTTTCAAATTTTTAAACCCAGATTTGGTATTTAAAATTAAAACTTAAAAATGCTCTCCTGAAAAGTAGTATAAAAACACTTATGCACTTATTCCTTTTTGCCACAGACATGTTAGTGATTTTCAGCTTCCTAATTCATTGGGGCACAGCTTAAAAATACTCTAAAATGTTAAAAAAAAATAATTTTACCAAGTCCCCTTTTTTCGTAATTCCCCGCCTACAGGCAAAAAATCCGGCTTAGTAAGAATCTGTCCCTGGTGTTTTACTATATACATGCCAATTTTAAGCTTTTAAGTCAATTAATGAAATTCAAAAGGCGCTGGATACACAAAAAATAACAAAAAAAAAATAAATTATATATACAGAAAATAAATGGAAATAAATTTACCACGCCCTTTGCCTTTCTTATTCTCCACCCATACACTGGATATCAAAAATCCAGGTTCGTGTTGATCTTCCCCATGAAACCTACTATATACATGCCAATTTTCATCTTCCGTCATTGGGGGTCTTTAAATTAGTTAAAATATTAAAATACCCAATTTTGCACGCTCTTTTATCTTTTAATTCTCCGTCCACAGTATAGAAATTTTAAATCCGATTACTTCAGGATATACTACATCATTAGGACTATACGCTGTCCATTTTCCGCTTCCTTTTGGGGCTTCAAAATAAGTTAAAATGTTAAAAATCCCAATTTTGTCACTCCTTATTTTCCTTTCAATTCTAAGCTCACAGTCCAAAAATTTAAAATTCGACTACTTCAGGATATGCTTCATCGATAGGACTATATGCTAGGAAATTTTCAGCTTTCCAAGTCATTAGAAGACTTTAAAGTAAGCAAAAATGTGAATTTTCATCTTCATAGGTCATTAAGGGTCTTCAAATTAGTTAAAATATTAAAAAACACAATTTTGCCACGCCCACTTTTTCTCTTAATTCTATTTATACAGTCTAAAAATTTTAAATCCGATTACTTCAGGATATTCTTCGTTGTTAAAACTATATGCTATACAATTTTCCGCTTCCTAAGTCATTTGGAGGCTTCAAAAGAAGTAAAAATTTTAAAAAATTCCAATTTTGCCACGCCACTTTTCCCCTCAATTCTTCGCCCACATTGCGAAAATTTTAAATCCGACTATTTGGGGATATGCGCCATCGTTAGGACTATATTCTGGGAAATTTTCAGCTTTCTAAGTCATTAGGGGGCTTTAAATTAAGCAAAAATGTCAAAAAATTTAATTTTGCCACGCCCACTTTTCCGCTTATTTCTCCCCCCACAGACAAAAAATCGAAAATCCGGCTACGTTAGGATCTTCCCCAGGTGTTTTACTATATGCATGCCAATTTTCAGCTTTGTAGCTCATCAGTGGGCTTCAAAAAGCTCTGGATAGACAAAAAAAGAGGAACACACAAATAGGGAAATTATATATATAGATAGATATTATATTTTGAGTAGGTTCACTCTAGCTTAAAGTCAATTTTTCCTTTGCTAATTAAAACTATGATATTTTTAGATTCTGAAAAATTTTATACTTCAGAAATATTTACAATATTTTTTTGTTAAAAGAATATTGGATTCTAGGTATATTTTTAATAGTCTTAAATTTCAGTTGCTGAGAATGTTTTTCTATAGCAAAAGTATCATATTTTAAGTTTTTTTTTTTTTTTTGTAGAAAAACTAAAATTTGTTCTGTAGAAAAAGTCTCAGATTCTGAAATATTCTTTCTATAGAAAAAGCCTTAGACTCTGAGACATATTTTTTATAAAAAACTGTTTCAGATTTTAAGTTTTTTTCAGATACTGAGACATTTTTTAATAAAAAACTAATCAGACTCAAAGACATATTTTCTAAAGTAAAAATCTCCCATTTTGGGGCATATTTTCTTTCATTAGAAAATTTCTCAGAATCTGAGACAATAATACTGCTGAAAAATTTTCAGGTTCTGAGATACTTTTGCAATAGAAAAAGTTTAATATTCTGAGGCATTTTTTGTATTTCTATTTTTTTTTTATTATGAAAAAAGAAACGAAGAATGTTTCTTTGTTCATTGATTTTTTCTAAAAAAAACTGTTTTGTCATACAAGTCTTATGTTAAATAAATTAACCATAACCGCTGGATTTTATATGCAGTTACGTTAACGGTTAAAAAGTGTGGTTAACCGCGGTTACTATTAAAACTGCATTGCAAACCCTAATTTAGTGTCCATATATCCAAAATTTAAATTTGGAGATATAATGAAATGTACATTTTTGTACATTTCATCGTTAAAGAAAAATATTTTTTTTGAAAAGGATATATTTTTTATTTAAAAAATTCAAATTTCTATAATTTTAACATGAGTTTCCGCAAAAAATTCTCAAAAATCCAGTTTTTATCGTAGGTACATTCTGAAAACGGTAGTTTGTTCGTTATTATTCCTACTTTTAATGAAAATGTAGGCTTTCGTGATATCTTTCTAAACTTCTTACATATCTGATCCTAAACCTCTAAAAACTTGTTAATATTTTCCCAAAAAAATTGGTTAACTTACAAGGGAAATATGTTAACCCTTATGAACCGATTTGCTTGAAACTTAATATATATGAGGCAGTCCACACCAAATGTCCCGCTACAGAAAAACATGTGACCCGTAAATTTCCGAATAGGTTGTATTAATAGCCCTATATGGAACTTAGAAAATTACGTTTTTGGTTTTTCAATTTTTGAAAAACTGGGCTTAGCAGGCGTGGTCAAATATTGGAAAAATTGTCAAATTTGTGGCGAGTTTCCTTGATTAAATATTTATCACATTTTTTTTTTTTGGAAAATTTTCAGAACCCGTTCTGAAATTTTCTATTTTTTTAAATAGTCAATTTATCAAAAATCCGGCCACTTTTTTTTATTTTTTTTTTTTAAGTTAGATGTTTATCCATTCACACAAAAAAAAATCAGACACGCGTTTTTGTTTTTTTTTTTTCGAGAAAATCGCATTTGAATTTTAAATTTCATAACAATTTAGTAATTTGCTTGTATTTTCTTGTTTCAACAGAGCGTATGAGAAATATTTATGCAATTAATAATACTCATTCGCAACGTTAAAACAAGAAAATACAAGCAAACTACAAAATTGTTATGAGATTTAAAATCCAAATGCCATTTATCGAAAAAAAAAAAAACGAAAAACGCATGTCTGAATTTTTTTGTGTAGATGGACAAACATCTAAGCTTAAAAAAAAAAAATTAAAAAAAGTGGCCGGATTTTTGATAAATTGACTTTTTTTAAAAAATGGAAAATTTTAGAACGGGTTCTGAAAATTTTCCAAAAAAAATTTTTAATCGATATCCCATACAAAACTATATAAGAATGTAAATTTTTAAGATTGTAGTGCATTCCGTTTTAATGTGATAAATATTTAATCTAGGCAACTCGCCACAAATTTTACCGTTTTCCCAATATTTGACCAAGCCTCCTAAGCCCAGTTTTTGAAAATTAGAAAAACCAAAAACGTAATTTTCTTAGTTCCATATAGGGCTATCCAAACAACCTATTCGGAAATTAACGGGACACATATTTTTCTGTAGCGGGACAATTGGTGTGGAATGCCTCACAAAGAAGAGATGTCATATCTAAGGTTTAGATGTCGCGGATTATTGGCCATATCCACATGAATACCAAAAAATTCTTATTAAATTCAAGTCATGCACGGGTACAGGGGGGAATCACCCCCCCCCCCCCCCCCCGCCCAGAAAAAATTTCGACAAGAAATAAAAAGAAAGATAAACAGGAAAAAACAATATTCCAAAAGAAAAAAATATCGAAATCCGAAATTTTTTTATAGAAAAAATGTTTATTGGAAAATTTGTTAAGGCAAATTGTGACTAAATCTTAAAATTGTCTATAAAAATGCATTTATGATCATTTTCATTCATGTACTTAATATTTTTGGGAAACAAAACCCTCTATATATCCTCTCAAATCCCGAATCAAAATTTTAAAAACGAATCATATGTGAGATTCAATAGTTGATTTAAAAAAATATTGTAGAATATCGAATTATAATTACTCTAACAATACGCGAAATAAACAGTTTTTTTGCTCTCCTGAAAATTTGTGTTTTTTAGATAGAGGGTTTTGAATATGGGCCCTCGATATCTTTTAATCTCAAAGTTCTTATTATGAAGAGACATTTCTTTCGGAATCATTGATGTGAACGTGACAATTACACTGTAAGAATTTTGTTCATTGCGGCTATGAAAACGTTCATTGATTCTATGAAAAAATCATTAGAAGTCAGCCTATGATGCCCTTCATAGAACATATGAAACAAATTCATAGAAACCAGATACCTATGAAAAAGTTCAAAGGCTATGAAAAAAAAAATTATTGTTTAATTCTATTTTTGTTTATTTTATTATTTCATTTTTATTTACTTTATTATTTTATTTTTATTTATTTACAATATTCTATTTTTAAAAATTTATTTATTTTTAACAAAACCAGTTGTTCGTGAAGCATAGTCTCTAGCCACTGAGCTAAAGTATATAAACATATAATAACACTTAAAATCCATTTTGTTTAATATTCTGCCTTAACATATTGATTTTCTATCTATGCTCTGCCAAAATCTGTGTGTGTGTTTGTAGAAAACAAAATGTTTCTGTATTTGCAAAAAATAACATTATAAGTGTTAGTCGGCGAGGTTTCCCCTTTGGTGGCACTGATAGCTAAGGCGTCGATTATAAATTTCCCAACCGGTAGGTCTTGGGTTCGAATCCAATATTTTTTTTTTACGTTTTTTATATTTTTTTTATATTTTTTTTTTAATATTTATTAAATTTTTTTAATTATTGTAACATTATTTTAATTAAGTATTAAAAAAATAAAAAGGCATATTGATGATATTTTTTCTTTTAATAATATTCATTAGTTCTATGAATTTTTTCTATGAATCTAACAAAATCCATGAATAAAATTCTATGAAATATTTCACAATTTTAATGAATATTCATTCAGCTAATGAATTGTTTTATAGATTCTATGAATTTGGTTTTTTGAAATTTGTTCATAGATATTATGAACAATAATTCTTTCAGTGTAGAAATGAATTAGGAAAATTTTACAGGAATTTGTTTTACATAAAAAAATGTTTTTAGGATAAATACCTTAAAATCTAAAAAAAATTTGATATTTAAACGTCAGTAAATCTGTTTTGGAAAATTTTCTCAGAATGTCTTAAAATTGGAAATTTTTGTTTCAGAATTTTTTTTTAGTCTTTTAAGTTTTCCTGAATTCTAATAGGCATACGGACATAGCGCCCAAGTTCATATCGCCCAATTTAAAAAAGTCATTCCACCCAAAAAAAATGTGTGTTAGTTGTTGTTGCAAAATTTTTTGGACGATATGGCCATTATTTTTGGGTATTTTATTTTTTTAAATTAATATAAATTATCAAAAATGTCATATTACCCAATTATCAAAATGTTAAATTTATAAAATGTCATAGCACCCAAAAAAATAATCATAAAACTCACCAATATTGTTTTTTTTCACACAATATTTTAAATTTTTTATGCGGCCGGGCTTAGGGATTACAAAATCCATGCATTATGTCCACCCTCTCCGCAAAGTAAAGTTTTCTATGGTAGCAGGCCCTAGAAAATTTGTTATGCCTCAAAAAGGCCTGATAATCAAAATAGCTTTGGTTTGCAGAGACGGTGGGTTTAGTGCATGGAGTATGTAATCCCTACGCCCGGCCGAAGGCCGGCTACGCAGAAAACCTATATTACAAAAAAACAAATCATAGAAGTCGTAATTTCGACATTTCGCCCTAAAATTTTTTTTTTGATTTTTTGACACTTTAGTTTTCGGAGAAATAACATTTTTAGACCCATAATTTTGGGCTATATGTCGCAGCTTGCGCGATATGACATTTACGGTTTTGGGCGATAAGACCTTGGGCGCTATGCCCGTACGCCATCTTAATATTGACTGAATTTTTCTAATTTTCTATATTTTTGTTTCTTAATTTTCTAAATTTTAAAATTTGTTTCCTTTTTTTGAGTTTTTTTAAAAATTTCCCCAAATTTTTCTTCATGTGCTTTGTTTGTGGAAATGGGGGTTCAAATGACTTTAAGTAAACAAAGACCGTCCTTTTATGGCAATGTCTAATTCAAGATAGTTATAAAGCTAAATGCGTGATATATGTAGTAATAGGGATTAAAATGTTTCATATTTTTATTACTTTTTGTTGCAACCAAATTCAAGACTATATCCATGCCTAGTCTAACATTTCATAAACCTATCCATCGATAAAAATTTGTTGGAAATCTTTTCGAAAAATCCATATAAAATCGTGAATAAATTGATCCTACGATTTGAAAAGTTTTAGAAAAACTATTTTTTCAATTCGCTTTAGAAAATAATTTATGTAAAAACAAGTAAAAAAGTTAAATTCGGCCTTGCCGAATGTAGTGATACCCTCCACAATTTCAAAAAGATTATTGCAAAAAACTTTATTTAAAAGGAAATTACTTTTGAAAAAATTAAAGCATTTTGTATTTTTAGGTTATGTTGAATGTACTGAAACTTTTGAGGTGTGCTTACATTTTCGTTCATAACTTTTGAACCGCTGAACCGATATCGCTCAAATGCAATACCAAACTTCTCGGGAGAACTTCAAATAGTTAAGTTTCAGTCATCTCTGTGCAATATTTTGTCCGCGACAGCATTTTACACAGACAGACAGACAGACAGACAGACGGACAGACGGACAGACGGACAGACGGACATCGCCAGAATGTCTTAAAATCGATCGGGCATCATGAATATATATACTTTATGGGGTCCCAGATCGATATTTCGATAAGTTACAAACAGAATGACAAACTTATATATACCCTCTATCACTAGAGTGGAGGGTATAAAAAAACTAAAATAGAAAAAGAACCACGTAGATCCAGTGTTAAGTGCATATAATATAAAATTGCAAAACCTTTGATAAGTATATTATTTTTTTTTCTAAAGAAACTTATTTTTTTACAGAAACGCAAAAACTTGTATTTTTTTAAGAAAAAAAAAAAACACTTTATCACTTACTTAACCATTTCTTTTTTTATTAAAATCCATGATGATATTACACCAACCACACTCAAGATACTTTGTAAGGAATACTTACAAGAAAAATTCCTTGCAAACAATTCATAAACATAAAACTGACAAACGAAAAGTCCTTCTCATATACTTTACTTGCTAAGAGTACAATATTTTACTACTGTATATTCATTTAAAGCCAACTTCAGTTCATTTTTTTTTTTTACTTTTCTTTAAATCATATACAGTAGTGTTGCACTTATTTGTTGGAATTAAAAGGAAAAAAATATATTACTGCTGATCCATGGGAAATGAAATGTCTTTTAAATACAGAACCAAAATCTCGTTAATGATGTGAAATGTGACATTTTTATATTATCAAAATTTGAAAAAATTTTAGAAAAGTTAAAAACAAGTCAAAAATCTGCTAAAACTAGCACAAGGAAATTTTAGAATTAAACAAATGACGCTTACAAATGTAAAATGCTTTGTTGTCGCTTAATTAATTAACCGAAAATTTGTGGCGAATCTTTTTTACTCTCCAAATTGTAAAAATACATTTTGATAAGCAAGGAAAAGAGACGATGGTGATTTTCTCTCTCATGATAAATTCGTAATCTTCGATCGCTTGAAATTGATGTTAAAATGCTAACGAGAAAGCGAAATAAGATCAATGAGCTGAATTAATAACACTTCCGAAGGCTTTGGATATAGTTAACAGACATATGCCATGCTAATATAATCCATACAATAAAGAAATCATGAAGTATATAAAAAAACTAAACATCTCCAAAAAGTGACAACATAATTCACATTCACATATTTATGTTTATCGCGATTGGCAACCTTTGCCCGAAAATATGGTGGTTTAGACTTTAAAAAAACTTTTAAAAAACACGTAAAAAAGTTTTGATTTTGAGACTGATAACGAACAAAATGGTTTGTTTACGGAATTTACAAAGATTAATTATTATTTTGTTAAATCCTTAATTGTCATCAACATATTAATAATATCTAATATTAAAACTTACACACCAGCTTAGAGCTTTTTGAACTCACAGAAAAAAACTTTGATTTTCTAAAATCCCTGATGATGGTCAACGATGTTTGACCGAAATATCGGTAAATAAACAACAATTTTAGTTAAAAATTGAAAAAATTAAAAACTGTGTTTTTATTTGACAATACTTTTCTCTAACTTATGACAAAACAAAAACAAACAAGTGAGAGTGTTAAATTCGGCCGAATCTTTTATACCCGCCAAAATGTAAAAAAAAATAAAAAATAAAATTTGTCAGTGGCGTTATTTTGGGGGGGGGGGGGGGGGGTGATGGGCTCAGTGGGTGACGTTGAGAGCACCTTCCCATCGCGATAAATATAACAAATGTTTCATTTATTTAACAAAAATACAAAAAAATTGGTTCAGTTCTTCAAGGGGAAACTTTTATACCCCTGGCCTGATTTTGCCCATTCACGAACTTAACCTGCCTATGACCATGAGACATATTTGTGCCAAACTTCAGGAGTCTAGCTGTTTTATTTTGGAATGCATTGTGTTATCTACAGACAGACTGACGGACAGACAGGCAGACAGACAGACAGACAGACAGACAGATGGACAGACAGACGGACAATGTCCGTCGGACATTCATAGAATGTCTTAGAATCGATCATGGATCAATTATAATATATATACTTTATGGGGTCCCCGACCGATATTTCGATGCGTTACTAATGGAATGACAAAGTCAGTATACCCCCATACTGTTTTTGGAGGGTATAAAAAAAATTTGAAAACAAATTCCGCGGAACAAAAATCCGCGAAAAATCTTTTTCTTGTAAAAATTGGCCTTGATCACCATTTCCAAAGACCGACATCGCTAAAATGCCTTATAGTCGATCACTGGTCAATAATTTATATGGGGCATTCCATGTCAAATCGGACACTTTGAATAATTTTATTTTTAGGATTTTCCCAGTTCATTTACAGTTTTAAGAACCCTTCGAAAACTCTTTCATGGTAATTTTTCCGATTTTTTTGATGACTCGTTCAAAAGATATCGATTTTTTTAAAATTGGCAGTTTGTTCCTTTACTCAAACTTCTTTTACTCATAACTTCTTTAAAAATGGTCCAAATTGCAATTTTTTTATACCATCCAACCACAGTATGGGGGTATACTCACTTTGTCATTCCGTTTGTAACGCATCGAAATATCGGTCGGGGACCCCATAAAGTATATATATTACACTGCTTTACAGCCAAAAAATACCAAGAACGCCACATGCCTGGATAAGTTAATTGGGACCTCCTGAATACGAAAAACGCTATAATTTTATTTTGGTAAGTACCGTTTTTTAGATAACGGTACTTTTGTGTTTTTCTGTGTATGGTCTCACTCAAACCCTTCTGGAGTCAAACCGAAAAGTCCGATCGAGATAAGTGGCATATTGATGGAAAGGTAATTGAATGCCCTTTCCGTCGATATGCTGTTCTATTCTATCTGATCAGAAATGGCTGAGATATGGCACCTCAAATTTCAAAATTTTTCTATTTTTTACGTTTTTTTTTTAATTTTTAATTTTTATTTAATTTTTTTTCTACGTTATATTAAAGATCTGGAATGTTTTATTTTTTTACCAAATAGTCTATTTCATTACCAACATTTTAAGCGTAATTTGAAAAAAATCGGATAAAAAATAAAGTTTTTATTAAGGATTTTGTGGAACGACAACATTTCCATTTATTGCTCACACAATATATTCGGGCATCAGTTTAAAAGTATTTAAAAAACGGAATTTGAATCTCTGATATTTTGGCAGCCCTGATTTACGAAATATGACATTTTGTCAGTTTATCTTTGTACTCGTAAAAAATAAAATGTGTTGAATCTCTGATATTTTGGCAGCCCTGATTTACGAAATATGACATTTTGTCAGTTTATCTTTGTACTCGTAAAAAATAAAATGTGTTTAATCGATCCTAACGAATTTTGTTATGTTTGTGGTGTTCTTGTGAAAAAAAATCACAACATTTGATGCGAAAAATGAATACGAAAAATTTATCTGAAGCGTATAAGAAGTATTTCGGCTTTCGACCTGCGTCTCTCGACAAACCGTGGACACCGAATAGTGTATGTAACAACTGCCGAACAATATTAAATAAAATTGGTAAGGGTCAAGAGTGTTTCTTCACATTTGGAAAGCCAATGCAATGGAGAGAGCAGATCAACCATACAACAGATTGTTATTTCTGTTTAACGGAAAAGGCTAACGGACGTAGAATTGAACCAGTTTATCCAGTTGCTAGCTCGGTGACACTGCCAGTGCCTCACTCAGTATCGTGCCCCAAACCGCAGCTGATTGTAGCGGACCCCAAAGACATACAAAAGAGAAGAATAACAAGTGATTCATCAGATGAGTGCAGTGAATCAGAAATGCAATCAAATAAGAAACCCCATTTACTTACTCAGGCCGAGCTCAATGATTTGTGCCGAGATTTGTATTTGCCGAAATCGAGTTCTGAAGTACTTGCATCACGATTGCAACAGTGGGGATATTTTGGTCCTGAGACACGTGTTACATATTACCGTAATCGCAGCAAACAACTTGCACAGTTCTTCGAAAAAACGGCAAACTTTTGTTTTTGTGCCAACATATCTTCCTCCATTACATATTAAGCTTGGGTTATTTACAAATATTGTGAAAACGTTGCCAAAAGACAGTCTTGCCATGAATTACCTTAAACAAAAATTTCCGAGAGCCACAGCGAGCAAAATTGAAGCTGGTATATTTGATGGACCTCAAATTCGTGCTCTGTACGGTGACCAAGCATTTAATGAGTATTTAGGTACAGCCCATTTGGAGGCATGGGAAGCATTCCAGGACATCGTTCACAACTTTTTGGGAAACTACAGAAGTCCGTATTACGCGGAGAAGATCGATACACTACTGCAAAAATTCAATGCCATTGGTAAGCGTTGAGTGAAAGCATGTATAAAAAAAAGGCCGTTATCATTTGAAAATTTATTATTTTTAACTTTTAGGTTCAAATATGACCCCTAAATTACATTTCTTATTCTGTCATTTGGATATTTTCCCTACAAACTTGGGCTCCGAAAGTGATGAACAAGGTGAAAGATTTCACCAGGAAATGGAAGAAATTGAGAGACGTTACAAAGGCTGGTGGGATGAACAAATGATGGCGGACTATTGCTGGTTCCTCATTCGCGAAGATCCATCGGAAAAAAAACGCAAAAGTTCAAGTCGCTCGTCATTTTAATTTAAATTGTTTGAATTTACTTTGAATATAGTGTGTGAGCAATAAAAAACAAAATATTGTCGTTCCACAAAATCCTTAATAAAAACTTTATTTTTCATCCGATTTCTTTCAAACTATGCTTAAAATGTTGGTAAGGAAATAGACTATTTGGTAAAAAAATAAAACATTCCAGATTTTCAATATAACGTAGAAAAAAAATTAAATAAAAATGAAAAATTTTTAAAAAAAAGTAAAAAATAGAAAAATTTTGAACTTTGAGGTGCCATATCTCAGCCATTTCTGATCAGATAGAATAGAGCAGCATATCGACGGAAAGGCCATTCAATTACCTTTCCATCGATATACCATTTATTTCGATCGGACTTTTCGGTTGGACTCCAGAAGAGTTTGAGTGAGACCATACACCGAAAAACACAAAAGTACCGTTATCTAAAAAACGGTACTTACCAAAAAAAAATTATAGCGTTTTTCGTATTCAGGAGGTCCCAATTAACTTATCCAGGCATGTGGTGTTCTTGGTATTTTTCCAAATTAAAAATTTGTAAACCTGTGTTATTGATCTATGATCGATTTTAAGACATCCTGTGAATGTCCGTCTGTCCGTCTGTAGATAACACAATGCAGTCCAAAATAAAACAGCTAGACTCCTGAAGTTTGGCACAAATATGTCTCATGTTCATAGGCAGGTTAAGTTCGTGAATGGGAAAAATCGGGCCTGGGGGAAAAAAGTTCCCCCTTGAAGAACTGAACCAACATCTGAAAAAATACACTTTTTTATATGTTTTTTTTGCATTTTTGTTAAATAAATAAAACATTTGGTATATATATCGCGATGGAAAGGTGCTCTCAAAGTCCCCATTAACCCCCATTACCCCCCCCCCCCCCCCAAAAAAAAAACGCCCCTGACAATTTTTTTTTTTTACATTTTGGAGGGTATAAAAGATTCGGCACAGCCGAATTTAACACTCTCACTTTTTTTTTTTAATTTTTGTTTTTTACGTACTTTAAAAAAAAAACAAAAAAAATTAAAAGCGCTCTAGTATGCTATTTTTGAGTTTTAAAATTTAAATCTCATTCTTGAAAATGTTTGTAATCTTCGACTTTTTTAAATTTTTTTGTGTAGAACTTCTATCGATTCTACAAATTTTTTGCCTAGTAGGATCGTGCGATAACGATTATTACAATCTTTTTTTAAATATTTTGAAAAAATTTTATTGTAATTTTAGAATCATAAAATCATTTATACTGCTCCAATGGTGCGTCATGGAGTTGCTTCACCCGTTTTAACTGCCCTAAGGGTGCCCTTAGAGCAATCAAATGTATAACCGACCCACAATATTTTTTAGTCCATACATTTTCTCTGCACACCTACCCTCTATCTCTAACTCTTAAGGCGGTCCCCATACAATTTTTTTATTTTTTGTAAATTTGTTTTATTTAATCAGCTTCTACCGGTCCTACGGTGCGTTCGAGAGGGATCATTAGTGAGTCCGACCCCCATTTATTTTTACCCTTCAACATTTTTTTTAAAACATTCCTGCATGGCTTCTCCACTCCCTAAGTAGGCTTCCATTCAAAATTACATTATTATAAATTTTGCTCCAACTGTAATTTGAATGGGAGTCTACTTAGGGAATGGAGATAGGGCGTAGGTATGAGTTACAAACGGAATGACACACTTATATGTATATACCATCACTAACAATAAGTGGAGGGTATACAAATTTTGGATTATTGTGGGAAAAAAATTTTTGGGGCAAAATTTTAACCCCCTAAATGCACGGGTTAATTTTGTCTGATTTGGCTAAAAATTTTAAATATACTATGCAATATTTTTTGAGTTTTTTTGTTGTTAAAGTTCTCAAGACCCTATTAGGCCCCTTAATTTCAAAAACTATGCAAGGTAGTGCGAAACAGACAAAAATGTTGGGTCAAAATCTTTGGCGACTATTATATAACCTAAAGCGTTCTGAAAACTACGGGGTCTGGTACAATTGGGTTTGAACCCATATAAATCGGTATATAACGGTTGCGATATTTCCCTTTTAAATATACAACTTTTTCTTTTCTAAGCAAAACCATTTTACATTTGTAATGTAAAATTGTAGAATGTTCCTTTAAACTCAAAGACAGCACGTCCCTTTTATTGGACAAGACTTTTCTACATACTTCTTATATGTATGTATTTATTTTTTTCTATATTTCTTTAGAGAATAAAAATGTATTATAAAATATAGCACCACATCACCACATGCGAGTATTATTCAAACAATCAGTAGATACAAATGCATGCCACATTGTATGGTTTGCGATAACACTACGAGTTGAAAGAAAATGGCGAAATATCATCATGTAAAATGCATAAAAGTTAAACAGATACACTAACATATACAATAAAATAGTAAATGCAAACTGATATACTTACACTCAAAAAAAAACTTTGTAAAATAACAAGGAAAACTCGTAATTTTTACAAGGAATTCTCGTAAAATGGGAGATAGCAAAAAATCTCGCAAAATCCCAAAAACTACTTTTTAGAAATTCGGATTCCAACAAGGTAAAAAATTGTAATTTGGTACTTTTTTATTTTCTGAAACAAGGCACCTAAAAACTTAAAATTAGGAATGTAGCACCCAACCACAAAAAAAATTGACAAAGTACTTTTTGAAAATTCCGATTCTAAGGGGTAAAAAAGTGTACTTTGCTACGTTTTGTATATTCAGAAATAATGATCCTGGGAACTTGAAATTTGAAGTATAGCATCCTCCCTCTAGCAAATCCTGAAAACCATTTTCTTTAATTCTGAATTCAATCGAAATATTGATCCTAAGGGGTTTATATTTATACCAATCAGCGAAGCTAATAATTTGAAAATTAGATTGTAGGTGACCCTCCCGGAATTTAGATCCAATAAGAATGTGTTTTTGGAAAAATTTATTATAAGGGATAAAAGGGGAAAAAAATGTACCTTGGTACTTTTTATATATCCTTAAATAATGGTTATAACTTGAAATTTAGAATGTAGGATCATTTAACGGGGAAAAACTTTAAAAAAGTACTGTTTGGAAATTCAGATTCCAAGGGGGCTAATAGTGGTAAAAAATTTTACTTTTCTTCTTGTAATATTTTCTGAAATAAACTAAAAATAGAGATCATAGGATCCAACAACAAAAAAAAAAGTATGAAAAGTAATTTTTGGAAATTCCGATTTTAATGGGTAAAAAAGTGTACTCAAGTGTACTTTGGTACTTTTTAGATTTTCTGAAAAAATTTACCTTGAAAAGTTGAAATTTGGAATTTAAGATCGTCTAGCGAAAAAATATTTCCAAAAATTATTTTTTATAAATTCTAATTCCTAAGGGGTAAAAAATATTTTCTCAAATTATGCAAAGGGGTAAAATGATACTTTTTTATGAGCAAAGCATTTGAAACTCTTTAGTTTTTAACCGATAGAAAGGAATGAAAACCACATGAAACAAAATGGAATAGAGCAGGGAACCAAATTGAAAAGAACAGAGAACGACATAAAATGCATTTTTTACAAATTATTTTCAGTCAAATTTCAATATATCCAAAATCAATACATTAAAAATCCGGCCACATTTTTTTATTTTTTTTTTAAGCATAGATGCTTGTCTATCCACAAAAAAAAATCAGTGGGCCATTTTATGTACTTTTCGAGAAAATCGTTTTGAATATTAGATTTCATAAAAATTCTGTAATTCACTTGTATTTTATTGTGTCAACATCGCGTATGAGTAACGAAATTAACATATTTCCCAAATGTTTGGTACTCATACGCAATGTTGACCCAATAAAATATAAGAGAAATCCACAGTTTTTATGAAATCCTGAGTATTGGATTTCATAAAAAATGGGATTTTCTCGAAAAATACGATAACAGTCCTCCTGAATTTTTTTTGTGTGGATCTAAACTTAAAAAAAAATAAATTAAACAACTAGGAAAGTTAAATTCGACTTGACCGAATCCATGAATACCCTCCACAATGCCCTTTTAAAGTGATAGAAAAAATTTTGTAACGTGAAAAAAATTAACAATTTTCTTTAGAAATATTTTATTTGGAGTAAAAAACTTTTTTTAAGTCATTTTTGTTAAAAAAAAAATATTTTTTTTTTGACGGTACAATTTTTTTTTTTTTAGTAAATTATATTTTTTTCGAGTGTAAAATTTTTTCGAGTGTAAATTATTTTAGTGAAAAAATATTTTTGGGTGACAAAAAGATGTCGTAAAATATGTTTGTGACTTACCATTGGTAAACAAGTTTTAAAAGCATTAGTAACTTACCAATGCCTTTTCTTGTTTTTGTTTTTCTACACGTGAATTTAAGGTGAAACCAATCTGAAATTTAGGCTTTTGATTATAACCTTCGCACCACTTGACCGATTTTGCTGAAATTCAATACCAATTAGACCTGGCAAAAGACAAAGATATGTGTTAAGCTTCAACAGTCTGAGGATTGTCTTTTGAAAATTAGCATGTTTTTTAACTCAAAAATCCGCAAAAAAAAACCTTGTCGAATTTCACTCTTTTGCTTATAACTTTTGAACGACTGCTGGAATACAATACTAACCATGTAGATTATAAACATATATGGCAAACTTTAGAAGTCTAAATAAAGTCTTTCGAAAGTTAGCGTGATTCTACATAAGGACATTCCGATCCGCCGATACACGGAGGGACGAACATCGTTAGATCGGCTTGAAATCGATCGGGGATCATGAATATATATACTTAGTAGGGTCCTAGATCAATAGTTCGAGGTCTTACAAACGGAATGACAAACTTAATTCCCTCTATCACTAGATTGAATCATAAAAATTATGAAAAAGTATTTTTTGGAAATTGCGATTCTAAGGGGTAAAAAAAGTGTACTTGTACCAAAGTTATTTAATTTTTTTGAAAAAATTTACCTTGAAACTTGAAAAGTAAGATCGTCTAGCGAAAAAAATTGTTTCCAAAAATTAATTTTTTGAATTTCTAATTCCTAAGGAGTAAAAAATATTTTTTCAAATTATACAAAGGGGTAAAATGATACATTTTAATTAATTCAGAAAAGCCTTCTAAATTCTGTTTTTTTAACCAATGGAAAGGAATAAAAACCACATGAAACAAAACGGAATGGAGCAGGGAACCAAATGGAATAGAACAGAAAACGAAATGAAAATATTTTTTTTTCAATTTTTTTATACTGAAATTTTTTAATTCTCAAATTTTTTTGTACTAAAATTTTTTCAGTCAAATTTCAATATATCAAACACCAATGTATCAACCCGGCAAAATTATTTTAAGTTTAGATGTAGGAAGGCATTTTTAATATTTTTCGATAAAATCGCATTTAAATATTGAATTTCATAAAAATTTTGTAATTCTCGTGTATTTTATTGTGTCAAAATCGCGTATGATTAACGAAATTAACAAATTTCACAAATATTTGGTACTTATACTCCATGTAGACCCAATAAAGTACAAGAGAATTAAGTACACAGTTTTTATAAAATCCAATATCAAATGCGATTTTCTCGAAAAATTCGAAACCTGCTCTCCTGATTTTTTTTTTTTTTGTGAATAGACAAACATCTAAACTTAAAAGAAAACAACCCCGGAAAATTTTTCAGAACCGATTCTGACAACACTTGTTCTAGAACAGGTTCTTCGGTTACCATACACAATTACACTTTAATTATTCAGAACAAGTTAAGTGAAAATTGTTGTGAAGCTTGTTCTCTGCAATCAAAGTTTCATAACATTTTGGTTCTCAGGAATTAAAAAAAAATTATGTGTCAAAAAAAATTGAAAATAAATATCAATTTATTTTTGTTAACCAAGACAAAACACGAAATTCTCCTAAAACAGCAGGATATAATCGTGAAAATTGTTGAAACAAAGGTGAGTAAATTAAATTTTCATGGTCTGGGTCGGGTCAAATACTAATAATATTATGTTTTTTATTTTTGTTTGCAGAAAATCCATGTTCTGGTATGTCATTATTCCAAGGCCCAAAATGAAATTTTGGAGGCGAAAAAGGATAAATGTGTATTAAAAAAATGTAAATACTTTATTTATATATGATTGTCTTTATCTTTGTTAAATAAATTAATGCAATTCAATATATTTCTTTAATTCTTATTTCTGTTCCAAATTTCACTTCTGGAACCGATTCTGAGGAACAAAAATGTGTTCTAATTTTGCTTACAACCACCTGTTGCTTTTGGGACAATCCCTTTGTAAAAAGAATCGGTGTTGCACAAGAATTTGAACAGGTTCTAGGGAAGTATAAGTTGTTCCACAATCGGTTCTTTGCAACCGAAAATTTTGCTGGAAAGTAAGAGTGTTAAATTCGGCTGTGCCGAATCTTTTATACCCTCCAACATGCAAAAAAAAAAAAATTGCAGGGGCGTTTTCTTTTTTTGGAGGGGGGGGGGGTTTCGGTAGTGGTAATTGGGGGGGGGGCAAATTTCCTCTCGAATATGTGTTTAAAAATTAATTCTTATGCTTTTTGCGCTAAAGAAATTCAAGTTTATCAATATTAAAAAAAGTTTATTCCACGCCCATAAAAGGGGGGGCGGACCAAAAAACACGACGTTTTCTAATTTTTTGGGTCCAAATGCAGGTTTCTAAACTTCTTGTAGCATAAAAATGTTGCATTTGTTTAACAAAAACACAAAAAAATCATGAAAAAATGGTATTTTTCAGAGGTTGGTTTAGTTCTTCAAGGGGGAACTTTTTTCCCCCTGATCCGATTTTGCTCATTTACGAACTTAACCTGCCTAGGACATATTCGTGCAAAATGTTGAGAGTCTAGCTCTTTTATTTTGGACTGCATCGTGTTAACTGCAGACGGACAGACGGACAGGCGGACAGACGGACGGACATCGCTAGAATGTCTTAGAATCGATCACTAATCATAAATATATATACTTTACGGGGTCCTAGACCGATATTTTGATGCGTTACACACGGAATGACAAAGTGAGTATACCCCCATATTGTAGTTGGAGGGTATAAAAATATACAACTAGAAAAGTTAAATTCGACTTGGGCAAATCCATCTAAAAGTAATAGACAAATTTTCTATTTTAAGGATGGGGTATCTCGGCTTATCTGCAATATCAGTGTTTAAAAATTTCATTGTTCCCTTATGAACCAATGTGGACCGTCGGAAAAATTGCGATAACTCCCGAAATTTTTGAGTGTAGAAAACATATGTATGTTAGAGTGGGGTGTAGAATTCAAGTGGATGTTAATTTTTCTCTTTAACTTACACAGACTCCAGGATCAGGTATAAGATATGTTCGAATGAAATATCACAGATGCCATTCTATTCCCCGATTTACATGGTAAAAATATTCTTAAAAGAACTCTCAACAGATATCACCGATAGTCAATATCAAAAACAAACCGGGTGATATACGTCTGAAACTAGATGTCAAATAAAGTTAATTTGCGCTTACAGATTTAAATTTTGAAAGAATAAAATTTTAAAATTTTGAAAAATTTTGAGTTTTAAAAATTTTGCAGATTTTTTGTCAAATCAGTACAAAATGATGGAACGGCTTTCAAAACTGTTTCTCTCTATATCCTTTCAAAATTCGAATAAATCTTTGAAAAAACCGAAGTTATAACTTTGATGTTTATTTAAAGGGAAACATGATCATAACATTGAAAACTGTAACTGCAGTTTTACTTCTTTTAATCTCTAGTTTCAGACGTATTGTGCACAGTGGTTTATTTTTGAAAATTTTTGGAAATAATTCGTCCATTCAACAATTACAGTGCCGATGGTAGTGATATACATACCGGATAAAACCAAAAATATCCTCAATTCTATTTTATTTCCAAAGTTTATTTTATTCTAAATGAAGAAAATTTTACATTTCCATCCCTAGTCTATTTTACATGTATGCATGAAAGAAGTTTAAAAGGCATTAATACAAACAAACACCCACACATACATACACAAATGCCCAACATGTATATAGTATCAGGAAGTTACAAGATGAAGCCACTTACTTCACTGTACTTCCTGATTCGTTTTCATGCGCTTTTAAATTTTTCTATTTCATTTTTAGTTGATTTTTTTTTTTTTTTCTATTTTTCATTCTTCACTTCGTGTGTGCGGTTTATATGTATTTGATTAAAGTGTTTGAACGACATTGTAAAAGTTACTACAACTGCTGCTATTTTTTTTTTCTCCAACTCTCTACAAATATTTTTTTTTTCTGTTTTAGTTTTTTTTTTTTATCAGGAAGTGAAGTATTCATTTAGAAAAACATTCAAGTTAATTTAGTAATAAAAAAAAAGTTATTTTATTTCAAGAGATTTTTGTTTAAAATAAGGGTGTTGAATGTTTAAAGTTTTTTTGTTTTTATTTATAAACAATTTAAATGTTAACTATTAGCCAGCCCACTCTTTGAGTTATCGTGAATATGGAAAAGCTGTTTTAGATTATTGAATAGGCTTGAAGTGTACGCTGGCACCTTACACATGACTAGGGCCTCGACCATGCGGGACCCAATAATCTTTTAGAGCAACTGTTTTTTTTTTATTTTATTTGTTTTTAAGGACATCTTATATGTTCGTATAGACATTTTTCATATAGCAAAAGTCTGAATCGGTGAATTTTTCTCTTCGAATTGAAAACGTCTAAGATTCTGAGACACCTTTCGAATAGAAAAAGTATTAGATTTTGAATTATTATTTGAACAATAATAATTCAATAGATTTCGTAAAGAAATAGTCTCAGATTCTGAGACACCATTCGTATAAAAAAAGTCTTAGGGCCAGTTTACAGAAGGCGAAAGCTACACACGAACGAAAATTTTACATGTATTTTGTTGTTGTTACAATAACAAAACACATGCAAAATTTTCGTTCGTGTGTATCGTTCGCCTTCTGTAAACTGACACTTAGAGTCTGAGACATTTTTCGTATAGTAAATGTTTTAGATTCTGAGATATTTTGCGTGTGGAAAAAGTCTTAGTTTTTGAGGCATTTTTCGTATAGAAAACGTCTTAGATTCTGGGACATTTTTCGTATAGAATAAAATATTTTTCTTGTAGATTAAGTCTCAGATTCTGAGACATTTTTTATATAGAAAAAGTCATAGATTCTGTGACATTTTTCGTATTCAAAAAGTCTCAGATTTTCAGACATTTTTCGCTTAAAAAAGTCTTAGATTCTGCTGCATTTTCTAAGATTCTGAGACATTTTTTGTAAAGAAAGGTCTCAGATTCTGAATTATTTTTTGTATAGAAAAAGCTCAGATTCTGAGACTTTTCTTGCATAGAAAAATTCGCAAGTTCTGAAAAATATTTTTGTATAGAAAAATCACAGACTCCGAGATTTTTCGTATAGAAAAAACTCATACTTTGAGACATTTTTCGTACAGAAAAAGTCGCATATTCTGGAATATATTTCGCATTGAAAAAGTCTCATATTCTGAGACATTTTTCGTATAGAAGAAGTCACAGATTCTGAGACGTTTTCTTATAGAACAAGTAAAAAAGTTAAATTCGGCCTTGCCGAATGTAGTGATACCCTCCACAATTTCAAATAGGTTTTTGCCAAAAATTTTATTTAAAAGAAAATTACTTTTGAAAAAAAAAAATGAAAAAAAAATCCGCAAAAAAATGTTGGTAAAGAAAAATCCGCGATTTTTTTTAATTTTTTGTCAAAAAATATGTTTTTACTTGTTTAAATACCATTTGGTGTTCAATTATGTTCACATATCGCTCCTTTACTTGTATAGTGTCATAACTCAAAAAATGCGTTTTTTTGAGTTAATGATGCAGAATTATTCGTTATATCATGCTTTATATTGTGTCAAAAATTCGTATTAATATCTTTTGAACTCATCGTTTGAGAAGAGTACACGCCATTATTACATTTTCTATGTACCGGCCTTTTTCAATTAAAAACCAGTTTCAATGGTAAACTTTAAACGTGTTTTCTGCAGAATGAAATATTTTGAGTTATGACACTATACAAGTAAAGGAGCGATATGTTAACCAGCAATAAAATCATTTTGTATTTTTAGGTTATGTTGGATGTACTAAATTTTTTGAGGTGTCCTTACATTTTCGTTCATACCTTTTGAACCGCTGAACCAATATCGCTCAAAAGCAACACAAAACTTTTCGGGAGAACTTCCAATAAATATGTTAAGTTTCAGTCATCTCCGTGCAATATTTTGGACGTGATCACAATTTCCACAGACGGACTGACGGACAGACGGACAGTCGGACAGACGGACAGTCGGACAGACGGACAGAAGGATATCGCTAGAATGTCTTAAAATCGATCGGGGATTAGGAATAAATATACTTTATGGGGTCCAGACCGATATTTCGATGAGTTACAAACGGAATGACAAACTTGTGTATACCCTTTATCACTAAGTGGAGGGTATAAAAAGTCTAAGATTTTGAAATATTTTGTGTATAGAAAAAGTTATAGATTCTGAGATACACATTAGGGTGCGCCAAAAATGTCAACTTTCGATTTTATACCGTCACTTCCCCTAGAAATATTCGTTTTGGTATCAAAATATACTATGCAAAAAATTATGGCGATCGCTTGCCTCAAACGCCTTGAAAATGGAGAAATATGTCAAATTTGACCATTAGATGAAAAACAATTTTTTTTTGTTGTTATTCAATTTCGCCAAAACAAAATTTTTTGTATTAGGTTTAATAAGAACTACTTACAAAAAAATATAAGCTCTCTACTACATCGCTTACCCATTTTAACTTGCGATACAAAAAAGGGCAGTTATTTTTAGGGGTACCCAAAAGTAACATTTTAACATTTTTGAAAATTTTATTAAAAAAAAAATTTAAAAATTAAAATCGCTCTCCACCAGTCTTTTATATATATTATAAAAATAAAAAATGTGAAATATTATAAATATCCGTTCGGCAGTTTTTCTTTTATAGCGACTTGAAGTTAGCGGATTTCAAGGAAATTGATTTTTTGTTGTATTTTCTTTAATTTTGAACATATTATTACGTTTTAAACAAAGTTGACGAAATTGGCTTTGCAACTGATTTAATTGGATCATAAATTTTAGTAAGTAAATAATTTTTGCAGGACAGCATTAACCCTTGCAAACCCGGGTCGAATATGACCCACAGCGCAAATATTTCCCATTGTATGCCGGCTTTTATATTTTTTTTAAATATAATAAAATTAATCTGTAAAAATAAATGTTTTAGTCCAAGTTTATTTAAATTTACATGTGATAAAACAATGTTTTTAAATTATAGCGCATTTTTTATATACGGTGGGTGACAATACAATGAAACTTTTATAAAGTAGACCAAATTTGTTAAAAAAAATTTAACAATACTAAACGTTATTATTTTAAAGTGAGTATTATTTTTAAAAATGTTATTAATGTAATTTATAAAGCTTTAATTTAAGTTAAATAGCGTGCAGATTGAGCAAATACTAAATAAAATACGCGTGTCGCGCTGGAAAATGAAATTATTTTTACACATTTTTTTTAGAAATTTTTTTAAGAATATTTTGAAGTCGATTTTTTCTAAATTCAAAGAAAAAAACATAAAAAATTGTCCATTAGCTTTTCTTTAGTCATCAACTAATTTTTTCAACAACCCAAACAAAAAATTTAATTAGAAAGTAGAAGAAATCATGAATGCTTAATGTACTTATTTGATACAATCAAAAAATATTTCATCATATTTATGAAAAGCTTCATTAAATATACAAATACTTCATAAAAATGGGTTAAATTCTTAAAGTGCATATACGATGAATAGCTAAAACTATTTCTATTTACGAATTTCATGATTAAAAAAAAATAGCTTAAAGAATAATATTTCCAAAGTGGGACATAATTGACCCGGGTTCACATGGGTTAAAGCTAAACTCTAAAAATTACTAACTAGCTAAAATTTATGATCCAATTTAATTACTTGCAAAGCCAATATCGTCAATTTCGTTTAAAACGTAGTAATAAGTTCAAAATTAAAGAAAATACAGCAAAAAATCAATTTTCCTTGAAATCCGTTAACTTCAAGTTGCTATAAAAGAAAAACTGCTGAACGGATATTTATAATATTTCACATTTTTTATCTTTATAATATATATAAAAAACTGGTGGGGAGCGATTTTAATTTTTAAAATTTTTTTTTAATAAAATTTTCAAATATGTAAGTAAAAATGTTACTTTTGGGCACCCCTAAAAATAACTGCACTTTTTTGTATCGCAAGTTAAAATGGGTAAGCGATGTAGTGGAAAGCTTATATTTTTTTTGTAAGTAGTTCTTATTAAACCTAGTACAAAAAAATTTTTTTTTACGAAATTAAATAAAAAAAAAAAAAAAAAAATTTTTTCCATCTAATGGTCAAATTTGACATATTTTTCCAATTTCAAGGCGTTTGAGGCACCCTTTCCCCTCAAGCGATCGCCATAATTTTTTGCATAGTGTATTTTTATACTAGCAGGCCCGCCCGGAACTTCGCCCCCGGTAATATTAAATATCTTATTAAAGAAAGATCGGGATTAGAGTCTCCATTTCTAAAATTCTCTTCTACAGAATTTTTATGGTTCAAGTCTTTCATAAAAACTATTTAAAATAAACAATAAAATTAAAACGGCCCCGTTTAGCTTGGAAACATGTTCGTTTCGGTAAATAATGTTCTTGAAAATTTTCGAGCCCTTATATCGTAATTATTGAAATCATTTCATTCCCCGTTTCACATTTCGTTCCCGTTCCTTTCCATTTCGTTTCCTTTTCTATTCATTTGGTCCCCTTTTTATTCCATTTTGTTCTGAATTCCAATTCATTTCGTTCCATGTAGGCTTCATTCTTAAAAAAAAAAAAATAAAAGTACCACATTACAATAATTTACTCTTATCCCCATTAAAATCTAAATTTCCAGAAGGTACTTTTTCAGAATGATTTTTTGGGCTGGAGGATCCAACATTTCAGCTTTTTATGACCAACTTTTCAGGAGATAGAAAAAGTTACAAAGTTCACTACTTTTCACGTATTTGCCCCAGTAAAATAGGAATTTCCAAAAAATTGGAATTTCCATTTTTTAAAATGTTTTGAAATTAAATGAGTAGTTTGGTATGTAGATTTTAAAATTTTACGTCTTTTGACCTAAAGTGATCTTTAAAATGGGTGTGGTCAATGAAACCTTCCCTAACTCACCCTAAAAGAAAATTCTAGATGTTGGTGAAAACATTTTTGAAATCTCATAATAAGTTTCGTATATTTACAAATTTTACGTAGATGAACCGTAGCCTATGTCTAACCTGATGGACCATTCTTAATATTGGAGAAAACATTTTTTAAATGAGTAGTTTCGGATCATTTGAAATTTTACGTTTTTTGACCAAAAGTGGGGTTAGAAGTAGGTGTGGTCGATGGGAGCTAACCCGTGTCTACCCTGAAGCACCATTATTAATATATGTATATTGGTGATAACGTTTTTTAAATCGGATGAGTAGTTTGATCATATTTAAATTTTACGTTTTTCTTGTCAAATGTAGGCGTAGAAATGGGCGTGGTCAATAAAACCTAGAATATTTCCACTCTGAATTTGTGGAAAAAAACTTATTTGTGAAAAAATTTTGGAAATCGGATGAACATTTTTGTAGATTTTTTTTTTCCAAAAAGTGGGCGTATAAGTGGGCGTGGTCGATAAATCCTAGCCTATGTCCACCCTGGAGGATTACTCTAAATATTGGTGAAAACATTTTTAAAATCGGATGAGTTGTTAAATAGATATTTAAATTTTAAGTTTTTGGGCCAAAAGTGGGCGTAGAAATGGGCGTGGTCTATGAAACCCAGCATATGTCCACTATGAAGGACCATTCCAAGCATGTATTGGTGAAAACAATTTTTAAATCAGTTCAGTAGTTGTGGAGATTTTTAAAATTTTACGCTTTTTGGCTAAAAGTGGGCGTAAAAGTGGGCGTGGTCGATCAATCTTAGCCTATGTCGACCCTGGAGGAACACTCTAAATATTTCTGAAAACTTTTTTGAAATCGGATGAGTAGTTTCAAAGATATTTAAATTTTAAGTTTTTTACCAAAAGTGGGCGTAGATGTGGGCGTGGTCGATGAAGCCCAGCATGTGTCCACCATGAAGGACCATTCCAAGTATGTATTGGTGAAAAAATTTTTGAAATCGGTTTAGTTGTTTCGGAGATTTTTCAATTTTCCGTTTTTTGTCCAAAAGAGGGCGTAGAAGTGGGCGTGGTCGATGAAACCTGGCCTATGTCCATCCTGGAGGAACACTTTAAATATTGCTGAAAACATTTTTAAAATCGGATAAGTAGTTCCGGAGATTACCCTCTACAAACAAACAAACAAACAAACAAACAAAAAAACAAACATACAAACATTACTTCTTTATAATATTAGTATAGAAGTATAGAAGTATAGATATAGATAGTATAGATAAAAACGAATATTTTTGGGGGGAGTGCCGATCGCTAGCATAATTTTTATTTTACCCATACAACTTTGGCGCACCCTAATACACATTTTTGGTTTAGAAAAGTCTCAGATTTTGAGGAAACTTTCGAATAGAAAAAGTTTTAAATTCCGAGTCATTTTTCGTATAGAATTCTGAGACATTTTACTTATAGAAGTAATCTAAGATTCTAACAAGGGAAGTATCTCAACCCTTATGAACCGATTTGCCTGAAACTTAAAATATATATAAAAGAGACGATTTTAAGGTTGGAGTGTCTCGGCTAATCGGCCATATCAGTGTTTAAAAATTTGGTTGTCTCTTATGAAACCTTCGGGAAAATTTCGATAACTCCCGAACTAACAGGAATATCGTCTAAAGCAAAAATATGTGTCGACTTAAATTTAATAGAGATTATTTTGTATTCATATGGATATCGTAAGTCTATGTCTTCATATAAATACCCCCCAAAATTTATACATTTTCATGAAACAAAATATAACGAAACCCCCGTTAGATGGGCATTAAAAAACCCTTTCTTCTCAAATGTAAACATCATACAGTTTCTTTGAGTGAAATGGGTGAAAAATTCAAAAACGATTTTTTTGCCATTTTGTGACCTACACTCAAAATATTTTGTAAGTAAATTCAACTGAAAAAACATTTAAAACAATCGTTTTTCCTTTTAAAAAACGGACTACTTATATTTCACTTGAAACAACATACTTTTTCAGTTATTTTTAAACGTTAATAAATGACTAGACATTCCGTAAAAATAAACGATATTTCAGTTTTTTTAACTGTTTACAATTTTTTATTTTGTGAAGTAAAAATAAAATTTTTTGAATAACAAACTACAAAAACCGTACTTCTGTAAAATTATACGGTATAATCAGTTACAAATAATTTAACTGATAAAAAAATTTTCCGTAAATTTTTGTAGTTTATTGTTTAACCAACTGTAAAAATCTTTCAATAATTTAGTTTTTTTTAAAAACAAACGATAAAACGTTTAAAACAACTTTACCTAAAAACTGTTTTGAATAACCGTAAATAGTTACTGTAAAACTTTTCTAGGTGCATGTTTTGAACCCCTTAATACCTGATATGGCCGATATACAGATAGCCCCCAACCTTAGAATTGTCTTCTTTATATATATTTCAAGTTTCATGCAAATCGGTTCATAAGGGTTGAAATACTTCCCTTGTAAGACATTATTCGTACAGAAAAGGTCCCAGATTCTAAGACATTTTTCGTATAGAAAAAGTCTCAAATTCTGAGACATTTTTCGTCCATAAAAAGTCTCAGATTAAGAGACACTTTTCGTATAAAAAAATCTGAGATTTAACGACATTTTTTATATAGAAAAAGTCTTAGATTCTGAAACATTTTTTTTTTTGTTAAATTAATCTCAGACTCTGAGCAATTTTTTTCGTATAGAAAAAATCTTAAAAACTTAGTTTCTATAGAAAAATTCTCAGAGGCATTTTTCCTACAGAAAAAGTATCTGATTCTAGAATATCTTTCAACATAATATTTTCAGTTTTTATGACATATTCCTTTAGTTTGTAGCGCTAAAAGATAAAAAAACTATGGCTAAGGTAGCCTTACAAATCTTTTTCTACAGAAAAAGTCTAAGATTCTGAGACTTTTTTTAATTCTAAAACATTTTTCCATCAAAAAAGACATCTAATTGTAAGTTTAAGACATTTTCCTAAGAAAGAGTCTCAGATTTTGAGATATTTTTCCCGTTGAAAAGGTCTCAGATTCTTAGATATTTTTTTTTTAAATCTGATTTTTTGACATTATATTTTATCATCGTGCTGTAATAATATTACTTACTCAACTTTATTTTACTTTATTTTATTTCCATTTTAGGTAAGCATATTATATCAATGGTTATGATAAAATTAATCTATCAAAGGGTAAGTTTAATAAAGAAATTTTAGTTAACCCTTTGGTTATCATGCATTTTCGGCCGAAGCGAATGATTTTATGATTTTATTTACATTTTCGTGATCTCTGGCCATAGATGGGAATTTTTCATTACCATTGAAATTTAATTACCATTGGTTGATATCAATGGTAATGAAAAAAATTTCATTACCATTTAATGGTAATTAATTTTTTTTAATTGAAAAAATAATTACCAATTGTAATGAAATGCACAAATTGTTGAAAAACACCAATTATAATTGGTTTCAAAACCATTTGTTTACACATTTTTGTCTTTTTGAAAAGTTATAAATTTAAACATCAAAGCATGTTTTTTTTTTTTAAATATGAATAAAGACAAAAATCTAAACGCAAATAAAAAAACTTCAAATATTGTGTTATACAAAAGGCAAACGTGCGTTTGGTTCATAAAATGTGAAAAATTGAAATACAAAATAACAAAAAAACAACAGATATTTTCAAATATTAACGATTTTGACAATATTTTGACGACTTTTACTAATGGTAATTATTTTTTTTAATTGATGCCATACCAATTGTAATTTTTTTTTTTTAATTTTCATTAGTAATTAAATTGATTAGTAATTTAATTGGTGCAATTGATAAATCCAATTGTAATGAAAAAAATTTCATTACAATTGACACCAATTAAATGGTAATTAAACCATCAATTAATTGGTCCCATTAATTAATTAGTCCCATCTATGTCTCTGGCATAATAATAATTTTACCAATAAAAAAAATGGACCACGATATCGCAGATCTGCTAAAAGCAGATTCGATGTAAAAACACTATTGTACACAATTCCTCAGTTTCTGAATATTTTTTTCTGTTGAACAATTCTTATCTCTTTCTGATATTTTTTTTTATAGAAAAATGATGATGGAGCATATCCTGAAGTAGTTAAATTTTAAATCCCTGGGACCGGTCCACAGTGCTTCGTTCCCATGTAACGAAGGGACAAAATTAGAAGAAGCTGTCAGATATTTTTGAGATTTGTTGCACCAACAAAAATATATTAGTCAAGAAAAATATGAATTTTTGAAAAAATTGGTGCAAGGACACGCCTACCTCCCATGTGTCCTGAAACTGAAAAATATAATTTTAGCTTCAGTAATGCACAAAAAATTACAAAAAAGTGGTCATGCTGATACACATTAAACTTGCAACGTGTGTATAAATTTTCACTTAAATCGGACCTTTTTCTTTAAAACGCTATAACACCTACGAAAATTGTCCGATCGCAAAAAAACTTTGTAAGCAATTTAATATTCCTTAGATATACAGTGGGCGACAATACATTGGAAACTTTTTTATAGTAGATGAAATTTGTTAAAGACAAAGTTAACAAAACTAAACGTTATAATTATCAAACAAGTATTATAAAAAAAAGTTATGTAGGTAATTTATCAAGCTTTAATTTAAGCATAATAGCGTCCAGATTGGGAAAATAATGAATGTGTCACGAGGGTCGATGTGGAAAATGAAAAAATTTATAGACATTTTTCAGAACATTTTTAAAAAATATTTCCGAGTAGATTTTTTCCAAGTTAAAACATTAGAAATTTAAAAAAAGGTCCAATAGTTTTTATTCAGTGATCAAATAATTTTTCCAACAACCCAAACAAACAGTGGAATTTTTTAAGTACAGTAGCAAAAATCCACATTTTTTGACCTCCAATTCTTTTGACCACCAATTTTTTGTTAACAAAGAGAAATTAAAAGTATCTTAATATATCCTTAGCATATACTTAAGTGTACTAAAATTAATAAACAATAACATCTTTTCTTTGTTTATAAAAAATTGGTGGTCAAAAGAATTGGAGGTCAAAAAATGTGGATTTTTGCTACTGTACTTAAAAAATTCCACTGTCTGTTTGGGTTGTTGGAAATATTACTTGATCACTGAATAAAAACTATTGGACTTTTTTTTAAATTTCTAATGTTTTAACTTGGAAAAAATCGACTCGCAATTATTTTTTAAAAATGTTCTGAAAAATGTCTATAATTTTTTTCATTTTCCACATCGACCCTCGCAACACATTCATTATTTTTCCAATCTGGACGCAATTAAGCTTAAATTAAAGCTTGATAAATTACCTACATATCGTTTTTTTATATTACTTGTTTGATAATTATAACGTTTAGTTTTGTTAACTTTGTTTTTAACAAATTTCATCTACTATAAAAAAGTTTCCAATGTATTGTCGCCCACTGTATATTTATGCCAAATTTGGGAAAAATCAGATTAGTAGTATGGAAAATATAAAAAAATCCTTTTTTGAAAAATAACGCGAGTAAAAAAACTTTAAAGATCTAATTTGATCTCAAAATTGGCTGTATCAAGTTGGATCAGATATTGATGTAATTGTATTATTTTAGATACATAAATATAAAAAATTATATTTTTGTTAATATTTCAAAAAATCTGTATTTAAACACAATTTGAGACAAACATTTTTTTTGGACTTTAGTCCATGGGTCGAAGCATAGTGCGGTCCTGGGATAGGTTTCTGGGGACCGGTCCTGGGATGAGTCTCTGGGGACCGGTCCTGAGATAGGTCTCTGGGGACCGGTCCTAGGACAGGTTCCTGGGGACTGGTCCTGGGATAGGTCCCTGGGGACCGGTCCTAGGATAGGTCCCTGGGGACAATCCTGGGATAGGTCTCTAGGGACCGGTCCTGGGATAAGTCTCTGGGGACAGGTCCTGGGATAGATCTCTGGGGACAGGTCCTGGGATAGGTCCCTGGGGACCGGTCCTAGGATACGTTCCTGGGGACTGGTACTGTTATAGGTCTTTGGGGCCGGTCCTGGGATAAGTCTCTTGGGATCGGTCTTGGGATAGGTCCCTGGGGACCGGTCCTGGGATAGGTCCCTGGTGACTGGTCCTGCGATAGGTCCCTGGGGACCGGTCCTAGGATAGGTCCTTGGGGACCGGTCCTAGGATAGGTCTCTGGGGACCGGTCCTGGGATAAGTTTCTAAGGACGGTCCTGTGATAGGCCCCTGGGGACAGGTCCTATGATAGGTCCCTGGGGACACGTCCTGGGATTGGTCCCTGGTGGTCGGTCCTAGGATAGGTTCCTTGAGACTGGTTCTGGGATAGGTCCCTGGGGACCGGTCCTGGGATAGGTCCCTGGTGACCGATCCTGGGATAGGCTCCTGGAGACCGGTCCTAGGATAGGTCCCTGGGGACCGGTCCTAGGATAGGTCCCTGGAAACCGGTCCTAGGATAGGTCCCTGGGGACCAGTCCTAGGATAGGTCCCTGGGGACAGGTCCTGGAATAGGTCCCTTGGGACCGGTCCTAGAATAGGTTCCTGGGGACTGATCCTGGGATAGGTCCCTGGGGACCGGTCCTAGGATAGGTCCCTGGGGACAGGTCCTGGGATAGGTTCCTGGGGACCGGTCCTAGGATAGGTTCCTGGGGTCTGGTCCTGGGATAGGTCCCTGGTGAGCGGTCCTGGGATAGGTCCCCGGGGACCTCTTAAAAAAATTTTAAAACACACATACCAGTTCTGGTTGGCGCACCGACGATATAGTACTGAGGATAGAGATAGGGATTAAAAGCAAAAAGGGGAGTGTCAAAATTATATTTTAATTTTTTTTGAAGACCCCTAATGGACCATGGGGAAGATCAACACTGACCTCGATATCCGGTGTAAGGACACAAAAGAAAAAGGCGTTGTGAATTTAGTTCAATCTATATAAATAATCTCCTTATTTGTGTGTAAATTCTTTTGCCTTTCTAAACCAGCAGCCACTTACAACCTAATCTAAATCATTTTGAAGCACACTGATGGGGTAGAAACCAGAAAATTGATTTTAAGAAAATTAATAATTCCCAGCATAAAAGATATCAGCTATAATCTAAATTAAGTAAATTTAGACTTGCCGCCTGGCCGGGGCAGGCTTTTCAACTAGTAAGATATAATAATATATAATTTTATCTTATTATATCGAATATGATTTTCAATATCAAATTAGATGAAATTTACCGTTCCATTTTTGGGATTAGATTATGATCCACGACATGTTGCATTCATTTCCATATAAAATCTAACGCTGAATCTGAAAAATCTACTTCAAAGTTTCAAAAGTAGAACAGTTTTCGATTTATTGCCAACTTTTCAAATTTTCATCTTTTTAAAAAAGTGGTTTTACTTAAACCAAAATATCACCGGAACAAATTAATGGATTTTATTGTTTTTGGTTTTTCAATCTGATTATCGCCTCAGAAGCTATTCATCAATATATCGGCAATTTTACTTCAATTTTAGCAAAATTTGCGGAAAAAAGTAAATTCTATTTGAAAATTTTTAAAACAAATTTAAAATTTTATTTTTTTGTTTACAGTTCAAGAAAATCTGTTAAAAATTGCATAAAACACAGGCATTTGAGTAAAAATGCGGAATTCAGTTTTTATACATTTTTAGTTTATTGAGTGTAACACCAGTAAACAAATTTTAAAATAATGTTCGCGCGCTAAATCCAAAAATGAAGTCAAAAAGTTAAAAAGTAAAAAAGTTTTTAAGATATTGCCAAATTCAACATTTTTAAAATGGTTTGATATAAATAAAAATATCTCCGGACAAAATCGGAGGATTTTAATTTTTTTACTTTTTAATTAAAGCTCTTTAAATACTTTATCAATGCTCTATAAAATATTTTTAATCTGATAATAGCATTAGAATCTATTCATCGATATATCGAAAATTTTACTTAAATTTAAACGAAATTTAGGAAAAAAAACAAGTAGGAAAGTTAAATTAGACTTTGCCGAATCTATGAATACCCTCCATAATGCCTTTTTTTAAGAATATTACATTTTTTAACGTGAAAAAAATTAACAATTTTGATTAGAAATATTTTATTTTGAGTAAGAAACTCTTTTTTTTTGTCATCTAAAAAATAAAATAAAAATTACTATTTTTTTTGAGTGTAATTTTTTAAATTACCAATGCTTTTAAAACTAAACAAGTTTAAAAAGCATTGCTTCAAAACTAAACAAGTTTGAAAAGCATTGTTAAATTACCACCAATGCTTTTAAAACTTGTTTAACACGTGGGATTTAAGATGAAACCAATCTGAAATTCAGGGTTTTTCTTATAACTTTTGAACCACTGCACTATAGGAAATTTTACCCTTTTTTTGGCCAAAATTATTTACAGCCAAACGGCTGGACCGATTCGACTGATTTTTTTTATTTGACTTTTGGAAGACTCTTTAGAGGGAGGGAGTGACTCCTAAAAGGTTTCATACACTCAAAAAAAAAAATTAGTAAAGTTACCTAAAAAATTACCTAATAATTAGTTCCAAACAGGGTTCCCGGGTTATAAGTTGCCGCATCTAAGATTTTTTAGATCCTTGATAGATTATATGGTTTTCTAAACTGTTTTTACAATATATTTTTTTTTTTGAGTGTACACTAACTTTCGAAGATAACAGTAGAAATTTATTTTAACAATGTTAAGAAGTGTCAAACAAATCTACTTTTTAATAAGGATTTTATTCAAAAATTTTATTTTTGAGTTCCAAGTCGTCAACTACATTTCAAAATGCCACTACGGGCAGCCGTAGATGATGCAAGAGCTAGGGGCTCAACTTCCCTATTTAGATCTTTAGAGATTTCTGCTGTAACTCGTATTTTTGTTCTCGCAGATTTTGACAAAAAAGTTAATTGCGGTCGCCCAGGTTTCGATTTAGTGGAGGCAGGCTGCGTTTCAAGTTTTTTTTATCCAAGTATTGCCTTTAAGCCAAACAGCATGCTGACTTTCAAAAATTTTCAAACTCCTACAACTTTTAATCCTTTTCATATTTATATTTGAACAAAATATTCTTAATTCCTCCTTTATATATTGTTTAAAGTTTTCGAAACATTCACTCTCAGCAATGTATGAAAAGAAATGGTCAGAAATAGCGGCTCCTTATCCACCTCTGCTTTATTTCTCTCGCCATGTATTAAATAACTCTGAATTTGGCACTCAGTAGTCACCTGGAAAAATGGGTATAAAAAAAAAGTTTGCACATATCCGACCTTGAAATTTTTTAAATTCGGAAGGTAATTGATTGTCCTAGAGAACTTTTATGGTTTTATAGCTAACATATGCTATCATTTTTTTTAAAGTCAAAATAAAATTCCAATTCATACTTCAATAAGTTCATCTTAATGTCACTTCAATTTTTCCAATAAAATCGATCTAATAGATGAGTTCACCAACATTTCACTATTTATCATTAAAGTACTCACCTTTGACATTATTTTCCATTTTTTAGTTTTTAAAAACTATAAATTCTTAATATAAAAACTTTTGTTAGAAGCTATCACAAAATTCGCTGCTCTCAATCGTTATTTTATAACTAAGTAAGAAATTGCAAGAAAAACTACTGATAAAGTGACAGTACATCAATTCTGTCGAAAAATTGAGAAAGAATTGTTTACTTTGTTAAGTTTTTTTTATATTAATGTGAAAAAAATAATGTTTGCAAAAATTTTAATTTTGACTTTTGGCCAAAAAATGGGTAAAATTTCCTATAGTGCACTGGACCGATTGAGCTGAAATTCAATATCAAACAGACCTGGGGAACGGCAAAGATACATTGCAGGTGTCAGTAGTCTCATTATTATCTTTCGAAAGTTATCGTGATTTTTATCTCCTAAATTCACGAAAAACCATTGCCGAAATTTACTCTTTTGCTCATAACTTTTGAACCACAGGACCGATTTCGCTGGATTGCAATAGTAACCTGACCAGGTAAATGCCCAACATATATGCCAAACTTCATGAGCTTCCGTAAATTCTTTCAAAAGTTAGCTTGAGACAGACAGACAGGTGGACAGACGGACGGACGGACATCGCTAGATCGTCTTAAAATCGATTTAGGATCATGAATATATATACTTTATGGGGTTCTAGACCAATATTTCGAGGTGTTACAAACGGAATGACAAACTTATATATACCCTCTATCACTAGAGTGGATGGTATAAAAATATTTTTATTTCAGAAATAATTGTGATTAATTTTTATTAAATTAATTTATTTCAGAAATATTTAACGGGATTTTCTGAACTAGTCAATTGTCTTCAAGATTTTCCAATTGTATTTCAAAAACGGCCAATTGTATTTCAGATTTTCCAATTGTATTTTAGAAATAGTCAAATATATTTCATCTTTATTCTGCTTAAATTACACTCAAAAGAAATGAAATAAAATCTGGGAAAATTAACTTAATTTTAAGAAAAAGAGGGAATGATTTGGCTCCAAAGATTTTTTTCTTAGTTTTAGTTCATAATTTTCCCAAAAATAAGGAAAACAAAGTTAATTAATTTTAAGCCAATTTTAACTAGAAAATGGGTAAAATTATATTACACTTTAGTTCATTCACATTTTAAAACTGGATTGGGTCTAGACCCTGGACCCATGGGTTCGGACCCCATGGGTCCAGACCTTTGCTATTTCAAGACCCCGGTCCTGCAAGGATCCCCATAGATTTTGACCCAAAATTTGTGTCCGTTTCGCTCTAACTTGCTTAGTTTTTGAGATACGGTAATAAGGGGTCTGATAGGGTCTTGAGAATCTTAAAAACTGGATTTCTCAAAAACTATTAATCGGAGGGCTTTCGGGTATTTTGCGGAAGTGTTCTACGAGTCAAGAGCTACAAAAATGCCTATGGACCTTTTCGCGTGTTGGCAGTATTTACCGAGATATGTACATTAGACTGGCATTTTTCTCTATAGCAAAATTTTTTTCTTCTCCGATTTTCAAAGTCCGGGCAAATTTTTATTGTCCTAGGTCTAAAACTTATGTGGTACAAATTTGAGGTCAAACAAATTAAATTAACCCGTGGCGCCCGGCGGTCAAAGTTTTGAATTTTTGAAAAATTTTTAAAAATAAAATTAAAAAAAATATATATCTTTCGACACATTATATTTGTTAATTTCGATGCGCTGAGCACAAATATCAAAAAAAAAATTAAAATCGCTCGATCGGTTTTCGAGATATCGCCATTTCAAATTTGTAAAAAATGGCGGTTTTTTCCTACGTTCAAGAAATTTTTTAAAAAAAGTCTCAAAATTCCATTCCGCCGACCCTTTTGTAGAGCTTGAGACAATCTTTCATCTAAAACTATTTTGAGCCAAATTCGATCATTTTAACCAGTAGCGCCCTTCGATCAAAGTTTTCAACTTTTGAAAAATTTCCACCAAAATTTTGGATTTTTGGAAATGAAAAAATAAAAAAAATATATCTTGCGATACATTATTTTTATTAATTTTAGCATGCTGAATACGAATATTAAAAAATGTATAAAATCGGTCGATCGGTTTTCGAGATATCGCCATTTAAAATTTGTCAAAAAATTGCAAAATGGGGGGGTTTTTCCTACACCGAAAAAAATTCCTGCCTTATATGTACGAAAACGTTCGTGCATTGTACGAAAAATTTCGTTGTTTCGCACCACGAAATTCTTGCGTACAATGTACGAAATGCACGAAATTGTTTCGTAAAATAAACGAAATTGTTTTTGTATTTTACAAAAAAATTTCGTAAAATAAACGCAATAAATTTTTGTGTTTTACGAAAATTTTCGTAAAATAAACGAAATATTTTTTTTGTTTCACGAAATTATTTCGTAAAATAAACGAAATATTTTTATTTTTACGAAATTTTTTTGGTAAATAAAAAAAAATCGTTAAATTAACGAAATTACATGTGAAAATTCTTTCTTGAGAATAAGAACAACGTTTTCAACGTTTTGACAGCAACATTTCCAAGCAATTAATTGTGCCGAATTTTTATTACCCCAAATATGTAAAAAAAATATCAGAGTTATCATTATTGAAATTAATTCTTGTGGTCGTGGGTATACCACAAGACATTTTCTAATCCCCTGGGTCGAAGCTTATTACTTTAATTTTTTTTTGGCATAAAAATGTTTCATTTGTTTAACAAAACAACAAAAAACTAAATTTTGAGTTTTCCAGAGGTTGGTTTAAAGAAATAAAACTTTTTTGCCCACATACAAACTTAACCTGCTGATGACCAAAAGACTTGTTCCGTGGTATCCGTGTTTTATATAGACGGACATTAATAGAATGCCTTAGAATTTATCATGGATCAATAATACATATACTTTATGGGGTACCCGACCGATATTTTTTTATTATACCCCAATACTGTAGTTGGAGGGCATAAAAACACCCTTCAAGCATACATTTAAAGATTTCTTCTTTTTTCATTAGTTTCGTAAAATTACAAAATTTTTGATTATTTTTTTTTTCGTAATATAAAGTCCACTTTCGTATATTTTACGAAAGAAGTTTTTACGAATTATTTTTGTAAAAATACGAAAGTCTGTACACTTTTTTTTGTAATATGTAGTCAACATTCGTATATTTTACGAAAGAAGTATTTACATTCTTTTTATACCCTCCAACTACAGTATGAGGGTATACTCACTTTGTCATTCCGTGTGTAACGCATCAAAATATCGGTCTAGGACCCCATAAAGTATATATGTTTATGATCAGTGATCGATTCTAAGACATTCTAGCGATGTCCGTCCGTCCGTCTGTCCGTCTGTCCGTCTGTCCGTCTGTCCGTCTGTCCGTCCGTCTGTAGTTAACACGATGCAGTACAAAATAAAAGAGCTAGACTCCCGAAATTGGGCACGAATATGTCTAATGTTCCTAGGCAGGTTAAGTTCGTAAAGGAGCAAAATCGGTCCAGGGGGAAAAAAGTTCCCCCTTGAGGGACTAAACCAACCTCTGAAAAATACCATATTTTTACATGATTTTCTTTGTTTTTGTTTAACAAATGCAACATTTTTATGCTACAAGAAGTTCAAAGTTCTGCATTTGGACCCACAGAATTAAAAAATGTCGTTTTTTCGGTCCGCCCCCCCCCTTTTATGGGCGAGGAATATTTTTTTTTAAATATTGATAAACTTGTATTTTTTTAGAGCAAAAAGTATACGAATGAATTCTTAAATACATATTCGAGAATAAATCCCCCCCCCCCAATTACCACTACCGACCCCCCCCCCCCCAAAAAAAAATAAAACGCCCCTGCAATTTTTTTTTATTTATTTGCATGTTGGAGGGTATAACAGATTCGGCACGGCCGAATTTAACACTCTCACTTGTTTTCGTTACTTTCGTAAAATTACAAAAGTTTTTACAACTTTTTTTTGTAATATGTAGTCAACATTCGTAAATATTACGAAAAAATATTTACTAATCATTTTCGTTACTTTCGTAAAAATACGAAATTCAGTACTAAAGTTTTTCGTTATATGTAGTCAACTTTCGTGTATTTTACGAAAATAAAAAGTACGAAACTTTTTTTCGTAAAATGTTGCATGGATTTTTTTCGGTGTACGTTTAAGATTTTTTTTTAAAAAAACTCTAAAAATTTCTTTATTTTAACCCTTTTATAGAGCTTTATGCAATCTTTCATTTAAGCTTAATTGGAGCCAAATCCGATCATTTTAACCCGTGACACCCTTCGATCAAAGTTTAGGGTTTTTGGTAAAAAGTTTCTAAAAAGCCAAAACTTTGATTGATGGGCGCCACGTCTTAATATGATCCGATTTGGCTCAAATTAGTTTTAAATAAAATATTGTCTCAAGCTCTACAAAAGGGCCGGCGGAATGAAATTTTGAGACTTTTTTTAAAAAATTTCTTGAACGAAGGAAAAAACCGCCATTTTTTACAAATTTGAAATGGCGATATCTCGAAAACCGATCAAGCGATTTTAATTTTTTTTTGATATTCGTGCTCAGCGCACGAATGTACCTTTTGGTACTAAAAATAAAAAAACAACATTTAACACAAAGTTTAGTACGACTTATCCTACCAACACTATTGTTTGGTTAGGCACTGTTGTTATTGTAAAATAACAGCAACACATATATTAATAGTTACCGACGGTGATTTAATATATACAATTTTTGCTTTAAAAGAGTTATTTTTGTTGGAAAACAGATTTCGGACCTTCATAATAGTACTTCTCATATAACTTGGGAAATATATCAAATATTATGTCTGGTTTGATGTTTGATTGACCAACGATGATTCTCTAAAGTCTGCTGAAGATTCCTTTAGTGGGGATGAAACTGATCAGTACAGACATAAGTACTATGAGATAGTAACTTTTTTAAAGCAATAAATTAAAAATACTCTATTATGACAATATCATAAATAGAAATATTTTTGGGCCTCGAACTAGAATAAAACTCTAATCGAATATATATTTGTAAAAAATTTTAAGAAAGATGTCTTAAAAATAAAGACGTTTCTTAGATCTGTGGAAAATTTCTTTGTCAGTAAGAATTTTTTTCCTGGTATTTAAAAATTCCATTTAAAGAAAACTATGAACTACTTATAAGTAAATGAACTAAACTTTTTTTCTCATAGTTAAGAAAATTTCTCATTTTTTAGTTAAATTTTACTAAATTTTAGGAAAATTCCTGATAAATTTTCAAAGACATTTTTTCCTTAATTTTAGTTATGTCTCTTTTTTCAGTGCAGCTCTGAAAAGATACATGAATTTACTGCATCTTTGTAGTGTATCAAACTTTTTTATGTGTATCAAACGCTTTTAATGTGTATCAAACTAGCTCTCTAAAGTGTGACATCGCCTTAGAGAATCATGCATGAATTCAGCAGATTTGGATGCGCTCCTTGACTCGAGTTTCCTTTCCAAAAGCTGCTGCCAGTTCAGCAAAATTTCTGCTGGGTAATTTGGTACCACTCTACTAAGCATTATACAATTTAATTTAAACATATCCCTAAATTTGCAGGTATCGCTTTTAACGCATCACACAACTTTTTACCTAAATTTAAATTTACACTGTCAGTCAAGCCATATATGTGTTTAATTTCAACCGAGGAATTGATGTAACTAATTTCAAAAGTACATAAGTTGGGGATAACAAAATAAAACTATGCTGGATATTATGGGTTGAATGATTTTTTTAGAGTTTAAAATGTTAGTGGTCGTCTCTTTGAAAACTCATACAAATAAATAAATATATAACTGAGGTTAACCACCACAAAGTTAGTTTAACGTGTAAATTGTGTGGTTAATTTATTTATGAGATTTAAAGCTTAATTTTACAATTTTAAATCAAATGTGGTTTTCAAATGTTAAATTGATGAATTTATGATAATTTTTTTTAATTTTATTGATTTTTGTAAAATTTGCGAAAAATTCCAGTGTTGTCAAAACAACAATATTTTATTTTAAATTAAGTGTCTTTTTGCCGCAATAATAAATTGCATTTGATTTTGAAGCAAATTTTCTTAATAATTTAGTGTTTTCTATCATGAGGTGCTATTAAGTAAATCAAATTTAATTGTCATTTATCACACTTTGAAATAGTGATGATGTGTTTTTAAGCCCTACAGAAATTTGGCAAATTTTCAGTAGATTCACATCATCGATAGCTGTGTTAGCGCAAAGAAAAGAAGAAAAAAATAAATATGTTCCTATGTCGATATGCATGGTGCATTGTCATCGATATTGCAAAATTAACTTTCAGCGCCCAAACTATCCTAGGAATACTAAAACAAAAAATTCTATGAATAAAAATTCCTAAAAAAACAATGTTAGAGGAAAAAACATCCTTATACCAAATTAATGGCACATTGTAAAATAGTAAAAGTGGCAATGTACTTGGTATAGAAATGTTTTTTTTTTTTTGTATTTCCTACAAATTCAAAAACACTATTTCCCTTTTAATTTAAATATTTATAAGAAAAAGTCGAATTTAAAATGAATTTAGAAATTATTTAAATGATTTTTTATTAATTGCTCGCAGTTCATTAAAATGGAGAAAAAAACAATGGAGCGAGATGCCCTTTTTGTCAAAATTACTCCGCGGTCCTTTTTTAAAGACGTTTGGAATTGAACACAAAAAAAATAATAGGTTAGGTTAGGTTGTAAGTGGCTGCTGACGTTTTACGTCAACACACGTAGACTCTGAGGTCCATTGTGATACCACGGGACCGTAATAGGTTTCCCTACTAGTACCTGTCGTTAAACCAGTTTGAGCTTCTTATGAAATTCCTTAGATGTTGAATTTTGACATCCGACAAATCAGAAAGATCGTACAGCTCCCTAGATCCCAGTGATGCAAGTCTCTGACTAGAAAGTGCCGGACAATGGCAAATAAAGTGTTCGATAGTTTCCAACTCCTCTTCATCCATGCAACTTCGGTAAAAGTCATTCGACGGTACATTTAACCGCTCTGCGTGCTTCCCTATAAGACAGTGTCCGGTAATTATAGAAACTACCGTCGAAATCTCTCCTCTTGGAAGCGATATCAGCTCACTTGTACGCCCCTGATTAAGAGAAAGCCATATCAGTCGTGTTGTCTCACACGTCCATCCATTTGCCCACCTTTGATTGATCTCTGTCGCAGAACAAAGCCGCAGGTTTTGCTTGCAAGTTTCTAGAGGCATACCAACACATTCCAATTCTGTTGGAACCTGTAAGGTAGTTCCTAGTCTTGCAAGCTCATCGGCTTTGCAATTCCCTAAAATGCCACTGTGCCCTGGGACCCATATGAGTCGTATGTTAAACTGCTTGGCCATCTCATTTAAAGACGTGCGGCAGTTAAGGGCAGATCTTGTTTTCAGAAACATTGAATCCAGGGACTTTACCGCTGCTTGACTGTCAGTATAGATGTTGACTGCGGTTGTAGACAAGACATTGCAGCTCAACCAGTCAGCCACTTCCTTTATTGCCAGCATCTCTGCCTGGTAAACACTGCAATGATCTGGCAATCTTCGAGCCGGGCTCAATCCAAGCTCTTCCGAATTGACTCCAAAGCCCACTTGTTCGTGCAGCCTCGATCCATCTGTGTAAAAATGTATGGTGGCTCCACTACCCGGAATGTCCCCCATCCAAGACTCCCTGGATGGTATCATAGTGGTAGAGTGGCGCTCAAAGAGGCTCAAAGAGGGCGCACTGTCCACATTTTGTGGTATTGTTATCTTCTTCAAGATCGCACTATGGCCACAATCGCTGCTCCTCCATTGCAGCGTGCTATTAAGTCGAATTGCCGACGCAGCCGCATACTGCCTACCCAATATGTCTAATGGTATCAGGTGAAGGAGGATCTCTAACGCAGAGCACCAGTGATGCACATCGACGCCATTCTCTGTACCTTCGTGATAAAGACACAGTTCGCTTTTGTTTCTAAAGCAGGCCACCAGACAATGATTTCATACAGCAAAATTGGACGCACCACTGCTGTATAGATCCAATGAACGACTTGAGGGCTAAAACCCCATCGTTTTCCAATGGCCCTTTTACAGGAATATAAAGCAATCGTTGCTTTTCTCACCCGTTCCTCAATATTACGCCTGAAATTCAACTTCCTATCTAGAAATACTCCAAGATACTTGGCTCCATCTGAGAAGGTGATTTCAGTGCCGTCCAGAGAAATAGGATCAAAAGCAGGAATCCTATTTTTCCTTGTAAACAAAACAAGCTCTGGTTTACTTGGATTAACTCCTAGACCACAGTCTCTTGCCCATTTAGACAGATCTTTCAGAGAACCCTGAAGAATGTCCCTCAATGTTGGCAGATGCTTCCCCTTTACCGCTATCGCGACATCGTCAGCATATGCGACAACATGACAACCACGAATTCAGTGCCATTGTCTTTAACAAAAAAAAAGACAGACTAATTGGTCTGAAATCCTTCGGAGCTGTGTGGGAACTTTTGACAGCCTTCGGGATAAAGACGACTCTGGTATCCCTCCATTTTAAAGGAATATACGACCAGTTGATGCATGCTGTGTATAAATTATACAGCAACTGGGCTATATAGTCCGACACTTGCTGCCGGGATTATAACATCAGGTCCCGGGGATTTATTGGGCCTGAAGCTTTTTATCGCCCAGATTAATGTTGGCATATTTATTATTTCCGAAGCAATTTCAGATGCTTGGGCGTCAGAACGTTCCAAAGCTTGAAACGGCGTCATGGAATTGCCCGGAAAATGCGTGTTTAAAAGGAGATCCAGCGACTCTCCACTGGAGGAAGACCACACCCCATTAGGATCTTTCAGGTACCCCAGAGTGCAAGGTGAAGGAGCCAGAACCTTGCGCAGCCTGGATGCCTCAGAAACGTCTTCTATGTTTTTACAGAAGTTTTTCCAAGAATCACATTTTGCATTTCTGATCATCTTCTTATAACTCTTAAGTTGCAGCCTGTATGCAGACCAGTCCTCGTCCGCTCTTGAAAATTTAGCCTTATTAAAGAGCTTTCTGCAGGAATCTCTGCTCGTCTGCAACTCATTTGACCACCAAGGTGGCTTTTTTTTCCTCTAGGCTTTGCACAAGGGCAAGACGCATCCAGGCACCTATTACAAACATTTGTTATATGGTCAACCAGACAGTCAACTTCCGCCAAACTATGCGGTTCAGATAAGGGTACTTCACCCAAAAGCAAAGAAAATGTCTCCCTACATTTCACACAGTTTGTTCTCCTTAGATTTCTAGAGGCTGTCTCAACCAGGGCACGCGCCCTGAGTAAAAACTCAATGTAGCGATGATCTGAGAAAGAATGGTCTTCCAAAACTCTCCAGTCATCTATTATATCAGACAATGTATCTGATACAAGTGTTACGTCAAGAACCTCTTGCCGCGTACTTGTAACGAAAGTTGGTTCACTACCCTTGTTACAAATATACAGGTTAGTGCTTAACAAAAACTCCAAAAGTGATTCGCCTCTATCATTTGTGTCTGTACTTCCCCATATCGAATGATGTGCATTAGCATCACAGCACACTATTAACTGGTGTCCCCTAGATTCAGACTCCCGAATCAGACCGCAAACCTTCTCCGGGGGTATTGGCCCCGGATTAGGAAAATACGCAGAGGCGAGCCAAATAGACTTCCCATGAAGCTCTAAGCTAGCCGCTGTAACATCCATATCACTAAAAGTTGATAAAAAGAATATATTTAAGCCATTTTTCGCCAAGATGCAGGCTCTTGATGAGCCCTCACCTTTGGCAACCATCAAAAAAAATAATAACAAATGCAAATTTTCAAAAATACTGAGCTTGTTCGTTTACTTAAACTTCTTTTAATCATTCTTTCTTCAAAAATTAATTTTCGTTTTTTAATTTTTTGTTTTTTATGTACTTTAATGTTTATCTTCTCAATCTCTAACCCTTGATTGACCCCACTATGACGCAAAATTAGACCGGTAGAAGCAGATTTAATAAAAGAAATTTATAAAAAAAAAAAAATTAATGGGGACCGTGTTAAGGTTTGTAGATAGGGTGAGTGTATGTTTTAAGAAAATGTTGGTATTGAAATACTGTGGGTTGGTCAAACATATGACCCTTCTAGGGCACTCTTTTGGCAGTCAGATCGGTTAAAGCATATTTTAAGAAATGTCATTATAATGGAAGCCTTCTTAGGAATTGGAGATAGAGTCTAATTTTATTTAACAAAAATATTTAGGGGTCAAATTTTATGGGGGTCGGTGGTGGTTTTGACCCATTTAGGATGCACTATTGGAGCAGTGGAGCTAATATTAAGATAGGAAAACTGCAATACATTAAAAAAAAAAAAAAAAAAAAAAAGGGTAATAATCATAATTCCACAATCTTATTGGGCAAAATATTTGTAGAGTCAATAGAAGATTTTCACAAAAAAAAAAAATTTAAAAAAAATGAAGAGAAAAAAGATTTTCAATGCAAATGAACACTTACAAAAATTCCTGAGTATTTTTTTTAAGAAGTACATAAAAAACAAAAAATCTAAAAAAAAAAAATAATTCGGACCATTAGAGTGTCCCTTATTTTGGAAATGTTGGAAAGGTTGAGACGGTACCCGCTCATTTTTTTCCTTTTGACTTAAAAATAACTGAGATCTTTTCCAAATAGAAAAAGTCTTAGATTCTGAGACATTTTTCCTATAGAACAAGTTTCAGATTCTGATACATTTTTCCTATCGAAAAAGTAATTTTTCCTACAGAAAAAGTTTTAGATTCTAATAAATCATATTCCTATAAAAAGCTTCAGATTCTGATACATTTTTCTCAAAGAAAAACCACCAGGTTCTAAAGAAAAAGTATCAGATTCCCAGAAATTTTTTCTATTAAAAAAGTGTCATATTCTGAGACATTTTTCCTAAAGAAAAATTCTTAGGTTCTTAGACATTTTATACCCTCCACTCTAGTGATAGAGTGGAGGGTATAAACACCTCGAACATATTGGTCTAAGACCCCATAAAGTATATATATTCATGATCCTCGATCGATTTTAAGACGATCTAGCTATGTCCGTCCGTCCGTCCGTCTGTCCGTCTGTCTGTTGAAAACACGCTAACTTTTGAAAGACTTTACGAAGGCTCCTCAAGTTTGGCATATATATTGGGCATTTACCTGGTCAGGTTGGTATTGCAATCCAGCGAAATCGGTTCAGTGGTTCAAAAGTTATGAGCAAAAGACTGAATTTCGGCAAGGGTTTTTCATGAATTTACGAGATAAAACACACGGTAACTTTCGAATGACACTTCTGAGAATGCTGAAGTGTGGCATATATATTTGCCGTTCCTCTGTCCCAGTTCGTTTCAAATCTCAGCCAAATCGATATAGTGGTTCCAAAGTTATAAGCAAAACCCTGAATTTCAGATTGAAAACACCGAGTTTTAAAAAACAAACTTTAAAAACAAATATTAGCCACAAAATTACTTTACAGAGTATTTTTGTCCCTAAGAAATATTTTTACACTAAAAAAAAATTTACACTCGAAAAAAATTTTAAACTCAAAAAAAAAATTATTTTTTTTTACAAAAATTACTCAAAATAAAATATTTCTAATCAAAATTGTTAATTTTTTTTACATTAAAAATTTACTATCCTTCAAAAATGGCATTGTGGAGGGTATTCAAAGATTCGGCCAAGTCGAATTTAACTTTTATACTTGTTTCCTATTGAAAAATTTTCAGATTCTGAGACAAAAATTTTTATATTCTGAGACATTTTTCCTACAGAAAAATTCCCAGATTCTGAGACATTTTTCATAAAGAAAAATTCTCAGATTCTGAGACAATTTTTCTATAGAAAAATTCCAGATTCTGAGATAATTTTTCTTCAAGATTTTGAAACATTTTTCCATTTAAAAAAGTTCTCAGATTCTGAGACATATTTCGTATAGAAAAATTCTCAGATTCTAAAACATTTGTCATTTTTTCTATAGAAAAATTCTCAGTTTCTAAGACAATTTTCATATAGAAAAATTCTCAGATTTTGATACAATTTTCCTATGAAAAAAGCCTCAGAATCTTAGACATTTTTCCTATGAACAAGTCTCAGATTCTAAGACATTCTATAATAAAAAAAAGTTTTAGATACCACATATGTCTGATTTTAAGATATTTTTTCCAAAAAAAAAAAGCCTCTGATTCTGAGATATTTTTATATAGAAAAAATCTCTGATTCTGAAACTTTCCCTAAAAAAAGTCTTCGATTCTGAGTAAAAGTTTAATTTTTTGAGACATAATGTACATAGATACTATAATAAAAAGTCTCAGAATCTGGAAAAAATTTCAAAGGCAAATTCTGAGATTGTAAGAAATTTTTTCTACAGAAAAAGTCAGAATAAATACCAGATTCTGAGAAGATATTTATATGAACTAATAATACATTTTTTAGTTTTTACTACAAATTACTTACAATTTGTATACATAAAGCTTCAGTTTGGGACAATTTTCCATTAGAATTTTAAGTTGAAACGTTTTAAATTCTTTAAGAAAAATTTTTAGATTTTAAGACAATTTCTGACAGAAAAATTTTCAGATTCGAAAAATTTTCCTTCAGAAAAATTTTCAGATTCTGAAATGTTTTTACATTTTTTTACATTGTACATAATATTTTTTTAATACCGAATACTGAAATTTGTGAAATCAATTCGGGGTCCGGGCCCCCCCCCCTTTTTTTATATGCCACTGGGCGTGGCTAAATATTAAAAAAATGGTAAAATTTTTGTCGAGTTGCCTTGATTAAATATTTATTAAATTAAAACGGAATACACTATTATCTTAAAAATTAGCGTTTTTGTATACTTTTGTGTGAGCTATCGACTAAGAATTTTTATGTTGAAAAATTTTTAGAATACGTTTTGAAATTTCCTACACTCAAAAAAAAAAACCTTGTAAAGTTATCAAAAAATCTCGTGAGTGTATTTTTTGAAAAAGTCAATTTATCAAAAATCGGGCCATTCTATGCACAAAAAAAAGGCAGAGACGTGCTCTTAGTTTTATTTTTCGAGAAAATCGCATATGAATATTAAATTTCATAAGAATTCTGTAATTTGCTTGTATATTCTTGTTTCAACATAGCGTTTGAATATTATTTATGCAAATATTTATTGTGGAGGTAATTCACGGATTCGCGCAATTCGAATTTAACTTTTCAACTTGTTTAAATTCATTTACAAAAAACTAAACCGACATGTCGCGACATGACAAAATTTATTTTTTCGGTTTTCCACGTCCGCACAAACCTAAACCCTTTGCGAATTTGCAAAAAAATGCGGTTTTTTCATACGTTAAAAAAATGTTTTCAAAAGAATATTTAAACATTTTTCATTGGCCTTTTCATATGCTTGAGAAAAATTTTCATAAAAACTTAATTAAAGCCAAATCCAATTATTTTAACCCGTGATGTACTTCGATTAAAGTTTTAGATTTTTTAAGGGTTTTCTTGAAATCGAAATTTGATCTACGGGTTAAAATGCTTGGATTTGGCTCAATATTAAATATTAATGAAAGTTCGTCTTAAGCTCCATTAAAAGTCAAAGGAACAAAATGTTAAAATTTTATTGAAATATTTTTTGAACATATGAAAAAAAGTCCCGAAAAATGTACCAAAGAAATTAATTTGCCATCCTTCACACCAAATAAAAAAATGCCTCCAAATTAATTTTATTGGTTTATTCTACTTTTCGTTTTAACTTTTAATTGAGAGCAACAAAATAATACATTTAAAATTAAACCCTTCTGTAAAATTCTAAACATTTAATTGTAAATTGTGTAAAAAAACCTGTTTTTTAGTTTTTTTTTTTTGCTAATTTTGTTTTTTATCTACAGAAAAAGGATATTAACTACTTTCATTAAAGTACTTACAAGAGATTTTTATCAGTTCAAAAAGGAAATGAAAAAAATACTAAAGATAATGAAAACAAACAAGTAACATGAGAAAGACCCAGAGAGTTTGACTACAAGTTTGGGTACAAGATGCTATTTTAAAAATTAAAGTAAAAAAAGGAACTTGACTAATATCAAGGGTGTTACAATAATAACAATCGATTTTATATGTATGCCTGCTAGAATGCAAGCTAGACGGAAGTATATTTCATTTCGTTTACTTTAAATTATCTTTGAAATAACAAACCATAGTATGAATAGTAATGGGTTCTGTGGAAATGTGTTAGGAAAGATAAATTTCAAGAAATTTAAATATTTTTTAGTAAAAGTTTAAAATTGTCCGAACTTTTCGGATTCAAGAAAATGATTTAGAAAGGGCGAAATTTTTTTCCACCAAAAGATTTTAGATTCTTAATCACTTTTTCTTAAGAAAAATTCTGAAATTTGTATACCATACACTACACTGTGGTACAGGGTACACTAAAAAAAAAAAACTGCAATGTTAGCAAAAAAAGCTTGTAAACCTACAAGAAAATTTGCTAATTTTGAACTCACAATTTTTTTGCTAAAGTTAGCAAAAATGTTTTGCCAATAATTAGTTAACCAAATTTTTTTTTTTTGAACTTAGTTAATACACATCTGAGAACCCCATTGGGTTCGGACCCGATAGGTCCAGACCCCGATGGGCCTAGACCTAGTTGGGTTCCTTTAAAATCGTCATAGTTTTTGATCCAAAATTTGTGTCCGTTTTGCTCTACCTTGCTTAGTTTTTGAGATACGTGATTATAGGGGACCACTGGGGCTTGAGAATTAAAAAAACTCGATAGCTTCAAAAACATTACTCGGAGAGCTTTTGACTATTTTGCGGTCTTGTTCTACGTGTTGAGAGCTACAAAAATGATTTTGAACTTTTTGTTGTGTGGGCAATATTTACCGAGATATGAGCATTTTAAAATTTTCGGGAATGCTAACTTTTTTGGATCCAAAGTTAGGGCCCATTAGGGTCCACACATGTGAAGAGGACCGGCGATACTATGGAGAGCCCAAGAACCAAAAATGGCCTCCATTTTGCTCTATCTGGCTTAGTTTCCGAGATAGCGCCATTTTAAGTTTTCTGAAAATAAAAAAAAATTTACCGTTTATTTTGCTAATATTAGCAAAAAATCTTGTAAAAATGTTGTCAACTCAATTTCAAATTTAGCAAAAGAAATTAGTTCAAAGTTTGTTTAAAATTGCTAATGTGCTAAATGAAGTTTAAAAGAATTTTTTGCTAACATGCTAATCTCAACTAAAAATTTGCTAAAAGTTAGCTAACTAGCGTTAGCAAAAAAAAATTAGTAAATCTACTAACGTATTTTTTTGAGTGTATAATGAGTTTGTGCTGATGTTTGTAACTACGCTAAATATTGGTCCTAGACCCACTTTTAAGTATACCGATCGACTCAGAATCACTTTCGAGTCAATTTAGCGATGTCCGTCCATCTGTCCGTCCGTCCGTCTGTCTGTCCATGCAAACGTTGTAAACACGATACAAGTCGCAATTTTTAATCAATTAACTTGAAATTTGAAACTTAAGGCTCTTTTGGCCCGCGACCGAATCCTATTATTGGAAAAAAATCGGTCCATATTTAGACCTAGCCCCCATACATAGGTCCTCTTTAGTTTTGGCTCAAATGACTCTAATAACCGCATTATAATAGGTATCTTTTAGAAATTTGGCAGGTAACCATGTTTTATCTACACAAATTACCATTCCGAATTTTAAAGAAATCGGACCGGTTCTTCTTGTAGCCCCCATACAAACCACCTTCCCGATTTTCACATAAGAGGCATTCCACACCAAATGTCCCGCTACAGAAAAACATGTGTCCCGTAAATTTCTGAATAGATTGTTTGGATAGCCCTATATGTAACTAAGTAAATTGCGTTTTTGGTTTTTCAAATTTTCGAAAACTGGGCTTAGGAGGCGTGGTCAAATATTGGAAAAATGATAAAATTTGTGGCGAGTTGCCTTGATTAAATATTTATCACATTAAAACGGAATGCACCACAATGTCAAAAATTTACGTTCTTATATAGTTTTGTATGGGCTATCGATTAAAATTTTTTATTTTTTAACTGAATTTTTATTTAGTTCGGTTTAAGTCCATATTAATTATTTCTGAGAAATAATAATTGTTGTACAATGAGAAAATCTGAAAAAAATCAAGTGACAACACAGGCTAAGTGGAGATGTCGACAGCTTTCGGAAGATGCCACCCTTCCATCATCAGCACTCCTTCGATTGCCACACACTTAATGTGTGTCAGATTAAAATTAGCCATTTAAATGAAACTTTTGAAGAAATTAAGAATTGGAATTACTCCTCTTTGTGTTGAATAACCCCTATTCACCATTAATTCGTGTTGTATTCATTTGGCAGAAACTTAATCCATCTTAACTTTTAACAGAGTTGTATTTTTCCCATTGTTAACCCTTAGTAGGACTTTTCAAATCTTGAAAAATGTCCGTTAGGTTTGAATTTTTGTTTCATATTTCTAATTCTTAGAAATATTACTAAATTGCAATGTACCTTATGAGTTGTGTATTAATTGTGTTTATATATTGTTGGACTGTATATTTTATAACTAAATTTTTATTTAGTTCGGTTTAAGTCCATATTAATTATTTCTGAGAAATAATAATTGTTGTACAATGAGAAAATCTGAAAAAAATCAAGTGACAACACAGGCTAAGTGGAGATGTCGACAGCTTTCGGAAGATGCCACCCTTCCATCATCAGCACTCCTTCGATTGCCACACACTTAATGTGTGTAAGATTAAAATTAGCCATTTAAATGAAACTTTTGAAGAAATTAAGAATTGGAATTACTCCTCTTTGTGTTGAATAACCCCTATTCACCATTAATTCGTGTTGTATTCATTTGGCAGAAACTTAATCCATCTTAACTTTTAACAGAGTTGTATTTTTCCCATTGTTAACCCTTGGTAGGACTTTTCAAATCTTGAAAAATGTCCGTTAGGTTTGAATTTTTGTTTCATATTTCTAATTCTTAGAAATATTACTAAATTGCAATGTACCTTATGAGTTGTGTATTAATTGTGTTTATATATTGTTGGACTGTATATTTTATAACTGAATTTTTATTTAGTTCGGTTTAAGTCCATATTAATTATTTCTGAGAAATAATAATTGTTGTACAATGAGAAAATCTGAAAAAAATCAAGTGACAACACAGGCTAAGTGGAGATGTCGACAGCTTTCGGAAGATGCCACCCTTCCATCATCAGCACTCCTTCGATTGCCACACACTTAATGTGTGTCAGATTAAAATTAGCCATTTAAATGAAACTTTTGAAGAAATTAAGAATAATACAGTCCAACAATATATAAACACAATTAATACACAACTCATAAGGTACATTGCAATTTAGTAATATTTCTAAGAATTAGAAATATGAAACAAAAATTCAAACCTAACGGACATTTTTCAAGATTTGAAAAGTCCTACTAAGGGTTAACAATGGGAAAAATACAACTCTGTTAAAAGTTAAGATGGATTAAGTTTCTGCCAAATGAATACAACACGAATTAATGGTGAATAGGGGTTATTCAACACAAAGAGGAGTAATTCCAATTCTTAATTTCTTCAAAAGTTTCATTTAAATGGCTAATTTTAATCTGACACACATTAAGTGTGTGGCAATCGAAGGAGTGCTGATGATGGAAGGGTGGCATCTTCCGAAAGCTGTCGACATCTCCACTTAGCCTGTGTTGTCACTTGATTTTTTTCAGATTTTCTCATTGTACAACAATTATTATTTCTCAGAAATAATTAATATGGACTTAAACCGAACTAAATAAAAATTCAGTTATAAAATATACAGTCCAACAATATATAAACACAATTAATATTTTTTATTTTTTTTGGAAATTTTCAGAACCCGTTCTGAAATTTTCCATTTTTGAAAAAAGTCAATTTATCAAAAATCCGGCCACTTTTTTTTCTTTTTTATTTATTTTTTTAAAAGTTTAGATGTTTGTCCATCCACACAAAAAAAATCAGAAACACGTTTATCTTTTTTTCGAGAAAATCGCATTTGAACTTTAAATTTCATAACAATTTTGTTATTTGCTTGTATTTCTTTGTTTTAAAGTTGCGAATGAGTAATATTAATTGCATAAATATTCGTCATACGCTCAGTTGACACAAGAAAATACAAGCAAATTACTAAATTGTTATGAAATTTAAAGTTCAAATGCGATTTTCTCGAAAAAAAAGATGAACGTGTTTCTGATTTTTTTTGTGTGGATGGACAAACATCTAAACTTTTGAAAAAATAAATAAAAAAGAAAAAAAAAGTGGCCGGATTTTTGATAAATTGACTTTTTTAAAAAATGGAAAATTTCAGAACGGGTTCTGAAAATTTTGCAAAAAAAAAAAATTTTAATCGATAGCCCATACAAAACTATATAAGAACGTAAATTTTTGACATTGTGGTGCATTCCGTTTTAATGTGATAAATATTTAATCAAGGCAAATCGCCGCAAATTTGACCATTTTTCCAATATTTGACCACGCCTCCTAAGCCCAGTTTTTAAAAAATTGAAAAACCAAAAACGCAATTTTCTAAGTTCCATATAGGGCTATCCATATCACCTATTCAGAAGTTTACGGTACACATGTTTTTTTTCGCTGGACATTTGGTGTGGAATGCCTCATAAATCTCTTAAATTTCATGAAAATAAAAAATATTTAATTAAAATTCTGTTTGTATATGTGAAACGCATACATTAACAACCTTATGAAATCTGATTATCATCGGACCATTTTTGGAGTTAGACCCGCCCCATTTGAAAATTTTGCCCGATATTCAGTTAAAGCGGTATATTGTCAACAGAAAGAAGCCTATTTCACTCAAATTTGATTTGTGAGTGTTTCTTATACTTATTAAAGATTTGACAGAATATAGATCAAATCAGTCCATGTTTGAACTTGGGACCCATTTTCCGGGAAACTCTAGTGTAGGGTATTATATGGTCCGTCTTGAGTTTTTCACGGGAATTCCCGGGACAGGATTTCCCGGGAATTCCCGTAAATTTTCAATCCCGAAATCCCGGGAAATTGAGCGGGAATTCCCGGGAATTTTTATTTCTTTGAAATTGTTGATTTTTCGACTTCTATTGATTATTTTGTTGTGATTTTTTAGAGATTTTATTAAAATTCTTTATAATTGATGGCAGAAACGGACGCAGGGACCAGGAGGGCTTAAAAAGTATTCCAAGAAAGACCTTCTAACTAAAAAATGTCACAAAATCTGAGACTCACAAAATGAAAAAAGTCTCACAATATCTAAATCTTCGATAGGATATAATTTTAAGAACCTAATACTTTTTTAGAAGCTGAAAAATTTTCTTTCTGAGACCTGCATTAGAAAAATTTGCAGTATGATTATTTGTTTCTATAGAAAATATTTATGTCTCTGAACATGATTCTTTTTTTATCGATAAATTTACATAAAATCTGTGTAAAGAATGACTCTGAAATTAACGGATTTTTCTTTTAGAGACCAGAATTTTAAAATTTTTTAAATAATTTTTTGGGGTAAATTTTCTTATTTCATTTCTCTGAAACAGTTACATTCAGTTTTAGAGACATAATTGAAAAATTACTACACAATTTACAGATGTAATTCGTAAAAGATCAATTGTATGTCGAAGATCATTTGTAATTCGAAAAAGATCAATTGTATTTCGTAAAAGATCAATTCGAAAAAGATCAATTGTAATTCGTAAAGATCAATTGGAATTTGTAAACGAGCAATTGTAATTCGTAAAAGATCAATTGCAATTCCTAAAAGATCAACTGTAATTCGTAAAAGATCAATTGTAATTCGTAAAAGAGCAATTGTAACTCGAAGATACCATTTGTAATTCGAAGGTAAAGGTAAACAAAATATTTTTTTGTTGATCTACTCGTTGTTTTTTTTTTATATAGAAATTAATTTAATTTTTTCGTTTGTATATTTATATTTATTCGCTTTCCTTTAAATTTCTATAAAAAAAATCTTCTCTGTCTAGCCATTCCATTAGTGGCATGAACCGTGTATTTTTCTTTTCTTATAGGGGCTCTTTATCAAATAAGAAAACTCATATACACACACTGCAATTGACATGACTTTGGCAATGAGGCATGATAATGGTTCAATAAACTTAATGAAATAAAATTTTTTTTTTCCTTCCCGGCTAAAAATAAATGTGTATGTTCATATATGCTTATATATAGATCTTTATATGATCATATATGAAATATATGGAAACATATATGTGACCATATATGCAAGAAACGATCCCACATATGTGGCCGTATATAAAATATGTGCCATATATGATATCATATATGGAAACATATATGTTATCATAAAATGTTAAATTTTAGTGCATGTGTATGAAAATATCAACCGGAATTACAAAATAAAAGTTTTGTACGATTGAAATTATATTTTATTACCATATTTATATCTTAATACCGATTCGTATCAATAATTTAAAAAATATTGTTTCCTAGTTGCAATATATTCTGATTAAAAAAGTTACTTTTACATAAAGAAAATGGAAAAGGTAAGTTTTTATTAGAATTTTAAATGAATTTAGAATTTTAAAATCATATGTATTATTTTTTTCCAGTTCATCGTCATAACAAGTATAAGCGTGGACATTTTATTCCAAAACAAGATCATATTCAAAATGAGTAAATGAACATATGTCGCAAATACAATAATATAGAGTGCTTTGATGTTGAAGAAAATTAAACTACGCAGCTTCGTTAATCTCGTGCAACTTCGTGGAGAGGGCATATGCACCACCATTATGTTTTCACTGCGATTGCAATACTGCAAACTATTTTGAAATCCCTTAATGTCGCCATAACAAATTGGAATGATAGATCGTAAAAGCAGTTTTGAGGCCGAGTAACGTTAAGCTCACCCAACTTGGAGAAGAGGACATATGCACCACCAGAAATGTTATCGCTACGATTCCAACACTATAAATTATTTTAAAATCCCTTACTGTAGCAAATTGGAAATGGAAAGAACGTATGTATAAGAAGTTTGAAGACCGAGTTACTAGAAAATTTAACCATGCGGAGGTACGTTAAGCTCGCTTAACTTGGAGCAGAGGGCATATGCACGACCATAACGTTATCACTACGGTTCCAACACTACAAACTATTTTGAAATCGCTTACTATCGCCATAGCAAATCGAAATAAAAAGAACGATCAGTTTTAAGGTTGAGTAACGATTTAGGAAGGACAACGTTTTTATACAATTACAAGAAAGCTGTCTATAAGCGAAAGTGACAATCTGGCACATTGTCACCATGATGTAAGTAGAAATAGTTTTTATCCCAATCCTTCAAATATCCTTACAAACATGATGTAAGTAGAAATAGTTTTTATCCCTATCCTTCAAATATTCTTACAATCATAACCCAGCAAGATAAAATACATACTACTGAATATATTGCTTTTAATCGAAGTCTTAAGTAATTATTTGCTTGCTATGAATTTTGATGTATGCATTTAGTAGTAGCAAGTTCTTTTTTGCTGGAATAAAAAAGAAATGTGTAATAATTTTTAATATTTTTTCAGATGGATTTCTGAAAGACAATATATCTTTCCTTAAAAAGCATTCCATAGTCTTTAGCATCCAATGGGCTTAAGCATCCCATGGTCTTAACAAAATCCACTCCAACATGTATGTATGTAACTAGCAGTATCTAGCCAATCTTTAAAGGTAGATGGTTGCTTCGTTAAATGACATCCGTGTTATCATTAACCTATTAGCACCAAATGATATCGTTGGTAATACTTTAATACAATAAAAATTCTAGAAATATCTCAAATATTAATATTATTTTATATCCTGTTTTAGATTTTGACTATAAATATTGTAAAAAAGAGGCTTATACCATAACAAAAACGCTGAGTCTGAAGATAATCGGAATTAACACTAAAACAAGAAAACACAAAGGAAATCAACGTTCCTTTCGATATCAATTGAAAAACTTGATATATAAGATCTTTTATGTTGAATTTATTTTGTTGACTTTAAAAATGTATTCTCATATCTATAAGTTAAATTATTTATTTTTATATGGTCACCAAAAATGCAAACGATAGTAACTAAAAAATGAAAATCATAAAATTAAAGGGTTATGAAAACACCAAAATTAATAAAAAAAATATTTTTAATTTTAAATTATACTTATGTACACCGCTTGCAATTCTGGTGAATATATATATACATAATAATCTATTACATATAGTTTAAAATGAAAAAAAAAAAATAAAAAAAATATGAAAAAGAATGTAAAACAAATTGAAAACAACATCATATATGATCCCATATATGATTCAATATATTATCCAATATATGATTCAATATATGATCTAATATATGATCACATATATTGGATCATATATGACCGTGTCTTATATAAGCGCCAATTTTGGAATATGTTCATATATGAGACCATATTTGATACTATATATGATACTGTATATGGTCTCATATATGATATCATATATGATTATATACAACATTTTTAGCCGGGTTGCACAATTTTTTTTACAAAAATTAAGACTTACTACTACATTTTTTCTTAAATAATTTTTTTAAGTTGAAAATCTGCAAAAGAACAAAATAAAGTTATTTATGTGTTTTTAAACATGTTTGTGCACGTTATGTCTATTTTTGTTTTCAAATGTTTCTTCTTTTTGTTCTTTTAATCACGTATAATAAATCTTATCGAAATACTTAACAAAAACTTCAGAAATAAAGAAACAAGTGAAAACTAATAATTGTAGGCTGTCAACTTAACGAATATTTAAAAAAAATAATAAAAAAAAAATATTTTTTTATTGTGCATAACGGGTTATTGAAGTCAGTTTTTACATTCCCACAGGGAAAGAAAACGGGCCTTGACGGGTATAAAGTGTCAAAATCATATCTAAGACTCTTACCACGCTTTCAGAAAGGACATTAACCTAAAGTTGCGAACACTGTAAATGTATTTCTTTATTATGTATCTGTGGTGAACCTTTAAGCCTGAATTACTTTAAACGTGCGTAAAACGTAGACTCTTTAACAAAATTCAGTAAGTAAAAATAGTACAAAACATTTTTATTTATGTTTTGGTTGTGTCTAACGCATTGTATTTTTTGTCACGTCAAAACGTAGAGAAATTCTGTTTAAAATAGAATTTCTCTACATTTCAACGTGACAAAAAATACAATGCGTTAGACAAAAACAAAACATAAATAAAAATGTTTTGCCCTTTTTTTACTTACTGAATTTTGTTTAAGAGTCTACGTTTCACGCACGTTTAAAGTAATTCAGGCTTTACTATATTTCGATAAAAAATCAAAATCTTCGCTAGAGACGTTTTAAAAAAAAATCGCGGTCAAACAAATTATCTCGTTCACGAAAGTATGGGGTATATTAACTTTATCATTCGTGTCTAACTCAGCGAAATATCGGTCGGTTACCCTATAAAGTCTATATATTATTTATCATTGATGGATTCTTAGACATTCTATGAATATCCGTCCGTCCATTGTGAGGTCGACCTCACTTTTTGGTTTCACCTTACATTTATAAAATTTTTTTTTTGTTGTAAATATTAGTTTGCTCCACTGTATTGTTTATTTATTTGTCAGAACGAAATTCAAATTTTATTTAAATTGAAACGACACATTTGGAAAATTTTTCAAAAATTTTCATTCATATTTTGGATTTTAAATTGTGTGGACGGAAACTTGTCAAACAAAATTAAAATATTTTATAAATGTGATTATTGGCCACTAAAAAGAGTTAAAATATAAATACTTTCATTAACGTAATTTGCACGGCGCTAAACTAAAAAGGTAGGGAAAAACTTTTTCATTGTCCGGAAAAGTGTGAGTAATTTGTGGAATTTTTTTTCTAACAGGCTAATTAATCGTCAAGGTCGGACAGTCCTTTTAGGGGTTTGAAATAAAGACTCCGTTCAATACCACCATTTCCTGGAAAGATCGGTAAAATATATTACAACGCCTACATCATTCATAGGAAACAACGGATATTCTGGGTCATCAGAAGGACATTACCAGTAATCCATAACCGTGAAATATTTTCCTTGACAACTTATTATCGATAACGGCGTCATCATCATCATTATAACTGACATCGATAACAAACGGCATCATCCGATTATCAATATCGATATTTACAATCCTCGTCGGTGAGAATTGATTTTGGAAAATTTAGGGATTGGTATCGAGAACAACCATACATTTACATCTTTGTGTGCAATAGCGTCGATAATCGATATCGTTATTTAAAAGTTATCGATTTCAAACTTGAATTCGGATTGACGTGGTCAACTTGACAAGTCGTAATTTTAACGTTTTGTATAAATAATTTTCAACCGTCACTAAATCTGATATCGATAACTTCGATAATCGTTATCAGACTAACCATTAATTTTTTTTTTCCGATTTCATTACTATACGATTTTTTTTTGTTTTTCTAAATAATATTTAGTTGTTATCCATTAACTTTTAATAATCAGATTTTTTATCGATAATTTTTTTTTAATTTTTTTTAATCGGTTAATTTTCTTTAAGCAACTAATTTTTTTTTTAATCGAATATTTGTTTTTATAATTTGTGTTATCGATTAATTCGGGTTATCCTTTCGGAAATTGTATTTCGCTATTTTCAAAATTTTGAGTACTAAATTTTATTGCATTCAGAACCTATAATCAGATTTTACACACACACATTTCATTTACACTTATAACCAAAGTACCGCCAGTATCTACGTTTTCATCTTCGACATCAGGCCTGGAGTCGTCGTTGGACTGTAAAAGGGTGAGTCAAAATTATTTAAATATTTTTTTATACACTTAACCAAAATTGTAAAGATTTTTGATACGTTCTAAATTTAATAAATATTTTTCAAAATTTTAAATACTAAATGTTCTTAAAAAAATCGATAATAATAAAATTTCGATAACAATGTAAAGTTATCAAAATATACTTTCATTTCACTAATTATTAATTTTATATTACCTTTTTGGTTTCTCTACCCTCAAATTCAATTTTTACATTTCACATTTAAGAGTTAGATTTAGTGTTAATATTTTTTTTATCTTAAACCAAATATTATCGGGGAAAAATCGATAACATAATTTTATTTTAAAGAATTAGTTTTTTTTGTTGTTTTCTATATATGTCAACTACTTGTTTCTATCCGCGATTTTAGTTAATAAATATGTGTATAAATATAATTAGTTTATGTACGGCGTTCTTTTCTTTTGTTAAATAAATAGTTTAATAGTTTAAAATGAAATTTTAAATTGGTTTTTATCATTCCACGAAACATGTAAGTAACTCAGCTTAGGGAACTATCGGGCTATCTTGAAATTTTGATAACAGATAGCAATTGGTTGGGAGGGTATAGACCATGAAGAGGATATCAACATCTACTTCCTCTTCCCACTTAAATTCCACATCAGTTTCCTTTCCCTTCTACTCCTATCTTATTATTTTTCTTCTATATCTATGAAGGTAATTGGTCTTCGGGGTTTTTTTAAGCTACCTAATAATTTTTATGTTTATCGTAGCTGACTCCCTATCTAATAGGTTAACAAGATCTTCCCCCCATTTTCCATGAGCACGGCCGGTCACAGAGGTAGCATGGTTTCCTATTAGATGGGACTTCGGTAAAAGAGTCGTTACATAAAATAAATGGCGCCCAACGTGGGGCCTCAACAGTTGTTTCGGCTTAGGCTGATACCTGCAGTATTAAAGGTTTTAACTTTTTTCTCATTTTCCATCTATGTTGAGGTGTCATATTTTTCTTTTTATCAGGGATTTTAATTACCTTCGATTCTCTTGTAATATTTTGTTTGTTTTACCATTTCTATTGGCTTTCATGAACTCGTCTGGACTTAAGATTGTCATTTTGATAGCTATACCAAGTGTAATGAAAGATCAAATATTTCGCCTTTGCCGTGTAATATTATTCGTTGGAGAATTTTCATCATGAGCGAATTTCGGGATGTTACTCACGATAAATTGCACAATTTTTTTTTTTTTTTTTTTGATTTCGGGTTTCTTTTTTTTTCGTTTTGCAAAATTTGACTGTTTGGTTTAGATTATGATTGAGATATTAGTTTCTGAGGCAAACTAATCGGTTACTTACTCTCATAAAAGAATCAAATTAATTCTTTAAATATCTATCGTTTTGGGAATTTGGTTTGGAGATTTGTGTTTTAAACTATTTTATGGTTTTTGGGGTACTCATCCAAATCTCTTAACAACCTCTTTTATTTATTATTTTTTTTGGTGATGTTGGAATTTAGGTTTTTAGATACCTTGCTGAGTTAACTTATATGGAGTAGTGGAAAATATATATCTTTACGTTTCGTGTTTTTGTAATTATTCTTTTTTCAAAATGGTTTTGACAAGAAGCCAAGAAAATTTATTAAATTTAGACCAACCTGCTAATGTCAGTTTTACTGTTAATGTAGGGACGGATAATGAGGACCGGGAAGCACAAGGTGCTTGGAGTGTACCAGTTTCACAGGGTACCCGATCAAAAGGTAGACCGCGTACTCAGAACGACAATGTTCAATCGAGTAATCGTCCAGAAAGGGATCGTAACAACGATTCTAGAACTAGACAGATAATATCTGAATCGTTTGATTCATTCCGAGTGGAAATGTCGAATTTAATTTCCTCGGAACTAAGGTCGATGTTTCAGACCATGAACCTTAGAAATGACTCAAATGCATCAACTCACACAACCTTACCTGCTAATACAAATTTACCTGACAATACAAATTTACCGGCTAATACAAACTTACCAACTAATCGAAACTTACTTTCTAATGACGATAACCCATCGTTATCAAACAGGGATGATAATCCTACATCTCCACGGTCGAATTCTTCCTCTAGTCGTGAGTCTTTCCATGCTGAGAAAGTACTTAATATCATTCGGAATTGGAAGATTAAATTTACTGGCCACGACAATTCGATTTCAGTCGATGAGTTTATAAAACGTGTAAATATCTTGACCACCAGGAATTTAAAAGGAAACTTTGACTTACTTTGCGATCATGCTTACTGCCTTTTCGAAGGTAAAGCTCTGGAGTGGTACTGGAGGTATCACCGAAAACATAACGACGTCGATTGGTTTTTATTATCAAACGCGCTGGAGACTGAATATAAACCAGATTATGGTGATGATGATGTGTTAGAAGACATTCGTAGACGCAAACAAAGGAGTAACGAAAGCTTTGACGAATACCTGGACGTAATTTTTGCAATGACCGATAAATTGAAAAACCCAGAGTCGGATCGGAAATGATGTGAAACCATAATTCGCAACCTAAGAACTGAAATAAGACATGAATTACTGCACCTGAAAATTACATCTATAGCGGAGCTTAGAGGTGCCGTTCGAAGGCATGAAAAATTCGTGAAAGATACGAGCTTTGAGGCAAAGCGAATGACAAAAGGTCGTATAGCGGCACTGACTGAAGATGACGATGAAGGGGAGAACGTACTAGATGACGAGGCGAGAATATGTGGGGTTCAGCAAATGGTGAAATGTTGGAACTGTGACAAGCAGGGTCATACGTATTATAACTGTTTGGAACAGAGGAAGGTGTTTTGCTATGGCTGTGGGGCCAAGGATACATATTTGCCCACTTGTCCGACTTGTTGCAATCGTAATCAGGGAAACGGACAGAGGGATGTCCGTCGCCACTAGTACGGGCATCCAACACGGAAGATCAAGACAAAACAAAGACGTTTTCAAAAGACCTTACGGAGAATAAACTTGACGAAACAGAAGTTGCGATACATCCTTTACAGAGGCCTTATCATGTGCGCTTAAGGGAATATCAGGAAGCACGGGCAAGGATATTCGGTAACTCAGGGAGGGTCAGTAGAGCATCGAAACGGATTCGCGAATACTACAGCAAGCTAAAATCGTATCGCGTATGTACCATTTCGTCAATCGTGAACAAGGACATGGATAATAGACCATACATTAATTTGAAGGTTGACAATAATGTTCATTTGGCGTTAATGGACAGTGGGGCCAATAAGAGCGTTATTGGTGGTAAGTTGGCAACTCAAGTCCAGGATAAAGGTAAATTTCGAAGATGTGTGGGCAACGTACAAACAGCGGACGGACAAAGACAAACTGTACTAGGAACCGTTAAATTAGACATAACATTTCGAGGACAAACAAAAGAATTTGACTTTTTAGTAGTACCATCTATTCAGCAGGATATTATTTGCGGCTTTGATTTTTGGGAAATTTTCGGTGTTAAAATTTCGGTGCCTAATATTGGTGAAATTGACTGCGCGGCAACGGACCCGGACAAACTTGAATTAACTTACGAACAAAGACAGAGATTGGACAGCATAATTGCAGCTTTCCCGAATTCTGAGGTGGAAGGGCTGGGTTGCACTTCTTTAATTGAGCATGTTATCGACACCGGAGATGCTAAGCCGATTAAACAACGTTATTATCCAATTTCTCCGGCAGTAGAGAAACAACTTTGTGGGGAAATTGAACGAATGATTTCTCTTGGAGTTATAGAAGAAGCGCCTAGTTCACCCTGGTCTTCTCCGACCGTTGTGGTTGTCAAACCGGGTAAAGTGAGGATGTGTGTGGACAGTCGAAAATTGAACTCCGTGACAATTAAGGACGCATACCCTATACCAAACATTGACGGACTTCTTTCAAGACTTCCTCCAGTTTACTGTATTTCAAAAATTGATTTGAAAGATGCTTTTTGGCAAATTAAACTGGAGGAAAGTTCAAGACCAAAGACAGCTTTTACAGTCCCTAATCGGCCATTGTACCAGTTTACAAGAATGCCGTTTGGACTATGCAATGCACCGCAAACGTTGTGCAGACTTATGGACATGGTTATTCCGTATCATTTAAAAACACACGTGTTTGTTTATTTAGACGACCTATTGATTGTTTCGCAGACTTTTGACGAACATTTAACGCACTTGATGGAAGTAGCAGCCCAACTTAGAAAAGCCGGTTTGACAATCAACGTGGGTAAAAGTAGCTTTGCGTTAAATAAAGTGAAATACCTTGGTTATGTGGTCGGGAACGGAACACTGCAAGTAGATGAGGAAAGGGTTAAGGCAATAGAAGATATACCACCACCGAAGTCCATTAAACAGTTACGACGGTTTTTAGGGATGACCGGGTGGTACCGTCGTTTTATTGAGAACTATTCCACATTGACGTTTCCTCTAACAGAGTTATTAACCAAGAAGAAGACGTTTGTCTGGTCAGAACAAGCTCAAATGGCTTTTGAAGAGCTTAAGAAGAGACTTATAACTGCGCCTCTACTCATCCATCCGGATTATGAAAAACCCTTTATTTTGCAATGCGACGCTAGCATTTATGGTGTTGGTGCTGTATTAGCACAGTTGGATGAAGACGGAGTAGAAAGACCGATAGCGTACATGTCGCAAAAACTGAATAAAGCCCAGCAGAATTATACAATTACTGAACTTGAATGCCTCGCGGTTGTGTTAGCGGTTAAAAAGTTTAGGTCGTACATTGAGTTACAGGAGTTCCAGGTGGTAACTGACCATGCGAGCCTTAAATGGTTAATGGGTCAAAGGGATCTTTCTGGAAGACTGGCGCGATGGTCGCTGAAATTACAGGGATTCCAGTTTACTATTGAACACCGTAGTGGTAGAGAGAATGTGGTTCCTGACACTCTGTCAAGAGTACATGAGGGTGAGGAATTTCTCGAGTCCTTGGAAATTGAAAACTTACCTCTAGTCGAGTTAGATTCGGAAGCATTTGACAGCGTTGAGTATTCAAAATTACGGGAGGAATTTGAGAAATCGGGTTTACCGGACTTTAAAATTGTGGACAAATTTATATACAAACGAACTGACTTTTCTTTAGGCAATGTGGACGAATCAAATTCTTGGAAGTTATTAATACCAACTGAACTTAGGGAAAAGGTAATTTATTCGGCTCACGACGTTCCCAACTGTGCACATGGCGGAATCGCAAAGACGCTCGAGCGAGTCAGACGTTATTTCTACTGGCCAAGGCTTGCGGCGGATGTCAAGGAATACGTTTTGAATTGTGAATTGTGTAAGACGTCAAAACCACCGACGTCTATAATAAAACCTCCACTTGGGCAGATGGTCCGGACGGAAAGACCGTTCCAGAGACTGTATATAGACATAATTGGACCTTTACCAAGGACAAAGACAGGACATGTAGGGATTTTAATAATATTAGACCATTTTTCAAAATTTACTTTTATAAAACCTCTTAAAAAGCTAGTTACCAAACCAATAATAGACTACTTACGGACGGACATATTTAGCTGTTATGGAGTTCCCGAAACCGTGGTATCAGATAACGGATCACAGTTCCGAAGTAATGATTTTGAAAACTTTTTGTCAAAACATGGGATCAATCATGTGTTAACGGCAGTTTATAGTCCACAGGCCAATGCCAGTGAGCGCGTTAACCGTTCGATAAATGAGGCGTTACGATCGTATGTGAGAACAGATCAACGTGAATGGGATATCTATGTAGGAAGTATAAACTGTGCCTTAAGAAACAGTGTGCATCAATCCACGGGAAGAACTCCATACCAGGTAGTGTTTGGGCAGACTATGATTACGAATGGCAAGGACTATAAACTTTTGGAAAAACTGAATCTTTTGAGCGAGACGGACTGCAAAATTGAAAGACAAGACGAATTTAGTATAATACGGGACTCAATTAGGGATCACTTACAAAAAGCTTATGACAAGAACGCCAGAACATACAATTTACGGACTCGGACAAAGAATTATACAGTAGGTCAACTGGTTATTCGGCGTAATTTCACTCAGAGCTCAAAAGTGGAGGGATTTAATTCAAAGCTGGCTCCGGTTGGAGTGAGGGCTAAAGTTTTAAGAAAGGTTGGTAACGTATATTACGAACTTCAGGACATTGATAAAAACGGCATTGGAATTTACCACGCGAAGGACATATGGACCTAACGAACTGTAATGATAATGTAAGTCATACTAGTGCGATAGGGCTGGTCATTCCACAGTTGGAGGAGTATGCAAATTTTTTTTTTTTTTTTTTAAGATTTTTTTTTTTAAACTTTTGGTGGTGTGATTTGTGAGGTCGACCTCACTTTTTGGTTTCACCTTACATTTATAAAATATTTTTTTTTGTTGTAAATATTAGTTTGCTCCACTGTATTGTTTATTTATTTGTCAGAACGAAATTCAAATTTTATTTAAATTGAAACGACACATTTGGAAAATTTTTCAAAAATTTTCATTCATATTTTGGATTTTAAATTGTGTGGACGGAAACTTGTCAAACAAAATTAAAATATTTTATAAATGTGATTATTGGCCACTAAAAAGAGTTAAAATATAAATACTTTCATTAACGTAATTTGTACGGCGCTAAACTAAAAAGGTAGGGAAAAACTTTTTCATTGTCCGGAAAAGTGTGAGTAATTTGTGGAATTTTTTTTCTAACAGGCTAATTAATCGTCAAGGTCGGACAGTCCTTTTAGGGGTTTGAAATAAAGACTCCGTTCAATACCACCATTTCCTGGAAAGATCGGTAAAATATATTACAACGCCTACATCATTCATAGGAAACAACGGATATTCTGGGTCATCAGAAGGACATTACCAGTAATCCATAACCGTGAAATATTTTCCTTGACAACTTATTATCGATAACGGCGTCATCATCATCATTATAACTGACATCGATAACAAACGGCATCATCCGATTATCAATATCGATATTTACAATCCTCGTCGGTGAGAATTGATTTTGGAAAATTTAGGGATTGGTATCGAGAACAACCATACATTTACATCTTTGTGTGCAATAGCGTCGATAATCGATATCGTTATTTAAAAGTTATCGATTTCAAACTTGAATTCGGATTGACGTGGTCAACTTGACAAGTCGTAATTTTAACGTTTTGTATAAATAATTTTCAACCGTCACTAAATCTGATATCGATAACTTCGATAATCGTTATCAGACTAACCATTAATTTTTTTTTTCCGATTTCATTACTATACGATTTTTTTTTGTTTTTCTAAATAATATTTAGTTGTTATCCATTAACTTTTAATAATCAGATTTTTTATCGATAATTTTTTTTTAATTTTTTTTAATCGGTTAATTTTCTTTAAGCAACTAATTTTTTTTTTAATCGAATATTTGTTTTTATAATTTGTGTTATCGATTAATTCGGGTTATCCTTTCGGAAATTGTATTTCGCTATTTTCAAAATTTTGAGTACTAAATTTTATTGCATTCAGAACCTATAATCAGATTTTACACACACACATTTCATTTACACTTATAACCAAAGTACCGCCAGTATCTACGTTTTCATCTTCGACATCAGGCCTGGAGTCGTCGTTGGACTGTAAAAGGGTGAGTCAAAATTATTTAAATATTTTTTTATACACTTAACCAAAATTGTAAAGATTTTTGATACGTTCTAAATTTAATAAATATTTTTCAAAATTTTAAATACTAAATGTTCTTAAAAAAATCGATAATAATAAAATTTCGATAACAATGTAAAGTTATCAAAATATACTTTCATTTCACTAATTATTAATTTTATATTACCTTTTTGGTTTCTCTACCCTCAAATTCAATTTTTACATTTCACATTTAAGAGTTAGATTTAGTGTTAATATTTTTTTTATCTTAAACCAAATATTATCGGGGAAAAATCGATAACATAATTTTATTTTAAAGAATTAGTTTTTTTTGTTGTTTTCTATATATGTCAACTACTTGTTTCTATCCGCGATTTTAGTTAATAAATATGTGTATAAATATAATTAGTTTATGTACGGCGTTCTTTTCTTTTGTTAAATAAATAGTTTAATAGTTTAAAATGAAATTTTAAATTGGTTTTTATCATTCCACGAAACATGTAAGTAACTCAGCTTAGGGAACTATCGGGCTATCTTGAAATTTTGATAACAGATAGCAATTGGTTGGGAGGGTATAGACCATGAAGAGGATATCAACATCTACTTCCTCTTCCCACTTAAATTCCACATCAGTTTCCTTTCCCTTCTACTCCTATCTTATTATTTTTCTTCTATATCTATGAAGGTAATTGGTCTTCGGGGTTTTTTTAAGCTACCTAATAATTTTTATGTTTATCGTAGCTGACTCCCTATCTAATAGGTTAACAAGATCTTCCCCCCATTTTCCATGAGCACGGCCGGTCACAGAGGTAGCATGGTTTCCTATTAGATGGGACTTCGGTAAAAGAGTCGTTACACCATCCATACGTCTGTTTGTAGAAACCATGCTGCAGTCCAAACTAAAGGAGCTAGACCCCTGAAATTTAACATGAATACGACTTATAGTCATAGGGTGGTAAAGTTCGCATATGGGCAAAACCAGGGGGAAAAGTTCACCCTTTAAGAACTACAACCACCCCAGAAACACACAATTTGTATACCCTACATCACTCTGTGGTATGATGACTTTGTGCTGATGTTTGTAACTACCCGAAATATTGGTCCTAGGCCAACCTTCAAGCATACAGACTCTGAATGACTATTTGGATTGATTTCGCGATGTCCTTCCATTCGTTTGCAAAAAAACCTAGTTCTATATAACGAAAAAATGTTGATTACATTGCAACTTTTGCAAGGAATAATTTTTTGTCATAAGTCACTTTTTATACCCTCCACTCTAGTGATACACTCAAAAAAAAAAAACCTTGTAAAATTACAAGAAAAACTAGTAACTTTTTTTTTGTTTGCTACCTCCTATTTGACACAAATTCTTAGTAATTTTACAAGATTTTTACCAATAATTTTGTAATTTTACCAACAAAATTTTAAATTTACAGTTTTTTGGCGCAATTAAAATTACAAGGAATTCTTGTAAATTTACTAGATTTTTTTTGTAAAATTATCTTGGAAATTTGTAAAATTACAAAAAAAAAAGTAAAAATACAAAAAAATGTAAATTTCGATTTGTAAAAAAACAAGAAAAACTGTCAAATATCGGTCAAATGGAATTACGAGAGTTTTCCTTGTAATTTGACTAACAAGGGAAGTCTCCCTAGTGTCACCCGCGAATCTTTATGGAATTGGTTTTATTTTGTAGATCAGAAAAAATAAAGGGACACGTATTTTTTTTGGCGGCCCAAATTCATATTTAGGGGGTGAAAAGGAGGGGGGGAAGAACAGCCATTTTTATTTTTTTTTCGTTTATCTCCTATATTATGCAAAGAAACCTAGTCATGTTACATACCAAATGAAAGGTCTTTGGAAAACATATCTACGTGTGCTAAGAACGTGTCCAAACATGCACAACTTTTCGTTATATTGAGTAAAATACCAAAATTGTATGACATCTTTGGCCCGTTGTTAGCACCACGAGATAGGTATTTTTAATACCTTTAATCTGATACCACATATGCCTATATTAATTATGTTTTAATAGGCGTAAATCGTAAAAAACTGATAAAGGTCAATTTCCCCCCGTACAAATCGAATATAATACAATTTTTTTTTTTGTTTTAACTTTACTAAAGCGACAAAAATGCATGCAATAACAAGATTTAAAAATAAAAATGTAGTTTTAAACAGTTATTGATATTTTAACATACTACCAGGGGCGTATCCAGGATTTTATTTCGGTGGGGGCCCAATATTATTTTTAAATTTTTTTTTACAAAAAATTTACATAACAGCACATGTTTAAGCATTAAGCATTTTTTTAAAGTGCGAATTTTATTAGATGCTGAAACATTTTTACAAAGAAGATTATCAGAAATTTTTTCAAAGAAAAGTCTAAGATTCTATCACAATTTGCAGTTAAGACAGTTTTTGTAATAGAAAAAGTCAAAGACTCTAAATCATATTTCCAATTCAAAACGTTTCTCGGAAAAAATTCACTTTAGAAATTGATTCTATAAACATACTCATAAAATACTTTTCCAAAAGAAAAGACTCCGATTGTAAGACATTTTCCCATAATCTAAGATATTTCTAGTTTAGCACATTTTCTCAAATTCTACAACATTCCACACAAAAAATTTTAGATTCTGAGAAAATCTTCGATTTTTCTATAAATAAAATGATTCAGATTCTGAGAACTTTTTAAAAAGAAAACAGTATAAAAAGTCTTAGATTCTAAAACATTTTTCCTATAGAAAAGGTCTAAGATTCTTAGACATTTTTCCTATAGAAAAAGTCTCAGATTCTTATAGAAAAAGTCTCCGATCCTTCGACATGTTTCTTACAGAAGTCACAGATTATTCGAAATTTTTCCTATAGAAAATGTCTCAGGTTCTCAGACATTTTTCCTATAGAAAATGTCTCAGGTTCTCAGACATTTTTTCTACAGAAAATTTCTTAGATCGTGACACATTTTTCCTATTGAAAAAGTCTAAGATGCTTAATCACATTTCCTGTATAACAAGTCTCAGATTCTGAGACATTTTGACTATAGGAAATTGCCAGATTCTGAAACATTTTTCATATAGAAAAAGCCCCAGATTCTGAGAAAATTTTCCTAAAGAAAAAGTCTCAGATTTGAAATATATTTCAAATAGCAAAATACTCAAATTCTGCGACATTATTCTTATAGAAAAATATATTTTTACAATAGAAAAAGTTTCAGATTTTGAGCATTTTTCTATACAAAATGTCTCACCTTGTGTCTCTGAGACATTTTTCCTTTATGTGATTTTGAGATAATTTTCCTTAAGAAAAATTCGTTGATTCTGAAACATTTTTCGTAAAAAAGTCTAAAATTCTGAGACATTTTCCTGATTGTAAGAAAAATTCTCAGATTCAGAGACATTATTCCTATAGAAAGTTCTCAGCTTTTAAAACATTTTTCATATAGAAAAGCCTCAGATTCTAAGATTTTTTTTTATAGAAAACATCTCAGATTTTGAGACATTTTTCAGATTTAGAGACATTTTTCCTATAGAAAGTTCTCAGATTCTAAAACATTTCTCATATAGAAAAGTCTCAGATTCTGAAACTTTTTTCATTTAGAAAAGCCTCAGATTCTGAGAATTTTTTATAGAAAAAGTACCAGATTCTGAGACATTTTTCCTATAGAAATGGTCTTATATTCTGCGAAAAAGGCTAATATTTTAAGGCATTATTCCTATAGAAAAAGTCTTAGTTAGATTCTCAGAAATTTTTTTTATAGAAAGTTTTAGATTCTGAGAAAAAAAAAATTTAAGAAATAGTCTCGTTTTGAGACATTTTTCTAAATGACAGAGTCGCATTTTAAGATTTGACTACATTTTACTTATAATTAGGTCCATTTTTTGTTTACATAAAACTTCAGGTTCTAAGTTATTTTTTCATTAGAATCCTAAGTTGAAAAGTTTCAAATTCTAAAAAAAAATTTTCAGATTTTGAGATTTTTTTAACAGAAAAATTTTCAGTTTCAAAACATTTCTCTTCAAAAAATTTTAGATTCTTAAATGTTTTTAAATTTTTTTACGAAGTTTTTTAACATTGTACTTTTTATTTGATACCAAATCCTGAAATTTGTGAAATCATTTCGGGGGGGGCCCGGGCCCCCCTTAATAATATAATTAATTAATAATATAAAACAAAAAAATTCTATGTTTATTTATTTTAGGGTATTTTTTGAAGTTTAACTTTTAAAATTAAATTGAGTTTTGGTTTTTTTTCAATTAAGCATTTTATGTGAATCAATAAATCTATATTATTGATTTTCAATTTTGTATTAATTTTTTTTAGTTTATTTAATTACAATTTTAATTGGTTTTCCATTTTATTTTCAATTAAAACTTTAATTGATTCAATTAACAATTTAATTAAGTTGCAAAACTATTTTCAAACAAAATGAGTAATTAATATGCGCATTTTCGTGATACGTCCGAAATCAATTAATTTTTTAATTGAATCAACGAATTTCGTAATTGAAATTAATTTTTATTTTTTTCTGTGTAACATTTCTTGGTAATTTTATTATAAAACTCTGTAAAATGATTTTGACAAAAAAAAAATAACTGTTAATTTACAGAGTTTCTAGTAAAGTATTGGTTAAATTAACCTCCATTTAGCAAAGAAAAACTCTGTACATTTACATATATTTGTAAAATGCATTTGATGCAACTAAAATTTTACAGAAAAAACTCTGTAAATTTACAGAGTTTTGAACAATGCATGTTATTTTGTAAAATATTTATAAGATTTTTGAAAAGATTTTTTTTTTGTAATTTTTTTTCATTTCTTCAAAAAAAATATAGATAAAATTTTGGTGTTTTTACAGAAAACTCTGTTTTTAACTATGAAATTTAGATTACATAGAAATTAGTAAAAATACAGATAAAACTTAGTTTTTTGGTTACAAAAAATACATCGCTTAAATCTGTATTTTAGCAGAAACCTCTGTTAATTATCTGTAAAATTAAGATTACAAAGTTAAAAGTAATATAACTGATGAAACTTTGTTTTTTTGTCACAACAAAATACAAAGTATTTTCTTTAAATCTGTATTTTGACAGAATACTCTGTCAACTATCTGTTAAATTGAGATTACAGTTATTTTACAGAGTATTTTACAGAGTTATTATTTTTAGTGTAGAAAATGTACGGAACATTTTCTACAATCAAAATAATAACTCTTTGTACTGTACTGAACATTATGTCTGCCTGTTTCGCAAACTAAAAGTACCCCTGCAAAATCTTTTCATAAAAGTTTCCTAAATCAGTCACGAAATTTAAAAGTGCACATCTCTGAACATTAGGGTTGATAATTTTTTTTTATCTTTGGGGTGAGACAATGTCGTTGGGTTACTTTTTTGACCTGAAAATCCGAAAGATTCGAACAAAGTGAGAAAAATAATTTATTTTTTTGCTTAAAATATTAGTTTATATTTAGACACACTCAAAAAAGATCTTGTCAAATTACTATACTCAAAGAAAAATGCTTCACCATATTGATGATACGGTTTCATCACTTGCTGTCATCAATTTTGATGACAAATTTCCTCATATTGATGATGCTTTTCTTCAATATGATGAAAAATGTCATCGAAATTGAAAAAACAAGTGATGACACATTTCATCATATCATCAATAAGTGTCATCAATATGCCTTTCAAATGTTTTTTTTAAATAATTAAATTAAATAAAACTATTGAATAAATATATTAAAAAAAATATAAAAAAATAAAAAAAAAAACAATAAAAAAAAAATTTTAAAAAATCCTGCCCTGGCTGGGACTTGCACCCACGAGTCCCCAGCTATAGTATTTATTGTCGACGCATTAGCTAGTTCACTTATCTATAGATGAAAATCTGGCACCACTACTTAGTTAGATAACGTTAAACGTTTGCTAATGTGTATATGTAAAGACTCAACATTTTTTGTTATATACATACATACACATTTGCTTATGGGGGTTTGTAGACACACACATTTTATTATTGTACAATATCCCTCTCTTTCCCTCTCACAGCTTTTAGCAGAGCATAGTTACACACAAATTTTAGCGCCATATTTAGCACACAACAAACAAAACGGCTTTTAATTGTTATTATTTGTTGAAGCTCTGTAGACAAGTGGCTAGAGGCTAAGCCCGACAAACAAAAGGTCCGGCGTTCAAATCTTGGTGGATACGAAAAAAAGATGTAAGTTTTTAAAAATTAGAAAATAACAAACAATTATTAGTAAATAAATATAAATAAATTCAAATAACAAAAACAAAATTTTTTTTTTTTTATTTTTTTTTTCTTATTTTTCAAATAAAAAAATGTTATTGATGACACCGCTTCATCATATTGATGACAAGTTACATTGGACGAAAAATGATGTAACATTTCATCATATTGATGTAACTTTTCATCAATATGAAGAAGCTTTTTCTTTGAGTGTAGGAAAAGTCTCGTAATACTAATATTTGACAGTTTTCCTTGTTTTTTAACAAATAACTTTCGATCGAAATTTACATTTTTTTTTGTAATTTTACAGTGTTTCTTGTAATTTTACAAATTTCCAAGGTTTTTTTACAAAAAAAAAATCTAGTAAATTTACGAGAATTCCTTGTGAGTTTTATTTCGCCAAAAAAGTTGTAAATTTACAATTTTATTGGTAAAAATATTGTAAAATTACAAAAAATATCGTAGTTTTTACTAGGAATTCTCGTAAAATAGGAGGTAGCAAAAAAACTAGTAAAGTCACGAAACCTCCTTGTAAGTTTTATCGCGTCAAAAAATTGTAAATTTACAACTTTTTTGGTAAAAAACTTGTAAAATTACAAGTAATTCTTGTCAAATAGGAGGTAGCAAAAAAAGTATTCTGAAAAAGTGTTTTTTTGGTCTGTAATTTTTTTTTTGTTTCGTGTTTTGCAAAAAAAAATATTTTTAATTTTGTTTTATAAAAATTTTAACAGACCAAAAAAATTGTTTACAATAAAAACACTTTTTCAGTTATACTTTTTCAGTAATGTCCGAATAAAAACTAATATTTTAAGCACCCGGTGAAAAATGGTACAAATATGATCATATATGCGTTCATATGGCGTCATGTATGTCCATATATGTAGCATATATGAATATATATGACACTGTATGAAGGTATATATGATCATATTTGCAACATATATGTCCATATACGTAAAATGAGGGCATATGAACATATATGACATATATGCTCCATATATGTCCACATATGTCATATATGGGCATATGCCCTCATTTTACGTATATGGACATATATGTTGCAAATATGATCATATATGACTGCATACAATTTCATATATGACCATATATGCTCGTATATTAACATATATGCATCCATATATTTACATATATGTATCCAGATATGCACATTTTTCACCGGGCAGAAACAAAAGTCCAAAAAAAGTTTTTTCACTTTCCAAGTAAAAAAAAAAAAATACACAAAGCCAGGTTCAACACAGGTTCAATATTTTTGTGTGTTAATATCGACCCTAAAAGGCAACTTTTAAGACCCCGACGTTTTCTAAATTCAAAAAAAATAAAATTTGCTCCACCCTACTGAACATATATTTATCATTCTCCTTATTCAAACCCTAAATAAATATACATTCATGTAATATTACCGTCATTTGGCTATTAATGCAGGTTAGGCAAGTTTTTTTTTTATTGTCTAAATGTCGTTTAATACTCTAACACATTAAATGGACATATAAAATTTAATGTTCTTACTTACATCCATAATGAACATGTGTACAATAGGGTTGCCACTTAATTGCATAACTTTTATAAAATTTAAAAAAACACTCGTAAAAATAATTTCTTATTATAAGAAATATAATTGGAGCCCGAGCTCGATCTGTACTTACAGATAAAAACAATAAATAAATCTACTGACAAAATATGTTGCCATTAGGCACGTCTCCGAAACATAAAATGCAAATTCCTTCATTTGTGTATACAATTCCAGATCATGTAACCCTTGCGAAATAATGTAAGAGACAAAAGAGTTGAAAGAAAGAATTTGGTGGGATTGAGATTACTAGAAATAGAATTGTAGTATTGGAAACTGTCAAAATTTATTCTCTAGAAACTATAAATATTCATATATATATAAAAAAACAATTTCCATTAACAAGACAAACCGACATTTGAAATCCTACTGATGAAAACACTAACTGGAGTGTTTGAAACCGGTATGGGAATACCAGAAATGTCTATAATTTTTAGAAAATAATTTTTTTTTCTGCATTTTTTCTACTTAAACTCTTACTACTTAAAATGTTTTACTTTTTGTTACACCAATCAGATCAGTCAAGTATTTGATTAGCTTTTATTAAGTTAAGATGCTTTGACAAATGACTGCAAGTAAAAAATTCTAAAATGAAAATTGGAAAATAATTTGAAATCCCAATATAAAGATAGCGTTCTTAATTAAAATGCTAATTATGATCTTCTGTTTAAACTCTTTAGTCCTTAGTTTTGGAACGATATATTAAGGTCACAAAATAGGTAACACCCTAATATATATGGGGAACTCCATGACAAATCACACATTAGGAACAACTCTATTTGGCCAATAAATTTGGCGCAATGGGTTTTTTTATAGACTCTCAGAATTTTCAATAGGAAAATTGTTTAAGAAATTGTTTGAGAATCTTAGACTTTTTCTAAGAAAAAGAAGAAAATATTTTTTCTATAGAAACATTTATTAGAATCTAAAAAATTGCCTTAAACATTTTTAAGTGTCATTAAAGTCTTTAATTTTTCTAATCTCAGCTACTTTCTAAAGAATAGTTTTTAAATCCCTGAAAATTTTGGTGTAAAATGAACTTTTCGGTATCTTAGACTTTTTCTGCAGAAAAATTGAATAGCAAAAAATATTTCAGAACAAATGACTCAAAAAAATTTACAAATCAGGAAACTTTTTTGGAATAAACATATCTGAAATCTGATATGTTTTCAATTGGAAAATTGTTTCAGATTCTGGGGGTTTTGATGTCTGAAAAATGATTTAGAACCAGAGAATTTCTTGAGAAATTTTGTTTTTAAATATCAAACATTTTCTTGAGTTCAAAAACCTTTTCTGTAGCAATAAATTTTTAAAATTTGGAAATGTTTTTTTATAAAAAATCAAAATAAACAAGAGGTAACCAATAAAAACCTTAACTAATAATAATTTAAATCCGACCTGAGGTCCCCTGCAAAAAAAAATTGAGTAAAAACAAGTAAGAAAGCTATATTCGGCTGTGCCGAATCTTTAAATACCCTCCACCAATGTAATGATTTAAAAACAAAAAAGTTTGTTTTATTTATACCTCAGGAAATAACAAAGTACCAAAAAGTGTACTTCCGGCACTTTTTATAAAAGGTACTTTCAATAAAAGGTACTTTTTATAAAAGGTACTTTTAATGAAAGGTACTTTTTATAATAGGTACTTTTTATAAAGGATACTTTTATATAAAAGGTACTTTTTATAAAAGGTACTTTTTATAAAAGGTACTTTTTATAAAAGGTACTTTTTATAAAAGGTACTTTTTATAAAAGGTACTTTTTATAAAAGGTACTTTTTATAAAAGGTACTTTTTATAAAAAGTACTTTTTATAAAAGGTACTTTTTATAAAAGGCACTTTTTATAAAAGGTACTTTTTATGAAAGGTACTTTTTATAAAGGGTACTTATTATAAAAGGTGCTTTTATAAATGGTACTTTTTATAAAAGGTACTTTTTATAAAAGGTACTTTTTATAAAAGGTACTTTTTATAAAAGGTACTTTTTATAAAAGGTACTTTTTATAAAAGGTATTTTTTATAAAAGGTACTTTTTATAAAAGGTACTTTTTATAAAAGGTACTTTTTATAAAAGGTACTTTTTATAAAAGGTACTTTTTATAAAAGGTACTTTTTATAAAAGGTACTTTTTATAAAGGTACCTTTTATAAAAGGTACTTTTATAAAAGGAACTTTTTATGAACGGTACTTTTTATAAAAGGAACTTTTTATAAAAGAAACTTTTTATAAAAGGTACTTTTTATAAAAGGTACATTTTATAAAAGGTACTTTTTATAAAAGGTACTTTTTATAAAAGGTACTTTTTATAAAAGGTACTTTTTGAAAACGGTACAGAATTTTCGGAACGTACTTGTTCCAGAATGTTTTATTTCACTAAAGGATCCTACATTTAAATTTCAAGTTTGAATAACCATTATTTCAGTAAATAAAAAAAAAGTACCAAAGGTACTTTTTTTACCCCCGTAGAATCAACATTGGCTAAAAACGCGCCTTAGTGAATCTTTTTTCCGGGAGGTGAACCGACATTGCAAATTTCAATTTTCTAGTACCATTATTTAAGAAATATAAAATGTAATAAAAGTACATATTTTTACCCTTTTTACCCTATAAGAATCATCATTGGCAAAAACCCAGCCTTGTGGGATCTAAATTCGGGAGGTGAACATACAGTCCAAATTTCAAGTATATGTGACAATTTTTTAAGGAAATATAAAAAGTACCAAAAGTACAGATTTTTACCCTTTTTACCCCCTTGGAATCAACATTGGCAACAATCCAGCCGTACTGAATCTATATTCCAGGATGTGAACATACTGTCCAAGTTTTAAGTTTCTATGACCATTATTTCAGGAGATATAAAAAGCACCAAAAGTACAGTTTTTTACCCTTTTTAACCCATTAGAATCAACACTGGCAAAAATCCAGCCTTAATGGATCTATATTCCGGGAGGTGAACATACAGTCCAAATTTCAAGTCTCTATGATCATTAATCACGATATTTAAAAAGTACCAAAAGTACAGTTTTTGTCCCCTTTATAGCCTTAGAATTAACCTTGGCAAAACTCCAGCCATAGTGGATCTATATTTGGACCTACAGTCCAAATTTCAAGTCTCTAGCTTCAGCGGTTTGGGCTGGGCGATGATGAATGAGTATGCCAGTCAGTCAGTCACATTGCTCTTTTATATACATAGATTTTCCGGATTTGGGCGATTTTTGCCAAAAAGTTTATTTCTGTTTTTTATTATTTAACAAAATTTATTTTTTTTAAATTAAAATATTTTTTTTTTAAGAAATCTAAACAAAATTGAATTTTGGCGATATTTTACATCCGAGTTTGCGACAAAGCCAAAAAAAAGTCTGGCAACCCCGTCAATATGACGAAGCAAAAAAAAGGGACACACACACACATGCTTTGTACATACAAATGATTATCAATGAAAACTTTTTAAAATATTTTTTTTATTATTTCTTAAAGAACTTTTTTCTTAAAACACATTTTTAAATTAAATTTAAATATTGTTTTACATATTTTTAAGCTTTTTTGTAAAGATTTTTTTCCTTTTTCTCAGTTTTTTTTTTTCATTTCCGTTTGTATTTACACAAAATATGAGTTAATTTAGGGTTATGTTAAAAAAAATAATGACTTTTTTTACGAATTCACTCATAACTTTTAAAATACTTAACCGATTTAAAAAAAAAATACAGTAGAGTCTGCCTGGATAAATTCCGCAACTTTTGGTACCCCAAGCGATTAAATCGGTTCCGTATTATTGCCAAAAACGTGATTTCAACAGACAGACAGACAGACGGACGGACAGACAGACAGACAGACAGACAGACGGACATCGCTAGATCGACTTAAAATCGACCAAGGATCATGAATATATATACTTTATGGGGTCCTAAACCAATATTTCAATGTGTTACATACGGAATGACAAACTTATATATACCCTCTATCACTAAGTGGAGGGTATAAAAAACTACCCCCCCCCCCCCCCCCAAACACAAGAGCTAGATCCGCGCTTGGGTACAGGGTATAACGCCTTTGTGCTGATGTTTGTAACAACCCGCAATATTGGTCCTAGACCCACTTTTAAGTATTTACTGTCTCAGAATCTGAGACGTTTTCTATAGAAAAACTGTCTCAGAATCTGAGACGTTTTCTATAGAAAAACTGTCTCAGAATCTGAGACTTTTTCTATAGAAAAACTGTCTCAGAATCTGAGACTTTTTCTATAGAAAAACTGTCTCAGAGTCTGAGACTTTTTCTATAGAAAAACTGTCTCAGAATCTGAGACTTTTTCTATAGAAAAACTGTCTCAGAGTCTGAGACTTTTTCTGTAGAAAAACTGTCTCAGAATCTGAGACTTTTTCTATAGAAAAACTGTCTCAGAATCTGAGACTTTTTCTATAGAAAAACTGTCTCAGAATCTGAGACTTTTTCTATAGAAAAACTGTCTCAGAATCTGAGACTTTTTCTATAGAAAAACTGTCTCAGAATCTGAGACTTTTTCTATAGAAAAACTGTCTCAGAATCTGAGACTTTTTCTATAGAAAAACTGTCTCAGAATCTGAGACTTTTTCTATAGAAAAACTGTCTCAGAATCTGAGACTTTTTCTATAGAAAAACTGTCTCAGAATCTGAGACTTTTTCTATAGAAAAACTGTCTCAGAATCTGAGACTTTTTCTATAGAAAAACTGTCTCAGAATCTGAGACTTTTTCTATAGAAAAACTGTCTCAGAATCTGAGACTTTTTCTATAGAAAAACTGTCTCAGAATCTGAGACTTTTTCTATAGAAAAACTGTCTCAGAATCTGAGACTTTTTCTATAGAAAAACTGTCTCAGAATCTGAGACTTTTTCTATAGAAAAACTGTCTCAGAATCTGAGACTTTTTCTATAGAAAAACTGTCTCAGAATCTGAGACTTTTTCTATAGAAAAACTGTCTCAGAATCTGAGACTTTTTCTATAGAAAAACTGTCTCAGAATCTGAGACTTTTTCTATAGAAAAACTGTCTCAGAATCTGAGACTTTTTCTATAGAAAAACTGTCTCAGAATCTGAGACTTTTTCTATAGAAAAACTGTCTCAGAATCTGAGACTTTTTCTATAGAAAAACTGTCTCAGAATCTGAGACTTTTTCTATAGAAAAACTGTCTCAGAATCTGAGACTTTTTCTATAGAAAAACTGTCTCAGAATCTGAGACTTTTTCTATAGAAAAACTGTTTTGGCATCGAAAATATATTAAACACAGCTCCGGCATTTGTCGGTTGCCTCAACCGTAATTTACCGGTTGCCTCAACCTCAACTTGAGGTTGGAACCTTGTACGGTTGTCCGAACCGTATTTTTATGTGAGTGTGGTGTTAACAACCGTTATATAATAGGTATCCTTCCCAAATTTAGGAAGTAAACGTAACTCGTGTTCACAAATCATCATTCTAAATTTTAAAAAAATTGTGCCCGATATTGAGATAAATCGGTCTGTTGGCAAAAAAAAAAAAAAAAAATATTTCACTTAAATTTCGTTTGTGTGTATTTTTACATTAATTTAAGACCTAAAAAGATATAGATCCAATCGGATCCATGTTTGAACTGGAGACCTATTTTCCGGGAAACACACTCAGATTCTGTTACATTTTTCAAATATAAAAAATCTCAGAATTTAAGACACTTTCTAAGATATCTCGGATATTTTCCACAGAATTCAAAGAAGCCTATAAAATCTTTTATATAGAAAAAGTCTCAGAATCTGAGTCATTTTTCCTATAGAAAAAGTTTTAGATTCTAGACAATTTTTTATACATAAATATAAAAACATAAAGTCTGAGATTTTTTTTTTCTAGTATTCTAAGATTTTTCCTATAGAAAAGGTTCATATTTTCTTATTAAACCGTCTTAGATTCTGAAACATCTTTCAGACAGAAATAATCTCAGATTCTGAGATTATTCATTATCTCTGAATATGAGAATTTTTTTCTAAAGAAAAAGTCCTTGAGTCTAAGACATTTTTAAAAAGAACAAATCTCAGATTCCAAGACATTTTTCTTATAAAAAGGTCACAGATTCTGTGTAATTTTTAAGTGTCAGATTGTAATCCTTTTTTTTTTTAGAAAAATTCTCTAATTTTCCTTGAAAAATTTTTTTCTTTACCGCGTCTGCATGTACCACAGAGTGGTGTAGGGTAAAAAAATGAGCGAAATCGAAGGGGGTCATTTCTAAAATTGTCCGATTTTCCATGGAATGTCCCATATGTGTCGTATCTAAAAATTTGCCATATTTCCACTCAACTACCAGTAGAAGGACCATCATATAAATTCAATCACATGTAATTAAAGTCACTCTTTGTCAGTAGCCAATAGAGAAGGATAGAGATACATAAAAGCAGAGAATGAGGTAAGGTAAGAGATGAAAGTAATTTTATTTTTACTATGTGACTTTAATTCATTATTATCTTCAAATATCATACAAAAAATGTCATCATGCTGCTATTTAAGGCATTTATAATTTGTCTCATATCCTTTTTCGTCTGTCTGTTCATATGTCTGCCTGTCTGTCTGTCCGAACTGATTCTATTTTATATCCAACATCATTGTCTATCAGGGTTTTTTTTTTTGTTTATTTTATACTTTTGGGGGGTTTTCATTTCATGTTTGATTTTGTAAGGTCCTACTTTTTATTTCAATGAGTTTGGGTTTACAAGTGTTTCTAATCTTGCATTCACCAGAAATCATTATCATCAAAATATACCATCATGTCAAATGTCATATCTAATGAAAATATTCGTTTGTAAGAGGGTTTTATGTGTATCTATACATAAAATGTGAGGCCAATGACTAAAATTTTCTGTTTTTCATTTTAAAGATGATTTTTTCTCTCTTTGTGCCGGTCATGTAATTTAATAATAATTTTGAAATGAAACGAACTTAATTTGATTTTAAGAAATTAAATACCGATAAAGTAACAAATTGGCTGGAAATATAAGAAGAAAATTAAATTTCGAAAAGACTGACCACAAGGCACGGTGGTACGGAAAACTCTTAGAATCTAAGCAAAAAGTCTCAGATTCTAAGATATTTTTCCTTCAGATTTTTTTTTTAGATTTTCTTAGATTTTTAGATTTTTCTTTTTGGTAAAAGATTCAGTTTTTGAGACATTTTTCCTACTAGAAAAAGTCTCAGGTACTGAGACATTTTCCCTATACCAAAAGTCTAAAATTCTGAGACAGTTTTCCTGTAGAAAAAGTCATAGTCAAAGTCTCTGATTTTGAGGCATTTTTCATATAGAAAAAGTCTTATTTTCGTTAATAAATACTAGGGTATTCATTCGATTAACCGTTAATCGGTTAACCGATTAATTTTGGTCGATTAACTGTTCGAATAATTTAAAATTGCCAATTTTCAAATAACAAATAAACCGATTAATTTGTGTCGATTAACCGATTAACCGAAATTTCTTTTTTTAGTACTTTTGGTTATTTTTTGCTGTTTAATACCCTATTCACACGTACAGTTTTAAATCGTTTTTAGCAGCAATATTTTTAGCACCTTCTTTATTCTATTACATTACAGAAAATGCTAAAAATAATTGCTAAAAACGATTTAAAACTGTAAGTGTGAATAGGGTATAAGGTTCTGCAAATTACGGTTGTGCTTAAAAAAAGTTTAGGTATAAAAAAATAATCGAACTCTCTTTTATCAATCTGTAAAGTTCTCGTTAAGAAAATATTTTATCGATGCCCTTAAAATCTATTTCGGCTTAAAAAAAAAATTAAATTGTTGACCATAGCCAATTTATTATACATTTCCAGCACAATAGATTTTTCTAATAGTTTTTTATGCGCGTAATCCGAAGAACTGGGGGGTGATTGTGTATTTCGATTCGAAAAGAGAAGCTATTCGAACGACATTTTTGGTACCAATTTAAAGTACCTAAAATAATTTTTATGCGAGCGAAAATCTTTTGGTATATTAATGTTTATCCTTTTATTCTAAAAATAAACAAAAAAATATTTTTTTCATAGCGAGTTACATTTTACAAAGGATCAAAACTTTCCGAATTCGAACAGTTTCTTTCGAATCGAATTACACAATTAACCCCCTGATATATCTCATCTTGAGATATTAAGGATTTCGATTAACAATACTGAACTCAAAAAAAAAGTGTGTCCAGTTTCCAACTATAAATTAGTAAAATTTAAACAAATTTAAATAATTTACTACTATAAATTGTGTAAATTTTCAATAACTTTAAGTAGAATTACGCAATTTGTGTAAATTTACCCAATTTACAGTAGAAAACTGAAATCATTTTAATTAGAGTGTGAATAAACATAGATTTTCGCAATGTTCGGGACCCTATAAAACCCAAAATTTTTTTTGATGTGACAAATAATTTAGCATATCTTAAAAAAAAACACTTTTGGAATCCTTCAGATATCTTTTTTAATCACGAAGATATTGACCGATGAAATTATTGCAATTTTGGCACTAAAAAATAAAAGAAAACAAATTTGGAAACCAAACAATTTTTTAAATATTTTTTGGGCAATTTTTTTTTTTTCATTAAAATAGCTTTATTTTTTTTTTGCATTTTTTCACATTTTTTGACATTTAATTGAGGTGATATTTTTCACGATGGTGTCATTTTGGATTGGGGTCATTTTTCAGGATGCTATACAAAATTCTTTACTTGGACTGAGATTGTTGGGGGTATTTGAAGCTTTGACATAGCGGATATGTCTTACGTGTTTATAATAAGATTTTTAAAAGTACATACAATTCGTGGTTTTATATTGAATTTAAATTTTAAATTGATATTATTCGGTTAATCGAATAATTCAAATTTAACCGATTATTAACCGATTAAATCTCAACCCCGATTAATTATTTGCTCGATTAACCGATTAAACAAGAACCTCGATTAATTGAATACCCTAATAAATACTCTCAGATTCTGAGACATTTTTCCTGTAGAAAAAGTTTCCAGATTTTGAGACATTTTTCCTCTAGAAAAAGTCTCAGATTCTCAGATTAGAAAAAGTCTCAGATTCTGAGACAATTTTCCGATAGAAAAAGTCTCAGATTCTAAGACATTTTTTCTAAAGAAAAAATCCCTGATTCTGAAACATTTTTCCTATAGAAAAAGTCTCCGATTCTGAGACATCTTTCTCATAAAAAAAAATCTCAGATTCTGAGACATTTTTCCTATTGAAAAATTTTCAGATTCTGAGTAATTTTTTTTAGAAAAAATCTCAGAGACATTTGTCTACGACATTTTTCCTATAAATAAATCTCAGATTCTGAGACATTTTCCTCGAGTAAAAGTCATAGATTTTGAAACATTTTTCTCATAGTCAAAGTCTCAGATTTTGAGGCATTTTTGATATAGAAAAAGTCTTATTTTCCTTAATAAAAACTCTCAGATTCTGAGAAATTTTTCCTGTAGAAAATGTTCTAGATGTTGAGACATTTTTCCCCTAGAAAAAGTCTCAGATTCTGAGACATTTTTCTTATAGCAAAAGTCTCAGATTCCGAGACATTTTTTCAATAAAAAAAGTCTTAGATTCTGAGACATTTTTCCTATAGAAAATGTCTCAGATTTTGAGACTTTTTTCTTATAGAAAAAGTGTCAGGTTTTAAATATTCTTTTATTGTCAAAGTCTCAGATTTTGAGATACTTTTCATATAGAAACAGTCTCTTATTCCTAAAGAAAATGTTTCAGATTCTGAGACATTTTTCCCCTAGAAAAAGTCTTAGATTCTGAGACATTTTTCTTATAGAAAAAGTCTTAGATTCTGAGACATTTTTCCTATAAAAAAAAGTCTTAGATTCTGAGACATTTTTCCTATAGAAAAAGACTCAGATTCTGAGATATTTTTCTTACAGAAAAAGTCTTAGTGAAATTATTTTCAAAAATAAAATGTCTCAGATTCCGATACATTTTTCCTATTGAAAAAGTCTCAGACTCTGAAGCATTTTTTCTGTAGAAAATTTTATAGATTCTGAGACATTTTCCTATAGAAAACTCTCAGATTCTAAGACATTCTTGCCTTTAAAAAAATTCTATGATTCTGATATAAAAATTCTCAAAAGTCTCAGATTCTGAGACAACTTTCTCATAAAAAATCTCTGATTCTGAGACATTTTTCCCATTAAAAAATCTCAGATTGTGAATTTTGAAAAATCCTGAGATTCTGAGACATTTTTCCTATAAAAAAATTCAATGATTCTGTGTCATTTTTTTTAGGAAAAAGTCTCGGAGACATTCGTCTAAGACATTTTTCCTATAAAAAGTCTCATATTCTCAGACATTTTCTACTAGTCTTAGATTTTGAGACATTTTTCCTACAGTCAAAGTCTCAGATTTTGAAACATTTTTCATTTAGAAAAAGTTTATGATTTCTTTAAAATACTTTCAGATTCGGAGAAATTTTTCCTATAGAAAAGGTCTCAGATTCTGAGACATTTGTCCTATAGAAAAGTCTCAGATTCTGTGACATTTTTCCTTTAACAAAAGTCTTAGATTCTGAGACATTTTCCTATAGAAAAAGTCTCAGATTCTAAGACATTTTTCCTATAGAAAAGTCTCAGATTCTTATACATTTGTCCTATAGAAAATGACTCAGATTATGAGATATTTTTCCTATAGAATATGTCTCAGATTCTGAGGCATTTTTCCTTTAGAATAAGATAAAGATTCTGACACGTTTTTCCTGTAGAAAAAGTCACAAATTCTAAGACATTTTTCCTATAGCAAAAGATTCAGATTCTAAGAAATTTTTCCCATAAAAAATAATGTGTGGTTCTGAGACATTTTTCCTAGAGAAAAAGTTTCAAATTCTGAGGCATTTTTTTCCAGAGAAAAAGTCTCAGATTCTGAGCCATTATTCCTATAGAAAATGTCTCAGATTCTGAGATATTTTCCTATAGAATATGTCTCAGATTCTGAGACATTTGTCCTTTAAAAAAAGTCTCAGATCCCGAAAGATTTTTTCTGTAGAAAAAGTCTTAGATTCTGAGACCATTTTCCTTTAGAAAAAAAATTCAGATTCTGAGACAGTTTTCCTATAGGAAAAGTCTCTGATTCGAAGAGAGTGTTCCTATAGAAAATGTTTAAGATTCTGAAATATTTTTTTTACAAAAAAAAATTCAGTTTCTAAATCCACTCTTTCAGATCACAGAAAATGCACCAAAGTAAATTTGTTTAAACTATTTTATGTTTTTTTTTTTTTTGTTGCAGGAACCGAAATTTTAATTTTATCCTTAAAAACTTTTTTAACCGATTTTAAGGATAAAATGAAAAAAAAACGACTTTACCGAATCTATGAATACCATCCACAATGTTCTTTTTAATGGATAGTAAATTTTCTAACGTGAAAAAAAATTACCAACTTTCATTAGAAATATTCTTTTTATTTTGAGTAAAAATTATTTTCCGATTTGCATGAAACGTAAAATATATATTAAAGAGACAATTCTAAGGTTGGGGTGTCTCGGCTTATCGGCCACATCGGGGTTCAAAACATTGGTCAAAAAATGGCGAAAAAAGGTTTTTTTTTTTGATTTTTCAGCCATTTCTTTCTAAGAAACTATATGATGTTTACATATGAGGCATTCCACACCAAATGTCCAGCGAAAAATCATGTGTACCGTAAACTTCTGAATGGGTGATATGGATAGCCCTATATGGAACTTAGAAAATTGCGTTTTTGGTTTTTCAATTTTTCAAAAACTGGGCTTAGGAGGCGTGGTCAAATATTGGAAAAATGGTCAAATTTGTGGTGAGTTGCCTTGATTAAATATTTATCACATTAAAACGGAATGCACCACAATGTCAAAAATTTACATTCTTATATAGTTTTGTATGGGCTATCGATTAATTTTTTTTTTTTTGGAAAATTTTCAGAACCCGTTCTGAAATTTTCCATTTTTTAAAAAAGTCAATTTATCAAAAATCCGGCCACTTTTTTTTTTCTTTTTAATTTTTTTTTTTAAGTTTAGATGTTTGTCCATCCACACAAAAAAAATCAGAAACACGTTCATCTTTTTTTTCGAGAAAATCGCATTTGAACTTTAAATTTCATAACAATTTAGTAATTTGCTTGTATTTTCTTGTATCAACAGAGCGTATGACGAATATTTATGCAATTAATATTACTCATTCGCAACTTTAAAACAAAGAAATCAATGATGGGTACCAATACCTTTTCGATACCAATACCCGTTAATACCAATTCAAATTGAAAACCAATACCAATTAAAAACCAATACCTTTATTTGTGCGATACCAATACCGATAAAAAACCAATACCGATTCCCCACTACCAATACCAATTAAAAACCAATACTTTTATTCTTCAAAACCAATACCAATAAAAAACCAATACCAATTCATTTTTTTCTACTTTCGTATCGGTTTTGTTTCGGTTTTTTGTATTCTTATTTTCGTTTGTTTTAATTGTGACGTCAAACAATTCTTTTCATCACATTTTTAGGTTTTACCTGACTAATGAATTGCAAAAGTTGTTACATCGATCAGTAATCGTTTGCATGCAATGTCACATAACAAAAAGGAGTTAGCTACTTGAATTTTAAAAGCCATAAAAACATAAAAGAAATATTTTTTGTCACGGTTTTTATGACCCCTAATAAAAGTATATCTTAAAAAATTTAGACCTTTTCTGTGATGAAATTTTTTTCTTTTGCAAACATTGTTAATATTTGATATACATATGTACATTGAATGTCACTGCACTCTCCTTTGCGTTGTAAAAAAAATACTAATGTCCTTTTTTGGAAATTCCAAAATTTTAATTAAGCAGACGTTACAAAATTTTATGTCACAACACCAGAATCCAAAAAATTTTTTTATTGTTTTATTAGAGGCACAGTCATATTATAAACGAAAATCAAAATTACCCAGCAAAAACTTGCATTACCAAGTAATGAAATGTGTAATGGGAAATTCAAAAGTTATAACTACTTCTGATTCGAATTACCTTTCCCATTACATTTACAAGCAAATGTGCCAAATGTAATGATTATCAAACCAGTATTAATAACTAATTACATATGTACTTATAGGTAATGAACAAATTATTTAAATTTTTTTTTTTTAAAATAAAAAAATATTTAATTTAATTTTATTTTTAAGCGTCTAACCTGAATCAAATTACGTCGCGTAAGGCGTAACGCCCAATAATTTTTCGTTTCTAATATTTAAATGTGAGCTGCCGAAATCAAACGGACGTAAAAATTTCAAATTTGATGTGTTTGTTTTTGTTTTTTTTTTACGTCTTGCGCGACGCAATTTAATCAAAATAATGTACAGTGGGTCAAAAAGCGAAAATCTAGTTCTGATTTTTTTTATTTTATTATAATGACTTAGGTAAGTCATTATTAATAAGTCCTTATTTTATATTTCTGAATAATGCTAAAGGTAATTTTCTGTCATTACTAAGTAATTCGAATGGTAATGATTTGTCATTACCAAGTTTTTGCTGGGTATGTTAAAAAAAATTTAATGAACCCAAAATTTTGGTGAAAAATTTTTGATGAAAAAAAGTTTTTGATGAATTTTTTTAATGAAAAGAAAAATTTTTGACGTAAAAAAAATTGATGAAAAAAAATATGAAAAAAAAATTTTTGGTGAGAAAAAAATTGATAGTAAAAAATTGTATTACTAAATTTTTATTTAGTTCGGTTTTAGTCCATATTAATTATTTCTAAAGGAGACATTGGTACAACTAGTGATAAAAACATAATTTTTTTTGAAAACAATATTTTAATTTGTATTTATTTTTATTTAAAGACTTTAAAAATAAATTATTCTTGATTTTTCTTGACAATTTAGTGGGAAATTGTGTAAAATTTCATTTTAGCTTGACAAATGGCATTTTGGCTTGATTCTAGACACGTGCTAAAAAAGCTTGACAATCAAGCCAAATCAAGCCTGTCTGGCAACCCTAATGATAACCGATTTCGATCACCTTTTTCAAAAAAATATTTGTGTATGAAAAGGATGAAGTTCAGGTATATTTTGTTACAAATGTTAAGGGCCTAATTTTGTAAATCACTCGCGTTGAACACATCACCAACGCAAACGTGAACGCGAGGCTGAAAAAATGCAATTTTGTAAATCACTACGTTTTTGCGTTCAATCTTTACGTTATATGCTATTTACATATGCCCCGAAATCCACATAAATTTGGATTTCAAATCCAATTAAAATCTATACCGTTTACATATGCTTTTTTGACATTTAGCGGGATTTTGTTTGTACTAACTCTGTATTTTCTTTTGATTTGTGTACAGGGTTGTTAGTTGGAAAATTACCCAATTTTATAAATATTTCTAAAAACAATGATTTTTCTTTGCCGGAGCCAATATTTTCAATCCCACTAGTATATGTTGGGACCACAATATCAAAAAATGTGTTTTTATGTAGAGCTGCTTCTTTAAATGCAAGAAAATTAACAATTTTGCCAAGTTTGGGGCCGCCACCATTGAGTGTTTTTCTTTGTTAGGAAGACCAAATTGGTCAACTAAATTGTACGTTTACCATTTGCAATGGTAAATTTTAAATGAAACATTGTTAAACATTGTTTTTATTAATCTTTTAATAGTTTTAAAAAAATAAATTTTAATTGTTTTTTTTACTTTATAAAAAACGACAACAGCTGATAAAAAATCGTGTGCAGCGTTGTAAAAAAAGCATTAGGGATGATTATTTTGGGAAAACCCATAGTTGTACAATTAAGTAGTAGAAATTTTTTGGATTTTAAATTACGATTTTACGATTTTCTCAAAATCCAAGTTTTTTTTGTATGGGATTTGACATTTGAAATCCAAAAAAGTAATTGGATTTACTTGGATTTTCATTGAAATCCCATTTTTTTTGGATTTCGAGGCATATGTAAATGGCCTATTATCACTTGAAATGTCAATTACATAAGAATCGGTGTTGCCAGATATTATAAAATTGAGAAAATTGCCTACCCATTTTGTAGGGGATACACACCCATTTTCGTGAGGAAACACATATTTATGATAAGGCAACACCTACAAAGAGAATATTTGAGAAACAAGAGAACAAAAAAAAGTAAACAAAAGAAATTTTGTATTTTAAACATAAATTAGTTGAAAACAGTCATGGGCCGTCAAGCTATTTTCGATGTTTTTCTTCTGCCGGAGAAGATTTTTTTACATGTTTATTACTTTTTTATTGTATGTTTACATATTCCAACATTATTAACTTATATTTTGCTATTTAAAAGCATTTTTGTTACATCAACGCCCCAAAATTTCAAGTGATGATTTTGACATTTCAAGTGATGAAAAAAACTCTCTTGCGTTTTACAAAATTCCATTTTCCACACAATTTGTTCTAAAAACACGTAAGTCAACGCGAAAAAAACAGCTGTTCAGCGTCCGTGTTTTACAAAATAGAAAATTGTCCAACGCGAGGTAAATAGCCGCGTTGCGTTTTACAAAATTAGGCCCCAAGTCTCATCCATAGAAAAAATAGAAATGAAACAGAGTCGTATTTCGCTTGAATAAGTATTAGTGACAGCACATTATGTAACTTTTGACGTTTAATAAAAACAATGCAACATAAAGGAGAACAACAACAAAGCAAACAACAAAAGAGAGAAAAATAGTTTTTAAACTATCAATTGTGCGTATTATCTAAAAAAAAACGTTGAATAGAGCAAAATAATCAATTAATTTAATTAAATAAAAGACAAAAACCATTTTTTAAAAACAAAGAATTGAATTTAATATTAAATACGTGTGAGATGAGGAAGAACAATCATTTTGCCACCATATTGGAAAATACATCAAATACAACACTGCGTACCTTCTAATCTTTTCTATGGTCTCATCTTTCTGCAGTTAAAAAATATCTCCCCTTGACCACCGGAATTTATATGTGCATTAAATGCAATGTTAAATTAAATTAAATCTGACTACTTCAGGATATTATTGCCAGGACTACATGCTATCAGCATCCTTGCTCAATTGGGAACTTTTAAAATAGCTAAAATGTTAAAAAAACTGTGTTGAAAAAAATCGGTCCATGTTAGGATCTAGCCCCCATACAAACGTCCCCTTTAAATTTGGCAAAAACTACTCTTAAAACCCTATTATAATAAGTATGCTTTTGAAATTAAGCAGGTAAAAGCATTTAAAAATTATCATTGCAAATTTTACAGAAAACGGACCAGTTCTACTTGTATTACCCAGGGATCCAATCAGTTCATATTTGGATTTGAGACCAATTTTTGGGAAAACTTGGTGTAGAGCATAATTTGGTTGGTCTTCACCGACTTTAATTTTCTCACTTGTTGGGGGTTCGCGAGAAATTTGAAATATTGAAAAGGGATCGCGATGCAAAAGTTAGTGAGAAGCTCTGCTCTAGACTCACACTCAGAATTTTTCAACTCACAATCACGTGATTTAAATGAAAATCACTTTTTTGAGTCACGCAAATCACGGGACCAGCGACCATCTCCAATTCAAATACATAAACAAGAGACAGGTGTCTTTTCATTTGTTTAATCTATAACATCTGTAAATTTTATTTAAAATGAAGTGTCCACCTTTGAAAAAGTTTCCTTGTAGGTCTGAACCCAAAAAGTTTCAAGGCACTTATTTATTACCTTAATATAGTCACTTGACTTAAATGAAAATCACTCTATAACCAAATGATTTAAATGAAAAGCACTCACGCTCACGCGTGAATCACGGTACCTGAGACCATCTCCAATTCAAATACTTAAACAAAAGGCAAATGTCTCTTCATTTGATTCATCTATAACTAGGGCTGTCAATCCCGAAATCCCGAATCCCGAAATCCCGGGATTTTTGTCATAAAATGAATCCCGAATACCGGGATTTTTAAGCTCAAATCCCGGGATTTTTGAAACATTAAAAATGTATGAGATTTTTTTTTTTTAAATACAACTTTGTTCAATTATTGTTACATTTACATCAACAAATTAAAACTAAAACTTTTTTTTGAATTTTCAACGTAGCTGGCCACGAATTTTGCTGAGCTAAGAATTCTATCCAGGCTTGCTGAATAATAGTCCAACGCACTAACCATTAAGCCACAGTCACGGAGCCCTTTGACCAAAGTTGGCAGATTTTGGCGAAAATTTTCTAAAAAACCAAAACATTGATCAAAGAGCGCTACGGGTAAATTTAATCGGATTGGCCTCAAATTTTTAGGTCAAGGAGAAAAAAAATTTTCCGGAACGTTCAAAATTGGAAGAAAAACTTTTTTTATACAAAAAAATGCAAGTCTAATGTATTATATTATTACATTTCCCCTATAAATGTTTTTATTATTTAAAATTTTCTTTAAATTAGTTTTAAAATTATACAGTGCAACATTATTAATATTAATAATTACTTGAAAACTGCATAAGTGGCGTATACTTAATATTTTAATTACCTTTAAATAACAATAAGAATAATTAGAAATCATTTTTTTTTAGTAATTTCGTTGTAGCGAAATCGACCCAAAGGTTTTCGTTGGAATCAAACCCACGACTCCCTGCTTAATATTCTAGCACGCTACCAACTAATACACAGTAGCCCAATATGCACAATAAAATTGAAACATAAAGAGTCTACTATTTTTTTACTTTTATAATCAAAGAAATTTAATCCAAAAAAATCCCGGAATCCCGAAAAATCCCGGGATCCCGAAAAATCCCGTGATCCCGAAAAATCCCGGGATCCCGGGATTTCGATTTTCAAATCCCGAATCCCGGGATTTTAAAAAACCGATCCCGTTTGACAGCCCTATCTATAACATCTGTAAATTTTGTTAAAAATGAAGTGTCCACCCTGAAATACTTTCCTTGTAGGTCCGATTTCAAAAAGTTTCAAGTCACTTATTTATTACCCTAATGTAGTACTTAATTTGAATGAAAATCACCCTGTAATCACGTGATTTAAATAAAAATCGCTCGCGCCTGAATCACGTGGTTTTTTGAGTCACGCAAATTACGGGACCACAGACCATCTTTAATTCGAATACATAAACAAAAGGAAAGTGTCTCTTCATTTGATTCATCTATAACATCTGTAAATTTTATTAAAAATGAAGTGTCCACCCTGAAATAGTTTCCTTGTAGGTCCGATTTCAAAAACTTTCAAGGCACTTATTTATTTATTTTTTTTTTATTTTTAATTCATTTATTACCTTAATATAGGCTTATATTCTGAATTTCAAAAAAATCGGTTAACATTTAGGACCTTTAGAAACTTTTGGCCAAAAAACCTACCATCTCCCCCCAGTGTGCACTGTGGGGCGGACAGAAGGACGACTTACGTTAAATTAATTAATATTAACGATAAAACCTTTTGCATACAAATACCAAAACCGATATAAGATAAATACCAATACTTATTAAAAACCGATACCGATTCGAGGCTAAAACCAATACCAATACCCAATACCTAAATAATTCAAAACCAATACCGAAACCTATACCAATTCAACAAAAAATGAAAACCAATACCTATACCAATACTAATATAATTTTAAAAACCAATACCAATACCAATACTTTTATCGAATTGGTACCCATCCTTGAAAGAAATACAAGCAAATAACAAAATTGTTATGAAATTTAAAGTTCAAATGCGATTTTCTCGAAAAAAAAGATGAACGTGTTTCTGATTTTTTTTTGTGTGGATGGACAAACATCTAAACTTAAAAAAAAAGTGGCCGGATTTTTGATAAATTAACTTTTTTAAAAAATGGAAAATTTCAGAACGGGTTCTGAAAATTTTCCAAAAAAAAAAATTTTTAATCGATAGCCCATACAAAACTACTATATAAGAACGTAAATTTTTGACATTGTGGTGCATTCCGTTTTAATGTGATAAATATTTAATCAAGGCAACTCGCCACAAATTTTACCATTTTTCCAATATTTGACCACGCCTCCTAAGCCCAGTTTTCGAAAATTTGAAAAACCAAAAACGCAATTTTCTTAGTTACATATAGGGCTATCCAAACAACCTATTCAGAAATTTACGGGACACATGTTTTTCTGTAGCGGGACATTTGGTGTGGAATGCCTCATATAAGAAGAAAGGTTTTGCCTATCCAACGGTGGAATAACCTTGTAAAAGTTTGGCTTCGTAAAAAACTTTTTTCATGAAAATGTGGAAATTTTTGTGGGGTATTAATATGCAGACATAGACCTACGATGTCCATATGAATACGAAATAATCTTTATTTAATTTAAGTTGACACGTATTTTTGCTCTAGAGGATATTCCTGTTAGTTCGTGAGTTATCGAAATTTTCCTGGAGGTTCACATTGTTTCATAAGGGGACAACGAAATTTTAAAAAACTGATGTAGCCGATAAGCCGAGACACCCCCAACCTTTAAATCGTCTCTTTTATATATATTTAAAGTTTCAGTTAAATCGGTTCATAAGGGTTGAGATACTTCCCTTGTAAGAGGAAAAAAGTGTGTACTTTTTTAGGGCCATGTCACAGACTCAATTCCGTTCGGTTTTTAAAAAAGTAGTTACTCGTAAGAAGCAAAACGAATATTATTTTTTTCGGAATGAAATCACTTTAAAAAACAAAGTGGAATTGAATTGCATAAAAGTGGTTTCATTCTGAAAAAAATATTAGCTTTGAGTTTTTCGAGTAAACCACTTTTTCCAAATCCGAACGGAATTGAGTCTGTGACATGCCTCTCAATCTCCGGAAATTCAATTCTCGTGACGATTGGAATAATGAATCCTCTTGCGGAAAAAATTTGGGAGAAACATAATTTTAGAATTCTAATAAGTTAAAACATTATACTTAAATTATTATACTTTAGTGACGCGATGAAACTGACAAAGAATTCTCTTGACTTTACTAGAGTTTTTGCATCCTCCTATTTTACGAGAATTCTTAGTAAAAAATTCAAGCTTTTTGTATATTTACAAGCTTTTTACCAATAAAATTTACAATTTTTTTGACTCGATAAAACTACAAGAAATTCTTGTGACTTTACTCAATATTTTTTTTTTATAAAATGGGACTAAGGGACTTTTTATAGCAATTTGACAATTTGATAAATTTTCAAGAGTGGGATACATTTGAAAATTAATTTTTTAAGAGTAAAAAGCGACAAACAAACTTTTGGATGTTTGATTTTTATTTTACAAACAAATTTATTTATTTTTCATGTAGGACTCTCTTAAATATTAAATGTCCTCAGTTTATAATGTATATTTATTGTTAAATAAATTCTTGTACCATTTACAATGCTATTTTTTTATTTTTCATTTCAGGTCAGTAATTCAAATTTAATAATTCTTTAAGTGAGTATAATTTAATTAATATTTTAGTCGTAGTCTGATATTAAAATATTCCATGAATTCTGTTGCTTAGAGTTATATGATTTTACTAAAATTATCTTTATCTTTTACAAAGTTTAAAGTCCCACATCTGCTGGACAAAAACCTTTTTTTTTTGGCAGCCTCCGACTTCATTTTCGTTATATTTTATTTTTTTTTTTATTTTTTTTTTAACTCCAAACAAAAATCATAAACAAAAAATTTATTTTACTTAAATGAATTTGCATTTTGTGATTTATGTATGATTATATTATTTTAGAGTGCTACTGAAATACCAATAAACTAAACCAGAGATACAAAGAAAAAGGTACTAAAAAGAAAAATATAAAAACAACAACCAAAAATTCACAGACCAAGAAAGAAACAAATAACAAGTAAGAGTGTTATATTCGGCTGTACAGAATCTTGTATACCCCTTCAACACATTAAAAAAAATTGCAGGGGTGTTTTATTTTTTTTGAGAGATGGTCAGCGGAAGCGTTGGGGGACACCTTTCTTCTTGCCGTAAGTGTTTACTAATTTTTGTACTATAGTTATACAATTTGATTATTATTTTATTTACCCGACAATTCTGAAATTTTCGGATAAAAATTGATTTTTTTTCTCTGTTTGAAGTTCAAGTCTGATAAATTACAATTGGGGTTTTCCGTTGAAAAATGTAAAAGTTACATGCATTTGAGTAAAAAATGTGAAATTCAGATTTTATACATTATTGGTTTATTGAGTGTTATAACAACATTTAACAAATTTAAAAAAAATGGTTCGATTCACGATATTTGACATTTATTTACTATGTAAAATCGATCGCTGATTGTGAGTCCGAAAATTAAGTTAAAAAGTTCAAAATCCTCGATCGATTTTAAGACGATCTAGCGATGTCCGTCTGTCCGTCCGTCCGTCTGTCCGTCCGTCCCACAGTGGGGAAAATGAACGTTTTTTGTCCGATTTTGCCTACAGGTCGCAATTCTTAACCGATTTTAGTTTTTCTTCTTTTGAAATTTAGATAATAAAATTCCTCATCGGCCTGTCAGGTGGAAAATCGTTTTTGTTTTATTTGAATATTTTTTTAAAGTTCAGAAAATATTATTTTTTTTAGAATTTTTGCTCTAAAAAATGTAATAGGCAGGGGACGAATAAGCTGTATGGACAAAATAAAAGGTATTTGAATCCCTTATAAATGACATTAATAGCATTTGTTAATTTATTATTATTTTGGATTTTATAAACATATGAAAACTTAAAAATGTTCACTTTTAAGTACCTATATCATTTTAAATAATGTACCAATGTCAATGAAATTTTCTTTAGATTAAAGCTTAACATTTTCTTAACCATTATTGGCAAATAAAGTATTTTTGCAAAATTGTTTAACTCTTCTTTTCGAATTTATAATGTAACAACTTTTTTTTTTTACATAGACTAAAAAATAATTTTAAAATTCCAAAAATTATAAGGTAAAATTTAAGCAAAAAATAAAATATTTTTTTTTTAAAAAAATGTTGTGTACCTATTATGGCTAAGCAAAACATAAGCTTTAATTTAAAAAAAAATCATTGAAATTGGTACATTATTTTTAAAGATATAGGCTTTTAAAAGTGAAAATTCTTGAGTTTTTGTCTGGTAATAAAAACCAAAATAATTATATATTTTCAAATACTAATCACGTCGTTGATAAGGGCTTCCAATACCTGTAATTAAGTCTATAAAGCATATTCGTCCCATGTCTAATACATTTTTTATTCCAAAAATACTGAAAAAATTAAAATTTTCTGAAATTTAGGAAAATATAAAAAGTAATCCGAAATTTTTATTCAAAAATCTACCATGACAGATCGATGCGGAATTTTATTAGCTAAAATACAAAAAAAGAAAAAACAAAATCGGTTAAGAATTGCGACATGTAGGCAAAATTGGACAAAAAAAGTCCATTTTTCACCACTGTGCCCGTCTGTCTGTCTGTCTGTCTGTTAAAAACACGCTAACTTTTGAAAGACTTTACAGAGGCTCCTGAAGTTTGGCATATATGTTGGGCATTTACCTGGTCAGGTTGGTATTGCAATCCAGCGAAATCGGTCCAGTGGTTCAAAAGTTATGAGCAAAAGATTGAATTTCGGCAAGGGTTTTTCGTGAATTTACGCAAGATAAAAGACATGCTAACTTTCGAAAGCTTGGCATAGATATTTGTCGTTTTCCCTGGCCTCGTTCGTATTAAATTTCAGCCAAATCGATCCAGTGGTTGAAAAGTTATTAGGAAAACCGTGTATTTCAGATTACTTTCACTTTAAATTCACGTGTTGAAAACCCGTTAAACATGTTTTTAAAACATTGGCAAGTCACTAAAAAATTTAACCACGTATTTTTGTCACTCAAAAATATTTTTACACTAAAAAAAAAAAAATTGTACGCTCAAAAAAATTTACACTCCAAAAAAAAATTTTGTAAATTATTTTTTTTTTTTTTTTCAAAAATTAATAAAAAAAAAGTTGTTTTACACAACATAAAATATTTTTAATCAAAAATTTAATTTTTTTCACGCTAGAAAATTTACTTAAAAAGAACATTGCGGAGGGTATACAAAGATTCGGCCAAGTCGAATTTAACTTTTCTACTTGTTTTGGTTATTTTGGATATGTCGAGTGTAAAACACACAATTATAACTGTATTAGTATAAAAACTATTTTTTTTTTTTTTGCAATTTTACTTAAATGCATATATCTTTTACAATTTTCAACGGATTTGTTTAAAAACCTTTTTTTTTCTTCGAATACATCAGACTTGAACTGTAAACAGAGACATGAATTGAACGAAAAAATAAAAGTTTTTGAAATTTACAATAGCCCTGTTTTCGCATAACCGTATATACGCTTACCCATACAAATTTTAAATTATCCACGCTTATTTTTAACTTGTATAATTATCGGCGGTAAAATGAAGCTTCGATAAAAAGTGATGCCAAGTTCACATTTTTATTGTATTGTCAAAGACACAACCCTTTTTCTTTGTTAATAGCAAATACACAAACCTTTTTCACAGAAGCGATGCCAAGTAAATTTTTTTAAACGTGGATGCGTTTTCGGTTAATCGGTTAATGTTAACATGTATACGGTTATGCGAAAACAGGGCTAATATAACTTAAGTTTTCCACCTAAGTTCAGTAAAATTGAAACAAAACTGTCGATATATCGAGTAAAGCTACTACTTAGACGATAATCAGATTGAAATTTTTTGTTTGTGCAGAATTGATAAAGCATTTAATTACATTTGATTTAAAACCAAAAAAATGCATGAAATGAAAAATGTGCAATATCTCGAAAACTGTTCTATTTTTGTACCTTTGAACTTAATTTTCATATAAGGCGTGAGATTTTACAAGGGAACTTAATGTAAAATGTTGTAGATTGCAATTTTTTTTCAATTTGTTTACTAGTGTAATAAATATACTTTATGGAAACCCAGGCCGACACCTCGATGAGTTGCAAAGGGAGTGACAAACGTATATATACCCTCTACCACTAAATGTAGGGTATAAAAAGGACTTTAGTAAACAAACAAATAAATTAAATGGAAAAAAAATCGTTTTAAAAAAATTCCAAATACATGTTTTTTTTGGAAAAGAATAAAACGCAAAAGCAATAATAGGGGAATACACAGAATTATACTAGAAATCATTTAACTGAGGCTAGTCAATTTTAATAATGATCTATGGAATAGAATATTTCTACTTACAAGGAAAATCTTTCAACGGTTGTATACTGATTTGCCTGAAAATTAAATTATGTATAAATGACGATTCTAAGGTTGGGGTGTCTCAGCATTTCGGCCATATAAGTGTTTAAAACATTATGAATTAATATGGTCATTCAGAAAAATTCTGATAAATCTCGAATTAACAGGAATATACTCTACACGGTGAGCCTCAGCGACGTTTAGGTTGAACTTTAGTGTCGACGAAAAGTGTAACGCAGTTTTACTTGGTCTTGATCAAAGGTCACACAGCTGTTGACATCGAAAATGTAGGTGTTAAATTTCGCGAGATATCGCGTATTTATATAATTTTTTTTTATTTATTTATATTTTAAGACCGGTTCTTTAGAAATAATAAAAAAAGGTGGTATGCAGTTTGATTTGAGCATTTTGGAAGAAATTAAAACTGTCCACAAAAAAATTATAGCTGCTCACTTTCGCGAGAAATAGTGAAAAACAGCTTTTTGGGGGTATTTCTTGTTTTGATTAATAAAAGAAGTTTCTTTAACATTGTTGAAAAACACGAAATGCAGTTTGATTTGCTATTGATTAAAGGTGATAAGGCTGTTAACATTTAAATTCTAGCTGCTCAATTCTTCGAGATATCGCTAAAAAACTCGCTAAACTACTATTTATTCATTAATTTATGTTATTTTTGGTCTGTAAAAACATGTACTTCTATTAACGACACAAATGTGGCATGCAGTTTGAATTCGAGGTTATTAAAGGTGACAAAACTGCAAGCATCAAAAATATAGATGATCAATTTAAAGAGAAATTGCAAAATTACTGTCCAAGCTTTTATATTAATTAATTTATTTTTTCTTAAGTGTCTAAAATAAAGGAAAAAAATCAAGAAACGACAAATATATTGTATGCAGTTTAAATTTTATGTGGTAAAACTGCTCAAATCAATATCTTGACAGCTAATTTACGCGAAAAATAAAAATTTTTCCAATTTTTTATTTTTGTTTTAATTTTGCGATTTCTCGCGAAATTGAGACGATATGATTTCGATGTTAACTATTTTGTGACCTGTAAATAAATACAATTGAATCTGCATTTTCAGTTTTTAAAAATATTTAAAAAACGTCATTGTCAAAATTTTAGAAAATACAAAAATCACTAATTTCGCGATATCTCGCGAATGCGAGCAGCTACAATTTCGCTCTTAACAGTTTTGTGACTTTTAATCAAGTAGAAATCGAACTGCGTTTACACTTTTCGTTGACACTAAAGTTCAACCTAAACATCGCTGAGGCTCACCGTGTCTAGAGCAAAAATACGTGTCAACTTTAATTTTATAAAGGCTATTTTATAATTGTAGATCTATGTCTTCACAAAAATTTCCACATTTTCGTGACAAAAAATATTAAACAAAGCCGAATTTTTATGAAGTTAAACCGTTGAATAGGTATTAAAAAAATGTTTTTCCATATAAGAACATCACATAGTTTGCAAAGATTAAAAATATCAAAAAAACAAAAAAAAAAAACGAAATCGTAATTTTTTTAACCTCTAAATCCCCGATATGGCCAATAACACGAGACACCCAACCTTAATTTCGTATCTTTTATATAAGGTATTCCACATCGTTCTGAATTTTTTAATTTTTTAAAAAAGTCAGTTTATAAAAAATCCGACATTTTTTTAATTTTTTTTTAGTTTAGATTTTTGTCTATTCACACAAAAAATTTTCACGAAAGCATTTTTAAAATTTTTTGCGAAAATCGCTTTATAATACTAGATTCATAAAAATTCTGTAATTCTCTTGTATTTTATTGTGTCAACACCGCGTATGAGTAACAAAAATTCATTGGTTTCGAAAATATTGCTCATACGCGGTGTTGACACAATAAAATGCAAGAGAATTACAGTAGAATCTCACAAATTAGAACTCTCACAAATTAGAACTGTCCAGAAATTAGAACCGGTTATTTTAATGTATTAGACGCTCTGAAATTAGAACCTTTGGTTCTAATTTCTGGAAGTTTTTTTTTTTTATTTTCACTACAAAATGTTTTTTTTTAGTTTTTTTAAGCTAAATAGGGGAAAACCCGAATTATTATTAGTTAACGCTCTAAAATTAGAACCAGTGGTTCTAATTTCTGGACTTTGTGTTTGTTTTTGTTTTTTAAAAATTTTATAAGCGTAAGAGAAATCGAAAAATGGAATGAAGATGGGTTTAATGACGTATCAGATAGCAGTGACGATGAAATAATCGATGTAACGCCTGTTATTTCTCATTTCAAAGCGCTTAAAAGCGTTTTTCTACAAATTTAATGTCTTAAATTAATTAAATATTAACAAACAAAAATTGTTTTGTGTTAAAATAAAGCATTCGTAACTGTTTTTATTGTTCCTTTCTCATTTTCTTTGAAAAAAAAAATGTCCAGAAATTAGAACTTTTCAGAAATTAGAACTACCCGAGGAACAAAGTGGTTCTAATTTGTGAGATTCTACTGTATAGAATTTTTATGAAATCCAATATTCAAATTCGATTTTCTCGAAAATTATGAAAATGTCCTTCCGATTTTTTTTGTGTGGATAAACAAACATTTCAAAAACAATAAAACAAATTTTTGCCGGATTTTTGATAAATTTACGTTTTTAAAAAATGAAAAATTTCAGCACCGCTTCTGAAAATTTTCCAAAATAAAAATTTTAATCAAATTTAAATGCATTTAAATGCATATTAATTGCATTTTTTAAGTGACACAATTTTAAAATTTTCCGTTTAAAGTTGAGGAATTTAGCTTTTAATTTCAATTTTGATTATTAAAATCCGATATTTACTTAAGAGGTGATCTATAATAGAGATGGGCGCTGGTCACGCATGAGTGTGAGTGATATTCAATTCAATCACGTGATTGTGAGTGAGTGTGAGTAGAAAAAAATCTGAGTGAGTGATTAGTGAGTGAGTCATTTATTTTTTGCGTGAGTTTGCGTGATTAGATTTTTTGAGTTGCCCAATTTTTTTACATTTTTTGTAAAAAAAAATTTTTTGAGTTTTTTTTTTTTGGTCAGAAAATTTTATTGCGTGAGTAGATTTTGCGTGACTCACGAGTGAGCCTGATTGAATCTGGCGGGAGCCACGAGTGGGCGTGACTAAGTTTTTTATTACTCAGATGAATAGTGAGTGAGCGTGGTTAAAAAAAAATTGCGTGAGTGATTAGTGAGTGATTCTATTATTTTTTGTGTGAGCGTGAGTGAGTGTGAGTCAAAATCCACTACGCGACCATGTCTAATCAATATATTTTCAAACTAAATTTTTGTGATTTTTAAAAAATTAAAATCACAAATAAGTTTTTGGAATTTAATTAAACCAGGCGGTCGGCATCCAACTCAAGCACTCAAACATTAACTGCCTGGGATTAATAGAATGAAGGTTGAAAGAGGAATCGAAACAAAGGCTTTTTGTTTTCTTTAAAAAAAAAACACTTTTATATGGTTTTAAAGAAAAAAATTTATGAAATTTACGTTTATAAAATGTTAGTGATTTAATATAAATAAAAAAAAAATTAGTAAAAATGTAAGTCAGAGCTTCTCACTTACTTACGCTTTGCGACCCCTTTTCAATATTTCAAATTTTTCGCGACCCCCCCCCCCCCCCAATGTAAAAAAAAAAAATATTAACTTTGACCTCAGTTTTTTCAAATACATGGAGTAATGGAAAAATTTGGAAACCAAATTCAGAAGCAGCATTGAAAGATTAATCGAAACCGTGTGGTCAGATCCCAGACGTATACAAAAAATTTCAAGTAAAAAACTTCCAAGAAATAAAAGATACTCAATTTTTGTGAACTTTAACCTCAATTTTCTCAAAAACTTGGAAACCAGTTCCCGAACTACGGCATTTTATATCGAAACTTACTATCTTCATCGATTTTTTATTTCCGAAAATTAAAGAAAAACACCAGTTAAACCTGATCAGAAATGAAGAAATGTTAACCAAGAAAGCATTTAAAGTCCAATTTGGAGTAATGATAGTTCTTTTTTCAAAATTATGTACCAATGTTTGGTATCGATCACTAATTTAGATCCGTTATTCGGATCCAGTTTTGGAATCAGCATTAAAAAGTAAATCGAAAAAAGTGGTCAGATCCCAGACGCATCCGAAAATTTCACAAACAAAGCTCTTTAAAATGCACAAGAATACGTTTTTGTGAACTTTGCCTTTAATTTTCTCAAAAACCTAACGTACTAGAAATATTTGGAACCCAGATTCATAATCAGCATCGAAAAGTTTATAGAAAACAAACTGTCAGATCCCAGACTCAGCCAAAACACTTCACAAATAAGTGTTGTTCATCCCGAGTAATTAACAACTTCAAAGTGATTACGGAAGGACCATAAGTGATGGAAAAAATATTTTTCTTTAATAAAAGTATTGGTATATTTTTATAACACAACAATTTAAAAAAATGTGTTTAAATATACCAAAATTTAAGGTTTTAACAAATTTGTTCGCGACCCCCCTGAGACCCACCGTTTGAGAACCATTGATGTAAATAAAGTACAAATTTCATGACTTAAAAAAAACAAAAATTTTCCTTGATCCCAGATCCCAGAGAACAAAAAGAGAGTTGAATCAATTACAATCTCTTTAATTTGATTTCTCTATGATTCAACTGTAAATTGAAATGACTAAATAACTGCATACGGTATCTATATACACAAAATGAAAAAAAAAAATCTGAAGACCCCAGGTCAAAAATTACCCTTTTTATCGTGCTGTTTTATGGAAACGGCGATATACTTTATGGGGTCCTAGACCCACATTTCAAGGTGTTACAAACGGAATGACAAACTTATATAAAACCCTCTATCACTAGAGTAGAAAAATATACCAGAGTGTAAATTTTTAAAATTGTGGCGCATTCCGTTATAATTTAATAAATATTTACTCAAGGATACTTTACACAAATTTGACAATTTTTTTAATATTTAACCATGCCTCCTTTGCCAGTTTTTCAAAAACTTAAACCAAAAATGCAATTTTCTAAGTTCCATGTAGAGATTTCATAGCCGTAATTTCAACAAACAGATAACTATCGGTGCATAGATATCTACACTCAAAAAAAAAATTTTGTAAAATGACATAAAATCCCCGTGATTTTACGGGGCAGGTTTTGTAAAATATGTACTAGCAAGAATCCCCGTAATGTTACGGGGATAATTTGTAAATTGATTTAACAAAAAAATTACGGGGAGAAAGTGTAAATTTACAATTTTTTTTGAAAAATATTATTGTAGACTTACAAAATTGTAGATTTACAAATTGTTTGGTTTAACTACAGTTTTTTATGGCAAAAAACTTGTATATTTACAGTAAAAAGTGGTAAATTTACAATTTTTATTGTAAATATACCATTTTTTCTTATTTTTTTGCCGTAAAAACAGTAGTTTAACCAAATAATTTGTAAATTTACAATATTGTTTTTGTATTTTCTACTTCATTTTTGTAAAATTACAAATTTTTCTTATATTTTCAAGAAAACTAGTCAAAAAATTACCTTTTTTCGAATTTTTAATTATTTTAGCAAGTATTTTTGAAAAATTATAAAAAAAACTTTGGATATTGTAGATTGGACGTTTAAGTACCTGGTAAAATAAGAAAAAACTTAATTTTTCATAATTGACAGCTTTTGATTGACATTTAGTGGCAGATTTAAAAAAGAAGTAAAAAAAAATATGGTAAAATTACCCAAAAATGGTAAAAATACGACAAAAAACTAGAACAATAATGTAGTAAAAACATATAAAAATTGTGGTATTTTACTTAAAGCAAGTTACCAAAAAATTGTCTTGATATTCAATTTTTTTGACAAAGCTTACAACTAATTAAAAAATGTTTGTATCCGGAACTTAAAAAATTTTCAAAATTTTTTTATGAAATTTTTTATTTATAAAAAATAATTTTTAACAAAATATGGACTTAGAAAATTTTTGCGTCTCCTATTGTTGCATAATTATTTTTCAATACAAATTTTTGTTTAATTACATTTTTTGTGTCAAAATACTGAAAACCTTGTAAACTAAAAAATCTTGAAAAAAAAATTGTTTGTAATAAAACATTTTTTGGTAGAAAGTCTAAATACTATCAAATAAAATGTTGTTGTACAATTACAATTTTCTTGTATAAAGCAACTAAACACCTTGTAATTTTTTTTTAATTTGTAAAATAATTATTTTTTTTTGTTAATTTACCTAAAAAAATTGTTAAATAAATTTACCAACATATTATAGTAAAATTACAAAGCGCACGGTAGTTTTTGTTTTATTAAAAATACAAGAATTTTTGTAAATAGACAAAAATATTAGTAAAATAGAATTACAAGACCTTTTGCTTGTAATTTTACAAACTTTTTTTTGAGTGTACCGTGTAAGTAAAATTTTGTAAACTTAACTCTTAGGTAAATATAATTTTCGGTAAGGCTATGTAAAGATATCTAATACCCAGCAAAAAGTTGGTAATGACATGTCATTACCATTCGCATTACTTGGTAATGACAGAGAATTACCATTAGCATTATTTTGAAAAGTAATATAATGACTTACTAATAATGGTTTACCGAAGTCGTTATGTTAAAATGAAAAGAAATGTTTTAGTCATGTTAATTTTTTTTAATATTTTTAATGTATCAATTTATTTAAATTTAACAAACTGAAAATTAGAGTTGAAAATCGCATTAAATTTAAATACAGACATCCCAACATAACCTTTATCCCAAAAGATCTTTGATGAATTTATTTATTTTGTGATTTAAATCGCAAAAGGGGGTTAGAAATTGGCATTTGTAAAGTTTAGGGCCCTGACTCCTAATTTGATAAAACTTTGTGAGTTGGTAGAGGGGTCAAAGATAGAGGGGTCAAAGATACGTCGAGTGGTACCAGTTTCATCGAGCGTTCATGCCACCTTTCAGAGGGGAGGGGCCTCAAAGTTAAAAATTCTTTTGTAAACATCTTTAAAAACTACTTGTCCGATTTGGACGATATAAGTTGCATTAGAGAGCTAATGAAAATACCTATCAAGGTAAGATTTGGTTTAATTAACCCCTTAAGTGCCAAAACTTGGTTTTAAAATTTTTTGTCATGATTTTTTTTTTAAGTTGGTTGATATCTCTAAACAGAAAAACAAAAAAAAAAAAAACACTGCATAATGTTCGTAGTTCTAAATCAATTTTTAACAAAACAAAAAACAAAGTCCAACTTTGGCTCTTAATATCTCGGGTAATTTGAGAGATACAAAGCTAGTTGTTGACTCAAATGAAAGCTTGATATCTTGGCAACCAACCTATTTGGGATACATTTTTACCTATATAAGTACAGTTTTGAGATATCACCCATATTTAAAAAAAAAGTCATGATAAAAAATTTTAAAACCCTGCTTTTGCATTTAAGGGGTTAATAAAACTAAGTCACACCTTCTGCATTATTGAAAGGTATTTGCAACTTATCTCGTACAAATCGGAGCAGTAGCTTTTAAGATATTTACAAAAGAATTTTTAATTGTGAAGCCCCGAACCTGCGAAAAGGGGGCCTGTCCACTCCTTGAAATTGGTACCACTCGATGTATATTTGAAGCCTCTACCAACACACACAATTTTTTTATAAAATGTTGGGTCAAGGCCGCCAACTTTACATGTTCCTTTTTTTAATTTACGGCAAGCTCGATATTCTATATTTATGCCACCATACACAAACTTCAGGGGGCTAGTTGATTTAGTTTGACAGACGGACGGGAAGACGGAAATCGATTGTTTTAAAATCGATTGAAGATCTATAATACATAAACTGAATGGGTTCATTGGACCATATTTCGATGAGCTACTCACAGAGTGATTAAATATACTCCTTCTTTGGTTGGAGCGTAAAAGTACTTTTCAGTTAATTGCTGAATTTTGCAAATTATATTAAAACATCGATTGCAATGGATCTTGGTATAAACAATCTCACGATTGAAATCAATTTTAACAGGCTTAGTCCAAGAGAAGATTATGTTATAATTTCATCCAAATAGCAAGGAAACCAAACTTTCTGAAAAAAAAAAATTAATTACTGGAACTTAACATTTTGTCATAGATAGGAGATCTTACAATTAGGCAACTATATAAAGTAATTACACTTTTTCTATGTGATATTGCTTGTCCCATTTGCTGAATGGGACGAGGAATAATATAACCCTAATGCACATAGTATTCCTTCTACTCTTTTCAAGCGCATAATCCTTAAGTAATTTGCAGGTACTAGCATATTTGGAACTGTTTATCCGTTGAATAGTATCTGGTGTTTTTATCATACACTTTTTTAATTGGCTCTTACTCTTGAGTATATGTACATACATACAAACAAAATCCTTCGAATTTGGGGGTGACTTGAATTGTACTAATTCGAACAGTACTTGCTGGTATATGTATTCCCAGGATTGTAAGCTTTGTGATGATGAATTAGCGTAAAATTAAAATTTTTGTTTATATTTTTTGATTTTATAAAAACATGTTTCTTGAATCAGCTGATTGTTATTTATAAGCAAACTAGTGATGCCAATTAAATTAAAAAAAAAACAACACGTTGGAAAAATACACTGTTAATTTGAAACAAAGTAAGTTACTTCACAATTCAGCAGCAAGCTACAGGCAACAAAAATAAAAAGTAGTATATTTACAAATAATTACAAATTAATGCCATTTAATAATTACAAATCGTTTCTTTACATTAAAATAGCATACACCAAGCAGCAAATACAAAAAAATACAGCTTTTAATTATAATTACAAACAGTTTTTTTTTTTTGCTGCTTGCTGCTGTTTTGTAAAGAAATACTATTGGTGTTTAATATATTCAGATGAATTAAAAAAAAAAATTATTAAGATGTGTTGGCATTACTAAAAATGCTAACAAAAAAACTTTAAAACAGTTATAGACGCCAAATAAAATTGAATTTAGTGTGAAAAGTGAAAAGTTTAAAATTTGAAAGACGAGCAAAAATAATTAAAAAAAGAATACTGAGTTAAAGTAAGTAAAAAAAGAAGCTATGATTAATAAGAAAAGCTATCATAAAAAAGTAAAAAAAGAAAAACAAAGAATAAGAACACTTATGCAAATGCAAAATGGAATTAAGGTTGAAAATACTTCGTCATCCACGAACATTTTCGATGGCGATATGCCGGGATCATCTTTTTTACCAAGCAACCAAAGTGAAAATGAATTATTTTCCTCGAATATTCCCGTTGAAACTATTCCGGAATCAATTGTGGTGCCAAGTCACCATGTAGAAACAGTAGTTTCCCTTTCAAATATATCAGACGAAATCAATGTTGATGAAATGGATGAATCTGAAGTTTCAGTCTCCGAAATTCAGGGGGAGAACCTGTCTGAGATGCTTAGGATATGGTTTATGCAATATAGACCCACTGTTGTGTGTACCACGAGCTTACTTAAAATTTTAAAGTCTCAAAACTTAGCGGTACCATTGTCAGTTCGGGGACTCTTAGGCAAACCCCCTGATTTGCATGAGCGAACGGTTTCTCCAGGGACATACATTCATATTGGGATAAAAACCCAATTAGAAAAACTTTCTAATGCAATAATTGATTTAGACCTAAATGAAATTGTGATCGACGCAGGAATTGACGGCTTGCCACTTTTTGGCAGTTCGGGAAACGGATTATGGCCACTTTTAGGACGTGTAACAAATATTCAGAATTCTGATGTTTTTTTGATAGGGTGTTACATAGGACAACACAAACCCTTCGATGTAAATTGTTTCCTACACGATTTTGCAAACGAACTTACTGATTTAAAATCAGGATTAATAATTAATGGGAAACAAATCAATGTCAGAATGCGTTGTTTTATTTGCGATGCTCCGGCCAAAGCGTTTGTTTGCGGCATCAAGGGGCATAATGCCTCAAATGGTTGTCCTAAGTGTCAGCAAGTCGGAAAACGAATTGACAGTGTTTTAACATTTTCAACAACTGTTGGAGAAGACAGGACGGATGAGGGATTTCGTTTAAGGACGTATCAAAATTTTTTTAATCCTATGTATATAGATATGGAGATGAAATTAGAATCAATAGGGATCGGAATGGTGTCACAGTTCCCTATTGATTGCATGCACCTTATAGATTTGGGAATCACAAAAAAAATTATTATGCGCATAATTGATAAAAAAACTGTTCTTCCAGTTAGATCTTCTTTAGTAACTTCTATTTCGGAAGCACTTGTTAACTTAAAATCTTTTATTCCACGAGAATTTTCTCGAAAGCCGAGATCGTTCGATGAAGTCCGTAGGTGGAAGGCAACAGAATTCAGGCAATTCATTTTATATACAGGGCCTGTAGCTTTAAAGTATTTTCTTCCTAGCGAGCTCTATGAACATTTCCTTTTGTTACATTGCTCCTATAGGATTCTGTTGTCTTCCCCCAGTAATTCAGAAAAACAAAAAGCTAAAGAAATGATTAAACATTTTGTGGAACTTTTTCCTGTTTTATATGGTAGGTCAAGTGTGACATACAATGTCCACAATCTCCTACATATTGTAGATTGTGCAGACCAATTTGGAAATCTTAATGATTTTTCCGCATATCATTTCGAAAATTATATGAAAACTATAAAAAAACATATAAAAATGGGGAAGCATTTGCCTCAACAAATCGTTAATTCATTAGCAAAGGAACCTATTGCCATTAAAACCCAATTTCAAGGGTTGAAATACAAAAATGGGAAAATAAAATCCTTATTTCATTCAAAGGGTTATTTCAGTAAAACATCTCCGGATAATATTTGTGTGACTGACAACAAAACTTTTTTAATGATCACAAAAATTTTAGATGAAAAGACATTTCTAGCAATGGAATTTTTAAATATACAAAATTTTTTTAGTTATCCGTTAAATTCTTTGGAAATCCATATTGCATTTGCAGAAGATGAATATTTAGAAGAAAAATTATATAATTTCGAAAATATTTTTGCCAAGGTCCTAAAACTTCCTCTTGGAAATAAATTTGTTTTAATTCCAGAAATTCACACTTTCTTTTAAAGTACTATATAAAATGGCATCCAAACAAAACAAAAAACTTAAGCTATCTGAGCCAATATTAGACGCTTTAAACGAAATAACAAATAAAATAAACACAATTCAAGCTGATATTCAAGACATAAAAGGCATGTATTACAAAATTAAAAAAAAAAATTATAATCTATGTATTTGTTATACATATATTACAGATAATGTGAATCAAAATAAAAACGATATTAGAGAAATTAAGGGTATGTATAGTGATTTTAACGAAACATTTTTTTTATAATCTTATTTATTATATTTATCTTTATATTTCAGATAGTATGGTTAAAAACTCAAATACAGATGCAACTAATCAACGACTTCTTTTTGGTAAGTAATATAATTTCAATATCTTAAGCCCTCCATAAAAAATTATGATATATTAACTTTGTCAATCCATAAATAACGCATCGAAATATTGGCCTACACCAATTCCAATTGTTTTTCAGAAAATATAAATTATCATTTTAAATTATATTTCGTAAATTTCCAATTCGTATATTTTAAAAATTTCAAATTACATTTTAAAAATTTCAAATTACATTTTAAAAATTTCAAATATACTTTAAAAATTGCAATTATATTTCAAAAATTGTTTAAATATATTTTAAAAACTTACAATTATATTTCAGAAATTTCTATATGTAATTTTTAAATTTCTATTCATATTTAAAAATTTTTTTAATGAAAAAAGAAATTGTTGTATTGCAATTATAAAATTCTAAAATCACAAAGTTATTTTTTAAAATATAAATAGAACCTTTTTTTAATAAAAAAAAATTTAAATATTCTTTAGAAGTTTTCGAAATATAAATGCAAATTTCCAGTTCATATATGCATATTAAAAATTTTTAAATTACATTTTAAAAATTTTAAAATTATATTTAAAAAATTTCCAAATATACTTTAAAAATTGCAATTAAGTATATATAAACCCCAAAGTTAATAACTTGGTAATTGAAGTTTTTGCTGGGTATTTCAAAAATTTAAATGAAAAAAGAAATAGTTGCATTGCAATTATAAAATTCTAAAATCAAAAAGGAATTTTTTAAATATAAATAGAACCTTTTTTAATATAAAAAAAAATTAAATATCTTTAGAAGTTTTCGAAATATAAATGGAAATTTCCAATTCACATATTTTAAAAATTTCAAATTACATTTTAAAAATTTTAAATTACATTTTAAAAATTTCAAATTATATTTTAAAAATTTCCAAACATACTTTAAAAATTGCAATTATATTTCACAAATTTTTTAGATATATTTTCAAAATTTACAATTATGTTATTTCAGAAATTTCTAAATGAAATTTTTAAATTTTCTTTCATATTTCAAAAATTTAAAAATTTTTAAATAAAAAAAAAAAAATGTATTGCAGTTATAAAATTCTAAAATCACAAAGATATTTTTTAAACAATAAATAAAACCTTTTTTAATATAAAAAAAATAAATATCTTTAGACGTTTTCGAAATACATATAAATAGAAATTTCCAAATTCATATATTTTAAAAATTTCAAATTACATTTTAAAAATTTTAAATTATATTTAAAAAATTTCCAAATATACTTTAAAAATTGCAATTATGTTTCAAAAAATTTTTAAAAATATTTTAAAAATTTACAATTTTATTTCAGAAATTTCTAAATGTAATTTTTAAATTTCTATTCAAATTTAAAAAAAAATTTAAATTAAAGAAGAAAAAATAGTTGTATTGCAATTATAAAATTCTTAAATCACAAAGATTTTTTTTAAAATATAAATAGAACCTTTTTTAATAAAAACATTTTAAAAATTTCAAAATATGTATATTTAAAAAATTTCCAAATATACTTTAAAAATTGCAATTATATTTCACAATTTTTTTTAATATATTTTAAAAATTTACAATTATATTTCAGAAATTTCTAAATGTAACTTTTAAATTTCTTTTTATATTTCAAAAATTAAAAAAATTTTAAATGAAAAAAAAAAAATGTATTGCAATTATAAAATTCTAAAATCACAAAGATATTTTTTTAAATATAAATAGAACCTTTTTTTAATATATTATTATTTTTGTTTCAGATACGATTACAAATCAAAACCAAAATATAGGCGATATCTTGGCAGAAAACAGTGTATCATTAAAGTCAATATTAGATACATTTTGGCAAACATCAAAATATGCAACAATTTTCCCTATACAAACTGAGGAAGACTTACAGAAATGGGAAAACAGTATAACAGAAAATAATCAACAAGAAATGGTAGGTTCATTAATATATATTATATATATATTTTTTAATTATAACATTTAATAAAAAAATTAGGTAAACACGGTATCAACGATAATTGGACGAAAGGGACTAACAGCAAATTTACCTTTGCTTATCTCTCAAAATCTTTTGGTTAATTACAACCCCAGAGGAATTGCTCAAAAGAAATGTTTTGAGAATTATAAAAATATTTGCAAAGTCCTTTCTCGTAAGTATTTAAAGTGACTTTTGAGAAAATTAAAACATACATCCTAAACAAATATGTATATATTTATTTCTAGTTTCTACTACGTCAGCCTCACTTAAATCAAAAGACCCTAGAACATTTGATGAAATCTTAAAAATTGCATTCAAAAATGCTAAAAACCGACACTTTAAAAATAACTGCATCAATAAGAAAGCCCAACTTAAAAGTAATCCAAAGCCTATTGAAACCTAAAAATCTGTATGTACGAGTAAAATTGCTTTTTAATTTTAAAATCATATGCATATAATTTACATGTATATTTTTTTTTTATGTTTCACAACTTTAAATCGAATTTAGTCAAATGAATTATTTACCTTTTTTAAATGCAGACTATTCGACACAATCAAAACTTTTTATCTTCTTTTCTATACCAAAAATATGCCTATATTTAATATTTTCTTTTATACATTGTAGTCACAGTACTACACTTGGTCTGAAGTTAAACTCATTTTATTTTTTTTTAGTTAATGTATAATTTATATTAATATTTATGTTTATGAAAGAATTTACTTTTTATTTTTTTGGTGTTATCAACCGTTAATGTACACCAATCTTAAAAGATGGATATTTTTTTGATTAAAATACCGAATATCATTTAAATATAGCTGAACATTTTTGAAATATAAATGGATTTTTTTAATTTTTACTAACTGTATTCTAATGTCAACATTAATTTTTTTTGTAACACCTAAACGTATTTGTTTTTTTATAATAAATGTTAATTTTTATCAATATGTCTGCGATCAAATCATTTTTAAATTTTTGTGTAAGTATTCAGTTAACAACATACATTTTAACTTTTTATAAGCAAATGAATAACCACTTATTCTTGAATTCCTCATAATTATATGGGTAACCATTTATTGTTTACTTCCATATAAGCATATAGGTAACCACTTATATATTGAGTGTTCATAATCAAAATGGTAACTAATTATTTTTCGACTCATCATATGGAAATGTGTAACTACTTATTATTCAATTCCTTATAAGGATATAGGTAACCATTTACTATTTGATTACCTATAAGTATATAAGTATTTAAATACTTATACTTTTCTTATAATCATTATGCTTGGCGCCAACGCTAGTAAACGTAATGGGAAAAGTAATTCGAATCATAATTAGTTACAACTTTTGAATTTCCCATTACACATTTCATTACTTGGTAATGCAAGTTTTTGCTGGGTAGGTATTTTACACCCGTAGTTACCAACTTGTTGAAATTACGAGCATTAATCAGACATTCATGGCACGCATGTTTTTCTGTAGCGAGGCATTTGGTGTGAAATGCCTCACATGTTTATATTTCAAGTTTCAGACAAATCTGTGTATAACAATTGTGATATGTTAGTGAATATCCTTAATATTTGAAAGTTTTTTTTTTTTACAATAATTTGCAAATTGAAATGTGCTTTTAAAGACAACAACCATTTGAACATAAATTCAATTTTTTGTGTGTGTAGGAAAAATTAAGAAAATAAATATTAATGGCTTTTCAAAATTAAATTATTTTTTCTTAACTTTAAATTTCCCAGCAAGAAAATTATTAAAAGTTAAGGATTTTAAACATTTCATGTAAATGAGAGAATTGAAACTTTCGAATATAGTTAAATTTGTTTATACATTTACACAAGAGTTTTGAATGTGTGGACGTAGTGTGTGGATTATCTTAATTTCGTGTAGTTGGTCTATATAAAGACATAATAAAATTTGTTTGTATTCTGATTAGTTCTAACAATAATGTTGATTAAATTTTTCGCTGTGATATTTTATGCAAAGGACCAAAAACTCTATTGTGAAAATATACAATTAATATAAATTCAAGTTGTTAGAAATTTTTATAGATTTAAAAAGGAAATTGAGCATAAACAATGAATTAGAATAAATATATTTAAATTGAGAAAAAAAGGTCTGTTTTAGAAAGGACTAATATATTTAAAAGCAATTGCATATTGACGTGCAATAAGTTCAGGATTGACGTAGAATAAATTGCAGATCGTAAAAATGGTTGACAATTAATTTTTTACGGACAAAAATTCTCAAATTCAAAGATTTTTGTTTTCGAAAGATATAAAGACCAGATTCGAAAGATATAAAGATCGAAGTAAAAAAAATTGACGAACAATGTTTGAGTGCTAAAAAATCTGACAAAATAAACAACGTTTGAGTTAAAAAACAAGTAGAAAAGTTAAATTCGACTTGGCCGAATCTATGAATACCCTCCACAATGCCCTTTTTAAGTGATAGTAAATTTTCTAACGTGAAAAAATAAAATTTTTGGTTAGAAATATTTTTTTTTGTGTAAAAAAACTTTTTTTAGTAATTTTTGAAAAAAAAAAATAATTTACAAATTTTTTTTTTTGGTGTAAAATTTTTTTTGAGTGTAAAATTTTTTTTGAGTGTATTTTTTTTTTTTGTTTTAGTGTAAAAATATTTTTGAGAGACAAAATATTTTTGTTACTTACCAACGTTTTTAAAACATGTTTAACGGGTTTTCAACACTTGATTTTAAGGTGAAACTAATCTAAAATTCACAGTTTTACTAATAACTTTTGAACGACTAGACCGATTTGGCTGAAATTCAATATGAGCCAGCTCAGGGGAACGAGAAATATATATGCCAAGCCTCAGTATCCTCAGAATTGCTTTTAGAAAGTTATAGTGTTTTTTATCTCGTAAATTCGCGGAAAACCCTTGCCGAAATTCACTCTTTTGCTCATAACTTTTGAACCAATGGACCGATATCGCTGGATTGCAACACCAACCTGATGAAGTAAATGCCCAACAAATATGCCAAACTTCAGGAGCCTCCGTAAAGCCTTTCAAAAGTAAGCGTGTTTTCAAAAGACAGACTGACTGACAGACGGACAGACGGACAGACGGACGGACGGACATCGCTAGATCGTCTTAGAATTGAACGAGGATCATAAACACTTTATGGGGTCTAAGACCAATATTTCGAGGTGTTACACACGGAATGACAAACTTATATATACCTTCTATCACTAGAAAGGAGGGAATAACAAGTAGAAAAGTAAAATTCGACTTGGCCAAATCTATGAATACCCTCCACAATGCACTTTTTAAGTGATAAGAAATTTTTAACGTGGAAAAAATAACAGTTTTGATTAGAAATATTTTATTTTGTGTAAAAAACATTTTTTTTAGTAATTTTTGAAAAAAAAAAATTATTAATTTTTTTTAAGTTTAAAATTTTTTTTGAGTGTAAATTTTTTTTCGGGTATAATTTTTTTTAGTGCGAAAATATTTTTGAGTGACAAAAATACGTTGTAAAATATTTTTGAGACTTACCAGTGTTTTTAAGATATGTCTTTCAAAACTTATCGTGTTTTTTATCTCGTAAATTCGCTAAAAATATTTTTAAGCAAATTTGGGAAAACAATATTTAATAATCAAAATCTTATTTCAAATCTGTTCCATTCCACATTGTCCCCAAAATCTGAAACCTTTTCTATAGGAAAATGTCTCAAAATTTGAGACTTTTTCCATATGAAAAATGTTTCAGAATCTGGGAATTTTTCTAAAGGAAAATGTTGCAGAATCTGATAATTTTTTTTTAGGAAAAATGTCTAAAAATTTGAGACTTTTTCTACATAGGAAAAATGGTTCAGAATCTGAGACTTTTTTATATAGGAAAACTATATTAGAATCTGAAGCTTTTTTATATAGGAAAAATCTCTAAGAATTTGAGACTTTTTTATGTAAGAAAAGTATTTCAGAATCTTAAACTTTTTCTATATAGGAAAAATGTCCCAGAATCTGGGACTATTTTTATATAGGAAAAATATTTCAGAATCTGATATTTTTCTTATATAGAAAAAATGTCTAAGAGTCTAAGACTTTTTCTATAAGAAATTTTTTTTTAGTTTCTGAAACTTTTTCTATAGGAAAAAATTACTTTTTCTGTAAGCAAATTGTCTCGGAATCTGAGACTTTTTTATTGGAAAAATGTTTAAGAATAAAAAACAAGTAAGAAAGTTATAGTCGGTCAAGTCCGACCGTATGATACCCTACACCAGTGTTTTCCGAAAAATGGGTCCCAGGTCCAAACATGGACCAATTGGATCTATATTTTGTTAGATCTTTATTTAGTGTAGAAAACACACACAGATCAAATTTTTGTGGAAGTAGTTTATTTTTTTTTGTCAAGAGACCGATTTAACTGAATATCAGTCGGAATTTTTATATGGGGGACTAAGTCCAAAAATGGTCCAATTATATTCCAATTTTACTAGGTTACTAAAGTACACGTTTAACACCTAAAAATAAAATTTTTCTCAAATATTTCCATTTTTATGAATTTTGAGGGAATTATGTGAATATCGGGAAGGTGGTTTGTATGGGGACTACCAGAAGGACTGACCCGATTCCTTTGAAATTTGGAATGGTGATTCGTGCATACAAGATTTGATTACCTGATAAATTTCAAAGCGATATCTATTATAAAACGGTTATTAGAGCCATTAAAGCCGAATCCAAAGGGGGCGTTTGTATGGGGGCAAGGTCTAAACATGGACCGACTTTCTCCAATTTCAATAGGCTTCGTCCTTGGTCCAAAGGATGCTTAAGTTTCAAATTTCAAGTCCATTGATTGGAAATTGCGACCTGTATCGTGCTTAAACCGAAAGATTGACAGACGGACAGACGGACGGAAGGACATCGCTAAATTGACTCAAAAAGTAATTCTGAGTCGATCGGTATACTTGAAGGTAGGTCTAGGACCAATATTTCTGGTAGTTACAAACATCAGCACAATCTCATTATTCCCTGTACCACAGAGTGGTGTAGGGTATAAATACCTAAGAGTCTTAAACCTTTTCAATAGCAAAAATATCTCTAAATCTGGAGCATCGGAGACTTTTTTATAGAAAAAATGTCTAAGAGCCTGAGACTTTTTCTGTCGGAAGAGCATCTCAGAATCTAAGACTTTTTTGTAGGATAAGTGTCTCAGTATCTGAGACTTTTTCTATAGGAAAAATTACTTTTTTATAAGAAAATTGTCTCAGAATCTGTGCCTTTTTTCTATTGGAAAAATATCTCAGAATCTGTGAATTTTTCTGTAGGAAAAATATCTAAGAATCTTAAAACTTTTCTATAGAAAACTATGTATCTCTAAATCTCAAAATGTTTCTATATTGGAGCTACATATCGTCGGTGCGCCGACCAGAACACCTATGTGTTTTTTATGAATTGTTCAGGAGAGCAAAAAAACCGTTTTATTTTGCCAATTCGCAACATTTTTTTAAAGTAAATTTTTTTTATTTTTCCTAAACCCATTTAAAAATATTACGCGTTGAAAAACATACAAAATCTTTTTTTAATCTGAAGTGGTACAAGATTTTAACAAAAAACTACACATAGGTGATTTTGTTTCGGACTTTTTACATGTTTATAAAAAATATATAATACACATAGGTGTTTTTGGACATATTATGTCTCATTATCTGAGACTTTTTCTAAGGTAAGAAAAATCATTCAGAATTCAAAACCTTTACTAAAGACAAAAACTTTTGGCATCTCAATCTGAATGTTTCAGACTCTGAGACTTTTTCGATAGGAAAAATGTCTCAGAATTTGAGATTTTTTCGATAGGAAAAATATCTCACAATCTGAGAATTTTTCTATAGCAAAAATATTTTAGAATCTATGACTTTTTCTATATAGGAAAACTGTCTCAGAATCTGAGACGTTTTTTATATAGGAAAAATGTTTCAGAATCGGATAATTTTTCTAAAATTTAATGTCTTGGAAAATTTTTAGACTCTTTATTGACAATAAAATATCTCAGACTTTGAAACTTTCAGTACTTAAAAGAAAAACATTTCGGAATCTGAGACTTTTTATATAAAGGAAAAATATCTCTGACTTTAAGATTTTTTATTTATAGGAAAAATGTCTCAGAATCTGATAGTTTTTCAACAAGCAAAAAATGTTTCAGAATTTCTAAAAAAATTTAAGACTTTTTCTATTTTGGAAAATTGTCTCAGAAGTTGTAACTATTTCTATAGGAAAAATATTTCAGAGTCTGCAACTTTATCTGTTGGAAAGCTGTCTCAGAATCTGATTGCTAGACTTTTTCAATAGGAAAAATGTATCAGATTCTAAAAATGTATCAGATTCTGAGACTTTTTCTTTAGAAAAAGTGTCTCACAATATAAGACTTTTTCAATTTGAAAACCTGTCAGAGAATCTGAGACTTTTTTAGCCAAAATATCTCAGAATCTGTGACTTTTTCTACACCATTTCTACTTGTAATTCGAAGATTCCATTTAAAATTCGAAGATTCCATTTGTAAAGTCAAACCCGGTTATAACGAACTGCGAGGGACCAGTAAAAACAGTTTGTTATTAACGAAGTTCGCTATAAACGGGGTATATTTTGTTATCAACCTAGTTTTATTTACAAAAAAATAGATCCAATTTTGTTTTGTTTTATGTTTTTTCGTAAATAAACTACTTATTGAGAAGAAAATATTAAAAATACAAATAAATTTTATGAACATTATAATATAAACCAAAAATTTCCAACCTTTTGTGAGTTTTTAAACATGGTGGCCACAAATAAAAAAGTATTTATGGGAGTTCGTTATAAAAATGTAAATACACATGAAATTGTGTTCGTGGACCGAGGATTCGCTATAACGGAATTCGTTATAAAAGAAGTACCTAAGACAAATAATTACATGTGCACTGTATTATATTGAGTTATAGGAAAGAAAACAAACTATTTTTTCAAGTTTGGTTAATATTTGTTTTGTTTTTAAGTAAGCTTTAAAATCATAAAAACATTCATTTTAAACTTTATTTTTTAATACAGAAAATAAGGACTAAAAATGTACTTCATAGAAAATAATTAAATGTGCAAAAAGGATAATTCATATATTTTTTTTTTTGATATACGATATAATTTGGTTATATGAATATTTATTGAATATTTATACTAGTTTTAGACTACGAGGCACAAAACCAATCAAGTTTTTTTAATGTGCCAATACCATTTTTCCCTCGTGTCGTCAATATCGCAAATTTAAGTCCTTAGCGCGTAGTGTACCGCTTTGACTTTGAAACTACCTTAGCAGAAAGGGTCCTAAGGAGGAATTTAGTTAGGTTTATGTCGAGACTAATGGCTGGCCATTTCAATACGGGTATGCTGGACGCATTAAACAAGTTTTTTGTCAAACCAGTGACATGGATTGGAGCGTTGTCTTGGTGGAATGTCCAATTATCTCCATACAGTTCGGTAGCAAAGTCTATTAAATGTTCCCGAACAAGTATTGAAGTGCCCAGCCATTAGTCCCGATATACACCCAATTAAATTCCTCTTTAGGACCTTTTCTGCCAAGGTCATTTGAAAGTCAAAGCCGCACAAGACCATTAAAGGACTTTAACTATAAATACTGACAAAACGGGGGACAAGGGGTATTGGTACATTAAAAAACTTGGCGGGTTTTATGCCTCCTAGGCTTAAAAAAGTTTAAATACACAAGGCGAACACAAACTTTCACATAATACTTAATTATATTGCATATCAAAAAGAATATACAGGAATTTCTTTTATGCACATATAATTATTTTCTATAGAAAATATGTGAAGTATTTCCTTTTTCGTTATTTTCAGTTTTAAAAAGTAAGGTATAAAATTAAAATGTTTATGATTTTAATGCTTATATAAAAATATAATAAAATATTAACCAAACATAAAAAAATAATTTCTTTTCTTTCCTATAACTCAATATAAAAAAATGCACATATAGTTATTTGTCTTAGGTATTTTGTGTGAAAATTGATGCCAAAACGTCGGGACTTTAGAATTAGTTCGTTATAACCGAGAATTCGTTATAACCGAGAATTCGTTATAACCGAGTTTGACTGTAGTTCGAAATTCCATTTGTAATTCGAAAATTCTACTTGTAATTCGAAGATTCTATTTGTAATTCGAAGATTCAATTTGTAATTCGAAAAATATCAACTAAATTTCCATTGATCTTTTTCGAATTTTCGAATTACAAATAGAATCTTCGAATTACAAGTAGAAACTTCGAATTACAAATGGAAACTTCGAATTACAAATGGAATCTTCGAATTACAAATAGAATCTTCGAATTACAATTGATATTTTACGAATTTGTAAATGGTGTAGAGGAAAAGTGTCTCTGACTCTGATACTTTTTTTATATAAAAAATGTCTCAGAATCTGTGATTTTTGCTGTATTGGAATATGTCTCAGAATTTCAATGTAGGAAAAATATCTTCGAATCTAAGACATTTTCAATATAGGAAAAATGTCTAAAAACTTGAAAAAATATCTCAGATTCTGGAACTTTTCTAGAAAGGAAAAATGTCTCAGAATCTGAGACTTTTTTTGTAGGGAAAATGTCGCAGACTCTGAGAATTTTTCTATAGCAAAAATGATTCAGATTCTGAGATTTGTCCTATTTAGAAACATTTTTAGAGAATCTGGAATTTTTTTTGTATGTAGTAAAATTGTCTTTATAGAAACATGTCTTTAAAGCTGAAACTATTTCTATATAAGAAAAAAGTCTCCGAATCTGAGAGTTTTTCTATAAAGAAAAAATGTTTCTGAAGCTAATACTTTTTCTAAATAGAAAGAATGTCTCAAAATCTAAAACTATTTCTATATAGGAAAATTGTATTAAAATCTAAAACTTTTTTCTATAAAGGAAAAATGTCTCAGAATATGAGGCTTTTTCTATATAGAAAATAAAATGTCTAAAAATCTGAGACTTTTCTATAAAGTATCTGAAACTTTATACAAAAAAAACTCTATTTTTAACCTGTTGTCATTGAATCTATTCATCATGAAAATGTGTCAATAGTTCTAAAATAGAAAGTATAAGAGTTGGGTGTAAGGGGAGAATTTTATTGTTTACAAAATATTTGTGCTAAATAATTATTTTTTTTTTATTATTTTTTATCTCAATAAAATTGTATGTTTATAACATGTCCTTATTAAAACCTATAGTTTTTTTTAAACCATTCTTATGGTGTTCACTTAATTTTGAAATTATGCTGTTTCTCCCTTCATTGCATTACATGGCGTATGAGTGATATATAATTTCAAAATATGTTCCATATTACTCATTCTTACCGTTGCATGTTTATGATTTGCTACATTTTCTATAAAAATGTATTTCTGTGGTGTAATTTTTTTTTTATTTTGTCACACATTAATAACGTTCGTGTGCCATTATGGGACTTGTATGTCAATGATAATTTTACATGAAAAACTGTTACTACTTAAGTGGTTTTCTGGTTTAAAAATCAAAAAAAAAAAAAACGAGTGGCAATACTTGTAATCAAAAAAAAATCTACCTACTATAATTTTATATTTGCATATATAGAGCAAAAACCATACAATTGACTAAACTGCAGATAAACAGGCCGCATACGTATATTAAAAGGCGTCGGCAGATGCCAAAATAAGGATGTTGCGGCTTTAAACATTCCGATTAAAATCAGCTGTGTTAACAAAAAGGCTGCTAAGTGGACTAAAAAATACATTTACGCCACCGAAAGCAAAATTTTCACGCCTTTTAAACTTGATAACATCTTCCGCTAAAACTAGGTAATCCGCTGACGCCATGTTATTTTCTAATATCGACTGGCTTACATCTCTGCTATCCTCTATAGATTGTAAAATTTCAATTACAAATATTGTAAGAATATTGCACGTATAAACATGAATTTACTACATGCTTAAAACTTCCTTCTTAAAAAAACATTCACTTAGATTTTATTATAATTTCCTCCTGACTAAAGAAATTTGCATATTTTATATACATTTTTTACAATATAAGAGAATTCGATATATGAAGTGGAATACAATTACGTACGCAAATATGGCATGAATATATATTCAGTTACACAGAGAAAAATAAATTTCCAACTGAATAATTCAGTTGTAGCAAATCAAAATTCGGTTGCTGCTACTAAATTTTGCTGTGGCAGACGAATTTTTGAATTGTTTCAATTAAAAGACAGTTGTATTAACAAAATTTAGTTGTAACTACCGATATTTAGTTGTTTTAACCTTAATACAAATGCGTCAACCGAATTTTTGTTGCATCAACTGAATTTCAGTTGGAAATTAGCAAATTTGTTTTCTGTGTGTAATAACACTAGCATAGATGGGAATTTTTCATTACCATTGAAATTTAATTACCATTGGTTGATATCAATGGTAATGAAAAAAATTTCATTACCATTTAATGGTAATTAAATTTTTTTAATTGAAAAAATAATTACCAATTGTAATGAAATGCACCAATTGTTGAAAAACACCAATTATAATTGGTTTCAAAACCATTTGTTTACATATTTTTGTCTTTTTGAAAAGTTATAAATTTAAACATCAAAGCATGTTTTTTTTTTTTTTTTAAATATGAATAAAGACAAAAATCTAAACGCAAAGAAAAAAACTTCAAATATTGTGTTATACAAAAGGCAAACGTGCGTTTGGTTCATAAAATGTGAAAAATTGAAATACAAAATAACAAAAAACAACAGATATTTTCAAATATTAACGATTTTGACAATATTGTGACGACTTTTACTAATGGTAATTATTTTTTTTAATTGATGCCATACCAATGGTAATTATTTTTTTTTTCATTTTCATTAGTAATTAAATTGATTAGTAATTTAATTGGTGCAATTGATACAACCAATTGTAATGAAAAAAATTTCATTACCATTGACATCAATTTAATGGTAATTAAACCATCAATTAATTGGTGCCATTAATTAATTAGTCCCATCTATGAACACTAGTTTACAAATTAAAGAAAAAGTTGCGATCCACTACATTTTGCATATATTTTCCAAGTAAAATCTAGACCTGGAAGCGAAAAAGTAGTCTAAAGTAGAGATGGGCGCGTGAGTGATTTTTGACTCACACTCACTCACGCTCACGACAGAAATTTTTGAATCACGCACACTTACTCACGAGCATAATTTTTCTACTCACACTCACCCACAATCACGTAAGTAAATTAAATACAACTCACACTCACGTGCACTCACACAAGCTTCACTCACACTCACGTTGACTCACACTCACGAAACTTTTATTTATACAAAAAAAATTTCAAAAACTAAAATTTTAAAAATTTTTAAGCAAAATTTAAAGTTCCGCGAAATTTTACAATTTTTTTTTTTGCTTTTGTCGTACGAAATCCTAAATTTAGCCGAATTTAATTGTTATTTTGCTGATTTTTTTGGAAATATGAAGAGAAAATAAATCACGCAAACTCACGCAAAATCGACTCACGCACACTCACTCACGCAAAAATCTTACTCACGCACACTCACTCACGGAATTTTTTTTCGCACTCACACTCACTCACAATCACGTGAGTAAAACCGAAATCAGTCACACTCACGCGTGATTCACGTGAATCACGCTATAATCTGATCATGTGCCCATCTATAGTCTATAGGTTCAAAAGTAGAACAGTTTTAGAGATATTGCTAACTAAAAATATTTACAAAAAAAAAAATTTCGTTTTGAGGAAATTTTTAAAAAAAGTTTCGGAACTCAAAAATTTTTTTTCTTAATGGCTTTGTTAATAAATTTTAACTCAAAAACGCAGAAATTGTAACAAAAATAGTTTGTATGCTGGACAATTTTCAAAAACTTTTTCGGGACTTGCAGCGACGTATCCAGGAATTTGATAAGGGGGGGGGGGGCCAACTCGAAATTTTTTTTAATCAGAATGTACTAATATTATATTCTAGGACTACCCCCCCCTGTACAACAAAATATGAGAAGTTTACTATACCAACAACATTTAAAAAATTTTATAAGGGGGGGCCCAACTCGAATTTTTTTTTAATCAGAATGTACTAATATTATATTGTAATATTGTAGGACTAAACACCAACCCCCCCCCCCCCCCTCTTTAAAACTAAAATATCACAAGTTTACTATACCAACAACATTTAAAAAATCTTTGAATTTTCTTATAAAAAAATCCATCAGAATTTTTGTGAATGTTTCCGAAATTTCTCTGCTTTTAAACATCTCAGACTCTGAGAACTTTTTTATAAAAAAAAATGTCTTACAATTTGAGAATTTTTCTATAATAAAAAATGCTTTAGAATCTGAGAATTTTATATATTATACAAAAAATGTCTCAAAATCTTTGATATTTTCTCTACCATTTTGTGAATTTTTAAACTTTAAATCTTTGAATTTTTTTATGACAACATTTCTGATCAATTCTTAGATTCTGAGGTATTTTTCCTATGAAAACCGTTCCTGGAAACCGTTTTCCAATGAAAACCGTTCCTGGAAACAATATGTAGCCTAAAAGTAAAAAGTTTTTAAATATGTATTTGTGATAAATTTCAAAATTAAATTGTATGAACCAGATAGATTTTGCCCCCCTGATTCCAAATTATCTTACCAAATATTTTTATAATTTAACATTTTTCCGATTTTGGCGTTTGAAAATTCGAAACCGCTAATTATGTATGGCGTGGTTTTACTGTTACATATTCGTAAGTAAGCGCGTTCCATTTTCGAGATATTCACTCTCACTTTAGAGCCATTATAAAGGACCTGATTCCTAATCAGCCACCCAAATTTAAAAATTTGAAAATTAATTAATTCTTTAGCGCTTTTTACGACTCTACTGTCGTCTACTGGCATTTTTTTGTCATCTTTCGATTTTCCCAAGTGTCCGGGAAAATTTTTATTGTCCTAGGTCTAAAAATTATGTGGTACAAATTTGAGGTCAATCGGATTAAATTAACCCGTGGCGCCCAGCGGTCAAAGTTTTGGATTTTCGAAAAATTTTTCAAAATATATTTAAAAAAAAAAAATTATCTTTCGACACATCATATTTGTGAACTTCGATAGGCTAAACACGAATATCAAAAAAAAATTAAAATCGCTCGATCGGTTTTCGAGATATCGCCATTTCAAATTTGTAAAAAATGGCGGTTTTTTCCTACGTTCAAGAAATTTTTAAAAAAAAAGTCTCAAAATTTCATTCCACAGACCCTTTTGTAGAGCTTGAGACAATCTTTTATTTAAAACTAATTCGAGCCAAATCCGATCATTTTAAGCCGTGGCGCCCATCGATCAAAGTTTTGGCTTCTTCGAAACTTTTTACCAAAACCCCTTATGCTTTATCGAAGGGTGCCATGGTTTAAAATGATCGGATTTGGCTCCAATTAAGCTTAAATGAAAGATTGCATAAAGGGTTAAAATAAGTACATTTTTAGAGTTTTTTTACAAAAATTCTTAACGTAGGAAGAAACCGCCCATTTTGCAATTTTTTGACAAATCTTAAATGGCGATATCTCGAAAACCGTTCGAACGATTTTATAAATTTTTTGATATTCGTATTTAGCACGCCAAAATTAATAAAAATAATGTATTTTTTTTTTTATTTTTTAATTTTCAAAAATCCAAAATTTGGATTTTTGAAATTAGTTTTAAATGAAAGATTGTCTCAAGCTCTACAAAAGGGTCGGCGGAATGAAATATTGAGACTCTTTTTTAAATATTTCTTGAACGTACACTCAAAATAATTCTACAGTAAAAGGTTTAGTAAGTGATATTGTACCAAAATCTACTAATTCGTTACTAATTTTAGTATCTTCAAAGTACTAACATTAGTAATTTTTACTGGATTTGACTAATATTAGTTAAAAATTTTAGTATTGAATGTTGTTTTTTTATTTTTAGTACCAAAAGGTACATAAAAATAAAATGTATTTATTCGGCCTTTATATATGTATATATATTCGATTAGAGTTTTATTCTAGTTCGAGGCCCAAAAATATTTCTATTTATGATATTGTCATAATAGAGTATTTTTAATTTATTGCTTTAAAAAAGTTACTATCTCATAGTATGTCTGTACTGATCAGTTTCATCCCCACTAAAGGAATCTTCAGCAGACTTTAGAGAATCATCGTTGGTCAATCAAACATCAAACCAGACATAATATTTGATATATTTCCCAAGTTATATGAGAAGTACTATTATGAAGGTCCGAAATCTGTTTTCCAACAAAAATAACTCTTTTAAAGCAAAAATTGTATATATTAAATCACCGTCGGTAACTATTAATATATGTGTTGCTGTTATTTTACAATAACAACAGTGCCTAACCAAACAATAGTGTTGGTAGGATAAGTCGTACTAAACTTTGTGTTAAATGTTGTTTTTTTATTTTTAGTACCAAAAGGTACATAAAAATAAAATGTATTTATTCGGCCTTTATATATGTATATATATTCGATTAGAGTTTTATTCTAGTTCGAGGCCCAAAAATATTTCTATTTATGATATTGTCATAATAGAGTATTTTTAATTTATTGCTTTAAAAAAGTTACTATCTCATAGTATGTCTGTACTGATCAGTTTCATCCCCACTAAAGGAATCTTCAGCAGACTTTAGAGAATCATCGTTGGTCAATCAAACATCAAACCAGACATAATATTTGATATATTTCCCAAGTTATATGAGAAGTACTATTATGAAGGTCCGAAATCTGTTTTCCAACAAAAATAACTCTTTTAAAGCAAAAATTGTATATATTAAATCACCGTCGGTAACTATTAATATATGTGTTGCTGTTATTTTACAATAACAACAGTGCCTAACCAAACAATAGTGTTGGTAGGATAAGTCGTACTAAACTTTGTGTTAAATGTTGTTTTTTTATTTTTAGTACCAAAAGGTACATAAAAATAAAATGTATTTATTCGGCCTTTATATATGTATATATATTCGATTAGAGTTTTATTCTAGTTCGAGGCCCAAAAATATTTCTATTTATGATATTGTCATAATAGAGTATTTTTAATTTATTGCTTTAAAAAAGTTACTATCTCATAGTATGTCTGTACTGATCAGTTTCATCCCCACTAAAGGAATCTTCAGCAGACTTTAGAGAATCATCGTTGGTCAATCAAACATCAAACCAGACATAATATTTGATATATTTCCCAAGTTATATGAGAAGTACTATTATGAAGGTCCGAAATCTGTTTTCCAACAAAAATAACTCTTTTAAAGCAAAAATTGTATATATTAAATCACCGTCGGTAACTATTAATATATGTGTTGCTGTTATTTTACAATAACAACAGTGCCTAACCAAACAATAGTGTTGGTAGGATAAGTCGTACTAAACTTTGTGTTAAATGTTGTTTTTTTATTTTTAGTACCAAAAGGTACATAAAAATAAAATTTATTTATTCGGCCTTTATATATGTATATATATTCGATTAGAGTTTTATTCTAGTTCGAGGCCCAAAAATATTTCTATTTATGATATTGTCATAATAGAGTATTTTTAATTTATTGCTTTAAAAAAGTTACTATCTCATAGTATGTCTGTACTGATCAGTTTCATCCCCACTAAAGGAATCTTCAGCAGACTTTTGAGAATCATCGTTGGTCAATCAAACATCAAACCAGACATAATATTTGATATATTTCCCAAGTTATATGAGAAGTACTATTATGAAGGTCCGAAATCTGTTTTCCAACAAAAATAACTCTTTTAAAGCAAAAATTGTATATATTAAATCACCGTCGGTAACTATTAATATATGTGTTGCTGTTATTTTACAATAACAACAGTGCCTAACCAAACAATAGTGTTGGTAGGATAAGTCGTACTAAACTTTGTGTTAAATGTTGTTTTTTTATTTTTAGTACCAAAAGGTACATAAAAATAAAATGTATTTATTCGGCCTTTATATATGTATATATATTCGATTAGAGTTTTATTCTAGTTCGAGGCCCAAAAATATTTCTATTTATGATATTGTCATAATAGAGTATTTTTAATTTATTGCTTTAAAAAAGTTACTATCTCATAGTATGTCTGTACTGATCAGTTTTATCCCCACTAAAGGAATCTCTATTATGACAATATCATAAATAGAAATATTTTTGGGCCTCGAACTAGAATAAAACTCTAATCGAATATATATACATATATAAAGGCCGAATAAATACATTTTATTTTTATGTACCTTTTGGTACTAAAAATAAAAAAACAACATTTAACACAAAGTTTAGTACGACTTATCCTACCAACACTATTGTTTGGTTAGGCACTGTTGTTATTGTAAAATAACAGCAACACATATATTAATAGTTACCGACGGTGATTTAATATATACAATTTTTGCTTTAAAAGAGTTATTTTTGTTGGAAAACAGATTTCGGACCTTCATAATAGTACTTCTCATATAACTTGGGAAATATATCAAATATTATGTCTGGTTTGATGTTTGATTGACCAACGATGATTCTCTAAAGTCTGCTGAAGATTCCTTTAGTGGGGATGAAACTGATCAGTACAGACATACTATGAGATAGTAACTTTTTTAAAGCAATAAATTAAAAATACTCTATTATGACAATATCATAAATAGAAATATTTTTGGGCCTCGAACTAGAATAAAACTCTAATCGAATATATATACATATATAAAGGCCGAATAAATACATTTTATTTTTATGTACCTTTTGGTACTAAAAATAAAAAAACAACATTTAACACAAAGTTTAGTACGACTTATCCTACCAACACTATTGTTTGGTTAGGCACTGTTGTTATTGTAAAATAACAGCAACACATATATTAATAGTTACCGACGGTGATTTAATATATACAATTTTTGCTTTAAAAGAGTTATTTTTGTTGGAAAACAGATTTCGGACCTTCATAATAGTACTTCTCATATAACTTGGGAAATATATCAAATATTATGTCTGGTTTGATGTTTGATTGACCAACGATGATTCTCTAAAGTCTGCTGAAGATTCCTTTAGTGGGGATGAAACTGATCAGTACAGACATACTATGAGATAGTAACTTTTTTAAAGCAATAAATCAAAAATACTCTATTATGACAATATCATAAATAGAAATATTTTTGGGCCTCGAACTAGAATAAAACTCTAATCGAATATATATAATTTTAGTATTGGTTACCAATTTCTGCACTAGGTCCTTTTGGACTAAAATTAGTTAAATTTTTAGTATTGAATACCCACGTTTTTTTTTGGGTGTAGGAAAAAACCGCCATTTTTTGCAAATTTCAAATACCGATATCTCGAAAACTGTTCGACCGATTTTAACTTTTATTTTATATTTATTATTTATTTTTTAATTATTTTTTTTTTAATTATTTTTTTTTTAATTTTTCGCAAATCCAAAACTTTGACAGCCGGGCGCCAAGGTTAATTTAATCCGATTGGCCTCAAATTGGTACCACATCAGGTTTAGGCCTAGTAGAAAAAAAAATGCCTGGTCTTTGAAAATCGGAGAAGAAAAAATTTTGCTATACAGAAAAATGCCAGTCTACTGTTACATATTATTGGCGCAACATTTAAGTGCTGTGTTTTTATAAAATGGAAATCTAGATTCCAAATACGTCATTAAATATTTTTAAGTTGCTTTTGTAAGTTCGTTTATAAAAATGTATCTTTAGTTATTCATATAAAACATAATCGAAGTTTTTGCCGGTTTAAATATTGTCCTAAGTCAGTTTTTAATTTTCAAAACCGTAGTTTTTTAATTTAAACCAGATTTTTTTTAAAAAAAGTGCTAGACTAAAAATTACAAATTAATATGAAAATTTTTATTTAGAAAAATGTTTTTAGAATCTTAGAGTTTTTTATAGAAATAATATCTCAAAATCTGACTCTTAATATAGAAAAAGTGACTAAGAACCTTAGAGTTTGAAATTTTTTATGTTTTCATGATCCTGATGCATAATTTTCATTAACACGACACATATTTTATAGATATTTCGATATTTATACCCATTTAAAAGCGAAAATTTACTCAAAATCAAGAGTTTTTTAAAAAAATATTTACAACTTTTCTTCAAAACCAAAATATTTACAATATTAAAATAACTTATGATTGTTTCTTGTATCAAATGTTGAAGTGTTTACAATTTTTAAAATTTTCCAATCCAAAAGGATTGGAAATCATCCCCCTCTGAATACGTCCATGGAGACTAACTTCAAAACGCCACGGCTTTTGCATAGACATTTTGAATACATTTTCTAAAGTATTTTGGCCTATAATGCAGTTCAAAAGGTCCTTTTTTGGTTATATCCTTATAAGTATCCGAAGTTTCCAAGAAATTTCCTGTTTAAAGCAGATATGAGGCATTCCACACCAAATGTCCCGCTACAGAAAAACATGTGTCCCGTAAATTTTTGAATAGCTTGTTTGGATAGCCCTATATGTAACTAAGAAAATTGCGTTTTTGGTTTTTAAAATTTTCGAAAACTGGGCTTAGGAGGCGTGGTCAAATATTGGAAAAATGGTGAAATTTGTGGCGAGTTGCCTTGATTAAATATTTATCACATTAATACGGAATGCACCACAATGTCAAAAATTTACGTTCTTATATAGTTTTGTATGGGCTATCGATTAAAATTTTTTGTTTTGGAAAATTTTCAGAACCTGTTCTGAAATTTTCCATTTTTTAAAAAAGTAAATTTATCAAAAATCCGGCCACTTTTTTTTTCTTTTTTATTTATTTTTTTAAAAGTTTAGATGTTTGTCCATCCACACAAAAAAAATCAGAAACACGTTCATCTTTTTTTTCGAGAAAATCGCATTTGAACTTTAAATTTCATAACAATTTTGTTATTTGCTTGTATTTCTTTGTTTTAAAGTTGCGAATGAGTAATATTAATTGCATAAATATTCGTCATACGCTCTGTTGACACAAGAAAATACAAGCAAATTACAAAATTGTTATGAAATTTAAAATTCAAATGCGATTTTCTCGAAAAAAACGAAAAATACATTTCTGATTTTTTTTGTGTGGATGGACAAACATCTAAACTTTAAAAAAAAAAATTTAAAAAAAGAAAAAAAAAGTGGCCGGATTTTTGATAAATTGACTTTTTTAAAAATGGAAAATTTCAGAACGGGTTCTGAAAATTTTTCTTGGAAAAAAATTTTATTCGATGGCCCATACGAAACTATATAAGAATGTAAATTTTTAAGATTGTGGTGCATTTCGTTTTAATGTGATAAATATTTAATCAAGGCAACTCGCCAAAAATTTGACCATTTTTCCAATATTTGACCACGCCTCCTAAGCCCAGTTTTTGAAAAATTGAAAAACCGAAAACGCAATTTTCTAAATTCCATATAGGGCTATCCATACAAGCTATTTAGAAGTTTATGGTACACGTGTTTTTTTTTCGCTGGACATTTGGTGTGGAATGCCTCATATGTAAAGTAGGCACTCTAATAAAAAGAACCTGTGGCTAAAATCCATGAAATTTCCTGTTCAAAGAAGATGTGTAATTTGATCCAATTTTCCTGATATCTGATTCTTGTTTAGGAGGCAAAAATAGTTTAAAAAAAGTGTTTTAAGTAATTTTTTTTTTTTTTTCTAATTTTACCAAAAAAATCGTAAAAATTTGTATGAAAAAATTTTATGTAATAAAGTATGCAAATTTTGTTCAAAACTTAGACTTCCTTTGCAAATATTTCTGAATATCCTCATTGGATTTTGGATTTTAACCACAGGTTCTCTTTTTTTGGTGTCTCTACTTTACATATCTACTTTGAACAGGAAATTTTTTGCAAAATTCGAATAATTATAGGGTCATTATTAGTGAAATCAATCATGAATATTTTTGACCCCCTCCGATATTGATGAAATTTGGTTAAGTTCTTACGCTACGTAAAAAACTAACAAATGCAAATCTTCAGCCCTCTAAGTCAACAGGGGCCGAAAATACGGAGGGTCAAAATTTGCCCCAAAATGTCCCAGTCGCGACACTTTACACCGTAAAAACTAAATATCCTTGGTTCTATTATAGCTAGAAAGCCCATTTTTGGCTTGTTTTGAAGCTCATAATATGCTCTACAAGACCTACCATAACAAAAAAATGTTCGAAAAAAATAAGGGTTACCTCCCTTATTTTAAGGTCGTGATAAAAGGAGGAGAAAATGGGGAGGATGGTATCCCCCGATTTTTTTTTTACTTGATAATCTTATAGAGAAAGTCCTAAAGAATATATTCTAAAATTTTCAAGTTGGGACAACAATGGGATCACTCAAAATCAAAATTTTTCACAATTTCCCCGAAAATCTCCAAATCACAACACTCTTGAACCTTAAAAATTTAATACCATAAGTGCTATTGTAGCTACAGAGCCCATTTTTGTTTGTTTTAAAGCTTATAGTACGCTCTACAATACCTACCTTAACCAAAAAATTTTAGACAAAAAAGGAAGGGTGCCCCCTTATTTAAAGGTCGTGGCAAAGGGTGGAGGAAATGGGGGGAAAGTACCCCCCGATTTTTTTTTCTTGGTATTCTCAAAGTGCAAGTCCTAATGAACATATCCTAAAATTTTTATGTTGGGACAACAATCATAAAATCAAAATCAAAATTTTTCACAATTTCCCCCAAAATCTCCAAATCGCGACACTCTTGCACATTACAAATTTAATATCGTGGACTGTATTGTAGCTACAGAGTCCATTTTTGGTTTGTTTTAAAGCTCTTAATATGCCCTACAATATTACTATCACAAAAAAAAAATTAGGGGTGCCTCTTGTATTAAAAGATCGTGGCAAGGGGTGGGGGAAATCGGGGGATAGTATCCCCCAATTTTTTTTCACCTTGTTTTTTTTTTTTTTTAACAGTAAGTTCTAGAGAGCATATTCTGAAATTTTTATCTGGGGACTCCAATGGGAGGCGCAAGAATGTCGCGATTTGTTGATTTTGGGGGAAAATTTTGAAAAATTTTGATTTTGGTCGATCCCATTGTTGTCCCAACATAAAAATTTTAGGGTATGTTCATTAGGACTTGCACTTTGAGAATACCAAGTAAAAAAAATCGGGGTATACTTTCCCCCCATTTCCTCCACCCTTTGCCTCGACCTTCAAATAAGGGGGGCACCAATTCCTTTTTTTGCAAAATTTTTTGGTTTTGGTATGTCTTGTAGAGCGTATTATAAGCTTTAAAACAAAAAAAATGGGCTCTGTAGGTTAAGGTTAAAGAGTGTTGCGATTTGGAGATTTTGTGGAAAATTGTGAAAAATTTTGATTTTGAGCGATCCCATTGTTGTCCCATCTTAAAAATTTTAGAATATATTCTTTAGGACTTTCTCTATAAGATTGTCAAGTAAAAAAAAAATTGGGGGATACCATCCTCCCCATTTTCTCCTCCGTATATCACGACCTTAAAATAAGAGAGGTAACCCTTATTATGAGCTTCAAAACAAACCAAAAATGTGCTTTCTAGCTATAATAGAACCAACGATATTAAGTTTTTACGGTGCAAAGTGTCGCGACTGGGAGATTTTGTGGGAAATTTTGACCCTCCGTGTTTTCGCCCACTGTTTACTTAGAGGGCTGAAAATAAGTGTGCGTCAGTTTATCACTTATAGCCGTAATTTCAACAAGCAGATAACTATCAGTGCATAGATATCTACCGTGTAAGTTAAATTTCATAAACTTAACTCTTAGGTAAATATAATTTTCAATGTTATTTTATCGGCTAGGTAAAGATATCTATTAGGTATTTTACACCCGTAGTTACCTACTTGTTGAAATTACGGGCATTAGTGTTACAACTAAACCAAATTTCATCAAAATCGGAGGGGGTCACGAAAATTTTTAGCTATTTTTGATTGATTTCACTAAGACTGACCCTATAAGGATAAACCTAAAAAAATGACATTTGGAAATCCCTTATAAGGTCCTGATGGTATTCTTGATCGTATTTCTAGCAAAATTTAGGTAATTTATTGCGAATTTGTATAATTTGTACAACATTTCTGATATCAATACTTTACGAAATGAGTTTTAATTTTACCAAAAAAATCATAAAAACTGGTAAGAAAAAATGTATGAAAAAAATATGAAAATTTGGTTCAAAACTTTGAGTACTTTTGCAAATATTTTTAGATATACTCAATGGATTTTGGATTTTACCCGCAGTTTCTCTTTGGAGTCTCTTCTTTACATATCTACTAGGGCTTCCAATCGGGATTGGTTTTTCTTAATCCCGGGATTCGGGATTGAAGAAAAATTTTCGGGATCCCGATTTCGGGATCCGGGGAAACACATGTGAATCACGTAAATCGTAAGTGAAATTTATTTTTACTCACGTGATCATGAGTGCCCGTGATTAAAAAAAAAAAAATGGAAACTAAATACTGTTTGTGTAAGAAATCGAAAAAAAATAAAAAATTGTTAATTTTAATTTCGTGAGTCTTCGTGAGCGTGCGTGACCGTGAGCATAAATAACTAGTTCGTGCGTGAGTCAAAATTCACTAGAGCGCCCATCATTACTATAGACTTAGAGAATTCATAGAAGCGTTTCTGTTTCTTCTTCGATTTGGAATAAATTTTAGTACCCACTTCATATTTAAAATTAGTTGGTTACCCCATTTACCACAATATTTTTGTATAATCAAGAATTAAGAACTTGTTTTTATTACATATGTGTGTGTGTGTGTATTTTCTATTAAGTTTGTATATGTTTACAAATACATACACATAAAGTATGCCACAAAAAATGTGTACATATATGAGGCATTCCACACCAAATGTCCAGCGAAAAAAAAACACGTGTACCATAAACTTCTGAATAGCTTGTATGGATAGCCCTATATGGAACTTACAAAATTGCGTTTTCGGTTTTTCAATTTTTCAAAAACTGGGCTTAGGAGGCGTGGTCAAATATTGGAAAAATGGTCAAATTTGTGGCGAGTTGCCTTGATTAAATATTTATCACATTAAAACGGAATGCACCACAATCTTAAAAATTTACATTCTTATATAGTTTCGTATGGGCTATCGAATAAATTTTTTTTCCTTAAAAAATTTTCAGAACCCGTTCTGAAATTTTCCATTTTTTAAAAAAGTCAATTTATCAAAAATCCGGCCACTTTTTTTCTTTTTTTTTTTAATTTTTTTTAAAGTTTAGATGTTTGTCCATCCACACAAAAAAAATCAGAAATGTATTTTTCTTTTTTTTAAGAAAATCGCATTTGAATTTTAAATTTCATAAAAATTTTGTAATTTTCTTGTATTTTCTTGTTTTAACGTTGCGAATGAGTATTATAAATTGCATGAATATTACTCATTCGACACGTTAAAACAAGAAAATACAAGCAAATTACAAAATTGTTATGAAATTTAAAATTCAAATGCGATTTTCTCGAAAAAAACGAAAAATACATTTCTGATTTTTTTTTTGTGTAGATGGACAAACATCTAAACTTTAAAAAAAAATTAAAAAAAAAAGAAAAAAAGTGGCCGGATTTTTGATAAATTGACTTTTTTAAAAAATGGAAAATTTCAGAACGGGTTCTGAAAATTTTTTAAGGACTATTTTACAAATGGAAAATTTCAGAACGGGTTCTGAAAATTTTCTAAAGAAAAAAATTTTATTCGATAGCCCATACAAAACTATATAAGAATGTAAATTTTTAAGATTGTGGTGCATTCCGTTTTAATGTGATAAATATTTAATCAAGGAAACTCGCCTCAAATTTGACCATTTTTCCAATATTTGACCATGCCTTCTAAGCCCAGTTTTTGAAAATTAGAAAAACCAAAAACGAAATTTTCTTAGTTCCATATAGGGCTATCCAAACAACCTATTCTGAAATTAACGGGACATATGTTTTTCTGTATCGGGACATTTGGTGTGGAATGCCTCATATGTACATTAAGCCGGCATTTTTTTTTTTTTATTGCAAGAAAGATTTTCTTTTTTATTCTTCTAGGTCTAAAACTTATGTGGTACAAATTCCCGTCGATCAATGTAGTTAATGTACCCACATTCTGCCAATATTGACACCAATTGCGGCCAAAACAAAAAGTATTTTTTTTTTACAAAATACACTACGATTGCGAACTTGAACCGGTTGTAGGGAAGCAAAGACAGACTCTAATTTTTTGGATTATTTTTCCCATAAGATGTCAGCAATTGAAATTTGTCAAAAAATTTCCAAATATGGGAGTTTTTCTTAAAATCTGACATTTTTCCATTAACCAAGACAAATTTTTATTTAATTTGAGACAAATCCGGCCATTTTAAGAGGTAGCGCGCTTAAATCAAAGTTTAGAGTTTTTATTGAACTTTTTTTTGAACGAGAGCACTACGGGTTAAAATAACCCGACTTGGCTCAAATTAATTTTAAATGCTAGTTTGTCTCAAACTCTTTTAAAGGGTATAGGAAAAAAAATTTTTAACTTTTCCTCAAATCCATATTTTTCAAAAAAATGGTCACTAAGTACTAGAGATTTTAAAAATCTACAAATCAAAAAAAAAAAATTCACCAAAATCGGTTCAGTAGTTTTTGCTGTACAACAGCAGCCGATTTATAAAAAGAATCCTAGAATTGAGTGGCAACACCAAATTTTGTGTTGTAAAATTTTAAACATCGGGTACGCTGAATTCAATGGCGCTAGTCGTTTTTCAAAGTTAGCACTCGTATTCGCGATATTCACGATTTAAAATTGTTAAGCTAAAGTACTACACTCAAAAAAAAAAGTTTGTAAAATTACAAGTAAAAGGTCTTGTAATTCTATTTTACTAATATTTTTGTCTTTTTACAAAAATTGTTGTATATTTAATAAAACGAAAACTACAGTTTGCTCTGTAATTTTACTATTGTGTGTTGGTTAATTTATTTTACAAATTTTTTAGGTAAATTTACAAAAAAGTGAATTATTTTACAAATTAAAAAAATAATACAAGGAGTTTAGTTTTTTTAAACAAGAAAACTGAAATTGTACAACAAAATTTTACTTGATGTTTTTTAGTCTTTCTACCAAAACACATTTTTTTTAATATCGTTTACAAGGTTTTCAGTTATTACAAACATTTTTTTTAAGATCGTTTACAAGGTTTTCAGTTTGAAATGTATGTATTAAAAAGTACAAAATTCCAATGTAATTTTACAAAATTTATTTTATTACTTAGAATTAATGTTGTTTTACGAAAAAAAAATTAATTATTCAACAATAGGACACGCAAAAATTTTCTAAGTTCAGATGTTTTTTTGCGTTTTGGAGTAAAAAATTTAGTTAAAAATCATTTTTTATAAATAAAAAATTTCATGAAAAAAAATTTTGGAAATTTTTTAAGTTCCGGACACAAAAATTTTTCAACTAATTGTAAACTTTAGAAAAAAAATTTAATTTTTAAACCATTTTTTGGTAATTTGCGTTAAGTAAAATACCACAATTTTTATGTGTTTCTACTATATAATTGTTTTAGTTTTTTTTTTTTATTTTTCCATTTTTTTGGTAATTTTACCATAGTTTTTGGTAATTTTTTTTTTATTTTAATAGGTACTTAAACATCCAATCTACAATATCCAAAAAATTTTATTCCGATTTTTAAAAATAGTTGTGAAAATAATTAAAAATACAAAAAAAAATTTTATTTTTTGACTAATTTTTCCTGAAAATATAAGAAATTTCTTGTGTAGCCTCCTTCGCAATTCTCATATGTTCTACATTAGAAAAACGAAATGTTTAAAAAAATAAAAAAGTGCAGTGTTATATATTAAAAAGTTAAAAGTGTTCAAGTGAAAAAAATATTATTTCAGGTTGTTGAAGTGCTACTCCAGCTGCCAAAGAAGGAAATATAAGATGCACCAATGACAAAAAAACCTTTAAATTTACAAAACAAATATCTAAATAAACCAAATTTTTTGTAAATTTACAAAAAAAATATGAAAATTTAAAAAACAAAATTTTATACTTACAAAAAAAAGTTGTAATTTTACAAAAATGAAGTAGAAAATACAAAACCAATATTGTAAATTTACAAATTATTTGGTTAAACTACTGTTTTTACGGCAAAAAATAAGAAAAAATGGTATATTTACATTAAAAATTTTAAATTTACCACTTTTTATTGTAAATATACAAGTTTTTTGCCATAAAAACAGTACTTTAACCAAACAATTTGTAAATTTACAATTTCGTTGTTTGATTTTCAACTTTATTTTGTAAATTTACAACTTTTTTTGTAAGTTTACAATTTGTTTTGTAAATTTTAATTTTTTTTTTGCAAATTTACAATTTTTATTGTAAATATACGTGTTTTTCAATACTTTTTTGCGGTAAAAACAGTAGTTTAACCAAAAAATTTGTTAATCTACAATTTATTTTTTTCATTTTCTATTTTTTCTTTGTAAAATAACAACCTTTTTCTTTAAGTTTACAATTTTATTTTGTAAATTTACCAAATTTTTTGTAAATTTACAAAAAAATGTTCAACTCGAAGTTAATATTTTACAAAAAAAAAATGTAAATTTACATTTTCTTTTGTTAAATCAATGTACAAATTATCTCCGTAACATTACGGGGATTCTTGCTAGTACATATTTTACAAAACCTGCCCGTAAAATCACGGGGATTTTATGTCATTTTACAAACTTTTTTTTGAGTGTATTTATTTTTTTACAACTTTTAAAAAATAGCTCACATTTAGACTGCTTCTTTTGTTTAAACCCCCCATAATGAAAAACTGCCACTCTAATATACATGTGTGTAATGTTATTTAAGAAAACATATACTTGAAAATCTCATCACGTTTTTTAGCACTTAATATAAATAAACTTGACTCGTATTTCTTGTTTGAATTAAACCCACAACGCAATTTTTTTCGAAAGAAGATTAAAAACAAAATAAAGTTTTATTGGAATATAAGGATTAAAAAAATGCATTGCAATGGAACAATTTCTTAAATCAAATTTTAAAATTTTCAATAATTGTTAGACTAGTTTATTTTGGCTTGAGGTTATGGGGTTTTTATATATAAAATAAAAATTCAAAAATTTTTATGAAGTTTTTATTTAAATATATTTATTTTTTCCAATATTTTCAATAATTTTAATATTTTTTGTTTCAAATTCAAGTGACCTAATATAATAACTGTGCAGTTTGACTTCTATGCTTCTTCGACACAGTCCTTATATTTTTTTTGGTTTATTTTAAATGTTCTTAACTTTATCTATGAATTTAAAAATTAGGAAAAACTAATCTTTATATTATTTAAAAGTTTTCTTTAACTGAGTGTTTGTTCTAATTAATTTGCTGTTTTAGTTTATTTTCATTATGTCATAAATTTACATAAAATAATTTAACAAAGTTGTGTAATTTTATGCAAAAAAAAAAAAACAGAATGCCCGCAAAAAACAAAAGTTTTATCTTTTGAATTTTCTCATTTAAATTTACATAACCACAATTTAGGTAAACATTATATTTACACTCATTTGGGAACAACACAAAAAGGTCAAGTATATAGTTGAAAGTTTTCTTTTTTAACACTAGACAAACCGAAAACATAACTACAGTAAACTTTGGATTAACCTTGTAAAGAAGGTCTTATATTTTTGACGTGATTAACAAAAATTTATTATTTTGCCGGAATTTTTTTTAACTGTTTTATTATAATAAAAAATCACACACAAAACGCGTAAAAAAATTAATTATATTCGAAACTTTATAGTCAAAAATTTTAAAGATTTTTTTTACAAATTCTTATTAATTTTTATTTAAAAAAAAATGTTTTATTCGACCTCTAAAATATTATATTTTGGGTATGTTTATTCTAACTCGAGGTCATATTTCCTTTACTACTTAAAAATATGATATAATCACCACTCAAAAAATTATATCATTAATGAATAATGATTACTAAAAATTGAGTTTGTTTACACAAAATGACAATAATAACTCTTCTGTTAGAAAAAACAACAGCAACAACCACACTCGAATTGAAAAAATCAGATTTAGTTGATACTTAACAGCCTACTTGGCGTATCGGTCTTGAGTGATTGTACGTTACAAACAGTTAATAGCAAAGTATTACAGATGATGGGTTCAATCCTTGTCGGCTGCGATCTGTAAATAATTTTCACATATGAGGCATTCCACACCAAATGTCCAGCGAAAAAAAACACGTGTCGCACGAATTTCTGAATAGGTTTTATGGATAGCTCTATATGGAACTAAGAAAATTGCGTTTTTGGTTTTTCAAATTTTTAAAAACTGGGCTCAGGAGGCGTGGTCAAATATTGGAAAAATGGTCAAATTTGTGTCGAGTTGCCTTGATTATATATTTATCACATTAAAACGGAATGCACCACAATCTCAAAAATTTAGATTCTTATATAGTTTTGTATGGGCTATCGATTAAAATTTTTTTTTTGGAAAATTTTCAGAACCCGTTCTGAAATTTTCAATTTTTTAAAAAATTAAATTTATCAAAAATCCGGCCACTTTTTTTTTAATTTTTTTTTTAAAGTTTAGATGTTTGTCCATCCACACAAAAAAATTCAGAAACACGTTCGTCGTTTTTTTTCGAGAAAATCGCATATGAATATTTAATTTTATGACAATTTTGGAATTTCCTTGTATTTTCTTGTTAAAACATGGCGTATGAGTAACAAATTTTTGCGATACCAACGAGTTGATCCCATTTTAATTGTTTTTTCATGTGTGGTACAATATAGAGATGGGCGTGAAAGCGATTTGACCTACGCAAGAAATATTAAAGTCACTGACGACTCGCTAATATTTTTAGTTTACTTGTGCAATCACGTGAGTCAATTTACTGTTACTCACGCTCACGCAATTTTTGATTACGCTCACGGTTGCTCACTCACGTTGATGAATATTTTACAAAAATAATAAAAACAACAAATTTTCTATGAAAACAAAGCACTGAAAACGGAAACTCAAAAAAACAGTAAAATTCCAAAAAAAAAAAAATAGTTAAAAATCACAAAAACTTACTTAAGAAAAATTTTAAGCCTTCACTCATCTCGCTTAAATGCGTAAATGCGTAAATGCTTAAATGCGTAAAATGCTTAAATGCGTAAAACTGATAAGATGCGTTTATAAGAGTTTTTTTTAGATATGCATCAAAGTCCTTCTGACCGTTTATATCGAAAACAAATCGTCAATTGCTAAAAAAAATTTGTTTTAAGATTTCATAAAGATTTCAATTTAAATTAAAAAAAAATACGGAATTACTCGCTTAAATGCCTAAAACTGGTAAGAGTAGTTTCATACAAATTTTACTGAAATATCAACACTAAAATGATAAGAGTTTTTTTTTTATGTAAATGCATCAATATCCTTCTGATTTATTTAATATTTTGGATAAGCGCATTTAAGCGGGAGCAATAAATCGGACACATTATAGGTACATATCCTTTAACGTTCAACATTTGAAAATATTGACTCGCGAGTCACGTACTAAGCTATTCACGATATTAAAGAGGTAGCGTGAGTAGAACATTTCGTGAGTGATTAGGAAGTCCAATTTTTGCGAGATGAGTGAATGCTTAAAATTTTTCTTAAGTAAGTTTTTGTGATTTTTAACATTTTTTTTTGGAACTTTAGTGTTTTTTTGAGTTTCCGTTTTCAGTGCTTTTTCATAGAAAATTTGTTGTTTTTATTATTTTTGTAAAATCATCATCAGCGTGAGTGAACAACCGTGAGCGTAATCAAAAACTGCGTGAGTAACAGTAAATTGACTCACGTGATTGCACAAGTAAACTAAAAATAATAACGAGTCGTCAGTGACTTTAATATTTCTTGCGTGGGTCAAATCGCATTCACGCCCATCTCTATATTGCACCACAAATGAAAAAATAATTAAAATGGGATCAACTCGTTGGTTTCGCAAAAATTTGTTACTCATACACCATGTTTTAACAAGAAAATACAAGGAAATTCCAAAATTGTCATGAAATTCAATATTCAAATGCGATTTTCTCGAAAAATACGACGAACGTGTTTCTGAATTTTTTTGTGTGGATGGACAAACATCTAAACTTTAAAAAAAAATTAAAAAAAAAGTGGCCGGATTTTTGATAAATTGACTTTTTTAAAAAATGGAAAATTTCAGAACGGGTTCCGAAAATTTTCCAAAAAAAAAAATTTTAATCGATAGCCCATACAAAACTATATAAGAATGTAAATTTTTGAGATTGTGGTGCATTCCGTTTTAATGTGATAAATATTTAATCAAGGCAACTCGACACAAATTTGACCATTTTTCCAATATTTGACCACGCCTCCTCAGCCCAGTTTTTGAAAATTTGAAAAACCAAAAACGCAATTTTCTTAGTTTCATATAGGGCTATCCAAACAACCAATTCAGAAATTTACGGGACACATGTTTTTCTGTAGCGGGACATTTGGTGTGGAATGCCTCATATAGAGTTCTATTGACTATTAACTAAATAAATTTGACATTAAAAGTTTTTCTGAAGATTATTATAACTGGATAATATGAAACTAGTAAGAAACAAACTAGGATGTCTAAAATTTTTAGAAAAATTAAAATTTTTCTTTTACACTTTTCTCAATTTAAAACCATATATAACAAATCTAATTTTTTTGTTTTTATACCCTCCAACCACATTATGGGGGTATACTCACTTTGTCATTCCGTATGTAACGCATAGAAATATCGGTCTAGGACCCCACAAAGTATATATGGGCAAGGCCACGAAAAATGAAACCACATAGATTTTTTTTTTCTGTCACAAGGCCCAAAATATTTTTTACATTTCAAATGTCAAATATGTATAGCATATGGCATCACTGTATGCCAGTCCAAAATTTGTGTCTGCTTTGACATTTACAAGGTAAATTTTGTTGTTATTTTTTTGTGCTTTAGACAGATGATTACTTTTTTTGGATAGAATATAAATCAAACTATTGACGAGCAAGCAAATTTGTGTACAAATCTTGGCTTTTGGGCCAATTAGGGGTTAAAGTAATCAGCCGCAAATAAATGGTGACGTTACTGACAAATTTTTATAAAATGTTTTTTATGCATTAACTAATTAGAAAAGAGGTTGGATGAGCTGATTTTTTTTTTAAGTAGTATTTTTGAAGTACTTTCATAACCAATGCTTAAATTAAGCATTATTTGCATATAGCAGGGTATTTTTGCAAAATAAGATTGTGTGACGTTACTGACGATTTTTTTATTTTTGTTGTTTTTTTTTTACTTTTTTGCTTAATAATTTGGTATTTAATTGCATCGTAAACTCTTCTACAATGATTTTTTCGCCGTGTAGGGTCCCTCTATGCTTAAATGAAGCATTATTTGCATATAGCAGGGTATTTTTGAAAAATAAGATTGTGTGACGTTACTGACGGATTTTTTTTATTTTTGTTTTTTTACTTTTTTGCTTAATAATTTGGTATTTAATTGCATCTTAAAACTCCTCTACTATGATTTTTTTACTGCGTAGGGTCCCTCTATTAACCCAAGAAAAAAAAAGACCCGAAAATCGTAACGAAATTCGTACGTGTGACGTTACTGACATTTTGCGTAACGTTATTGACACTGCTTTTATGTCATTTACTTGATTAAAACATAAAATTTTAAGCCCACCTATTGGATAAAAATCATCTTTCATCCTTCCTTTTTTAAAATACTTTGCAATAATAAACATGAACTCTTTCAATTCGCTCATTTTTATATAAACGTTCAGTTAACTCCAAACACACTTCCAAAATCCGGTGGCGTTACTGACAGCTTAAAATGGTCATAACTTCACAACATAACGAGATACAGCAAAATTGTCTGTGTATGAAACAACAGTTATGACGAGAACTTTCATATGCCGCTCTCAAGTTGGGAGAAATAATTGTATTTTATAAAGATATTGACCAAAATATGTAAACGAGCGTGACGTTACTGACGGTGGCCTTGCCCATATATTATTGATCGATTCTAAGACATTCTAGCGATGACCGTCCGTCCGTCTATCAGTCTGTAGAGGACACGATACAGTCCAAAATAAAAGAGCTAGACTTTCGAAGTTTGGCACGAATATGTCTTATATTAGTAAATGGGCAAAATCGGCCCAGGGCACAGTGGTTCCAAGTCCAAATCTAGCTGGACAAAATTATTTTATCACCGTTTTATATGTTTTTGGGGTCGCTGAGTTCAAAAAACATGTTTAAATTTTTCTAAGTCGATTACACTAATCGACAACTTTTTATTTTTTTTCCAATTTCAGTAATTCATTAATGACAAAAATGGTTAATGTGCAGAACAGAAATATGAAATGCAAAAACTTATTTTTTTAAAGTTTTGTAATCTCTAAAAAAAAAAAAATTTTTGTCGAGAAGTGTAATTGAAAAAAACAAGTGAGAGTGTTAAATTCGGCTATGCCGAATTTTTTATACCCTCCAAAATGTAAAAAAAAATAAAAAACCAGTGAGAGTGTAACATTCGGCTGTGCCGAATCGTTTATACCCTCCAAAATGTAAAAAAAAAAAACAATATAAAAAAATCCAAGGGCGTTTTTTTTTGGGGGGGGGGGGGGGGGGTTGGTGGGAGACGTTAGGGAGCACCTTCTCTTGCGATTTCGAACTTCATCTGAGAGAAGAATGCTGCATTTGTTTAGCAAAAGTACAAAAAACCCTGCAAAAAATGCGATTTTTATTAGGTTGGTTTAGTTCTCCAAGGGGGAACTTTTTTCCCCTTGGTCCGATTTTATCCATTTCCGAACTTAATCTGCTTAGGAATATATGACAAATTCGTGCCAAACTTCGGAAGTCTAGCTCTTTTATTTTGGACTGTATCGTGTCCTCTACAGAAGGACAGACGGATAGACGGACGGACATTTTTGAATTTAGCCGAAGCGTGTAATTGGCCGCGGTTTAATAGGAAATATCACATTTAATGCTTTATTTAAGCTAAGCAAGCATAATTATGTTACCTAAAAGTTATCAAAAACTTACAAAAATTCGATACTTTATTTAAGAAAAAAAATTTTAGGCGAAAATCTATTTTCATATAAACTGTGATTAATTTTAAACTTGCAAAAACCTGCAAGAAATGTCTGCATGACAACGTTCAGTAATAAATTACCTATAAGTTGTATGTAGTAATTCGACATGATATGCCTGGATTCGGTTTTGGCAAGCTGCGGAAGTTTCATAAGTCCTCAAAAATATTGATATTATTGACCATACTTCAAAGTACAAAAAATGTAAGAAGAAGATCGATAATAAATTTCTTGTTAATGTCCAGAATAAGTATAAATCTGTAGCTTTCTTGTACATAAACCGTTTTGAAACCATTGATGTAACATGGATAATATGATGTTATTAGTTGAACACTTATATATATATTATTTTTTTTTTAAATATTGGATACCAAAAATGGTTTTTCATTCGCATATTTAACAAAGTTAAAGACCTAATTCCAAAAAATGGTTATTAGTTTGATCAGAACACACCCTAAGCTTGCCCCTAGCACTATTAATTCCCAATTTTAAGGACACTAATTTTTGGACTTTTGTCCAGCTAGATTTTGATTTTGAACCAATGTGCAGGGGGAAAAAAGTTTCCCCTTGAAGAACTGAATCAGCCTCTGAAAAAATACACTTTTTTACATGTTTTTTTGTATTTTTGTTAAGTAAATGAAACATTTGGTATACTTATTTATCGGAATGGGAAGGAGCTCTCAACGTCCTCCACTGACCCCCATCACCTCCCCCCCTTAAACCAACGCCCCTGCCTATTTTTTTTTTACATTTTGGAGGGTATAAAAAATTCAGCACAGCCGAATTTAACGCTCTCACTTGTTAGCATTAATTTTAAACATGTTAGCAAAACACAATATGAAAAATAATTGTCATCTAATTACAATTGAACTTGAAGAATAAAAAATGTTATTACAGAAGAAAATTTCAATGAATTTCATAGATCGGATAGTATTCCTTAATCAAGTGGACTCCCACACGGTAGATGTTTAAAATTCTGTAATTAACTGAATTCAAATTTAACTTAAAATACGAACAAAATTGAGAAAACGGAAAAAAATCATATTTTTCCCTGTAACCCGTTTTTTTTAATTCAAGGCCGATGCGGCACACCTTACCCATGTCCGATCAACCTAAATTCTTGTGAGACATATTTTACCCACAAATGAATATATCAAGGGTAAGATAGGGTCAATATCACCAACTTCGTTTTATTGGTGCACGACTTCGGACTTTTTCAAAAAGTCGATTATAAATTATGAACGTTAAAAAATAAGTGAATAATTTTTTCATATTCTTTTTCTAAAACTACATTTAGATACCAACAAAACGCTGTCCAACTTTTTTAAGATATCTTTATTTTAAGTGGTCAAAATTAATTGAAAATTTTAATTTTTTAATTTTTTTGAAAAAATCGCGATTTGGTATAAAAGGCTGAAAATTTGAGTGCAAGTTGCATTTAACACGTACTAAAATATATTCCAAAAAAATATACATAGAAAGGGGTTGGGCCTAATAGTGAGTGATTTGGTCTGGAATACGCCATATATACTTTTTGGTGTCCTAGGCCGATATTTCGAGGTGCAGCAAACAGAACGACATATTATATATATCCTCTAACTAGAGTGTAGTCTATAAAACAAATTGTGTAGTTCTTAATTTTTGGTAAAAATGGCTCTCATCTTTTTTCACACAAATATTTTGCATATTAAAAAGTTTAATACTTTGGGTGACATTATAAATATTTTTAATTAAATTTACATAATTTTGTTTAAATTACTTTTTATGGCCAATTAACCTTTTGAAGACCCTCATGTGAAAAATCAAGTGTTACCAAAAAACTTATCAGAAAACCAAAAACAGCATTTACTAACCAACTTCTCTTAAAAAAAAAACAAACAAACTACAACTCCAACACTTTTTTTATATTTATTTATATTTTAACTGTTGCCTAAAAGAGTGTGAGTGTGTATGTGTGTAGCTTAGACTGCCCAGAAAAAAAGCGAAGTTTTTATTTTCTTGGGGGATACCTGCAAATTTTGTTCCTTTTTGTGCAAAAAAATTTCGGTTTTTTTTTGGGATTTTTAAAATAATATCTAGAGGTCGCGATCTCGCGTTTTATAACGATTTATTTTTTTTTTGAGTTTTTATTATTTTAAATTGTTAAATATGATTAATATGATAAAATATTAATAATTTCAGACAAAAAAAAATTAAATTAAAAATTAAATATCGCTCATTCCATGAGATGTCTCCCAGCATCTAATCAAATGTTCCTTAATTTATTTGAAATTTTGCACACATAAACACTATGAAGCTATTAAAATAAATCAGTTGTTAGTTCCGAGAAAATCCGTGAATTCGCGAATATATTCGCGTTCGCGAATTCGTGGATTTTCGCGAAACTAAAAACGAATTTATTTTAATTGCTCCATAGTGTACCTGTGTGCGAAATTTCAAATAAATTAAAGAACATTTGATTAGATGCTGGGAGACATCTCATGGAATGAGCGATATTTAATTTTTAATTTAATTTTTTTTTTGTCTGAAATTATTAATATTTTATCATATTAATCATATTTAACAATTTAAAATAATAAAAAACTCAAAAAAAATAAATCGTTATAAAACGCGAGATCGCGACCTCTAGATATTATTTTAAAAATCCAAAAAAAAAACCGAAATTTTTTTGCACAAAAAGGAACAAAATTCGCAGGTATCCCCCAAGAAAATAACAACTTTGTTTTTTTCTGGGCAGTCTAGTGTAGCTTTTTCATTAAATGAAAAAATCTCTATATATTAAAACTCATTTATTTGGCTGAGAGTGTGTGCTTAAGTAAATGTTTGTATATTTAGGTGTGTGCGTGTGTGTGTGTTGAGTACGTGCTAATTTTATCATTTTAACTTTTTGTTTATTTGGCACTTTTTTGTGATTGTATGTGTAGTTATGTTTTCATATCCTCTCACTTAGGTTAACTTTGACACAAGCATGTCGTTAGGTAGGTGGGAAATGGCCATGTTGAATATGCGAATATAAAACTAATTTAGAGTTGTAAAACCATAACAAATAACCAAACTGTAGATAGAATTTGCTGGACACAGTAAATAGCTAAATTTTAATTTATTTTTACACATACATGCAAAACATATATTTCTAAGTAAACAATAAAAACAAAGCACAAACAAAAATTTATTTGCATAATTAAAAATTATTCAAACACCCAGCAAAAACTGTATTACCGTTTTAATTACTTGTCCCATTACATTTATACAGGAAAATGCCAAAAGTAATCACTTTTCACTCAAAATTCCTAGTAATTTAACAAGCTTTTTGCGAATAATTTTGTAATTTTACAAGAGTTTTACCAATAAAATTATAAATTTACTACTTTTTTGACGCTATAAAACTTACGGGGAATTCTCGTGACTTTACTAGAAATTCTAGTGAATTCAATAGATTATTTTTGTTAAATTATTTTGGAAATTTGTTAAATAACAAAAAAAAAATTATTAAATTTCGATCAAAATTATTTTGTTAAACACAAGTTAAACTGTCAAATATTTGTAAAATTTGATTACAAGACTTTTTCTAGTAATTTGCAAGGTTTTGTTTTGTGTGTATACAAATTTGATGGAAAAACTAATCAAAACTGTAATTCAGTTTTTGTTAGGCAGAGAAATTTAAAACAATTAAATCCTTAAATATACAAAAAAAAAATTAAAACAAGTATAGAAGTTAAATTCGACTTGGCCGAATCTATGAATACTAGGGATGCCAAACGGGAAATCCCGAATCCCGAAATCCCGGGATTTTTCGGGATTGACAAATCCCGAATCCCGGGATTTATTTTTTTCCGGGATTGAGAAATCCCGAAAAATCCCGGGATTTCGGGATTTTTTTGTCAAATATTGTAATCAAAATTGACTATTTCTTCAGTGTTTGTTGTCCGATGGTAACAAAATGGATATCATTTGAAAGGTGTTTGAAATCTTTTAAATGAGACATGTTGGGCTTAAATGCTCTTACTCATTTGGAGTACAATTTAATTTTCAGGTCGTATTACTTAATATACAGAAGTGTGAAGCATATTTTCCTTTTTTCGAATTTAAAAATTGAATAGTTCATGCGAATAAGGACGAATAGACCACTTTTTCGCAAACACGTTTTTTTTGCATAAATGCATTTTATTAGCAGAGCCCTACAATCCTATGCAGAAATTTTGGGGAAATTTTGACTTTTAAGGCTAAAAAAATGACTTTAAAAGTGCAATAATTCGTATATTTTTATATTTTTGTTTAAATTGGGAGTGAACTAACGCACAATTTTGATTATACAACACAAAAACAGCGACGTATCCAGGAATTTGAAAACGGGGGGGGCACAACTTTCAAATTTTTAGTCATCGCATGACTACAGCCCCTATTTTACACCCCCCCCCCGTATTTATTGCTTCACGTAAGAGTCATAAGTGAGAGCCATAAAAATGTCTGTTTTGACAGATTTTTCTGCTGACTCGGCCTAGATTATCCAGACAGAAATTTAGCAAATCGCGTCTGCTAAAATCAGCAGATCCTCATATGGATCAAAATGGGTGTATTTTGGGCAGATTTTTTTGTGTTTTGTGCAATTTTAACCCAGAAAAAGTGGTAGATTGAAAATTTTAGATTTATATCCAAAAATTGTTGTTAGATATTCCAAATTCATATTCAGTAAAAAGTCTGCTGATCGCGCTGTTTTAGATTTTAGCTTGTTCCGTGGTACCATGTGATGATTTTGCTATAAAAAAGATTCAAAATTTAAGATTTTTTTGATAGAAAAAGTATCAGCATTTAAAAAGTTTTTATATAAAAAAAAATTTCCCAAAATACAACAATTTTCCTGACAAAAAAATGTATTAGAATCTGAAAATGTTTCTAAAAAATTTTTTTTCAGAATCTGAGAATCTCCTATAGATATAATATTTCAGAATCTCACAATTTAATCTTAGAATCTTGTAGTTTTAAATTTTTTTTATTATCCTCATGCATAATTTTTATTGAATAAAACCATTTGATGTGTTTCTTAAACATATTTTACAGATATTTCGATATAAATGGCTTTTTAGAAATGAAATTAGATTACGCTCTTGAGCTTTTATAAAAAAAGTAAAATCTTTTCTTTAAAAACCAAAATATTTTGATTCCTGTGTATTTTTTTGTACAATGCGTTGCAGTGTATTAATTTTTAAAAATTTTCAAATCGAAAAGGGGGGGGGGGCACGTGCCCCCTGTGCCCACCCCCTGTATACGTCCATGCACAAAAACATACAAAAATTTTACTTTCGGTAACAATGTGTTAAAAGAACATTACGAGGAACAAACCACACTTATTATATTGGCAAAAAATTTTACTGTTCTTGAGTTATAAGACTTTAAAGTGTGGAAAGCAAAAAGGGCGAATATCCATCCTTAACAAAATATTATATAAAAATTATTTAGCTGCGAGTTTAAAATTGATATTAGGTAAAATTTGAAATTGTACACAAAAAAAAAAACAATCTTAGCACATACAAACAAATTAACCAGATTTGCGAAAAAAAAAACAAAAATTTTTTCATGTCCTTTTATGTTACATCGTAATATGCAGTCAAGGGTTAATATTATAATTCCTAAAAATGTATTTAGTGTCATAAAGAATTACTACTGCATCAAAAGGCAGGAATATTAGAAAAAAAAATTAAAAAAAAAATTTTTTTTGCATGTCCTTGCAATCCTTAAATAGTGTATCCTCGAAGTCCTTAAAGTGTTACAAACAAAAACCAACCATAGTTCGTCAAGTTTTGCAAGTCTCGTGAAAATGTAGTCAAAATCTGCTGCAAAATAACACATTTTTATTCAAATTTCAATACATTTTTTTGGATATTCGCCCTTTTTCCATTTAAGCAAAAAATTGAAGTCCAATTTTTGGCAAGTTCTCTTTCGAATACCTTACTAAAATTTTGTATATAGGTAGATGTGACTTAAACCTTTAAGCTAATACCAAAAAGTTGACAAAAATATTATTTTTTAACCGTTTCCTGTGTTTTTATTGTCCCCTGTAAAATTCTACAAATGGTCTATTCGTCTTTATTCGCATGAACTATTCAATTGTCGGAGTCAGAATTGATGCCTTTTATGGTCAATATTGTTCCTGCAGGGAAATGTCTTCAAAATCTGAAAATTCCGAACAAAGTAAAACATTTTTTTACTTTGTTTGAAACTTTCACATTTTCTTGTCTAAAAGGTCCAATATTTTAAAACACAGTTAAATTTTGCCGAGATTTTAATGTATAAGGGATCATTAAGTAATCTATCTGTAAAGTTTATTTTTAACAGTTTTAGTTCGTAAATGAGTTAAAGCGGATGAGGGGAAAATTTCCCCCCTGAAGAACCAAAACAGCCACTGAAAACCCAAATTTGTTTACCAATTTTTGTTAAGCAAATGAAACATTTTTAAGTTTCACCTAGCCAGAAAATGCAATTTTTCTCGTCCCGCCCCTTTTTGTGGGCGTGAATATAAAAAATAATATAAATAATGATAAAATTCTGTTACTTAAGCGTAATAAATGTATTTGTAAACATTTATCGCAAAGGGAAGAAAACCGTTAAAATGCGATTCGCCTACCAATAGGACAATTAATACAAATTTTGTATTGGCAGAGGGCGTTGGGGACACCTTCTCCTCGCGAGGAATTGTAAAAAATTTACTAACACAATTTTATCATTCTTAAAACAAATATTTTATATCCACGTTTAAAAAAGAGGCCGACCGAAAAACAGTATTTTCTAATCATTTGAATTCGACTGTATCGCGTCTTTTACAGACGCACATCGCTCGAGTCTATTCAAATCGGTCATAGCTGTTCCTTAATTTTCGGTTTTTCTGTGCTAAATATGTGAAACTTTACGAAAAATATTCAATGGTTATGAATTAATTGAATATTTAATTATATAAAAAATTTATTAAAAATGTTACGTAAAAGCCTTAATTTTAATAAATCCCGAAATCCCGAAAAATCCCGAAATCCCGAAAAATCCCGGGATCCCGGGATTAGAATTATAAAATCCCGAATCCCGGGATTTGTAAATGTCAATCCCGTTTGGCATCCCTAATGAATACCCTCCGCAATGTCCTTTTTAAGTGATAGTAAATTTTTTAACGTAAAACAAATAACATTTTTGATTAGAAATATTTTATTTTGTGTAAAATAACTTTTTTTTGTCATTTTTGTAAAAAAAAAAAAATTACTAATTTTTTTTTGAGTGTAAATTTTTTTTCGAGTGTAATTTTTTTGTTTTTAGTGTAAAAATATTTCTGAGTGACAAAAATACTATTTAAAGTAGTTTTGTGACTTATTATTGTTTTTAAAGCTTGTTGTTAAAACTCGGGGTTTGCAACCGGTGAATTTTAGGTGAAACCAATCTGAATTCAGGATTTTGCATATAACTAACCACAGGACCAATTTAGCCGAGATTTGAAATGAACCGGAACAGAGGACTGAGAAATATATATGCCACACTTCAGCACTCTCAGAATGGTCGTTCGAAAGTTACCGTGTGTTTTATCTCGTAAAATCATGAAAAACCCTTGCCGAAATTCAGTCTTTTGCTCATAACTTTTGAACCACAAGACCGATTTCGCTGGATTGCAATACCAACCTGACCAGGTAAATGTCAAACATATATGCCAAACTTCAGGAGCCTCCGTAAAGTCTTTCAAAAGTTAGCATGTTTTCAACAGACAGACAGACAGGGGGACGGACGGACATTGCTAGATCGTCTTAAAATCGATTGAGGATCATGAATATATGGGGCATTCCAAGCCAAATCACTCACTTTTAGACCCGACCCCTTTCGATTTATTTTATTTTTAGATATGTTTTAGTACTTATTAAGTGCAACTTGGACACCAATTTTCAGCTTTTTATTACAAGATGGTGTTGAGTAATCAATTTTTCAAAATGGCGATTTTCTCAAAAAAATTAAAAAATTGAAATTTTTAATTAATTTTGACCATTAAAAAATATAGATATTTTAAAAAAATATGGACAACGTTTTGTTGGTATTTCAATGTAGTTTTAGGAAAAAAATATGAAAAAATTATTAGAAGTAATTATCACTTATTTTTTGACGTTTAAAAATTAAAATCGACTTTTTGAAAAAGTCGGAAACCTTCGATTTTTTTGTAAAAAACTAAAAAAATTCTACTCTAAATTACGCAACTCTTAAGCCAGAATTCAAAATGTGATCACAATTCTTTCTATTTTTTTTTAAATTTTAAAAATTGCGCCTTTTATTTTTTGGCTCTGATTTACTTTATATGGTGATCCAAAAAAAAATAAATTGGTAGATACTGACCGTAACTTACCCTAGATATATTCACTTCAAGGTAAAAATACGTCTCACAAAAATTTAGGACAATCGGAAATGGGTAAGGTGTATAGCATGGTCCTTGAAGTTTTAAAAACGGATTACAAGGAAGTATATGCATTTTTTTCTGTTTTCTAAATTTTTTTGGTATTTTAAGTTAAGTTTTAAGTTAAGTGATTACAGAATTATGATGTAGAGTAAAATGCCATTCTAATAAAAATTAAATTTTCTACTGTAATAACATTGTTTCATTATTCATGTTTCAGTGTAATATTTTTTTGGTTTTTCCAAATTTTAAAACAAAAAAAATTTTTTTTTTTTAATAGAGATTTCAAAAGGGTGTTGAAAAGCAGGCATTTTTAGCATTACTTTAAAAAATGTAAGCAAAACACAATATGAAAAATACTTGTCATCTTAATACATTCGAACTTGAAGAATAAAAAAAATGTTATTACAGTACGAAATTTCAATGAATTTTAAAAATCGGATTGTATTGCTTAATCAAGTGGTCTACCATACGTTAGATGCCTGGGGAAGTTGTAATAACTTGGCTGATTTTCAACCGATTTCAGTTTTTGGTACCTTTTTAGAGAGGCATTTTACTTCGTATTATAATTCTGTAACCACTTAAATTTAAGCTTAACTTAAAATACCAAAAAAAATTAGAAAACAGAAAAAAAAATCCATATTTTTCCTTGTAATCAGCTTTCTAAACTTCAAGGCCCATGCGGAACGCCTTACCCATGTCCGATCGTTGTTAATTTTTGTGAGACGTATTTTTACCTCGAAATGAATATATCTAGGGTAAGTTAGGGTCAGTATCTACCAATTTAATTTTTTTTGGAGCACCATACAAAATAAAACAGACTCAAAAAGTATAAGGGGCAATTTTCAAAATTTAAAAAAAAATAGAACGAATTGCGATCATATCTCGATTTATGGCTCAAAAGTTGCGTAGTTTAGAGTAGAACTTTTAGACTTTTTAGAGAAAAAAATCGAAGGTTTCGGACTTTTTCAAAAAGTAGATTTTAATTTTAAAACGTTAAAAAATAAGTGATTATTACTTCGAATAATTTTTTAATATTTTTTTTCTAAAACTACATTTAAATACCAAGAAAACGTTGTCCAACTTTTTTTAATATATCTAAAGTTTTAACTGGTCAAAATTAATTGAAAATTTCAAGTTTTGATTTTTTTGAAAAAATCGCCATTTTGAAAAATTGATTACTCAACACCATTCTGGAATAAAAGGCTGAAAATTGGTGTCCAAGTTGCATTTAATAAGAACTAAAACATATCCAAAAATAAAATAAATCGAAAGGGATCGGGTCTAAAAGTGAGTGATTTGGCCTGGAATGCCCCATATATATTTGTTTAATGTTTATTGTTTAAAAAGCGCTGGTACTTTATCCAAAAATAAAATAATCGAAAGGGGTTGGGTCTAAAAGTGAGTGATTTGGCTTGGAAAGACCATATATTATTGATCAGTGATCGATTTTAAGACATTCTACCGATGTCCGTCTGTCTGTGGAAATGGTGATCACGACCAAGATATTACACGTAGATGACTGAAACTTAACATATTTATTGGAAGTTCTCCTCAGCGGTTCAAAAGTTATGATCGAAAATGTAAGGACACCTCAAAAATGTTGGTACATTCAACATAACCTAAAAATACAAAATTCTTTAATTCGGTTGCTGGTTGACATATGTGAACATAATTGAACACCGAAAGGTACTTAAACAAGTACGAATACATTTTTTGACAAAAAAGAAAAAAAAATCGTATATTTTTTTTCCAAAATTTTTTTTCGCGGAAATTTTTTTTAAATTTTTTTTTTTTTAAGTTTTTTGCAATAATCTTTTTGATATACAAAGATCAATACATTCGGCATGGCCAAATTTAACATTTTTACTTGTTTTTTTTTTTTTATCTTTTCTACTCAAAAAACAAATTGTCTAATTACGTGCACTTACGATCACGTGGGTAACATAAAATTTCACACACGATCACGCGTATATCACGAATAATGCCAGAGATCGTGAAAACCCCTATAGTTAAACAAAAAAAACTGTATAGTTAAACAAAAAAAATCAAAGTATTTGTTGTAAAATGCATTCAAAAATAAAATGATACCAAAAATTACAAAATAATTTGTAATATGTTGTCATCATACAAAACAATTTTTTTTATCCACCCCACCCTAATATACATATGTATGTTCCTTTATCAAAACCAAATCTTTACATTTCTTAATAAAATTTCCTTAATAACACAACAATTTTGTTATTCTCAAAGTAACTACAATTCCACAATTTTAAATATTAATAAATTCTTAAATACATTATATGTATGTATATACGATTTGGCAAAATCATAATGTTGATGTTAAAATTTGATACGAAAATTAAAATCAATTTCACATTTATGTGAAAACACATAAATTCACAAATCACAAACCACATCTTTGCAAAACAAAACAAAAAAACACAATCACACAGCCACACTTCTGCTAATTTGTTTTTTTTTTTTTTGCGCTGCCACACTAGACTCAAGAAAAAAAAAATATACATGATATTTAATACAGAAATTCCACGTATGCAAGCACATCACACACATATCTTGTGATTTTACCTTCTCTGGTTCAAATACCTTAGAGAGAAATGGCAAAATAGCTATCGGTCTGTAATCAGAAGTTGACTTAGGTAAAGGTATGATTTTAGACATTTTCCATTTTGTAGGATAATAACTAGATGTTAGAATCTTGTTGAATATAAATGTAATATAAGGGAGTAGTTGTGGTAATAATATTTTAATGAATTTAGGGTGTATTCCATCCGATCCAACAGCATTTGACTTTATTGATAAGCAACAAGATAAAACATCGTTTTGGCTTACACCATTAAAGGAAAATTTTTCTTCATTTTCGGAATCATCGAAAATTTGATAGTAGCTACGGTCAACCATTGGCACATTAACAAATTTTTCATTTATTGTATCTACATCTATCTCACAGGGCACTTGACTTTTAGCTTTACCGATACCAATTTCACGAATAGTATTCCACTTTTTATTTGAACATATTGCAGAAGAAAATTTCGAAGCGTAGAAATCAGATTTCGCTTTTTTAATTAACCTATTAGTAAGTCTTCGGGCAATTTTAAACTCTTCGAGCAATTGAGATGTTTTGAATCTCTTCCATCGACTGTATGCAATATCACGACGAACAATAGAATCTTTTATGAAGGAGGAAAACCAAGGTTTTTTCTTCTGACTAATAATTTTTGTCTTCAGTGGAACAGCAATATTAAATAGGTTAACTATGTTTTCCCCCAAAAAAAGCAGCTGATCATCTACTGAAATCATGTAAAATAAAATACTCCAATCGATCTTACAAAATTCATCTTCTAGAGCTACATAATTAATATTTGAAAAATTACGATAGCTTACTACTTGATCTGGTACGTGTAATTGAAAATCATACGATATGTATATAAGATCATGTTTAGAAAAACAAGATGCACTTAGTTGGTCATAGAGGAGTGTTTTTGAATTATCATCAACGAAAAAGAAATCCAATAGTGTACTATTAGTTGTAGTAAAATGTGTAGGTAAACTTATGTTCGGAGAAAAAAGCCCAAGAGAAATCATTGTATTGGTTAGATTATAATCGACTAAGATATTGGAGTTAAAATCACCTGCAATTATTACATCATCAAAACAGGGTGTTAGAATTTCCAATTTCTTAAAAAATCGTTTCATACATATAATACTTTTCGGTCTATATACGCAACCCACAAGTAATTTCCGTCCTGCACTGTTTATTTCAAGAAATAGATACTCAACTAAATTTGGGCCAAGAGTGTCCTCATTCGGGTCAGTTGCAACCTCATCATCTTTATCTTCATCAGACTTTGCTCGTACTTTAAAGGGTATGCCTTTCTTCACATAGATTGCAACGCCACCAGCATAAGCATTTCTATCAACTCTACACACATCGTAGCCGTTCATGGAAATAGAGAGATCATTAACATCAGGGTTAAACCAGGTTTCCGAAACACAAATAAAATCAATGCCTGTGTTCTCAAAAATAAATCTAAATTCATCAATCTTGTTTTTAAGGCTTTGTGAATTAATATGACAAATTTTAATGCCACCACTTTGTTTAGTCAAAATTCTTACCATGTTAGCAGTACCGTCCCTGGAACTAGCTCCGTTAATATGTCTGTTGTTCATAATTGAGAAAAGTTAAATTTAAAGCAACGCACAATGTTTTAAAAATTTCGAAATAATTTAGAGAAAATGCTTGAATAAATAAATACATTTGGAAACAAATTAAAACGGTTATAAAGTTTTTACAAAGTATAATAGTTAATTGAACAATAGAAAAATAAATAACATATTGTGGATTAAGCCAAAGAAGCATCACGTATTTGATCAGTTGCAGTATCGCGTTCATCACTACCAGGAAATAGCCGAAAAAGATGCCCTATCTCATCAATCTCTATAACATGGCCATTAGCATCCTTTTTAATATAAACCAGGCCACGCATGGTAAAAGCGCTATGAATACGTCGTTCTTTTTTCAAACGAACGGCTGCTCGCAGTATATTAAAATTGGTTTGAGTAAGATTTTCATTTACAAAAAATTTACTGTCCGAATCAAACCCAATATCACGAAGACAAAAGAAAAATTCTTTATTTTCTTTCCTAAAGTTGGCAAAGGATTTTAGGAAAAAATTTTTGTCATACGGGGACCACATTTTCACAATTATTACCGCATCTTTTGAATTTTCTTTAATTTTATTATTTTGATTTTGAAGTCGGTATATAGATTTAATAGCCGGTACTGATAAATCTATAGTATTGCATATTTTGCTAAAAATAAGCATTAAATCCTCATTTTCATTGTATGGAATTTCGTTTAAGCGCAGTTCACAAGCAACAGTACTATTTTCCTGTCGTTTTATTTTACTTTTTAATGTTTTTATTTCATCTTGCATGCTAATGACATCAGCCGCGACTGTTTCCAATTGTGAAACTCTTTCTGTTACTTCTTGTAAACCACTGTTAATTATGTTAAATCTCTTATCGATTTCAGTTAAGAGATCATCTTTGTATTCACGAAACTTTCTTTGTATTATTGACTCTAATTGCTCCGTGAGTTTTTCAAAACGATTGTCCATTGTTGTTATGAACTTGAGGGGGGAGTCTGTATTAGAGAGACGCGGGGTTTTACTTGCATTACCAAGCAAAGAGTTATGCAAAACTTCTCTCTGTCGTTTGGCGACTGGTGTTAAATTATTATTTATATTTTGGCGCTCACTCATATTTTGTATATTATTATTATTGTTGTTATTTTTATTTAATATATTTTGGTGATTGTTTTCTTGATTGTTTTTTTTTATTTCTAGTAAGCATTAGAGATATTATATTGTCTATATTTATTTAGTTTGTTGTAATTTTAGTTGTTGTTTTTATTTTTTTTTTTGTGTTGTTTTTAAAGAGTTTGTGTTGTTTTAAAGAGATTTGTTGTCTTTTTGTTTTGTTTCAACTTTGATTCTGTTTATTTAATTTTTTATTTTTGTATTAAAGATTTATATTATTTCTGTGTTCAAAATAAACCCAATATTTATATGTTTAAAAAGAGTTTTCAATTTTATTTATTTTAATCAAATAAAACCTTTTAAGAATGTATTTATTTCTTGTTAATTTAAATAAAATAAGGAGCTTTATTAAAAACCATCCGACTCTCACAAAACTTCTTTGTTTTGTACGGGAAATTCTCTTGACTTTACTAGAAATTCTAGTGAATTCACTAGATTATTTTTGTTAAATTATTTTGGAGATTTGTAAAATAACAAAAAAAAAAATTATAAAATTACGATCAAAATTATTTTGTTAAACACAAGTTAAACTGTCAAATATTTGTAAAATGGGATACAAGACTTTTTCTAGTAATTTACAAGGTTTTGTATTGTGTGTATACAAATTTAATGGGAAAACTAATGAGAACTGTAATTCAGTTTTTGTTAGGCAGAGAAATTTAAAACAATTAAATCCATAAATATACAAAAAAAATTAAAACAAGTAGAGAAGTTAAATTCGAATCTACACTCAAAATAATCACTCTGTTAAATTACAGAAATACTCTGCTGAGCCAGCAGAAAATACCATAGATTTCCAACCAGCAAGATTTTTTGTTATTTTACGAAGAAAACTCAGTTAAATTATTTCGATAAAAAAAATGTAAATTTACTGAATTATCTGTAAAATATTAAACCGAAAAGAACAAAGTTTTAGTTAAATGCATTTTATGAGTTCAAAATTTTGAATCCACTTTATAAGTAAAACTTCTCTGCAATAAAAAAATTAAATAAATTTAAATTTTGTTATATTTGCCCGCTTTAATGCTTCCAAATTGTAAATTTACTTTATTATTTTTGTAAATATTACGAGTTTTTAACGAGTAACTCCAATTTTATACGTCATCCTCGTAAAATTTACCAGTTTTTATTGTAATTTAAGACACTTTTTAAAGAGGGGTTTATCAGTCATATTTGGAAGTTTTTTGAAGTGATTTTTATTTTGAAAACTGTATTACGCAGAGCAATAAGTAAAATTCCAAATGAAATTTAGTATTTTGGTTACGAGAAAAAAACAAAGTATTTTTCTAAAATCCTTATTTTAACAAAAAAAACTATGTTTATTATCTGTAAAGTATAGATTACAAAGTAAAAAGTAAAATTACAGATAAAATTTTGTTTTTCGGTCACAAGAAAATACAAAGTATTTTCTTAAAATCAGTATTTCGACAGATAACTTTGTCAAATATCTGTCGAATTGAGATTACAGTCATTTTACAGCGTATTTAACAGAGTTATTACTTTGAGAGTATGAATACCCTCCACACCCAGCAAAAACTTGCATTACCAAGTAATGAAATGTGTAATGGGAAATTCAAAAGTTATAACTACTTCTGATTCGAATTACCTTTCCCATTACATTTACAAGCAAATGTGCCAATTGTAATGATTATCAAACCAATATTAATAACTAATTACATATATACTTATAGGTAGGGATGAGATTTCCATGCAAATGCATGTTTTTTGTCGATAGTCTAAAAACGATATCAACCAATTATCTTTCCGAATCAAGAAATTTGCGTTAAAATGGCATATTTTAGCATATTTCGTTGAAAATGCATATTTTTGCATATTTTGGTTTTAAATGCATATTTTGATCATATTTTCAACTTTTAAGTGCATATTTTTGCATATTTTAGCATAAATTAGCAAAAACACGAATTAAAATTTATTTGTTTCAAAATCTATTTAAAATTTTAAAAATTAATTTTGGAAATAAGAAGAATTATTTTTTTCTTTAATTTTTTTTTTGTGATTGTCCTAAATTCTAAAAAATCTTGCTTATATAAAGTTTTAAATGTTACTATTTAAACCCGGCGTTACTTTTTGCTTTTTAAGAAGTTTTTCCTATGAAAACAAGATTTTTATTGCGCGAATTTTATTTTTTAGTGCATATTTTTAGGTTTTTAGTGCATATTTTGAGATTTTTAGCGCATATTTTAAGCGCATATTTTCGATTTTTTAGTGCATGAAAATCTCATCCCTACTTATAGGTAATGAAAAATTATTTTAAAAAAAAATTTTAAAAAATAAAAAAATATTCAATTTTATTTTGTTTTTATTCAAAATAATGTACAGTGAGTCAAAAAGTGAAAATCTAGTTCTGAAATTTTTTTATTTTATTATAATGACTTATGTTAGTCATTATTAATAAGTCCTTATTTTACATTTCAAAATAATGCTAAAGGTAATTTTCTGTCATTACTAAGTAATTAGAATGGTAATGATGTGTCATTACCAAGTTTTTGCTGGGCAATGTCCTTTTTAAGTGATAGTAAATTTTTTAACGTAAAACAAATAACATTTTTGATTAGAAATATTTTATTTTGTGTAAAACAACTTTTTTTTTTGTCTTTTTTGTAAAAAAAAAAAAAAAAATTACTAATTCTTTTTGAGTGTAAAATTTTTTCGAGTGTAATTTTTTTGTTTTTAGTGTAAAAATATTTCTGAGTGACAAAAATACTATTTAAAGTAGTTTTGTTGCTTATTATTGTTTTTAAAGCTTGTTGTTAAAACTCGGGGTTTGCAACCCGTGAATTTTAGGTGAAACCAATCTGAAATTCAGGATTTTGCTTATAACTAACCACAGGACCAATTTAGTTGAGATTTGAAATGAACCGGAACAGAGGACTGACAAATATATATGACACACTTCAGCACTCTCAGAATGGTCGTTCGAAAGTTACCGTGTGTTTTATCTCGTAAAATCATGAAAACCCCTTGCCGAAATTCAGTCTTTTGCTCATAACTTTTGAACCACAGGACCGATGTCGCTGGATTGCAATACCAACCTGACCAAGTAAATGCCAAACATATATGCCAAATTTCAGGAGCCTCCGTAAAGTTTTTCAAAAGTTAGCGTGTTTTCAACAAACAGACAGACAGACGGACGGACAGACGGACGGACAGATGGACAGACGGACGGACATCTCTAGATCGTCTTAAAATCGATCGAGGATCATTAATATATATACTTTATGGAGTCCTAGACCAATATTTCGAGGTGTTACAAACGGAATGACAAACTTATATATACCCTCTATCACTAGAGTGGAGGGTATAAAAAAACTTTCCCGTGTCACTCAGGTTTTCTAAATCAATTGTCGTTTTTCGCGAAAAATGCAAACCAAATATAAATCTTAATTGTGTTTTACAAAAGAAGTGTGAAATAAGTCGGAAATATACTTCTGATAAAAATAGTGTTACTAGATGTCCTCAATAAAATTTAATGGAGGTCATTTTTGGGAGGTCATTGAGGGTAATTTTTGTCCTTATTTCAAATACTCTCCCAGAAAACCATTATGTTGTGCGTTTAAAGGGTTAAAATGTTCCACAAAAAGGTTTTGCATCAAATTTCACTGGGGTTTGTCACTTCTGGACGATTTTTCTTTGGGCGATTTTGCCTACAGCCTTGAGGGGAGCTGAAAGAATTCCGGTATTTTTTTGGAAAAATGTTTTCTCCTTGGGGTGGTTCAACGCATCTGAAAACGCGAATTTTGAGCTGATTTTTCTGCAGTGAAAAAACGGCTGAATATATTGCAAATCTGAGTACACCAGTCTATTTTACAGCAAAAATTAATACAACGGAATTTTTTTGATCTCTTAAAAAAAGTTCCAAAAACCCACAGCAGGGGCGGAAATATACTTAGATTAAAAAAAATGTAATTATTTTTTTTGTCATGCACGATGAAGGGGCAGTTTTTGCTAAGAAAATTGGTACAAAAAGCACCTTTCTATCACAACCCGTTAAGAAGTTATAAGGCTTCAAAGTTTTTTTTCTAATGACAAAATTATAAAACACTGACCGACATACGAAAAATTTTTGGATGGGTCAGCGATCTGGAAACTTGTTTTCGAATAATCTCTCAATGCTGATTCCAAATCTGGTTTTCAAAGTTTAACATAACGTCAAGTTTTTGAGAAAATTGAGGTCTAAGTTCACAAAAAAGACATTTGTGTATTATTGAGTGCATTTTTTGTGAACGTCATGTTTTCGAGAAAATTGAGGTCAAATTTCTCAAAAACGTGTTTTTGTCCATTTTTGAGAGCTTATAATTTTTTAACGGGTTGTGATAAAACTGAAATTTTTTGTTAAGCTGAAATGCCCTTTGATTGTGCATTAAAAAAAAATTAATTTAAAAAAAAAAATGGAAAAATCTTACACTCAAAAAATTATGTTAGTAAAATCAACTGAAAATGTCAGTTAAAATGACTACTTTGTAAGTTGTTTTGGGGTCAACTACTTTTTCAGTTAAATCAACTAACAATGTAAGTTATTTTAACTGAAAAAAACAACTGACTTATGTAGTAAAAACTACTTACATTTGTAGTTAAAACAAATAAAATGTAGTAAAAATAAAATAATCAATATATAAATTTTTTTTTTGAATAAATTTTTCAGAAAAAAGATTGAAGACCAAATATTTTCCAAGTTTTTTTTTTTTTTTTAAAAGTTGTGAAAAATGAAAAAACGAAATATTTTTTTTATTTTTTGGAAAAAAACTGTGAAAATTCTTCTGAGATAAATAAAATAAAATTAACTACTTTAAATAACTGTTACTACATCACAGTACTTTTTTGTTAGTTGTTCAAAAAAAACGACTTAAGATAACTAACAGAAATAGTTGTTTGATATTTTTCATACAGAAACAACTGACTTTGTAGTTGAAAACAACTAACTACACTAAAATATACAAATAACTAACATGTAGTAACTTACATAATTTTCTAAGTGTATATTTCCGCCCTCTGTGGTGGGTTTTTGGAACTTTTTTTTAATACTTCAAAAAATTACAATTGTATTATTTTTTGCTGTAGAATTGACTGGCCGATTTTGCTCTGCAGAAAAATCAGCTCAAAAACTGCGTTTTCAGATGCGTTGAACCACCCCAAGGAGCGAAAATGTTTCCAAAAAAGTAGCAGCATTCTTTTTAGCTCGCCTAAATCCTTCAAAAAAGTGACGATACCCGCTGATCAAATTTTGAAAATTAACTCTAATAAAGAAGAGTTGTTTTTTCCAAAAAATGTTTAATAATTTAATAAAGATAAAGACCATTTTCGAGCCAATAATGTCAAATAATAACAATAATCAAAAGACTGAAAAAAGTGCTTTAAAAAAATATTTTTCCGCAACTTGTTAAAAAATCACTAGTTTTTTTGAATCACTTGAATAAGGAATTTTGGAATACAGACCAAGTAGGTCTGAATCCAATTTGTAATGAATAGCATTCCCTCAAACAATAAAAACAAAACAGTTTTATTTCGAATTTCAAAAAAAATTAGACTCACAAAGCTCTTAGCTCTTCAGAAAAGGAAAAAGTACTGAAAAAGTATTAAAGGCCGTTTAAATCGCGGAAATAATAGAGAGGGAAAAAACTGCTGTATGCAATTATCTAAATAACACTCAGAACTATGGAAAAAATATGAATGGGCGAACTAAAATGGCAACAACAGAACGATATCGACAAAAATTGTAAGTATTCCCCCAAATTCTACGCCGACATCTTTCACAATTCTCAAAGAAAGTGGCGTTAATGCGAGTATTTGTACAGTCCGTCGCGTTTAAAAGTCAAATGAGGTCAGTGCTCGTCGAAAATTATGCAAAAATCAATAGCTTAATGTCAAACGTAGTTAGCAGCGCCTTAATCTCTCCAGGAATACAAAGACACGGTCTCAGAAATTTTTTAAAGTAATTTATTCCGACGAAAAAAAATTAATACCGTTTCATTAGATGGATACAATTGTTTTCGGTGATTTGAGACAATAAAACAGTTTTTGCATAGAAGACAAATCATAGAAGGTGTTTTTATGGTATGGGGCATCATCACTGTTCCTTACGTTACCATCGATGCTTCTTAAGTTTGGAATAAATGGGTAGCTTTTTTTGCAATTTTCAACAGAAAAATCATTTAATATTTAATCGGGATGAACATACAAATACCCACAAAATAACCACTTTCTTTGAGAAATTTGGAACCTGTCAACGTGAAATTCGAGGGAATTTTTAAAATTTTGGTCGATCTGGTTCTGTTGTTGCCATTTAAGTTCGCCCATTCATGTTTTTTCCATAGTTCTTAATGTTATTCAAATAATTGCATTCAATAGGTTTGCCCCTCACTATTATTTTCGCGATTTCAACGGCATTTAACACTTTGGACTTTAAAGTCAGTACTTTTTTCTTTTCGGAAGAGCTAAGAGCTGTTGTGAGTCTCGTTTTTATTGAAATTCGAAACAAAACTGTTATGTTTCTATTGTTTTAGGAATTGCTATCCATAACAAATTGGATTCAGGTCCTACTTGGTCTGTATTCCAAAATTCCTTATTCAAGTGATTCATAAAAAACTAGTAATTTTTTAACAAGTTTCCAACAAATATTTTTTTAAATGACTTCTTTCAGTCTTTTGATTATTGTTATTATTTGGCATTATTAGCTAGATAATGGTCGCTATCAGTGCATTTTTTTATATTTTTCCGCTTATTTGTTACAGAGATATATTCGATTAAAAAGTGAAAAACTCGATTCCTTATTGATGTGATTCGCAGTGTATTAACTTAAATTTTCCTTTAAAGTTCATAAAAAAAATGTTATTTACACCAAAAATATTTATTGTAATTTATTATTTTACAGTAAAACATGCTTTCACTCAAATGTTTTTTCTTTTAAACAAGAAAGAATTTGTAACATTCTTGTAAAATTCATTTACAACATCAAATGCATATTGCGTGTATTTTGCGAGATATTTTTTTTTAAGATTTTTTTTAAATATAAAATTTTGCAATTTACCAAGAATTTTTGCCTTAATCAAGTAAAATGGAAATTGAAAAAAATTAGAAAATTGCCATTCTCTAAACATAATGATGATGAAAATCTGTACAAAATTGCTATTGCATGTTTTAAACATGTTTCATTTCTACTTAAATTATTTTCAGTTTTTTTTTTCTGCTATTTCTTCTTTCCCATAATTTTTGACGTCTTTTGCAGGCATTTATAAAATAATTTTAACATGATTGATATTAAAAAGAAATTCTGGTGACTGGAATTGAAAATGGAGGAAAAAAAATACAATTATTAAGTGATTTATGACTTCCATTAAATGTTCATGTTGCCGGGTTTCGTTCGTTTTTTTTTTTTTTTTTAAGATTATTATTTATTCTCCTGCATGGATTTACAATTAAGTAAAAATAATAGTAATAAAGGAGCAAACATTCTTCAGGGGACATCAAAAGGAAACTAAACAACAAGAAAAAGAATGAATAATTTACTAAAACAGGATGAAGTGCAAGTAAACGTAGGCTTTGGTTTACGCGTCGGAAATTTCGCAGTAATGAGAAGAATTCAAAAGACCGCAGTTCGAAAAAAATTTCAAATTTCAATTGAAACTCAAAAGAACCTCATTAAAATAAAGATGAAACACATTTAAATTCGCAAAAGCTTACTTGAAATTTAGAAAAGCTCAACTTTAATTCAGAAAATTTAAAATTTAAATTTTTCAACTCGCATTGAAATTCAAAAAAATTCAATTAATTCAGAAAAAGTCCAATTGAAATAAGAAATTCTTGTAATTGCACTCAAAAAGAAATTGTAAAATAACAAGAAAAGTTTTTAACTAAAGTTTTTGTTAAAAGCTTTTTTTTGCTACCTCATATTTGACGATAATTCCTTGTAATTTTATAAGATTTTTACCAATATTTTTGTTATTTTATAAAATTTTACCAATAAAATTGTAAACTTACAATTTTTTTGAGGCGATAAAACTTACAAGGAGGTTTCATGACTTTACTAAATTTTTGCTACCTCCTATTTTACGAGAATTCCTAGTAAAAATTACGAGCTTTTTTTGTAATTTTACAAGCTTTTTACCAATAAAATTGTAAATTTACAACTGTTTTGGCACAATAAACTTTCAAGGAATTCTCGAGAATTTACCAGTTTTTTTAAAAAAAAACTTGAAAATTTGTAAAATTACAAAAAAAATTGTAAAATGACAAAAAAAATTTAAATTTCGATCGATTTTTTTTTGTTAAAAAATAAGGAAAACTGTCAAGTATTGTTAAATTTGGACTACGAAAAAACAAGGAAAACTGTCAAGTATTGTTAAATTTGGACTACGAGACTTTTTCTTGTAAATTGAAAAAGCTTTTTTTTGTGTGTGGCATTTTTGAGTAAAATTAGAAAAATGGCAAATCAAATTTAAATAATCACAATTAAACTTTACAAAGTTCAATATAAATTTTAAAGACCATAATTAAAATTAATAAGAGGTCTCTTTAAAATCACAAAAGCTCACTTGAAATTCAGAAAAAAATACAGTTAAAATTTTAAAACTCGTATTGAAATTCGGAAAAATCCAATTATATTAGTAAAGCCCAATTGAAACTTATAAAATGACTGCGAATTTTGTACTCTTGCCCAAAACATTAAATCATGATAATGTTTTGCGGAAGATTTGGGTGTACTTGCCAAAGCAAAGTTTTTTTTAGAAAAAATAATGTTATATTACATTGCTATTCCATGCAAAACAAATTGAAATATCAGTCGAGGACCCCATTAAACCAAAAGAGCTGTACATTTCGTAAGTGAGTGCAAAAATAAGTGCAAAAAAGTGTTTTTACATTTTGGAGAGTATAAAAGATTCGGCACCAAAGAATATAACACTCTTATTTGTTTTATGTACATTTGATAAACAAATGAAAAATTTTTATGCGAAAAGCTTACACTAAGAAAATTATGTCATTAACTGTTTGTAGGTTATTTTAAAAAGTAATCAGTAAAGTCATTTTAAAAGAAAAATCACTTATTTTATAAAGGATTTAATTTTTTTACTGTTTCTGTAGTTTAAAAAAAATTATTTACTGTATTAAAAACGAATTTTCTGTTACATTTAATTTCGGCAGTAAAATATTTCTTCTATAGTTTTACTGTTTTTCAATACAAAATAACTGAATATTCACTTGTTTTTTAATGTTTTGGTTAGTCATTAAATTAACATTTAAAATTGACTGTAATGTGTTTTTATTTTAAATGAAAAAACAGTGGAATGGTTTTTAAATAAAATTTCATTTGTTTTAAGTGAATATTCAGTGGAATTTACCTACATAATTCTTTGAGTGTAGACTTGGTGAAAAAGTAGTTTTGGTAAAAAAAAATATTTTTTTTTTCACCAAAATTTTTGATGCAAAAAAATTTTGGTGAAAAAAAGTTTTTGATGAAAAAAAGTTTTTGATGAATTTTTTTCATGAAAAGAAAAATTTTTTGATGTAAAAAAAATTGATGAAAAAAAATTTTTTTTGGTGAGAAAAAAATTGAAAATAAAAAAATTGATAAAAAATTTGATAAAAAAAAAATATGATAAAAAAAATTTATGAAAAAAAAAAAATTTAATGAAAAAAAAAATAATCAAAAAAAATTGATGAAAAAAAAAAATTTATGAAATAAAAAATTGATGAAAAAAAATTTGATAAAAAAAATATGATGAAAAAAAAAATATTTGATGAAAAAAAAAAAATTTTATGAAAAAATAAAAATTTGATGAAAAAATAAATTTTATGGAAAAAAAATTTATGAAAAAGTTAATGAAAAACATTTGATGAAAAAAAAATTTGGTGAAAAAAAAGATTGATGAAAAAAAAATGATGAAAAAAAAAATTTGATGGAAAAAAAAAATTTGCTGGAAAAAAAATTGATGAAAAAAATTTTTTTTTGTTGAAAAATAATTATGTCACTTTTTACTCACCAGCTGGTGAGAAACGGTTTTATTCACCACGAGGTGAATTATTATCCAAGTTACAAACCCAATTTATAAAAATTTTTGGTTTTAAGAAAATGAAAATAGTAATTCTTGTTTTCTTTTTCATTAATTGTTAGCTTATATGAGGCACTCAGCGCCAAAACGGCCTAACCCTCATTTCAAAAAAATCAAACTGACTATGCTGATCTAAGCGGAACCTTTTGAAATAAATACTTAAAAAAAATTCCCTATTGCATAGTATAACCTGGTGTTATACTGGTGTTATACTATGCAATAGGGAGTTTTTAAAATTTTTTTTCAAAAGGTTTCGGTTAGATCAGCATAGTCAGTTTGATTTTTTTTAAATGGGGGTTAGGCCGTTTTGGCGCTGAGCGCCTCATATAGTCAAACTGAGGAGGCGGCCTGCAACTTTTTTAAAATTAAACACCAGCCTAAAAACATTATCATGTTAAAAACTTAAGTCAACATCAGAAAAGCCTATTTTGAAATCGAACTTATCGCTCATTTTCATGTATAGTGTCATAATTCAAATATATGATTTTGCAGAAATCGAGTTTAAAGTTTACAATTGAAACTGGTTTTTTACTAAAAAATATAATAATGGCATTTTATCTTCTCAAACGGTGATTTTAAAATATATTTATACGAATTTTCGACACAATATAAAGCTGTTATAACCAATAATTCTGCCTCATTAACTCAAAAATCCCATTTTTTTAGTTACGACACTATACAAGTAAATGAACGATCTACCCTGTTGATCTAGTGTTTGGTGTTAAATTTTATTCAGTTATTTTATTTTTCCAACGATACAACAATATTTTTAGGTCTTATTAACCTAATGGGCCACACATTAATAGTAGTGAACGTAAATATAATGTTAAGTTAATGAAACAAGTTTAAAATTTTTTGTAAATAATAGAAGTTGTAAAAGAAATATAAAAGCACCGAAGCAGAGGCAGTCAGGTATTCATCTGAAGCTAAACAACTTGAATAGTCGACTATAAAAATTTTAAGGCAGGCAGGTAGGTAAGTAGAGAGTACCTACAATATTAGTACCATAACATTAGGGTGAAAACTATTTTAAAAGAATTTTTTATTCAACTTTTAAAGAAACAAAGACTCAATCTTATAATCCACTAATGTTTGATTGCTTTAAAACTTTTTTTCTGGGTGTGGCAGATTTGGAATCATGAGATCAAAATATTTAAGAATCAGTTCATTATTTCACTGGTAGGTTTTTGTTGTCAAACAGTGTAATTCTTTTGCAATAACGCGAAAACAGGATCATTTGGGGTTTGTTAACGAATATTATAGTTTTATATAATATGGAATGAAATGCCATCACCAGATTTTGTCACCATTTTTACAAAACCTTAAATTGCTTGAAGAGCAATTTTCGATCGGCTTTAAAATTGTTTGAAACGTGTTGCATAATTTTTTTTACAAAATACACGTTACTCTCAAGTTCTCAAATTACTAAAAAGCAATTAATGCGTATACTTACTATAAATTAAATGTTTATGTTACTCATACGCACCACAATGGGATATTTGAAATATTTTTTGGTTATAATTCATCCATTCATTAAGTACTGGACCGATTGCCATGAAATTACAAAGGGTCATAGCTTATGTATTTTCGAGCTTAACATTGGAAGTTGGAGGCCAGAGGCTGAACGGGGCAGGAAGCTTAACCCCCCAAATTTAGGTACATTTTGTTGGATATTAACAAAAATTCACTTGTATTAATTACCAAACCCATACCAATGATGGATAACCAAAGCTGCATAAAAATTATATCATCACCAACGTTTAGTGCAAGAACGAAACATATAGATGTTAAATTTCATCACATAAAGAACCTAAAAGAAACCGGTGTTATTGATCTAAAGTATTGTCCTTCTGACGAACAATTAGCTGATTTCTTGACTAAGCCTTTACCACTGCCAACTTTCAAGACACTAACTTCCAGTTTATTTTGTTGAGACGGGGTGTTGGATATCAACAAAAATACACTTGTATTAATATACACTTGTTTAAATTATTTTAATTTTGAAAAGCAAATTAGCTTTGATTTTTATTTTGTTTTGTCAATGAAAATTTTTCAATAAAATTTGAGTTCACTTTTTATACCGTTGCACGGTGCCATATTTGGCCGATCTAGCACGACAAAAATCAAAAAAAAAAAAAAAAAAAGTTCCCCGATTTTTATGATTTGTTTGTATGTGTTATAAAACATTCCTAATAACACAGAAATACTCATATAAGAACTATAGTTCTATTCGTTATTAAGATGTGGGTGCATAAAGTTGCATCTTGTAAAATCCTGAAAGTAGTATTCATTATTTCGCATTAATTAAGTCGATTTGAAACTGTTGTAACTTTTTAACAAAAAAAAATATTTATACACCCTTTTTTGGTAATTTTAAAGGATATTTAAAGGCTTTAAGTCATATCTTTTCTTCTTTTTTTAAACAATTTTTTCTATTTTTTATTAAATTTTTAACATAATAAAAAAATTTTAAAAGAAAATTATATATTTATTTTTTTTTTTTTGATGGAATAGAATTTTTGTGTTTGGTCTCTATTGGTCGCCGGACTTTTTCAGACATATTGACCAATATCCATAGTACTTATTCCAACGGCTAACTTTTGCGACCGTCTGCGCCGCCGGCTACAGTGGGGCGATATGTAAACCTTGTTTTTACATATTTTGTAAACATATTTTTAAAAAGTGGGCGTGGCAGTTGTCTGACCGCCCCCTTTTTTTGTGATATTATTTCTACAGTCCTTCAGAGTATATATACCAAGTTTAAAGAAATTACAACCAAAATTAAAAATGTTTTAAAAAGTGGGCGTGGCCGTTAAATGGCCTCCCATATTTTTCATAATGTTGTTTTTGAAGTCAAAACGAACATTTATACCGAATTTCCAGTCAATATAAGTAAAATAAGATTTGGCCAAATGTGGCACTGTGCGTTGTTGTAAACACACATTCTGGTGTTATTATTTTGTAAATTGGCTAGGGTTCCAATACATTTTGCATACGAATACTTTAAAACGTTTCCCATTTTTTGTTTGTTATAAGATTTCTTAAAAATTTATATGTGCACAATGTGCTAGTACACTTAAAATAATACATTAGTAGATTTACTAATTATTTTTTTGGTTAATGCTAGTAATACCTATTTTACACTATCACAATTTTCCATTATACACATCGAAATTTACCAACTTCTAAAAGATTTTTGTATTCCATTTTGATTGAATATCTAATAAGCAGTGTTGGCTACCTTTACCCTTTCAATACCGTTACTGATTAAAAACCCTTTAATATTGACTACCGTTACCGTTACCAATACCGAAATTAAAAATTTTTAATACCGTTACCGATTAAAAACCATTACCTTTATTCGGATTTTTACCGGTATTATATCGGTTTTGTTTCGGTTGTCTAAATAATACTTATTTTAAATTTTTTTCAGATAAAAAACAAAGTAAAATATTTTTAATGTACGTAAAATAAAAAAAAAACTATTGTTAAGCCAGAATATGGATGTAGTGGTGGACGAAAAAAAACCCTGGAGTAAATAGCAAAGCTCTGAGCCGATAGACAAAATCACCAGCTGATTTTGTCTCTCAACAAGAAAATATTCCAACGAGAATGAAAAGAAATAAAAACAACAAAGTTTGGATTAAGAATTTTAATATTTTCTATATTTGATTGATTTTTTTGGACAATGATCTTACCAGTATGGATGCTAGATTGACAAGACTTTCTTAAAATTATGACATTAAAGGAAATAGTATCTATGACAAGATATTAGAGTGACGTTAGAAATTTTAGGCCTTATTGGGAGAAAGAGACAGAAAGTTATTTCGATAACTTTCTACATTTTATGACATTCAGCTTTGCAATGTAAGGCTTTTTGGGAATTAATGGGATTTTTTAACGTTTTAATGTAAAAGGCAATATTTAAAAGGCTTTTGACATTAACAACTATTTTTTTGGTCATTGTAAATGTTATATCGGCAACAACAATAAAAAATATATTATATCGGCAACAACAATAAAAAAATTTTTTGGGAATCGGTCCAATGATCACATTCGCAATTTACTTAACCTTTTTTTAGCTTTGATTCCAATGGGAATCGGTCCAATGATCACATTCGCAATTTACTTAACCTTTTTTTTAGCTTGTTTTTCGTTTTTTTCGAGAAAATCGCATTTGAATATTAAATTTCATAAGAATTTTGTTATTTGCTTGTATTTTGTTAGTATAGCGTATGAGTAACAAATATTTTCATAAATAATACTCATACGCTATGTTTAAATAAGAATATACAAGCAAATTACAGCATTCTTATAAAAAAAAACACGTGTCTGAATTTGGTTGTGTGGAATCCACACTGTGGATAGACAAACATCTAAACATCTAAATAAAAAAAAAAATATTAAGAAAAAAAGTGGCCGGATTTATGATACTCGACACAAATTTGCCAATTTTTTTAATAATTGGCCTCATAAGCCCAAATTTTTCTGCAGACTCTACCTGTATTACCCAGACTGAAATTTAGCAAACCGCGTCAGCTAAAATGAGCAGATTTTTTAAATGGCTCAAAATGCAGATATTTCTGCTGATTGGACAGAGACACGTTAAAATCAATAATTTATTTGTTGAATTACAAAATTGCGTGAATATTTTAATAAATTCTGAGTTAATTAATAGTATTAAATACTTTTATATAATTATATGTTGATAGTGCACTAAATCTATCAGTTTTTTTAATTTTATTAAATAATTTTTTAATTTTTTACATGTTTTTAACAAATTTAGGACTTTTTAACATGTTGGCTAAATTTTATTCATAATACCGGTACGTACCGGTATCGTTGTTTCACTAACGGTTAACCGTTACCTAATTAATCGAAAATACCGTTACCTTTACCGTTACCGATATAAAAAATATGTAATACCAATACCGATACCAATACCGTTATTCGTTTCGGTTGCCAACCCTGCTAATAAGTGAACAATTTCTGGCAAAAAAATGTTATAAAATATTTTCCTAACATGGTGAAATTACGCTTGTATAATGCAAAATTATAACAGTGTAAAGTGGGTATAAGCTAATCTTTAGCAAATTTTTAGTGGAGATTAGCATGTTAGCAAAAATATCTTGTAGCAATTTTAAACAAAATTTGAACTAATTTTTTTGCTAAATTTAAAATTGAGTTGACCAAATTTTTTGCCAATATTAGCAAAAATAAATTGTAAGTTTTTTTTTTTAAGAAAACTTAAAATGACGCTATCTCGGAAACTAAGCCAGATGGAGCAAAATGGAGGCCATTTTTGGTTCTCATGCTCTCATTGTATCGTCGGTCCACTTCACATGTGTGGACCCTAATGGGTCCTAGCTTTGGATCCAAAAAAGTAAGCATTCCAACAAATTTTAAAATTCTCATATTTTGGTAAATATTGCCAACACAACTAAAAGCATTTTTGTAGCTCTCACCACGTAGAACAAGACCCCAAAATAATCAAAAGCTCTCTGAGTAATATTTTTTAAGTTATCGAGTTTTTTATTTCTCAAAACCCCAGTGGTCCCATAAAATCTCTTATCTCAAAAACTAAGCAAGTTAGAGCGAAATGAACATAAATTTTGGATCAAAAACTATGACGATTTTCAAGGAACCCAACTAGGTCTACGCCCATCGGTGTCTGGACCTATAGGGTCCGAACTCAATGGGGTCCTCAAATGTGTATGAACTAACAAGGAAGGTATTTCACATAGCACCCACCGATTGCCCTGAAACTTGAATATGGGAATGAGGGGGATAAAATAAAAGTTAGAGTCCCGCACAACAATGTCGGAGCGGTTGACGGTTTCGGTCATGGGAGAGTATAGGCGCAAAACAAAGGTGGCAGCGGAAGATTCCGTCAAACTTTTATATTAGGTGTGTTCCAGAACTTTCCGGGTAAAGTTCGGTAAAATAAGAGAAAATCAAAAAACCTATCACGATACCAAACACTCTCACTAGATAAAGATATCTGAAGTCACTTGACTCCTGTTAAACTCTCTCTGGCTAACTATTCTATTACAGAGGACGAATGAACAAACAAAAACAAAATTGAAAAAAAAAATATTGCAATTGGCCGTTTTTCCGATTTAATGGAGCGTTTTTTTGCATTTAGCGATAAAAAAAGTTTTTTTTGTTGATTATCGGGAAATCCAATGACTTTTTATTTGCTAAGAATTTACTTTAAACACTTTAAAAGGTGTTTCTTAAATAATATTACTATAGTAATAGTAATCAGAAATTGATACATTTTTTTTAAATTCATTAAGCGCTTTTTCGATATAAAAAGTTAGCATTGTTTGTAGCATAATCGTATTTTCCTCGTCTAACAGTTTTCGTACCTTCTGTAAAAATGTTGCAAAGGTTTGTGAGAGAGATGCGAGGAGCTTGACGATACTATAAAAATGCACAAAAGTACGGGAACGCAAAAAACCACATTTCAAGCCGAAAATAATAGAAAATGTAAACAAACCAATTACGCTAAAATATTTTCGTAAGAAAAATTACTTTAAACAAGAAAACAAATTGTAAAAGTTTATTATAATAACAAATTATCTTTTTTTGTATTGAAATAACACATTTCCTTGGTTTAGTTCTTTATTTTATTTAAATTTCCAATTTAGCTTCACAAAAAAGAAAAACAGCAGTTTTTTCAACATCTGACTGTTACCAATTTACGGATAAGTTCGGTAAAATGAGATAAGTTCGGTAAAATAAAAAACTACTTTATTCTCTCAAAAACTCTCTCATTTACCCAATTTTTGCGTACGGGAACGCTTTTCGGGCTGGTTTGGGTACCCGCGGGCACCCGCGGTAACGTTCTGGAACAAACCTATTTACATATTTTTTTCACTTTTTGGACACATTTTTATTTAATTTTATTATTTTTTTTAATATCAATATGATTTTTTCATATTGATTCGTTTTTTTGTGTTTTTTTTTTTTAGAATTTTGTATATTTTTTTTTTGAGATCACATTTTTTTGTTTACTTTATCGAAAATAATCGAAATATTTATAAAAATGTGGCAACATTTTCATATCAAAAATTAAAAGAGAGAGAGAAACCGTCACAAAAATAAAATTGATTTTATTCAAGCGGTTTTCGGTCGAGCGTTTTTTCTTGCCAAATTTGTATGAAAAAAACGTCACCGACATTGTTGTGCGGGGACTCTTATCTGTTTTTTTTTAGCTGCCCAATCTCAAATTTAAAAAAGGGGTTATGAAAAAATAAGGGCTTTCGGGAAAATCCGTATAAAAGCCGAACTAGCAGAAATTTCGCCAAACGAAAAAACATGGGTCTGCTTAATTTTGATAGAGATTTTTATATGTGATTATTAACGATTATTATTTTTTGACAATTACGAACTTAATGAAGCCGAATTTAGACACGACCGATACACAATTGGATAGGAATTTAAAAACCCTTTCGACTTGTTTAAAATGTTCATATAGTTTCTTTTGAAAAAATGGGAAAAATCCTCAAAAAACGAAAAGTCCTGTTTTTCCCCCTCCCTATGACCCGCCAAATGTAAAATTGGGCAGTTAAAAAATAGGTAATTCTTATTTTGCTCCCCTCTTTCTCATATGCTTGTTTCAGAACAATCGGTGGGTGCCCTGTAAAAGACCTTCTTTGTTAGATTCTTTGACTGTTTTGCTATAGAAAAAATCTGAGATTAGGAGACATTCTTTCCATATTAAATTTTCTAAATTCTGTTGTAATTTTCTAATTATACCCTCCACTCTAGTGATAGAGGGTATATATAAGTTTGTCATTCCGTTTGTAAAACCTCGAAATATTGGTCTAGGACCCCATAAAGTATATATATTTATGATCCTCGATCGATTTTAAGTCGATCTAGCGATGTCCGTCCATCCGTCTGTCTGTCTGTCCGTAGAAAACACGCTAACTTTTGAAAGACTTTACAGAGGCTACTAAAGTTTGGCATATATGTTGGTCATTTACCTGGTCTGGTTGGTATTGCAATCCAGCCAAATCGGTCCAGTGGTTCAAAAGTTATGAGCAAAAGAGTAAATTTCGGCAAGGGTGTTTCGCGAATTTACGAGATAAAAAACACGATAACTTTCGAAAGACAATAATGAGACTGCTGAAGCTTGGCATGTATCTTTACCGTTCCGTTGGTGTTAAGGTTCAGCTCAATCGGTCCAGTGGTTCAAAAGTTATAAGCTAAGGCGACCAGATTTTGAAAATAAAAATAGAGGACATAAAGAAAAAAAGTAAAAAAATTATTCGAATTCAACTTTTTTTACATAAATGACCGCGAATACCACCAAGTGGTGGTCAACACCTTTTTAACGATGTATTAGAAGTGAAAATTGGACAAAAAATGGCAACGTTTAATTTAAAGTATAATTGAATTGAAAAGCATCAAAAAATTAACATAAACATCTCGTTATCTCGAGTCTGTTAGATTTTTAAAATCTTTTAATACAGAAAAAATTTATCGCATTTTTTGATTCATAAAAAATTCAAGTTTTGGACCCTTTTTGACGCGGTTTAGCTCACGATAGATTATCGCTAGAAGCCAAATATTTTGGGAATCCTCATAAAAAAAGTCAATGTTAATTTTCAGGGGGGGTACAACTTTAACCTTTTTTTGTCCATATAAGGTGAGTCAGTGTAATATACGTCCATCCAACAAGTTTTACAACCATACTTCAAGTATATGGTCACTTTTACTAAAAGAAAATTCAGTAGGAGTATGAACAGAACAAGCGATTTGACAGTAACAACCGGTGACCGCCGTGAAATAAAATTTGTTTTAATTTATAAAAATAAAAAAAAAAATATTGATCGTGCTTTTAAAAATAAAGAGGACAAAGAGGACAGCATTTAAAAAAAAGAGAACAGAAAGAGGACACACATTTTATAGAGTACAGCCAGTTAAAATAGAGTATTGTCCTCTAAAAAAGAGTACGTATGGTCACCTTATATAAGCAAAACCCTGAATTTCAGATTAGTTTCATCTAAAATGCCACGTGTTTTAACAAGTTTTAAAAGCATTTTTACACTCAAAAAAAATTTTACACTCAAAAAAAATTTTACACAAAAAAATTAGTTTTTTTTTTTTACAAAAATTACAATATTTTGTGTACATACGTACGTGCATTCACTCAGAAATATTTTTACAGTAAAAAAAACATTACACTCGAAAAAATTTTACACTCAAAAAAAAAATTTGTAATTATTCTTTTTTTTTTTTTTTTAAATGACAAAAAAAGAGTTTTTTACTCAAAATAAAATATTTCTAATCAAAATTGTTAATTTTTTCACGTTAAAAAATGTACTATCCTTTAAAAAAAAATGCATTGTGGAAGGTATTCATAGATTCGGCAAAGTCGAATTTGACTTTTCTACTTGTTTTAATAATCTACTTTAAAGTAACTCTCACATTCTGAAAACTTTTTCGTACACAAAAATCGTCAGATCCTGAAACATTTTCGTAATTTTTTTTTTCAAGAACGATAACACTTGAACTACTGTTGCCAACACTGAACCGATCCTGGGCTTGTCATAAATGAATTTGTAAATATTTATCGCTGAAGGGAAGGTTACCTTGAAAACAAAATTTTTATTCTGAAACCAAGAATAACGATCATTACTGCTATATTCAGCGTAAATAAGATTAAAATACTGAGGGCCGCATGTTGGTAAAACTTAATAAATTCAACTGATATCTGCTGAATAAAAATATACGCCTCCTTTATCAATGTTCATTCTATACGTTTGCAACAAAATGTATATGTATGTGTTAGAGAAACCATTAAAAGGACTAAAACTTTGATGCTGCTAAAATGTTCATGGACATACTTAGAAAACAATAATAACAATATTTTACTAAACACCCAGTAGAAAAGTTTTGATTAAATTAAACGTATTTACTGTGTTATGTTATAGATATTTCCATTCAGTTTATAAAATCTCTAGAAGGTTTCCACATTCATGTTATAGTACAGCATTATACCAAAGTATGTATATTACACGTACTTTATCTTTTGAGCACCTTACCATATTCTTTTTCCTTTTCAACGTCCTCATCATCATCATCATCGTCTACTTTAATAAGTATTAAAGTTTCATATATTCACTTGTGTATCCAAACTCCTGAGTTTAGTGCAGGCAATTAATTATTATGGCTTTGCAGGAGCATTTGTGTAGGACCTTTAGATCTTTTAATTTTTGTTTTCTTGTTTTCATCTTTTTGGAATAGCATGCAGTAGGGTGGTATAAAGGGAGAACAGCCTACTTAAAATTGGTTCGCTTACTTAAATCCAAATTCAGTTCCCACAACGAATATATTTTCCTTTTGCTTGGAAAATAACAATAATATTATTTTTTTAGATTTATGAAAAAAAAGGTCAATTGAAATTCATAAAAACTCAAATGAGATTCAGAAAAGCTTAACTAAAATTCAGAAAAGCTCATTTTAAATTTAGAAAAAGCTTAACTGATTTTTTTTTAATTTTGCAAATTTTGATTATACACTCAAAAAAACAACCTTGTAAAGTTACCAGAAAAATTAAAAAAAAGGTAAACTTACAAGAAAAAATGGTAAATATGTTTAAAAAAATGGTAAATTTACAAACCAAAATGGTAAATTTACAAAAAAAAAAAAATTATTGTTAAACAAAATAACTGTTTTTTTTTATAAATAAACTAGAATCCTCGTAATAAATTTTTCAAAATTTTGTCAACTTTTTTTTTTTAAATATTTTTCAATAAAAAAAATTGTACAGGACTTGAAATATTTAAAAAAAAAAATAGAAAATTTAAAAAAAAATGCCTGCGAATTTTGAACTCTTGTCCAAAACATTAATTATCATGATAATGTTTTGCGGAAGATTTGGGTGTACTTGCCAAAGCAAAGTTTTTTTTAGAAAAAATAATGTTATATTACTTTGCTATTCCATGCAAAACGAATTGAAATATCCCAACAAAATTTTCGGTTGCAAAGAACCGATTGTGGAACAACTTATACTTCCCTAGAACCTGTTCTAATTCCTGTGCAACACCGATTCTTTTTACAAAGGGATTGTTCCAAAAGCAACAGGTGCAAAATTAGAATATATTTTTGTTCCTCGGAATCGGTTCTAGAAGTAAAATTTGGAACAGAAATAAGAATTAAAGAAATATATTGAATTGCATTATTAATTTATTAAACAAAGATTAAGACAATCATATATAAGATGGAATATTTACATTTTTTTAACACACATTTATCCTTTTTCGCCTCCAAAGTTGCATTTTGGGCCTTACAATAATGACATACCAGAACATGGATTTTCTGCAAACAAAAATAAAAAACATGATATTATTAGTATTTGACCCGGCCCAGACAATGAAAATTTAATTTACTCACCTTTGTTTCAACAATTTTCACGATTATATCCTGCTATTTTAGTAGAATTTCGTGTTTTTTCTTGGTTAACAAAAATAGATTGATATTAATTTTTTAATTTTTTTGACACATAATTTTTTTTTAATTCCTTAGAACCAAAATGTTATGAAACTTTGATTGCAGAGAACAAGCTTCACAATAACTTTCACTTAAATTGTTCTGAATAATTAAAGTGTAATAGTGTATGGTTACCGAAGAACCTGTTCTAGAACAAGTGTTGTCAGAATCGGTTCTAAAAAATTTTCCTGGGATCAGTCGAGGACCCCATTAAAAAACCAAAAGAGCTGAACATTTCGTAAGTGAGTGCAAAAATAAGCGCAAAAAAGTGTTTTTACATATTGGAGAGTATAAAATATTCGGCACCAAAGAATATAACACTCTCACTTGTTTTATGTACATTTGATAAACAAATGGAAAATTTTTATGGCAAAAGCTTAGACTTGGTGAAAAAGTAGTTTTGGTAAAAAAAAAATATTTTTTTTAACGAAAAACAAAATTATGTTTAAAAAAAATTTAATGAACCCAACATTTTGGTGAACAAAAATTTTGATGAAAAAAAGTTTTTGATGAATTTTTGAAAAAAATATGAAAAAAAAATTTTTTTGGTGAGAAAAAAATTGATAATAAAAAATTTGATAAAAAAATTTGATGAAAAAAAATATGATAAAAAAAATTTGATGAAAAAAAAAAAAATCTAAAAATGAAAAAAAATTGCTGAAAAAAAAAATTGATGAAAAAACAAAAAAAAAATGATGAAAAAAAATTTTGATGAAAAAAAAGTTTGATGAAAAAAAAAAATTTATGAAAAAAAAAAATTATGAAAAAAAAAATTGATGAAAAAATTGATGAAAAAAAAATTGATGGAAAAAAAAATTTGATGGAAAAAAAAATTGATGAAAAAAAAAAAATATGAAAAAAAAAATTTATGAAAAAATTCATAAAAAAAAATTTGATGGAAAAAAAATTTGATGGAAAAAAAAATTGATGAAAAAAAAAAAATTGGTGAAAAAAAAAAAAAATTATGAAAAAAAATTATTTTTGGTGAAAAATAATTATGTTACTTTTTATTCACCAGCTGGTGAAAAACGGTGTTATTCACCACGAGGTGAATTATTATCCAAGTTGCAAATCCAAGTTATTAAAATTTTTGGTTTTAAGAAAACGAAAATAGTTACTCTTGTTTTCTTTTTAATTTTTAGCTTATATAGTCAAGCTGAGGTGGCGTCCTGCAACTTTTTTAAAATTAGACACCAGCCTAAAAACATTATCATCCCTAGTAAAAATGGTTTTGTATATATCCATGTATAAATTGATACAAATATATCTATTTTTTTTATTTTATTTTATTAAGAATTACCATATAATTACAAATTATACACTAATTTTACCTAACCGAGAACTGGTAACAATGACCTTCGTCTCGTTGTAGCGAATCAGACCAAGGCCTCTGGTGGGAATCGAACCCACGACCCCCAGACTCATAGGCTAGCACGCTACCAACTAGCCTACTGGGGCGCCTACAAACAAATATATCTAATTTTACATAAAATGGTCTAATTATATAAAATTATATAAAAAATTTCTCAGATAAGACCAAAATTCGTATCAAATTTTATAAATTTTTATCGGGAGTTATATCAAATTTTATATAATTTGATACGAAATTTGGTCTTATCTGATTGATTTTTTTTATAATTAAATATAATAAGATCTCAGTATGTACACTCAAAAAATAAAAGTTTCTAAAATGACATAAAATCCCTATGATTTTACGGGGCAGGTTTTGTAAAATATGTACTAGCAAGAATCCCCGTAATGTTACGGGGATAATTTATAAATTGATTTAACAAAAGAAAATGTAAATTTACAATTTTTTTGTAAAATATTAACTTCCAGATGAACATTTTGGTAAGTTTACAAAACAAAATTGTAAACTTACAGAAAAAGGTTGTTATTTAACAATGAAAAAATAGAAATTGAAAAAAATAAAATGTAGATTAACAAATTATTTGGTTAAACTACAGTTTTACCGCAAAAAATATTGAAAAACACGTATATTTACAATAAAAATTGTAAATTTGCTAAAAAAAAATTTACAAAACAAATTGTAAACTTACACAAAAAAGTTGTAAATTTACAAAATAAAAGTAGAAAATCAAAAAACAAAATTGTAAATTTACAAATTGTTTGGTTAAACTACTGTTTTTTATGGCAAAAAACTTGTATATTTACAATAAAAAGTGGTAAATTTACATTTTTTTATTGTAAATATACCTTTTTTTCATATTTTTTTGCCGTAAAAACAGTAGTTTAACCAAATAATTTGTAAATTTACAATATTTTTTTTGTATTTTCTACTTCATTTTTGTAAAATTACAACTTTTTTTGTAAGTATACAATTTTGTAAGTATAAAATTTTCATATTTGTTTTGTAAATTTACAAAAAATTTGGTTTATTTACATATTTGTTTTGTAAATTTAAAGGTTTTTTTCCATTGGTGCATCTTATTTTTCCTTCTTCGACAGCTGGAGTACACTCAAAAAAAAAAGTTTGTAAAATGACATAAAATCCCCGTGATTTTACGGGGCAGGTTTTGTAAAATATGTACTAGCAAGAATCCCCGTAATGTTACGGGGATAATTTGTAAAATGATTTAACAAAAGACAATGTAAATTTACATTTTTTTTTGTAAAATATTAACTTCAAGGTGAACATTTTTTTGTAAGTTAACAAAATATTTGGTAAATTTACAAACCAAAATTGTAAACTTACAGAAAAAAGTTGTTATTTTACAAAGAAAAAATAGAAAATGAAAAAAATAAATTGTAGATTAACAAATTATTTGTACACAGAAAAAAATAAAAAAAATATTTAAGTAAATTTTTAATACTATTGAGTAAAAAATTACTCAATTTTGCACCAGTAAACGATTAAATAGTATTGAGAAAATTTTTAATAAAAATTTATTAATTGATTGAAAAAGAATTTGAGTAAATTTTTAATTAAAATTTAGCTATTTATTTTTTTTTTTTTAAGTTTAAGAAAGTTTTAAATTTTTTTACAAAAAAAAAAAAAAAAACTTGTTTCTTCAAACTTTACCAAACATATTTATGTCTCAAAAACATAGGAAAATTTTATAAAGACGATTACAAACTTTCATATACATACACAAAAAACTATAAACTAAACGAAAATTCAAAAAACTATGAGAGTTTAAAAAAATTATAAAATTTTTATTAAATTATTTACTTAAATTGTTTTTAAAATTTTTGAGTAAATTTTTAATTGCGTCAATTAAAAAATTACTTAATTTTTGTTTTTAAATTTAAACAAGTGATTACTCAAATTTGTTTCCTGAATTTTGTAGTGAATGGTAAGCTCTTCTTTTGCTGGGACTGCACTTTTTTATTTTTTTTTTTGACATTACGTTTTTCTTAAGTAGAACATATGAGAATTGCGAAGAAGGCTACACAAGAAATTTCTTGTATTATCAGGAAAAATTAGTCAAAAAATAAGAATTTTTTGTTGAATTTTTAATTATTTTCACAAGTATTTGTAAAAAAATCAGATTTTTTTTTTTGATATTGTAGATTGGATGTTTAAGTACCTGTTAAAATAAGAAAAACATAATTTTTCATAATTGGCAGTTTTTTATTGACATTTTAGGTGCCAAATTAAAAAAAAAATTACCAAAAAAAAATTGGTAAAATTACCAAAAAAAATGGTAAAAATACAAAAAAATAAACTAGAACAATTAGATAGTAGAAACACATAAAAATTGTGGTATTTTAGTTAACGCAAATTACCAAAAAATGCTGTACAAATTCAATTTTTTTGCTAAAGCTTACAATTAGTTTAAAAATTTTTGTGTCCGGAACTTAAAAAAATTACAAAATTTTTTTCCTTGAAATTTTTTATTTATAAAAAATTATTTTTAAATAAATTTTTTACTTCAAAACGCTAAAAAAAATCTGAACTTTGAAAATTTTTGCGTGTCCTATTTTTGAATAAATATTTTTTTTTGTAAAACAACATAAATTCTAGTAATAAAATAAGTTTTGTAAAATTACATTGGAATTTTGTACTTTTCAATACATACATTTCAAACTGAAAACCCTGTAAACGATCTTAAAAAAAAATGTTTGTAATAACACATTTTTTTGGTAGAAAGACTAAATAACATCAAGTAAAATTTTGTTGTACAATAACAGTTTTCTTGTGTAAAAAAACTAAACACCTTGTAATACTTTTTTAATTTGTAAATTAATTTACTTTTTTGTAAATTTACCTAAAAATTTTGAAAAATAAATTTACCAACATATAATAGTAAAATTACAAAGGAAACTGTAGTTTTCGTTTTATTAAATATACAACAATTTTTGTAAAAAGACAAAAATATTATTAAAATAGAATTACAAGACCCTTTACTTGTAATTTTACAAACTTTTTTTTTTGAGTGTAGCACTTCAACAAACTGAAATGATTTTTTTTTCACTTGAACACTTTTAACAACACTGCACTTTTTTTTTTATTTTTGTTTCGACATTTCGTTTTTCTTAAGTAGAACATATGAGAATTGCGAAAGAGGCTACACAAGAAATTTCTTATATTTTCAGGAAAAATTTGTCAAAAAATAAATTTTCGAATTTTTAATTATTTTCACAAATATTTTTAAAAAATTGGAAAAAAAATTTGGATGTTGTAGATTGGATGTTTGAGTACCTGTTAAAAAAAGAAAAACTTAATTTTTCATAATTGGTAGCTTTTTATTGACATTTTAGGTGCCAAATTTAAAAATAAAAAATATGGTAAAATTACCAAAAAAAATGGTAAAAATACAAAAAAAAAAAAAACAAGAACAATTATATAGTAGAAACACATAAAAATTGTGGTATTTTACTTAACACAAATTACCAAAAAATAGTGTAAAAATTTAATTTTTGTGCTAAAGTTTACAATTAGTTGAAAAATGTTTGTGTCTGGAACTTAAAAAATTTACAAAATTTTTTTTCATGAAATTTTTTATTTATAAAAAATGATTTTTCAAACATTTTTACTCCAAAACGCAAAAAAAAATCTGAACTTAGAAAATTTTTACGTGTCCTATTGTTGAATAATTATTTTTTTTTGTAAAACAATATTATTTCGAGAAATAAAATAAGTTTTGTAAAATTACATTGGAATTTTGTACTTTTCAATACATACATTTCGAACTCAATACCTTGTAAACGATCTTAAAAAAAAATGTTTGTAATAACTGAAAACCTTCTTAACGATCTTAAAAAAAATGCTTGTAATAAAACATTTTTTTGGTAAAAAGACTAAATAACATCAAGTAAAATTTTGTTGTACAATATGAGTTTTCTTGTGTAAAAAAACTAAACACCTTGTAATATTTTTTTTTTAATTTGTACAATAATTCACTTTTTTGCAAATTTTCCTAAAAAATTTGTAAAATAAATTTACCAACATATAATAGTAAAATTAAAAAGCAAACTGTAGATTTCGTTTTATTAAATATACAACAATTTTTGTAAAAAGGCAAAAATATTAGTAAAATAGAATTACAAGACCTTTTGCTTGTAATTTTACAAACTTTTTTTTTTTTTGAGTGTACCATATGAAATTTCTCTGCAATTTAACAACGCAGTTTCAAATAGCTAAATTATTTATTTATTGTTTGGAATAAATATTTTATTGATAAGACTTAAATTTTTTTCTATCTGGACTGTTGGAAAATTATGCCTCATATAATAAATTTTGTATTTGTTTTAATATTTATGAAGTGTGAAATGTAAAACCGTTCATTCATTCAACCATTCAATACCTCTGTGTTGTGTATATTTAATTTTTTATCCACAAATATATTAACTATATATTTCAAGCAGCAACAAAAATTTCATTTAATTTTTTACATATGTATTAGGGTGGCACGAATTATGACTTTTTTCCAATTTTGTTATCATTAAAAGCAACATAATAACTAAAAGTTAAAGTTTCCCAGCCTTGGCCTGTTCTGGCAGCATGTCGTTACATAAAACCATGTTTTCTTTACATCTGAGGAAACTTTAACCGCCTCTGAAATAAAATAAAAACGTGATCTTTCAAATACCGACACACCCTAACATGTACGTGTGTTGGTTTATGTGGGAATATCATAACGAAAATTTTTTAATTATATTTATGAATTTTCATCAAACTACAAGCAAAGGCAAAATTTTTTTTTTTATTTATATTTGCGAATGAAATTCTTTGTTTTTTTACTTTTTATTAATTTAATATTTTTTACTGCTCGTCATCGTCATCAGTTTCATAATTTTGTAATAACAATGTTAATAATAATGGTGACGGTAAGTACAGACATATTTGCTATACTGAAACTTGACGTGCAACCATAATAATTGTATGTGCTTACAGCAATGCTTCAGAATTTTTATATATTTTTATTTTTTAATAACAAAAGCAATATGTTTTTATGGTTATAAAGGGTATATTCAGTTTGTCATTTCTCACGTAACAACATTGATATATTGGTTTAGGACCCCATTATGTATAAATTTATGATCCATTCCCGATTTTAAGTCGATCTAGCGATGTTCGTCTGTCTGTTGAAATCATGGCTTTTGTGATAAAAACATTAGTTTAAAAATTAAAAAAAATATTCTGATTAATTGTTATAAAAAAATAAAAATTGTTTTATTTGACCTTTAAAATATTATATTTTGAGTAGGTTTATTCTAGCTCGAGGTAATTATTTCCTTTACTAATTAAAAATATAGTACTATCGTAGTATAAATTTCAAGAAAATTATTTTTCTGTTTTAAATTTATTTATGTTGGTAATTTTTTGCAAGACTTAATCAATTAAGTTTAATTGATTAAGTCTTGCAAAAAATGACCAACATAAATAAATTTAAAACAGAAAAATAATTTTCGTGAAAATGATGCTATGAGAATATCATAGTTTTATTTAATAAAGGAAATAAGGACCTCGAGCTAGAATAAACCTACTCAAAATATAATTAAAAAATATATATAAATTCAAAAGAGTCAAAAGTAGAAAATTTTTCGAGACTTTTGAAAAAAGACTAGATCTAAAAACAGAGAAATTAATTTTTAAATAGTTTTTTCTTTGTGAAATTTACAATAGAATTTAGTTTATTTTTGCAAATTTCGGTGAAATTAAGCAAAACTTTCATATATCTATATATATAACATATCTATATATATAAAGTAGTTACGTGACTGACTGATGACTGACTGACTGACATACTAATCACGCATCATCCCACAGCCCAAACCACTAAAGCTAGAGTCTTGAAATTTGGATTGTAGTTTCACCTCCCGGAATACATATCCGCTAAGGCTGGGTTTTTGGAAATGTTGATTTTAAGGGGTAAAAACGAAGGGTTGAAAAAGGGGAAAAAGCGACTACTTTGGTACTTTTTATGTTTTCTGAAAAAAATCCAATTAATTTGAAATTAGAAATGTAGGATCCTCTAACGAAAAAACATTCCCAAAAAAAGTACTTTCTAGAAATTCGGATTCCTTAGGGTAAAAAGGGGTAAAAATGGTACTTTTGTACTTTTTATATTATTTAAAATAAAGGTCCTACAAAAATATTAAAATTTGCAATGGTGGTTCCAACAACTGAACAAATTCTGAAAACGTACTTTTTCGAAATTCCGATTCTAAGGGGGGTAAAAAAGCGAGTACTTTGGTACTTTTTATTTTTTCTAAAAAAAATCCTAATAATTCGAAAATTGGAATGTAGGATCCTCTAACGGAAAAACATTCCCAAAAAAAGTAATTTCTGGAAATTCGGATTCCTAGGGGTAAAAAGGGGTAAAAAATTTTACTTTGGTACTTTTAATATTTTTTGAAATTAAAGTCCTACAAAAAAATTAAAATTTTTAATGTTGTTTCCAACAACGAAAAAAATTCTGAAAAGGTACTTTTTCGAAATACCGATTCTAATGGGGTAAAAAGCGAGCACTTTGGTACTTTTTATTTTTTCTGAAAAAAATCCTATTAATTTGAAAATTGGAACGTAGGATCCTCTAACGGAAAAACATTCCCCAAAAAATTCTTTCTGGAAATTCGGACTCCTACGGGTAAAAATGGTAGTTTGGTACTTTTTATATTTTTTTAAATTAAGGTCCTACAAAAATATTAAAATTTGCAATCGTGGTTCCAACAACGGAAAAAATTCTGAAAACCTACTTTTTCGAAATTCCGATTCTAAGGGGGGTAAAAAAGCGAGTACTTTGTAAAAAGCGAGCACTTTAGTACTTTTTATTTTTTCTAAAAAAAACAAAATCCTATTAATTTGAATATTGGAATGTAGGATCCTCTAACGGAAAACCATTCCCCAAAAAAAGTACTTTCTGGAAATTCGGACTCCTAAGGGTAAAAAGTGGTAAAAAAGGTAGCTTGGTACTTTTTATATTCTTTTAAATTAAGGTCCTAGAAAAATATTAAAATTTGCAATGGTGGTTCCAACAACGGAAAAAATTCTGAAACATACTTTTCAAGGTTGGCAATCGATACTCACCCAGAATAACGATATTTGGCTATTGTGCCGCAACCAAAAAGGATATGGACATTTTTAAAATCGATTATGAAAGTCGATAATATTTCTAGTAATTAATAAAGCATTTAATTAACTTTAATTAAAACCCAACAAAAATTAAATTCTCCAATGTGATCAGAAAATATTTTTATTTAAGTAAACATACTTTTTTAAAAAGTTAAAAAAAAAACCCCAAGTAGAAAAGTTAAATTCGACTCTGCCGAATCAATGATTACCCTCCACAATGACCTTTTTAAGTGATAGTAAATTTTCTAACGTAAAAAAATAACATTTTTTATTAGAAATATTTTATTTTGTATAAAAAAACTTTTTTTTAGTAATTTTTGAAAAAAAAAAAATAATAATTTACTAATTTTTTTTTTGAGTGTAAAATTTTTTTTGAGTGTAAAATTTTGTTTGAGTGTATTTATTTTTTGTTTTAGTGTAAAAATTAGTGTTTATAAAAAACCGACATTTTGGAAAACCGGTTTATCGATTAACCGAAAATCAGCTTTTTCGGTTAACCGGTTTTCTCGATTAAACCGGAATAAAAACCGGTTAACCGGTTTTTTTATTTAACTCACAAACCCAAAAAATGCTTTAAAATAGTATAGTTTTTATTTAATAAATTACCAAATAAGTTATAAAATAAGGTATAGGATAACTTATTTTATACCATGCTGTATTGATGATTTTAACATGGGATGAGACCCAAAGTAATGCATACGAGTAAGGTATAAAATTTGTATTGTATTAAATTTACTAACGTGATTGTAAGTGAAAAAATATGCTGGTGAGTGAGTGTCGTGATTTAAAAATTCCTGTCATGAACCCATCTCTAGTTTAAACTAATGCATTTTTGTATAAAATATTTACTTTTTATGTTATTATAATGCATTAGGTATTCAGTTACAAATAATGCATTATTTCAAATTTTGAAATAATACATAATGTAACCAAATATAAGTCTCCAATGATTTAATGTTTAGAAATAATAAATATGAAATACATTTTTTGCAATAAAATTGTTTCTTGAAGACAAAACATATTTAGACTTTCTTTCTCACAAATTTTCAAGGTGTTTTCACCGAAATTTTTATAAAAGAATAAGTTTTAACTCTTAATATTTGCAAAAATATTCCGTTTTAAAAAACCGGTTAACCGACAGAAAAAAACCGGTTTTCGGTGCACCGGAAATTTTCAATTCCGGTTAACCGGTTTGCAAAAAAAACCGAAATTTTAGGAAAAAACCGGTTTTTCGGTTAACCGGTGAACCGGTTTATAAACACTAGTAAAAATATTTTTGAGTGACAAAAATACGTTGTAAAATATTTTTGTGACTTAACAATGTTTTTGAAACATTTTAACGGGTTTTCACACGTGAATTTAAGGTGAAACTAATCTGAAATTCACGGTTGTTCTTAATCCCTTTTGAACCACTGCACGGTGGTCAATTTCTGCGTGTAAATAGCTTAAATTTAATATTCAAATTAAGAATAACATATCTGATACCTTGCCCAAATGTTGGACCTACAAATACAGTGGTTGGCCAAATAATCATGGACGTCCCAAATGTATCAAACATGTCTGCATATAAACAGCAATAATTTAATATCCGAATTAAGAATAATATATCTGATCTATTTTCAAAACGTTGGGCATACAAATATAGTGGTTGGCCAACTAAGCATGGACGTGTCAAATGTATCCTACTAATTAAGTTGGGGGTTGGAACTAAAAGAAACAACCTTAGTGTTAGCAATTTTTTAAAAAAATAGATACGCAATATTTTTTAATTCTGTTTTTTTATTTCAAATATTAACAATCGTAATATTTTTAAAAGTTTAAAAGACAAAGAATTGCCAGGGTTTCCAATTAATTGTGGGATGCTATTTTTTAAAGGACAAAGTGGCCGCAGTTGTACAGCAAAAACTACTGAACCGATTTTGATGACATTTTTTTTATTTTTTTTTTTTTTGATTTGTAGATTATTTAATTTTCTAATACTTATCGTGAAAATTTTTTAAAATTTGACCTAATTAATATTTGAATGAAAGAATCAAAAAAAAAAATTCATCAAAATCGGTTTAGTAGTTTTTGCTGTAAAAAAGCAGCCAATTTTTCCCTTTAAAAAAACAACACACGATTAACTGGCAACCCTAAAAATTCTAGTTGACCAAATTTTGTGTTATGAAATTTTTAAAAATACTAAAATGTTCTAAAATGTTTTCTTTCAAATGAAAAACAGAATTAAATAATATTACGTATTTATTTTTTTAGCTGTTTAAAAATTGCTAACATTAAGGCTGCTTTTTAGTTCCAACCCCCCCTTAAACCACATTTTTTTATTTCGTCTTTTTTTACGTTTTTTTTAACGCTAATCTATGGGTTTTAAGTTAGTATCTCTTCACATTCCCTATTTTGGTGGAGTTTGTAGGTTTAAAAAAGTCCACCATTTGTAAAAAATGAGTCCACTAAAAATGCTCTGGTTTAAAGAATCGGTAAAAGTAGGGGCTGAAATTTAAAATACTTACTTTTAATAGTTAAAAGTACAAACTGCTTTTTATAGCTAACCTCTAATAGCCTCTAATTGATTTTTATGGTCTTTCAAAAAAAAATTTTTTTTAGAGTTTTTTTTTGCAAAATCTGCAAAAATAACATGGAATGATTATTTACTATAGGAATTAAAAATCCATGTGCGAACTTACTAAAATAATGTAAAGAAAAATGCATAGCCAACTTTTATTGAAAACTAAAATATACATTTTAAAAAAAGCTGAAATGAGGAGCAAAAAATACTCAACTTTGCACCACTATGGACAATAATATAGTGTTACAAGGCCCAAAAAAGATTTAAGTTGTATGTTTTGAAGTATTAGATATAATATAGCATCAACATTTCATCAAGATTTAATAAAAAAATAAAATGATTTTTGGCCGGAATTGACCACCGTGCACTGGACCGATTTTGCTGAAATTCAATACCAATCAGACCAGGGCAACGGCAAATATATGTGCCAAGCATCAGAATTGTCTTTCAAAAGTTAGCGTGTTTTTTATCTTGTAAATACGCAAAAAAACTTTGCCAAAATTTACTCTTTTGCTCAAAACTTTTGAACCACTGCACAGAGGGCTAGCATGATCCAATTCCGGCCAAAAGTCTTTTTCGTTGTTGGATCCGTCTGAAAATGTGCTTCTAGAGGAATTCGAGGTCACTGATTTCAAAATTTAGCTAAAAACCAAAAAAATCAAAATGGCGGATCCAATTTGGCGGACAATTTTTTTTAAAAATTGTCCAATTGAGCTCAAATTTTGTTTTATGCGGGTTTTCGAGTTACTGAATAAGAATTGTTACTCCGAATTTTGAAAAACAAAATGGCGGACTAAATATGCTTCTTAAAGCTTAAAGAATGATCCAACTTCGGCCAAAAGTCTTTATTGTTGTTGGATCCGGCTGAAAATGTGCTTCTAGAGTATTTCGGGGTCGCTGATCTCAAAATTTAACTAAAAACTAAAAAAATCAAAATGGCGCATTCAATATGCGGACAAATTTTTTAAATAATTGTCCGATTTAACTCAAATTTTGTTTTAAGGGGGTATTAGAATTACTTAATCAGAATTATTGGCGTGAATTTTGAAAAACAAAATAGCGGACTAAATATGCTTAGTAAAGTTTGTTACAAGTAATTAAAAAACAGATATATTAATTTTTTTTTTTGAAGCTAGCTGAAAGTGTGGCCTAGTAAATTTCCGGGTCTGTTATCTTAAAATCGAACTGATAAAATTCAATATGGCGGAAACAATATGGCGGCTAGACTTTTTAACTATGTCTGATCTAACTAAAAATTTGTTTTAAGAGTATTAAGAGTGTTTGAATTTAAATCTACGTACAAAATTTTTATATATATTTTTTTATTTTTGATATAAATATGAAAATGGTGTAAATGACTAACTTAGTTTCAGAAAAGCTTTTGGAAATGGTGACGATAAATTATTCACTTTTTTTCTTTATTTTGGAAATTCAATAAAAAATCTTTAAATTTAATTGGAAATGGTGTAACTGATATTTCAAGTTATAATCAAGCCGTAAAACATTATTTTGGGTTAAATTATTTTTTTTTTAAACAAATCTCGCCATTTATCATTTCGAGCAACTTTGGGCAACTTTTTTCGAAAGATATGGATCTATTCTATATAAGAAAAAATATAGACTGATTGTATCGAACTGAGGATCGCTGAGGATTTTTTCGGCGCGAAGAAAATAACTAAAAAATCATAGTTGTGTTCACAAAAACGCGAATTGCTGTCAGGAAAATGAGTTATATTTTTCCATATTATTTTCGTTACAAAGGCTAATATATAAGGGGTGAATCCTGCAAATCAAAAGTTGATCATTAGCAATAGAAATGTGTAAAAAAAATAAAAAGTATCTCCACTTACAAATTTTTTTTTTCAACTTTTTTAACTTTGAAGACCTATCAAAGGAAATGGTGTAGTTGGATCATAAAGATAAGTTCAGGAAACCTGCTTCTATATATGCCCAACAAATATATATTTTTGAGATTTTAAATATAAGGACTTTTGGCCGGAAATCGATCTGGCTGGCCCTGTGTGCACTGGACAGATTTTGCTGGATTGCAATACCAACCTAACCAGGTAAATAACAAACATATATGCCAAACTTCAGGAGCCTCTGTTAGCATGTTTTCTACAGACGGACAAACAGACAGACGGACATCGTTAGATCGACTTAGAATCGATCGAGGCAAACTTATAAATACCCTCTATCAATAGAGTGAAGGGTATAAAAATTAAAATTAAAATTAGCAATATTTCGAAAACTGTTCTGCTATTTAAACTTAAAATTTCGTTTTCGGATTAAGAGCGAGATTTTTCATGGAAAATAAATGCAAAATGCCTTTGATTAAAATTTCTGTAAACTAGTGTTATAAATTCATCAATTATTTATAATATTTTTTTTTTTAATTTTTCATTTCAGGTCAGTAATTGAAATTTGATAGTTTTGTAAGTATTTTATACAATCGTAACCTGGTGACAATTGCAATGTGTTTAGAACATTATGCCAACATGCTTGTGATTTTTCTATTCCGCCTGTTTCTACTGAAGACATATGTGATGTTGTAGATATTTTAAATGTAAAAAAAGCAACAGGCTATGACAGCGTTACACCTAAATCAGTCGTTATTTGTAAGCAAATAGTTGCACCAATTTTGAAGAATATTTTCAATAAAATTATAAGCACGTCAATGTTTCCAGATTGTTTAAAAGTGAGTAAAATTATTCCAATTCCTAAAACTTTAAATGCATCTACAGAAAGTAGCTTTGTTAACGTCGTCAATTTTATATGTAATGGTATGGATCGGGGTTCAAAAGGAGTTGCAGGGCTATTTCTGGATTTCTCGAAAGCTTTTGATCTGGTTGATCATAAAATAATGATACAAAAGTTAAATTATTATGGTGTAACTGGAAGAGAACTACAAATGTTTAAAAATTATTTTGAAAATCGGAAGCAGTTTGTTCAGATTAACGATGTTAAAAGTAGTTTGTTAAATATTGAATGTGGTGTGCCGCAGGGTAGCTGTTTAGGACCCCTACTTTTTTCTATTTATTTAAACAATATAAAGAATTTAAACTTATCTGGTCGCTTGTATATGTTTGCAGATGATGTGAGTCTTTTCTATCCATATAAATACGATTTGGCACTAAAAACAAATATGGAACGTGACGTTTCTTTGATATTTGAGTTTGCTCGTGTTAATAAGTTAGTTTTAAATGCTAGTAAGACCAAACTTATTCGTTTTAAGCCACATTCTCGAAATGAGGATAACAATTTCAGCATTTTTGTTGATGGTAAAACGGTTGAAGAATCCCATTTTGTAAAATACTTGGGAATAACACTACAGAGTAACCTCTCGTGGGATTTACATATATGTGAAATTAAGTCTAAGATAGCCCCAGCTATTGGTATGTTGTACAAATTGAAATACAAACTTAATAAAAAAAACAAATTATTATTATATCAGGCTTTGATCCAAAACCATTTGAATTATATGGCCATTATATATGGTTGTAAGAATACAACAGTTTTAAAAAGTTTGCAAAGTATGCAAAATAAAGCATTGAAAACAATTTACAGTCTACCAATAACGTTTTCAACATTACCTCTTTATAAAGAGATTTGTAAACCAATTCTTCCGATCCATGCACTTTACGAGTACCAAGCACTGATGTATGTATTTAAATCGTTACACAACATAGGTTATCATACCATTAACTTCGTTCAAAACCAGAATGTGTTTAACACAAGGAATCATCAAAATCTTAGATTACCACTATGCAGATTGGAAACCACGAAGCAGCGTACAGAATATACTGGAGTCTTTAAATATAATAACTTGCCAGTGAATTTGAAAACAATTAACAGAATATCAATATTTAAAAAGATCTAAAAGATTTTCTGTATCAAATTCTTGAAACGCTTTTGTAGTAAATAGATATATATATATTTTTTTTTTTTTAATTTTATTTCAAATGTAGTTTTGTTTAATATTACTTAATTTTGAACTTTAAATAGTACATGCATATATTTTTTGCCAACTTGTCTCAATAATGCCTTTTTGGCGCTGAGACCATAATAACTTTGTATTTTATTTGTACATGAATGATAAATAAATATTATATATATAAAAAAAAAAAAAAAAAAAAAAAGTATAATTCGAGTAAAGCAATGTCATGCAAAAATTTTTCAATTTAACCATATTTGGCAACGCCTATTCCGCCCATTTAAAAAAACATTTGTTGATCGATTTGATAGTACCATATATGGCCTTAAGATCCGTAAGTATGACTTTGATACAAATAATAAAAGAATTTGTACATAAATATTCAAAACAATCAAAAAAACGTTTTATTTTTTGAACTTTTCATAAATATCTTTACGTTTTTTTTTTGTTTGGTTTTTTATTTCGATCATTAGGAAAATTTTTAAATAAATTATTTTTTATTATTTTTTTTTTTTTTGTTTGAATAATTTAAATTTTTTTGAACTTCTACGATAAATATCTTTGATAAAAACAAAAAATAAAAAGTTTTCCGGTGTCTGATGAATACCCTCCACAATGCCTTTTTTAAAAGGATAGTACATTTTAAACGTGAAAAAATTAGCAGTTTTGATTAGTAATATTTTATTTTGAGTAAAAAACTCTTTTTTTGTCATTAAAAAAAAAAAAAAAAACTTACCAATTTTTTTTTTAGTGTAAAACTTTTTCGAGTGTAATGTTTTTTTAAAAATATTTCTGGGTGAATGCACGTACGTATGAATACAAAATAATGAAATTTTTGTAAAAAGAAACTAATTTTTTTTTTTGAGTGTAAAATTTTTTTGAGTGTAAAATTTTTTTGAGTGTAAACTATTTTTCGAGTGTAATTGCTAGGTTACCACCAATGCTTTTAAAACTATTTACCACGTGGCATTTTAGATCAACCCAATCTGAAATTCGGGGTTTTGTTTATAACTTTTGAACCACTGGACCGATTGAGCTGAAATTCAATACCAAACAGACCTGGGGAACGGCAAAGATACATGTCACGTTTCAGCAGTCTCGTTATTGTCTTTCGAAAGGTATCGTGTTTTTTTATACCCTCCACTCTGGTGATAGAGGGTATATATAAGTTTGTCATTCCGTATGTAACACATTGAAATATTGGTTTAGGGCCCCATAAAGTATATATATTCATGATCCTTGATCGATTTTAAGTCGATCTTGCGATGTCCGTCTGTCTGTCTGTTTGTCTGTCTGTCCGTCCGTCTGTCTGTCTGTCTGTTGAAATCACGTTTTTGGCAATACTACGAAACCGATTTAAATGCTTGGGGTACCAAGCGTTTTTTGCGTAATTTTCCGAGGCAAAAACTCATGTATTTTTTTTTTTAAATCGGTTAAGTATTTTAAAAGTTATGAGCGAATTACTAAAAAACACATTTTTTTTTTTCAACATAACCCTAAATTAACTCATATTTTGTGTGATACATAAGAAAAAAAAACGGAAATGAAAAAAGAAACTGAGAAAAAGGAAAAAAATCATTACAAAAAATCTTTAAAATATGAAAAACAAAATCTAAATTTAAATAAAAAAAGGTCGTTAAGTAATAATAAAAAATGAATAGTTATTTTTATATAGCATGTGTGTGTGTGTGTCCATTTTTTCCTTCGTCATATTAACGGGGTTGCCAGACTTTTTTTTGGCTTTGTCGCCAAATCGGATGTAAAATATCGCCAAAATTCAATTTTGTTCAGATTTCTTAAAAAAAAAAATATTTTCATTTAAAAAAATAAATTTTGTTAAATAATAAAAGACAGAAATAAACTTTATGGAAAAAATCGCCCAAATCCGGAAAATTTATATATATAAAAGAGTAACATGACTGACTGACATACTCATTCATCATCGCCCAGCCCAAACCGCTGAAGTTAGAGACTTGAAATTTGGACTGTAGTTTGACCTTCCGGAATAAAGATCCACTAAGGCTGGATTTTTGCCAATGTTGATTCTAAGGGGGTAAAAAGGGTAAAAAACTGTACTTTTGGTACTTTTTATATCTCCCGATATAATGGTCATAGAGACTTGAAATTTGGACTGTATGTTACCCTCCCGCAATAAAGATCCACTATGGCTGGAGTTTAGCCAATGGTAAGGGGGTAAAAATGGTATAAAACTGTACTTTTGGTACTTTTTAAATCTTCTGATATAATGATCATAGAGACTTGAAATTTGGACTGTATGTTAACCTCCCGGAATATTGATCCATTAAGGCTGGATTTTTGCCAGTGTTAATTCTAAGGGGGTCAAAAGGGTAAAAAACTGTACTTTTGGTGCTTTTTATATCTCCTGAAATAATGGTCATAGAAACTTGAAATTTGGACAGTATGTTCACATCCTAGAATATAGATCCAGTACGGCTGGATTATTGCAAATGTTGATTCTAAGAGGGTAAAAAGGGAAAAAATCTGTACTTTTGGCACCTTTTATATTTCCTTAAAAAATTGTCACATAGACTTGAAATTTGGACTGTATGTTCACCTCCCGGAATATAGATCCCCTAAGACTGGGTTTTTGCCAATGATTTTTCTAATAGGGTCAAAATATGTACTTTTGTTACATTTTATATTTCCTTACTAGAAAATGGAAATTTGCAATGTCGGTTCACCTTCCGGAAAAAAGATTCACTAAGGCTCGGGTTTTGTCAATGTTGATTCTACTGAGGCAAAATGGGTAAAAAAGTACTTTTGATACTTTTTTTTATTTACTGAAATTTTATTCAAACTTGAAATTTAGAATGTAGGATCCTGAAATAAAACATTCTGGAACAAGTACTTTCCGAAAATTCTGTACCGTTTTCAAAAAGTACCTTTTATAAAAAGTACCTTTTATAAAAAGTACCTTTTATAAAAAGTACCTTTTATAAAAAGTACCTTTTATAAAAAGTACCTTTTATAAAAAGTACCTTTTATAAAAAGTACCTTTTATAAAAAGTACCTTTTATAAAAAGTACCTTTTATAAAAAGTACCTTTTATAAAAAGTACCTTTTATAAAAAGTACCTTTTATAAAAAGTACCTTTTATAAAAAGTACCTTTTATAAAAAGTACCTTTTATAAAAAGTACCTTTTATAAAAAGTACCTTTTATAAAAAGTACCTTTTATAAAAAGTACCTTTTATAAAAAGTACGTTTTATAAAAAGTACCTTTTATAAAAAGTACCTTTTATAAAAAGTACCTTTTATAAAAAGTACCTTTTATAAAAAGTACCTTTTATAAAAAGTACCTTTTAAAAAAAGTACCTTTTATAAAAAGTACCATTTATAAAAAGTACCTTTTATAAAAAGTACCTTTTATAAAAAGTACCTTTTATAAAAAGTACCTTTTATAAAAAGTTCCTTTTATAAAAAGTACCTTTTATAAAAAGTACCTTTTATAAAAAGTACCTTTTTTAAAAAGTACCTTTTATAAAAAGTACCTTCTATAAAAAGTACCTTCTATAAAAAGTACCTTTTATAAAAAGTACCTTTTATAAAAAGTACCTTATATAAAAAGTACCTTTTATAAAAAGTACCTTTTATAAAAAGTACCATTTATAAAAAGTACCTTTTATAAAAAGTACCTTTTATAAAAAGTACCTTTTATAAAATGTACCTTTTATAAAAAGTACCTTTTATAAAAAGTACCTTTTATAAAAAGTACCTTTTATAAAAAGTACCTTTTATAAAAAGTACCTTTTATAAAAAGTACCTTATATAAAAAAGTACCTTTTATAAAAAGTGCCTTTTATAAAAAGTACCTTTTATAAAAAGTACCTTTTATAAAAAGTACCTTTTATAAAAAGTACCTTTTACAAAAAGTACCTTTTATAAAAAGTACCTTTTATAAAAAGTACCTTTTAAAAAAAGTACCTTTTATAAAAAGTACCTTTTATAAAAAGTACCTTTTATAAAAAGTACCTTTTATAAAAAGTACCTTTTATAAAAAGTACCTTTTATAAAAAGTACCTTTTATAAAAAGTACCTTTCATAAAAATTACCTTTTACAAAAAGTACCTTTTATAAAAAGTACCTTTTATAAAAAGTACCTTGTATAGAAAGTACCTTTTATAAAAAGTACCTTTTATAAAAAGTACCTTTTATAAAAAGTACCTTTTATAAAAAGTACCTTCTATAAAAAGTACCTTTAATAAAAAGTACCTTTTATTACACTTTTACACTTTTTGGTACTTTTTTATTTCCTGAGGTATAAATAAAACAAACTTTTTTGTTTTTTAAATCATCACATTGGTGGAGGGTATTTAAAGATTCGGCACAGCCGAATATAGCTTTCTTACTTGTTATCTCGTAAATTCGCGAAAAACCCTTGCCGAAATTTACTCTTTTGCTCATAACTTTTGAACCACTGGACCGATTAAGCTGGATTGCAATACCAACCTGACCAGGTAAATGACCAACATATTTGCCAAACTTCAGTAGCCTCTGTAAAGTCTTTCCAAAATTAACGTGTTTTCTACGGACGGACAGACAGACAGACGGACGGACGCACGGACGTACGGACAGACGGACGGACATCGCTAGATCAACTTAAAATCGATCGAGGATCATGAATATATATACTTTATGGGGTCCTAGACCAATATTTCGATGTGTTACAAACAGAATGACAAACTTATATATACCCTCTATCACTAGAGTGGAGGGTATAAAAATGCAATTTCCTTACAATGGAAGTCTCCTTACACACAAAAAAAACCTTTTTAAATTACTAGAAAAAGTCTCGTAATCCCATTTTACCAATATGTGACAGTTTTCCTTGTTTTGTAACAAATAATTTTCGATCGAAATTTAAATTTTTTTCTTGTAATTTTACAGTTTTTCTTGTAATTTTACAAATTTCCAAGATTTTTTACAAAAAAAAATCTAGTAAATTAACGGGAATTTCTTGTAAGTTTTATTTCGCCGAAAAAGTTGTAAATTTACAATTTTATTGGTAATGTAAAATTACAAAATTATTGGTGAAAAGCTTATAAAATTACTAGGAATTCTCGTAAAATAAGAAATAGCAAAAAATCTAGAAAAGTTCAATTTTATCGTTTTATTTTATTGGTAAAAACCTTGTAAAATTACAAAATTATTGGTCAAAAGCTTGTAAAATTACTAGGAATTTTTGTCAGATAGGAGGTAGCAAAAAAAAACAGTTTTTCTTGTAATTTTAAAAGTTTTTTTTTTTTTTTTTTTTTTTTTTGAGTATAGCGACACCCGTGGATCTTTACGGAATGGGTTTTATTTTGTAGAGCAGGAAAAATAAAGAGATAGGTTTTTTTTTGTACACTCAAAAAAAAACTGGTAAAACGCCTTGTAAAATGCCTTGTAATCCCGTTCTACCAATATTTAACAATTTTCCTTGTTTTTTAACAAAAAATCTTGTACTTTGCTCAAACGAGAACTACAGTATTATTTGTAATTTTACAAATTTATTTTCGTAATTGTATTCTTCCATTTTGAAAGGTTATTTTCCAAAAAAAAAAATGTTATTCTACAACAAAGTTTTTATTACGAGGATTCTAGTTGATTTACAAAAAAACTGTTATTTTACAAATTTATGTTATACGAGGATTAATGTTGTTTAAATTTTCTATTTTTTTTTTTTAAATTTTGCAAGTCCCGGACAAAATTTTTTTAATTTTTTTTAAAAAATATTTAAAAAAAAAGTTGACAAAACTTTGAAAATTTTATTACGAGGATTCTTGTTAATTTACAAAAAAAAAAACAGTTATTTTACAAAAATGATTTTATTACGAGGATTTATGTTGATTAACAAAAAAAATTTTGTAAATTTACTATTTTGGTTTGTAAATTTACCATTTCTTTAAACATATTTACCATTTTTTCTTGTAATTTTACCATTTTTGTTTTATTTTTCCGGTTTTAAAACAATATTTTTACCAATAAAATTGGTTATTTTACAAATTTTTGGCGCATTCAAAATTACGAGGAAATCCTCGTAATTTTACGAGAATTTTACCTACCTCCTATTTTACGAGAATAGCCTCGTAAAATCACGAGATTTTTTGGTAACTGTATAAGGTTTTTTTTTTTGAGTGTAGCGACTAGGGCTGTCAAACGGGATCGTTTTTTTAAAATCCCGGGATTCGGGATTTGAAAATCGAAATCCCGGGATCCCGGGATTTTTCGGGATCACGGGATTTTTCGGGATCCCGGGATTTTTCGGGATTTCGGGATTAAATTTCTTTGATTATAAAAATAAAAAAATAGTAGACTCTTTGTTTTTCAATTTTATTGTGCATATTAAGGGGACTACTGTGGGTTAGTTGATAGCGTGCTAGCCTATTAAGCAGGGAGTCGTGGGTTTGATTCTTACGAAAACCCTTGGGTCGATTTCGCTACAACGCAATTATTAAACAAATTATTTCAAATATTTCTGAAAGTTATTTAAAGGCAATTAAAAAATTAAGTATACGCCACTTATGCAGTTTTCAAGTAGGTAATTATTATTATTATTAAATATTTAGCAATGAACTTAAAAAAATCCTTGAGGGGTTTGTTATGGAAAATGACAACTTTTATTTATTTTGGTTTCATCCCATTCCGATTTTGGTTGTTGCACTGTATAATTTTAAAACTAATTTAAAGAAAATTTAAAATAACAAAAACATTTAAAGGAGAAAAGTAATAATATAATACATTAGACTTGCATTTTTTGTATAAAAAAGTTTTTCTTCCAATTTTGAACGTTCGGTAAAATTTTTATTCTCCTACGTTTAAAACTTATGTGGTACAAATTTGAGGCCAATCGGCCTTCGATCAAAGTTTCGGTTTTTTAGAAAATTTTCGCCAAAACCTGCAAACTTTGATCAAAGGGCTCCGTGACTGTGGCTTAATGCTTAGTGCGTTGGACTATTATTCAGAAAACCTTGGTAAAATTCTCAGCTCAGCCAAATTTGTGGCCAGTTAAGTTGAAAATTAAAAAAAGTTTTAGTTTTAATTTGTTTATGTAAATGTAACAATAATTGAACAAAGTTCTATTTTTAAAAATAAATTCTAATACATTATTAATATTTCAAAAATCCCGGGATTTGAGCTAAAAAATTCCGGGATTCGGGATTCATTTTATGACAAAAATCCCGGGATTTCGGGATTCGGGATTTCGGGATTGACAGCCCTAGTAGCGACTCAAATTCATATTTAGGAGTTGCTAATAGGGGGAAAGAAACAGCCATTTTTCAATTTTTTTCGTTTATCTCCTATATTATGCAAAGAAACCTAGACATGTTATACACCAAATAAATTGTCTTTGGGAAACCTACACTCAAAAAAAAGTTTGTAAAATGACATAAAATCCCCGTGATTTGACGGGGCAGGTTTTGTAAAATATGTACTAGCAAGAATCCCCGTAATGTTACGGGGATAATTTGTAAATTCATTTAACAAAAGAAAATGTAAATTTACATTTTTTTTTATAAAATATTAACTTCGAGGTGAACATTTTTTTTTTTTAAATTTACAAAAAAATTGGTAAATTTACAAAACAAAATTGTAAACTTACAGAAAAAGGTTGTTATTTTACAAAGAAAAATAGAAAATGAAAAAAATAAATTGTATATTAACAAATTATTTGGTTAAACGACTGTTTTTACCGCAAAAAAATATTGAAAAACACGTATATTAACAATAAAATTTGTAAATTTGCAAAAAAAAAATAAAATTTACAAAACAAATTGTAAACTTACAAAAAATGTTGTAAATTTACAAAATAAAGTAGAAAATCAAAAACCAAAATTGTAACTTTACAAATTGTTTGATTAAACTACTGTTTTTTATGGCAAAAAACTTGTATATTTACAATAAAAAGGGGTAGATTTACAATTTTTATTGTATATATAACATTTTTTCTTATTTCTTGCCGTGAAAACAGAAGTTTAACCAAATAATTTGTAAATTTACAATATTGTTTTTGTATTTTCTACTTCATTTTTGTAAAATTACCACCTTTTTCATAAGTATACAATTTATTTTCATATTTGTTTTGTAAATTTACAAAAAATTTGGTTTATTTACATATTTGTTTTGTAAATTTAAAGGTTTTTTTCCATTGGTACATCTTATTTTTCCTTCTTCGGCAGCTGGAGTAGCACTTCAACAACCTGAAATGATTTTTTTTTTTTTTTCACTTGAACACTTTTAACAAACTTTTTAAAGTATAACACTGTACTTTTTTATTTTTTTCGACATTTCGTTTTTCTTAAGTAAAACATATGAGAATTGCGAAGGAGGCTACACAAGAAATTTCTTATATTTTCAGGAAAAATTAGTCAAAAAATAAAATTTTTTTTTTTGAATTTTTAATTATGTTCACAAGTATTTTTAAAAAATCGTAAAAAAAATTGTGGATATTGTAGATTGGATGTTTAAGTGCCTGTTAAAATAAGAAAAACATAATTTTTCATAATTGGCAGCTTTTTATTGACATTTTAGGTGCTAAATTAAAAAAAAAAATTACCAAAAAGATTTTAAAAATACAAAAAAAAAAAAAAGAACAATTATATAGTAGAAACACATAAAAATTGTGGTATTTTACTTAACTCGAATTACCAAAAAATGGTGTAAAAATTCAATTTTTTCGCTAAAGCTTCCAATTAGTTGGAAAATGTTTGTGTCCGGAACTGAAAAAATTTAGAAAAATTTGTTTCATGATTTTTTTTTTTATAAAAAATTATTTATAACTAATTTTTTTACTCCAAAACGAAAAAAAAAATCTGAACTTAGAAATTTTTTGCGTTTCCTATTGTTGAATAATTAAATTTTTTTTTTTGTAAAACAACATTAATTCTAGTAATAAAATAAGTTTAGTAAAATTACATTGGAATTTTGTACTTTTCAATACTTACATTTCAAACTGAAAACCTTGTAAATCATCTTAAAAAAAAATGTTTGAATTAAAACATTTTTTTGGTAGAAAGACTTAATAAACTCAAGTAAAATTTTGTTGTACAATTACAGTTTTCTTGTGTAAAAAAACTAAACACCTTGTAATATTTAATTTGTAAAATAATTCACTTTTTTGTAAAATTACCTAAAAAATTTGTGAAATAAATTTACCAACATATAATAGTAAAATTACAAAGCAAACTGAACTTTTCCTTTTATTAAATATACAACAATTTTTGTAAAAAGACAAAAACATTAGTAAAATAAAATTACAAGACCTTTTACTTGTAATTTTACAAACTTTTTTTTTTTTGAGTGTAAGTGTGTAAAGAACGTGTCCAAACATGAATGGTTTTAAAGATATCGCTATTTGAAAAATCCAAAAAAAATGTTTTTTTCCTATATTCAAGAAGTTTAAAAAAAAAAATCTCAAAATTTCTCTTCATTGACTTTAAAAAAATCTCAAAATTTCTTTTCATTGACTTTTTTAAACTTAGTTTGAGCCAAATCCGACCATTTTAAGCTGTCGATCAAAGTTTGGATTTTTAAAAAATTCCCACCAAAATTTATAATTTTTCAAGGATTAAAAAAATAAATAGTCAAAAATGGCGGGTTTTCAAGAAATTTTAAAAACAAAATCTCTAATTTTTTGTTCTTTTCCTATTTATTTTATTTATCTTAAGATGAACTTTCGTTTAAACTTAATTTGAGCCAAGTCAGATCATTTTAACCCAAAAAAAAACCAAAACTGTTATCGAATGCTTCCACGGTTTAAAATGATCGGATTTGGCTAAAATTAATTTTAAATGAAAGTTTGTCTCAAGCTCTATGAAAGAATCAAGAAAAAAAATTTTAATATTTTTAAATTTCTTGACCGTATGAAAAAAACCGTTATGTTTTGCAAATTTCAAAAAGCGATATCCCAAAAACCATTCGACCGATTTAAAATAATTTTTTTTTTATATTCGCGTTCAGCGCATCAAAACCAATAAATATAATGTTTTGCAAGAGTTTGGCGAAAAAAAAAATTTCTTTGAAATGAATTCTAAAATTTTAACTGTTTTCTATTTAACTTGCAAAATTTCCAATGCTTTAATTGAAATTTTAATTATTTTTCCACCTATAAAAATTCATTTACTTTACCAATTATACTATTTTGTAGTTACGCGAATATTTAAAACTTACTATCTGCATAATGAAACATTTTGTGAGATCAAAATGTGCTGTTACTTCTTGGTAATTCTAAGAGTTTTTAATAATCCTTTTTATACAATAAAATTAAAAACAATTGTTTTTAGAATAATATTTCAGTTAAAAATTAATTTGGTAGATAACAACTAATTGAGTAAAAACATTTCTATTGAAAATTCTCTTTCAAAAATATTGCAGATAGCAAGTTTTGAATATTCGCCCTCGATATGAAATGTTTTTTGGTTCCTAAAGCTATTTTCATTATATTTAAAAATATTAATGTTATATTAAACTGGCAGCAAGAACCCTTTCTCTAGACAGTTATTTTCATTATAATTTTAATAACAAACAAGCTCACTAGGAATTAACCCATCTTGTGCTAATCTTATTCTAATAATATTAAAAAACTCCAAAATGTTTCAATTGCAAATAAACTGTATTTTCGTATATTCCCTTTTGTTCTTTTCTGAACATACATTATACAAAGTGAGGTGATGTAAAAGCCGCTTAATTGGTTAATAAATTTAAAACAATGAGTACTTCTTACTTGTACTAACTTTGTCTACTCTTATAATAACACATAAAACTATATAAATTTTTATATAAAAACTATTCTTGTTATCGCTGTCAACGTCATCGTTGTAGTCGTTCACTTAATTGTGGGTTAATGTGAAATGTTGTTAACATTATAATTTATTAATGACATTATCCTTGTTACCTCATACAAAGTGTATGCACGTACACTAGAGCACCCACAAAATGTATGGGATGTGCAAAAGTGTATTTTTTATCGCTCCCCGCGCATTTTCGGTTGTGTTTGGAGTAAAAAATAATATATGTCCAGAAATTAGACTTCTAGGTTGCACTCTGTAACTCTTAAAATAAAAGTTTTTCGCAACTAACTTATATAACAATTTTTTTGCAGAATCAAAATGCAAAGATTTTTCTCTCATACTCTTTTGACCTAAATTTGTCCTATCGCGGTGTTTTAAGCGGCTAAATTCGAAATTTGGGTCAGAACTTTTTTTTAAAAAATTCTCGTAAATTTTTAAATTGGGGAAAATTTGAACTCTTTACATAATTTAATAGGGTATTGAATGTAGTTTTTGCAAAAATGTATCGACCCTTCCATAAAAAATTCCAAAGTACTACTCTGAATCTCATTTTTTTACTATTCAACCTTTATATGGGCGAACACTCACTTTGTAATTCCGTGTGTTACGCACCGAAACATATGTCTAGGATTTCTCTAAATAGATATGGGGTATTCAGTGCCAAATCGGATACTTTGAAAAAATTTAATTTTATATTTTTTAATTATTTTTACATTTTTTTTAGAACCATTAAAAACCCCATCCAAGTTAATTTTCAAATTTTTGAGATTACGCGTTCAAAATATATCGAATTTTCAAAAAAAAAAATATTGTTTTCCGCATTTTTAACATAAGTTTTTCAAAAATGGTCCAAATTTATTTTTTTTTTTTTTTAATTTTTGTTGTTTTATCTAAAATTTCTTAAAGTTTTCTAATATGCGATTTTTAAATGAATGCACTTTGATTTTTTTTTTTTTTCAATCTTTTCTAAAAATTTTTGATTTTTTTTTTTTTTGAATTTTACGTGGTAAACTTTATATTTTCTTAAAATTTTAAGCTTAACTAGATCGTGGGATTATGATAATTAATTTATTCAGCGGTTTTTGAATTTTTTTGCTGTCTTCCAATCTTTATTAAAACTTTTTGAAGAAATAACTAAAATTTCAACAAATTATTTTGAATTTGGATCATTTTTAAAGAAGTGATAGGTGAAAAATGGAAAAGCGTGTTATTTTTTTTTAATTCGATATTTTTTGAACGGATTATCAAAGAAGAAAACAAAATTTACTTGGAAGGGGGTTTTGAAGGGTACTAAAAAATTAGAAAAATATAAAATTAAAAATTTTTCAAGCGTCCGGTTTGGCATGGAATACCCCATATATACTATGTGGAATCCTAGACCCATCTTTGGATGATTAACACATGCAATGACAAAGTGAGTATACCCCCACGTGGTTGGAGCTTAAAAAATTGTGGTTCAGAGTAGGATTTTGTCAATTTTTAATGGAAGGGCCGATATATTTTTGCAACAAAAAAAATTTTTTGGAAAACTACATTCAAAACCCTATTTAATTATGCAAAGAGCTCAAATTTTCCGTAATTTAAAAATTTACTAGAATTTTTTAAAAAAGTTCTCACCCAAATTTCGATTTTAATCGCTCAAAACACCGCGATCGGACATAATTAGGCCAAAACAGTATGAGAGAAAAATCTTTGAATTTTGATTCTACAAAAAATTGTTATGAAAGTTAATTGCGAAAAACTTTTATTTTAAGAGTTACAGCCAAATAAATCTATAAAGGTTTTTTAGCCTATTTTTGAGGTCAAAAGTTCAAACCGCTTGGCCTGTTTGCAACCTAGAAGTCCAATTTCTGGATAGATATTATTTTTTCTCCCAACTCAACCGAAAGTGAGCGGGGAGCGATAAAAAAAAAACAATTATGCACATATGGGTGCTCTAACGTACACAGAACCAAATGCACAGACACATCTACACAAAACAAACAGCGAAACACACATACACTCAAAAAAAAAACACCTTGTAAAGTTACCAAAAAATCTCGTGATTTTACGAGGCTATTCTCGTAAAATAGGAGGTAGGTAAAATTCTCGTAAAATTACAAGGATTTCCTCGTAATTTTTAATTGCGCCAAAAATTGGTAAAATAACTAATTTTATTGCTAAAAATTTTGTTTTAAAACCGGAAAAATAAAATAAAAATGGTAAACTTACAAAAAAAAATGGTAAATATATTTAAAAAAATGTAAATTTACAAACCAAAATGGTAAATTTACAAAAAAAATAGTAAATTAAAAAAAAAATATTGGAAATTAAAAAAAAAAATGTTGATTTACCAAAAAATTGTTTAAATTTTTAAAATTTTTGGTAGTGATAATTTTTAAGCCACAAAAATTATAAAAAAATTGGTAAATTTACAAGATAAGTGGTAAATAAATTAAAAAAATGGTTAATTTAAAAAAAATATTAGGACTTGGAATTTTTTTAATAATTCTTTACTTCAAAACCCAAAATAATGTGTTAGGGACTCAGAAAATTTACAAAAAATTTTTTTTTGTTAAGCAACATAAATCCTCGGAATAAAAATATTTTTGTAATATAACTGTTTTTTTTTTTTGTAAATTAACTAGAATCCTCGTAATAAAATTTTCAAAATTTTGTCAACTTTTTTTAAATTATTTTTAAATTAAAAAAAAAAAAAATTGTCTGGGACTTGGAAAACTTTTTTAAAAAAAATAGAAAACTTACAAACAAAAAATTGTTTTTTTTTTTTTTTTGTTAAACAACATAAATCCTCGTATAACGTAATTTTTGCAAAATAACAGTTTTTTTTTTGTAAATCAACTAGAATCCTTGTAATAAAAAATTTGTTGTAAAATTACAGTTTTTTTTTGTAAAATAACCTTTAAAAATGGTAGAATAAAATTACGAAAACAAATTTGTAAAATTACCAATAAAACTGTAGTTCTCGTTTGAGCAAAGTTCAAGATTTTTTGTTAAAAAACAAGGAAAATTGTTAAATATTGGTAGAACGGGATTACAAGGCATTTTACTAGGCGTTTTACCAGTTTTTTTTTAGTGTACACATTCAGAAAGATACTGACAGTATGAAAAATGGTATTCATTTTTGAAACAAATACATGTACAGCTGAGGTTAAAAAGTTATACTTAATGCATAATACTAGCTGGAGTTGTTACACTTAAAAAAAAAAAATGTCATATTACTAGAAAAAGTCCCGTTATCACATTTTACCAATATTTGACAGTTTTCCTTGTTTTTTAACAAACAAATTTCGATCGAAAATTTAATTGTTCTTACAAGTTTTCAAAGTTATTTTTCAAAAAAAAAATTTAGTTAAGTCACGAGAATTCCTTGTAAGTATTATCGCATCAAAAAAGTTGTAAATTTAGAATCTTATTGATTAAAAACTTGTAAAATTACCAAAAAGCTCATAATTTTTACTTCAAATTCTCGTAAAATAAAATTTATCACAAAATCTAGTAAAGTCACAAGAAGTTCCTGTAATTTGTATCGCGTAAAAAAGTTGTAAATTAACAATAAATAAATAAGTAAATAATAATAATAATAATAAAGCCTTGCTTGGCGATGGTATCCAAGCTACCTCAATGTGGGCATAGGCTATCAATAAGAGTCTTCCATCTGGGACGTTCTGCAGCTACAAAATTCAGGTCTTTCAAGTCACTTATTCTGCTTCGTTGGTATTCAGGGAGGTTGTTGACTTCACCAAGCGTCGAGCGTCGCCATGTATTTCGTGGGCGGCCGGGCTTCCTGTTTCCCTGCGGGTTGTATGTCAAAGCCCTTGAACATATCTCAACACTAGATTTACGTAAGGTGTGGCCAATCCATCCAAATTTTCTACGACGTATCTCTATGTTTATATTAGACATATTTGCCTTTCTTAAAAGATCCTCGTTCGATATTACGTTCGGCCAGTAGATTTTGAGTATTGTACGCAAACATTTATTTATGAAAACCTGTAGTTTATTCTTAATTGCCTCTGTGACGAGCCACGTTTCGCATCCATATAGGAGTACTGATACCACACAGGCAGAGAAGATTCGAAGTTTTGTGTTTTTGCTGTAAACATTAGATCTCCAAACATTAGACAATAACGAGAAAGCGCCTCTCGCCTTTTTGATTCTGGAATTTACATCAAGTACCGCTCCACCGTCTTCATCAATCATGCTTCCTAGATATTGGAAGGATGTTACCCTTTCTACTCGTTCATTTTCAATCATTAAATACTGGTTAGAATCAACGTTTATTCTAAGCTCCTTTGTTTTATTTGTATTGATTTTAAGACCGACTTTGGCAGACTCTATAGTCAAATCATTAATTTTGGCCTGCATGTCATTCCATCTATGTGATAATTCACATTTGTCGTCAGCATAATCTAGCGATTCTAGTCGGTTACCAGGGCGAAGAGGGTCCCATATTATGCCTCTTGGTTTATTTATAGTAGCGCGTCGAGTTACTGCATCAATTACTATTAGGAATAGAAGAGGGGAGAGTAGGCATCCTTGTCTAACTCCCGATATTGTATTGAATGATTCAGAAGTGGTTCCATCATGTAATACAGTGCATTCAAAGGTTTCGTAGCTTTTTCTTATTAGCCTTATAATCTTTGTTGGTACACCAATATTAGTAAGTTCGGCCCAAATACAATCTCTGTTTATTGAGTCGAATGCTTTTTCGTAATCAATAAAAAGAAGGTAAAGTGGTGATTGAAATTCAATACTCTGTTCAATAATAATTCTTAGGCTATTTATTTGGTCAGTACATGATCTCGATGGACGGAAACCTGCCTGCTCAGGTCTGAGTTTACCATCGATGTGTGTTATCATTCTTTCGAGTATGATTTTCATAAATATTTTCAGAACGACGCATAGTGTTGTTATACCTCGCCAGTTATGGCAGTTTGTTTTATCGCCCTTTTTAAAAATCTTTACAATGTTTCCTTTCAACATGTCGGAGGGGTATATTTTGTTTTCCCATATCTGCTCGAAGAGAGGTTGTAGTGTGTCTGCAAATATTTCGGGAGCTGCTTTAAAGATTTCTGACTGGATATTATCATGTCCAGCAGCTTTGCCGTTTTTTAGCGACCTTATTGTACTGATTATTTCGGCTTTTGTAGGTGGGCTAGTCGTGATTGGTAGAATTTCAGGGTTGTCATGTCTTGTTTCACTTATGTCTTCTCTTGGTATGTTTAAGATTTCCATAAAATGTTCCTTCCATCGACTTAGTTGTTCTGCTGTTGTGGTTAGTAATCGGCCATGTTTGTCCTTTATAGGAACCGATTTTTCAAAATTTTTGGATGAAAATTGTTTGGTGAGTTCAAATAACTGCTTCATGTTGTGACTTGCAGCGGCATCTTCTGCACATTGTGCCTGCTTATCCATATGTTCCCTTTTATCGTTTCTTATTGCTCTTCTTACGGCTTTGTCAAAAATGTAATAGCGGTTTTGGGCATCTTTACGTTCATTTGCATTATTTGCTGAGTTAATGTCATTTTTTAACTTCGCTCGGTCATCGATCATCTTCCATATTTGCATCGATATAAATTCTTCCTTCTTTTTTTTTGCTTTACCAAGGCATTCATCGCAGGTTTCATCAATTACATTTCTTATGTTCTTCCACGTTTGGCTGGTGCAGGCCGATGTTTCAATACCAGATAGCTTAGAATTAATAAGTTGATTAAAGGTAGTCTTATTTTGCGGGATACGAAGCTTGTCAATGTTGTATCTGGGTCGACTGTGCGTCACCTTTATTTCGTTTTTAGATAGTTTTATCTTTAGTGTACCCATAAGCATGTGGTGGTCTGAGCCAATATCAGCTCCACATTTGCTTCGCACATCATGTAAGGAGTTACTCCACTTAGCACTGACACATATATGGTCAAGCTGACAACGTGTTCTAGCATCGGGAGACTTCCATGTAACTTTGTGGGCCAATTTATGTGGAAAGAGGGTTCCACCAATCTTTAAATTATTCAAACCACACATATCAATCAGAAACTCTCCGTTTGTATTCATTGTGCCGACACCATGTTTTCCCATTATATGTTCCAGATCCGAGTTATCATCTCCAACTCTGGCATTAAAGTCTCCCATTATTATTTTAAAATCTTGGGACGGTATCTTCTCTATGGTGTCATTGAGTATGTCATAGAACGCGTTCTTCTGTACGATATCTGAAACTTCTGTTGGAGCATAACATTGCACTATGCTTAAGTTTCTAGACTGAGATTTTAATCTGACTGTCATTATACGTTCGTTTATAAATTTATAGTCCATGATAGACCCACGTGCCTTGGGACTTATCAGCATACCAACACCATAAATGTGGGGATCCTCTTCTTTTAGCATACCCGACGATAGCATAACGCTACCATTACCAACATCCATCTTACCAAACTGATTCCACCTCACTTCACTCATACCCATAAACGACAATTTATATTTTTCTAATATTTTAGCTGCCTGTTCTAATTTACCAGATTGGTATAAAGTTTGAACGTTCCACGTAGCAAATCGTAGTCCTTTTTCATAGCGTAAGGTTGTCAACTTATTTCCGGGTTCTTTGTTTTTTCTTATTGACTTACTGGGAATGATTAGCAATTCAAGGATAGTGGGACATTAATCCAAAATCCCCTAGTCTGGTGATGGGGCTGCCACCTACGTCTCCAGACAGACAAAAAACAGCTGAGTTTCAGTGACTTAGAAGTTCCACGTGACACCTAATTACCAGAGACGCAAAAGTGTTACCCTGCACTCTGGTTACTCAATACTGTGTGCCTTCTCACTTTAGCTGTCAAACAAACGGTTGTCTGAATAACATTACCAGGGGACACTTGGTCTAAGACCGGAAGTCGTGAGCTGCTTGGGAATTTTAGACACAGGAATCGCTTCTGGCTATCCCCAAGTGGATAGCAATCAGAGAGCTTTAACCTCTGTAAAAGACCCCATCCCCATAAGTAAAAACTTTGTAAATTGTTTTTTACCAATAAAATTGTAATTTTTACCAGGAACTCTCGCAAAATTGGAGGTAGCAAACAATTACTATTTTACGAGTCTTTTTTTGTAATTTTTTTTTTTTGTGTTTAAACTAAGTAAAGAAATTTATAAAAATATAAAGAACAGTTTCTCGAAGTTACAATTGACTTTAAAAAGGCCGAACAAAAGCCTAAAACAACCCAGGCAGAAACTGCCAACCGTTCCACAGAAAAAGTCTCAGCAAAGCACTTTATTTTTTGTGTATAAGGTAGTATGAAGAAAAGTACTTTGCAAGCGCTTTGCCAATTTTTTTTTTAAATCTGTTCAAAGTATAATTTGTAATTTAAATTTATTAATTTTCATAACAATTGGAATATTTTTCATTTCCCTGCAGGATAAGTTATTGGTCCTTGATAGTTAAACCTGTCGAATTAATTTTCGTTCTTTACAACATATCTAAATTTCATGAAGATCGTAGGGTGACACCAGGGAGACTTCCCTTGTTAGACACAATGGCTATCACAAACTTGACATCTTTTATATAAAAACACGTTTCTTTAGTGAAGTGTCTTAAACTCCGGATACATCACATGTGAAATGTCACTGGGTCTATGCCTTTGGAACACAACACGTTTCGGTTCAATACATCACTTTTTTCGGGACTTTTGCTAAAAGGTTAATCTAGGACTATTATTTCGGGTAGTTTCAAACATAACCATAAACTCATTATACCCTGTACCACAGAGTGGTGTAGGGTATAAAAAAACCAAAAAATTTGTGTCTGGGACTTGAAAAACTTTTAGACATTATTCCGGGACTTTAGATGCGTCCCATTTTTTTGTTCTAAAAGTGCTATAATAGTACCATATTTTTTGTTTTCAAAGCGATTTTAAGGCGCTTTAAAATAGCAACGGCATACCGTTTACCGTGGTTATCATTTTGGACGCTGGGAGAGTACTAAACTGTGATGCTTTCCCAGCACACAAGCGACCGTAAAAGGTACTTTGCCAGCGCTTTTAGCTCTCCCGTTCGTATTTTTCTGCCTGGGAAGTTTTAGATTAAACTCATTTTAAGTCGCTAAAACTGTAAGTGCCCACCAAAACTTAGATTACCAAATAAGGTATAAAATAAGGTATAGGATTGCTTATTTAACAGGCGATCAGATTCAAAGTAATGCATCCACATTATGACAAAGAATACCAGTAAGGTATAAAATAATTGATCAAATTTATAGCAAAGCATATTAGTAAGGTATAAAATATAGAAGACCTAACCTGACCAACCATCCCGCTTTTGGCGGGATTATCCTGCTTTTTGATGTCTCATCCCGCCTTGAATTCCCATCCCGCTTCTTAAGCAAAAATCCCGCTTCATCCCGCTTTATTACGCTTTTTGGCTTTTGGACCATCAAACTACATTTTTTAGTTTTTTTTTTTTTTAATATTTTGAGTAAGATATTTTTGAGCATATTAACAATTTCTCACCGTGTAAAGAGAATGTTTAGAAAACTCAAAAAATAATGTTCACATGAGAACCCTCTTGGACCGATTTACATCATAAATAAGACCCTTTTTTGTCAAATTAAATTTTTATTTAAAAATTTTTTATTGTAACACTTCCAATACTTATTCCGATAAAAGTTTTCAATAAAGAAAGTATCAAACTTTTATATGTTTTCTTCACAAAATTTCTCGGAAAACTCTCACGACCGTATTCAAAATGAAAAACGAGTGTCTAACATCGAGGAGTGTCTTACTTTTTTATTCGCAATTTTCCATAAGGGAAAGTAAGGCTCTCGATGGAAGTCAATCATTTTATCTTTCTTATGACGAAAAAAGAATATTAACATCATTTGAAAAGCTTCATCTAGTAAAAAACTTTATATAAAAAAGATAGACACTGGATTTAGACATTCGTTTTTCATTTTGAATACGGCCGTAAGATTCTAAAATATTTTTCATATAGAAAAATAACGTTTTTCTGGGAAATGTTCAGATTCTCAACCGCTTTTCATATAAAAATTCTTTAATTCTCTGGTCGTAGAAAAACTCTCAGATTCAACATTTTACTAAAGAAAATGTTTCAGATTCGTAGATTTTTTTATGAGATTCGGAGACATTCGTTTTATATAAAAATTTCCGAATTCTGATACACTTTACTCATAGAAAAATTCTGAAATAATTTGCATATTTTAAAGTAGTTCTCAGATTCTGAGAACTTTTTGTATACAAAAAACCTTAGATTCTGAATCATTTTTCATTAAAGAAAAATCTCCGATTCTAAAAAATTCTCGCTTTCTTAAAAACTTTTTCTAAAAATAATTCTGATACCATTTTCTAAACAATAACACCTTAACATCTTCGATAGAAAATATATGGGAATAGGAAAATTTTACAGTTTTGATGACTTTTAATGTTTTCTAAGGTAATTCCTAAGATCCAGCAATAGTTTTTATATAGAAAAATTATTAGGTTCTTCAAAAGAAAAATTGACGGATTCAAAGACACATTTCCTATAAAAATTTTCTCAGAATCTTCCAACATAAAATTTTTTAGATTCTGGAAAATTTTTCATAAAAAAATTTAGATTCTAAAATATTTTTTAAACAAAAAAATTCTCTATTTTCATAAAAAATTGTAAGATTCTGAAATATATTTCTCATAAAAAACTCTTAGATTTTACAACGTTTTTCCTGTAGAAAAGTTCTCCGATTTAAGAATTTTTTTTTCCAGAAAAATTCTTGTCAGATTCTGAAATATTTTTTTTCTAAAGAAATTCCCAGATTCCCCATGAATTCTTAAAAAAATTTCCTGCAGAGAGAAGAATTCTTAAAACTTAAATAAATAAATTAATTCTGTATACATACATTATTTTTACACACAATTTTTTTTTTACAAAAATACTAAAAAAAGTTTTTTAATCAACATAAAATTTTTAGTCTAGTCAAAATTTGTATACATTTTTTTAATTAAAAATATTACAATTCCGTAAATGTATTTCCAGCATTTTGTTAATTGTGGAGAGTATTCATTGGTTTGATCAAGTCGAATTTAACTTATAAATCTCGCTTTTTGGGTCCAAATCCCGTTTTTTTAACCTTTCGATCCCGCTTTTCAGCCAAGAACAGTTGGTCAGGTTAAGCATACCAGAACATAGTATCAGGCGCGGATCCAGGGGGGGGGAGAATGGGATCTCTCCCCCCCCCCCAAAATGATTTAAAAAAAAAGAAAGAAAGAAAGAAAGAAAGAAAGAAAAAGAAAGGAAAGGAGAAAGGAAAGGAAAGGAAAAACGAAGCGAAAGGAACAAACATATAAAGAAAATGATCAGGATGTAAAAAAAAATCCTTGGGAGAGGAATATATGTGCGGATGATTTACAGCTCACATAGCCTCTATAAAATGTTTCAGAATTAAAGAAATTGTGTATGAGAAACTTAAATGACAATCGAGTCGTGGGAATTTTCTAACTGAACAACTATCCTTACCATTTAAGGAAAAAGTATTATCTCAAATATTTTTTATAGAAAAATATCTCAGAATTCCTGACTTTATCTTTAGAAAAAATGTTTTTGCCTCTGAATGTAAGAATTTTTTATATAAAAAGCATATTAAATTTTGAAAAATCTCTTTTCTATAGAAAAAATCCCTCAGAAACTGGAAATTTTTCCTTAGAAAAAACGTTTCAGAATATGACAAGAATCTACAGGACAGATTTTTCAGAATCTGAGTTCTTCTATGGGGAAATATGTTTTTTTATGGAAAATTGTGTACGAATATGAGAATTTCTCTTTTTGAAAAATTTTTTAGAATCTAAGTACGAATTTTTCTATAGGAAAAGTTTATCAAAATCTTTGATTTTTTTATCGGGAAAATGTTTAGAGCTTTTCTAGAGAAAACTATATCAGAATCTGAAATTTTTTTAGTACGAAATATCTCTAAGAATCAGAATTTTTTTCCGTTGAAAGATTCTGAGAATTTTTCTATAGGAAATGTGTCTCTAAATATTATTTTTTTTTTTTATACAAATGTTTCAGAACCTTAGAAAAAATTAGAAGGCACTATAACCGTAACATTTTTTATTGAAAGATGCTATAAAATTTAAGGTATTATTTTTAAAAAAAGTGTTTCAACATTTTTCATAAAATGTTTTGGAAACTGATAATTTTCTTTTACATAAACGGTCTAAGAATTTTTGAATACGAAAAAGTTTTTAGAACCTAAGAATAACTTTAAAATATGAGAATTATTAATTACACAGCTCAACATGAAAATGCGTATTGGATTCTGGTAAGTGATTTAGGTAGTGTTTGTTGCGCTGATTCCAAGTCGGCGACCCAAATATGTCTATCTCGTCAGGATTTTGAGTTATTCGCTGTTAAAGTACCGAAAAAGGCCATTTTGGACCCTTTTTGAAAGCTTACAATATAAGATCCTGACCTGCGATTGACTTGGTATCAAGCTCATTCAAAAGTATGTAATTTTTCTATAAAACAAGATAAAATGTTCTTGGAATTTAATTTTCTAAAATGGTAAAAAAATCATTAACAAAAAACCTTCCATTTTTAAAATATTTAGTTATTTACACAGTGTTTTTAACAAATTTCCATACAAATACACACGTAAATATTGGATTTAAAGCACTTATGGCTAATAATTTTTTCATTATTATAAAAAATTAAATTCCAAGAAAATTTAATTTTGTCTTAAAAAGAAAATTACGCATGTCAGGATCTTATTTTATAGACGCTCAAAAATGGCCAAAATGGGCTTTTTTTGATACTTTAACCGCGATTTTCTCAAAATTGTGAAGTGATAGAAAAATTTGAGTGACCGTTTTGTAATCGGGAAACCAAAACCTATAAACTTTTTTTGGTTTCATTCAAAACGCAGCGACAGACCTCAGATTTGTAGAGCGGTGTTATCAAGAAATCGGAAAATTTTTTATAGAAAGAATGTCTCAGAATCTCAGATTTTTGCTATAGTTTAAAATTTTAGTTTAAAAAAATTTAAAAATCTGAGACATTTTCTATAAGAAAATATTGAATCTGTGAGTTTTTCTGCAGAAAATACGATCTGAGAATTAAAAAAAAAAAAATACATGGAAGGGTTTAAAATCCTAACATTTTTCTAAAGACAAATATCTCAGAAATGGATTATGTTTTTATATGAAAATTATTTTAGAATCTAAGAGTTTTTCCTAAGTAAAAATGTCTTAACATCTGAGAAATTTTTTGAAGAAAACATGTTTAGGTGTAATACTTCATTAAAATTATTTTCGGAATATTGGACTTTTAGTATAATTTTTTATTTTTTAAATAATAATTTTTAGATAAGATAATTTTTATGACTTTAAAGTCATAATATTAATATTTTCCCATACAAACCTACAACAAAGTTAAAAAATTCCCAATTCTCGAGAGCATTTCTAAAAATTTGTTAATACAGTCTAATATTTTTGATTTTTTTTTTGTTTGTTTAAAAAAAATATTGATGGTATGACTCTTTAAGCATAAAAATTGGCTTATGACAGTTACAGTCAGTCGTAATTGTGAATATGTCCAGTTATTTCACTAAAAACGGTCTTATTTATGAAGTAAATCGGTCAGTTAGGGTTCTCCTGAGAAAAAAAAAATTTGAGTAAAAAAAGTTTCCCCCAAATCCAAAAGCTTTATCCTTTACTAGCTTACCATCCCGGTACTTCGTTACCGGTTTTATTGAATACCGAATAGAAGGATCAGGATTACGCTATCGATATCAAAAAATTCCCCTAGGTAGTCTTTGTTTTATTTACTTGTGGACGTTTACGTCTTTCATAAAATAGTATTTCAATGAATAATTTAAACAATACAATTTGAATAACTTCGCTGGTACGTTATCATGTGCGTTCCGGTGAAAAAAGATATTGACAATTTTCGAGCCCTTATATCGGGTTTTTGAATCTTAAGTGAATAAATATTTCAGTGAAAAAGAAATGGGAATAAAAATAAGTTTGAGTGAAAAAACATATAGGGAGAAAAATTATGGAATAAAAAAGATAAATACGATAAATTTGAGTAAAAGTATCATTCCATATTGATCCCTGCTCTACTTAATTTCGATTCCCGTTCTACTCCATTTCATTTCCAATTCCATCTCCTTTTGTTCCACGCAAGTTTTATTCCTCTCCGTATAATATGCGTTAAAGAAATAAAAATTTCTATTGTCGTTATTTAATAGATACACTCAAAAAAATAAACTGGTAAAACGCCTGGTAAAATGCCTTGTAATCCCGTTGTACCAATATTTAACCATTTTCCTTGTTTTTCAACAAAAAATCTAGTACTTTGCTCAAACGAGAACTACAGTTTTATTGGTTATTTTACAAGTTTATTTTCGTAATTGTATTCTACCATTTTGAAAGGTTATTTTACAAAAAAAACAGTAATTTTACAACAAAGTTTTTATTACGAGGATTTATGTTGTTAACAAAAAATTTTTTTTTGTAAATTTACCATTTTGGTTTGTAAATTTACCATTTTTTTAAACATATTTACCATTTTTTCTTGTAAGTTTACCATTTTTTTTTTGTATTTTTCCGGTTTTAAAACAATATTTTTACCAATAAAAATGGTTATTTTACCAATTTTTGGTGCATTCAAAATTACGAGTAAATATTCGTAATTTTACGAGAATTTTACCTACGTCATATTTTACGAGGATAGCCTCGTAAAATCACGAGATTTATTGGTAACTTTACAAGTTTTTTTTTTTGAGTGTATGAAAAGTACCATTTTACACCACTTTTACCAGGTACCCCTTTTTACCCTAAAATTTTAAATTTTAAAATATGGCTGTTATTTCTGGGGCTTTTAGTTTAATAGTTAGATAGATAAAAATAATCATTTGCCACCTCTTCCCTTAAAATTAAATTTTCTAAAAACTTTTTTTTTTGCTAGGTGATCCTACCCAGTCGGCAAAAAAAATCACACCTGACATACTGCTGACTCTCCCTTTATAAAATTGCTGACATCTTCATACAATTTTTCAAAATGTCATCAATGACATGTCAGCAGTTGGTCAGCGGTTGTTTAAACGAATTGTTAGTGACCACCGATACTGGTGGACACTGCTGACCAACTACTGACATGTCATTGATGACATTTTGAAAAATTGTATGAAGATGTCAGCGATTTCATAAAGGGAGAGTCAGCAGTATGTCAGGTGTGATTTTATTTTGCCAGCTGGGTATATTTAAAATATCAAGTTTCTGAACCATATTTTCAAGAAATATAAGAATAACCTAATTTACACTTCTTTATCCCCTTTACGATCGGTCGCGACCCTTAGAAACAGAATTTCCTAAAAGAAAGTAATCCAGCATTCAAAATTTTAGTGCCTAGGATCATTACTTCATAAAATATAAAAAGTATTAAAAAACACATTTTTATATCTCTAGAAACGGATTTTTTTAAAAAATACTTTAGCAGAATGTTTTTTTTTTTTCACCGAAGTACCCTACATTCCAAAATTCAAGCTTCTAAGGTCATTATTATAGGAACATAAAAAGTACCAAAAGAACACTTTCTTATCCCCGTTCGAAACGGAATTTCCAAAAAGTATCTCTTCCAGAATGTTTTTTTCTTCATCGAAAAATCATACATTCCATATTTCAATTTTCTAGGATCATTGTTTCAGCACTTTCGATACTTTTAATAAAAGGTACTTTATATTAAAGGTAATTTCTGTGAAAGGTTCTTTTTATAAAAAGTACTTTTTAAAAACGGTACTTTTTATAAAAGGTACTTTTTATAAAAGGTACTTTGTATTAAAGGTACTTTTTATAAAAGGTACTTTTTATAAAAGGTACTTTTTATAAAAGGTACTTTTTATAAAAGGTACTTTTATAAAAGGTACTTTTTAGAAAAGGTACTTTTTAGAAAAGGTACTTTTTATAAAAGGTACTTTTTATAAAAGGTACTTTTTATAAAAGGTACTTTTTATAAAAGGTACTTTTTATAAAAGGTACTTTTTATAAAAGGTACTTTTTATAAAAGGTACTTTTTATAAAAGGTACTTTTTATAAAAGGTACTTTTTATAAAAGGTACTTTTTATAAAAGGTACTTTTTATAAAAGGTACTTTTTATAAAAGGTACTTTTTATAAAAGGTACTTTTTATAAAAGGTACTTTTTATAAAAGGTACTTTTTATAAAAGGTACTTTTTATAAAAGGTACTTTTTATAAAAGGTACTTTTTATAAAAGGTACTTTTTATAAAAGGTACTTTTTATAAAAGGTACTTTTTATAAAAGATACTTTTTATAAAAGGTACTATTTATAAAAGGTACTTTTTATAAAAGTACTTTTTATAAAAGGTACTTTTTATAAAAGTACTTTTTATAAAAGGTACTTTTTATAAAAGGTACTTTTTATAAAAGGTACTTTTTATTAAAGGTACTTTTTATAAAAGGTACTTTTATAAAAGGTACTTTTATAAAAGGTACTTTTTATAAAAGGTACTTTTTATAAAAGGTACTTCTTATAAAAGGTACTTTTTATAAAAGGTACTTTTTATAAAAGGTACTTTTTATAAAAGGTACTTTTTATAAAAGGTACTTTTTATAAAAGGTACTTTTTATAATAGGTACTTTTTATAAAAGTTACTTTTTATAAAAAGTACTTTTTTTAAAAGGTACTTTTTATAAAAGGTACTTTTTATAAAAGGTACTTTTTATAAAAAGCACTTTTTATAAAAGGTACTTTTTATAAACGGTACAGAATTTTCAGAAAGTTCTTGTTCCAGAATGTTTTATTTCACTAAAGAATCCTACATTCCAAATTTCAAGTTTCAATGACCATTATTTTAGTAAATAAAAAAAAGTACCAAAAGTACACTTTTTTACCCATTTTACCCCCGTAGAATCTACATTGGCAAAAACCCAGCCGTAGTGAATCTTTTTCCCGGGAAGTGAACCGAAATTGCAAATTTCAAGTTTCTAGTAGCATTATTTCAGGAGATAAAAAAAGTACCAAAAGTACAGTTTTTTACCCCCTTAGAATCAACACTGGCAAAAATCCAGCCTTAGTGGATCTATATTCCGGGAGGTGAACATACAGTCCAAATTTTAAGTCTCTATGACCATTATTTCAGGAGATATAAAAAGTACCAAAAGTACATATTTTTACCCTTTTTACCCCCTTAGAACCAACATTGGCAAAAATCCAGCCTTACTGGATCTAAATTCCATAATGTAAACATACAGTCCAAATTTCAAGTCTCTATGACCATTATTTCAGAAGATATAAAAAGTACCAAAAGTACAGTTTTTTACCCATTTTACCCCGTTAGGATCAACACAGGCAAAAATCCAGCCTTAGCGGATCTATATTCCGGGAGGTAAACATACAGTCCAAATTTTAAGTCTCTACAACCATTATTTCAGGAGATAAAAAAGTACCAAAAGTACAGTTTTTTACCCTTTTTACCCCCTTAGAATCAACACAGGCAAAAATCCAGCCTTAGTGGATCTATATTCCGGGAGGTGAACCTACAGTCCAAATTTCAAGTCTCTAGCTTCAGCGGTTTGGGCTGTGCGATGATGAATCAGTCAATAAGTCAGTCAGTCAGTCAGTCAGTCAGTCAGTCACATTACTCTTTTATATAAGTATATAGAATATAGATTGTTAAGTTTTTAGATATTTTTCTGCATATATTCACAAACCCCCCCCCCCCCCCGACACCAACCAAACTTTATTGCTTTACGAAATTTTTTTGGTAAAATAATCCCCCCCCCCCCCCCCCAAAAGAAATTCCTGGATCCGCGCCTGTTGTATATAAGGTGTTACAAGTAGTGAAAAAGTAATTTTGTATTAAATTTACTCACGTGATTGTAAGTGAGTGTAAGTAGATAAAATATTCTCGTGAGTGAGAGTGTGTCATTAGAAAATTCCTGTCATGAGCCCATCTCTAGTTTAAACTTATGCATTTTTCTTATAAAATATTTATTTTTTATGTTATTGTAATGCATTATGCATCCAATTATAATTAATGCATTATTTAAAACTTTGAAATAATACATAATGTAACCAAATATAAGTCATTCATGATTTAATGTTTAGAAATGATAAATATGAAATACGTTTTTTCCAATAATCATGCATTACGTAACAAATTATTAGTAAAGCATTATTTTTCACATTAAAATAATACGTTGTGGAACAATTGTTTGGTAAGACATCCTAAAATAATGCCACAAATAAGGTATATACATTACCTGGTAATGTGTGATATAATAACCACCCATTACCAAAGTTTTGCTGGGTGGTGCTATAATTTTACTTGCATCTGTATAAATACATATATTTTAGAGTAGCATTTTTTCATATTTTTACATTTTTTATACTCTATAATACCTAAAAAAATATATTTAACTCACAATCACGTGAGTAAAAATATGATTTACGTGTGAATCACGTGAATCAAGAAAAGATCGCGCCACGCGCTCATCTCTAGTTTAAACTATGACTATTTGGGTCTTTAGTTTTACTGTCAATAGCTATAACATATTTTTGAATGGCTTTATCGAATTGGTTCATCTGCCAGCAGCCTTCGTATATATTCAGTTCATATAGATCTGTTTGATGTTAAAAATTTTTTATTTTTTTTTTGTATAATTATTGCAGTGTTTAATGTTTGTAACTGAATAATGTTTTCATTTGTTTAAAAATATTTAATGGGGTTTTTGTTTTCATTTGTTTTTTTTTATATTGTCGGATTCACAACACATACAATACGTTTTCAGTTAACAATTGTTTGACTGAATTATACTTTACATGTACTATAATTATGAAAAAATTTAATTGTGCTTAATTTTTATTAAATGCCATAACAATATTTAAAAATTTAAAAACAATTCATTTTACTTCTCTCCACTTGCCAGACAAGTTACTACTCTGATAAAAAAGACATTACTAAAATTTACGAAAAAATTTCTTTGAAAACTTAAAAATGGGAAATTTTCATAACTATGAGGAAAAAAAATTTAGTTCATGTACTTATAAATAGTTCATTATTTTCCTAAAATTGACTTTTTAAATATAAGGAAAAAAAATTATTACTGCCAAAGAAATTTTCCCCAAATCTAAGAAACATATTTATTTTTAAGGCATATTTCTTAAATATACATATGAGGCATTCCACACCAAATGTCCAGCGAAAAAAAAACATGTGTACCGTAAACTTCTGAATAGGTTGTATGGATAGCCCTATATGGAACTTAGAATATTGCGTTTTTGGTTTTTCAATTTTTCAAAAACTGGGCTTAGGACGCGTGGTCAAATATTGGAAAAATGGTCAAATTTGTGGCGAGTTGCCTTTATTCCATCCACCAAAAAAATTCAGAAACACGTTGTTCGTTTTTTTCGAGAAAATCGCGTTTAAATTTTAAATTTCATAACAATTTTGTAATTTGTTTGTATTTTCTTGTTTTATCGTTGCGAATGAGTATTATTAATTGCATAAACATTACTCATACGCTCTGTTGAAGCAAGCAAATAAAAGCAAATTACTAAATTGTTATGAAATTTAAAATTCAAATGCGATTTTCTCGAAAAAAACGAAAAATGTGTTTCTGAATTTTTTTGTGTGGATGGACAAACATCTAAGCTTTAAGAAAAAAATGTAAAAAAGAAAAAAAGTGGCCGGATTTTTGATAAATTGACTTTTTTAAAAAATAGAACGGGTTCTGAAAATTTTCCAAAAAAAAAAATTTTTAATCGATAGCCAATACAAAACTATATAAAAATGTAAATTTTTGAGATTATGGTGCATTCCGTTTTAATGTGAAAAATATTTAATCAAGGCAACTCGCCACAAATTTGACAATTTTCCCATATATTTGACCACGCCTCCTATGCCCAGTTTTTGAAAAATTTAAAAACCAAAAACGCAATATTCTAAGTTCCATATAGGGCTATCCATACAACCTATTCAGAAGTTTACGGTACACATGTTTTTTTTTTTCGCTGGACATTTGGTGTGGAATGCCTCAAATATATAATCTTTTTTACTCGGGAAACTAAAATTATTATTCTTCAATACATAGTACTTTACCCTTTAATTTGTAAGTTTTCATTTGTTTATTATTGTTATTACTTCTCACTGACTTATCAAAAACTTTCTTTTGTAAAGTATGTTAAAGGTAATCGAAAGTAAGGAATTTCCACAAATAATGTGCTATTTCGAAATTAAAACTTTGTAAAGTTTTTTTTTCAATTACTGATTCATAAATTTTCTCTTTTATGAGTTTTTTTTATTTTTATTTTCCCATTTTCATTTGAACATATGAAAATTGGTTGAAGTTTAGTGTTTGCAAACAAATAATACACCAAATATCGAATATTGAAGTATTCATATTGGAAAAGTTTTTTTTCGCTACTGCATATTTTAAAATTAGTTTTTCTTTTATGCAACGGAAAATCAAACGAAATTTTAGTAATACTCATACTGATTGAAATGTATTTACAAATAACGCATACAAAGTGTATTCATTCATAACGATTCTATGAAAACTGATACAAACATTTAAAAAAAAAATAATTAATATGACGGATGTTTTATGTACTTTATGAAAAAAAAATAAGCTACAATTGTAAAATTATTTAAGTATTATTTTAAATTTGTAAAAGCCAAATGTACTGAAAAATATTTAAAGAAAACAACTACTTTAAAATAAGAAATTTTAAGCTAAATAATATTTAATTGAATTAAAAACAAGTAAGAAAGCTATATTTGGCTGTGCCGAATCTTTAAATACCCTCCACCAATGTAATGATTTAAAAAACAAAAAAGTTTGTTCTATTTTTACCTATTCTTTTTTTATTTATTTATTTCAAACTAGAGATGTGCGCGTGAGTGGATTTTGCCTCACACTCACTCACGCTCACGCAAAAAATAATCGAATCACTCACTAATCACTCACGAAAATTTTTTTTACTCACGCAAACTCACGATCACATGAGTAATAAAAACTTACTCACGCCAGATTCAATCATGCTCACGCGTGAGTCACGCAAAATCTACTCAAGCAATAAAATTTTCTTACCAAAAAAAAAAAAACTCCAAAAAAAAAAAAAAAATTGAGCAAACCAAAAATCTAATCACGCAAACTCACGCAAAATAAATGACTCACTCACTAATCACTCACTCAGATTTTTTTTCAACTCACGCTCACTCACAATCACGTGATTGAAATGAAAATCACTCACGCGTGATTCACGCGTAATTCAAGTGAATCACGCAAACCACGTGACCAGCTCCCATCTCTATTTCAAACCCACTAAAATGGGAATAATCTCATCCGATCCTACTACAATTTTTGTAAATTAGTTTCTCTTTTTTAAGGATATTAAAACTTTTCTAATAATGTTCTAATTTACAAAAAAAATAAAGAAAAAATTTTCAAAAGACACATTTGATATTTTCGAAAAACCTATTTGAAATTTATGAATTGTTAACATTTATATATCTTTATTATTTATTAGCTTTGATTTATTTCAAACTCACTAAAATGGGAATACATACGAAAAATCTAATCTCATCCTACTATTTTTTTTGTAAAACAGTTTCTGTTTTCAAAGAAATTTAAACTTTTCTAATTTATGTTCAAAATATTTTAAAATTTTGGATTACATGTCAGGTGCCACGCCCCATTGTGCGCTTCCGCCCAATTTTTTTTTTGTTAGAGTTAAGAATGGTAAAATAACATTATGTTTCGTATTTCGTTTACATACATTTAACAGAAATCAAGTTAGAGAAATTTTGATTGTGAAATACAGCAAAATTTTAGAGAGTTTACATGTTACCTCATATCTTTTGAAATACTTGACCGATTTAAAAAAATATATATATATATAACCCTATGACGAGGAGAATTTTGCAACATACAGACAGGTAGACAGACGCACATGGCTAGATCGACTTAAAATCGATCGATGATCATAAATATATATACTTTAAGGGGCCCTAGACCAATATTTTGATGTGTTACATACGGAATGACATGTAACACATCAAGAGGGAGTACAAATTAAACAAATTGTCTTTTTGGGACTTTTTGGGACTTTTAAAAAATTTTCAGGATTTGGGCGAGTTTTGCCATAAAGTTTATTTCTGCCTTTTATTATTTAACAAAATTTATTTTTTTGAAATGAAAATATTTTTTTTTTTAAGAAATCTGAACAAAATTGAATTTTGGCGATATTTTACATCTGAATTGGCGACAATGCCAAAAAAAAGTCTGGCAACACCGGGGGGGGGGGGGGGGGGGGGGGTCGGCAGTGGTAATTGAGGGGGGGGGGTTCAAATTTCCACTCGAATATGTGTTTAAAAATTCACTCTTATGCTTTTTGCACTAAAGAAATAAAAGTTTATCATAGATTAAAAAAAAAAAATATTCCACGCCCATAAAAGGGGGCGGACCAAAAAAACAACATTTTCTAATTCTCAGGGTCCAAATGCAGGACTGTGAACTTCTTGTTGCATAAACATGTTGCATTTGTTAAACGAAAACACAAAAAATCATGTAAAAAAATTATATTTTTCAGAGGTTGGTTTAGTTCTTCAAGGGGGAACTTTTTTCCCTCTGGCCCGATTTTGCTCATTTACGAACTTAACTTGCCTAGGAAAATAAGACATATTCGTGCCAAATCATGGGGGTCTAACTCCATTATTTTATGATCACTGATCATAAATATATATACTTTATGTGGTCCTATACCGATATTTTGATGCGTTACACACGGAATGACAAAGTGAGTATACCCCCTACTGTAGTTGGAGGGTATAAAAAAGTTTGATGAAAAAAAAAAGTTGATGCAAAAAACAATTTTATGAAAAAAAAAAAAATCATGAAAAAAAAAATTTCATGAAAAAAAATTTGATGAGAAAAAATTTTTTTTGTTGAAAAATAATTTTGTTACTTTTTATTCACTAGCTGGTGAAAAACAGTTTTATTCACCACGAGGTGAATTATTATCCAAGTTACAAACCCAAGTTATTAAAATTTTTGGTTTAAAGAAAATGAAAATAGTAATTCTTGTTTTCTTTTTCGTTAATTGTTAGCTTATATAGTCAAACTGCACTCAAAAAAAAAACTGTAATGTTAGCAAAAAAAGCTTGTAAACCTACAAGAAGCTGATTTTGAACCCACAATTTTTTTGCTAAAGTTAGCAAAAATGTTTTGCCAATAATTAGTTAACTAAATATATTTTTTTTGAACTTAGTTTATACACATCTGAAGACCCCATTGGGTTCGGACCCGATAGGTCCAGACCCCGATGGGCCTAGACCTAGTTGGGTTCCTTAAAAATCGTCATAGTTTTTGATCCAAAATTTGTGTCCGTTTCGCTCTACCTTGCTTAGTTTTTGAGATACGTGATTATAGGGGACCACTGGGGTCTTGAGAATTAAAAAAACTCGATAACTTCAAAAATATTACTCGGAGAGCTTTTGACTATTTTGCGGTCTTGTTCTACGTGTTGAGAGCTACAAAAACGCTTTTGGACTTTTTGTTGTGTCGGCAATATTTACCGAGATATGAGCATTTTAAAATTTTCGGGAATGCTAACTTTTTTGGATCCAAAGTTCGGACCCATTAGGGTCCACACATGTGAAGAGGACCTGCGATACTATGGAGAACCCGAGAACCAAAAATGGCCTCCATTTTGCTCTATCTGGCTTAGTTTCCGAGATAGCGCCATTTTAAATTTTTTGAAAATTAAAACAAATTCACCATTTATTTTTGCTAATATTAGCAAATAATCTTGTAAAAATGCTGTCAACTCAAGAATTCGCTTTAATAAAATTTTGTGTTGAAAATTTTAGCAGCTGCTGATAGCCACCAGTTTTTGTTAAGAATACGTCCGTTAATTACACTAACAAGGGAAGTCTCCCTAGTGTCACCCGCGGATCTTTATGGAAATGGCTTTATTTTGTAGAGCAGAAAAAATAAAGGGACACGTATTGTTTTAGCGGCCCAAATTCATATTTAGGGGTTAAAAAGAAAGTGGGAAGACAAAGCCATTTTTCAGTTTTTTCGTTTATCTCCTATATTATGCAAAGAAACCTAGTCATGTTACATACCAAATGAAAGGTCTTTGGAAACCTATCAACGTGTGCTAAGAACGTGTCCAAACATGCACAACTTTTCGCCATATTGAGTAAAATACCAAAATTTTAGGACATTTTTGTTAATAAGTCGAAAAATATTAACTTCTTTGGCCCGTTGCTAGCACCACGAGATAGGTATTTTTAATACCTTTAATCTGATATCACAAGTGCCTATATTAATTTTGTTTAAATAGGCGTAAATCGTAAAAAACTGAAAAAGTTCCCCAAAAATGAGTTGGGGCCGCTAAAAAAAATAGTTATCGAATTAATTTTCGTTCTTAACAACATATAAAAATTTCATTAAGATCGGAGGGTGCCATCAGGGAGACTTCCCTTGTAAGCACCATTTTGAAAAAACAAGATTTTTTTTTATAAATAATAAAACAAAAATTAAGCCATTTTTGTTGTGTTACAATATTGGTACATAACTCGTATTAATAAGGTCCACTAACGTCTGTTATATAACCTGTTAAAAAAAATACAAATAGAGGATTTCACAGGTAAATCCAGATATATAACAAATGAAGGAAGATTTGGGTGAACTTGCCTAAGCAAAGTTTTTTATCTTTGCTATTCCATGCAAAACGAATTGAAATATCAGTCGAGGACCCCATTAAAAAACCAAAAGAGCTGTACATTTCGTAAGTGAGTGCAAAAATAAGTGCAAAAAATGTTTTAACATTTTGGAGTGTATAAAAGACTCGGCACCAAAGAATATAACACTCTCACTTGTTTTATGTACATTTGATAAACAAATGGAAAATTTTTATGCGAAAAGCTTAGACTTGGTGAAAACGTAGTTTTGGTAAAATTTTTTTTTTTTTTTTTCACGAAAAACAAAATTATGTTAAAAAAAAAAATTTAATGAACCCAACATTTTTGGTGAAAAAAAATTTTGATAAAAAAAAGTTTTTGATGAATTTTTTTGATGAAAAGAAAAAATTTTTGATGTAAAAAAAAATTGTGAAAAAAAGTAATTAAAAAAAAAAAATTGATGAAAAAAAAATTGATGAAAAAAAAATTGATAAAAAAAAATGATGAAAAAAATTTATGAAAAAAAAAAAAATTTGATGAAAAAAAAGTTTGATGAAAAAAAAAAATTGATGAAAAAAAAAATTTGATGGAAAAAAAAAATTTGATGGAAAAAAAAATTGATGAAAAAAAATATTAATTCTTGTTTTCTATTTCATTAATTTTTAGCTTATATAGTCAAACTGAGGTGGCGCCCTGCAACTTTTTTAAAATTAGACACCAGCCCAAAAACATTATCATGTTAAAAAAAAAAACCTTGTAAAATTACGTCTCGTAATCATATTTTACCAATATTTGATAGTTTTTCACAATTTTCGGAATTTTACAATTTTCGTTTGTAATTTTCCAAGAAATTTTACAAAAAAAAATCTAGCAAATTCATGAGAATTTCTTTTAAGTTTTATTTTGCCAAAAAACGAAAAATTACAAAAATTTTTACTAGAAATTCTCGTAAAATATTGTAGGAGGTAGCAAAAAATCTGGTAAAGTCACGTGAACTCCTTGTAAGTTATATTGAGTCAAAAAATTTGTAAATTTACAAATTTATTGGTAAAAAGCTTGTAAAATTGCAAAAGTATTGGTAAGCTTGTAAAAAGCTTGTAAAATGACTAAGAATTCTCGTCAAATAGGAGGTAGAAAAAATAAAAATAACAAGTTTTACTATCATGCAGTGACACAATCAACAAACAAACCCTAGCTATTATTGATAACTTTTTCTGGGAAATATAAAATGTAATTGAAATTTAAAGATTTAAGCAGCTTTTAAGCTCTGTTTTTTTTAACTGTCAACAAGTCATGTAATTTAAATAGTAAAAAAAAAATCACAACTTACCCCAAAAAAGTTATTAATATTTTCATCACATCATTGTGTAAAAAAGTAAAAAAAAAAAGAAGTCATCATCAAAATTGTTAACATGCCTGGGCATAAATGTTAAAGATTAACTTTTAAAAAGTAAACAACTACTAAAATCTGTACAAAAAGTTTTAAAAAAAAAGTTTTTTTTTTTATATAAAAATAAAACCAAAAACTTAGTAAAAAATTTTAAAAACTTCTTCTGTAATAAAGTGAAAAAAAAGAAAAGTTTTTAAAAAATAACAGCAAAATAAGCAATAAACATGCAAACAAAATACAAAATTCATCATCAACATCACTCAATCTAACACAAACACAACTCACACATACAAAAACTCTTTATGTATATGAATTTTTAAAAATGTGTGTGAATATTAAAGTGCATATGTATGAAATGTGTGCAGTAAAGGTGTCCTAACGACTAAGGTAATTTTTCAAAATCACTTTTTAATACGTGGTAGGGTCCTAAACTGTAGTTTTGTATCTAAAAATGAGTGAGCCAAAATTTGGAGACAATCGGATAAAAATAACTCGTGCCGAAAATGGATTGAAGTTTTGGGACACTCTTATCTGATGAAAAAACACGTTTTTTCTAGTTTTTTGAAAAATATTGGTATATGCTATTTTTTGTTAATTTTTTTGTTAAGTAATATGAAAATGGTAATAAATTACCTTTCCAAAAAGCTTAAAGAAATTCAAATCGGATGAAAAATAAGCATTTTACGCATACATGCCCCAGACCATTGCATGGTTTTTAAAGCCAAAATTTGAAAATTTTCAAAATTTTTAGGCGAAAAAATAAAAAAAATTAAATTTTACTTTATAATTATATTAAATACATGTTATAGATAAAAACTAACAGATATGGTAGTCTAACTTTTTTTTCATTTGGCGTGGGTAGTGATATAATTTCCGTGGATTCCAAAGAAAATGAATTTTTCTAAAATAATTTAGCAAATATGGGAAACAATTTTCTGTATTGTATTATACGAAGTGAAATACATAAATTCTGTAAATTTTTTGAGAATTCGGGCATCTTTAACCCCTTTTCGTCGAGGTGAAATGACAAATTTGAGACGTTATACATTTCTATAATACAAAATATCTGCATATATCCGATCTCTCAAAAGTTACAGAATTTACGTTTTACACTTCGATCCGCACAATAGAGCACAAATTTTCAAAAATTTGCTTAATTATTGTAGAAAAACGCATTTTATTTGGAATCCGCGGAAATTTTATCACTACCCGCGCCAAATAAAAAAAAAGCTTTACTACCATATCTGCTATTTTTAATCTCAAACATGTTTTCAATTTGATCATAAAGTAAAATTAAATTTTTACTGTTTTTTTGCCTAAAAATTTTGAAAATTTTGAAATTCTGGCTCTAAAAACCATACAAAGGTCTGGGGCATGTATGCGTAAAATGCTTATTTTTCATCCGATTTTAATTTTATTAGTCGTTTTGAAAAGGTAATTTAGTACCATTTTCATATTATTTCACAAAAAATTTAACAAAAAATATCTAATACCAATGTTTTTCCAAAAACTAGAAAAAACGAGTTTTTCGTTCTTATAAGAATGTCCGAAAACTTCAATCCATTTTCGGCACGAGTTATTTTTAGCCGATTGTCCCCAAATTTTGGCTCACTCATTTTTAGATACTAAAGAACAATATAGGACCCTACCAGGTATAAAAAGGTGATTTTCGTTTTTAAGGACACCTCTAGTGTGCAGACTAACTGACTTCCCTTTCCGTTAAAATATTTTTTTTTTTTTTTTTGAAAAACTAAGTTGACTTAGAAGAAAAGTCAAGTTGTCTTCCGGGTTTGTTTTTAATATTGTTGAGTTTTTTTTTTTTTGTTTTTTTTTTTGTATTTTATTTTCATTTTATTCTCTCCCACAAGTATTTTAACTTGGTGGATTTTGTCACACAAAGGGTTTTAGCATAATTTTGTTGATTTTTATACATGTTTGTTAGTATTTCTCTATTTTTCTTTCTTATCCTTCCCTAGAGCTTTAAAACCAACTTTTTGTTTTGATGATGATGATATGAATTGCGTATTTTTCATTTCAGCCTATATAAACAGAAATTTTGTTTGTCTTTTTGTGTTTACATGTGTTGATGATATATTGCTATGTGGATGGATAAGTGTCAACTGTAGTACATAGAGAAAAAAAGAATTTATTATATATTTTCAAACATATTTTCAAATTATTTCCTGTACAAAAAGAACAATGAAAAAAAACGGAAAATTTAAGATTTTATGGCCGTAGATATAAAATATTACAGCCCCACAAAAATATAAAAAGTTTCTGGCCCAGAAACCAGATCCACTTATTTTTATGTATTTTGATCTCTTGACTTTTATTCCGCCATCAGAATTGAATTCTATCATTGGGCTTTCCTGTAATTTACAAGGAAAGTCCGCAAAGTGGCAGACCCGAAATAAAACTGAATTTATGCTTTTTGGTTCAAATGCATGTAACTTTCACAATTTTTGACGGATATTATTAAAAAACCCCTTATTTTCTTCGTAACAAATCAAGTACAATTTGCGGACTTTCCTTGTAAATTACAGGAATATTCAACGATAAAATACAATTCTGATGGCGGAATCAAATTCAGGAGGTCAAAATACATAAAAATTAGTGGATTTGGTTTCTGGGTAAGAACCTTTTTATATTTTTGTGGGGCTGTGTATTTTTATACCCTCCACTCTGGTGATAGAGGATACATATAAGTTTGTCATTCCGTATGTAACACATTGAAATATTGGTTTAGGACCCCATAAAGTATATATATTCATGACCCTTGATCGATTTTAAGTCGATATAGCGATGCCCGTCTGTCTGTCCGTCTGTCTGTCTGTTGAAATCACGTTTTTGGCAATACTTCGAAACCGATTTAAACGCTTGGGGTACCAAAAGTTGCGTAATTTTCCCAGGCAAAAACTGATGTATTCTTTTTTTAAATCGGTTAAGTATTTTAAAAGTTATGAGCGAATTACTAAAAAACACATAGTTTTTTTCAACATAACCCTAAATTAACTCATATTTTGTGCGATACATAAGAAAGAAAACGGAAATGAAAAAAAAAAACTGAGAAAAAGGAAAAAAATCTTTACAAAAAAGGTTTAAAATATGTAAAACAATATCTAAATTTAATTTAAAAAAGTTCTTTAAGAAATACTACCTCCGTCCCGAAATATTTTTAACATTTCTATAGATTTTTTTGTCCCAAAATAAACTTTACATTTTATTAAGCAGTGTTTTAGTTGAAATAATACAAGATAAAGTTAAAAAACAATCTTATACTAATCTCGTGTACTAAAACTGTAACAAAATTAATTAAAAATATTTGCATCCAAAATGCATTTATTAAAAACCGTTAAAAGGGTCTCTAGCGCACTATGGTTCCAAATGCATTTTTTTGGCATAAATTCAAAAAATGAAGCAAGGTCACTTGGATTAATTCTGGGATGATTTTTATCTCTTAGCGCAATCAAAAATCAATTGTCAAAAAAAAAAATTTTTTTTCTGAAATTTTTTTTTTTTTTTATTTTTTTTTTTTTTTTTTTGGAAATTTTTTTTTTTTTTTAAATATATTTTTCTTAATTAATTAGCTTTACGGAAGGCAAAAAAATTATAAAAAAAATAATTTGAAACCGTGTCGCGCAAAAAACAGCAAATTTTTCCAAAATTTGTGCTAAACTAAAATGGAAATTGTGGGAGTTTGCCAAAAAATGCTGGCAAGATGTAAATTTTAATATTAAATATGCAATATTGAAAACACTTTCACGTTTAAAGACTCATGCAAGTTCGTGCCCAAACACAACTTTTTGTCCACAAAAGATATAGGCTATTTTGGCTCCAAAATCCTCATAATCGAAACACCCAAAAATAACGCCAAGGATGCACTAACTGTAAAATAGGAATTTTAAAAAAGAACTAGTATCCTTAGGTTTCAATTTGTTTCTTTAGCCTCTTTATAATTTTAGTTTTTCCCATTTGTCATTTGTATTAGTGTAATATTGATTTCACTCCAGTTTTATTATACGTCTTAAAACTTTCAACTTTGAAAGCCTAGCAAACTGAAAGTATTGGCACCAAATTTTTTTCGTTATACTTTCTTGATAGCTTATAGTGTTGACATTGAGGAAATGTATGAGCTTTTGAAAATTTGTTAAATTTTATTTTTTTAATTTCTGCCAAAAAAAATGGATTTGGAACCATAGTGTAGCGTAAAATTTCTTATTTCATACGCCGCATTTTGTAATAATTTTCATCTTTTCGACCATAGTGGACATCATGCCTGTTTGTAACGTCGAAAACAAGTTGTCTCATTTATCTGGATGCAGTTTATTGCATCCATATTGCACGTGAATTGAAAAATTGCAAAGCTATAACGAATTTTTAAATTATTGATATGTCCCGATATGTATTAACAAAAAAAACAAAGCTTTTTCAAAAAATCCTCCATAATCCCAGCCAAAATATAGAAATGTTAAGATTATTTTGGGACGGAGGTAGTAATAAAAAAAATATCTTAATAAGTTCTCATTGATAGATGTTTTTTGTGCATATCATGAGTGTGTGTGTCCGTTTTTTTGCTTCGTCATATTAACGGGGTTGCCAGACTTTTTTGGCTTTGTCGCAAAATCGGATGTAAAATATCGCCAAAATTCAATTTTCTTCAGATTTCTTAATAAAAAAATATTTTTATTAAAAAAAAATAAATTTTGTTAAATAATAAAAGAGAGAAATAAACTTTATGGCAAAAATCGCCCAAATCCGGAAAATCTATATACATATATAAAAGAGCAATGTGACTGACTGTCATACTCATTCATCATCGCCCAGCCCAAACCGCTGAAGCTAGAGACTTGAAATTTGGACTGTAGGTTCACCTCCCGCAATATAGATCCACTATGGCTGGAGTTTTGCCAATGTTGATTCTAAGGGGGTAAAAAGGGTAAAAAACTGTACTTTAGGTACTTTTTAGATCTCGTGATATAATGATCATAGAGACTTGAAATTTGGACTGTATGTTCAAATCCCGGAATATAGATCCATTAAGGCTGAATTTTTGCCAGTGTTGATTCTAAGGGGGTAAAAAGGGTAAAAAACTGTATTTTTGGTGCTTTTTATATCTCCTGAAATAATGGTCATAGAAATTTGGACAGTATGTTCACATCCTGGAATAAACATCCAGTACGACTGGATTATTGCCAATGTTGATTCTAAGGGGGTAAAAAGGGTAAAAATCTGTACTTTTGGTACCTTTTATATTTCCTTAAAAAATTGTCACATAGACTTTAAATTTGGACTGTATGTTCACCTCCCGGAATATAGATCCAATAAGGCTGGGTTTTTGCGAATGATGATTCTAATAGGGTAAAAAGGGTAAAAATATGTACTTTTGTTACATTTTATATTTCCTTAAAAAATGGCACTAGAAAATTGAAATTTGCAATGTCGGTTCACCTCCCGGAAAAAAGACTCACTAAGGCGCGGGTTTTGCCAATGTTCATTCTACGGGGGTAAAATGGATAAAAAAGTACTTTTGGTACTTTTTTTTATTTACTGAAATAAAGGTTATTCAAACTTGAAATTTGGAATGCAGGATTCTTTAGTGAAATAAAACATTCTGGAACAAGTACGTTCCGAAAATTCTGTACCGTTTTCAAAAAGTACCTTTTATAAAAAGTACCTTTTATAAAAAGTACCTTTTATAAAAAGTTCCTTTTATAAAAAGTACCTTTTATAAAAAGTACCTTTTATAAAAAGTACCTTTTTATGTACTTTTGTTACATTTTATATTTCCTTAAAAAATGGCACTAGAAAATTGAAATTTGAAATGTCGGTTCACCTCCCGGAAAAAAGACTCACTAAGGCGCGGGTTTTGCCAATGTTGATTCTACGGGGGTAAAATGGATAAAAAAGTACTTTTGGTACTTTTTTTTATTTACTGAAATAAAGGTTATTCAAACTTGAAATTTGGAATGCAGGATTCTTTAGTGAAATAAAACATTCTGGAACAAGTACGTTCCGAAAATTCTGTACCGTTTTCAAAAAGTACCTTTTATAAAAAGTACCTTTTAAAAAAAGTACCTTTTATAAAAAGTTCCTTTTATAAAAAGTACCTTTTATAAAAAGTACTTTTTATAAAAAGTACCTTTTAAAAAAAGTACCTTTTATAAAAAGTCCTTTTATAAAAAGTACCTTTTATAAAAAGTACCTTTTATAAAATGTTCCTTTTATAAAAAGTACCTTTTATAAAAAGGACCTTTTATAAAAAGTACCTTTTATAAAAAGTACCTTTTATAAAAAGTACCCTTTATAAAAAGTACCTTGTATAAAAAGTACCTTTTATAAAATGTACTTTTTACCCTTTATAAAATTACTTTTTATAAAAAGTACCATTTATAAAAGTACATTTTATAATAAGTACCTTTTATAAAAAGTACCCTTTATAAAAAGTACCTTTTATAAAAAGTACCTTTTATAAAAAGTACTTTTTATAAAAAGTACCTTTTATAAAAAGTACCTTTTATAAAAAGTACCCTTTATAAAAAGTACCTTTTATAAAAAGTACCTTTTATAAAAAGTACCTTTTATAAAAAGTACCTCTCATAAAAAGTACCTTTTATAAAAAGTACCTTTTATAAAAAGTACCTTTTATAAAAAGTACCTTTTATAAAAAGTACCTTTTATAAAAAGTACCTTTTATAAAAAGTACCTTTAATAAAAAGTACCTTTTATAAAAAGTACCTTTTATAAAAAGTACCTTTCATTAAAAGTACCTTTTATAAAAAGTATCTTTTATAAAAAGTACCTTTTATTAAAAGTACCGAAAGTACACTTTTTCGTACTTTTTTATTTCCTGAGGTATAAATAAAACAAACTTTTTTGTTTTTTAAATCATTACATTGGTGGAGGGTATTTAAAGATTCGGCACAGCCGAATATAGCTTTCTTACTTGTTTTAAATAATGGTTTTGTGAAAAAATCCTAACTAAACAAATTATAATGCCCCTACTACAAATTTTACAACATTATTCACGGTGAGCCTCAGCGATGTTTAGGTTGAACTTTAGTGTCGACGAAAAGTGTAAGCGCAGTTTGATTTCTACAAGATTAAATGTCACAAAACTGTTAACAGCGAAATCGTAGCTGCTCGCATTCGCGAGATAACGCGAAATTAGTGTTTTTGTATTGTTAAAATGTTTACATTGAAGTTTTTTAAATATTTTCAAAAACTGAGTATACAGTTTTAATTATACCTTTTTAAAAATCACAAAACAGTAAACATCAAAATCCTATCTTCTTTAGTTCGCGAGAAATCGCGAAATTAATTTTTTGCTGTTTTTGTTTTTTATCTTTAGATATGTTTCTTTAAAATTTCGTAAAAACATGGTATGCAGTTTTACTTGTGCTTGTCAGCTGTTGACATCGAAATTGTAGGTGTTAATTTTCGCGAGATATCGCGTAATTATATATTTTTTTTTTATTATTTGTTTATATTTTAAAACCGGTTCTTTAGAAATAATAAAAAAAAGTGGTATGCAGTTTTATTTGAGCATGTTGGAAAAAATTAAAACTGCCCATAAAAAAATTATAGCTGCTCACTTTCGCGAGAAATAGTGAAAAACAGCTTTTTGGGTATTTCTTGTTTTGATTGATAAAAGAAGTTTCTTTAACATTGTTAAAAAACACAAAATGCAGTTTGATTTGCTATTGATTAAAGGTGATAAGACTGTTAACATTTAAATTTTAGCTGCTCAATTCTTCGAGATATCGCTAAAAAAAACTCGCTAAACTACTTTTTATTCATTACTTTGTGTTATTTTTGGTCTGTAAAAACATTTACTTCAAATAACGACAAAAGTGTGGTATGCCGTTTGAATTCGAGGTTATTTAAGTTGACAAAACTGCAAGCATAAAAATTATAGATGATCAATTTCCCGAGAAATTCCAAAATTACTGTTTAAGCTTTTATATTAATTAATTTATTTTTTCTTTAGTGTATAAAATAAAGGAAACAAATCAAATTAAATTGTATGTGGTTAAAGGTGGTAAAACTGATCAAATCAATATCTTGACTGCTAATTTACGCGAAAAATAATTTTTTTTACAATTTTTTATTTTTTTTTTAATTTTGCGATTTTTTGCGAAATTGAGAAGATATGATTTCGATTTTAACTGTTTTGTGACCTGTAAATAAATACAATTAGAACTGCGTACTCAGTTTTTGACGATATTTAAAAAAACTTCATTGTCAAAATTTTAGAAAATACAAATACACTAATTTCGCGATATCTCACGAATGCGAGCAGCTACGATTTCGCTGTTGACAGTTTTGTGACATTTAATCAAGTAGAAATTGAACTGCGCTTACACTTTTCGTCAACACTAAAGTTGAACCTAAACATCGCAGAGGCTCACCGTGTATTCGTACAAAATTTTTTTCAAAATCTGCAAAATTTTTCGTTTAAAAAATTCTGAAAATTTTGGTAGAAAAAAGATTCTTAAATTTTTTGAACAAAAAAAATTCTCAAATTCAGAAACATTTTTGGTAAAAATTTCTATTATTTTATAAAAAGAATTCTCAGAGCCGGAAAAGTTATCAGACTAAGTGCCCGAACAACCGGTGAAGTTCAATTTTTGTAAAGTTCCTTTAAAGCTTCCTAGAGGTAATCTTTTTTTAGGTGTATTAGGAAGATTTGTTTGTATGTATTTGTTTGCCTTACCCAACTACATAATGTTCTCTATGCATACAGTTATACTACTATTAGGTTTCTTTAGAACCCAGCTAAATTTTCGGTTGCAAAGAACCGATTGTGGAACAACTTTTACTTCCCTAGAACCTGTTCTAAATCTTGTGCAACACCGATTCTTTTTACAAAGGGATTGTCCCAAAAGCAACAGGTGTTTGTATTTTTGTTCCTCGGAATCGGTTCTAGAAGTAAAATTTAGAACAGAAATTGGAATTAAAGAAAAATTTTGAATTGCATTAATTTATTAAACAATGATAAAGACAGTCATATAAAACATGGAATATTTACATTTTTTTAACACACATTTATCCTTTTTCGCCTCCAAAGTTGTATTTTAGGCCTTACAATTATGACATACCAGAACATGGATTTTCTGCAAACAAAACTAAAAAACATAATATTATTAGTATTTGACCCGACCCAGACAATGAAAATTTAATTTACTCACCTTTGTTTCAACAATTTTCACGATTTTATCCCCCTATTTTAGTAGAATTTTGTGTTTTTTCTTTGAAAATAAATTGATATTTATTTTTTAATTTTTTTGACACATATTTTTTTTTTTAATTCTTGAGAACCAAAATGTTATGAAACTTTGATTGCAGAGAACAAGCTTTACAATAATTTTCACTTAACTTGTTTTGAATAATTAAAGTGTAATAGTATATGGTTACCGAAGAACATGTTCTAGAACAGGTGTTGTCAGAATCGGTTCTGAAAATTTTTCCCGGGAAATGGCTGCGAACGCATCTCGTCTGTTTTTCACCACATTTATATTTTTGGCCTTCCTCTTCAACTTTGTTAAGTTTCATGAAAATCGGCGGACAAATCTAAAAAATGGTTTAAAAAAAGTAAAAGTCAAAACCGCCCTTTCCGAATGTTGCCAAAAAAATTTATTTTTGAAAAAATTTTGTTAAAAAAATCGTTAAAACAAAATAAAATTAAAAAAAAAAATAAAATTTAACAGAAAAATATTTTTAGTAAAAAATAATCCGCAAAAAAGTAGCTTTGAGTTAGAAATTATATTTGCACTTGTTAAAATACCTTTCGGTAATTCTAGTCACATTTAACATGCGTGAGTACAAGGGGGGGGTGGGTAAAAGGGAAAATTCCCCCTAGACCAAATTTAAAAAAGAAAAAAAAAAATAGGAAAAAAAGAGGAAAAAAGAGAAAAAAAAGAAAAAAAAAGGAAGAAAAATAAGAAAGAAGGAAATTTTTAATAAAATTTCCGAAGGAAAAAAAATCTCGAAATCCAAAAATTTTTCATAGAAAACATCTGAAAGTTTTTATAGGGAAATTTTGAAAATTTTTTAAGGAAAAATGTGACTCAATCTGAACATTTTCTGTGAAAAATATCTGTCAATCTTATTATGAATTTTGGTATCTTTTAATAGTACTTATATTTTTTAAGAATTTTTCAACAAAAATCCGTAAAAAAAATGTTTGAGGATTGAAAAATTTTTCTTTGTGAAAAATCTGAGACTTTTTCTATAGAAAAAATGTGTCGGAATTCGAGACTTATTCTATAGGAAAAAGGTCTTAGAATCTGAGACTTAAAAAAGTCTCAGAATCTGAGACTTTTTTATAGAAAAAGGTGAAGAAAAACTCTAAAATTTTTCACATTTTCAAACATTTTCTTTTTCGGATTTTTGTAGAAGATTTCCCAAATTCTAAAAGTCTCAGAATCTGAGACTTTTCTAAAGGAAAAAGGTCTCAAAATCTGAGTCTTTTTCTATGGGTCTCAAAATTTGAGACTTATTTATAGGAAAAGGCCGCAGAATCTGATACTTTTTCGATAGGAAAAAGGTATAAGAATCTGAGACTCTTTCTATGGGAAAAAGTCTCAGAATCTCTTAATTTCAGACTTATTTTAAGGACAAAGGTCTCAGAATCTTGGCCCTTAAAAAAAATGTCTCAAAGTCTGAGACTTTTTATTGTTGAAAAAAAGTCTCAGAAGTTAAAACTTTCTCAATTGGAAGAAGGTCACAGAATCTGAGACTTATTCTATGGGAAAAAGATCTTTTAATCAAAGACTTTAGGAATAAGGTCTCAGAATCTGAGAGTTTTAGACTTTTTCTATAGGAAAAATGTCTCAGAATTTTTTTTCTATAGGAAATAGGTCTCAGAATCTATGACTTTCTATAGGAAAAATGTGTCAACATCTGCGAGATTTTTTTTAGAAAAAAAAGTGCCAGAATCTTTTTTTATATACCTAAGAAAAGATCTCAGAATCTAAGACTTTTTCTAAGAATCTGAGAGAAAAATTTTCCTGAACATTTTTGAGCCCATGAGGCATTCCACACCAAATGTCCAGCGAAAAAAACATGTGTAATGTAAACTTCTGAATAGGTTGTATGGATAGCCCTATATGGAACTTAGAAAATTGCGTTTTTGTTTTTTCAATTTTTCAAAAACTGGGCTTAGGAGGCGTGGTCAAATATTGGAAAAATGGTCAAATTTGTGGCGAGTTGCCTTGATTAAATATTTATCACATTAAAAAGGAATGCACCACAATCTTTAAAATTTACATTCTTATATAGTTTTGTATGGGCTATCGATTAAATTTTTTTTTTTTTTGAAAAATTTTCTGAACCCGTTCTAAAATTTTCCATTTTTTTAAAAAGTCAATTTATAAAAAATATATTATATATTATTATTTTTTTTAGTTTAGATGTTTGTCCATCCACACAAAAAAAAAAATTCAGACACGCGTTTTTCGTTTTTTTTTCGAGAAAATCGCATTTGAATTTTAAATTTCATAACAATTTAGTAATTTGCTTGTATTTTCTTGTATCAACAGAGCGTATGAGTAATATTTATGCAATTAGTAATACTCATTCGCAACGTTAAAACAAGAAAATACAAGCAAATTACAAAATTGTTATGATGTTTAAAATTTAAATGCGATTTTCTCGAAAAAAACGAAAATCGCGTGCCTGAATTTTTTTGTGTGGATGGACAAACATCTAAACTTAAAAAAAAAAAAACATTAAAAAAATTACCGGATTTTTGATAAATTGACTTTTTTAAAAAAATGGAAAATTCCAGAACGGGTTCTGAAAATTTTCAAAAAAAAAATAGCTCTCATAGTTTTTGAGAAAATTCGAATCAAATAATTTTTTGCAATTTAACTGCAATTTTTGCAAAAAGTGCTCGATCTAAGATTTTGGTTTTTGTTGTTTCCGACCACCCGTGTACGGATATCGCTAGAGTGTGTTAAAATCAATCACTGATGTATAATATAAAGTGGCCGCCAAAAGTCTTCGTAAGTTCTAAAGAATTGTAAAGGGTATTTTCGTTTCGTCACAGCCGTTAAAAATATTCTTACTTGTTTCATTCCTGTTTATTTTTTTTTTTTCTTTATAGTATTCGCTTTTAGTTATTTGTAAAAGTTGAAATAAAAAAACACCCGGTCCTATGTTAAATAAAACAAAATACAAACATATTTCACATGCTACTCGTAACAGACATAAAAAATAAATATGTGTACAAAACTATATTGTGCTAATAGTTTATTCTCCTAAGGTCTAATGTTTAATCTATGTATGCTGTGGAATGAATGAATGAAAAAGTTTTGTTTGAACAATTTATTTAATGGAGGTTAAAAAAGAAGCACTTTAGCTAATAATATTTAGTTTGACATTTTTCTTTGTAAAAAATTTTGGAATCTCAAGAGATTTTAGCTTTGCTTTCCCAAAAAAAATTACTTTCATGTTTTCTCAAGCACAATTTGAAATTTTATAGAGTTTGGTATTTTTGAGATTTTTTTCAGTTTTTTTGGGGCAAGTCGAAATTTTGACTTAAAATGGATTTTCTTAATTTCCTTTACAAATTCAGCAACAACCACGAGTTTCTTCACCATTACGATAATTTTTTTAAAGATATGTTTACAAACTTCAATTTTACATAAACTATAAGTTTTGGTTTTGCTCATTTGGGTACTCTACAATAAATTTGTTTATAAATTTTACTAAAATTTAAGAAAAAAAAATGATTAAATGTTGTTTTTTACTTTTAGTACCAAAAGGTACATAAAAATAAAATGTATTTATTCGGCCTTTATATTAAAGAGTTAAAAGAGTTATTTTTGTTGGAAAACAGATTTCGGACCTTCATAATAGTATTTCTCGTATAACTTGTGAAATCTATATATATAATTTCCCTATTTGTGTGTTCCTCTTTTTTTGTCTATCCAGAGCTTTTTGAAGCCCACTGATGAGCTACAAAGCTGAAAATTGGCATGCATATAGTAAAACACCTGAGGCAGAACCTAACGTAGCCGGAATTTCGATTTTTTGTCTGTGGGCGGAGAAATAAGCGGGAAAGTGGGCGTGGCAAAATTCAATTTTTTGACGTTTTTGCTTAATTTAAAGCCCCCAAATGACTTAGGAAGCTGTAAATTTCCTAGAATATAGTCCTAACGATGCCGCATATCCCCAAGTAGTCAGATTCAAAATTTTCGCAATGTGGGCGGAGAATTGAGGGGAAAGTGGAGTGGCAAAATTTAGATTTTTTTTTTAATTTTTACTTCTTTTGAAGCCCCCAAATGACTTAGGAAGCTGAAAATTTCCTAGAATATAGTCCTAACGATGGCACATATCCCCAAGTAGTCGGATTTAACATTTTCGCAATGTGGGCGGAGAATTGAGGGAAAAGTGGCGTGGCAAAATTGGGATTTTTTAAAATTGTTACTTATTTTGAAGTCCCAAATGACGTAGGAAGCGAAAAATTGCATAGCATTTAGTTCTAACAATGAAGCATATCCTGAATTAATCGGATTTAAATTTCGACTGTGGAAGGAGAATTAAGAGAAAAATTGTATTTTTTAATATTTAATTTGAAGACCCCCAATGACATATGAAGATGAAAATTGGCATTTTGCTTATTTTAAAGTCCTCTAATGACTTAGGAAGCTGGAAATTTCCTAGCATATAGTCCTATCGATGACGCATATCCTGAAGTAGTCGAATTTTAAATTTTTGTACTGTGGGCGGAGAATGGAAAGGAAAATGGGAGTGACAAAATTGGGATTTTTAACATTTTAACTTCTTTTGAAGCCCCCAAAGGAAGCGGAAAATGCACAGAATTGACATGTATGTGGAAGATCAACACGAGCCTGGATTTTTGATATCCAGTGTATGGGTGGAGAATAAGAAAGGCAAAGGGCGTGGTAAATTTATTTCCATCTATTTTCTGAATATATATTTTATTTTTTTTTGTGTTTCTCTTATTTTTTGTGTATTCAGCGCCTTTTGAATCTCATTGATAGACTTAAAAGCTTAAAATTGGCATGTATATAGTAAAACACCAGGGACAGATTCTTAGGAGGCGGATTTTTTGCCTGTGGGCGGCGAATTACGAGAAAAAGGGGACTTGGAAATTTTTTTTTTTTTTTACCATTTTAGAGTATTTTTAAGCTCCGCCCCAATGAATATGGAAGCTTAAAATCCGTAACATGTAGTCCTTACTATGAAGTATATTCTAAAGTAGTCCGATTTAACATTTTTGGAATGTAGACGGAGAGTTGAGAGGAAAAAGGGGCAAGGCAATATTGTGTTTTATTTTTTTTATTTGACTAACTTTATAGCAGTGGGCGGCAGAAAGAGGCATATGAAAGTATTTGTGTTTTAATAAAAATATGCATGTGTTGGTGTATTTCTTCAACAAAGCGACATCAACCTGCTTTGAAGAAAGTAAGCTTGCTACTGAATAAAATATTTGTTCTTTTTATGCTCTTTGTTGATTTTTTGTTGACATTCGTGTTGTATACATGTGAATAACCGATTGTGTTCGGCTCCAGCGTGCAATGGGTGCCGACCACTGCTTTATAGCCCTAATGACCTACGCAGCCGAAAATTGGCAAGCATCCCAGCAAAACTTTGGTAATGGGTAGTGATTATATAACACATTACCGGGTAATGCATATAACTTATTTGTAGCATTATTTTATGATGTCTTACCAAACATTTGTTCCACAACGTATTATTTTCAAGTGAAAAATAATGCATTACTAATAATTTGCTACGTAATGCCTGATTATTGGAAAAAATGTATTTCATATTTGTTATTTCTAAACATTAAATCATGGATGACTTATATTTGGTTACATTATGTATTATTTGAAAGTTTGAAATAATGTATTATTTATAATTGGATGCATAATGCATTACAATAACATAAAAAATAATTATTTTGTAAAAAAATGCATAAGTTTAAACTAGAGATGGGCTCACGGCAGGAAATTTTTAGCGACACATACTCACGAGCATATTTTATCTACTTACACTCACTTACAATCACGTGAGTAAATTTAATACAAAATTACTTTTTCGCTACTCGTAACACCTTATATATTATCTTCTGGTATGCTATATTATTTCATTTCTCGTAACCTATAAAATATCATATATTTTACACCTTACTCGTATTCTTCGTTATAAATTTATGACTTATTTTATACCTTACTGGTATTCTTTGTGATAATGTGGATGCATTACTTTGAGTCTCATCGCCTGTTAAAATCATCAATGCTGCAATGTATAAAATAAGAGATCCTATACCTTATTTTATACCTTATCTGGTAATCTAAGTTTTGCTGGGATATTGCCCTGACACTGGAGCATATCCTTAAGTAGTCAGACTTAAAATTTTTGGACTGTAGACGGAGAATTGAGAGGGAAAGGGGGCGTGGATACGAGTATAGTACTAACGATGGAGCTTATCCTAAAGTAGTCAGATTTAAAAAATTTGGAATACACAGAAAAAACATTTTAATTGTGCCAGTCGAATTAAGAGCCAACTGCATGGTTTAATTACAACAACTGAAATTTTCGGTTGCGATTACCGAAATTTATTTGGACCAACAGAAGTTAAATTTTTAAAACAAATTTTGGTTATCGCAACCGAAAATTTTGGTTGTTATTAAATTATGCAGTTAGCTCTAAATTCTGCTGGCACAACTAAACTGTTCTCTCTGTGTAGGGACGGAAAATTAGGAGAAGAAATGGGCGTAGAAAAATTATGTTTTTACATCTTATCTAATTTTGAAGACACCTTATGACCTTGAAAGATGACAATTGGGATGCATATGGTACGGACTATGGCAAAGATCAACTCTGATCTGGATATCCAGTGAAAGGGCGGAAATACAAAAAAAAATCCGTTGTGAATTTTGTTCAGTTTGTATATATAATCTGTAACGTAGCCGGATTTTCGGCCTTTAAGTCAGGGGGAGTGGCGGAAGACGGCGAAATTTAGTTTTTAAACATTTTAACTATTTCTGAAACCCCTAATGACTAAGGAAGCTGAAAATTGTAAAGCATAAAGTATTGAAAATGGATCATATCCTTATGAAGTCAGATTTAATATTTAAACTGTGTACGAAGAATTACATATAAGGAAAAATTTAAGTGGAAAAATTGTGTTTTTTAACATTTTAGCTAATTTTAAAAACCTTCATGATAAAAAGAAAGATAAAAATTGCCATGTATATAGGAGTGACCATGGGACAGATCCACACTATAGATTTTTGATATCCGGCTTATGGGCGGAGAGACGAAATGGGCGTGCTAAATTTAGTTCTTAAATTTTATCAATAAAAGCTTTTATACTCATTAAATTTTTTTCCAGTTTGGGAAATATATTGCTGTAACTCAATGTATTAATATTAAATTTTGAAGCACAAACATAATTTTTTATAAAGTTTGGTAAAATATTACAACTATTGAGAAAAGTGATTTGGTGTTCCGCCTGGCAGGGACAGGCTATTCGACTAGTATATCAAAAAAACCAACGATGATTCTCTAAAGTCTGCTGAAGATTCCTTAGTGGGGATGAAACTGATCAGTACAGACATACTATGAGATGAGTAACTTTTTTAAAGCAATAAATTAAAAATACTCTATTATGACAATATCATAAATAGAAATATTTTTGGGCCTCGAACTAGAATAAAACTCTAATCGAATATATAAAAAAAATGATTTGTAACTTTTAAAATTTCTTTGTAAATCAAAAAAAGTAATGATGCAGTTTAAAAGATCCGTAGTGCTAGTTTCTTATCCAACACTGTTTGTATTCGTTAGTGGTAGTATTAGCTGGCAGTGCCGTTGTAGTAGTGTATATATTTACATTTTTTTATAGTTTTTTTTTTTTTTTTCTTTACTGTAAATAACTATATTTATAAAAAGCTTTTGTAGTCAGTCATTCTACTCCAGATGTTTTCTGACAATTGTTACATACTTATGTTTCTAAAAATACATACATATGTTAATACACATAAACACGCCTACAATTGTATTTTGTATGTATTTAGTTAAATACATAAATGCATTTCTCTCTACATATGTATGTAGGTACATTAGGTCGGATTGGTTTTCGATTTTCTTTCAATTATCACCAAGTCGATTTTCAAATTTGGCGACCGAACGTATGTCTGTGATAGACATGATGCAGTCTAAAATATTATATTTATTATAAGGGTTCAAGTTGAAAAAAATGCAGAATTTCTAAAAATTATAGGCCCTTACCACAAGAAAACAAAAAGTGACATTTCTGGTATTTCCCATACCGGTTTCAAACACCCCAGTTAGTGTTATCATCAGTAGGATTTTAAATGTCGGGTTGTCTTGTTAATGAAAAGTGTTTTTTATATATGTGAATATTTATAGTTTCTACAGAATAAGTTTTGACAGTTTCCAACACTACAATTCTATTTCTAGCAATCTCAACCTCAATTCATTCTTTCTTTCAACTTTTTTGTCTCTTACATTATTTCGCAAGGGTTACCAACATGATCTGGAATTGCAGACACAAATGAAGGAATTTGCATTTTCTGTTTCGGAGACGTGCCTAATGGCGACATATTTTGTCAGTAATTTTGTTTGATTTTTTCTGTAAGTACAGATCGAGCACGGGCTCTAATTATATTTGTTATAAGGGTTCAAGTTGAAAAAATTAATCTATTTCGAATTACATTGATCATTTTCAAATTGCAATTTATCTGTTTTGGATTACAACTAATATTTTTCGAATTACAAATGATCTAATTTGATTTACAATTCATCTTTTTCGAATTACAATTGGAATTTTCGAATTACAAATTTAATTTAAAGATAACAAATGGTACCTTCGTATTACAAGTAAACACAAAATAATAACTTTGTAAAATACTCTGTATAATGACTGTAATCTCAATTCAACAGATATTTGACAGAGGTTTCTGTCAAAATACAGATTTAAAGAAAATACTTTTTTTTTGTGACAAAAAAAAAACAAAGTTTCTTCTGTAATATTACTTTTAACTTTGTAATCTTAATGTTACAAATAATTAAAAGAGTTTTATGCTAAAGTACAAATTTAAGCGAAATACTCTGTATTTTTTATAACCAAAAAACTAAGTTTTATCTGTATTTTTACTTATTTCTACACTTAAAAAAAAACCTTGTAAAGTTACCAAAAAATCTCGTGATTTTACGAGGCTATTCTCGTAAAATAGGAGGTCGGTAAAATTCTCGTAAAATTACCAGGATTTCCTCGTAATTTTGAATGCGCCAAAAATTGATAAAATAACCAATTTTATTGGAAAAAATATTGTTTTGAAACCGGAAAAATAAAAAAAAAATGGTAAACTTACAAGAAACAAGTAAGAGTATTAAATTCGGCTGTGCCGAATCTTTTATACCCTCCAACATGCAAAAAAAAATCAGGGGCGTTTTTTGGGAGGGGGCTTCGGCGGGGGTTGTGGGGGACACCTTCCCCTCTCGTAAAATGTTTACTAATTTATTTGTTATGCACTAAAGTTATACAATTTCATCACTATTTAAATTATTTTTTTATATCCACGCCCTAAAAAGGGGGGCGGGCAAAAAATTGTTTAGTCCCCCCGGTCCTAGTGCAGCACTCCGAACTTCTTCTTGTAGAGGGTAGGTGTGTTCAGAGAAAATGTTTGGACTAAAAAAATATTGTGGGTCGGTCATACATTTTGTTGCTCTAAGGGCACTATTAGGGCAGTTAGAGCGGTTGGAGCAAATTTTAAAAAATGTCGTTTTGTGTGGGAGCCCCCTTGGAAATTGGAGATAGGGTATTAGTTCCAAAGAAATGTTAAGACTTAAAAATTATTGGGGGTCGGTCTTATAAATGACCCCTCTATGACGCACCATTGGAGCAGTAAAAATGATTTTAAGATTGGAAAATTACAATAAAATTTTTTCAAAAAATTTTAAAAAATAGTATTAATCATTATCCCACGATCCTCCTGGGCAAAAAATTTGTAGAATCGATAGAAGTTTTACACAAAAAAATTTCAAAAAAATCGAAGAGTACGAACATTTTCAAAAATAAGATTTAAATTTTTAAACTTAAAAATCGCATACTAGAGCGCATTTAAGAATTTTTTGGGATTTTTTTTTTTAAAGTACGCAAAAAAACAAAAATTTTGAAAAAAAAAATTCGAAATTTGGACCATAATTGAAGAAGTTATGAGTAAAGGAACAAACTACCAATTTTTAAAAATTCGATATCTTTTGAACGGGTCATCAAAAAATCTGAAAATTTAGCAAATTGGAAAAATCTAAAAAAAAAATGTTCAAAGTGTCCGGTTTGACATGGAATACTATATACTTTATGGGGTCCCCGACCGATATTTCGATGCATTACAAACGGAATGACAAAGTGAGTATACCCCCTTACTGTGGTTGGAGGGTATAAAAATGGTAAATATGTTTAAAAAATGGTAAATTTACAAACAAAAATGGTAAATTTACAAAAAAAAAAAAAAAAAAATTTTTTGTTAAACAGCATAAATCCTCGTAATAAAATGATTTTTATGAAATAATCTTTTTTTTTTTGTAAATTAACTAGAATCCTCGTAGTAAATTTTTCAAAATTTTGTCAACTTTTTTTTAAATATTTTTCAATAAAAAAAAAAAATTGTCCGGGACTTGGAAAATTTAAAAACAAAAATAGAAAATTTACAAAAAAAAATTGTTTTTTTTTTTTTTTTTTTGTTAAACAACATAAATCCTCGTATAACATAATTTTTGTAAAATAACAGTTTTTTGTTGTAAATCAACTAGAATCCTCGTAATAAAACCTTTGTTGTTGTTAAATTACAGGTTTTTTTTGTAAAATAACCTTTCAAAATGGTAGAATACAATTACGAAAATAAATTTGTAAAATTACCAATAAAACTGTAGTTCTCGTTTGAGCAAAGTGCAAGATTTTTTGTTAAAAAACAAGATAAATTGTTAAATATTGGTAGAACGGGATTACAAGGCATTTTACCAGGCGTTTTACCAGTTTTTTTTTTTTTGAGTGTATGTAAAAAACAGAGTTTTCTGTAAAAACACCAAAATTGTATCGGCATTTTTTTTAAATGTTAAAAAAGTAAAAAAAAAATCTTTTCAAAAATATTTTAAAAGTTTACAAAATAACATGTTTTTTACTAAACTCTGGAAATTTACAGAGTTTTTTCTGTAAAATTTTGGATGCATCAAATGCATTTTACAAATATATGTAAATTTACAGAGTTTTTCTTTGCTAAATTGTGTTTTATTTAGCCAATATTTTGCTAGAAACTCCGTAAATTAACAGTTTTTTTTTCAAAATCATTTTACAGAGTTTTATAGTAAAATTACCAAGAAATATTGCTAGCTGGAAAAGTAAGGTGTACTCTCTTAAATTAGCAGAGTTTTTCTGTAATTTAAAAGAGTTATTATGTTGAGTGTAGAATCTGTGAACTAAAAATGATATCTTCGAATTACAAGCAGAATCTTTGAATTACCATGGTTCTTTCGCATTACATCTGTAAATGGTGTATACTTATTAAAGTTCTTGCAAATGATAGATTCAATCGGTTAACATTTATATTTGCGACACATTTTTCTACAAACACTCGTGTATGTTATTATTTACAGGAACAAGAATAATTATACTTTTGAGCTAAGTAATGTGCTTAGATGTCATCATAAAATTATATGGTGCTTCATTTCTTAGAACATATTAACCCTCTATTGCTTATCTTTAGGGGTCATTTTAGTCTTTATTTCAAAAACGATCATAAAAGTTGACTAAAATCTGCAATGTAAGGGTTCAAATGTTCTATGAATATTTTCTGTGTCAAAAATATTCGTATATAAATCATTTTATGTAAAAATTAACGAAATTCAATAAAGGTTTTATCGCCCAACCTTTTTTTAAAAATAAATAAAAATTGATCCTGCCTAATATTCATTTGTGTTTTTGTCAATATTTTTCTAAGTTGAAGGATTTTGTTTTAACATGCTTGACATTGCATAAACAAGTTTAAGTTTAATTTGTTAAAAAAATACGATAAGGAAAATATTTATAAATATTATACTTATTTAAACTAACAGTAATTAAACAAAATTTGTACATAATTGCTTTGTAAGGACTTTTTTAACTTAAACATATAAATTGAAATTGTGACACAAGACCGGATTTAGCCATTTAATTTATATTGTTAGTGGTAAAACAATAAACAACAAAACTATTATGTTGTTTAAAAATCAGCTAAAAGTATTTAGTTTATGTATAAGGAAATATCATTCAAATAAGTAGTTTTGTGATTAACGAAATAAGCCATAAATGTACATGCGACCAAATATAAAGTATATGGCAACACTTTGAACAATTTTTTTAGATTTTCTCAGCTTTTTAACAGTTTTAAGTACGCTTTGAAAACTCTTTACTTGTCAACTATCGGATTTTTTTGATGTCCCGTTTAATAGACATCGAATTTTTAAAAATACGGAGCTTGTTCGTTTACTCAAATTTCTTTTACTCATAACTTCTTTCGAAAATGGTCCAGACTCAATTTTTGTTTTTTACTTTCTTAAAAAAAAAAAAAAAAAATACAAATTTTAAGACAATTTTAAAAGTGTTATATTTTGTGACTTTTATACCCTCCACTCTAGTGATAGAGAGTATATGAAAATAAAATCTCTAAAAAATTTTTTAGATTTTCCCAATTTGCTTACAGTTTTTAGTACCCTTCGAAAACTCCTTCGTGGTAAGTTTTCAGATTTTTTTGATGACCCGTTCAAAAGATATCGAATTTTTAAAAATTGATAGTTTGTTCCTTTGCTCAAACTTCTTTTACTCATAACTTCTTCAAATTGCAAATTTTTATACCCTCCAAATTTTTATACCCTCCAACAACAGTATGGGGGTATACTCACTTTGTATACCCCCACCGAAATATCGGTCGGGGACCCCATAAAGTAATATATATTATTGATCCATGATCGATTCTAAGACATTCTGTGAATGTCCGTCCATCCGTCCGTCTGTCCGTCCATCCGTCCGTCTGTCCGTCCATCCGTCCGTCCATCCGTCCGTCTGTCTGTAAATAACACAATGCAGTCCAAAATAAAACAGCTAGACTCCTGAAGTTCGGCACAAATATGCCTCATGTTCATAGGCAGGTTAAGTTCGTGAATGGGCAAAATCGGGCCAGGGGAAAAAAGTTACCCCTTGAAGAACTGATCCAACCTCATGTTTTTTTTGTATTTTTGTTAAATAAATGAAACAATAGGTATATTTATCGCGATGGGAAGGTGCTCTAAAAGTACCCCACTGAGCCCCATCACCCCCCCCCCCAAAAAAAAACGCCCCAGACAATTTTTTTTTTACATTTTGGAGGGTATAAAAGATTCGGCACAGCCGAATTTAACACTACACTTAAAAAATTATGTCATTAACTGTTTGTAGTTTATTTAAAAAGTTTTCCGTTTAGTCATTTAAAAAAAAAAACATTTGTTTGATGTTCAATTTTTATTAATGACTACTTCTGTCCTTTGTTTCAAAAATAACGCACTAAAAAATAAAGACTTTCATTAATATATATTTTTTAAAGTCATTTATTTTTGTTCTGTAAGTAAAAAATACTGATTATTCTTTAAATTTTTAATGATTTGTGTAAGTAATTTTTTTAAATTGTTGATATTTTTTAATGAGGTATCATTAGTTTTTACCTACACAAGTAGGTTATTTTTTTGTAGAAAAAAAAATCAAAAAATTATTTATAGAAATATAAAAACATGTTTGTATCAAGTGACTTTGGCACGATGGGTAGAGTGTCTGGCCAGAATGTAGTTGATTGCGGGATCGATTCCCCAAAATTTTATTAAAAATTTTTAAAAAAATATTTCAATAGAAAATTGTAAAAAATAACCTACGAAATCATTAATTTTTAATGTTTTGGTAGGTTATTTTTTTGGAATTTGTTGGTAAAAATAACAGAACTATCATTAATTTTTAATGTTTTTGTAGGTTATTTTTTTCGAATATGTTTGCAAAAAAGAGTGAAAAATACGTAATTTTTTAATGTTTAATGTTATTTATTTTAGAAAATTTCATTTGTTTTTGCCTACAAAATATTTTGAGTGTATTACTTGTTTTTCATGAAATGATTTTAAGATTGGAAAATTACAATACAATTTTTTCAAAAAATTTTAAAAAATAGTAATAATCGTTATCTTACGATCCTACTGGGCAAAAATTTTGTAGAATCAATAAAAGTTTTACACAAAATAATTTCAAAAAAATCAAAGAGTACAAACATTTTCAAAAATAAGATTTAAATTTTAAAACTTAAAAATCTCGTACTAGAGACCTTTTAAGAATTTTTTTGGATTTTTTTTTTAAGTACGTAAAAATAAAAATATTTTTAAACAAATAATTTTCAATTTGGACAATTATTGAAGAAGTTATGAGTAAAAGAAGTTAGAGTCAGGGATCAAACTACCAATTTTTAAAAATTCGATATCTTTTGAACGAGTCATCAAAAAAATCTGAAAATTTCTCACGAAGGAGCTTTCGAAATGTATTAACAACAAATTGGGATAATCTAAAAAAAATTTCAAAATGTCCGATTTGACATGGAATGCCCCATATATAAAAAAGACAATTCTTAGGTCGGGGTGTCCCGGCCATATCAGGGATTCAGGGGTTCAAAACATGGGTCAAAAAATGGAGCAAAAATCTTTTTTTTTTTCAACCTTTTCTTTCTAAGAAACTATATGATGTTTACATATGAGAAGAAAGGTTTTTTAATGCCTATCCATCGGTTGATGTAAAAATTCAGCATTGTTAAATAGTTTTTTCATGAAAATGTGTAAATTTGGGAGGGTACTTTTATGAAGACATTGACCTACGATATCCATATGAATACGAAATAATCTTTATTTATTTTAAGTCGAGTAAGTATTTTTGCTTTAGACGATATTCCTGTTAGTTCAGGAGTTACCGAAATTTTCTCGAAGGTCTGTATTGTCTCATAAGGGGACAACGAAATTTTTAAACACTGATATGACCAATAAGCCGAGACACCCCAACCTTAAAATCGTCTCTTTTATATACATTCTAATCAAAATTTGTTGAAATTTACCCAATTTATAGTAGGAAACTGGACTCCTACAAACTAAAAAATAGGTGAATAAATATAACAAAAAAAGCCAGCCAGCATCAAACTCGCCACCTTCTGATTTGAAAGCACACTTCTTAACCACTACGCTACGGAAGCTTATACCTTTATCTGGCGTTTTAGTTATTTAACATGTGTGTGTTAGGGTGGATTGAATTTGGCTTTTGGGCGAATTTCGTTCCGGCTCACCGACAGATGTGTTGGAATAGACCTAAAAACAATGTGGTTAAATTTTCATGCAGATCGGTGGTCACCTTGCGCTGCCGAAATGACGTTGAAAATCCCCGATTTCTTAAAAAATTGTATTTATTTAAAAAAAAAGCCAAAATTACAAAAATCACTTAATCTTCTTTTTTATTTCAGTCAATCTTTTCAATTCGATCATATTTTCTTAGAAAAAAATTTCAGCTTAATAGGACATTGTTAACCCCTCAAAAATGGTTGCCAAAAATGACCCATACATTTTGCCCTAAACTCAAAACCACCAAATTTAATTTTTTTTTTTTTTTGATTTTAAGTTGCACAATCTAAAGTTTTTACTGCATTTATTTCAAGTATAAGTTTGATTGACAAATTTTTTTTTTTAAATACGAGATTCTTTAACAGCGCGTGTAACGGTCTGTTTCCAGTAGCCCGTTTCTGTAATTAAAGTGAGAAGTTTTCGCATTGAAAAATATGAAACAAAAAATTCCACCGTTTCTCGACTCTGGAATAAAAACTGTTTCTGTATGTCAATGCGAAAAAGCCAGCGTTTGTATTGGAATATTCCAAGATAGCTGTCAAAAAAGTAATCACAGTGAGAAAATAGTAACAAAACAGAAAAAAAAACACGGAGCAATTCAAATTATTGTTTATGGATCATTTAAAAGCAATTAAATAAATATTAAAAAATAAAATTACATATTGTTGATGATAATGTATAGCGTTGTATTAATAACAGCATTTTTTCATTTAGACATTCTTTGATTTTTCTAAAATTTGTGAAAAAATATAATAAATTAGATATTTATACAAACACAAAACAAGTAATTAGTATTTTTCTTACTATTTTTCTCCATTTTTTTAATTTATTATTATCTTTTTAATGTTTTTATTTCTTTTTGTCGAAGTCTCGCATCGTTTTAAAATGTGAGTTTTTTTGACACTTCAAATAGAAAAGTTTTCGACCAATTACTTTACAGAAACGGGTTTTTTCGCATCATTCCAATAAGTTCAAAACTTTTCGCACAACAAAGTTACAGAAACAGTAAAATGTGAAAAGTCAGTTTTTGTGCCGAATTACAATGTTTTTGTTTCATTTCACATGTTTCATGCGAGAAATCTTTCGAGTCGAGAGTTACAGAAATCAGCTACAGGACATTTTGGGAAAATTGGACTTTTTTTTAAAACTCAACATTTTTAGTTAAAAACTTTTCATTTTACACTAGATTTATTATAAACTAGCTGTTATGCACCCGGCGTTGCCCGGGTTGAAAAAATATTATACAATGAATGATAGTTAGTAATGCCCTATGGTTCCATCCTCGGTTAGCACTACATCTGGTGAAAATTTAAATTTCGCATCATTTTACAACACCTCTGTCCGATCGCGCGCTGATATGGCCCATTGTTCCCGTTTCGGTTAGTACTCGACTTTTAAGCGTGATTACCCAATAGGCAGAAATAACTTTCAATATATTACAGATGCGTGTGGTAATTTACGTCCCTTTGTTCAATCGCATGCTGATATGGCCCCGCCTCGGTTAGTCAGTTGTAAAAATCGGCTCAGCCATTTTTGCGTGATTGCGGAACTGTTAAAAATAATTTTCAAATAGTGCAAGGGGGTGCAGCATTCTACAACGCCTTTGCCCAATTACGCGCTAGTATCGCATACTGTTACCGCATCGGTTAGTACTATATGTTGTGGAAGTTTTGTTAAAATCAGTTTAGGCGCTTAAGCGTTATTACGGAACAGACAGAAAAAAATTTAGTGTGGTGCAAAGGGGCGTGGCAACTTACGCCTCGCGATCTATTATGGTTTATAGTTCCCGCTTCGGAAGTACTATATGTGATGAATATTCTATTAAAATCGGTTAAGGCGTTTAATCATGATTATGGAACAGGCAGAAATAACTTTCAATGTATTACAAAAGAGCGTGGGATTTTACTCACCTTTGTCAAATTGCACTCATTTACGGCCTATAGTTCCGCCTCGGTTAGTACTATCTGTGTGTGAAAATTTCTTCTAAACCAGTTTAGCCGAAAATGCGTGATTGTGAAAAATGCGAAATAACTTGCAATAAGTTTAACTGGGGTGTCATTTTATGCCTCTTTGTCTGATCGCTCATATTATGTCATATAGTTCCCGCCTCGTTAACTATTTGTTGCAAAAATTTTGTGTTATTTGCTTCAGCCATTTAAGGCGTCATTGCGGAACTGACAGAAACAACTTTTAGTGAAGTACAAAGAAGCGTTGCAACTAATGCCTCTTTGTCCAAACCCACTTTATTATAGCAGCAATAGTAATTTTGAATTAGTACAACACCTTTGCCCAATCACGTGATGAAATGTCATATTGTTCCCGCTTCGGTTAATACTATCTGTGTTAAAAATTTCAATAAAATCTGTTTAGACGTTTAAGAGAGATTACGGAATATGCAGAAATAACTTCCAATGTAGAACAAAGGGGAGTGGACTTATGGCGCCCTCATAATATAGTGCCCGCCTGGGTTAGTACTATGTGTGGTGAAATTTTCATTAAAACCGGTTCAGACGTTTAAGCGTGATTACGGAACAGGTAGAAATAACTTTCCATGTAATACAAATGGGCGTGGTATTTCCACCCCTTTGTCTGTCCCCGTCCTATTATGAACTATATTTCCCGTTTGGATTAGTACTATGTGTGGTGAAAATTTCTTTAAAATTGGTTCAGCCGTTTAAACGTAATTGCTGAAAAGGCAGAAATAACGTTCAATCTAATACAAAGGGGCGTGGCATTTTACGCCCACTTGGCCGATCGGTCTCTCTTTTGACCTATAGTTCCCGCCTCAGTTAGTACTATCTGTGGTTAAAATTTCATGTAAATCGGTTTAGCCGTTTATCCGTGGTTGTGAACCAGATAGAAAGAAAACCCAAAGAATGCCACGCCCCTTTGTGAGGATCTTATATTTACAAAGAGTGGGCGTAAAAGGAGGCGTGGCTTCCAATCAAGACGCGGGATTTCCTTGCAAAAAACACCAAATTTCATGCTAATCTGTAACAAACATCCAAATACAGTAACAAACAACCAAATATATTGAAAAATCTGAAATTCACAAAAAGTGGGCGTAAAAGGGGGCAGGGCATCCAATCGAGATGCCATTGGTCGCATTTTTCATTCCAGAAAATTCTCTATCTACATGCCAAATTTCATTTCAATCGGTTCAGTAGTTTTCTTCTGAAAGCGACACAAACAAACAAACAAATAAACAAACAAACTAACATGTCATTTTTATATATATATAAGGATTATAAAACTTAATATAGAAATGTTGGATTTGTAGAAATTATTTAACCCTAAACAGCTTTGGGCCCTAAATGACCCATGATGAACAAACGCATATAGCAATAAACCGCTTTTGGCGGGCGACTAACCATTGGGAACATATTTTTGAAATTGAAAATGGGAGCGTGAGTAAATACGGGAGCATGAGTAGAGATAAGAGCATGAGTGAATTTGACCAACTCACGCTCACGAAGAAAAAAAAAATTCACGCAGGAATTTTTTTAAGTTTGCATTCTTTTACACAGGATCACGTGAGTGAAACATATTAAACTCGTTCACGCTGTAATCACGCTCACGAAAACTCATCATAACTATATTTTGACGTGTTTTATTTTTTTATCACCATAAAAAATCATGCAAACTCACGAAGTTTAACTCACATTTACGAGTGAATCACATGAAATTTGTGTCACGTGTGCATTTGTACAAATTATATTATTAATGCAAAATAATGAAGTGATCCATATATTTTATTTAAACAAGTTTATATACTATTTCCCGTATAAATGCACCCTCCCCGAAAGCATTTTCCCCTTAAATGCCAGAATGCAGTAAGTAAATATTCTATTAAAATTATTCAGCAATATTCTTGTTTAAACGTGAATTACTTTTTGTGTCAAATATAAATAAATGGTTAATGGTGGGTACGGAAAAAGCTTTAAGGGTGGGTGCATTTAAGCGGGAATACTATTTGAATGCTATTTGAACTTTTTTGTTTCATTTGCATTAAAAATATAATTTTTAAAATTGCACTGTTAAACGTGATTAATATTTCGTGAGTTTACATGATTTTTTATGGTGACAGAAAAATGAAACACGTCAAAATTCAGCTTGAGTAAGATTAAAATGTGACACTCATGTAACCCTGCGTAAAATGTATGCAAAATTCAAAAATTTCTTGCGTGAGAAATTTTTTTTTCTTCGTGAGCGTGAGTTGGTCGAATTCACTCACGCTTCCATCTCTACTCACGCTCCCATTTTTACTCACACTCCCATTTTTAATTGAAAAAACATGTTTCCAATGGCTAGTCGCCCGCCAAAAGCGGTTTATTTCTAGATGCATTTGTTCATCATGGATCATTTAGGGCCCAAAGCTGTGTAGGGTTAAAGAATTTCTTAAAATCCAACATTTCTATATTAAGTTTTATAATTCATAATAAATCTAGTGCAAAATCTCACGCTCCCATCTTTACTCATCACGCTCCCATCTTTACTCATGCTCCCATTTTTAATTGAAACCATATGTTCCCAATGGTTAGTAGCCCGCCAAAAGCGGTTTATTGCTAGATGCATTTGTTCATCATGGGTCATTTAGGGCCCAAAGCTGTGTAGGGTTAAAGGATTTCTAAAAATCCAACAATTCTATATTAAGTTTTATAATTCATAATAAATATAGTGCAAAATGAAAAGTTTTTAACTAAAAATGTTGAGTTTTAAAAAAAAAGAGCAATTTTCTCAAAATGTCCTGGAAACAGACCGTTACACGCGCTGTTTAAGAATCTCGTATTTTTTCAAAAAAAATTTTTGTCAAACGAACTTATATATACTTGAAATAAATGCAATAAAAACTTTAGATTGTGCAACTTAAAATCAAAAAAATTTTTTTTTTTTAAATTTGGTGGTTTTGAGTTTAGTGCAAAATGTATAAGTCATTTTTGGCAATTGTTTTAGAGGGGTTAACAATGTCCTATTAAGCTGAAATTTTTTTTCTAAGAAAATATGATCGAATTGAAAAAATTGACTAAAATAAAAAAGAAGATTAAGTGAATTTTGTAATTTTGGCAATTTTTTAAAATAAATACTATTTTTTAAGAAATCTCGGATTTTCAACGTCATTTCGGCAGCGGAAGATGACCACCGATCTGCATGAAAATTTAACCACATTGTTTTTAGGTCTATTCCAACACATCTGTCGGTGAGCCGGAACGAAATTCGCCAAAAAGCCAAATTCGATCCACCCTAGTGGGTGTGTATTTTGGTTGACAATTTTATTTACACATTTGTAGGTAAAATATTTGAAGTAACGGATAATATTTATAATTTGTTGTGTTTAATTGGTTTAAAAGTATTTTGCGCATTTTGTGCTTCTATTAACACAAAATGCGTGCTATTCAACAACAATTTACCCAATTTATAATAGTAAGTTTACATGCGTTTTTTAGAGTGTATATTTAAAGTTTCAGGTAAATTGGTTCATAAGGGTTGAGATACTTCCCTGGTTAGAATTTGTTTTATGGACAATTTTTTTAAGGATATGAGACCTACTCTGTTTGAAATATTTTTGAAATTTGCGAATTTTTCTATAGGAAATGTTTATTAAAATCTATGATATTTTATAAGAAAAATGTTTTAGAATTTTTTATAGAAAATTATATCAGAACCTGAGATTTTTTGTTGAAAATTATCCCACAACCAGAATCTGATGATATTTCTGTTGAAAAGTTTGAGTATTTTCTATAGAATATGTATGTAAATTTTTCTTTTAAAATATTATCTAATAATAATTTTTCTATATAAAAAATGTTTCAGAAATTTCCTTAGAAATCATTAGATGAAATAAATACCGTAAAAATTTCTAAAAATGCTATAAAATTTAAGATTTTATTTTAAGAAAAATGTATTTTGATACATAAAATGTTTTAGAGACTTTAGTATTTCTTAATTTTCTTTCACGAAATATGTTTCAGGATCTGAGAAGTTTTGTATACGAAAAAGTTCTTAGAATCTGAGAATTACTTTTAAATATGAGAACTATTTCCGAGATTTTTTTATAAGGAAAGTATATCAGAATTTGGAAATTTTTTTTATAAAAAAGAATGCCACGAAATCTCAAATTTTCGATAGAAAAAGTTTAAAAATCTGAGACACTTTCTGTAAGAAAAATGTTGACTTTCGGAATATTAATTTTCCGAAATATCTAATATGTATGTAAATTTTTGTATCAAAAAAGAATTTAAAAACTAGAAATTTTACATAAAAGTTTACTGGTCTTTTCACAGCTGTGACTGGATATAACTTTTTTTATAACTGAAAATTCATAACATCAATATTTTCTATACTCGAGAGCAGAACTGATAATTTACAAATGAAATTTAAAATGTTTGAATTTTTTTGTTGGTTTGTAGTTGACAACATCTATCGCCAGGGTAAAGGTGTTTTTCAACGTCCCTCAATGTCTCATTAACATTTTTATATTTTCGTTTTTGTCGGTTTGTGTTATAATTTAAATTTATTAAAATTTAAAAACCACAAAAATCATAGTTTTAAAATTTGTTCAAATCGATTTATGAAATTTTTGCAATACCCATAAATGTTTGTGTAGGTTTTTTTATATCAAATATGTTTCTCGTTTTTTTTTTTTTCAACGTTACAACACCCTCTGTGTATTTCATGCGGTACTTGTACTTGTATATGGGTTGTCATTGTCAATGATTTATTACATCTAACAGTAAGTGACCCTAAAAAAAAAGTATTGCACAAATGTTGTGCAAAAAAAATACTTTATAAATGGGTAGTTCCATTGGAAATATTCCCTTGTTTTAGAAAAAAACTTTTTTAATATTGAATAAATATTTAAAGCAGGTATAAATATTAAAACAAACAATAATTCATGAAAACCATCCAAGATTCTCAAAACACTTGAATTATTTTTTAGTGATTGTAATATTTTAAAAACGGAAAATTGATTAGACCATTTGTATTTTAAGTACATTTTTGTATGAAATAAAAATTTTGTTCATACAAAAAATCATTTTTTCTTTTCTTTTTTGTTTAAAATAAATATTGTTGTGGGTTACTAATGTCATTCGAAGCGTGTTTTCATCAGATTTAATTCAGACAACGGTGCGTATTATTAATTTAATTATACATGTTAATCATACGCATACTACAAATACTTTGCATTAATCATACGCATCGTAATAATTAGAAAATATCAATAATATGCAAAAGTCACTGTAAAAAATTAATTGTATCAATTCTTTTGAAGTAATTTCCTAATTTTTCCACAGATATTTTTTCAAGTTCTGTGACATTTTTCTTATAGAAAAATTCTCAGAGTCTGAGAAATTTTTCTTATATAAAATGTCTCAGATTCTGAAACAGTTTTCCTATAGAAAAATTCTCTGGTTCTGAGATATTTTTTTATAATTAAAAAAGTCTCCGATTTTGAGAAACTTTTGATTTTGGAAATGTTCAGATTCTGAAACATTTTTCCTTAAGAAGAAGCCCGAGATTCTGACAATTTTCATACGGAAAAAGTCTCAGATCCTGAAACTCTTTTTTATAGAAAAATCCAGACACACAAAAATTTCTGTAAAGTCTTCGAGATTTTTTCTGTAGAAACAGTCTCAGTTCTAAGACTTCTTTTCTAGAGAAAAAATCTTAGATTCTAAAACATTTTTCCTTGCCAAAAAGTCTCAAATTCATTTTTTTATAGAAAAAGGCTCAGATTCTGGGACTGATTTTGAAACTTTTTAATGGAAAAATCCCGACACAGAGAAATTTCTGTAAAGTAAGTCTCAAATTCTGGGAAATTTTTTCAGTAGAAAAAGTCTCAGATTCTGAGTTATTTCTCCAACGGTGACATAACCTTCTAAAAGTTTGGCTTCGTTAAATACTTTTTTCATGAAAATTTGTAAATTTTGGGGGGTATTTATATGAAGACATACCCTTTATTCATTAATTTTTTCATCAATTTTTTTTTTTTCATCATTTTTTTTTTTTTATCAAAAAAAAATTTTTTTTTTTCATCAATTTTTTTTCCATAAATTTTTTTTTTTTTTTTTTTCATCAATGTTTTTTTCATAAATTTTTTTTTCATCAAACTTTTTTTTCATCTTTTTTTTATCAATTTTTTTTATCAATTTTTTTTTATAAATTTTTTTTTTTCATAAAAATTTTTTTTTATCAATTTTTTTTTTTCATTAATTTATTTTTCATTAATTTTTTTTTCATCAAATTTTTTTTTCATCAAATTTTTTTTTTCATAAATTTTTTTTATCATATTTTTTGTCATCAAATTTTTTTATAAAATTTTTTATTATCAATTTTTTCTCACCAAAAAATTATCAAAAAATGTTTCTTTTCATCAAAAAAATTCATTAAAACATTTTTTCATCAACATTTTTTTCACCAAAAATTTTGGGTTCATTAAATTTTTTTTAACATAATTTTGTTGTTCGTGAAAAAAAAATCATTTTTTTTTTACCAAAACTACTTTTTACCAAGTCAAGGCTTTTCGCATAAAACCACTTGTATATCAAATATACATAAAACAAGTGAGAGTGTTATATTCTTTGGTGCTGAATCTTTTATACTCTCCCAAATGTAAAAACACTTTTTTGCACTTATTTTTGAACTCACTTACAAAATGTACAGCTCTTTTGGTTTTTTAATGGGGTCCTCGACTGATATTTCAATTCGTTTTGCATGGAATAGCAAACTAATATAACATTATTTTTTCTAAAAAAAACTTTGCTTTGGCAAGTACACCCAAATCTTCCCCAAAACATTATCATGATTTAATGTTTTGGGCAAGAGTACAAAATTCGCCGGCATTGTTTTTTGTACAAAATTCGCCGGCATTGTTTTTTTTGTCCTTGAACCTAAATTTTCAAACCCAAATACATATTTCAAAATCAAGAGATAGACTAGAAAAACTGTTAGTTTACTTGATGTAATTAATTATACGCACCGTATACTGAAGACATAATAATAAAATGAAAAACTCAACATAAAATCAACTTGAATAATCTAGAAACTGCGTGATTAGTGTTTATAAAAAAAACCTACATTTTGGAAAACCGGTTTCTCGGTTAACCGAAAATCAGCTTTTTCGGTTAACCGGTTTTCTCGGTTAAACCGGAACGAAAAAACCGGTTAACCGTTTTTTTTTTTTTTCTTTAACTGACAAACCCAAAAAATACTTCAAAATAGCTAAATTTTATTAAATACAAAAGCTGGCAAGCCAAAAAAATACTTTAAAATAGCTAAATTTTATTAAATACAAAAGCGAATATATAACTTAAGTTAACATATTTGTTTCTTTCAGCAACTGATACCTTTTCAAAATAGCGGTATTTAGATACGGTGCTTTTATTTTCCCATATTCTCCGGGGCTTTAATTTAACTTTTATTGGTTTTATTTAAAAATACATCACTTCGTTGTAAATTGCAGTACCGTATTTTATTTCGATGTTCTTTTATTGGCATTCTCTCCATTAACAGGAATTTTACTATCTAGTTAATAGTCACCCAGGCAGAAAAATACGAACGGGAGAGCGCTGGCAAAGTACTTTTTATGGTCGCTTGAGTGCTGGGAAAGCATCACAGTTTAGTACTCTCCCAGCGTCCAAAATGATAACCGCTTTGAAAGCGCTTTAAACACAAAAAATATGGTACTATTATAGCACTTTTACAACAAAAAAATGGGACGTATCTAAATTGTATAAGTTCATAAGACACAACTTTTTTTGGTGTTTATTTGAATAAAGAAATTTATTAAATTAGGATAAAAAATTGATTGATGAATTTATTAGGATAAAAAAAATTCGACAAACTTTGAAATATTTTCCTGGAAAATTTTGTTTTGCGTTTTCTTTGCGTTTTGGAATAAAAAATTTATTAAAAATGCTTTTAGGAAAAATTTTGGAAAAGTCCCGAAAAAAAGTGGTGTATTGAACCAAAACGGGTTGTGCTCCAAAGGGATAGGCCCAATGACATTTTATATCCGAAGTTTAAGACACTTCCTCACGAAAGAAACAGGTGTTTTTATATAAAAGGTGTCAAGTTTGTAATATGGGGGTCATTGTATATAAGTGACATATCATGAGAACTAACAAGGACCGGCCACTAATCCTGCAGGGAAATAAAAAACGTTTAGTCACTGATGTTTATACACCGAGTATAGCCTAGTGGTTATGGCCTTGGCTTACAAAACATGAGAGATTTTAACGACACAGGTTCGAAGCTCATGTCAGGCTAGTCTGTTGATAAAAAAACATATAAAGAATTTTTCTAGCAAATATCAAATAATCAATTTAATGTAATTGCCTACTGATGACGTAGAAGTGGCTACAGAAACCATGGTCTAGGGTAAATCCACATTTAATTTAATCTTTAGAAGACACAATTTTCTTCTTCAATCAGAAAAACACAAACAACAAATTAAATACACTTGGCTTACGCCGAAAAAATATAATAAATATAAAAAATATTCCAATTGTTATGAAAATTAATAAATTAAAAAAAAAAAATTATATTTTGAACCGATTTAATTAGAAAAACATTGGCAAAGCGCTTGGAAAGCTCTTTTTCGAATTCATACTACCTTCTACACAAAAAACTAAGTGCTTTGCCGAGCCTTTTTCTTTGGAACGGTTGGCAGTTTCTGCCTGGGCACTTATAAAGTTTTTAATGGAAGTGCCCAAAACTTCCTTACAACAATATGAATTTTTAATATTTACCAGATTCGGAATAAAATCCCTATTTGGAAAATTGTTTCTTGTAGATAAAAAATATTTTAGACTTTCTTTCTCACGGATTTTCAAGGTTTTTTTTAACGAAATTTTGAAAATGTCATAAAAAATAAGTAAAAACCCTTAATAATTGCAAAAATAATTCGTTTTGCATGTATTTAAAGAAACCGGTTAACCGACAGAAAAAAACGGTTTTCGGTGCACCGGAAATTTTCAATTCCGGTTAACCGGTTTGCAAAAAAAAACGAAATTTTGGGAAAAACCGGTTTTTCGTTTAACCGGTTTATAAACACTATGCGTGATTAAGCATAATTGATTTAGAGTTACCAACTTGTCAGGAATTTTCATTTAGCACATGAGTAAATCCATATCAACATAGCAAAAAAAATTGAATTTTTGACGTCAATCGACCCAAATTTCGTGAAATTCGGTATATATGTAGGGACTTACTCGACTAATACTCAAACAAAGTTTAAGACTTTTAACTTCCGTAGTTTTGGAAATATGAAGTTTCAAATGTCAAGAAAATCTTTTAAAGGGCAAATTATAAATATTTATATCTTGAAAAGTATTTGAGCTATATCACTACCAGATAGCTTTTTTTAAAGGCAAAACCATCACTTTTAATATATCATTTCGCGAAAATTTTTATTTTGTGATCTATTTTGTATTTCTGCACAATTCGCGATTCGCGAAAATATACCAAAAAAAGCGACATTTTTAAAAATCTAAAAAAAAATATATGTTAATGGTTTGAGTCTTAGCTACAAGGTCTAAAAATTTCGCGTTGGTGAACGTATTAAGTCCAGAGATATTAATGAAAATGTGTTGCCAAGTAGGAAATTTTTTCCAAATCTCATGAATATTTAATTATTATTTTTGAATATTTTTGCAAATACATAAAATAAAACGGTGAAAAAAGTAAAGTTGATGGTAATGTACGAGTACTACACATGAATACAATGTAACATAACTTTTTATCAATTACACTACTTAACAAAAGTCAATTTTTTTTTTGCAGAGACTTTAGAACACATTTTTGAAAGTATTTGCCCTGCACGAATCTGTCATCATAAACATTTTATCAAACTGTCTTCTGAACATATAGGCCTTTTTAACAGACTAAACCCTCGAACCCAAAAAAGAAAGGTAATAATAAATGTTTCACATTGACATACCTCATATTATTTGTTCGTTTTATATTTTTGTATGCTTCAGCTGCAAAAACTAAATGGGCAAATTTCGAAAACGCGATTATATAAAAATGACAATGGATTCGCGTTTAATGGATTCACGTTAAAGAGGGCAAAAGACTTAAGAAAGTGTATTTTAAACAATGAAAATTACAAAATAAAAATATTAGGGAAAAAGGTATATGCAAATAATATATGCAAATTTTGCTAAAATTTTTGATTTTTTGCAAAGATTTTCGGATAAACTCAATGAATTTGAAATAATATGCATTTTGAATTTGTTTATATAAAAAAATGCAATATAAAGTCATTCGTTGGTTTTTATCGGCATGGACCGCAAAAAAGGTCTTATCTCGAAAAGGGGATTTTATAAATTTTTTATGATGACAGATTCGTGTTAAGGAGGTCAAAATACTTTAGCAAATGTATTCTAGGAGTCTGTGCAAAAAAAAGTTGATTTTTGTAGAGTAGTGTAATTGATAAATATTCATGTTATATTGTATCTATGTGTAGTACCCGTCCGTACCATAAACTTTACTTTTTTCACCGTTTTATTATATGTATTTTCAAAAATATTCAAAAATAAAAATTAAATATTCATCAGATTTGATAAAAATTTCCTACTTGGCAACACATTTTTATTCATATCTCTGGTCTTAATACGTTCACCAACCCAAAATTTTTACAGCTTTTAGCTAAAATAACAGCCGTTAACATATATTTTTTTCATATTTTTAAAAATGTCGCTTTTTCAGATATATTTTCGCGAATCGCGAATTTTGCAGAAATAAAAAAATTTCCAAAATAAAAATTTTTGCAAAATGTTATTTGAAAGGTCATGGTTTTACCTTCAAAACAAGGTATCAGGAAGTAATATAGCTGAAATACTTTTGAAGATATAAATGTTTATATTTAATCCTTTAAACGATTTTCTTGATTTTTGACACGTCATATTTCTGGAACCACGGAAGTTAATGGTCTCAAATTTTGTCTGACTATAAGTATTATAAGTCCCAACATATACACAAAGTTTCATCAAATTCGGAGACATTGAAGGAAATCAGGGGTTCATGTTGAAAAATTTTAACTCACATTGTAATTGTTCTAATGAAATCAGTCATATAAAAAACCTACACCAGCAAACAACATCAACTGCTAAGTAGCTAGCCGTTGATGTTGTTTACAAACAAAACAAAAAAGACAACACATAAAAAACCTCAGACCCCGACCCAGACAACACGGAAACTGCATAACCGATATACAATCGAATTTATTAAATAATTTTTTTTACAATTTTATTTTTAAATTTTATTACAACCCAAGTAAACGAAAACATACAACTAGTGCAACATCAAATACACTTACAACACATTTTTACCATTCATTTATCATTGTTGAATTTCATTCATTGTTTATGGTGGATTAGTTTGAACAGCAACACAAACATAAAAACGAAATATGAATGAATTTGAAAAAATAAAAAAAATAAAATACAGAAATAAAAGGTTAATGTTTTATTTGCTTTACCCCTGGATCAACATGGTTAAATAGGTGAAAACAAAATGTTATTTTACAGTTGTCAACCATCCACAAGGGGGGGATGGATAGCATTAAAGTGGATTACCATCGCAATCTCTCTCTCTCTTTCAGTGTTTTGAATGTTGTTGTGTTTTTATGTTGGGTAAGAATATTTGTTGTTGTTGTGTTTGTCGGTTCAACGTAATTATTAATTGATTTTGATTTATGTTGACATTAAAATCTTTACTGTTGCCATTCGTGTCCATTGTACATTTGTATGTAATCATGTACAATGTATGTCTGTTCTATAGCTTCGATGTCTGACAATGCAATTGATTTAATTAGTTTTTATGTGAATGTACGTATATTAGGTTAGAACTTATTTGGGATTGTTGGAATTTTCGCTGTGATTTCATTTGTTGGAAAACTTATACTCCAAAAAAAAAAAAAAATCTTTTAAACGACTTTCAGTTTGAATTAGCAAACTTTCAGCAGATTGTTCTGCTGAAAATGATATATGTACTAAAACTCTGTCATATAGTTTTAAAAAATAACAGACATTTTAATCCGTTTTGACTGATTCTATATAACTATGGAAATGGTGTTTTTAAAATTTTTTGTATTTTTTTTTGTTTTTTTGTAAAAGCGAAGAAAACATTTTAATTGTACAAAATTTTACAAAATATACATACCGGTAGTATCGGAAATACCGGTAATACCGCAGAACCGGAACCGGGAATACCATGAATAATTCAAGAACCGGGAAACCGGTACCATTTTCCGGTAATATCGAGAACCGAAAATACCGGTATTCACGGTACTGACCGTACACTCAAAAAAAAAAAAAACATCTCAAATTACCAGAAAAAGTTTCGTAATCCCATATTTGACAGTTTTCCTTGTTTTTTTAACAAATAATTTTCGATCGAAATTTACATTTTTATTGTAATTTTATAGTGTTTCTTGTAATTTTACAAATTTCCAAGATTTCTTACAAAAAAAAAAAATCTAGTAAATTTACGAGAATTTCTTGTAAATTTTATTTCGCCAAAAAAGTTGTAAATTTAAAATTTTATTTGTTAAAAATCTTGTAAAATTACAAAAAAGTTCGTAATATTTACTAGGAATTCTCGTAAAATAGGAGGTATAAAAAAATCTAGCAAAATCACGAAACTTTCTTCTAAGTTTTTTTTGGTAAAAAAGCTTGTAAAATTTCAAAATTATTGGTAAAAAGCTTGTAAAATAACAAGGAATTCTTGTCAAATAGCAGATAGCAAAAAAAAAGCTTGTAAAATTTCAAAATTATTGGTAAAAAGCTTGTAAAATAACAAGGAATTCTTGTCAAATAGCAGATAGCAAAAAAAAAGTTACAAACTTTTCTTGTAATTTTACAAGTTTTTTTTTTTAGTGTAGGCACTAATTTCCGTCTAAAAAGGGAAGTATTCCAACCGTTACACAAAAAAAAAAAACTTGTCAAATTACTAGAAAAAGCCTCGTAATCCCATTTTACCAATATTTGAGAGTTTTCCTTGTTTTTTAACAAAAAATTTTTGATCGAAATTTACATGTTCTTGTAATTTTACAGTTTTTTTTTGTAATTTTACAAACTTCCAAGATTTTTTTTTTTTTAAAAAAATAAAATTACAAAAAGTTACATATTTTTTACCAAGAATTCTCATAAAGTAGGAGGTGGCAAAAAATCTAGTTAAGTCACGAAACCTCCTTGTAAGTTTTATAGCGTCAAAAATTTTTTAAAAATTTACAATTTTATTGGTAAAAAGTTACAAACTATTCTTGTTTTTTTTTAGTGTATGAACAGATTTGCCTGAAATTTAAAATATATATAAGATACACGATTTTAAGGATGGGGTGTCTTGGATTATTGGCCATATCTGTGTTTAAAAATTTCGTTGCCCCCTTCTTATGAAACAATGTAAACCTTCGGGAAAAGTACGATATCTCCCGAACTAACATACTCCCCTCTTCAAGCAAGTTTAGGTTGTGTTAAAATGGTGACAAAATCGGCTAATGGCATTTTACTCCTCTTCATTTTGAACTATATAAATCGTTATAACGAAAATATTAGCTGATACTGTTTTCGAGTTATTGGTAAATAATAACACTGTTCGACAACAAAAATATCCCTGTGAAATATCCAACTAAGTCTTACAGATATTTTTTTCCTGAATTCAAATCTGCCATCCAATGTACCGTTTTTGAGATATTCGCTGTTAAAAAGTCAAAAAACCAATTATATCGTACTTTTGGTGGTCCATAGTTACAGATTCTTCCAAAAATATGACTAAGTTTCATATAAAATGGAATTCCTTACCCCAAAACTGCAATAAATTTTTTTCTAGAATGTTTCGTTTTTGTGATATTTGCGTTTAAAATTTTTTCCGCGCAAAAATCTCGAACGCGAATATCTTGAGCAGTTTTGGAATCAGGGGGTCCAATTTATATTAAATCAAGTCCTATTTGTTGGAAGCAACATAACAGTGGACACACAAATGTGCGAAATTATTGTTGTTTGATGATTTTTGAACAACGAATATCTAAAAATGTCTAATTTTGTCAAACAGTGTATTTATTTAGCAATAACTCGGAAAACGGATCAACTAGGATTTTCGTGTTAACGTTTTTTAAAGTTAAAAAAAAAAGAGAAGTGAAGTGTTATTAGATTTTGTCACCATTTTAACACAACCTAAACTTGCTTGAAGAGGGGTGTGAACAGGAATATCGTCTACACTCAAAAAAATACGTTAGTAGATTTACTAATTTTTTTTTGCTAATGCTAGTTAGCTAACTTTTAGCAAATTTTTAGTTGAGATTAGCATGTTAGCAAAAAATTCTTGTAAACTTCATTTAGCACATTAGCAATTTTAAACAAACGTTGAACTAATTTCTTTTGCTAAGATTTGAAATTGAGTTGACAACATTTTTACAAGATTTTTTGCTAACATTAGCAAAAATAAATGGTAAATTTTTTTTATTTTCAGAAAACTTAAAATGGCTCTATCTCGGAAACTAAGCCAGATAGAGCAAAATGGAGGGCATTTTTGGTTCTTAGAATCTCCATACTTTCGCGGGTCCTCTTCACATGTGTGGACCCTAATGCGCCCTAACTTTGGATACAAAAAAGTTAGCATTCCCGAAAATTTTAAAATGCTCATATCTCGGTAAATATTGCCGACACAACAAAAAGTCCAAAAGCATTTTTGTAGCTCTCAATACGTAGAACAAGACCGCAAAATAGTCAAAAGCTCTCCGAGTAATATTTTTGAAGTTATCGAGTTTTTTAATTCTCAAGACCCCTGTGGTCCCCTATAATCACGTATCTCAAAAACTAAGCAAGTTAGAGCGAAACGGACACAAATTTTGGATCAAAAACTATGACGATATTTAAGGAACCCAACTAGGTCTAGGCCCATCGGGGTCTGGACCTATTGGGTCCGAACCCAATGGGGTCCTCAAATATGTCAAAAAAAAATTTTTTTTTGTTAACTAATTATTGGCAAAACATTTTTGCTAACTTTAGCAAAAAAATTGTGGGTTCAAAATCAGCAAATTTTCTTGTAGGTTTACAAGTTTTTTTTGCTAACATTACAGTTTTTTTTTTTGAGTGTAGAAAAAAATAGTACGACTTAAATTAAATAAAGTTTATTTCGTATTCATATGGATATCGTAGGTATATGACCCCCCTGGATAGGTATAAAAACATCTTAAAATTATTTTTTCTTAAATTTAGCTGAGTCTGCTAAAATCAGCAGATTTATCTTATGACTCAAACTCGATACAATTTCAGCAGATTTTTCTGCTAAAATCAGCAAATTGCTTTGCTAAATCAGCAGATTGCTAACTCGACGAATTTATAAGGTTATGCCACCCTTGGATAGGTATAAAAACATCTTAAAATTATTTTTCTTTTTTTCTTAAATTTTGTATTTAAGCAGAATTTTCTGCTGATTGGACAGAGAATTTAAAATAAATGTGTATAGATAATTTCTTGACGTGATCACGCAACTTTAAACTTTTTAGAGGATCCATAGAGTTTGAGACATACTTAATAACCTATTTTTTTTGGGGGGGTTGGGGTGGTTTAGCAACAATAATCAAAGCAGTCTAAAATAAGTCTGTCCCTAATACATATTTGTATGTCTAGAATATCTACAGTTGAGTAAAACATACATAACATAAAACATATTTTCTGCATGTTTTAATTTTTTGTATTTGATGGACAAAATTGATAAATAAATAATTATAAATACTTAAATTAACATCTTTTTCCAAAACGAATGCTGAAATTTATTTTTTTTATTATAATTAAATTTATAAATAAATATTTTAAATATAAAATAAACCTTTTTTGCCATAATAAATATATTAAATATTTCAACTAATAATAATAACAATAGTATTGCAAAAGAACAGACTGGTTCCATTTAAAATAGCATAGGCAATCAGCCGATGGTGGTTCAATTTATCCAAAAACTAACATGTGCATTCTTCTGATTTTTATCGAATTTCGGTTTTTGTTACTTAGTCGAAATTGTGAATGGTTCGCGATTTATCGCTGTTCAAAGTTGGTATTTTGCAACAATTTTAGAAAAAATACATAATGTTTAAATGATCGTATCTTTGGAACGCATCATCCGATTGTCACGAAATAAAAAGCAAAATAATGTTTATGTCCTATTCTTAAAATAGAATTTTGAAAAAGGATCGGATTCTTTGCAAAAAGGATATTGAAATTAAAAAAATGTCCTTAATTTGCAAATATCTCAAAATGCGTATCTTTAATTTTCCTTTATTTTTTTTGCACATATAGCCCAAAATGTACTTAACAACATATGCAAATCCCAAATTGGGGTGACAAGCGGTTTAATTGTAAACGCGGTTTCATGAAACGCCTTATTGATTTTTGTTAATAACTCTCCTTTACAAATGAAAAACAATTTCTGCGCACTAACCGCGAATAATTTTTTTATACACTCATAGAAATCCTACAGTATTCCTTACTAAAAAGTTGGTAGTTATAACTAATTGTTAGTATTAAAGGGCCCTACAACGCGTTAGTCAATTTTTACTAACGCAGTTATAAAAAAACGGTAAACAAATTTAAAAGCGAAAACCTATCCAAAATCGAGTTTGAAAAATTTTTTAACAAAAAAATTTTTTTAAAAATATATATAATTATTGAGCTTGATAGCTGGCAATGATCTATTTCGGAAATTTTTAAAAAACACATATATTTATTTTTTTTAACGAAAATTTGCTATGTGCGTTTGAGAAAAAAAAAATATTCAAAAATGTAAATTTTACCATATTAGGTGTCAAAAATAATTTTCCAAATTTTTTAAAATTACTAACAAAATTATTAAAAAATCGGTAAAAAATCAGTATTCAGTAAAGTTAAAAGTATTCCAATTTCAAAAAAATAACTAAATTTATACTGTAAAGCTAAATTTATACTGTAAATTACTAAAAAAGTAGTATAGTTAAAGTTATAACACTTTTACTGTATTTTTTACTGTAGGATTATTTTGGGTGTATGTATTTTTGATCGCTAAACCCAAAAATTTCATTAAAACAACATTTCGCGAATACATTTTTGTTAAATGAATTTTTAGCGTTTTTTGGAGGTATTTTAACTATTTTGCTTATATCTTAAGTTCTGTTTATCTGATCTTCTCGCAATAAAAACCAAACTAAAGATAATCAAATTTCCAACAAATCCTACATTCATCATTTTTTCATCAGTTCATAGCTTTACGCGCAAATAAATTTTTTAGCTTTATTTGGAGGTATTTTGACTATTTTTCTTATATCTTGAGTTCCGTTCATCTGATCTTTTCGCAATAAGAACCAAATTAAAGACAATCAAATTTCTAACAAATCCCTCATTCTTTATTTTTATATCAGTTCATAACTTTACGCGCTATAGGCAAACAAGGAAAAACAATTTTTTTTATTAACAAAGCTCATTTTTTTAAAAATTTTAAAAACAGAAATTGTAAAAAATTACCAATTTTTTTTGTATTTTATCATGAATATTCATATAATTTGTGATAACTTCGGAGTAAACCTATAGATTTTCATCAAATCAACTTTATTATATTTCTAAATGTTCAGGATTTGCAGATAAATAAAAAGACGTAATTAATTGCAAAGATTTCTATTTCTTAAACTTTTTTTTAAATGATTTGTTAATCAAAAAACTTATTTTAGTCATATGTTTGCCTATTGAACGGAAAGATTTGAACTGATGGAAAAATGATGAAGTAGGATTTGTTGGAAATTTGATTGTCTTTAATTTGGTTCTTATTTCGAAAGGATCAGATAAACGGACCTCAAGATATAAGAAAAATAGTCAAAATACCTCCAAATAAAGCTAAAAAATTTGTTTGCGCGTAAAGCTATGAACTGATGAAAAAATGATGAATGTAGGATTTGTTGGAAATTTGATTGTCTTTAATTTGGTTTTTATTGCGAGAAGATCGGATAAACAGAACTTAAGATATAAGCAAAATAGTAAAAATACCTCCAAATAACGCCAATAAATTAATTAAACAAAATTAAATTCGCGAAATGTTGTTTTAATGAAATTTTTGAGTTTAGCGATCCAAAATACATACAAAAAAATTATTCGCTGTTAGTGCGCAGAAATTGTTTTTCATTTGTAAACAAGAATTATTAACAAAAATCAATAAGTCGTTTCATGTAACCACGTTTATAAATAAACCGCTTATCACCCCAATTTGGGATTTGCATATGTTGTTAAGTACATTTTGGGCTATATGTGCAAAAAAATATAGGAAAATTAAAGATACGCATTTTGAGATATTTGCAAATTAAGGACATTTTTTTAAATTCAATATCCTTTTAGCAAAGCATCCTATCCTTTTTCAAAATTCTGTTTTAAGTACAGGACATAACCATTATTTTGCGCTTTATTTCGTGTCAATCGGATGATGCGTTCCAAAGATATGATCATTTAAACATTGTGTATTTATCATACAATTGTTGCAAAATACCAATTTTGAACAGCGATAAAACGCGAACCATTCACAATTTTTACTAAATAACAAAAATCGAAATTCAACAACAATCAGAAGAACATATATACCAATTTTTAAGACAATTAAAATAGGTAAGGCCGAAAAAGTGTTTTTTTGTAGTCAAAAATTTTGGAATTCTTCAAAAGCAAGTAAGAAAATTATAGTCGATCTAGACCGGTAAACCAGTGTTTCCCGGTAAATGAATCCAAACCAATTGGATCTTTGTTTTTTTTTTACCTTTAATTACTGTAGCAAGTACAAAAAAAAAAAAACAAGTAGAAAAGTTAAATTCGACTTTGCCGAATCCCTCCCCGAATACCCTCCACAATGCCTTTTTTAAAGGTTAGTACATTTTAAACGTGAAAAAAATTAACAATTTTGATTAGTAATATTTTATTTTGAGTAAAACTCTTTTTTTGTCATTTAAAAAAAAAACTAAAAAATACTAATTTTTTTTTTTTTTTGAGTGTAAAACTTTTTTCGAGTGTAATGTTTTTTTACTGTTAAAATATTTCTGGGTGAATGCACGTACGTATGTACACAAAATAATGACATTTTTGTAAAAAGAAACTGAATTTTTTTTTGAGTGTAAAATTTTTTTGAGTGTAAAATTTTTTTGAGTGTAAAATTTTTTTTGACTGTAAAATTTTTTCGAGTGTAGTTTTTAGGTTACCAATGCTTTTAAAACTAAACAAGTTTAAAAAGCATTGCTTTAAAACTATACAAGTTTGAAAAGCATTGCTAAGTTACCACACAGAAAAAAATAAAAAAAATATTTGAGTAAATTTTTAATACTATTGAGTAAAAAATTACTCAATTTTGCACCAGTAAACGATTTAATAGTATTGAGTAAATTTTTAATAAAAATTTATTAAATGTTTGAAAAAAAATTTGAGTAAATTTTTAATTGACACAATTAAAAATTTACTCAAAATTTATCTATTTATTTTTTTTTTAAAGTTTAAAATAGTTTTAAATTTTTTATAAAAAAAAACAAACTTTACCAAACATATTTATGTCTCAAAAACATAAGAAAATTTTATAAAGACGATTACAAACTTTCATATACATACACAAACAACTATAAACTTAACGAGAATTCAAAAAACTATGAGAGTTTAAAAAAAAAATATTAAATTTTTATTAAATTATTTACTTAAATTGTTTTCAAAATTTTTGAGTAAATTTTTAATTGTGTCAATTAAAAAATTACTCAATTTTTGTTTTTAAATTTAAACAAGCGATTACTCAAATTTGTTTCCTTCATATTTTTTTCTGTGCACCAATGCTTTTAAAACTTATTAACCACGTGGCATTTTAGATGAACCCAATCTGAAATTCAGGATTTTGCTAACTTTTGAACCACTGGACCGATTGAGCTGAAATTCAACACCATACAGATCTGGGGAACGGCAAAGATACACGTCACGTTTCAGCAGTCTCATTATTGTCTTTCGAAAGTTATCGTGTTTTTTATCTCGTAAATTCGAGGAAAACCCTTGCCGAAATTTACTCTTTTGCTCAGAACTTTTGAACCACTGACCAGGTAAATGACCACCTGACCAGGTAAATGACCAACATATATGCCAAACTTCAGTAGCCTCTGTAAAGTCTTTCAAAAGTTAGCGTGTTTTCTACGGACGGACAGACAGACAGACGGACGGACGGACGGACGGACGGACGGACGGACGGACGGAAATCGCTAGATCGACTTAAAATCGAGGATCATGAATAAATATACTTTATGGGGTCCTAGACCAATATTTCGATGTGTTACAAATGGAATGACAAACTTATATATACCCTCTATCACTAGAGTGGAGGGTATAAAAATTGAGTGAAATGGGCTTATTTTTGTTGCCAATTTACCGATTTACCTGAATATCGGGCGAAATTTTTATGTGGAAATAAGTCCAAAAATGTTCCAATTATAATTAGATTTGATAACGTCAGGTTTTTAGGAAAATTGAGGTCAAAGTTCATAAAAAACGTATTTTTGTGCATTACTGAGATGATTTTTTGTAATATTTTGGATGTTATATTTTTGAATCGTACAACTCGTTTTTTTATTTCATCAAAATTCTCAAAAAAAGTGTTTTTGTTCATTGTCCGTTTTTGCTCTGAAGAAAAATCAGCTCAAAATTTGCGTTTTCAGATGCGTTGGACCAGTGGCGTATACTTTTCCTATAGAAAAAATATCTCAGAATCTGAGAATTTTTCTATAGAAAAAATGTCTCAGAATCAGAGACTTTTTTTTAGGAAAGTTTTTCAGAATCTGAGGCTTGTTCTATAGGAAAAATATATCAGATTCTAAGACTTGTTTCATAGGGAAAATATCCCAGAAACTGTGATTTATTCCATAGGAAAAATGTCTCAGAAGCTGGAACTTTTTCTATAGGAAAAATGTCTTCGAATCTGAGACTTTTTCTATTGAAAAACTGTCTGAAAACATGCGACTTTTCTATAGAAAAAAGTCTTAGAATCTGGCACTTTTTCTATAGAAAAATGTCTTAAGTACATACCTTAAAAAATTTAAAATTTTTTGGAGAAAAATATCTGAATTTTGTTTCTCTTAATTAGTTATATTTTGTTTCAAGGGAAAGATGGCGGGAGAAAAAGATATGTAAATTATAAAAAAAAAAAAAAAAATTGGGCCCCCTGCGAAATAAAATCCTGGATACGCCCTTGCGTTGAACCACCCCAAGTAGCGAACATTTTTCCAAAAAAAATACGGGAATTCTTTTTAGCTCCCCTAAATCCTTAAAAAAAAATGATGATAACCGCAGATCAAATTCTCAAATTTAACTCTAATACATATTGTGGCACTCAAAATCAACTTTGCGTCGATTTAACGATGTCCACCTGTCCGTGTGTAATGTTCAGAAGATTTAAATGAAATTTCACGTCAAAGCTTCTCTTTTTCCAAAAGCGAGACCGTGTAAAATTGATTCATATTCAGATCATCTCTGAATTTGGCATAAATGGACCTAATATCAGTATTAAAATATAAATGCTTTAAAAATTCGACTGGAAAATGCATTTTGTGTTCATTAATCATCATTCAAAGTTTTAGCGGAATCAGACTATTTTTATTTCTAGTTCCCAGTCTTAAAAAACTATAATTTTCTTATATATTTTCTTTTAATTTAAAACAGAAAACCTTTTTTTTAAATTTTCTTTAGAAAAACAAAGTAAACTTTATTTTTTAAACATTTTCAATATTTTATGTTGTTACTCTATCCCAATTTATCTTATTCTACCACCAATATTAATGTCTGATATCATTAAACTTGATGTTATCATTGGAGCTTAGGAAAAAAATCTCACATTTTTTTCTTGCAATTTTTATAACTTTTACTCTAATGATAATTTTTTTTTTCCATCAAATGAAATTTTTTATATTTTTTTTATTTTATTTCTTATTCTCAGTAATAAACGAAATCCGTTGTTTACTGGCATTGGCAAACTCCATCAATAACAAACACCCCAGATGTTGTCAACATCAGAACTTAAGAGTGGCATAGGAAAAAGGAAAATTTATTGAGCATACATATACACTTACTTACAAGGGAACTATCCGGAGCGTTATAAACCGATTTTTCAGAAACTTAATATAAATATTAGAACGGTTTTTTTTTGTATGACTAAAAAGTTTTTCTTTCAGATTTTATTTTACTAGACCAAAAACTTTTGTGGTAAAATTTTGGAGCATATCGGATTAAATTTACCCATAGCGCCCGGCGATCAAAGTTTTATAAATTTTACACTCAGAAAATTATGTTAATTGTATATTTTACAGTATTTAGGTGTTGTCAACTACAAAATCAGTTGTTTTTGTATGACAAATATCAAACAACAATTTCTTTTAGTTATTTTAAGTAGTTTTTTTTTTTGAATAACTAACAAAAAAGTACTGTTATGTAGTAACAGTTATTTAAAGTAGTTAATTTTATTTTTTTCATCTCTGAAAAATTTTCAGTTTTTTCCAAAAAAATAAATATAAATTTTCGTTTTTTTTATTATTCACATATTTTTTTTTTTTTTTAAAAACCTTGAAAATTTGGTCTTCATTTTTTTTCTGAAAAATTTTGTGAAAAAAAAAATTATATATATTGATTATTTTATTTTTATTACATGTTACACAGAAAAAACAGCCGGTTTTTTGTTATTTTGTCCAATAAAAAATATTGTATAACATAAAAGAAAAAAAAATTGGTTAATATGAAAGGTGATTATGAGAGAAACGAACTACTTTAATTTTTTTTCATTTTGGTTAAAAAGTGCACCCTCTATTGGAAAAAAAAAAAAAAAATTTCCTCCGAGCACGAAAATTGTAATATAGATTACTCAAGTAATGGGTTCAATTACTAAAATAATTGAGCCAATTACTTTAGTAATTGAACCAATTACTCGAGTTATCAATATTACAATTTTCGTGCTCAGAGGAAATTCAAATACTAAAGTATTTGAATCGGTGTATTTAGTAATTGATTTTTTTATTTTTTTTTTTTCAATAGAGGGCGTAATTTTGAACCAAAATTAAAAAAAAATTGTAAGTAGTTCGTTTCTCATATAATCACCTTTCATATTGACCAATTTTTGTTTCTTTTATGTTGTAAAATATTTTTTATTGAACAAAACAACAAAAAACAGGCTGTTTTTTCTGTGTAGTTGTTTTGACTACAAGTGTAAGTAGTTTTCACTGCATAAGTCAGTTGTTTTTTTGTCAGTTAAAATAACTAACATTGTTAGTTGATTTAACTGAAAATGTAGTTGACCCCAAAACAACTTATTTTAACTGACATTTTCAGTTGATTTTACTAATATAATTCAGTTGATTTTACTAACATAATTTTTTTAGTGTAATAAAAATAAAATATGCGAAATTATGTTTTTTTTGGCTTTTTAACAGTGAATTTCTCAAAAACGGAACGTGCTAGAAAAAATTGGATGGCAGATTTTAATTCAGGAGAGCAAAAGATTCAGTTGTATTATTAAGCAATAACTCGACAACAGGATCAGGTAGGATTTTCGTGTCAACGGTTTTTTGAAATTCAAAATAAAGAGGATTGAAATGGCATTTGCGGATTTTTGTCACCATTTTAATACATCCTAAACTTGCATGAAAAGATAAAATCTTCAGAATTAATTCTAATAACACTGTACAACAATTTTAAAATTTTTCCAAAATTACGGGGTTCCGACGATTTATCTGGTAGAGAATACAAAACAAGTATAAAAGTTAAATTCGACTTGGCCGAATCTATGAATACCCTCCACAATGCCCTTATTAAAGGATAGTAAAATTTTTAATGTAAAAAAAATTAACAATTTTGATTAGAAATATTTTTGTTTTGAGCAAAAAACTTTTTTTTTTGTCATTTTTGTAAAAAAAAAATAATTTACTAATTTTTGTAAAAAAAAAATAATTTACTAATTTTTTTTTTTTTTTTTTTTGAGATTAAAATTTTTTTCGTGTGTAATTTTTTTTTTTGTGTAAAAATATTTCTGAGTGACAAAAATACTCTGTAAAGTAATTTTGTGGCTTATAATTGTTTTTAAAGCTTGTTTTTGTAAAACTCGGGTTTTTCAACACGTGAATTTTAGGTAAAACCAATCTGAAATTCAGGGTTCTGCTTATAACTTTTGAACCCCTGAACCGATTTGATACGAACCGGGACAGAGGAACGAGAAATATGTATGCCACACTTCAGCACTCTCAGGATTGTCGTTCGAAAGTTACCGTGTGTTTTATCTCGTAAATTCATGAAAAACCTTTGCCGATATTCAATCTTTTGCTTATAACTTTTGAACCACTAAACCGATTTTGCTGGATTGCAATACCAACTTGACCAGGTAAATGCCCAACATACATGTCAAACCTCAGGAGCGTCCGTAAAGTCTTTCAAAAGTTAGCGTGTTTTCAACAGACAGACGGACGGACGGACGGACAGACGGATATCGCTAGATCGTCTTAAAATCGATCGAGGATCAATATTTGCCTTAATATTTTCTACAAAGTCGCTGAACACACCATATAAAAAATCTTTTTTCCTCGGGAACTTAATTTTTTTGGAACACCAAATATCGTCCATTCCATGAGACATTTTAAAAAATCTAACCGAGGGTCTTCTGATTTTTTGTAATATTTTTCATACAGATTCTCTATGGAGCCAATTTCAAATTTCATCCATCAGATCTAAAATATTCGAAAAACTCGCGATTTTATTCACGGTTTTCGTTTTTAAAAAAGTAAAAAAAATGCGAAATCTATGTAAATTTGAGCAGCTGTATTTTCAAAACTACTTATCGCATTTTAACAGTCTATAGCGCATACGAATGGTATGTAAGTCTATTTTAATATCTAATAAACTGAAAAAATATTGGTGGTTTAAAAGTGCATTTTATATGCAAATGCAGTTTTGAAGTGCATTTTGCGAAACTTTTACCCCTTTTAATTTTTTTTTTAATTAGCATATTTGAAATATATAGAATTTTTGCTACAAAAAAATGTTTTCATTACAATGGACCGAGAATGTTTGCTATTTTTAATATTTTTTTTTTTTTTAAATACTTCCTTAAGTTTACTTTATAAAAATTTTTATTTTTTAAATTATACCAAAATCATGTAAAAAGACATGTTTTTAAATCGTTATATTTTCAAAAAAAAAAAAAAGAATTGCTTGAAGAAGAATCACATGAAAAATAAATCTTTTTTCTATCACATATATTTACAATTTATGGTATTATATTTAACTATGGGCCAGAAGTCTAACAACAACACCCACAAATTATTTAAAACTATCAAATTTTTAAGAGAGTTATGATTTTAAGCCGGAATTTTGAAGAAATATACAGAAACATTCACTTAGAATTTACAGCTGGGTTCTTTAAATTTGCAAAGACTAACTGCAAACCATAACAACCAGTTTTCAATATTTTTAGTCATTTAGAATTTAAGAATGAAGCTTTAAAATATTTTTGCTGAAATGCTTAAACTTTCGAACCATTGTGTTATGGTTTTATAACACAGCTTTTTCTTTTGACGTGTGTTAAAAATCACTGTAGCACTACTATAGCTACAACCAAAGTTATCTAACAAGGGATCTTTCCCAACCGTTATACACCGATTTGCCCGATACTCAAACTACACTGATAGCAATTTGTACGGGACATTAATGTAAATCTACATTAATGTTATGAAAAATGACGTTAAAAAGGATCCTATGTAGGGTTTCATTGAATTAATGAAATATTTATCATAAAATGTTATTGCAAGAACAAGTTTCATTAAATTAATTAACATTTTTCATACAAAATATAGATTGTATTTTATGAAAATTTTTCATTACTTTAATGAAAAATGTATTTAATTCTTATGAAATACTTTCATTGAATAAATACTACTTTTTATAACCCTCCAACCACAGTATGGGGGTATACTCACTTTGTCATTCCATGTGTAACGCATCGAAATATCGGTCTAGGACCCCACAAAGTATATATTTTATTGATCAGTGATCGATTCTAAGACATTCTAGCAATGTCCGTCCGTCCGTCTGTAGAGGACAAGATACAGTCCAAAATAAAAGATCTAGACTTCCGAAGTTTGGCACGAATATGTCTTATATTCCTAGGCAGGTTAAGTTCGGAAATGGGCAAAATCGGACCAAGGGAAAAAGTTCCCCCTTGGAGAACTAAACCAACCTAAGAAAAAACGCATTTTTTGCAGGGTTTTTTGTACTTTTGCTAAGCATATGCAACATTCTTATCTCAGATGAAGTTCAAAATCGCAGTAAAAAGTAAAAATAATAAAAAATAAAAAAAAACTAATTGTAAGTGAATATTGCACAAAATTTTACTCCAACCTTAAATTATGATACATTATTACAACCACGAAGTAATATAAAACAGCGCGAATTTTGTAAATATAAAATTAATAGGGAAACTTAAGGAAGTATTTAAAAAAAAAAAATATTAAAAATAGCATACATTCTCGGTCCATTGTAATGAAAACATTTTTTTGTAGCAAAAATTCTAAATTTTCCAAATATGCTAATTAAAAAAAATTAAAAGGGGTAAAAGTTTCGCAAAATGCACTTCAAAACTGCATTTGCATATAAAATGCACTTTTAAACCACCGATATTTTTTCAGTTTTTAGTTATTAAAATAGACTTACATACCATTCGTATGCGCTATAGATTGTTAAAATGCGATAAGTAGTTTAGAAAATACAGCTGCTCAAATTTACACAGATTTTGCATTTTTTTGAGTTTTATAAAAACGAAAATCGTGAATAAAATCGCGAGTTTTTCGAATATTTTCGATCTAATGGATGAAATTTGAAACTGACTCCATAGAGTATCTGTATGAAAAAAAATAACAAAAATCCGAAGACCCTCGGTCAAAAAATGCCTAAAATCACCAAATGTCTGGTGGAATGGACGATATAATGAATCAGAGTCAAAAACAAAAAAGGCACAATTTTCCAAATTTGAAAAAAAAAAAATTGTACGAATTGTGATCACATCTCGAATTATTATTTTAGCCCTTTAAATGGATTTTTTGATTAAAATTTTAAAACTTCAGTGGGCCATAAAAAAATAACCAACTTTGCTAAAGCCGTTGGTAATTTTGTTTATTTGACAGCCTTTTTTCATTTGGCATCGGGAACGTTGAGGCTCATTTTTTTGTTGCATAGTGTAAGCTGAGATACCCCAACCTTAAAATCGTCTCATTTATATATACACTGATAAAAAAAAACGCTAACTAATGAATGGAATTCATTAACGTTGTTTCATTACAACAATGAAACATTTCATATGCTGAATGAAATTTCATACATATTGTGCAAGATTTTCATGAATTTTGTTATATTATATTTTGTAGTTGCATTAAAAAATTTCATTAAGTTTTGTTTATAAAATTTACTGTTTTTTGACACCTGTCGTGTCGCGTCTGCTTAGTCTGTTAGTTAACGCGCACCAAAAAAAAAAACAGCTGATCAGAGCGGCACGAAATAATTTTTTTTTAAGAATTTCTATACGAAATTTAAAGTGAAATGTTATTGATTAATTAAAAGTATTCAATAAACTCGCGTTGTTTTATATTATTTCGTGGTTTTACTTATGTATTTAAAGTAAATGTTATAGTAAAATTTTGTGTGAGAAAACTGAGTGAAATCTATAGATAAAACAAAACATATGTGAAATTGTTTTTTAACTTGGTTATTTTGTGATTTTTTCAGACTTTTTTATGAAATTTGGAATAAAAAGTATTTTAGTAATTTTATATTTGCAAAATTCAAAGTCTTGGACCCAGGGAATTTGAAAATTACTTTTTTTTTGGTCCGTCCCCTTTTGTGGGCGTGGATATTATATAAAATAATTTATATAATGATGAAATTGCATATCTTTTGTACAAAAAGCATAGTAATTAAATTTGTAAATATTTTTGACCAGAGAGAAGGTGTCTCTAAGGACCCGCGACAAGCTCCCCCCCACCCAAAAAAAAACGCCCCTGCAATTTTTTTTATTTTTTTTAAAACGTTGGAGGGTATACAAGATTCGGCACAGCCGAATTTAACACTCTCACTTGTTTTATTTTTTATTATTTTTAATTCCATAAAAATATCTTTAAAATTTCATACATATATTTCATTTTAAGAATAAAAGTAGCATTTATTCAATGAAAGTATTTTATTTCAAAAATAAAAAGTAGTACTTATTCAATGAAAGTATTTCATAAGAATTAAATACATTTTTCATTAAAGTAATGAAAAATTTTCATAAAATACAATCTATATTTTGTATGAAAAATGTTAATTAATTTAATGAAACTTGTTCTTGCAATAACATTTTATGATATATATTTCATTAATTCAATGAAACCCTACATAGGATCCTTTTTAACGTCATTTTTCATAACATTAATGTAGATTTTCATTAATGTCCCGTACAAATTGCTATCAGTGTAGTTTGAGTATCGGGCAAATCGGTGTATAACGGTTGGGAAAGATCCCTTGTTAGATAACTTAAAATTGTGATGTTTGGTTGTAGCTATAGTAGTTGTACAGTGATTTTTAACACACGTCAAAAAAAAAAGCTGTGTTATAAAACCATAACACAATGGTTCGAAAGTTTAAGCATTTCAGCAAAAATATTTTAAAGCTTCATTCTTAAATTCTAAATGACTAAAAATATTGAAAACTGGTTGTTATGGTTTGCAGTTAGTCTTTGCAAATTTAAAGAACCCAGCTGTAAATTCTTAGTGAATGTTTCTGTATATTTCTTCAAAATTCTGGCTTAAAATCATAACTCTCTTAAAAATTTGATAGTTTTAAATAATTTGTGGGTGTTGTTGTTAGACTTCTGGCCCATAGTTAAATATAATACCATAAATTGTAAATATATGTGATAGAAAAAAGATTTATTTTTCATGTGATTCTTCTTCAAGCGAGTCTTTTTTTTTTGTTCAATAAAGTTATTAAAAAAAATCTTTAGAACTTAAAGAAAAACTTTCACAAAAAATGCAGTAGTAAAACAATGTTGCATTTTATTGAACTGTTTTAGTTTTTATTATTATTTTTGAGCCAATATTATTGAAGATTGTTTGCTTTATTTTTTATTACAATTTTTTATCAGTTTTATTAAGCTGAACATAACATTTTTCCACTTCCGGTTTTTGCTATTTTTTTTTTCTGCTATATTTTCACCAGAAGATATATTAATCAATTTCTAGTCTATAACAACGTCAGCATTTTCCAATGAAAATGATGGCAAAAAATGTAAAAATAACAAAAAAAGCTGCTATATTAAGGCAATTTTTTATATACCACACTTTGAAATGGAGGATATACATTAGTTTTTCATTCCATTTGTAACTCTTCGAAATAGCTGTCTAGGAGTGTATAAAGCGGTTTTTTGTCTATATTTCTGAATATTGATGTGTTGATTACTCCAAAAATCCGAAATGTAAATGATTTAGTTTTAACTTGGATACTTGTAAATACATTAAGAATTTTTTTAAAAACGGCACGTGCTTAAAAAGATTCTGAAACATTTTTCCTAAAGAAAAGTTCTTAGCTTTCGAGATATTTTTCCTTTAGAAAAAGTCTCAGAGTCTGAGTCTTAGACATTTTTCTACAGAAAAATTCCCAGATTCGGAAATATTTTTCAAACAGAAAAATGTATGACATTTGCACAAATTCTGGTACATTTTTCGTCTCAGATTCTAAGTCAGTTTTACTTTAGAAAAAGTCTCAGAGTCTAGAAAATTTGTTTGTATATAAAAACTCACAAGTTCTGAATAGCTTTTTCTATCGAAAATGTCAAAGATTTTTTTTTTTTCTAGGATTTGTTATTTTTTCCCCTATTGTAAAGGTCTCAGATTTATCTTTTAAATGTCGCCATGTGTAAAAATGCCCTATTTGAAGCCAATTAGGTGTAAATGAATGTTTGTCTCAATCTCTATGAAGACGGAAATAAATTTTGAGATTTTGTAATTGTGTTTATACATTGTTGGACTGTATATTTTTTAACAGAAGTTTTATTTAGTTCGGTTTGAGTCCATATTAATTATTTCTGAGAAATAGTCATTGTTGTACAATGAGAAAATCTGAAAAAAATCAAGTGACAACACAGGCTAAATGAAGATGTCGACAGCATTCGGAAGATTCCACCCTTCCATCATCAGCACTCCTTCGATTGCCACACACTTGATGTGTGTCAGATTAAATTAAAGCCTACAAAGGGTTAACAATGAAAAAAAACACAACTCTGCAATAAAGTTGAGTTCGTTAAGTTTGTGCGAAATGACTACACCACGGATGGTGGGTATACGGGTTATTCAACATAAAAGTAATAACGATATCCTATTTATTCAAAAGTTTTATATAAATGGCTACTTTTAATTTGACACACATCAAGTGTGTGGCAATGGAAGGAGTGCTGATGATGGAAGGGTGGCATCTTCGGAAATCTGTCGACATCTCCACTTAGCCTAGCATCTTCCGAAAGCTGTCGACATCTCCACTTAGCCTGTGTTGTCACTTGATTTTTCTCAGATTTTTTCATTGTACAACAATTTCTCAGAAATAATTAATACGGACTCAAACCGAACTAAATAAAAATTCAGTTATTTTAAGATTTATTTTTTTAATTCTTGAACTTAGGAAATAACGTCCATTTTTTTAATTTTTAACAAATTTCAAATCGTAATATCTCGAAAACTGTTCGACCGATTTCGGATATTTGTATTTATAGCGCCAAAATTATTCAAATTCTGATTAATTTTTATTAAAAATAAAAATTGTTTTATTCGACCTTTAAAATATTATATTTTGAGGATGTTTATTCTTGCTCGAGGTCATTATTTTCTTTACTAATTAAAACCATGATATTCTCATAGCATAATTTTCAAGAAAATTATTCTTTTTTTTTTTTGTTTTAAATTTATTAATGTTGGTCATCAAATTCCATTGTCAAGATTATTTAGCAAAAAATAGAAACGATTTACTACAAAGTAGCAAACTAGTCTAATGACAAATCTTTTGTGCACAAACTAAAATATTAATACATATTCGCCTCTATTCACAATGAGAATTAGAAAGACGAAGATATTGTACCATACTAATAAGGTAGCGATTGTCAATAACCAACAAAAATATTTAAAACAATTTTACATATCGCTCCTTTACATGTATAGTGTCATAACTCAAAAAAATCGTTTTTTGAGTTAATGATGCATTATATCGTGATTTATATTGTGTCAAAAATTCGTATTAATATCTTTTAAACTCACCGATTGAGAAGAGTACACGCTATTATTACATTTTCTATGTACCGGCCTTTTTCAATTAAAAACCAGTTTCAATAGTAAACTTTAAACGTGTTTTCTGCAAAATCAAATATTTTGAGTTGTGACACTATACAAGTGAAGGAGCGATATGATAGTCCATTGGACTACAACAATATGTTATGTGTGTTGTTGTGAGTGCAATAATCCATATTAGGGTTATTCATCACCATGGCGGGCCAACCATTATGTTCAAATTCTGATTAATTTTTATTCAAAAAGAAGTTTGTCATATATTTTTGTCAGTGGTCCAGTGGTTCAAAAGTTATAAGCAAGCTAGTGAAATTCGGAAAGGGTATTTCGCAAATTTACAAGTTAAAAACGCTAACTTTTAAAGGAGGTTGCTAAAGCTTAGCATATATATTTGCCGTTCTTGTGGTCTGATTGGTATTGAATTTCAGCAAAATCGGTACAGTGCACAGAGGTAAAAACCGGCCAAAACTAAAAAAAATCTTTTTTTTCAAAAATGATGCCAAATGAGAGCTAACACTTCAAAACATGCGATTTCGAAGTTTTGTGACAATCCCTTGACTAGTTTAGGTTTTATAACGAAGCAAAGTTGTGTATTTGAATTTATTTTTTATACCCTCCACTCTGGTGATAGAGGGTATATATAAGTTTGTCATTCCGTATGTAACACATTGAAATATTGGTTTAGGACCCCATAAAGTATATATATTCATGATCCTTGATCGATTTTAAGTCGATCTAGCGATGTCCGTCTGTCTGTCTGTCTGTCTGTCTGTCTGTCTGTCTGTCTGTCTGTCTGTCCGTCCGTCTGTCTGTCTGTCTGTTGAAATCACGTTTTTGGCAATACTCCGAAACCGATTTAAACGCTTGGGGTACCAAAAGTTGCGTAATTTTCCCAGGCAAAAACTGATGTATTTTTTTTTTTAAATCGGTTAAGTATTTTAAAAGTTATGAGCGAATTACTAAAAAACACATAGTTTTTTTCAACATAACCCTAAATTAACTCATATTTTGTGTGATACATAAGAAAGAAAACGGAAATGAAAAAAAAACTGGGAAAAAGGAAAAAAATCTTTACAAAAAAGCTTTAAAATATGTAAAACAAAATCTAAATTTAATTAAAAAAAAGTTCGTTAAGTAATAATAAAAAAATTAATAGTTATTTTTATATAGCATGTGTGTGTGTGTCCATTTTTTGCTTCGTCATATTAACGGGGTTGCCAGACTTTTTTTTTGGCTTTGTCGCCAAATCGGATGTAAAATATCGCCAAAATTCAATTTTGTTCAGATTTCTTAAAAAAAAAATATTTTCATTTAAAAAAATAAATTTTGTTAAATAATAAAAGACAGAAATAAACTTAATGGCAAAAATCGGTCAAATCCGAAAAATTTATATATATATAAAAGAGTAATATGACTGACTGACATACACATTCATCATCGCCCAGCCCAAACCGCTGAAGTTAGAGACTTGAAATTTGGACTGTAGTTTGACCTTCCGGAATAAAGATCCACTAAGGCTGGATTTTTGCCAATGTTGATTCTAAGGGGGTAAAAAGGGTAAAAAACTGTACTTTTGGTACTTTTTATATCTCCCGATATAATGGTCATAGAGACTTGAAATTTGGACTGTATGTTACCCTCCCGCAATATAGATCCACTATGGCTGGAGTTTAGCCAATGGTAAGGGGGTAAAAATGGTAAAAAAAACTGTACTTTTGGTACTTTTTAAATCTTCTGATATAATGATCATAGAGACTTGAAATTTGGACTGTATGTTCACCTCCCGGAATATAGATCCATTAAGGCTGGATTTTTTCCAGTGTTAATTCTAAGGGGGTCAAAAGGGCAAAAAACTGTACTTTTGGTGCTTTTTATATCTCCTTTCCTTGCCAATGTTGATTCTAAGGGGGTAAAAAGGGTAAAAAACTGTACTTTTGGTACTTTTTATATCTCCCGATATAATGGTCATAGAGACTTGAAATTTGGACTGTATGTTACCCTCCCGCAATATAGATCCACTATGGCTGGAGTTTAGCCAATGGTAAGGGGGTAAAAATGGTAAAAAAACTGTACTTTTGGTACTTTTTAAATCTTCTGATATAATGGTCATGGAAACTTGAAATTTGGACAGTATGTTCACATCCTAGAATATAGATCCAGTACGGCTGGATTATTGCCAATGTTGATTCTAAGAGGGTAAAAAGGGAAAAAAATCTGTACTTTTGGCACCTTTTATATTTCCTTAAAAAATTGTCACATAGACTTGAAATTTGGACTGTATGTTCACCTCCCGGAATATAGATCCCCTAAGGCTGGGTTTTTGCCAATGATTTTTCTAATAGGGTAAAAAGTGTAAAAATATGTACTCTTGTAACATTTTATATTTCCTTAAATAATGGTACTAGAAAATGGAAATTTGCAATGTCGGTTCACCTTCCGGAAAAAAGATTCACTAAGGCTCGGGTTTTGCCAATGTTGATTCTACTGAGGTAAAATGGGTAAAAAAGTACTTTTGGTACTTTTTTTTATTTACTGAAATTTTATTCAAACTTGAAATTTAGAATGTAGGATCCCTTAGTGAAATAAAACATTCTGGAACAAGTACTTTCCGAAAATTCTGTACTGTTTTCAAAAAGTACATTTTATAAAAAGTACCTTTTATAAAAGGTTCCTTTATAAAAAGTACCTTTTATAAAAAGTACCTTTTATAAAAAGTACCTTTTATAAAAAGTACCTTTTATAAAAAGTACCTTTTATAAAAAGTACCTTTTATAAAAAGTACCTTTTATAAAAAGTACCTTTTATAAAAAGTACCTTTTATAAAAAGTACCTTTTATAAAAAGTACCTTTTATAAAAAGTACCTTTTATAAAAAGTACCTTTTATAAAAAGTACCTTTTGCAAAAAGTACCTTTTATAAAAAGTACCTTTTATAAAAAGTACCTTTTATAAAAAGTACCTTTTATAAAAAGTACCTTTTATAAAAAGTACCTTTTATAAAAATTACCTTTTATAAAAAGTACCTTTTATAAAAAGTACCTTTTATAAAAAGTACCTTTTATAAAAAGTACCTTTTATAAAAATTACCTTTTATAAAAAGTACCTTTTATAAAAAGTACCTTTAATAAAAAGTATCTTTTATAAAAAGTACCTTTTATAAAAAGTACCTTTTATAAAAAGTATCTTTTATAAAAAGTACCTTTTATAAAAAGTACCTTTTATAAAAAAAAACTTTTATAAAAAATACCTTTTATACCCGAGTAAAAATAAACATATATTACAATATATAACTTGATACAAACATAATAAATTATATATGATTATACATCCGTGAGATATTTTCTAAATTTTTTTAATGCAGTCATATGTAGTAATATATAACTGAATCATGATTCGGATTAAAAGGTGTACGGTTGATATAATTATATAAAATTACATGAGGGTCAATACAAAATTTGTTTTTCTGTTTAATTTAATATAAAATTATATATATCCTATTCTGTTCCATATATAACACTATATGTTTCCATTTAACCAACAATTTTCTAAGTTTTTAAGGCAAAGTATAAGAAACTTTTTAAAATGTTCCTAAACATTTCCTTGTTAGGGTTATGTATATCACCTATCTGGTTCGAAGCGTACCCGAACATTTTTTTGTTTAAGAAAATTATATGTTTGGTGAATGTATCGTTGACCTGTGGTGTAACTCAACCCAAACCAAAAAACACCAGGATTTTACATGTTTTTATGCAATTAGATCTAATTAGATCCACTAATATATGGCAATGTCTGGTCAAAACTCGGATGAAATCAAATCATATTTTATACAAATTGATCTTTTTTAATGCAAAAACATCCACCATTTTTCGGATCAAATTGCGTTTAATTATATATTGTATTACATATCAATATATATTGCATCATACAAAAATTTTTACTCGGGTAAAAAGTACCTTTCATAAAAAATACCTTTTATAAAAAGTACCTTTCATAAAAAATACCTTTTATAAAAAGTACCTTTTATAAAAAGTACCTTTTATAAAAAGTACCTTTTATAAAAAGTACCTTTTATAAAAAGTACCTTTTATAAAAAGTACCTTTTATAAAAAGTACCTTTTATAAAAATTACCTTTTATAAAAAGTACCTTTTATAAAAAGTACCTTTTATAAAATGTACCTTTTATAAAAAGTACCTTTTATAAAAAGTACCTTCTATAAAAAGTACCTTTAATAAAAAGTACCTTTTATTAAAGGTACCGAAAGTACACTTTTTGGTACTTTTTTATTTTCTGAGGTATAAATATAACAAACTTTTTTGTTTTTTAAATCATCACATTGGTGGAGGGTATTTAAAGATTCGGCACAGCCGAATATAGCTTTCTTACTTGTTTTTAATTTAAAAAGTTGCGATTTGCAACTTTGATATCAAACTAGGCTATAAACTTAAAAAAAAAAATTGTTTTGCCTTGAAATTGAGATATTTTGAAAATTTAGCATTATTTTTACATGGCATATGCATTTCGGTAATTTCGAGTGCGCGGATCAATTTAAACAGTGGTGGTGAAAATAAATCTAAAAAAAAAAAATATAAAAAATAAAAACCTTGAAAAGGCAAAAAAATACTTTTTGCTGAAAATTGCTCTTAAGTCGATATACCATAAATTAGTATAAGGGTTCCCAAGTAAGTACTAATTAACATCAGAACCAAGTTTAACCAAGTCTTTTAGTTAGAGCCTTTTAAAGTTGGGTCATTTATATCAAATAAAAAGCTTTTTGAGCTGTGGAAAACACATAAAAAAAGAAGATGGACAAAATACTGATGATTAAGACACAACATCCTAAAACACATTAAAAAATTATTTTTTGCGACAAAAAAAAATTATTCGCGGACAAAAAAAAGTTCCGCGGAAAATTTTTTTTTCGCGAAATTGGTTTATTGTTATATTCTTAACCTACCTACAACATTTTATGAGTTTATACAAAAAATTAAAGATGTTATGGGGTTTTGGCCGGAATTTACCACTGTGCAGTGGTTAAAAATCAGTCCAGTGGTTCAAAGGGTAAAGTAAAACCGTGAATTTCAGATTGATTTCACCTTAAATTCACGTATTAAAAAAACGATAAACAAACTTTAAAAACATTGGTAAGTCAGAAAAAAAATTTGCAAAGTATTTTTGCCACTCAAAAATATTATTACACTAAAAATAGACTCGAAAAAAATTGTACACTGAAAAAAAAAATTACACTAAAAAAAAAATGGTGTCAAATTTTTTTTTTTCTCAAAAATTACTAAAAAAAAGTTTTTTACTTATTTTACAAAGTATTTTTGACACTTAAAAATATTATAACACTAAAAAAAATCACACTCGAAAAAAATTTAAAAGTGAAAAAAAAAAAATTTACACTAAAAAAAAATTTAGTAAATTTTTTTTTTTCTCAAAAATTACTAATAAATAGGGTTCGGACTTTTATGCAAATCCATATTTGTTGCCGTCAGTCTGAGATCAACAAAAACTAAATATCTTTACGAATTAAGAAATTTGCAGTAAAATGGCATCGATTTGTTAGTGCATATTTTTGCATATTTTGCTTTTAGTGCATATTTTTGCATATATTGCTGATATTACATATTTTTGTCGCATATTTTGAAAAAAAAGTGTTTTTTTTTTTTTATTTTATGATATTTTTACATTGCTGTATATATTTTTTATAATGTATGCCTTAAAGTACACAGAAGAAAATATGGGAAAAATGTTGAGTATTTACTTGTTTAAATTTAAAAAAAAAATTGAATAATTTTTTTAATTGACGCAATTAAAAATTTACACAAAAGTTTATAAAAAATTTGAGCAATTAATTTAATAAAAATTTAAAAATTTTTTTAATCTTATTTTTTTCTTTTAGTTTTTTTTTAATTCTTATTTAGGTTATAGTTTTTGTTTAAAATCATCTTTACGAAATTTTTCTATGTCTTTAAGACAAAAATGTATTTAGTAAAAGATTAAAAAAAAAAAATTTTTTTGTGTAAAAAATGTAAAACTTTTTTAAACTTTAAAAAAAAAATATATAAATTTTGAATAATTTTTTTTTTGACAAAATTCAAAACTTAATTTAAAAAAAAAACGAAAAAAATAATGAGAAAAGTAAAGATTTAATTATGTCAATTAAAAATTTACTAAAATTTTTTGGTATACATTTATTAAATTTTTGTTAAAAGTTTACTCAATACCATTAAATCGTTTACTGATGCAAAATTGAGTAATTTTTTACTCAATAGTATTAAAAATTTAATAATTGTTTTTTTCTTTTGGTTACTTTTATAATTTTGTGTTATACGTTATTTGAACTTGAATTTTTGTGTTTATTGTACCTTATTTTCGTTTAAAAGACTAAATTTTTACGTCTTTTATGTTCTTTTTTGGTTTTTCTTCTTATTTTTATTTTATTTTATCATTAATAAATGTTTTAAAAAAATTTTTAAGTGCATATTTTTTAAATTTTTAGCGCATATTTTTCTTTTTTTGGTGAATATTTTATGCGCATAAAACGCGATTTTAACTGCATAAAAGTCCGAACCCTACTAATAAATAAGTTTTTTACGCAAAATAAAATATTTATAATCAGATTGGCAAAACTTTTTGCACTTTAGGAAATTTATTACCACTTTAAAAGGGCATTGTGGCATTTTGAAAGGGCATGGCTTCAGCCAAGTCGAATTTAACATTTCTACTTGTTTTTCAATAAATTTTTCTATGGTAAAATAATTTTTTCACCATAAAATTTTTGTCACAAACATTTTTTCCACCAATTTTTTTTTTTTTTTTTTTTTCAAATAAAGTTTTTCACATTAATGTGTATTATATTGTGAAGTGTAACAATGTACTCGTCAATGCCGAATTTTACTTTTTTACTTGTTATCATTGTGTTTGTGTTATTTTTTCGGTCCATGGAGTGTTTGTTGCCCATTTATTATTGTTGAATTATTTGTTTGTGAGAATGGATGAATGAATGCATGAATATATTTATATTTTTCTGCTGCTGTTTTTACATCAATACAAATTGCCAGCTTCGATGTACATTGAGCACTCAAAAGCAACTATGACAGTATCATAAATTTATATTCGTCACCAAAAAAACTGTGGTACTACAATGGTATTTAAGGTGTTTGTAACAACCACATCAGAGATGGAAACAATATATTACCGTAAAGGTTATTATATTAAACTCTCTACACTCAAAAAAATCTTGTCAGATTACTAGAAAAAGTCTCGTAATCCCATTTTATCAATATTTGACAGTTTTTCTTGTTTTTTAACAAAAAATTTTTGATCGGAATTTACATTTTTTTACAATTTTTTTGTAATTTTACAAATTTTCAAGAAAATTTTATAAAAAAAATAATCTAGTCAATTCAAGAGAATTCCTTGTAAGTTTTATTGCGTCAAAAAGTTGTAAATTTACAATTTTTTTAGTAAATAGTTTGTAAAATAACAAAATTATTGGTAAAAGCTTGTAAAATTACTGGGAATTCTAGTCAAATAGGAGGTAGCAAAATAAAATTACAAACTTTTCTTATCATTTTACAAGGTTTTCCTTGCATTTTACCAAAAAAATTTCAATCGAAATTTTATTTGGTAATTTATGACTGTATCATAAATTTATATTCGTCACCAAACAACTGTGGTACTACAATGGTATTTAAGGTGTTTGTAACAACCAGATCAGAGATGGGAACAATAAATTACCGTAATGGTTATTATATTAAACTCTTTACGTTCAAAAAAACCTTGTCAAATTACTAGAAAAAGTCTCGTAATCCCATTTTATCAATATTTGACAGTTTTCCTTTTTTTTAACAAAAAATTTTTGATCGGAATTTACATCTTTTTTTTTTTATAATATTACAATATTTATGTAATTTTAAAAATTTTCAAGAAAATTTTACTAAAAAAAATCTAGTAAATTCACGAGAATACCTTGTAAATTTTATTGCTCAAAAAAAATTGTAAATTTACAATTTTATTTGTAAAAAGCTTGTAAAATTACAAAAAAGCTCGTAATTTTTACTAGCAATTCTCGTAAAACAGGAGGTAGCAAAAAATCTAGTAAAGTCAAGAGAACTCCTTGTAAGTTTTATCGCGTTAAAAAGTTGTAAATTTACAATTTTATTGGTAAAAAGCTTGTAAAATTACAAGGACTTGTTGTCAAATAGGGGGTAGCAAAAAAAAAGTTACAAACTTTTTTTTTAGTGTGGGTCCAAGTGAAGGACATTAAAACTCTTCTAACATTAAAATATTTCATTTGTTTAACAAAAATAAAAAAAAAAGTTGTAAAAAATTTAGTTTTTTGAGGTTGGTTTAGTTCTTCATGGAGAAACTTTTTCCCCCTGGTCCGATTTTTGCCATTTACAAATTTAACGTACTACTACAGAGGGACGGACATTCATAGAATGTCTTAGAATCGATCAGGAATCAATAATATTTCGATGCGTTACATACGGAACGATAAAGTGAATATACCACTATACTGCGGTTGGAGGGAAAAAACAAAAACCATTTGTGCAAAAAATTAAATGTCAATACTTTATTTATTAACAAAGTATGATCAAAAAACCAATAAATTTCTCACGTGAATAAGTTTTGCATATGAATAATAAACAAAAATATTTTTTGTAGCTCATTTTGTATTGCAAAAATTTAACAGTCATGGCAATAAATAAATGGGCAAATTTACCCGAACACACTTAAAGAAATATGATTCATCACTTACTGTCATCAATTTTTATGAGAAATTCATCATATATGAAAGTGATTTTCTTCAATACGCTGAAACTTGCCCTTAAATTTATGTAAAAATGATGACACTTTTCATAATGTCATCAAAATATGCTGGCATGTAGCCAGGAATTTCTTTCGGTGGGCCCAAATTTGAGGGAATTCTCAGATTCTCATTCCATGTGTAACAAATCGAAATATCGATCGGGGACCCAAAAAGTATATATGGGGCATTCCATGTCAAATCGGACTCTTTGAAAATTTTTTTTTTTATTATCCCAATTTGTTTACAGTTTTTAGTACCCTTTGAAAACTCCTTCGTGGTAAATTTTCAGATTTTTTTGATGACCCGTTCAAAAGATATCGAATTTTTAAAAATTGGTAGTTTGTTCCTTTACTCAAACTTCTTTTACTTATAACTTCTTCAATAAAGGTGCAAATTAATTTTTTTATTTTTTTCAAAATTTTTGTTTTTTTACGTACTTTTACAAATAAAACCCAAAAAAAATTCTTAGAAACGCTCTAGTATGCGATTTTTAAGTTTTAAAATTTAAATCTCATTTTTGAAAATGTTTGTACTCTTCGATTTTTTTTTTAATTTTTTGTGTAAAACTTCTATCGATTCTACAAATTTTTTGCCCAGGAGGATCGTGGGATAACGATTATTACTATTTTTTAACATTTTTTGAAAAAAAATTATTGAAATTTTCCAATCTTAAAATCATTTCTACTGCTCCAATGGCGCGTCATAGAGGGGTCATTTATAAGACCTATCTCCATTAATTTTTACTTTTTAATATTTCCTTGGAACAAACTTATACCCTATCTCCAATTTCTAAAGGGGCTCCCACACAAAAAGATATTTTTTAAAATTTGCTCCAACCGCTCTTACTGCCCTAATAGTGCCCTTAGAGCAACAAAATGTATGAACGACCTACAATATTTTTTTAGTCCAAACATTTTCTCTGAACACACCTATCCTCTATCTCTAATTGTTAAGACAATCTTTTTTATTTTTTGGATATTTGTTTTATTTAATCAGCTTCTACCGGTCCAATGGTGCGTCCGAGAGGGGTCATTAGTGAGACCGACCCCCATTTATTTTTACCCTACAACATGTTTTTAAAACATACCTACGCCCTATATCCACTCCCTAAGTAAGCTCATACAAATAACAGTTGGAGCAAATTTTATAAAAATGTAATTTTGAATGGAAGCCCACTTAGGGAGTGGAGATAAGGCTGTGGTATGTTTAAAAAAATGTTGTAGGGTAAAAATAAATAGTGGTCGGTCTCACTAATGACACCTCTCGGACGCACCATTGGACCGGTAGAAGCTGATTAAATAAAAAAAATTTACAAAAAATAAAAAAAATGTATGGGTACCGCCTTAACAATTAGAGATAGAGGGTAGGTGTGTTCAGAGAAAATGTTTGGACTAAAAAAATATTGTGGGTCGGTCATACATTTTGTATGACATTATTAGGGCACTATTAGGGCAGTTAGAGCGGTTGGAGCAAATTTTAAAAAATGTCGTTTTGTGTGGGAGCCCCCTTAAAAATTGGAGATAGGGTATTAGTTTGTTCCAAAGAAATGTTAAAAAGTAAAAATTAATGGGGGTCGGTCTTATAAATGAACCCCCTATTAACGCACCATTGGAGCAGTAGAAATTATTTTAAGATTGCACTATGGTTTCAAATGCATTTTTTTTTGGCATAAATTCAAAAAATGAAGCAAGGTCACTTGGATTAATTCTGGGATGATTTTTATCTCTTAGCGCAATCAAAAATCGACTGTCAAAAAAAAAAAAAAAAAATTTTTGGGAAAATTTTTTTTTGGAAAAAAATTTTTTGTCGATTTTTTTTTTTGGAAAAAAAAAATTTTTTTATTGAAAAAAATATATTTTTCTTAATTAATTAGCTTGAAGGAAAGTAAAAAAAATTATAAAAAAAATAATTCAAAAACGTGTCACGCAAAAAACAGCAAATTTAGACGAAGTTTGTGCTAAACTAAAATGGAAATTGTGGGAGTTTGCCAAAAAATGCTGGCAAGATGTAAATTTTAATATTAAATATACAATATTGAAAACACTTTCACATTTAAAGACTCATGCAAGTTCGTGCCCAAACACAACTTTTTGTCCACGAAAGATATAAGCTATTTTGGCTCCAAAATCCTCATAATCAAAACACCCAAGAATAACGCCAAGGATGCATTAACTGTAAAACAGGAATTTTTAACAAGAACTAGTATCCTTAGGTTTCAATTTGTCCCTTTAGCGTCTTTATAATTTTATTTTTTCCCATTTGCCGTTTTTATAATTGTAATATTGATTTCACTCCGGTTTTATTATTCGTCTTAAAACTTTCAACTTTGAAAGCCTAGCAAACAGACAGTATTGGCACCAAATTTTTTTCATTACACTTTCTTAATAGCTTATAGTATTGCCATTGAGGAAATGTATAGGCTTTTGAAAATTTGTTAATTTTTTTTTTTTAATTTTTGCCAAAAAAAAAATGGATTTGGAACCATAGTGGATTGGAAAATTACAATAAAATTTTTTCAAAAAATTTAAAAAAATAGTAATAATCGTTATCCCACGATTCTCCTGGGCAAAAAAATTTTAGAATCGATAGAAATTTTACACAAAAAAAGTTCAAAAAAATGGAAGAGTACAAACATTTTCCAAAATGAGATTTAAATTTTAAAACTTAAAAATCTCATACTAGAGCGCTTTTAAGAATTTTTTGGGATTTTTTTTTTTAAAGTAAAAAGCAAAAATTTTGAACAAAAAAAAATTTTAAATTTGGACCATTATTAAAGAAGTTATGAGTAAAAGAATTGTGTAAGGGAAAGAATTGAGAAAAGAATGGAACAAACTACCAATTTTTAAAAATTCGATATCTTTTGAACGGTATATCAAAAAAATCTAAAAATTTACTACGAAGGAGTTTTCGAGGGGTACCTAAAACTGTTAACAAATTGGGAAAATCTAAAAAAAAAAAATTATTCAAAGTGTCCGATTTGACATGGAATGCCCCATATGTATATTATTGATCCATGACAGATTCTTAGATGTAATAATTATGAGATTCAATGAATGTCCGTCCGTCTGTCTGTAAAAACCATGATGCAGCCCGAACCACAGATGTGACTTGTATAAACAATTATTATTTAAATTTAATTTAATGATAATTTTTGGCATTTTTTGAATTTGTCTTTGATCAAAAACTTGATTCTAGTGAATCATAAAGGCATCATCCAAAACACTACGAATAGTCAACAAAAAACATCTATGTTATATGGACCATCAAAACTCAAGTCGCGAAAAAGGTTTTTTTTATTTGGTAACATCTTCTTACGAGATGATTTAGGGGTCTATCTTTTAGTTTATAATGTGGAAACCCTAAACAATAAACTAACTAAAAATTTGTGCAAAGAAGTTTTCGTTTGCAAAATGTTTCTTAACAAAACTCTTATTACAGTATTTGCCCTACAACAATTATAGTCGTTTTGATCAATTTTTTAAATATGCTCAAAGATCACCACTAATGCGAGGGTTAACATTTTCTACAAACATTTTCTTGTCAAAGGCCAAAAGTTCGTGCGATATAAGAAAACGTGTTTTACGAGATAGGGCTATTTGCTTAAAAAATGTCTTTTTAGCAGTAAAATATTTTGTTGGCACACCCAATTTTTTTTGCAAATTCTGAAAAGATTTAAGGTCCATAATATTGACGAATTGCGTTTATTTAAGAACTGAAATACAAAAATTTCGACAAGTGTATTTTTTTTTTTTTTCAAAGAAAAAATTAAGCATTACACCGTCCGAAAGCCAATATTAAACAAGAACCGGATGATATACGTCTGAAAGTAGAGATCAAATGTAGTAAAACTGCATTTACAGTTTTTCATTTCGTGATCCTGTTTTCTTTTATAAGGACTTCAAAGTTTTAAAGGTTACATTTTGTAAAATATTTTTGAAATATTTGTAGGAGGATCTCCCTTAATTTTTCCATTTCTCTGTTCTTTCATATCAGGATAAAAGGATGTGAATAAAATCATTTGAAAACTTTATCAAAATATTTTGTTGAAAATTTTGAATGATAATGAAGGATACATTTTTGAAAGTACGTAACTTACCTCATTTTTCTTGATATATTAAAATTATAAAATAGGATAATTAGGGGAGATCCTCCTCTTTCATTTTCTATCAACAGTGGAATCCTAGGGCAAGTACAAATAATGAAAAAATATTTTATAAAATTTAATCCTCCAAAACTTTAAAGTCCTTTTAAAAGGTAACAGAATCACGAAATGAAAAACTGTAAATGCAGTTTTACTGCATTTAGTCTATAGTTTTAAACGAATAATATCCAGTTATAAGGGTTCAAGTTGAAAAAATGCAGAAGAAAAATTGAATTTCTAAAAATTATAGACATTTCTGGTATTTCCTATACCGGTTTCAAACACCCCAGTTAGTGTTATCATCAGTAGGATTTTAAATGTCGGTTTGTCTTGTTAATGAAAACTGTTTTTTATATATGTGAAAATTTATAGTTTCTACAGAATAAATTTTGACAGTTTCCAGCACTACAATTCTATTTCTAGCAATCTCAACCTCACTTCATACTTTCTTTCAACTTTTTTGTCTCTTACATTATTTCGCAAGGGTTACCAACGTGATCTGGAATTGCAGACACAAATGAAGGAATATGCATTTTCTGTTTCGGGACGTGCCTAATTTCGACATATTTTGTCAGTAATTTTATTTGATTTTTTCTGTAAGTACAGATCGAGCACGGGCTCTAATTGTATTTGTTCGTGTTCAACAACTTTTTTCATTTTTGTCGGACGGTGTTATCGAAACCCAATGAAATCTGTCCTTTGGTTTTTATTGTGTGTGTGTGTGAAAAACCTTTAAATAATTGATTACAATTGCAATGTTATTGGAATGGCTACACAAAACCGAATGTATCTCTTGAAAAATTTTACATGTTTTTTACAATTAAAGTAAATATTTTTCAATCTATTTAATCTGCACAACAATATCAACAGTAAGTTTATTTTGTATCTCATTACTATGCTTAACATGTAAAACAAAAAAATTAAAATAAAAATTATTTGTTTTTTTTTTTGTTAAGTTTTAGCAACAACATATTTGTAAATTTTTCTACTGATTGCATCAAAGTATATAGAGCTTTGTTAAATTTGTTTTCCACTCCCACATATGAGGCATTCCACACCAAATGTCCCGCTTCAGAAAAACATGTGTCCCGTAAATTTCTGAATAGGTTGTTTGGATAGCCCTATATGGAACTAAGAAAATTGCGTTTTTTGTTTTTCTAATTTTCAAAAACTGGGCTTAGAAGGCGTGGTCAAATATTGGAAAAATGGTAAAATTTGTGGCGAGTTGCCTTGATTAAATATTTATCACATTAAAACGGAATGCACCACAATCTCAAAAATTTACATTCTTATATAGTTTTGTATGGGCTATCGAAATAAATTTTTTTTCTTTGGAAAATTTTCAGAACCCGTTCTGAAATTTTCCATTTTTTAAAAAAGTCAATTTATTAAAAATCCGGCCACTTTTTTTATTTTTTTTATTTTTTTTTTTAAGTTTGGATGTTTGTCCATCCACACAAAAAAAATCAGAAAAGCATTTTTCGTTTTTTTCGAGAAAATCGCATTTGAATTTTAAATTTCATAACAATTTTGTAATTTGCTTGTATTTTCTTGTATTAATGTTGCGAATGAGTATTATTAATTTCATGAATATTACTCATTCGCAAAGTTAATACAAGAAAATACAAGCAAATTACAAAATTGTTATGAAATTTAAAATTCAAATGCGATTTTCTCGAAAAAAACGAAAAATGTTTTTCTGATTTTTTTTGTGTGGATGGACAAACATCTAAACTTTAAAAAAAAATTAAAAAAAAGAAAAAAAAAGTTGCCGGATTTTTGATAAATTTACTTTTTTAAAAAATGGAAAATTTCAGAACGGGTTCTGAAAATTTTCCAAAAAAAAAAAAATTTAATCGATAAAAACTATATATGAATGTAAATTTTTAAGATTGTGGTGCATTCCGTTTTAATGTGAAAAATATTTAATCAAGGCCACAAATTTCACCAGTTTTTGAAAAATTGAAAAACCAAAAACGCAATTTTCTATGTTCCATATAGGGCTATCCATACAAGCTATGCAGAAGTTTACGGTACACGTGATTTTTTGCAAATATTTAACAGTTCGCACGGTGTGGTTAAACAAATTTAATTGAAAGGTGGTTACATATGAAATATTTTGCATGTTATGTTAGTTAGCACCCATACGAATAGTTTAAGCCAAATTTGGAAAAAAACGTTGGTGTATTTTGAGATAATATGATTTTTATCTTATTGAATGCTTCGCCAAAACTTGTATTCAAGTGTAACATACTATTAATATTGTTTGATGTCCTGAATCTAAATACTTTACTAAGTTTCTATGACGTCTCAATTTTGAGAAAATCGCGTTTAAAAAAATAGATTTTGCCATTTTCAAAAATGTCACCGACTAGCTAGGGATTTCGTTATACCATTTTTAACAAATTCTAAAAGGTGATATCTTAAAAACGGTTATACCGATTTTTATTCAATATTTGTGGTGTACGAGCAAAAACTAAGAAAAATAATGTATTTAAATATCAAGGAGAACAAAAATTGAGAAAAAAAATATCAAAAAAAATGAACATAAAAAATATCACCATTTAAAGCAAAATTTAAGTGTGGATGTTTCGAGAACCGTTTAAATTCAAAATGTTTAATAATTTTTTTTCATAGTTATTAAATATGAAGAATAGCTAAGTTAATTTTATCTGACAGTAAATTTTATCCGATTGGCCTCATAAGTTTTAAAAGCTTAGTGAAATAAACTTTTCAAAACAAAAAAATGCCAGTCTAATGTACACCTTTACCAATACTTTCCTAAAATCTGCTGATTAAATATTGCTACCTGGGCGCAGCATACATAATTTTAAAAGTTTTTGGAAAATTTTATATTCTTCTCATAAATAAAAAAAAACTTTTAGTTTCTCATTCTAACAAAAATAATAAGTAGTTGGAGAAATTCCATTCATTAAAAAAATTTAACTAAAAAATATAGAAAATTCACTACAGTCAAGGAAAATTGATTACACTGTGCAACACGATTTTTTATCTTGAATGAGACAAAAAAAATAAAGTATACCAACAGTAGAGTAAAATTCCCGAAGGTTTTTGAAAACTTAGCTCGAGTTCTTTTACCATGATAATGTTTTTTGGCTGGTGTCTAATTTTAAAAAAGTTGCAGGACGCCACCTCAGTTTGACTATTTAAGCTAACAATTAACGAAAAAGAAAACAAGAATTACTATTTTCATTTTCTTAAAACCAAAAGTTGTAATAACTTGGGTTTGTAACTTGGATAATAATTCACCTCGTGGTGAATAAACCCGTTTTTCACCAGCTGGTGAATATAAAGTAACATAATTATTTTTCAACAAATAAAATTTTTTTTTCATAATTTTTTTTTTTTTCAACAAAATTTTTTTTTTATAATTTTTTTTTTTTATCATATTTTTTTCATTAATTTTTTTTCATAAAATTTTTTTATCAAATTTATTATTATCAATTTTTTTCTCACCAAAAAATTTTTTTTTTCATATTTTTTCTTCATCAATTTTTTTTTACATCAAAAAATTTTTCTTTTCGAAAAATTCATCAAAAACTTTTTTTCATCAACATTTTTTTTCGGTGACATGACATAAGCCCCACGGACATAATCCCCATTTCCGTTATGGGGACTATGACCAAATTCATTTCGGTCATAATCCCCATAATGGTAGTGGGGACTATGACCGAAAATTATTTGGACATAATCCCAATAAAAAACGGACATAATTCCCAGATTTATGGGGACAATGACCACGTAAAAAATGGCCATAATCCCCATTATGGGGATTATATCTTCTATACTAGTTGGTCATAATCCCCAAAATTAAAAGAATTTTTTTTTACTTAAAAGTTTTCCTGCGTAGCCGGCCTTTGGCCGGGCTTAGGGATTACAAACACCATGCATTAAAACAACCCTCTCTGCAAAAAACGGGGATTATGACCAAAATTGCTTTGAACTTACTCCCCATAATGTGAATGGGGGCTATGACCGAAAAAAGTTTGGTCGTAATCCCAACAAGGAACGGACATAATCCCCATCCCGTTTTGGAAACGGTCATAGTCCCCACAACTATTATGGGGATTATGACCGTAATGAATTCGGTCATAATCCACATTTCCGTTATGGAGTTAATGTCCGTGGGGATTATGTCCTGTCACCTTTTTTTTACCAAAAATTTTGGGTTCATTAAATTTTTTTAACATAATTTTGTTTTTCGTGAAAAAAATCATTTTTTTTACCAAAACTACTTTTTCACCAAGTTTAAGCTTTTCGCATACAAATTTTTCATTTGTTTATCAAATGTACATAAAACAAGTGAGAGTGGTGTATTCTTTGGTGCCGAATCTTTTATACTCTCCAAAATGTAAAAACACTTTTTTACACTTATTTTTGCACTCACTTACGAAATGTACAGGATTCTTTAGTGAAAAAAATCATTCTGGAAAATGTACTTTTTAGAAATTGCGCAGGTCCTTTTACTGATTTCTGAAATAATGGTCTAAAAACTTGAAATTGGGAAAGTAGGATTCTCGAAACGTACTTTTAGGAAATTTCGTTTCAAAGGAGGTAAAAGGGATATAAAAGATGTACTTTTGGTACTTTCTATATTTCCTGCAATAATAGTTCTAGGAACCTAAAATTTGGAATGTAGGATTCTTTAGTGAAAAAACATTCTGGAAAAAGTACTTTTTCGAAAAATTTTGTACTTTTAATATACCCGGAAATAATGATCCTAGAAACTTGAAATTTGGAATGAAGGATTCTTTGGTGATAAATTATTCTAGAAAACATAAAAATACCGTTGGTACTTTTTATGTTTTCATAAATAATGGTCTAGAAACTTGATATTTGGAAAGTAGGATTTTTGTAAAGTACTTTTTGGAAATGTCGTTGCTAAGAGGGGTAAAAGGAATAAAAAGTGTACACTCAAAATAATAACTCTGTTAAATTACAGAAAAACTCTGCTAATTTAACAGAGTACACCATACTTTTCCAGCCAACAACATTTCTTGGTAATTTTACTAAAAAACACTGTAAAATGATTTAAACCAAAAAAAAAAACTGTTAATTTACAGAGTTTATAGTAAAATATTGGTTAAATATGAAAGCTTTTTGACAGAGAAAATTCTGTAATTTTACTTTAAAACTCTGTCAAATGATTTGGACAAAAAATAAATTGTTAATTTACAGAGTTTCTAGTAAAATATTGGTTAAATAAACCACCATTTAGCAGAGAAAACTATGTAAATTTACATATATTTGTAAAATGAATTTGATGCAAAAAAAAAAAAAATTACTGACAAAACTCTGCAAATTTACAGAGTTTAGTTAAATGATAATATGCATTTAACTTAACTCAGTAAATTTGCAGAGTTTTGTCAGTATTTTTTTTTGCATGTAAAATTGTTATAAGATTTCTGAAAATATTTTTTTTGATAATTTTTTTTTGCTACTTTTCAACTTATTCTCAAAAAACAAATAAACAGATCAAATTTTGATGTTTGGTAACAAAAACAAAAACTACTCAAAACAGAAAACTTTTTTGGTTATAAAAAAAATACGAAGTATTTTGCTTATATCTGTATTTTAGCAGAAAACTCTGTTAATTATCTGTAAAATGAAGATTACAAGGTAAATAGTAATACTTAAAACAGAGGAAACTTTGTCTTTTTGTCACAACAAAATGCAAAGTATTTTCTTTAAATCTGTATTTTGACAGAAAACTCTGTCAAATGTCTGTTGAATTGAGATTACAGTCATTTTAGAGAGTATTTTATAGAGTTATTATTTTGAGTGTACTTTTGGATTTTGAAATTTTGGTAAAAAAAAATCATTCTGGAAAATGTACTTTTTGGAAATTCCGTTTCTAAATAGGTTAAAAAAATTTGTACTTTTACTACTTTTTGTATATCATAAAATAATAGTCCTAAAATTTTAATGTGAAAAATATACTAGAATTATTTTTTAGCTGAAATAATATGCAAAGAAGTACATATTTTGAAATTCAAAATTTTAGGGTAAAAAGGGGGTACATAAATTGGTAAAAGTGGGGTAAAAAGGGACTTTTTATATCTCCAAGATAAAAACTTAGGATTTTTTTTATTTCTTTAATGCATGTAATATGGAAAATAATGAAACTTACATAAAACGAAATGAGATGGAACTGGGAACGAAATGAAATAAAATGGCAAACAAAATAGAATGGAGCAAGGAATTATATGGAATGATAATTTTTTTCAAACCAGGGTTTTTTATAATTGAATTTTTGAAATTGTTCGTAATAGGTATTTTTGTAATATTTTCATGACCACATCCAGGAAAATGAAAATATGGATACAAATGATACCGATTTAATTCGAGGCTCTGCCTCACCGACTGGTGCTGGTCCTAGCACTGGTCTTAGGGTTGCGACCTTGAAGTCCGACCTTGATTCTGGTAGAGGTGCTCAGGCTAATATTGGTGGTAAAAAGAAAAAGAAACTTAAACCATCAAAGGTCAGGCACAACCAGAGACGGCTTTGTTTGAAAATAATTAACAGACTAAGCCAACTTGATGGAACGAAGCTCTCCGAACGTGAGAGCGCGTCGCTATCATGGGCGAAAGGAGTCATTGAAGAACAGGACAAACTTTCGGCAATGCGCGCATCTGACAAACAGAGCGCCGTTTCGGCCTCGTCATCGAAGTCTGGTAAAAGGTTGCGCTCGCCCGACGAGAAACCTTTACCTAAGAGATCTAAGGTGACCGGCAACGTCTGGACTCAGTCTTTTAGTGAAGTGGTTAAAGGTAACTTCGTTAGGGCTGTGATAAACAGGCAAAATGGGGATTGTAGTATTCCAAGGGACAAGTGGAATTTAGTTGAAACTAAACTAAATGAAATCTACTATAGGCTCCTTGAGAGTATGCCTGATTTTCTCCCTACTACTGTCAACGCAGGTTGGTATCAGGGGCGAGTAAAACTCGTTGCTTTTGGGAACGAAAGATCCGCAGCCGTGTTTAAGGTTGCCATTAGCCAAGTGGGAGAGTTATGGCCTGGAGCCAGACTGGACGTTGTGGAAAAACATGATATCCCCTCGCAACCCAGAGCTCATGCATGGATCCCAATGGCTACAAATGACACTGCGGTGATTCTTAAGATGATAAAAGTCTGCAATCCTGACCTTCCAACTCAGAATTGGCAAATTGCCAGATTGGGTGAGATGGAGGGCGCTCGTCGTCAAGCAGTGGTTTTGGTTAATGAGGAATCGCTTCCGCTTTTAGCCAGGACTGACGGCATTATTAGATTTGGATTTTTTCATATAAGAGTCAATGTCTACAAGGGCGACCAGAAGACTATTTTGGACGCACCCAAGCCAGTGGCAGAGTCGGCTGGGGAGGAGAATCTGGAAAAGGTTGATATTCAGCTGGCCGATTCTAGGCTGATGGGAGATGCATCTGGCATTTTTGAAACCGAATCTGGTAACGAATGCGACCTCTGTGATGGCATGGAGGATAAAGCCGATGCCACGATGGGTGACATTCAGGACGAGGCCCATGCAGTGAGGAATTCGGAGAGTTCTGTTGCCTCCGATTCAGAACAGATGGGATATATATCTGGCTTATTCGAAACCGAATCTGGGGACGAATGCGACCTCTATGATAACACGGAGGATGAAGCCAATAACACGGTGGTGGAAAGGATGGTGGAAAAAAAGCAAGATGTTGCGGTTCCTACAAATAAACCTCCATCACTGTAAGGCAGCCTCAGCTGCACTCTTGCTGCGCCTGACGACAGGAGCAGTTGACTTGGTTTTTATCCAAGAGCCCTGGGTGCGGGGTGGCAGGGTTTGCGGATTGAAGACCCCTGGGTTTAAGTTGGTGGTTGCCAAAGGTGAGGGCTCACCAAGAGCCTGCATCTTGGCAAAAAATGGCTTAAATATATTCTTTTTATCAACTTTTAGTGATATGGATGTTACAGCGGCTAGCTTAGAGCTTCATGGGAAGTCTATTTGTCTCGCCTCTGCGTATTTTCCTAATCCGGGGTCAATACCCCCGGAGAAGGTTGTCGGTCTAATTCGGGAGTCTGAATCTAGGGGACACCAGTTAGTAGTGTGTTGTGATGCTAATGCACATCATTCGATATGGGGAAGTACAGACACAAATGATAGAGGCGAATCACTTTTGGAGTTTTTGTTAAGCACTAACCTCTATATTTGTAACAAGGGTGGTGAACCAACTTTCGTTACAAGTACGCGGCAAGAGGTTCTTGACGTAACACTTATATCAGATACATTGTCTGATAGAATTGATGACTGGAGAGTTTTGGAGGAGCATTCTTTCTCAGATCATCGCTACATTGAGTTTTTACTCAGGGAGCGTGCCCCGGTAGAGACAGTCTCTAGAAATCTGAGGAGAACAAACTGGGTGAAATATAGGGAGACTTTTTCTTTGCTTTTGGATGAAGTACCCTTATCTAAACCACATAGTTTGGCGCAAATTGACTGTCTGGTTGACCATATAACAAATGTTTGTAATAGGTGCCTGGATGCGTCTTGCCCTTCTGCAAAGCCTAGAGGGAAAAAAAAGCCACCTCGGTTTTCAAATGAGTTGCAGACGAGCAGAGATTCCTGCAGAAAGCTCTTTAATAAGGCTAAATTTTCAAGAGCGGACGAGGACTGGTCTGCATACAGGCTGCAACTTAAGAGTTATAAAAAGATGATCAGAAATGCAAAATGTGATTCTTGGAAAAACTTCTGTGGAAGCATAGAAGACGTTTCTGAGGCATCCAGGCTGCGCAAGGTTCTGGCTTCTTGTCCTTGCACCCTGGGATACCTGAAAGATCCTAATGGGGTGTGGTCTTCCTCCAGTGGAGAGTCGCTGGATCTCCTTTTAAACACGCATTTTCCGGGCAATTCCATGACGCCGTTTCAAGCTTTGGAACGTTTTGACGCCCAAGCATCTGAAATTGCTTCGGAAATAATAAATATGCCAACATTAATCTGGGCGATAAAAAGCTTCAGGCCCTATAAATCCCCGGGACCTGATGGTATAATCCCGGCTGAGTTGCAGCAAGTGTCGGACTATATAGCCCCGTTGCTGTATAATCTATACACAGCATGCATCAACTGGTCGTACATTCCTTTAAAATGGAGGGATACCAGAGTCGTATTTATCCCGAAGACTGGGAAAAGTTCCCACACAGCTCCGAAGGATTTCAGACCAATTAGTCTGTCTTCTTTTTTGTTAAAGACAATGGAACGAATGATAGACTCATATTTGCGTAGAGTGATTGACCCGAGGTTGCTTTCGACAAAGCAACATGCATACAGCAAGGGACGATCAACGGAAACAGCTCTTCATGAGCTCGTTGGTACCATCGAGAGATCGCTTTCGGTAAAGGAGTACACTATGGTGGCCTTTCTTGATATTGAGGGGGCTTTTAATAATATCATCCCAGAATCGATAATATTGGCATTGTCTGGTCTGGGAGTAAAGCGTGAAATCGTTTTAATGGTGGAAAGCCTACTTGCCAGTAGACGTATAACGTCTGAATTGGGAGCGTCCGTCATATCTCGATTTGTCAATAGGGGCACACCACAAGGAGGTGTTCTTTCGCCGCTTCTTTGGAACCTGGCACTGAATTCAATGCTGCCATCTCTAGAAGCATGTGGTTGCCATGTTGTCGCATATGCTGACGATGTCGCGATAGCGGTAAAGGGGAAGCATCTGCCAACATTGAGGGACATTCTTCTCTGAAAGATCTGTCTAAATGGGCAAGTGACTGTGGGCCAGGAGTTAATCCAAGTAAAACAAGCTTGTTTTGTTTACAAGGAAAAATAAGATTCCTGCTTTTGATCCTATTTCTCTGGATGGCACTGAAATCACCTTCTCAGATGGAGCCAAGTATCTTGGAGTATTTCTAGATAGGAAGTTGAATTTCAGGCGTAATATTGAGGAACGGGTGAGAAAAGCAACGATTGCTTTATATTCCTGTAAAAGGGCCATTGGAAAACGATGGGGTTTTAGCCCTCAAGTCGTTCATTGGATCTATACAGCAGTGGTGCGTCCAATTTTGCTGTATGGAATTATTGTCTGGTGGCCTGCTTTAGAAACAAAAGCGAACTGTGTTTTTATCACGAAGGTACAGAGAATGGCGTCGATGTGCATCACTGGTGCTCTTCGTACTACACCTACGGCTGCATTAGAAATCCTTCTTCACCTGATACCATTGGACATATTGGGTAGGCAGTATGCGGCTGCGTCGGCAATTCGACTTAATAGCACGCTGCAAAGGAGGAGCAGCGATTGTGGCCATAGCGCGATCTTAAAGAAGATAACAATACCACAAAATGTGGACTGGCGCTCAAACACTTTACCACTATGATACCATCCAGGGAGTCTTGGATGGGGGACATTCCGGGTAGTGGAGCCACCATAAATTTTTACACAGATGGATCGAGGCTGCACGAACAAGTGGGATTTGGAGTCTATTCGGAAGAGCTTGGATTGAGCCTGGCTCGAAGATTGCCAGATCATTGCAGTGTTTACCAGGCAGAGATGCTGGCAATAAAGGAAGTGGCTGACTGGTTGAGCTGCAATGTCTTGTCTACAACCGCAGTCAACATCTATACTGAAAGTCAAGCCGCGGTAAAGTTCCTGGATTCAATGTTTCTGAAAGCAAGATCTGCCCTTAACTGCCGCACGTTTTTAAATGAGATGGCCAAGCAGTTTAACATACGACTCATATGGGTCCCAGGGCACAGAGACATTCCAGGGAATTGCAAACCCGATGAGCTTTCAAGACTAGGAACTACCTTACAGGTTCCAACAGAATTGGAATGTGTTGGTATGCCTCTAGAAACTTGCAAGCAAAACCTACGGCTTTGTTCAGCGACGGAGACTAATCAAAGATGGGCAAATGAATGGACGTGTGAGACAACACGACTGATTTGGCCTTCTCTTAATCAGGGGCGCACAAGTGAGCTGATATCGCTTCCAAGAGGAGAGATTTCGACGGTGGTTTCTATAATTACCGGACACTGTCTTATAGGGAAGCACGCAGAGCGGTTAAATGTGCCGTCGAATGACTTTTGCCGAAGTTGCATGGATGAAGAGGAGTTGGAAACTATCTGGTCAGAGACTTGCTTCACTGGGATCTAGGGAGCTGTACGATCTTTCTGATTTGTCGGATGTCAAAATTCAACATCTAAGGAGTTTCATAAGTGGCTCAAACTGGTTTAACGACAGGGACTAGTAGGGAAACCTATTACGGTCCCGTGGTATCACAATGGACCTCAGAGTCTACGTGTGTTGACGTAAAACGTCAGCAGCCACTTACAACCTAACCTAACCTAACTCGCCACAAATTTGACCATTTTTCCAATATTTGACCACGCCTCCTAAGCCCAGTTTTTGAAAAATTGAAAAACCAAAAACGCAATTTTCTAAGTTCCATATAGGGCTATCTATACAACCTATTCAGAAGTTTACGGTACACATGTTTTTTCGCTGGATATTTGGTGTGGAATGCCTCATATGTACAAAACTCAAAAAATAATAAAAACTTTCTTTCTTATTAATACTAAATAACATTTTCTTTTTCTTGTAACTTGTTTTTTTTTTTTTCTAGATTTTCCTGTTGTAAAAATGACGATAAAATGGCGACAGAAATACAAAAACAGAAAAGATATGGACCAACAACAATGCCACATACAAAAAATACAAATAGAGTCAAAAGCAGCAACAACAAAACCAACAACAGCAATATTATCAAAAGCAATAAGCAACGATTTTTATCAAAACAACAGCAACATTATTAGCCACAAGAGCAGGAGTTGCAGCAATATTGTGGATATAGAAGACGACGATGTGGCACAAGTGAACAAATACAATTCTACTAATGTTTGTAAACAACAACAACAACAGCATGAGACGCAGCAACAACACCAGCAATATTTTAACAACTGCTGTTCTAAAACTAAACAACATACAAACACATATGGTGGCAACACAAATGAAGGAAAAAATTTATATCGGCAGCAACAACAACAATATGAATTGCAGCAAGATTCAACATTGAGACAACAATGTAAAACAGCAACAACAACAATGGTTGATAGAGAAAAAGCAATAACAATAAAATGGCGCCATTCACTGCCTCAGCCACACAAAAACAAACAAACTTGCAGCCACAATAGTAGCAGCAGTACCACTAGCGGTGACAGCAATTGCATGCGGAATTTTAAACAAAGTTGTTGTTTTAGTTATTGTTGTTGTAGTAGTACTGGTACACCAAATATAACAACGACCATTGACACTTTATTAACTCCCTTGTATACTGCCACAAGTGCACTAACAAAACCAACAACAGAATCAGTAGCGGCAGCAACAGCAACACCATCAACAGCAGCTGCAACAATAATGGATTGTGAAATTCAACGAAAATCAAGAATTGTCGTTGATACTTCTTTGCATATAAAATCAACACTTGCCACAAACATTGCCACAACAATGATGACATACCACAAACTGCCAACATTTTTTATATTATTCATTTGTTTATTTGCAACAGCAGTAACAGCAACTTCAACAGCATCATCATCATCATCATCGTCAACATTTAACCTTAACAATTCCTCAACACAATCACAAGACTTACCTGTGGTAGCTGCTGTATTAACCTCATCATCATCATTATCATCGTCGTCGTCATCAACAACAACACATAATATCACTGCCAAATCCCTACCCATGTTGGCTTCAACCATTCCACAATGTTCCCTCTCCGAATATAGTTGTACAAATGGTCGTTGTGTACCTTTAAGTAAATTTTGTAACAATATCAATGACTGTGGTGATGGTAGTGATGAACCACGATTTTGCACACGTAAGTTTTAAATTTAAATTTTGTTTTAAACTTAAGAATTTTGAAAATTTATTTTTAAGACGTTTAAATTTTAAGATTTTAAGAATAGGATTCTCAAATTATTTTTACCTACAAAACATGAAATTGAAAATTTTTTTCCTAGAGCAAAAGTCATAGGTTCTGACATATTTTTCTTATGGAAAAAGTTTCAGATTCTACGATATTTTTCTTATATAGAGAAAGTCTCAGATTCCGAGACATTTAGGATAAATGTTCTGAAACATTTTTTCTTTAAAAAAAAAAATCTCAGATTCTGAGAAATTTTTCCTATATAGAAAACAGTCTCAGATTCAGAGAGATTTTTCCTAAATGGAAAAAGTCTCACAGTCTGAGACATTTTTTCTATACAGAAAAAGTCTCAGATTCTCAGACATTTTTTCTATACAGAAAAAGTCTCAGATTCTCAGACATTTTTTCTATACAGAAAAAGTCTCAGATTCTGAGACATTTTTTCTATACAGAAAAAGTCTCAGATTCTGAGACATTTTTTCTATACAGAAAAAGTCTCGGCTTCCCAAACATTTTTTCTATACAAAAAAAGTCTCAAATTCTGAGACATTTTTTCTATACAGAAAAAGTCTCACATTCTGAGACATTTTTTCTATACAGAAAAAGTCTCGGCTTCTGAAACATTTTTTCTATACAAAAAAAGTCTCAAATTCTGAGACATTTTTTCTATACAGAAAAAGTCTCACATTCTGAGACATTTTTTCTATACAGAAAAAGTCTCGGCTTCTGAAACATTTTTTCTATACAAAAAAAGTCTCAAATTCTGAGACATTTTTTCTATACAGAAAAAGTCTCAGATTCTGAGACATTTTTTCTATACAGAAAAAGTCTCAGATTCTGAGACAATTTCTCTTTACAGAAAAAGTCTCAGATTCAATATAGAAAAAGGCTTAGATTCTGAGACATTTTTTCTATACAGAAAAATCTCAGATTCAATATAGAAAAAGGCTTAGTTTCTGAGACATTTTTTTCTATACAGAAAAAATCTCAGATTCTGAGAAATTTTTTCTATACAGAAAAAGTCTCAGATTCTGAGACATTTTTTCTATACAGAAAAAGTCTCAGAATCTGAGACATTTTTTTAATACAAAAAAAGTCTCACATTCTGAGACATTTTTTCTATACAGAAAAAGTCTCGGCACCTGAAACATTTTTTCTATACAGAAAAAGTCTCAGATTCTGAGACATTTTTTCTATACAGAAAAAGTCTCAGATTCTGAGACATTTTTTCCATAAAGAAAAAGTCTCAGATTCTGAGACATTTTTTCTATACAGAAAAAGTCTCAGATTCTGAGACATTTTTTCTATACAGAAAAAGTCTCAGATTCTGAGACATTTTTTCTATACAGAAAAAGTCTCAGATTCTGAGACATTTTTTCTATACAGAAAAAGTCTCAGATTCTGAGACATTTTTTTTATACAGAAAAAGTCTTAGATTCTGAGACATTTTTTCTAAACAGAAAAAGTCTCAGATTCTGAGACATTTTTTCTATACCGAAAAAGTCTCAGATTCTGTAACATTTTTTCTATACAGAAAAAGTCTCAGATTCTGAAACATTTTTTCTATACAGAAAAAGTCTCAGATTCTGCGACATTTTTTCCATAAAGAAAAAGTCTCAGATTCTGAGACATATAGAAAAAATGTCTCAGAATCTAAGACTTTTTCTGTATAGAAAAAATGTTTTAGAATCTGAGACTTTTTCTGTATAGAAAAAATGTCTCAGAATCTGAGACTTTTTCTGTATAGAAAAAATGTCTCAGAATCTGAGACTTTTTCTGTATAGAAAAAATGTCTCAGAATCTGAGACTTTTTCTGTATAGAAAAAATGTCTCAGAATCTGAGACTTTTTCTGTATAGAAAAAATGTCTCAGAATCTGAGACTTTTTTTGTATAGAAAAAATGTCTCAGAATCTGAGACTTTTTCTGTATAGAAAAAATGTCTCAGAATCTAAGACTTTTTCTGTATAGAAAAAATGTCTCAGAATCTGAGACTTTTTCTGTATAGAAAAAATGTCTCAGAATCTGAGACTTTTTCTGTATAGAAAAAATGTCTCAGAATCTGAGACTTTTTCTGTATAGAAAAAATGTCTCAGAATCTGAGACTTTTTCTGTATAGAAAAAATGTCTCAGAATCTGAGACTTTTTCTGTATAGAAAAAATGTCTCAGAATCTGAGACTTTTTCTGTATAGAAAAAATGTCTCAGAATCTGAGACTTTTTCTGTATAGAAAAAATGTCTCAGAATCTGAGACTTTTTCTGTATAGAAAAAATGTCTCAGAATCTGAGACTTTTTTTCTGTATAGAAAAAATGTCTCAGAATCTGAGAATTTTTCTGTATAGAAAAAATGTCTCAGAATATGAGACTTTTTCTGTATCGAAAAAATGTCTCAGAATCTGAGACTTTTTCTGTATAGAAAACATGTCTCAGAATCTGAGACTTTTTCTGTAAAGAAAAATTGTCCCAGAATGTGAGACTTTTTTTGTATTAAAAAAATATCTCAGAGTCTGAGACTTTTTCTGTATAGAAAGAATGTCTCAGAATCTGAGACTTTTTCTGTATAGAAAAAATGTCTCAGAATCTCAGACTTTTTCTGTATAGGAAAAATGTCTCAGAATCTGACACTTTTTCTGTATAGAAAAAATGTCTCAGAATCTGCGACTTTTTCTGTATAAAAAACCGTCTCAGAATCTGAGACTTTTTCTGTATAGAGACATTTTATTCTGAGACATTTTTTCTATACAGAAAAAGTCTCAGATTCTGAGACATTTTTTCTATACAGAAAAAGTCTCAGATTCTGAGACATTTTTTCTATACAGAAAAAGTCTCAGATTCTGAGACATTTTTTCTATACAGAAAAAGTCTCAGATTCTGAGACATTTTTTCTATACAGAAAAAGTCTCAGCTTCTGAGACATTTTTTCTATACAGAAAAAGTCTCAGCTTCTGAGACATTTTTTCTATACAGAAAAAGTCTCAGATTCTGAGACATTTTTTCTATACAGAAAAAGTCTTAGATTCTGAGACATTTTTTCTATACAGAAAAAGTCTCAGATTCTGATACATTTTTTCCATAAAGAAAAAGTCTCAGATTCTGAGACATATAGAAAAAATGTCTCAGAATCTAAGACTTTTTCTGTATAGAAAAAATGTTTTAGAATCTGAGACTTTTTCTGTATAGAAAAAATGTCTCAGAATCTGAGACATTTTCTGTATAGAAAAAATGTCTCAGAATCTGAGACATTTTCTGTATAGAAAAAATGTCTCAGAATCTGAGACATTTTCTGTATAGAAAAAATGTCTCAGAATCTGAGACATTTTCTGTATAGAAAAAATGTCTCAGAATCTGAGACATTTTCTGTATAGAAAAAATGTCTCAGAATCTGGTACTTTTTCGGTATAGAAAAAATGTCTCAGAATCTGAGACTTTTTCTGTATAGAAAAAATGTCTCAGAATCTGAGACTTTTTCTGTATAGAAAAAATGTCTCAGAATCTGAGACTTTTTCTGTATAGAAAAAATGTCTCAGAATCTGAGACTTTTTCTGTATAGAAAAAATATCGCAGAATCTGAGACTTTTTTGGTATAGAAAAAATGCCAGATTCTGAGACATTTTTCTATACAGAAAAAGTCTCAGATTCTGAGACATTTTTTCTATACAGAAAAAGTCTCAGATTCAATATAGAAAAAGTCTTAGATTCTGAGACATTTTTTTTTATACAGAAAAAGTCTCAGATTCTGAGAAATTTTTTCTATACAGAAAAATTTGCAGTTTCTGAGTCATTTTTCTATACATAAAAAGTCTCTGATTCTGTGAGATTTTTTCTATACAGAAAACGTCTCAGATTCTGAGGCATTTTTTCTATACCAAAAAAGTCTCAGATTCTGCGATATTTTTTCTATACAGAAAAAGTCTCAGATTCTGAGACATTTTTTCTATACAGAAAAAGTCTCAGATTCTGAGACATTTTTTCTATACAGAAAAAGTCTCAGATTCTGAGACATTTTTTCTATACAGAAAAAGTCTCAGATTCTGAGACATTTTTTCTATACCGAAAAAGTACCAGATTCTGAGACATTTTTTCTATACAGAAAATGTCTCAGATTCTGAGACATTTTTTCTATACAGAAAATGTCTCAGATTCTGAGACATTTTTTCTATACAGAAAATGTCTCAGATTCTGAGACATTTTTTCTATACAGAAAATGTCTCAGATTCTGAGACATTTTTTCTATACAGAAAAAGTCTCAGATTCTAAAACATTTTTTCTATACAGAAAAAGTCTTAGATTCTGAGACATTTTTTCTATATGTCTCAGAATCTGAGACTTTTTCTTTATGGAAAAAATGTATCAGAATCTGAGACTTTTTCTGTATAGAAAAAATGTCTCAGAATCTAAGACTTTTTCTGTATAGAAAAAATGTCTCAGAATCTGAGACTTTTTCTGTATAGAAAAAATGTCTCAGAAGCTGAGACTTTTTCTGTATAGAAAAAATGTCTCAGAAGCTGAGACTTTTTCTGTATAGAAAAAATGTCTCAGAATCTGAGACTTTTTCTGTATAGAAAAAATGTCTCAGAATCTGAGACTTTTTCTGTATAGAAAAAATGTCTCAGAATCTGAGACTTTTTCTGTATAGAAAAAATGTCTCAGAATCTGAGACTTTTTCTGTATAGAAAAAATGTCTCAGAATCTGAGACTTTTTCTGTATAGAAAAAATGTCTCAGAATAAAATGTCTCTATACAGAAAAAGTCTCAGATTCTGAGACGGTTTTTTATACAGAAAAAGTCGCAGATTCTGAGACATTTTTTCTATACAGAAAAAGTGTCAGATTCTGAGACATTTTTCCTATACAGAAAAAGTCTGAGATTCTGAGACATTTTTTCTATACAGAAAAAGTCTCAGATTCTGAGACATTCTTTCTATACAGAAAAAGTCTCAGACTCTGAGATATTTTTTTAATACAAAAAAAGTCTCACATTCTGGGACAATTTTTCTTTACAGAAAAAGTCTCAGATTCTGAGACATGTTTTCTATACAGAAAAAGTCTCAGATTCTGAGACATTTTTTCGATACAGAAAAAGTCTCATATTCTGAGACATTTTTTCTATACAGAAAAATTCTCAGATTCTGAGACATTTTTTCTATACAGAAAAAAAGTCTCAGATTCTGAGACATTTTTTCTATACAGAAAAAGTCTCAGATTCTGAGACATTTTTTCTATACAGAAAAAGTCTCAGATTCTGAGACATTTTTTCTATACAGAAAAAGTCTCAGATTCTGAGACATTTTTTCTATACAGAAAAAGTCTCAGATTCTGAGACATTTTTTCTATACAGAAAAAGTCTCAGATTCTGAGACATTTTTTCTATACAGAAAAAGTCTCAGATTCTGAGACATTTTTTCTATACAGAAAAAGTCTCAGATTCTGAGACATTTTTTCTATACAGAAAAAGTCTCAGATTCTGAGACATTTTTTCTATACAGAAAAAGTCTTAGATTCTGAGACATTTTTTCTATACAGAAAAAGTCTCAGATTCTGAGACATTTTTTCTATACAAAAAAAGTCTCAGATTCTGAGACATTTTTTCTATACAGAAAAAGTCTCAGATTCTGAGACATTTTTTCTATACAGAAAAAGTCTCAGATTCTGAGACATTTTTTCTATACAGAAAAAGTCTCAGATTCTGAGACATTTTTTCTATACAGAAAAAGTCTCAGATTCTGAGACATTTTTTCTATACAGAAAAAGTCTCAGATTCTAAAACATTTTTTCTATACAGAAAAAGTCTCAGATTCTGAGACATTTTTTCTATACAAAAAAAGTCTCAGATTCTGAGACATTTTTTCTATACAGAAAAAGTCTCAGATTCTGAGACATTTTTTCTATACAGAAAAAGTCTCAGATTCTGAGACATTTTTTCTATACAGAAAAAGTTTCAGATTCTGAGACATTTTTTCTATACAGAAAAAGTCTCAGATTCTGAGACATTTTTTCTATACAGAAAAAGTCTCAGATTCTGAGACATTTTTTCTATACAGAAAAAGTCTCAGATTCTGAGACATTTTTTCTATACAGAAAAAGTCTCAGATTCTGAGACATTTTTTCTATACAGAAAAAGTCTTAGATTCTGAGACATTTTTTCTATACAGAAAAAGTCTCAGATTCTGAGACATTTTTTCTATACAAAAAAAGTCTCAGATTCTGAGACATTTTTTCTATACAGAAAAAGTCTCAGATTCTGAGACATTTTTTCTATACAGAAAAAGTCTCAGATTCTGAGACATTTTTTCTATACAGAAAAAGTCTCAGATTCTGAGACATTTTTTCTATACAGAAAAAGTCTCAGATTCTGAGACATTTTTTCTATACAGAAAAAGTCTCAGATTCTGAGACATTTTTTCTATACAGAAAAAGTCTCAGATTCTGAGACATTTTTTCTATACAGAAAAAGTCTCAGATTCTGAGACATTTTTTCTATACAGAAAAAGTCTCAGATTCTGAGACATTTTTTCTATACAGAAAAAGTCTTAGATTCTGAGACATTTTTTCTATACAGAAAAAGTCTCAGATTCTGAGACATTTTTTCTATACAAAAAAAGTCTCAGATTCTGAGACATTTTTTCTATACAGAAAAAGTCTCAGATTCTGAGACATTTTTTCTATACAGAAAAAGTCTCAGATTCTGAGACATTTTTTCTATACAGAAAAAGTCTCAGATTCTGAGACATTTTTTCTATACAGAAAAAGTCTCAGATTCTGAGACATTTTTTCTATACAGAAAAAGTCTCAGATTCTGAGACATTTTTTCTATACAGAAAAAGTCTCAGATTCTGAGACATTTTTTCTATACAGAAAAAGTCTCAGATTCTGAGACATTTTTTCTATACAGAAAAAGTCTCAGATTCTGAGACATTTTTTCTATACAGAAAAAGTCTCAGATTCTGAGACATTTTTTCTATACAGAAAAAGTCTCAGATTCTGAGACATTTTTTCTATACAGAAAAAGTCTTAGATTCTGAGACATTTTTTCTATACAGAAAAAGTCTCAGATTCTGAGACATTTTTTCTATACAAAAAAAGTCTCAGATTCTGAGACATTTTTTCTATACAGAAAAAGTCTCAGATTCTGAGACATTTTTTCTATACAGAAAAAGTCTCAGATTCTGAGACATTTTTTCTATACAGAAAAAGTCTCAGATTCTGAGACATTTTTTCTATACAGAAAAAGTCTCAGATTCTGAGACATTTTTTCTATACAGAAAAAGTCTCAGATTCTGAGATTTTTTTTTTTTCTTAGAAAAAGCAATGATGGGTACCAATACCTTTTCGATACCAATACCCGTTAATACCAATTCAAATTGAAAACCAATACCAATTAAAAACCAATACCTTTATTTGTGCGATACCAATACCGATAAAAAACCAATACTGATTCCCCACTACCAATACCAATTAAAAACCAATACTTTTATTCTTCAAAACCAATACCAATAAAAAACCAATACCAATTCATTTCTTTCTACTTTCGTATCGGTTTTGTTTCGGTTTCTGGAATTCTTATTTTCGTTTGTTTTAATTGTGACGTCAAACATTTTCTTTCCATCACATTATTAGGTTTTACCTGACTAACGAATTGCTACAGATGTTCACAAAAGATGTTACATCGATCAGTAATCGTTTGCATGCAAAGTCATATAACAAAAAGGAGTTAGCTACTTGAATTCTAAAAGCCATAAAAACATAAAACAAATATTTTTTTGTCACGTTACGTGATTTTTATGACCTCTAATAAAATTAGATCTTAAAAAATTTAGACCTTTTCTGTAATGAAATTTTTTCTTTTGCAAACATTATTAATATGTGATACACATGTATTGAATGTCACTGCACTGTTCTTTGCGTTGTAAAAAAAAAATACTAATGTCCTTTTTTGGAAATCCCAAAATTTTAATCAAGCACTCGTTACAAAATTATATGTCACAACACCAGAATCCAGAAAAAAAAATTTTGTTTGTTTTATTAGAGGCACAGTCATATTATAAAAGAATTTAAGAACGCATAATGTGCGGTTCACACTTGCTATTTTTGAGAGTTTAATGGTTACGTGTTTATTTGTTCTGTATCCATTACGTTTTTATTCAGTTACTGGCGTTTTGTTAAACAACTTGTTTAAGGTCGAAAGTGTGAACTCCATATAAGAAAACAATTTGCCCGTGTAATTACAAAAATATCTAAAATCGAAAAAGGGCCCCCTGCACGATAACCCATTTCAACCACCTTTAAAAAAAAAATTATGTATGAAAGGATGGATTTCAGGTATATTTTGTTACAAATGTTAAGTGTCATCTTTCTGCAATTAAAAACAAGTAAGAAAATTATAGTCGGTCAAGACCGACCATATAATACCCTACACTAGAGTTTCCCGGAAAATTAGATCTATATTTTGTCAAATCTTTAATACGTGTAAAAAACACTCACAAATCAAATTTGAGTGAAATAGGCTATTTGTTGACAATAAACTGCTTTAACTGAATATAGGGCGAAATTTTCACAAGGAGCCTAAGTCCAAAACTGGTCCGATGATAATCAGATTTGATAAGGTTATTTAAGTACGCGTTTAACATACACAAACAAAATTTTAATTAAATATTTTCTATTTTCATGAAATTTGAGAGATTTATGTGAAAATCGGGAAGGTGGTTTGTATGGGGGCTACAAGAAGGACAGGTCCGATTTCTTTAAAATTCGGAATGGTGATTTGTGTAGATGAAACATGACTACCTGCCAAATTTCGAAAAGATACCTATTAAAATACGGCTATTAGAGTCATTTGAGCAAAATTAAAGAAGACCTTTGTATGGGGGCTAGGTCTAAATATGGACAGATTTTTTACAATTTCACCAGGCTTCGTCCTTGGGCAAAAAGAGGCTTAAGTTTTAAATTTCAAGTCAATTGATTAAAAATTGCGACCTGTATCGTGTTTACACCGTTTACATGGACAGACAGACGGACGGACGGACGGACATCGCTAAATCGACTTAAAAAGTAATTCTGAGTCGATCGGTATACTTAGAGGTGGCTCTAGGACCAATATTTCGGGTAGTTACAAACATCAGCACAAACTCATTATACCCTGTACCATAGTGTGGTGTAGGGTATAAATATCTCCCTTACCACCGCAATTTATATGTACATTAAATGCAATGTGAATCAGCACAGAAATTGTTTCAAGCATAAAATGTTGAAATACAGGCTTTTCTGGAATAACGGAATATTAAAAATTTTTTTTGACAAGATTTTTAAGATCTGCCGGTGCTAATTTCACTAAAAAAGTACCTTTTTCCAAAAAAGGAAAAATAAAATTGAATCTTATACCCAATTCACACCTGAGGTGAAATCTTGTTCGAACGAGATTTCGATCATATGGTTGTGTATAAAATGATACAGACCATATGATCGAAATCTCGTTCGAACGAGATTTCACCTCAGGTGTGAATAGGCCTTTAGTTTTATAAAATTTCCTTTTTTTAATTTTTCTCAAAAGAGATAAAATTAAAACGCATTAAAATATATATTTTTGTAAACCACTTTTGATTTAGTTGGCTTTAACTTTAATTTTATCATTATTATTTAAAAAAGAAGCGAAAAATAAGTTCTTCTCGCATTGGTACAGTGGACCTAAATGGAGTAAAAACTGACCAATAAAAATTAGGTAATTTGTTACTCATTTGAGATTATCGAAAATCAAGGAAATTTTTATTTTTTATACCCTCCCTCTTCTTTTCCACAATGGATGGAGCATTGTCAGGCTTAAAGGTACCTACAGACGACGCAATATTATGTACAATATACAATTTTATTGATCGTGTGTGGGTAAGATTGACGATTGTACAATGGTCAATCTAACCCACACACCATCAATAAAATAGGATATTGAACATAATATTGCATTTTATAAATTTTATTTTTTTATAAAATTTATTTTAGTTCCATTTTTGAAAACGGACACAAGCGGTCAAATTTTTTGGAAAGTTGGGATAGAAAGGATAATTCTGGCCCAGAAAGTTTTTTGAAAGGGCGTAGAACTTTTGATAACGATGAGTTTAAAAATGAGGTTTCCACAATTTTTTTTTTATTTTTTTTTTTAAAGTGATTTTTCAAAAAAACTTCACGCAAAAATTCGACCCACTCTCTAGACACTCACTCAGAATTTTTCAACTCAACATCACGTGATTTAAGATGTTATTTAAAATGAAGTGTCCATTCTTGAAAAAGTTTCCTTGTAGGTCTGAATCCAAAAAGTTTCAAGGCACTTATTTATTATCCTAGGTTACGTTAGGTTAACCTACCCTAATATAGTCACTTAATTTAAATGAAAATCGCTCAATAATCACGTGATTTAAATAAAAATCGCTCACGCCTGAATCACGTGGTTTTTTGAGTCACGCAAATTACGGGACCACAGACCATCTCTAATTCAAATATATATTCAAAAGACAAGTGTCTCTTCATTTGATTCATATATAACATCTGTAAATTTGATTAAAAATGAAGTGTCCACCCTGAAATAGTTTCCTTGTAGGTCCGATTTCAAAAACTTTCAAGGCACTTATTAATTACCTTAATATAGGCTTATTTTCTGAATTTCCAAAAAATCGGTTAACATTTACGCCCTGTAGAGACTTTTGACCAAAAAACCTACCATAACGCCCCAGTGTGCACTATGGGGCGGACAGAAGGACGACGTTAGTTAAATTAATTAATATTAACGACAAAACTTTTTGCATACAAATACCAAAACCGATATAAGATAAATACCAATACTTATTAAAAACCGATACCAATTCGAGGCTAAAACCAATACCAATACCCAATACCTAAATAATTCAAAACCAATACCGAAACCTATACCAATTCAACAAAAAATGAATACCAATACCTATACCAATACTAATATAATTTTAAAAACCAATACCAATACCAATACTTTTATCGAATTGGTACCCATCCTTGAGAAAAAGTTTCTTGTTGTGTGATATTTTCTATGAATATTTGTATATGAAACTAAGAAAATTGCGTTTTTGGTTTTTCAATTTTTCAAAACCTGGGCTTAGGAGGCGTGGCTAAATATTAAAAAAAATTGTCAAATTTGTAACAAGTTGCCTTGACTAAATATTTTTTAAACTTAAAAGTAATGCACCATAATCTTTAAAATTTGCAAGTGTATATTTTTTTATGGGAAATATTAAAAATTAAATTAAAATAAACTTTTTTTATGTAAAATGGTTTATTTTATAAAATACCCGGATTTCCCGGGGAAAATTAAAAAAATTTCCCGGGAATCCCGTCAGTCTTTTCCCGGGAAATCTTACCCGGGAACTCCCGGACCCCAAATACAACTATCAACACAAAAAAATCCAGATGCGCGTTTTTCGTTTTTTTTTTTTCGAGAAAATCGCATTTGAGTTCAGAATTTCTTAACAATTTAGAAATGTTCTTGTATTTTATTGTTTCAACAAAGCGTATGAGTAACAAATTTTTGCGAAAATGTTACTCATACGCCATGTTGAAACAAGAAAGTACAAGAAAATTACAAAATTGTTAAAAAATTCAATATTCAAATGCAATTTTCTTGGAAAAAAAAGTGGCCGCATTATTGATAAATTGACTTTTTACAATACTAAAAATTTCAGAACGGGTTCTAAAAATTTTCCAGAAAAAAAATTAATCAATAAACCATAAAAAATATACAAAAATTTAAATTTTTAGGATTGTCATACATTCCGTTTTAATTTGATAAATATTTAATCAAGGCAACTCAACACAAATTTGACCAACCCCGAGTAAAAAAGTTTTTGATATAATTTTATATAATTTGATCAAATTATATTAAATTATATATAATTATATATAATTATATAAAATTATATAAAGAAGTAAAATTTTCCAAAAAGTTGGATAAAATTATATAAAATTATATATAATTTGATAAAATTATATATAATTATATCCAGGATTAAATGGATATAATTATATCAAATTATATCTAATTTGATAAAATTTTATCAAATTATATAATTTTATATAATTTTATTCAACTTTTTGGAAAATTTTACCTCTTTATATAATTTTATATAATTATATATAATTTGATATAATTTGATCAAATTATATATAACTAGTCGAATAGCCTGTCCCTGCCAGGCGGAACACAAAATCATTATTCTCAATAGTTCTAATTTTTTTCCAAACTTTATAAAAAATTATGTTTGTGTTTCAAAAATTTAATATTGCTAGATCAAGTTACATCAATATATTTCCCAAACTGTAAAAAAATTTAATGAGTTTAAAAGGTTTAATTGATAAAATTTTAGAACTAAATTTAGCACGCCCATTTTGTCTCTCCGTCCATAAACCGGATATCAAAAATCCATCGTGTGGATCTGTCCCATGGTCAATCCTATATACATGGCAATTTTTATCTTTCTAAGTCATTAAGGGTTTTAAAATTAGCTAAAATGTTAAAACACACATTTTTTTCACTTAAATTTTCCTTATAATTTTCCGTACACAGTTCATATAAAAAATCTGACTTTATAACGATATGATCCATTGTCAATTTTTTATGCTTTACAATTTTCAGCTTCCTTAGTCATTAGGGTTTCAGAAATAGTTTAAATGTTTAAAAACTAAATTTCGCCGTCTTCCGTCTTAAAGGCCGAAAATCCGGCTACTTTACAGATTATATATACAAACTGAACAAAATTCACAACGGATTTTTTTTTGTATTTCCGCCCTTTCACTGGATATCCAGGTCAGTGTTGATCTTTGCCATAGGCCGTGCCATATGCATCCCAATTTTCATATTTCGAGGTCATAAGGTGTCTTCAAAATTAGGTAAGATGTAAAACATAATTTTTCCACGCCCATTTCTTCTCTTAATTCTCCGTATATATTTCAAAATTTTTAAATCTGAGCACTTTAGGATAAGCTCCATCGTTAGTACCATACTCGTATCCACGCCCCTTTTCCCTCTCAATTCTCCGTCCACAGTCCAGAAATTTTAAGTCTGACCACTTTAGAATATGCTCCAGTGTCAGGACAATATGCCTGCCAATTTTCGGCTGCGTAGGTCATTAGGGCTTTAAAGTTAGTTAAATAAAAAAAAATAAAATACAATATTGCCTTGCCCCTTTTTCCTCTCAACTCTCCGTCTACATTCCAAAAATGCTAAATCGGACTACTTTAGAATATGCTTCATAGTTAGAACTACATGTTTAGGGATTTTCAGCTTCCTAATTCATTGGGGCGGAGCTTAAAAATACTCTAAAATGTTAAAAAAAAAAATATATTTTGCCAAGTCCCCTTTTTCTCGTAATTCGCCGCCCACAGGCAAAAAATCCGGCTTCGTAAGAATCTATTCCTGGTGTTTTACTATATACATGCCAATTTTAAGCTTTTAAGTCCATCAATGAGATTCAAAAGGCGCTGGATGCACAAAAAATAAGAGAAACACAAAAAAAAATAAAATATATATTCAGAAAATAGATGGAAATAAATTTACCACGGCCTTTGCCTTTCTTATTCTCCACCCATACACTGGATATCAAAAATCCAGTTTTGTGTTGATCTTCCCCATGAAACCTTCTATATACATGCCAATTCTATGCATTTTCCGCTTCCTTTGGGGCTTCAAAAGAAGTTAAAATGTTAAAAATGACAATTGTGTCACTCCCCATTTTCCTTTCAATTCTCCGCCCACAGTCCAAAAATTTTAAATTCCACTACTTCATCGATATGATCATATGCTAGGAAATGTTCAGCTTCCTAAGTCATTAGTGGACTTTAAAGTAATCAAAAATGTAAATTTTCATCTTCATAGGTCATTGGCGGTCTTCAAATTAGTTAACATATTAAAAAACACAATTTTTCCACGCCCCATTTTTCTCTTAATTCTCCATCCACAGTCTAAAAAAATTAAATCCGATTACTTCAGGATATGCTTCATTGTTAGAACTAAATGCTATGCAATTTTCCGCTTCCTAAGTCATTTGGGGGCTTCAAAAGAAGTAAAAATGTAAAAAAATCCCACTTTTGCCACGCCACTTTTCCACTCAATTCTCCGCCCATATTGCGAAAATTTTAAATCCGACTACTTAGGGATATGCGGCATCGTTAGGACTATATTCTAGGAAATTTTCAGCTTCCTAAGTCATTTGGAGGCTTTAAATTAAGCAAAAATGTCAAAATATTAAATTTTGCCACGCCCATTTTTCCGCTTATTTCTCCGCCCACAGGCAAAAACTCGAAAATCGGGCTACTTTAGGATCTGCCCCAGGTGTTTTACTATATGCATGCCAATTTTCAGCTTTGTAGCTTATCAGTGGGTTTCAAAAAGCTTTGGATAGACAAAAAAAGAGGAACACACAAATAGGGAAATTATATATATAGAAGATAGATAGATGACATTTTTACAAAAAAAATCAGTCATCATTTTAATAGGACACAAAAGTCTTCTATTTTTAATATTTTTTTTTTTTAAATTATGACCATATAAAAAAAAAAAAAAATTAATTTTGTTAATAAATGATTTTTGGATTTTAAAATCGTTTATCGATGTACTTTGAAGATCTATAACTCCTTAAGTAAACATCGGATTTTGATAATCAAAATTGAAAGCTAAAATCCTCTACTTTAAACGAAAATGTTTTAAAAAATTGTGGCAATAAAAGAATGGTGTAGATTTTTTAATTTTTAATTTTTTAATTTTTTGTGGATTTTTTAAAAATTAAAATCGCGAATAAAATCGGTAGTTTTTGGAATTTAATTAAACTGTAAATGGGAATGTCTAAATGGCTCCTTAGAGTATCTGGCTTTATAATAAAAAAAAATCTGAAGACCCAAGTCCAGTTTTTTGTTTTAGCGCCCTCTAGCGGCGGTTTAGAGCAACATAAATATCAATCATGGATTCCGCGTACCCAAAAATACCAGGTACACCTCTTAATACAAAATAAAACCAAAATTTATTAGTAAAACTATATATTCCAAATAAAAACCCCAGTGTATCGTGCAAAATTATTTTTGAAAATTGGGGGGGTCAAAACTGATTTTTGAGACATGGTTTGTTCGGAATTTTTTCTTAGAATTTTATGCAGAATCCGAATATGCTAGACGATTTTGTCGAAAAAAAATTACTCCGCCCTAATATACATGCCAATTTTCATCTTCCTAAGTCATTGGGGGTCTTCAAATTAGTTAAAATATTAAAAATCCCAATTTTTCCACGCTCTTTTATCTTTTAATTCTCCTTTCACAGTCGAGAAATTTTTAATCCGATTACTTCAGGATATTCTACATTGTTACGACTATACGCTATGCATTTCCGCTTCCTTTGGAGGCTTCAAAAGAAGTTATAATGTTAAAAATCCCAATTTTGTCACTCCCCATTTTCCTTTCATTTAACGCCCACAGTCCAAAAATTAAAAATTCGACTACTTCAGGATATGCTTCATAGTTAGGACTATATGCTAGGAAATTTTTAGCTTCCAAAGTCATTAGAGGACTTTAAAATAAGTAAAAATGTCAATTTTCATCTTCATAGGTCATTGGGGGTCTTTAAATTAGTTAAAATATAAAAAAACACAATTTTGCCACGCCCCATTTTTCTCTTAATTCTGCTTCCACAGTCTAAAAATTTTAAATCCGACTACTTAAGGATATGCTTCATTGTTAGAACTAAATGTTATGCACCTTTGCGCTTCCTAAGTCATTTCGGGGTCTTCAAAAGAAGTAAAAATGTTAAAAAATCCCAATTTAGCCACGCCACTTTTCCCCTCAATTCTCCGCCCACATTGCGAAAATTTTAAATCCGACTACTTGGGGATATGCGCCATCGGTAGGGCTATATTTTAGGAAGTTTTCAGCTTCATAAGTCATTAGGGGGCTTTAAATTGAGCAAAAATGTAAAAAAATTGAATTTTGCCACGCCCACTTTTCCGCTTATTTCTCCGCCCACAGGCAAAAAATCGAAAATCCGGCTACGTTAGGATCTGCCCTAGGTATTTCACTATATGCATGCCAATTTTCAGCTTTGTAGCTCATCACTGGGCTTCAAAAAGCTCTGGATAGACAAAAAAAGAGGAACACACAAATAGGGAAATTATATATATAGATTATATAAAAACTTTTTTACTCGGGAAATCAAAATTTTGTTATAAAATTTTTTGTTACGAACGTTAAAAAAAAAAATACAAATATGTACCAACTAAATGTTTTTGAACTCAAATGCATTTTTAATCAAAATTGTGTTGGTTATTAATGAATTCGGCCAAGTCTTATTTAATTTAACATAGATTTTTTTGAGTGTACCAATTGATTGAATATTGATAAAAACAAAACTTTTAATTAAATTTTGTTACAAATGGACACATTTCAATAAATACAATTATTTAAATTATTTACTGTCAGTTTGATGGTAGTATGTACATTAGAGTGGACCGAAAAAAATATTGTAAAATTTTTTGAAAATGTCCGGTATAGCCAAAAATTACAAAGAGGAGAAAAAAAAATATTGTTTTCAAAAAATTTTAAAGATTAAAATGGATTTGCAGAAATTAAAATCTTTATTTTTTAAATTTTGTATAAATTGCATTAATAATTTTCTAGATGGCTTTCGAAATATTGCAAAATTATTTTTGCGAGCACTCAATTCGTACATTTGCACGATATTTTTCTTACAGAAATATATTTGCCTACAAAATATTTTGTAGGCAAAAACAAATGAAAAACACACTTAAAACCATTGAATAAACAATTGAAAACCATCCCAGTAATTATTCTTTTGTTTTAACAAACATCAACATTTATTTTTTACTGTTGACAAAATTTTCTAAAATAAATGACATTAAAAATTAAAAAATTACGTTTTTTTCATTCTTTTTTACAAACAAATTCGAAAAAAATAACCTACGAAAACATTAAAAATTAATGATAGTTCTGTTATTTTTACCAACAAATTCTAAAAAAATAACCTACGAAAACATTAAAAATTAATGATTTCGTAGTTTATTTTTTACAATTTTCTATTGAAATATATTCAATCAATTTTTTGATTGAAATTCCTCCAATTAAAAAAATTGTTATATCAAATTGTGGTAATTTTTTGAAAATTTTTTCAATCAAAAATTTTTTAGATTTTGATCAAAATATTGATCAATTTTTTATTTATAGTCAATCAAAATAATGATTGATTTAACAAACGAATTGTAAGCTTATGACAAAATCATAAAAAATGCATCTATTTTGCTTTCCAATATGTTGCTAACAATAAAAAAAGTAAAACCCGATTATTTTGCATATTTTTGAATTAATCTATCCGACTAAATTAAAGCGAGAAAAAATCTGGTATGTTGAAAATTTGTAATTCGAAAGTAAATGAAAATAACAAAAACTTTAATCAAAACATTGATTGACCATTTAAATTTTGTTGATCAAAAGATTTAATTGAAAATTGTTAGCCAATAATTTTTTGTGTGTAGTTAAATTTTTTGATTGCGACAACAGAACATTAGCTTTGAAAACAGAAAATCGTTTTAACAACAAAACCATTGTTGCCTTAAAACAAGTGTTGCTAATCGCAACTGAAAATTTTTGTTGCTGCATCCGAATCATTCAGTTGACTCCACGTCAATCTTTTTTCAATGTGTAGTAAACCGTTGTAATTTCAAGTAGACTGCCCAGTAGATCGATGTTTTTTGTTTGACAAAATATATCTTCAGATTTTGAACCTCCTTAAAAATTTGGGTTAACCTCTTTCTAGAAATTTGTTTACACAAAATTAAAAACACAAAATTATACCCTACACCACACTGTGGTACAGGTTATAATGAGTTTGTGCTGATGTTTATAACTACCCGAAATATTGGTCCTAGACCCACCTTTAAGTATACGGATCGACTCAGAATCACTTTTTGAGTCGATTTAGCGATGTCTGTCCTTCCGTCCGTCTGTCTGTCTGTCCATGTAAACGGTGTAAACACGATACAGGTCGCAATTTTTAATCAATTGATTTGAAATTTAAATCTTAAGCCTCTCTTGGCCCAAGGACGAAGCCTATTAAAATCGGTTCATATTTAGACCTAGCCCCCATACAAAGGTCCTCTTTAGTTTTGCTCAAATGACTCTAATAACTGTATTATAATAGGTATTTTTTCGAAATTTAGCAGGTAAACATGTTTTGCCTTCATAAAACACCATTCCGGATTTTAAAGAAATCGGACCAGTTCTTCTTGTAGCCCCCATACAAACCATCTTCCCGATTTTCAAATAAATCTCTCAAATTTACGAAAATTGAAAAATATATATTTAATTAAAATTTTGTTGGTGCATGTTAAACGCGTACTTTAATAACCTTATCAAATCTGATTATCATCGGACCAGTTTTGGACCTAGGTCCTATGTGCAAAATTTCGCCCGATATTCAGTTAAAGCAGTTTATTGTCAACAAATAGAAGCCTATTTCACTCAAATTTGGTTTGTGGGTGTTTTTTACGCTTAAAAAAGATTTGACAAAATATAGATATAATCGGTCCATGGGACCCATTTTCCGGGAAACTCTGGTGTAGGGTATTATATGGTCGGTGTTGGCCGACTATAATTTTCCAGTGGTGCTATCAAAGTCTTGAGTTTTTGGAAATTTTGACTTTTGAAAATATAAAACATTAAACAAATATATATCTTGCGATACATTATTTCTATTAACTTTATCATTCTTAATATAAAACCAAGATCAAAATTTCTTAAATCGGTCTGCCGAAATTTCCGAAATTGGTGCTTATTTTAACGTTCAAGAAATGTTTAAAAAAAATTCAAACATTTTTTTACTCTTTCGTAAAGCTCGATACAAAGTTTCATTAAAAATTAATTTGAGCCAAATCAGATCATTTTAACCCTGGAAAGCTTTGATCAAATACAGATTAAATTAAGATTAAATTGAGATCTTATAGACTTCTATGTTTAGTTTTTAAAAAAAAAAGACTAAAATGATACTCTAAAATGGCAGTTAGAGGGTTAATGTGATTTAAGATAAGAACCGCCATACAATTTCTCGGAAAATGTCTAAAAAACTATATTAATTAAAGATTTTTTTTCTACGTTTTCCAAACGCCTTTAAAAAATAGTAAAAACTTCAGTGGGCCATAAAAAATGAATTGGAACTAACTTTGCAAACCTTTTTGGTGATTTTGTTTATTTTGTGGTCTACTTTCATTTGACATAAGCCATGGTTTTTGAAAAACAGCTTGTTGGGTAAGATTTTTGATAGCAGAATTTCAAATTGATTTTTTTGTTATTATCTAATTTTGTTTACTGGGCATACAAATTTACAAAGCATTTATTAAAATACAGTGTTTCTACTATAATTGACATTTTAATTAATTTACCATTGTTGTTTTTTTTTACGCAACATGAAATTAAATGTCAATTTAGTGATTTAATGAAATTCATTACATTAACTTTTTTATATAAACAATAAGGTGGACCTAATTTTTCTTTTTTTGATTTTCCAAAATCGGAGCTAGTTTTGGGTGAGGTTAGGGTAAAAAAAATGTACAAAAATATGATCTGGATCGGTTGAAAATTAACAAGTAAGAAAGTTATAGTCGGTCATGACCGACAATATGATACCCTACACCAGTGTTTTCCGGAAAATGGGTCCCAAGTCCGAACATGGACCGATTGGATTTGTTAAATCTTTATTTAGTGTACAAAACACACACAGATCAAATTTAAGTGAAATTAGTTAATTTTTTTACCAAAAGACAGATTTAACTGAATATCGGTCGAAATTTTTATATGGGGGACTAAGTCCAAAAATGGTCCAATTATTTTCCAATTTGATTAGGTTACTTACGTACACATTTAACACCTGAAAATAAAATTTTTATCAAATATTTTCATTTTTATGAATTTTGAGGGAATTATGTGAATAACGGGAGGGTGGTTTGTATAGGGACTACCAGAACGACTGAACCGATTCCTTTGAAATTTGGAATGATGATTTGTGCATACAAAATTTGATTACCTGTTACCGATTTTCTCCAATTTCAATAGGCTTCGTCCTTGGGCCAAAAGATGCTTAAGTTTCAAATTTCAAGCCAATTGATTAAAAATTGCGTCCTGTATCGTTCTTAAACCGATAGATGGACAGACGGACGGACATCGCTAAATCGACTCAAAAGGTAATTCTGAGTGGATCGGTATACTTGAAGGTAGGTCTAGGACCAATATTTCGGGTAGTTACAAACATCAGCACAAACTCATTATACCCTATACCACAGAGTGGTGTAGGGTATAAAAAAAAATTTAAATCGGTTTTTTCCTGCGTTGAAGAAATTTAAAAAATGTATTATATTGTTTGCCTTGACACTTTTATAGAAATTAAGACGAACTTTCATTTAAAGTTAATTTAAGCCTAATTCGATCATTTTAAAACGTGGCACATTGGGTTGAAATGGATCAAAAGTGGCGCTTTATTCAAAACTGAAAATTTTTTTTTTACAAAAATTTTGAATTTAGGGTTAAAGTATATAAAATTACACTAAAAAATCTGTCACAGCTATTATTCTGAGTTGTTTACTTTTCTTGCAATCCACCGTCAAAATCAAATAAATTTTTGTGTTTTTGAATATGGTGCTAAAAATTGAAAATCATTTTATTTTTAGAATTTTTTTTTGGTATTTATTCATTCAAAGGTAATTTTTTTATTATGGAACCATCAACTTCAGGCATTTTTAAATACATTTCTGTTTTTTGTTTTTTGAAAATTGTTGTAAAAATATTTTTGTTATTTTTTTGTAAAATGTTCCAAAATTGGAGTATTTTTAATACTTGATGGAAAATAAAAAAAAAATGTAAGAGGTTGTTATTGCTTATGCATTGTGATAACAAAGCATATAGTATAAGCTTTAATTTAAAAGAAAAAAAAACGTCCGCGTTTAATGCCGTTATTTTTTTATTTAAGCTTTTATGAAAAAAATCTGGTGGCTTCAATAACACTGTATCACGAAAAAAACAAAAAATTTTCTGACTCAGAAACTAGACCCACCAATCTTTATGTAATTTTACCTTCTGAGTTCGATTCTGCCATCAGAATTGAATTCCATTGTTAGGGTTTCCTGTAATTTACAAGAAAAGTCCGCAAAGTGAACCTACCTAATTTCCTTGTGAATTTGACAAAGTTACAAAAATTTTTAATTTTATTTCTGTATCTAAGATTCAAGTCTGATTTATTATGTAGAAAATAAGAGTATTTTTAATAAAATACGTAAAAAATTGCAGAAGTTACATGCATTTGAACAAAAACCCATTATTTCAGTTATATACAAAAACAGTTGTATTTATGTTGCTAATTAATGAATTTTTGTTCAAATGCATGTAACTTCTGCAATTTTTGATGTATTTTATCAAAACACCTCTTATTTTCTTTGTAATAAATCAGACTTGAACATTACATACCGAAATAAAATTTAAAAAAATGTTAACTTATTGTTAGTCAAATTTACAAGGAAATCAGGTCGGTTCACTTTTGCTGACTTTCCTTGTAAATTAGAGAAAAACCCAACGATATAATTTAATTCTGATCGCGGAATTGAATTTAGAAGCTAAAAATACATAAGTATTAGTGGGTCTAGACCTTTTTTTGTGGGTCTTTGTAATCTATAAATAAACAAGTAAGAGTTTAAAATTTAAAATCCAACAAGCAAAAAAATAAAAATGGAAGGGACGGTTTTTGTGGGGGTTGGAAAGGGGGGGGGGGGAAGCAGATGTCTCTGGGTGGTATAATTTAATATCTGATAAAAAATCTGCATGATGTTAACTTTTTTTATTAAGAATAACACATCTGATATAATTTTTTATTTCAATTTCCAAGGCTTAAGTTAAAAAAGGTAAATTTAAACATTCAAGAATTTTTATGAAAAAATTAGGTTTCTTAATAAATTTAGTATTTATGTGAGAGCATATAATTATTGTTTTAACGTTTATAATAGCACTTTACATACACTCAAAATAATTCTACAGTAAAGGGTTTAGTAGGTGATGTTGTACAAAAAAATACTAATTAGTTACTAATTTTAGTATCTTCAAAGTACTAAAATTAGTAATTTTTACTGGTTTTGAATAATATTAGTAAAAAATGTTAGTATTGGTTACCAATTTCTGCACTAGGTCCTTTTGGACTAAAATCTAGTTAAATTTTTAGTATTAAATACCCACGTTTTTTTTTGGGTGTATACTTTAAATTGCTATTTGTTTTAAAATATTGTGTTTTTTAATTTAACAGATACAGTAAAAATTGTGAATTTAGTTTTTTTCCCGAAATAAAGCATAACCACGCGCCTAATATGTTAAATTTTTTCAAAAATGGTGGTATTTTACTTATTAATGATTAGACGCCAATAAAAAAAATTAATGGTTCAAAATTACAACTTTTCTGACTTTTTCATGGAAAATTTAAAAAAAATTGAAATTTTGTGTTACACAAAAATCCGACTTTAAATAAATTTTATACAAGTATTAACACATATTTATTTTTTATTGTTTTAAATTTTTACTATCGCATTAAAAATACTTTAAATTGCAACTGTATTCATTAAATTATCGCTTTTGGTTAAAAAGTTACAGCTTAAATTGTGAATCAAGTTCAATTTTCAAGAAATATAAAAAAATTCTGACAGGTTAAAAAAAATAAAAAAAACAAATGTTTTCTCTTTAAAACGGTGCTTTCTAATGTACTATTCGTCATTCATCAATCAAAAAATATTATATGTTAAAATTACTGCTTCTCTGAATAAAGCGCCACTTTGCCTCTCATTCAACCCAATGTGCGTGGTGCCTTCGATTTAAATTTCGGATTTTTCGATTTTTATTCATTTTGATTGAATGGCGCCGCGGGTTAAAATTAACCGATTTGACTCAAATAAAGTTTAAATAAAAGTTCGTCACAAGCGAATTTTTATCAAGGAAAAATAATTTAAGATTTTTTTTACAAAGTTCTTGAATGTAGGTAAAACCGCAATTTTTATAATTTCAAATAGCTATTTCGAAAACCGTTCAACCGATTTTAAAAATTTTTGATATTCGTGTTCAGTGCATCAAAATTAATAAACATGAGGTTTCTTGTTGCACAGTAGCCTGTCCCGAAAATTACCTCTTTTTGTAATTTTCAGCTCTCGAAAGTTCATATTTTTATACCCTCCACTTACAAGGGAAGTATCTCAACCCTTATGAACCGATTTGTCTGAAACTTAAAATATATATTAAAGAGACGATTTTAAGGTTGGGGTGTCTCGACTTATCGGCCATATCGGTGTTTAAAAATTTCGTTGTCCCCTTATGAAACCATGTGGACCTTCGGGAAAATTTTGATAACTTCCGAACTAATAGGAATATCGTCTAGGGAAAAAATACGGGTCGACTTAAATTTAATAAAGATTATTTCGTATTCATATGGACATCGTAGGTCTATGTCTTCACATACGTACACCCCAAAATTCACTTATTTTCCTGAAAAAAATATTTAAAGATGCCGAATTTTTACAAGGTTATGCCACCATTGGATAGGCATTAAAAAAACGTTTCTTCTCATATGAAAACATCATATAATTTCTTAAGAAGAAATGGCTGAAAAATCCAAAAAACGATTTTTTCGCCATTTTTTGACCCATGTCTTGAACCCCTAAATCCCCGATATGGCCGATAAGCCGAGACACCCCAACCTTAGAATTGTCTCTTCGATATATATTTTAAGTTTCAAGCAAATCGGTTCATAAGGGTTGAGATACTTCCCTTGTTAGTGATAGAGGGTATATATAAGTTTGTCATTCCGTTTGTAACTCATCGAACTATCGGTCTGGGACCCCATAAAGTATATATATTCATGATGCCGGATCGATTTTAAGACATTCTAGCGATGTCCGTCTGTCCGTCTGTCTGTCTGTCTGTGGAAAATGCTTTCGCGGACAAAATATTGAACAGAGATGACTGAAACTTAACATATTTATTGGAAGTTCTCCCGAGAAGTTTGGTATTGCATTTGAGCGATATCGGTTCAGCGGTTCAAAAGTTATGAACGAAAATGTAAGCACACCTCAAAAATTTCAGTACATTCAACATAGAGTTTGCAAAACGATTAAAATCGTAATCGTAATCGCGATTAATCGTACCAATTAATCGTAATCGTAATCGACATAAAAATCATGCGATTACGATTAATCATTATATATAAAATACACTGTTATTATAACGATTTTAAAATATATTATATTGGCCTACGATTCATTTAACTCATTTGCAATTTCTCTTTCCTTTTTTCTTGTATAAGTAATTTAAATTTAAAGTAAAATTTAAATTTTCATCTTAGTAACCCCACAATTTTGTTTTAAAAATAATCCAAAAGGATTTAGCTGGATGTGGTCAAAAAATACAGCCAAGAAGTTTTATCAAAAAACGAAATTTTTTCTCTGGTTGCAGACTGAAGACGCTCTTTCTAAATTTCCTTATAAATTTTCAAACAATCAGCTCTTCAGTGGCCATTGGAAGGTATTCTGATACGAAATTCGTATCAGATTTCAGAAAAATTCTATAATTCTCTTGTATTTTATTGTGTCAACACCGCGTATGAGTAACGACTATTTGCTAAACTAATGAATTTTCATTACTCATACGCGGTGTTGACACAATAAAATACAAGAGAATTACAGAATTTTTATGAAATCTAATATTCAAATGCTATTTTCTCGAAAAATACGAAAAATGCCCTCCTAATTTTTTTTGTGTAAATAGACAAACATCAAAACTTAAAAAAATATGTCCGGATTTTTGATAAATTGTCTTTTTTAAAAAATTAAAACTTTCAGAACGGTTTCTGAAAATTTTCCAAACTAAAAATTTTTTAAAATTTTAAATTTAAAAATGTTAATTTTTGCGATTGTGGTGCATTTCGTAAATTTGATAAATATTTAATCAAGGGAACTCGACACAATTTTGACAATTTTTACAATATTTAACCACGCCTAATTACCCCAGTTTTTAAAAAATTGAAAAACCAAAAACGCAATTTTCTGAGTTTCATATCCATACCACATATTCAGACAGTCATGGGACATATGTTTTTTTCGCAGGACATTTGGTGTGGAAAGATAATGTTATTGCATAAAATATTTATATTTGTATTTTCGTACATTTTGAAGTGTAAATTTTAAAATAGTTTTTTTTTTTTTTAAATATACTATTGCAATTATATTTATTTAAAAAACTCGATTAATCGATAATCGCGATTAACGGCTATTTTTTTAATCGTAATCGCGATTATGAAATATCTCGATTATTTGCAAACTCTAATTCAACATAACCTAAAAATACAAAATGCTTTAATTCGGATTCTGGTTGACATATGGGAACACAATTGAACACCAAATGGTATTTAAACAAGTACGAACATATTTTTTGACAAAAAAAGAAAAAAATCGCGGATTTTTTTTTTACCGAAATTTTTTTTCGCGGAAATTTTTTTTTAAAAATTTTTTTTTTTTTCAAAAGTAATTTCCTTTTAAATAAAGTTTTTTGCAATAAATAATCGAATTTAACTTTTTTACTTGTTTTTTGCTATTACTTACCTTAAATTTTATTTTTCGGGACAGACTATTGCACAGTAGGGTGGGTCGATGATATGCATATTTGCGAATCTCGTTAACTAATACCAAAAAGTCGGTGCGCATTTTCGAGATGATAGCGGGAAAAATTACAAAAAAAATTTAGGAGGGTACTTTAAGGCCTCTACACGCGGTTTTAGTTCGCGGTTTTTGAAAAAAAAAATAAAATTTTTTAAAATAAAGCGTATTTAGAAAAAAATTCCAAAAAAATTGTAGCTTATCAATTTCGGTCCATGGAAACATTTTAAAAACCATAAGTCCTATTTAAGTACAGGAAAAATAAAAAATTGGCGGGTATTTATTGCTATCCGCGAAGTGCAAAAAATTTGCAACTTGTTAAAAAAAAATCAAAATGGATATCGAAAATTTTGTAAAATAAAGCGTATTAAGAAAATAAAAACAAAAAAAAAGTAGCTGATCGATATGGTCCATAAATGCATTTTATACTTTACAGATTTTTAAAATGCATCCATACCAAATTGCAAATTTTTTGCACTTCACGGATAGCAATAATTACCCGCCAATTTTTTTATTTTTCCTGTACTTAAATAGGACTTATGCACCATTTGAGTGCCATTTTGAAATAAAATATATTTTTTTTATATAAAAAATTTTAACTTTTCTGTTTTTTTAAAATGCTTCCATGGACCGAAATTCATAAGCTAAAATTTTTTTTGAATTTTTTCTGTACTTAAATTGGCCTTATTCACCATTTGAGAGCCATTATGAAATTAAATATATTTTTTTTCATACAAAAAAAATCTAACTTTTCTGGTTTTTGAAATGCTTCCATGGACCAAAATTGATCAGCAAAATTTTTTTTTGGAATTTTTTTCTTAATACGCTTTATTTTAAAAAATTTTTAAAATATTTAAAAATTTAAAAAAAAATATTTTTTTTTCAAAAACCGTAAACTAAAACCGCGTGTAGAGGAATAAAAGTAGCCTCCTAAAATTTTTTTATAATTTTTCCCGTTATCAGCTCGAAAATGCGCACAGACTTTTTGCTATTAGTTAACGAGATTCGCAAATATCCATTTCATCCACCCACCCTATTGCACTACTAGACAGTAGAGTTGTCAGCCGATTAAGAATAATTCGATTACTCGATCAAACCAACCCGAACTCTTGTTCGATTAATTTAAAACTGACGATTTTCGAATAACGAATAAATCGATTAATTTATGTCAATTAATCGAACAATTATTTTTTTTTTACCTTCCAACTACAGTTTAGAAATATCGGTCTAGGACCCCATAAAATATATTATTGATCAGTAATCGATTCTAAGACATTTAAGCGATGTCCGTCTGCGAGTCCGTTCGTCTGTGGAAGGTACGATACAGTCCAAAATAAAAGACCTATACTCCTGAAGTTAGGCACGATTATGTCTTATGGTCATAGGCTGGTTAAGTTCGGAGCCAAAATCGAACTAAGGGGAAAACGTTCCCCCTTAAAGAACTAAAACACTACCAGAAAACAAATTTTTGTTTATGTTTTTTCTATATATGAAGTTCATTGACCTACATTTGGTCCAAGATTATTAGGAAATGCTAGTTTTTCGGCCCGCCCACTTTTAAGGGCGTGTTTATAGAAATAACACAAAAAATTGACAGAAGAGTTTTTTAGGCTTAAATATAGGCTGACCATTCGTACTGATTTGATCAGTACATGAACTGATTTTTGATCACGTGTACTGATCAAAAAACGTTGTACTGATTTGTACTGATTTTTTAAAATATGTACTGATTGTACTGATTTTTGAACATTTCAACATAAACAAGTAGAAAAGTTAAATTCGACTTGGCAGAATCTATGAATACCCTCCACAATGCCCTTTTTAAGTGATAGCAAATTTTCTTACGTGAAAAAAATAACATTTTTGGTTAGAAATATTTTATTTTGTGTAAAAAAACTTTTTTTTAGTAATTTTTGAAAAAAAAAAAAATAATTTACTAATTTATTGGAAAATTCTGTACAAACACTTGAATTTACATTATATAAGACGTCAGATTTGTTTTTTATAACTTAAGTCTGAAAATGAGATAATTTATTCTAAGGAGATTAGAGTTCATGAATCAAGAGTTTCCTTAACGCAAAAATGAATCTGATCATGAGGTTATTTTGATCTTCCTAAATTTATATGAAAATGCGCACAGAATCTTTGAGGTTTTCTATAACGAAAAGTTCAATGTGCCGATGGATTTTTTATATTTTTAGAACGATGATGTAAATTGCATGAATCCAAATGATTCTGTGATTTTAGATTAGCTAATGTCATCAGAGCTTATTCGAAAAAGCGCTCAGAGCCAATAAAAAAAAAACACGTGCTTATTAGCTGTGAAGAAAAAGTTGTCAAAACTTACCGAAAAAGTCTTCAAAATCCGAGAGATTTTCTTGTTCTCAAAACCTGTGGAATTTTGTTATATTTTCTGCACTGAAACGATCAAAACATTCAAATGAAGTCGTTTAAAGTCAACTAAATTTTCTGCAAAATAACGACAACAGTTGTTTTCTAACAGTTGTTTTTTATAAGTCGTTTTTTTGCAGTTATTTTTTGTGCAGTTGTTTTTACTCAAAATACTTGGCGTCAAATTAGTTTATCCGACATTTTCTGAGTGTTGAAAAAACATCAGTGTTTTCTCATAGAACAAAATTTTATAGTTATTTCTAAAACAAAAAATAAAAACTTGGGCTTACTGATTTAAGCTCGGAAAAAAATGGTCACCCTACTTAAATATCGTAATCAATAAATTTTAAACATTTATTTGAAGAGGAAAAAGGTGTCCCCCAAAGTCCCTTGCCGACTCCCCCAAATTAGAAAACTTAAAAAATAAAAGTATTTTTTAATAACCACTTTTTTTATTCGTTATTCTCATCGATTAATCGAATAATTTGTTAGATTTAATCGTTTGATCGAACGAACAAAAACATTTATTTGAATTATTCGAACAAAGTTAAAAGGCGAATAATTGACAACTCTACTAGACAGCCACACACTTATTTAATCAAAAACATACCCTCGGACGTACAAAAGGCCGAAACTGATTTATTTTTCACAAATTTCCATTTGCACACATTCAAACCTTTATAAAAAAAAACGAAAAAAAAAAATAAATCTATCCAGCCTCTTATACATATGTATATTAGGGTGGTGCGTATTCAGCTTTCTTTCGAATTTCAAAAACTTCGGGTTCGGAAAGTTGACTTTTATGGTCAGTATTACCACAAATATTGGACCTGTAAGGCAATGTCTTTGTGTTCCTTTTTTGACTTGAAAATCAGCAAGTTTCGAATATTTTTTTTATTTTTTTTTTTTAACTTTAAATATTAGTTTATATTCGGACATTACTGGAAAATTGTTTTTTGCACAAAAAAAAAACATTATTACACAAAAAAAAAAAACGAATTGTTATATTGACCCCCATATCATCACTGAAAGGGCTCCTATACGGAAAATTGTTATACCAACAAACTTTTGTAAATTTTGATTGTTGAAAAAGGAATTTTGTTTTTTTCAACAAAGAAATTCAACAAACACAAACACAATTTGTTGATCTGACAAATGAATTTTTTTTTTTTTTTCAGCAAAGAAATTTAACAAACACAAACACTATTTATTGACATGATAAAAGAATTTTTAAATAAAATTACTTGAAGGAGTTTGTTGCAAACAAAATCGAAGTTTTATATTATGGACTAACAGGTGGCCGTTTTTGCTAAATGTTTGGTTGATTCTAGGGTGTTCAATTAATCGGGTTTTTTTATTGTTCGATTAAACGATTAATCGAAATTTGCCATTTTTAAATTATTCGATTAAACGAATAATATTTTAAAATTGTTCGATTAATCGAAAAATTACAAATTCAGAAATTTTCGAAATTACAAAATTTTTTTTCGACAATTTTAGAAAAAATTGATACTTTAGTAAATAAACAATATTGATTCCAATATTAAAACAAAGCGAAATTTAAGTTTTCTGCTAGTTTGAGAAAAATAATTTTGGAGATTTGAAAAATGTGTAGAATTCAAAAACAATGTTTTTGCCAAATTTATATGTATTATCGATATCACAAAAAAAAATTATTTGACATTTGGGAAAATCTTAAACAAAAACTCGGAACTTTGACCGATTTTAGCGCGGTCATATAGTTAACTGATTTGGCCCAAAATTTGGCAGCGAAAATCCGAAAAGGTTTAAAGTAAGGACCACTCAAGTTAACATGAATGCTTCTTTTTTTAATTCCAACGGCCACATACATTTAGTTTGTTTATTGGATTAAAAACTTTTAAAAATTATACATATTTCCAGAAAAACTATATATTATTATTATTCGATTAATCGACATAAATTCTTCGATTAATCCTTTAATCGAAATTAGCAATTTTAAATTAATCGAACAATTATTCGTCTAAAATTATTCGATTAATCGAACAAGAATTATTCGACTGAACACCCTAGTTGATTCACAATTGATGTTTGTTGATTTAAATTTGACGATTTTATTTTCTTTGTAATTAGTTTTTTGATAAAAATGAAACGTAATAAATATTACCTCAGCCAGTGGCGTATACAGGGGCTGGGGGCCCGGGCCCCCCCCCGAAATGATTTCACAAATTTCAGGATTTGGTATCAAATAACAAGTACAATATTAAAAAACTCCTCAAAAAATTGCAAAAATTTTAAGAATCTAAAATTTTTTGAAGAAAAATGTTTTGAAATTGAAAATTTTTCTGTTAAAAAAATCTTAAAATCTGGAAATTTTTATCTTAGAATTTGAAACTTTTCAACTTAAGATTCTAATGAAAAATATCTTAGAACCTGAAGTTTTATGTACACAAAAAATGGACTTAATTGTAAGTAAAATGTTATAAAAACTTAAAATGCGACTATGTCTTTTAGAAAAATGTCTCAGAACGTGACTATTTCTTAAAAAAAATGTTTGAGAATCTTACACTTTTCTAAAAAAAAATGTCTTAGAATCTAAATCTTTCTATAAGACAAATGTCTGACAATCTAAGACTTTTTCTATACTTAGGAATAATGTCTGAGACTTTTTCGATAAAAAATTCTCAGAATCTGAGGCTTTTCTATATGAAAAATGTTTCAGAATCTGAGAACTTTCTATAGGAATAATGTATCTGCATCTGAAAAATGTCTCAAAATCTGAGACTTTTTCTATAAAAAAAATACTTAGAATCTGAGGCTTTTCTATATGAAAAATATTTTAGAATCTGAGAACTTTCTATAGGAATAATTTCTCAGAATAAACGAATTTTTCTTAAGGAAAATTATCTCAAAATCTTTGATTTTGTCAATAGGAAAAAATGTCTCGGAGATACAAGCTGAGACTTTTTGAAAAATGCTCAAAATCTGAGTCTTTTTCTATTGTAAAAATATCTTTTTCTATAAGAATAATGTCTTAGAATCTGAGTATTTTTCTATAAGAAAAATATTTTTATTTTGGAAAAATGTCTCAGAATCTGAGCCTTTTTCTATATGTAAAATGCTTCAGAATCTGACAATTTCCTAAAGGCATAACGTCTCAGAATCTGATACTTGTTCTATAGGAAAATGTCTAAGAATTTGAGACTTTTGCTATAGGAAAGGTGTTTAAGCATCTGAGACTTTTTCGGTAGGAAAAATGTCTTAGAATCTAAGAAATTTTCTGTAGAAAAAATTTCTGAGAATCTGAGACATTTTCTTTAGGAAAAATGTCTAAGAATCTGAGACTTTTACTATAGGAAAAATGTCTCAAAATTTGAAATTTCTAAGAATCTGAGACTTTTTCTATAGAAAAAATTTTCTCAGAATCCTAGAATTTTTCTTTAGGAAAAAGGTTTTAGAATCTAAGACTTTTTTCATACTGTTTTCTTTTTAAAAAGGTCTCAGAATCTGAATTATTTTTCTTATAGAAAAAGCGAAGATTTTCTCAGAATCTAAAACTTTTTGTGTAGAATGTTTCAGAATCTGAGAAAGTGTGCTGGACTAGAAATATCTCAGATTCTGGGAAAATGTCTTACAATCGGAGTCTTTTCTTTTGGAAAAGTATTTTATGAATATGTGTATAGAATTATTTTTTAAAGTGACTTTTTCCCGAGAATCGTTTTTCATTGGAAATATGATTTAGAGTCTTTGACTTTTTCTATAACAAAAACTGTCTTAACTGGAAATTGTCAGAGAATCTTGGACTTTTCTTTGAAAAAAATTCAGATTCTGATAATCTCATTTGTAACAATTCACTACAATTCACACTTTAAAAAAAAGCTTAAGTCTCTCAAAAATTTTAAAATATAAAAAAATTTTAATTTTTTTTTTCAACAGTTTTAAACTTACACAAAAATGAAGAATCTGATTGTGTTACATTCAGTTTAAGGAAAAGATCGAGCAAAATTCTAAAACATGTAAATTTTTTCTAAATTCTAAAACATGTAAATTTTTTCTAAATTCTAAAATATGTAAATTTTTTGTAAAAAAAAAAATTAACAAAAAATGTTGGGCCCCCCCCCCCCCCCCCCCGAAATAAAATCCTGGATACGCCCCTGACCTCAGCATTTAAAATATGCATATTTTTAATTATTTTATTGTTTTTTTATCCTTTACTTAAATTTGAAATTAAGTAAAAAAAATAATAAGTTAATTTTGAAGAATTTTTTTTTTTTTTTAATTTTGTAAGGACCAAAAAAAATTTTGTTATCATAAAAGCACTTTTTCAGTAATGTCCAAATATATACCCAAAGAGATTGTCCTACAGGTCCAATATTTGTTTGTGCTAATGTTGACCTTAAATTTAAACTTTTCCGACCACGACGATTTTGAAATTCAAAAAAAAAAAAAAAATTCTCCTCCCTAATGTTTATGGATTTACTATTATTAAAATAAATGATTGATTACGTGTTGGTTGTTGTAGAATTGTAAGGATATTAAATTTAATTGATTTATTATACATATAACGTGTGTAGTTTGAATATTAATTAATTTTAATTAACTCTTAATTAATTTCGTACACAATCAGGAGAGTTTTTCAATACACTCTAAGAAATCCATATAAAAATTCTACTATCAAGTGGGTAAAATGTGGGTGGGGCATTCCAGGCCAAATCACTCACTTTTAGACCCGACCCCTTTCGATTTATTTTATTTTTGGATATGTTCTAGTACTTATTAAATGCAACTAGGACACCAATTTTCAGCCTTTTATTTTAAGATGGTGTTGAGTAATCAATTTTTCAAAATGGCGATTTTTTCAAAAAAAAAAAAAAGAATGAAAAAATTTAAATTCTCAATTAATTTTGACCAGTTAAAAATATAGATGTCATAAAAAATTTTTAAAACGTTTTGTTGGAATTTAAATGTAGTTTTAGAAAAAAATATAAAAAAAATTATTCGAAGTAATTTTCACTTATTTTTTAACGTTTAAAAATTAAAATCAACTTTTTGAAAAAGTCCGAAACCTTCGATTTTTTTTTAAAACGTCTTAAAGTTCTACTCTAAATTATGCAACTTTTAAGCCATAACTCGAGATGTGATCGCAATTTGTTTTTTTTTTTTTTAATTTTGAAAATTGCTCCTTTTATTTGTTGAACGGATTACAAGGAAAAATATGAATTTTTTTCTGTTTTCTCAATTTTTTTTTGGAATTTTAAGTTAAGTTCTAACTCAAGTGGTTACAGAATTATAATACGGAGGAAAATACCTCTATAATAAGGTACCAAAGACTAAAATCGGTTGAAAATCAGCCAAGTTATTACAACTTCCCCAGGCATCTAACGTGTGGCAGACCACTTGATTAAGCAATACAATCCGATTTTTGAATTCATTGAAATTTTCTACTGTAATAACATTAATTTATTATTCAAGTTCAAATGTAATTAGATGACAAGTATATTTCCTATTGTGTTTTGCTAACATGTTTTAAATTAATGCTAAAAATGACTGCATTTTTAACACCCTTTTGAAATCTCTATTTTATAATTTTTTTTTTTTTTGTTTTAAAATTTGGAAAAACCAAAAAAATATTACACTGAAACATGAATAGTGAAAAAATGTTATTACAGTAGAAAATTTTAATAAATTTAAAAAAAGAGACTCGTATTCTTTAATCAAATGGTATGACACATGCTAGATGCCTGGGGAAGTTGTAATAACTTGGCTGATTTTCAACCGATTTTAGTTTTTAGTACCTTATTAGAATGGCATTTTACTCCACATCATAATTCTGTAATCACTTAAATTAAGACTTAACTCAAAATACCAAAACAAAAACTTTGTCCAACTTTTTTTAAAATTTCTATATTTTTTAATGGTCAAAATTAATTAAAAATTTAAATTTTTTAATTTTTTTGAGAAAATCGCCATTTTGAAAAATTTATTACTCAACACCATCTTGGAATAAAAGGCTGAAAATTGGTTCCAAGTTGCATTTAATAAGTACTAATACATATCTAAAAATAAAATAAATCGAAAGGGTTCGGATCTTAAAGTGAGTGATTTGGCCTGAAATGCCCCTGGTATACTACGCCAAAAAATTAGACAAGAAATGTTTAAAAATCTAATTTGAGCACAACAATGTTTAAAATATTTTACATTACACATTGCAACAAATTTTGGGTAATCACCTTGAACCTCAATGGGGCCAACGACAAATAAAAGTAGACCATCAAATAAACAAAACTTATTTTGGACATTTAATTTTATTTTTCTTTTTTAGAAAAAGGTACTTTTTTAGGGTAATTAGCACGCCGTTGATCTCAGAAATCTTGTCAAAAATGTTCCGTTATCCCAGAAAAGCCTGTATTTCAACTTTTAATGCAATTTTACTTTTTGAATTTATTTCATATTTTATTAAGTTTTTTCATTATTTTCAAAATAAAAACCAGTTAGTGGAATTTGATCCAAAATAAAATAAAAAAAAAAAAAAACAAGTAGAAAAGTTAAATTCGACTTGTCCGAATCTATGAATACCCTCCACAATGCCATTTTTAAGTTATAGTAAATTTTCTAACGTGAAAAATAATATTTTTGATTAGAAATATTTTATTTTGTGTAAAAAACCTTTTTTTTTTACTAATTTTTGAAAAAAAAAATAATTTACTAATTTTTTTTTTTAGTGTACAATTTTTTTTGAGTGTAAAATTTTTTTCGAGTGTATTATTTTTTTTTTTTTTTTTCGTGTAAAAATATTTTTGCGTGACAAAAATACGTTGTAAAATATTTTTGTGACTTACCAATGTTTTTAAAACATGTTTAACGGGTTTTCAACACGTGGATTTAAGGTGAAGCGAATCTTAAATTTACGGTTTTGCTAATAACTTTTGAACCACTGGTCCGATTTGGCTGAAATTCAATACGAACCAGGCCAGGGGAACCACAAATATATATGCCAAGCTTCAGTATCCTCAGAATTGCACTTAGAAAGTTATCGTGTTTTTTATCTCGTAAATTCGCGAAAAACCCTTGCCGAAATTCACTCTTTTGCTCATAACTTTTGAACCAATGCACTATAGGGAATTTTTTGGTATTTTCTGGCCAAAACCCTAAAAGCTGGGATATTGACTCGAAATTTGGCAAGTTTATTTGGTGGTATGTTTTAAAGCTCTGCATAAAAAATTGACATGATCGGACCTGACAATTCGCGATTTTAATGCAATTTTGTAATAAAATTTTGTAATTTTTTTTTACATCCACGCCCACAAAAGGGGGCGAAAAAAAAAAAATTTGCTGGTCCCTTCGGTCCAATTGCAGGACTTTGAACTTCTTGTGGCGTAAATTTTGTTAATTTTTAAGTAAATGTACAAAAAAAAATTGTAAAAGATGGGTTTTGCATAAGTATGCTTAGTTCTTTAAGGGGGCCTTTTTTTACATTTTCCAATTTTGCCCATTTACGAACTTGATCAGAACAAGACCATAAGACATATTCGTGCCAAACATCAGGTAGCTAGCTCTTTTGGTTTGGACAGCATCGTGCATTTCCCAGACTATTAGACTAACAGACGGTCGGACGGACATCCCTAAATATATTTTGCCCATGGAGCCGCATGGCTTAGCGGATGAATACATCATACTCGGAAAGAGTTTCTTAATACCTCAAAGAGATATGGGAGTATGCAAATATAAGCAAAAAAAGTAGCAGTCCAAAAATATTTTTGGTTAAAAAATGATGAAAAATAATTAAATAGAAAAATTAAAAAAATATATAAATCTGCATTTTAAATCTATACTTTGTACAAAATATATTTGTTTGCTCTATTGCTAATTGAAATTCATTTTAATAGATTTTAATACGGGATTTTAAGTACGTTGCTGTTGTAATAAGTTTTGTTCCCCAAAATGTAAAAAAAAAATATAAAAAATGAAATTTTGTTTTTGACGCTTCCGTACTAGCGGTAAAAGAGCTTGGTGAACAACAATATGTGTGCTAGCCTACTTTTATATAGTATGCTTTATAATGGCATCAGAAAAAAATTGTTTTGAACACATCAAAAATGGACTTTTGGCCAACAATTCCTTATAAATTCCCTATAGTGCAATGGACCGATTTCGCTGGATTGCAATACCAACCTGACCAGGTAAATGCCCAACACATATTCCAGGTAAATGCCCAATACATAGCCTCCTTAAAGTCTTTCAAAAGTTAGCGTGTTTTCAACAGACAGACAGACGGACAGAGGGACGGACGGACGGACGGACTTCGCTAGATTGTCTTAGAATCGAACGAGGATCATGAATATATATACTTTATGGGGTCTTAGACCAACATTTCGAGGTGTTACACACGGAATGACAAACTTATATATACCCTCTATCACTAGAGTGGAGGGTATAATAAAATTCATTAAAACAAGTGATAGTGTTAATTAAATTCGATTGTTCCAAATCCTTTATAAAAAAATGTTTTTTTTGTTAAACAACATAAATCCTCGTATAACACAATTTTTGTAAAATAACAGTTTTTTTTTTGTAAATCAACTAGAATCCTCGTAATAAAAACTTTGTTGTAAAATTACAGTTTTTTTTTTTTTTTTTTTTGTAAAATAACCTTTCAAAATGGTAGAATACAATTACGAAAATAAATTTGTAAAATTACCAATAAAACTGTAGTTCTCGTTTGAGCAAAGTACAAGATTTTTTGTTAAAAAACAAGAAAAATTGTTAAATATTGGTAAAACGGGATTACAAGGCATTTTACTAGGCGTTTTACCAGGCTTTTTTTGAGTGTAGCGGTTGTAACATGTTGAAAGTTCGTGCGACATGCGAAAAATGCTTAAAAATTAAAATATAACAAAAATCTTCCGTGAAAGATTTTGATTATTTTTCTCGATTGCCATTTTCGATCATTCTAGTTAAAAAAGAATTATTTTCCATATTTGGAATATTGTTACATAATTTCGAATCCAACTTGATAGAGAAATTTCTACGATCAAATCAGATCTTTAAATTTTCATATTTTTACTCGGGTATTATAAATAGTACAGTCAATTATGGGTTTTTCTTAAAAGTAATTTAAAAATAATTGTATCTTGAATTTCAAATTGAAAATAATTATGTTTTCAAATAAATTTTAATAGAAACAAAAACTATTTAATATTTATTATTATTGTTATTCATATAAATATTTATATGTATTTACATTTGTATGTATTTCTAAATACTAAATGTCAGATTGTAAAATCAATTTAAACAAATTGAACATAAATGCAAACATTCTATATAATGTAAATTATGTATAATACTCCTCCACAGTTTCAATGGCAAAGAAAAAGTTTTAAAATATCAGACATGACTTTTAAATGAATATGAGTGGTTTTACAAAATGGTTTAAGTAAAGTTTAAGTATAAATAAAATAAGGGAATTCACCAAGAAACCCTTAAACTTAGTAAAAATTAATATATATTTTTTAGTTTGAAAAGCAAACAAATGAAAATGGAACTTTTAAAAAAAAGTCATATTTCTTGAAAAAAAATAAAAAATTTCAAAAAGGTACTTTTTTCAAAAATGTACTTTTATCAAAAAGGTACTATTATTAAAAAGGTACTTTTATCAAAAAGGAACTTTTATGAAAGAGGTACTTTTATCAAAAAGGTACTTTTATCAAAAAGGTGTTTTTATCAATAATGTACTTTTATCAAAAAGGTACTTTTATCGAACAGGAACTTTTATCGAACAGGAAATTTTATCAAAAATGTACTTTTAGCAAAAAGGTACTTTTATCAAAAAGGTACTTTTATCAAAAAGGTACTTTTATCAAAAAGGTACTTTTATCAAAAAGGTACTTTTATCAAAAAGGTACTTTTATCAAAAAGGTACTTTTATCAAAAAGGTACTTTTATCTAAAAGGTGATATTATCAAAAAGGTACATTAATAAAAAATATAATTTTTCAAAAAGTATTTTAACGAAAAGGTAATTTTACGCAAATGGTTATTTTAGCTAAAAGGTACTTGTAAACAAAAAGGTACTTATTAGGAAATATAACATTTAACAAAAATGCACTTTTAACAAATCGCTACTTGTAATCGAAAAGGTACTTATTACGTAATAGTACTTATTACGAAATGGTACTTTTTATGAAAAAGTACTTTTTACTCAAAGGTACTTTAAACTAAAAGACTTTTTTAACAAAAACGTACATTTATTAAAAATGTGCTATTTACCAAAAATTACCTTCATCAAAAAGGTACTTATATCAAAAAGACACTTTTATCAAAAAAACACTTTTATCCAAAAAGTACTTCAATTAAAATCCTAAATTTTTATTCAAAATATACTTGGATCAAAAAGGCACTTTTATCAAAAAGATACTTTTTAGGACTGAACTTAAACGCCCAAAAGGCACGCGTTTAAAATTTAAACATACAGTTTTTAAATCAAAAGGAACCATAATTTTCCCGGCGATCGACGAAATTCGTAAAGTAATTATTCGTGCCACCCAAGTACACATCAAAATTTTCTTAAGAAGTGGTGCTAAAGAACCATGTTATAACACACATACTGTGGGACACTATTTCAAAAATATTCCTGGGATGTTTAAAATAAAATATAGGGTTTCTACTTTCCCAAATGTAAAAAATAAAAGGGTATTTTATTAAAAAGGTTCTTTTATTAAAAAGGTACTTTTATTAAAAAAGTACATTTAAAAAGGTACTTTTATTAAAAAGTTACTTTTATTAAAAAGGTACATTTATCAAAAAGGTACTTTAATCAAAAAGGTGCTTTTATCAAAAGGTGCTTTCATCAAAAAGTTAATATTATCAAAAATATACTTTATAAAAAAGGCATATTTATCAGAAAGGTACTTTTATCAAAAAGGTTCTTTTATTAAAAAGGTGCTTTTATCAAGAAGGTACCTTTATCAAAAAGGTACTTTTATCAAAAAGGTACTTTTATCAAAAAGGTACTTTTATCAAAAAGATACTTTTATCAAAAAGGTACTTTTATCAAAAAGGTACTTTTATCAAAAAGGTACTTTTATCAAAAAGGTACTTTTATCAAAAAGGTACTTTTATCAAAAAGCTGCTTTTATCAAAAAAGTTATTTTTTTTTCAAAAAGGTGCTTTTATCAAAAAGGTACTTTTATCAAAAAGGTACTTTTATTAAAAAGTTTCTTTCATAAAAAAGGTATTTTTATCAAAAAGTATTATTTTAAGAAAAGGTACTTGTAAACAACAATGTACTTGTAAACAAAAAGGTACTTATTAGGAAATATTACATTGTACAAACAAGTTATTACAACAAAACTGTACTTTAAATCGAAAAGGTACTTATTACAGAACGGTTCTTTTTACGTAAAAGTACTTTTTACTCAAAGGTACTACGAAAGGGTATTTTGAACAAAAAGGTACTTTTATTAAAAATTTACTTTTTACGAAAAATTACTTTTATCAGATATGGTGGTTTTATCATAAAGGTATTTTATTAAAAAAGTAGCATTATTCAAAATGTGCACTTATCAAAAAAATACTTTAATCAAAAGTGTACTTTTATCAAAAAGGTAATTTTATAGAAAAGGTACTTTTATCAAAGATGTACTTTTATCAAAGAGGTACTTTTATCAAAAACGTACTTTTACCAAAAATGTACTTTTATCAAAATGGTACTTTTATGAAAAATGTACTTTTATCAAAAAGGTACTTTTATCAAAAACGTAATTTTATCAAAAAGATATTTTTATCAAAAAGGTACTTTTATCAAAAAGATACTTTTAGCAAAAAGGTACTTTTATCAAAATGGTACTTTTATCAAAAAGGTACTTTTATCAAATAAGAAAATTTATCAAAAAGCACTTTTATAAAAACTAAAAAAGCACTTTTATAAAAAACCCTACTTTTGTTAGAAATGATAGTTTTATCATAACAATATTTTATTAAAAAAGTTGTCTTATTCAAAGGTGCATTTATCAAAAAAAATACTTAAATTAAAAATGTACTTTTATCAAAAACGTACTTTTATATAAAAAGGACATTTATCAAAGAGGTACTTTTATCAAAGAGGTACTTTTATCAAAAACGCACTTTTATCAAAATGGTACTTTTATGAAAAAGGTACTTTTATCAAAAAGGTTCTTTAATCAAAAAGGTACTTTAATCATAAAGGTACTTTTTTCAAAAACGTACTATTATCAAAAAGGTACTTTTATCAAAAAGGTACTTTTAGTAAAAAGGTACTTTTATCAAAAAGGAACTTTTATCAAAAAGGTACTTTTATCAAAACGGTACTTTTATCAAAAAGGTACTTTTATCAAAAACGTTCTTTTATCACAAAGGTACTTTTACGAAAAAGGTTTTATCAAAAAGGAACTTTTATCAAAATGCTACTTTTATCAGAAAGATACTTTTAGCAAAAATTTACTTTTTATCAAAAAGGTACTTTTTTCAAAAAGTTACTTTTATCAAAAACATATTTTTATCAACAAGGTACTTTTATCAAAAGATACTATTATCAAAAAGTTAATTTTATCAAAAAGGAATTTTATCAAAAAGGTACTTTTATCAAAAAGGTACTTTTATCAAAAAGGTACTTTTATCAAAAATGTACTTTTATCAAAAAGGTACTTTTATCAAAAAGGTACTTTTATCAAAAAGGTACTTTTATCAAAAAGGTTTTTTTTATCAAAAAGGTACTTTTATTAAAAAGGTACTTTTATCAAAAAGGTACTTTTATCAAAAAGGTACTTTTATCAAAAAGGTACTTTTGTCAAAAAGGTACTTTTATCAAAAAGGTACTTTTATCAAAAAGGTACTTTTATCAAAAAGGTACTTTTATCAAAAAGGTACTTTTATCAAAAAGGTACTTTTATCAAAAAGGTACTTTTATCAAAAAGGTACTTTTATCAAAAAGGTACTTTTATCAAAAAGGTACTTTTATCAAAAAGGTACTTTTATCAAAAAGGTACTTTTATCAAAAAGGTACTTTTATCAAAAAGGTACTTTTATCAAAAAGGTACTTTTATCAAAAAGGTACTTTTATCAAAAAGGTACTTTTATCAAAAAGGTACTTTTATCAAAAAGGTACTTTTATCAAAAAGGTACTTTTTTCAAAAAGGTACTTTTATCAACAAGGTACTTTTATTAAAAAGGTACTTTTATCAAAAAGGTACTTTTATCAAAAAGGTACTTTTATCAAAAAGGTAATTTTATCAAAATTGTATTTTAATCAAAATGGTATTTTTATCAAAAAATTACTTTTTATAAAAAAGGTGCCTTTTATCAAAAAGGTTCTTTTATCAAAAAGGTTCTTTTATCAAAAAGGTTGAGTTGAGGTTTAGTTGAGGGTGGGTTTTACAAGCCTATAATAAGGAAATTCTTTAGGCAAATCCATGGCGCTCAGACTTAAAATAGTCCATTGTACCGTTATCAAAAAGGTACTTTAATCGACAAGGTACTTTTATCAAAAACGAACTTTTATCAAAGAGGTACTTTTATCAGAAAGACACTATTATCAGAAAGACACTTTTAGCAAAAAGATATTTTTTCAAAAAGGTACGTTTTTAAAATTATTTAATCTAAAAGGTACTTTTATCAAAAAAGGCACTTTTGTCAAAAATATATTTTTATCAACAAGGTATTTTATCACAAGGGTACTTTTATCACAAGGGTACTTTTATCAAAAAGATAATTTTATCAAAAAGGAATTTTATAAAAATCGTACTTTTATCAAAAAGTTACTTTTATCAAAAAGTTACTTTTATCAAAGAGGTACTTTAATCAAAAAAAAAAGAAAATTTTATCAAAAAGCACTTTTATAAAAAATCATAGTTTTATCAAAAAGATTCTTTTATCAAAGAGATTCTTTTAACAAAATAGTAATATAAAGGAAAAAGTACTTTTAACAAAAAGGTACTTGTAACTTTAAACGAAAAGGTAATTATTACGAATTGGTACTCTTTACGAAAATTAACTTTTAACTCTAAGGTACTGTAAACAAAATGGTGCTTTAAACGAAAATGTACTTTTAATGAAAATGTAATGGTAGATTTATCAAAATGTATTTTATTTAAAATGTAGTCGTATTCAAACGGTTATTTTATCAAAAGGGTACTTTTATCAAAAAGGTACTTTTATCAAAACGGTACTTTTATCAAAAAGGTGTTTTTATCAAAAAAGTACTTTTATCAAAAGGTACTTTTATCAAAAAGGTAAAGAAAAACTAATTATTACGAAATGGTACTTTTTACGAAAATGTGCTTTAAACTCTAAGGTACTGTGTGACGACAAAAGTCGCTGGACTCGTTTTTGTCCCCATATAATATTTGTAATGTATCATACTGTGTATTATTATTATTATTATTATTTTATTTAGTATTTTAAATTTAAAATTAAGTAACGGATAACCTCCACTAAAACACAACACTGTCTTTTATAAACATTCGTACTAAATTATACTACTGTTTGTTTTGTACAACTGTAGTCTACAGCTGTTCGTGGTGTTGTTTATAGATTTTCTAGTATTAGTGTGTGTACATGTTGATCGCACAATCACATAAAAGGCAGTGTTGTTTGAAGAATTAGTGAGTTCGTCAGCAGACGGCATTGAGGTAGGACCTTATTTAGTTGGGTTAGACGTTTTACATCTGGCAACTAAATAAAGTTCACTGGCAATGCTGGAAGATCGTCTAGTTGTACTAGCTTTCGAAGACGGGATTAGCGGTTGTACCAAATTTCTCGTCTACCCAGTATTTGCCATCACCACAGTGGACAAGATCGTCTAGTTGTACTAGCTTTCGGTAAGGATTTGCGGTTGTACCAAATTTCCTAGCCAGTCCACTGGAACAGTCAGAATCCGAACCATCAAATAGAGTGCTTACCTCGTCGTGCTGCATTTTCGTCGTGCCGTAGTTTTATATGTCGGACATATGTTTTAAATTTAATAAAGATTGTAATGTTTTATGAAAAAAATATATTTGTGCCGTTTTTGTTTGGCTCTCTCCTCTCTCGGTCTTGAAAAATAAATTTTTGTAACGAACCCTGGCCGCCGCGAGTTCTATCCCAGCAACCAGTGAAAACACGTCGTTACAATGGCGCCCGAGCAGGGACAGTTGTAAACTGTTCCAGACCGAAAAAATAAGAGAAGGAGAGTCGGTTTAAATGAAAAATTAAAATAAAATAATTTCAAACTTGAGGCTGTTTAAAAAAACCAAATATTTGAGAACGAGACGAAGGGATGGGAGTAACAAACAAATTGTGTTCTACGTTATATGAAAAAGGAAAGTTAAGAAGTTTCGGAAACTGTTGCCAGATTTTATAGTGTGATTAATAAAATTAGTTTTTTGAAAAAAAAATTAAATTATTATTAATTTAAAAACTCTGGAAGAAAGCGCTAAGTCGTTTAAAAGAAGAAATTCGAGCATATTTTGTACGGAAAACAATAAAATAAATTTTTTTGAATAAAAATTTAATTATTATTGAATAAACGGAACATTAAATTATGTAAATAAAAAGCGCTAAGAAACTAAAGCCGAAAAAGAAAAAAATTAAAACGAGAATACATAATTGCGGAGTGAAAACAAAAACAACTAAAAGTTTCAGTAAACCTCAGAAACCTGCTGCAAATATTTCAAACTTACAAACATCCTCATCATCTGCGTTATCGTTGACGTCATAAGTATTAGAAACTCATCATCCATGTCATCATCATCTACAATGTCATTATTTACAACATCCTCGCCATCACCAATGTTATTAACATCTACAACGTCATCATTCAGGCCTCCTCCAAGATTGTCGTCATCAACGTCATCAGTATCCGCAACCACATCATCATTTTCGCCGCCATCCAGGCCTTCGCCAATATCATCATCTACGAAATTTCTGTTAACAACTTCATCATCTACGTCATCAGTATCCGCAGCCACATCTTCAGCTTGATCATTTTCGCCGCCATCCAGGCCTTCGCCAATATCATCATCTACGAAATTTCTGTTAACAACTTCATCATCTACGTCATCATCACTAACGACTTCATCATCTACGTCATAATCACTAACGACTTTATCATCTACGTCATCATCACTAACGACTTCATCATCTACGTCATCATCACTAACGACTTCATCACCTACGTCAACATTATCGATGCCTTCATCATTAACATCTTTAATTGAACTTTCCGAAGATTTGGAAATGTTTACAATTAGCATCGCAACGCGGAGAGTCTAAACCAATTAAATCTAGCGACCACTCACGATACACTCGTTGTCGCTCAGATGAAAATTCATCATCCGCCTCGTCAAAATTATGATCATCGCCTGCGACATCATTATCGACGCCTTAGACATTATCATCTTTAATCTTACTTTTTGAAGATTTGGGAAAGTAAACCAACAACAACGCAACACAAACAGATTAAGGCAATCTGGCGACCATTCACGATACCCTCGATGCCGCTCAGATTAAATTCAATTGTTTCCAGCCACAGTGAGTCTTCCCAGAAAGATAACGTAAGTCCAATACAAGTTAAAAATAATACTTGTTTCTTACGTCAAATTTTAAAGAATAATATTTCTTCACATGGAAAGGATATCTCGAAAGATACAACCCACTACCAGTGTATAGAAATTCAGCCCACAGTGCCTGCAGAAATATTTTACCTTGGCAAACCTACGTCCAAAAATTAACGTTAGTGGTTAGAGAATAGAACTAATGAGGTCCGGCAATGCCCAAAAGACTTCTTTGAGTATAAAAATTCTCCAAAACCATTTAAACCAGCGTTTTGGCCACGTAAACTCAAGCTTTTATATTACAAGCCCGTTGCGAAATCGGATTCTGTACGAGAATCACTGTAGCGCCACTGCCGGATATTTAAGCATACGAACAACCATTAAGAAAATATCAAGTAAATACTACAGGCCCGGAATATTTTGGGAAATCAGATACAATGTATGGTGTCCAAATCGGATTAAAAATCTCCAGACTCCTTTTCCACAGGACGAGATAAGCCGAAGTCACCTTACGTAAAAGTCCGCTAATGCCCAACCTGACCCGTATATGTTGCGATAAAGTCTAATGTGATCATTTATCATCAACGGTATAAATCAACAAAATCTATCAGATCAACGAGCAACGGAATAATTACAATGTTAAAAAAAAAGACAATCAAACTGCATAAAAGTCAGACATGATCAAAATCATCATCGTGCCCTGCATGCTATATGGCAAGGCTAAAAGATGTTACATAAAATTTTCACTTGCGTAATCAACAAACAGATCGTCATCATTATCATCATCCTCCGTGTAATTTTCATCAGCAGTTTATCACCAGCAGACGGAGCATCATCCAAGGCAAGAACATCCAATTGCTTCCTGAAGAGGGGAGGTAATGTGACGACAAAAGTCGCTGGACTCGTTTTTGTCCCCATATAATATTTGTAATGTATCATACTGTGTATTATTATTATTATTTTATTTAGTATTTTAAATTTAAAATTAAGTAACGGATAACCTCCACTAAAACACAACACTGTCTTTTATAAACATTCGTACTAAATTATACTACTGTTTGTTTTGTACAACTGTAGTCTACAGCTGTTCGTGGTGTTGTTTATAGATTTTCTAGTATTAGTGTGTGTACATGTTGATCGCACAATCACATAAAAGGCAGTGTTGTTTGAAGAATTAGTGAGTTCGTCAGCAGACGGCATTGAGGTAGGACCTTATTTAGTTGGGTTAGACGTTTTACATCTGGCAACTAAATAAAGTTCACTGGCAATGCTGGAAGATCGTCTAGTTGTACTAGCTTTCGAAGACGGGATTAGCGGTTGTACCAAATTTCTCGTCTACCCAGTATTTGCCATCACCACAGTGGACAAGATCGTCTAGTTGTACTAGCTTTCGGTAAGGATTTGCGGTTGTACCAAATTTCCTAGCCAGTCCACTGGAACAGTCAGAATCCGAACCATCAAATAGAGTGCTTACCTCGTCGTGCTGCATTTTCGTCGTGCCGTAGTTTTATATGTCGGACATATGTTTTAAATTTAATAAAGATTGTAATGTTTTATGAAAAAAATATATTTGTGCCGTTTTTGTTTGGCTCTCTCCTCTCTCGGTCTTGAAAAATAAATTTTTGTAACGAACCCTGGCCGCCGCGAGTTCTATCCCAGCAACCAGTGAAAACACGTCGTTACAACTGTTAACAAAATGATATTTAAAACAACGAAAATGTTCTTTTAACGAAAATGTTCTTTTTACAAAAAAATACGTTTAACGAAAAGTACTTTTAACGAACTACCATTTTTTTTATCAAATTGAAACATACCGGTGCTCAGAACTCTCTACATATTCAAAAATTTTGTAATTCTCAAATTTCGAACACAAATACCCTTAATAAAAGAAAAAAAAAAAACTTAATATATTACATTACTTTACACACAACTTACTTACCCAAAGAAATTAAGAATATTTTTAGAATAAACACATCAAAATGGCCACCAGACTTTGACCACAAGTGTTACAGAGTGTACATTTAATACAATTCAATTAAGTGGCATGTATGCAACAACAATAACAGTAGCAAAAGTTTTCTTTCTTTTATTTTTTAACTGGGTCGAAAAGTTTTTCTTTTTTTTTTGTCGAATAACATGAGAATAACATCTGTAAAAGGACTTAACAATACAAGGACTTATACTGGCTGCTATACGCAAACATGAACAAACTCAAATAAAATACATTGCAAAAGTTGCAACATTACAAAGACACTACAATCCCATTCTCTATATCTCTCCCTCCCCCCCTCGTTTGCAACAAATTCATATAAAATGAAAAACTTTAAAGTAATTTAACAAATTATGAGACAGTACAACAGACAAAACAACAAGACAACATCATTCCACCAACAACAAGAAGAGTAAACAAATTGTTTAAAGTCCTAGAAAAGCAGCTAAAATAAATGAATGAAATAACCAGCTGAGCACTTATGTGGAGAAGAAACAATGAAAAACAATGGGCTAGAATTTAAGAAAATGGGATTAAATATTTTTTTCTTTTTACTCAAAAATTTTTATTTTTGCAGGGAACCTGAGGTTGTTTTTGAATCATTAGTTAAGGTTTTATAGTGTTTACCTTTTGTTCATTTGATTTTTCGTTTTTTTTTTTTTTCAATAGAAACATTTAGAAATTTTAAAAATTTATTCCTATAGAAAAGGTTTAAGAACTTAAAAAATATTTAATATTTTGAAAAATGTCTCCCCAAGAAATTCCTAAAGCATTTTTCTTGCAGCAAAAGACCTAGATTCTGAAATATTTTTCGAATCGAAAATATATCAACTGTTTATTCAAAAAATGTTTCTGATTTTAAAATTTTTCTAAGTCATTTGCTTAAAGAGAAAGTTTTTGATTCTGACACATTATCCCAGGAGAAAAACTCTGAGGTTCTGGTGTTTTTTTATAAGCTTTTAGAATTTAAAAAAATTCTCGATACAGAAAATTTTTTTAGATTCTGATACACTTTGGTATAGAAAATTCTCAGATACTTACGGAATTTTCCCAACAAAAAACGAGTTTTATGTTTTGTCGTTTTTTAAAGAAAACCCACTTGTTTAATTTCAGTTTTTTTCAAATGACTATTTCTGTTCTTTGTTTCAAAAATAACAACATAAAAAATAAAGACTTTCCTTAGCATTAAATTTTTAAAGACATTTATTTTTGTTCTGTAAGTGAAAACAAGTGATTCTTCTTAAATTTTTAATGATTTGTGTACGTTATTTTTTTTTTTTAATGTTGGCATTTTTTAAAGAGAAATCATTTGTTTTGTGTGGATTGTTTTTTTGTAAAAACTTTAAGAAGATTTTTATACCCTCCAACCACAGTACAAAAAAATGTTGGTCGATAGCACATACAAATCTATACAAGAATGTAAATTTTTTCATTCCATGGAGATTTCACTCTGAATTTTGAATATGTTATACAAAACATAGATATTTTTCACCAACATTTAAAAAAAAATTGAAAAGAAAAATGTTTTTGCATTTTTGCATCATTTCTGTTAAAAACGCGTATTATTTTAAAAATATTTCAAAAAAGAAGAAGACTCCAGCTTTCACCTTAAAATCGGGTCATTGGTTAAAAAGTTAGAGCACGTTAAACATGATGTATTTTTCTGACTTTTGCTAAAAAAGTCGAACTTTGACCCGCTATAATTTGAAAACTACACCGAATTTTGAAAATCCAAATATGGAACATATCTCATATCTATGAGCCAAATTTACAGTGACATCCAAAGGCATATTTCCGAATAGAGGGGCCAAATTTTTTGGAATTGCCCAAATTTGTCGAATATCTGTCGAATTGAGATTAGAGACATTTTACAATGTATGTAACAGAGTTGTTATTTTGAGTGTATAGAACAATTTTCATATAGAAAAATTTTAACATTCCGAGACATTTTTCTTTTAGAAAAATGTTGAAATTCTTAGACATTTTTCATAGTAAAAAAATTCAAATTATTTCCTTTTCTTTTTTACTTTCTTTTTCCCCCTCTCCTATCCTTTTCTCTTCTTTCCTTTCAGTTTTTTCTGTTTTTTTTATTTTTAATTCAAATTCGGTTTAGGGGAAATTCCTTCCCCCCGTGGGTCCGCGCCTGCCCCATACTGTGGTTAGAGTTTATTAATTTGGTTTATTAAAAGACATATAAAATTTCTTGCACCATAGTGCAGCAGCTACAAAACTCTGTCCTTGTTAAATTTTTTTTAACAAAATTAAATGAAATAAGAAAACAATGTTTGCAACATAACTAAATACGTACATTACATTTATAGCATTTTGTAATGGATTTGTAACCAAACTCCTATTTCATACAACAACAAATATGAACAATTGAAGCAAGAGCAACAACAGCAGAAACAACAAAATATGTACATGATTTAACAATGTTGCAACTTTTTGAATTTATTTTAAAACATGTTTTCTTTCGCACACAGCTTTAACGAATGTACAATTGTTTCTTAACAATTACACTGATGTTGTTAGTGGCGGTGGTGGTGGTGCTGCTTGATGGTGTTGGTACTTAGATTTTGGTTTTATAGTGTCATCCCGACATTCAGACAGATCTATTTATATTCATTTCATATTTCTATTGTTGTAACTCAGTTCAGCTCACTGCCATCATTGCCTTGAAGTCTTTTATTTTTTCTTTAAAAAAAAAGACAATGGAATAAATGAATTTTACGTAGTATAAACTTTGAAGAAATATGCAAAAGGAGAAGAACTTATAACTTTGAATGGATATATACGACCTTAGGAACAGATGTGTTAATATAATGAATGAAAACAACAAGAACTTGTGGTAACTCTATTTTCACTCTAACGATATTCTCCCAACAAATAAAAATTTTTGTGATTGAATTAACGATCGTTTCGGAAATTTTTCAATTATTTTCCATCTTCAGAATTCTTTCGAAAATTATGGTAATAATTCCTGAAACAATCGTCAATTCAATTTTGAAAATTATAAAATTTTTGAAAGCAAAAACTCTATAAGTATTTCCTGGGAGAATATTTTACGAGAGAAAGTAGTAGAAATTGTGCTGAACATTTTTTGGAAAAAATCAACAGTCCCTGTAACTTATACTGACAAAAGTGAAAAAATTTTATATTTTTTCTATATTTTTTCAAAAGTCTAGGAAAAAATATTATTTTGGCACAAAATGTTAACAGAATTTGATAATCGGTATAGTTAAGCAGTAGCAAGAGGTCTGATTAAGCTGTTGGGCAAAAAAACTGATGACATAATATTTTGAGGATCCCCCAGTGCTGTCCAGAATCTTTGGAGGCTCATAAAAAGTAATTGGTCACCAAACTGGACAATCCAATTATAGGGCTTAACTGTTGGTAGTGTAATCAAACCTATTTAGTCAAGTTATTGTGTTGTTGGGGCTTAAGTTAACCCATTACAGCATTTTCAACTTAGTATTCATACCATTGACTGGAGTGTCATGCCATAAAAGTAAAATAATTTTAATTAGTTTTAGTATTTTTTTTTTGTGCATTTTATTATTGCATTTCATCTCATTGTTGTCATTCACTTACTTTAATCATAGTTTTGGCTAATTTTTCAATAAAACAAAAAAATAATATATTTTAACTAATTTTTTATCTAATTTTGTCTTTTCATTCTTTGTCTTTTTAGGTTGTAATCGCACTTATTATGGTGATATTGGTTTAACATATTCTTTGGAGCTGCATCGTCCTAAACAGGATCGTCTGCCATATGTTTGTGTATTAACATTTACAGCAGCCGGTGGTCAGCATGGTGATGTAGTACAGGTAATTTGATGATAATAATCAGGGAAACCAAAAATATGCAGTATCATGTTTTTTCCTGTGCATTTTATTGAAAAATGGGTAAGGTATTTATCCGTTTCAGAAGTTTTTAAGAAATCTGGCATCGATTTGTTAGAGCATATTTTTACATATTTTAGCCTTAAGAGCATATTTTTGCATATTTTAGTTTTAAGAGCATATTTTAGCATAAGAGCATATTTTTAGAGCATATTTTAAATTTTTAGAGCATTTTTCCACTTTTTAGAGCATATTTTTACATTTTTAGAGCATTTTTTTTTTCAATTTTTAGAGCATTCTTTTCTAATTTTGTTTATGACTACATTTATTTTTAAATTTTTTGTCCAACAAGGATGTTTTTTTAACAATTACGGAATTGTGACGATTTATTCCCCTTTGGCCTGTTCTTGCTTCATATCGGTATATGAAACTATGTTTTCTTTAGACTCAGCAACTTGGTAGAAAATATTAAGACAAATATTTTTGTAGAACATATTTAACCTTCTAACTATTGCACATAACGGTATTTGGAGAGTCTATTCTCTTACAAATTGTAAAAAACACCTCAAAAAAGGGGACATAATTTTTTTTAAGAGCATATTTTTATTGTTTTTAGAGCATATTTCCCGTTTTTAAGGGTATTTTTTAAGCGCATAGAAAGTGTTTTTTAGAGCATATTTTTGGTTTCCATGATAATAATTATTAATTACACTGTAAGTATAATTTTAACTTTTGAAATGACACACGAAAACGCCGAGACACGTAAACTTAATTTTGGATCGGAGAATCAGTGGCATTCTCCGTTTTGCTAGGTCAGGTCAAAATCAAGAGATATTTCGTTTTAAAGTTTTGCGATTTTCAATGAGTTTTTATTAAATTTTCCTAGGACTATCCATTAAAAACTCTTTTAAAATTACTTTATTTAGTATTTCTTAGTCGAAACTTTACTTTAACATTGATGGCCGGTTAATTTGTGCGAGTAAAATAAAAATGTTTTCTTCAATTTTCTTAAAAAACAATAAAAAATCGCTTGAAAATCACAAACTTAAAAACTAAATATCTCTTAATATTGACCTGATCTGTCAAAACGGAGAACGCCACTGTGTTCTATTACCCAAAATTAAGTTTACGTGTCTCGGCGTTTTGGTGTGTCACTTTCACGTACTTACAGTGTTAACACTAGTTTACAAAGATTTTGATCCACAACATGTTGCATTAATTTTCCATGTAAAACCTAACGCTGAATCTGAAAATCCACTCCAAAGTTTCAAAAGTAGAACAGTTTTCGAGATATTGCCAACTTTTCATATTTTCATCTTTTTAAAAAAGTGGTTTTACTTAAATTAAAATATCTCCAGAACAAATTAATGGATTTCATTGCTTTTAGTTTTAAATTAAAGGTATTTAAATTAAAAATAATTAAGTTATCTATCAACCCTTCATACAAAAGTTTTTCAATCTAATTATCGGCTTAGAAGCTTTTAATCGATATATCGACAATTTCATTGCAATTTTAGCGACATTTTGGGAAAAAAGTAAGTTCTATTGTAAATTTTAGAAATAAAAAAAATAAAAATTTATTTCTCTCTTTACAATTCAATTCTGATCTATTGCGAAGAAAATAAGATGGTTTTAAAGAAAATCCGTTAAAAATTGTATAAGTTTCATGCATTTGAGTAAAAATGCGAAATTCAGTTTTTATAAATTTTTAGTTTTTTGAAAGTAACACATGGTTTACAAATATTGAAATATTGTTCGATTCACAATATTTCACATTTCTTTTCCATGTCAAATCACGCGCTGAATCCGAAAATAAAGTCAAAAAGTTAAAAATTTAAAAGTTTTTAAGATATTGCCAAATTCCACATTTATAAAAGTGGTTTTTACATAAATAAAAATATCTTCTGGCAAAATCGAAGGATTTGAATTTTTTACTTTTAAATTAAAGCTTAATAAATACTTTATCAATTTTCTGTACAATTTTTTCAATCTGATAATCGACTTAGAATCTATAGATTTTTTTTTTTAAGTTAATTTTATATTTTTAACATATAGTGGATTTTCGGATTCAGCGTAAGATTTTACATAAAACATAAACGCAAATGTCGTGGATCGCATTTTTTTTTTTTAATTTGTAAACTAGCGTAGTTTATATAAGAGACATTTCACATTAAATGTCCAGCGAAAAAAAAAACTTATTATCTTATGAATAATAATTTTAATATGGTTTGCTTTAAAATTTAAAAAAAAAAAAATAAAAAAAAATGCTAAAAAAAAATTTTCTTACGAAAAATCGATTTTTTAATGTTTTTTTTTGGCCACTTTGGCCACGGAAAAAATTTAAAAATTCTTCAGAGAAAAATTATTTTCTTTTTTAAAAGTGATATGATGTACACTTTTTGACGACTTTTTTGGTAAGAGCTGTGTAAGCGAAACAGATATTTATGAGTAAAAGAATAAAAACTACATGACATTTTCAAAGTTGACATTTTTTATTTCCATTTTATTAATAACACAATGGGTCAAATATCATTTTTTGTGAAATAAATTAAACAAAAAATTCAATAAAAAATTTAATTTATTTATAAAAGACACAAGAAATCTTCAAAACATTAATTAAAGCATGTTTTATAATAAACCGTGCAAGCCGCGTTGATACATAGAAAAAAATTAAGTATATAAATGTTATTCCAAAAAATTAACGAAATTGTCCCATTGCACATTGGGGCAGCTATATGGGGGCCCTTGGTAAAAAGTCAAAAACTGAAACCGCGGATTTTGAAAAACGGGCAGCACCAATGGAAAGACAACAAAATTCTTCATATAACTTCATACTTATTTTTTATTTTTAGCTTGGGGCCTTCCTATAGAAAGGGTTCAAACTCAAGCAAAAATATGTTAAATTAATAAATTAAAATAATTTTAATTTGAAGGCAATGTTTGGAGCACTTAAAGATACATAAAACGTCCACACTCCGAAATTTTTTGAATGCCTCATTATTAAAAATTATGTTAAGAACATTTTTGAACCGTTAAAGCTATGAATACATGCAAAAAAATTATACTTTTAGGGGAATTTCAAATAGGCTATTAAGAAAATAAAAATTCATAAAATTCATAATTTCAAAGGAATAAAAGTATACTGTGAATTGCACTGAATTGATACTACTCATATGTGGAATATAGAGCGACATGTATACAACAAGATTCCATGTAAAACGGTTGCCTTAATTTGCCTCTAGGCAATGTTATCGCGGTTTTAAAAACCCTTTAAAATCGAAAAAATATAAAATATTAAGTGTTTTATAGAATTTAATTAGGAATCTTACAAATTTCGGTATATAAAAAAATAAGCAACAAAGGAGGATTAAGCGATTTTATATAAGTGGTTCCACACTAAATTTCCAACTCACAAATTTTATTCGAATGTATAAGTGGTTCCACACTAAATGTCCAACTTGAAAATTTTATTCGTATTTATTTCGACCTTACTCTTTCGATTATCAATTCTGAAGTTACTATTTCGATATTTTTAAAAAATAAATACTATTTGGCGGTTTTACATGCAGGGTTTCACACTCAATTTCCAATCAACAAATTTTATTCATATCAATTTCGAAGTTACTGTTTTGATAATCTTAAAAAATAATAAGTAAGAGGGATTTATATATGAGTGGTTGCACACTAAATTTTCAACTCACGTATTTTAATCGTATCCATTTTTAATTTATTTTTTCTTGGAGGAGAAATATTACAATCTTTTTTTGCTTTCTAGTTAACATTCTTTTCGCTTTTTTAAAAAGTCTGCGAAAAGTTATTGATGGAGTATTGGAAAACTCTTAAAAACGGAATTATTAAATATGAATTGAGATAGGTGTCAAAAAAATTGATTTTATTTTTTGTTAAATATAAATTTGCATTGTTTTCGCAAAATCGAAAAAATGGTTTTATTCACACTTTTAACTCTTTTTTTTACATTTAATAATTTTTACTTGATTTGTTCTCAAATAATTCACACAATTTTTTTGCATGTTGTTTTGCAAATTGCTAAAAAAATATGATATTATTAAATATTTCTCATTCACATTTGTTGAAAAAAAAATAGTTTTTATTGTTTCTGAATTGTAGTTTTTTAATTTTTTTTTTTTTTGCATTTTTTTTGCAAACTCTTATAGAAACCAGAAAGTAGATGTATTTTATTATTCCAACTGAGTTTGTTTGTTTTTTTTTTAACGTAATTAAAGATTTTAAAAACAAAAAATACATTAAATGAACAAAATATTGCAAAATTTTCAGAATTTTGCAAGGTAACCATGAAATTTTATAATGCAAATATGGTCTACAGATTGTCCCCTTTACAACGGTACCACACACTCTTTTTAAAAATAAGCGGTTGCCAAGAATCGTATAGGTTTGCCCCAATGTGCATTGTTCGAATGGGACTAAACACACTGAAATTATGATATTTCAATAGATTTATTTTGCTTTTAATTTATTCTCTAATTTTTTGCACATATTTATTAAAAATAAACGCAATTTTCGATATTTTTTGTAATTTTCAAATATTTTTTTTTCTGTTTGTTTTGTTATTTTTTTTTTTTTTTTTAATTTTGTTTATTTGTTTTGGAAAAAGAAAAAAACTGCCAGTTGAAAAATAATAAAATTTTTTTTTGTCTTTTTTAAAGTTTTGCCGCTTTTTCTCTGCATTCAGAAACTTAAAATTTTGACTTGAAATAACTTTTTTGCTTTATTATGTTTGTTTTTTACTCATTACAAAACATATTGGAATATAGTCGCACTTTTTCTTCTGTTCTTTATCAAGACAAAAAATTGATGAAAACAAGTGTACATCATATCACCTTAAGTAATTTTTAAATTTGTATCGTATTTTGGTTTGCTTTAAGATTTAGAAAAAAATATCGATTTTTTAATGGTTTTTGGTCACTTTGGCTTCGGAAAAAATTTAAAAATTCATCAGACAAAAAAAAAATTTTTTTAAGTTAATTTTATATTATATGCAGACTAGTCCTTATAATCTTTATTTAGTGTAGAAAACACAGATGAAGAATCTTGAATAATGTTACTTTAGTTGTTTTTTTTTTCTCTTAAACTTATTCCTCTCCGACCCTGACAGCTTATTTAAAAATTATATCACACCTGTGATGTTTAACATATTAATAAAAAGAATGACACAAAACTACATACTTTAATCATGAAGCTTTTACGATCATGACTTGCCTTACCCATCTCTTAAGATTCAATTTCTGACTTTGAATCAGGAAATGTTGACAAATAATGAGCAAAAAGATCTTCTGGAGTTTGAAAACGTCCTGCTCTAGCACCGACTTGTACACTTCCACTCGGAAGCCCATCAATTATGCATGACACAGCATCAGATCCAAATATTTTGCATACATCTGTCAAAATTTTATTCTCATAGTAATAACTGGTCATCGATTCAGTTGGCCGCTTAACTCGACTAATCAAACGTTTAACATTTTGAGCAAAATCTTGACGATCCGGAAATGAATTAAGTAACAAGATTTTCCACTCATCCCAAGTTGACACACATTGTTTTAAATTATCAAACCAAATTCGAGCCAAACCTTTTAGTCTATTTTGCATGGCGAATATCTTGTATTTATCGTCCCAGCCATGCAACTGACTATTTTTTTCAATCATTTGCAGCCATGCTGATGCGGGTAAATTCACCGATCCTGGATCGAATTCTGGTATGCATTCTATTTGAAAAGTATTGTTTCTTGGTGCACAATTTTGGTTTTCTGCCATTGATTTTACCAAACTCTCAAGAGCAAGCAAACGTGAAAGCATTTTATCATCTTGAGTATTAACAGCATCATGAATAGAACTATCCCGATTTACAGAAAATTCTCTGTCAAAAAGTTCTTTCTACTCTTGTCGTTCTGGTAGGGAAGTTTAAATCTCTGCGTCTTCTGGTCTCCTTAGGCATATTTTCGAAATATTTCCAAATGTGACTCTGTGGTTTGTTTTTAATTTATCCCACCGCTGCTTTATAAGTGTTCCCAAAATTAACACTTCTCACAAAATTAATGTCGTATCTCTCGTTTGATGTTTCCTAAATTAATAAATATTTTATATTTTCCATTTTGATAAATATACAAAATGTTTTGTTGATCAATTTTATAAAATAATTCAAGCACAGTGCTTACAATATTTTTAACGTTTTTTGGTTTGCTTTAAGATTTAGAAAAAAATAAAAAAAAAAAATCTAAAGAAAAATTTTCATACGAAAAATCGATTTTTTAATGTTTTTTTGTCACTTTGGCCTCGGAAAAAATTGAAAAATTCTTCACAGAAAAAAAATATATTTTTTTTTAAATTAATTTTATATTTTTAACGTATGTTGGTTTGCTTTAATATTTAGAAAACAATAAAAAAAATTCTATAAAAATTTTTCATACGAAAAATCGATTTTTTAATGTTTTTTGGTCACTTTGGCCTCGGAAAAAAATTAAAAATTCTTCAGAGAACAAAAAAAAATTTTAAAGTTAATTTTATATTTTTAACGGATTTTGGTTTGCTTTAAGATTTAGAAAAAAATTAAAAAAACTTCTAAAAAAAAAATTTCATACGTAAAATCGATTTTTTAATGTTTTTTGGTCACTTTTTCGTATGAAAAGTTGTTTTTAGATTTTTTTTTTATTGTTTTCTAAATGTTAAAGCAAACCAAAATACATTAAAAATATAAAATTAATTTAAAAAAAAAAATATTCTTTTCTCTGAAGAATTTTCAATTTTTCCGAGGCCAAAATGACCAAAAAACGTTAAAAATCGATTTTTCGTATGAAAAAATATTTTTATTTTTTTTTTTATTTTTTTCTAAATATTAAAGCGAACCAAAATATGATAAAAATATAAAATTAAATAATAAATGCGTTGTTTGAGCTCGAGGCCATCGAGCTCAAACAACGCATTTATTATTTATAAATAAAAGGTCGAATAAAAACAACTTTAGTTAATATAAAATTAACTTAAAAAAAATATATTTTTTCTCTAAAGAATTTTTCAATTTTTTCCGAGGCCAAAGTGACCCAAAAACATTAAAAAATCAATTTTTCGTATGAAAATTTTTAGAATTTTTTTAATTTTTTTCTAAATCTTAAAGCAAATCAAAATAAAAATATAAAATTAGTTTAAAAAAATTATTTTTTTAAAGCAAACCAAAATACGATAAAAATATAAAATTAACTTAAAAGAAAAAAAAAATTTCTCTGAAGAATTTTTCAATTTTTTCCGAAGCCAAAATGACCAGAAAACATTAAAAAATCGATTTTTCGTATGAAAATTTTTTTTTAGAATTTTTTTTTATCTAAATCTGAAAGCAAATCAAAATACGTTTAAAATATTAAATTAGCTTAAAAAAATGATTTTTTCTCTGAAGAATTTTTCAATTTTTTTCCGCGGCCAGATAAGCCAAAAAATATTGAAAAATTTGTTTAAAATTTTTTTTATTTTTTTTTTCTAGATCTCAAAGCAAATCAAAAAATGTTTAAAACATAAAATTAACTTAAGAAAAAAAATATTTTTTTCACTGAATTTTTCAATTTTTTCCGAGTTCATTAAAAACTTGATTTTTTTGTAAGAAAAATTTCTTACAGAATTTATTTTTTTTTTATCTTAAAGCAAACAAAAATAAGATAAAAACAGTAAATATATTATTATTTTTATTTTTCAATAAACTTTTTTTAAATGGTCATAAAAAGGCTGGAGTTGAACTTTTTGGCTTCGGAAATTTTTTATATTTTTTTCCGTAGGCAAATTAATTTTGTTTTTTTAATTGTGTTAACTTAAATTAAACGAAATGATGATTCGCACATACAAACTTAGTGTTGAATTACATATTTTAAAACGATAAAATCAAAAAAAAAAATATTGGGATTTGGCCAGACTGGCTTCCGAAAAGCTCATATGTTTATAGTCATCATGAAATTTTGGTTAAAATCATACAATGGTTCTAAATTGTAATTTTTAGAAGATTTGGGATAATAATAATATTTTATAAATTTTATAGTTGCTACAAACAAGTTATTATAAAATGTTCAATTAAAATATGACACTTTTAAATTATGGTTTCCACAATCATATTTCTTCTTTACGTGCAGTCCCACTGTGCAATATTTATAGTTACTTTTTAACACACTCTCGTTCGAAGATAAATACTCCCACATCCAATTCAAATTGTATTTTGTTAATTTATTATACAAAAAAATAAAAGGAACGTCTCTGTTAACACTCTTTATCTAAATTAAAACTGACTGACATTTGGTGATTTTTTTATTTAATCCCCAATGACTAAATAACATTTCCAAGCTTTAGTACTTAAGCTTCACAACAATATAAAAAAAAAATAAAAGCATTACACAAAAAAAATATAAAAATGGACAAAGTGAAAAAAAAAATAGCTTTTGTTACAGGAAACGTGAGGACAGGATTTCCGCTAACCGACAACAGAGTATGTTTTTTAGTTACCGTTATTTAGTAACAAGGCGAATGTTTTTTTCCTTTTTCCAAATGGTATCCAATCAAATTGGCTATTTTTTTTTTTTTTTATACATCCAGTCAATAGAAAAGAATAAAAAGAAATTACAAAAAAATAGATTTAAAAACAAATTTTTAATATGCAGTTTTTCATTGATGATTTTTAATATTTTTTTTTTGTGATTTTTGTGTTATGAAAAATATTTTTTCTTTTTTTGTCTATATGTTAGGTTACTTTGGATAGTTTTACAATTGGACGTTTTACCTCATATACACAAGATGGCTGCCCGGATGGTTTTATGCAAATAGCTGAATCAGCCCGTACCCCAATTGGTGGCATGTGGTGTGGCACATCATGGGGACCAGTTTTATTTTATAGTGAATCTCGTTCTTTGATTTTTACTATTAAATTAAATAAGTGAGTATAAACTTTTATCATTTGAAAAAAAAATTAAAAAAAAAAACAAATCGATAGTTGCAAAATAGAAAAAAACAAATATTTTTGTTATGAAACAGAAACTTAAGGGAGTTAATTCAATAACAAATTTGATGTTAAACATGGAAGGAAAGTTTTTTACAATCAGTTTTTTCTTGTAGAAAATTATTCAGAAACCGAAACTTTTCTATAGAAGAAAAACGCTAATGATACAGAATCTGAGACTTTTTCTAAGACAAGAGTAATGTCTCAGAATCAGACACTTTTTCTAAGATAAGAAAAATGTCTCAGAATCTAAGACCTTTTCTATAAAAGAAAAATGTCTCAGAATCTGAAAAAAAATGTTTCAGAATCTGAAACTTTTTCTATATAAGAAACATGTCACAAAATCTCAGAATTTGAGACTTTTTCTATAAGATAATTGTCTCAGAATCTGAGTCTTTTTTTATATAAGAAAAATTTCTCAGAATCTAAGACTTTTTCTATATAGAAAATGTCTCAGAATCTGAGACTGTTTCTATATAGAAAAAATGTCTCAGAATCTGAGACTTTTTCTATATAGAAAAAATGTCTCAGAATCTGAGACTTTTTCTATATAGAAAAAATGTCTCAGAATCTGAGACTTTTTCTATATAGAAAAAATGTCTCAGAATCTGAGACTTTTTCTATATAGAAAAAATGTCTCAGAATCTGAGACTTTTTCTATATAGAAAAAATGTCTCAGAATCTGAGACTTTTTCTATATAGAAAAAATGTCTCAGAATCTGAGACTTTTTCTATATAGAAAAAATGTCTCAGAATCTGAGACTTTTTCTATATAGAAAAAATGTCTCAGAATCTGAGACTTTTTCTATATAGAAAAAATGTCTCAGAATCTGAGACTTTTTCTATATAGAAAAAATGTCTCAGAATCTGAGACTTTTTCTATATAGAAAAAATGTCTCAGAATCTGAGACTTTTTCTATATAGAAAAAATGTCTCAGAATCTGAGACTTTTTCTATATAGAAAAAAATGTCTCAAGACTTTTTCTATTTAGAAAAAATGTCTCAGAATCTTACACTTTTTCTATATAAGAAAAATGTCTTATATAGAATAAGTCTCGGATTCTGAGACATTTTTTCTACATAGAAAAAGTCTCGTATTCTGAGACATTTTTTCTATATAGAAAAAGTCTGAAATTCTGCGACATTTTTTCTGTATAGAAAAAATCTCAGATTCTGAGACATTTTTTCTTTATAGAAAAAGTCTCAGATTCTGAGACATTTTTTTCTATATAGAAAAAGTCTTGAGACATTTTTTTCTATATAGAAAAAGTCTCAGATTCTGAGACATTTTTTCTATATAAAAAAAGTATCTGATTCTGAGAGATTTTTTCTATGTAGAAAAAGACTCAGATTCTGAGATATTTTTTCTATAAAGAAAAAGTCCCAGATTTATTATTAATTTTTTTAATATAGAAAAATCTCAGATTCTGAGATATTTTTTGAATATAGAAAAAGTCTCAGAATTTGAGACCTTTTTTGTATATAGAAAAAGTCTCAGATTCTGAAATTTTTTTTTCTATATAGAAAAAGTCTCTGATTCTGAGACATTTTTTCTATGTAGAAAAAGTCTCAGATCCTGAGACAGGTTCTGATTTTTTTATGTAGATTCTGAGAAATGTTTCTTATATAGAAAAGTCGCAGATTCTGAGAAATTTTTCTTATGTAGAAAAAGTGTCAGATTCTGACACATTGTTCTAATAAAAAAATCTCAGATTCTCTCACATTTTTCTTATATAGAAAAAGTCTCAGATTATGAGACATTTTTCTTATATGGAAAAAGACTCAGATTCTGAGATATTTTGCTTCATTTAAAACATTTTTTTGTAAAGAAAAAGACTCAGATTCGGAGACATTTTTTCTATATAGAAAAAGTCTCTACATTTATTTTATATAAAAAACTTTTTAGATTCTGAGACATTTTCTTTCTAGAAAAAATTTCTCAGAATCTGAAAAAAAATTTCTCAATATCTGAAATTTTTTCTATAAAGAAAAAATGTCTGAGAATCTAAGACTTTTTCTCAGAATCTGAGACTTTTTCTATATAAGAAAAATATCTTAAAATCTGAGACTTTTCTATATTAAAAAAATTAATAATAAATCTGGGACTTTTTCTTTATAGAAAAAATATCTCAGAATCTGAGTCTTTTTCTACATAGAAAAAATCTCTCAGAATCAGATACTTTTTTTATATAGAAAAAATGTCTCAGAATCTGAGACTTTTTCTATATAGAAAAATCTGGGACTTTTTCTTTATAGAAAAAATATCTCAGAATCTGAGTCTTTTTCTACATAGAAAAAATCTCTCAGAATCAGATACTTTTTTTATATAGAAAAAATGTCTCAGAATCTGAGACTTTTTCTATATAGAAAAAAATGTCTCAAGACTTTTTCTATATAGAAAAAAATGTCTCAGAATCTGAGACTTTTTCTATAAAGAAAAAATGTCTCAGAATCTGAGATTTTTTCTATACAGAAAAAATGTCGCAGAATTTCAGACTTTTTCTATATAGAAAAAATGTCTCAGAATACGAGACTTTTTCTATGTAGAAAAAATGTCTCAGAATCCGAGACTTATTCTATATGAGACATTTTTCTTATATAGAAAAAGTGTAAGATTCTGAGACATTTTTTCTAAATAGAAAAAGTCTTGAGACATTTTTTTCTATATAGAAAAAGTCTCAGATTCTGAGACATTTTTTCTATATAGAAAAAGTCTCAGATTCTGAGACATTTTTTCTATATAGAAAAAGTCTCAGATTCTGAGACATTTTTTCTATATAGAAAAAGTCTCAGATTCTGAGACATTTTTTCTATATAGAAAAAGTCTCAGATTCTGAGACATTTTTTCTATATAGAAAAAATATCTTTTTCTTTATAGAAAAAATATCTCAGAATCTGAGTCTTTTTCTACATAGAAAAAATCTCTCAGAATCAGATACTTTTTTTATATAGAAAAAATGTCTCAGAATCTGAGACTTTTTCTATATAGAAAAAAATGTCTCAAGACTTTTTCTATATAGAAAAAAATGTCTCAGAATCTGAGACTTTTTCTATAAAGAAAAAATGTCTCAGAATCTGAGATTTTTTCTATACAGAAAAAATGTCGCAGAATTTCAGACTTTTTCTATATAGAAAAAATGTCTCAGAATACGAGACTTTTTCTATGTAGAAAAAATGTCTCAGAATCCGAGACTTATTCTATATGAGACATTTTTCTTATATAGAAAAAGTGTAAGATTCTGAGACATTTTTTCTAAATAGAAAAAGTCTTGAGACATTTTTTTCTATATAGAAAAAGTCTCAGATTCTGAGACATTTTTTCTATATAGAAAAAGTCTCAGATTCTGAGACATTTTTTCTATATAGAAAAAGTCTCAGATTCTGAGACATTTTTTCTATATAGAAAAAGTCTCAGATTCTGAGACATTTTTTCTATATAGAAAAAGTCTCAGATTCTGAGACATTTTTTCTATATAGAAAAAGTCTCAGATTCTGAGACATTTTTTCTATATAGAAAAGTCTCAGATTCTGAGACATTTTTTCTATATAGAAAAAGTCTCAGATTCTGAGACATTTTTTCTATATATAAGAAAAATGCCTCAGAATCTGCGACTTCTTCTATATAAGAAAAAAGCTTCTAAATTTAAGACTTTTTTATATAAGAAAACTGTCTCAGAGTCTGAGACTCTTTCTTAATAAGAAAAATATCTCAAAATTCGGACTTCTGTTATATGTAAAAGACTTAATCATTTTAAACATCATTTAAAAAAAAAAAAAGTTTGTTTAATTTTCCATAGCAAACTGAAAAATAAACTTTTATCATTTTCATAAACTCTGGAAAACTATGTTATCCTTTTCTTTTTTTGCCCCGTAACAAAAATCCTTTCAATACTAATATAAAAATATTTTTAAAACTATTTGATTTTTCTAAACTTCAACAACACATTTTTTTCTTGATTTTATTTTTTTTTGCAGATTAGCACGTGATCAAAGCGGTTATAATTTTGATTTTCGTATACGATATAAAGTTTTAACCCGTGATAGTTCAGTAACTCGTTATGGAGGCATTAAAGTGGAAGGTATGTATCAAATGCATTAAGCACTTTATTTTTAGGTGGGTAGTTTGATAAGTGAGATAAAAAATATATAAATATTTTAGTTTAAAATTTCAATTGACCCAAATCGATTTCAGAAGTAGGAATGTTATGGATAAGCTGAAATGAGCAGTAGATACCTTTGTAGTTTTTAATTCGTTTTACAAATTTCGTTTGCGTTAGTATTTTGTGCATTAATTAAAGATTTAACTAAATATGGATCCAATCGGTCCATGTTTTAACTGGTGACCCATTTTTAAAATTACACTAATGTAGGGTATGATATAGTCGGTCTTGACCGACACACTTCTTGCTATAGAGAACTCTTAAAATGTAAACACAGCACTAATAGAATAGTAAACGACTATTTGTCTAAGCATATTCTATCAATGTAGTGGCTATGACGTCTAGTCACCTTAGACCTGCCTGTGTTGCTAATGGTATGAATGACAAAAATATCCAAGGTTCGATTCTGGGCTGCGGTATATGTATATGATAATAAAAATTCACATATAAGAAAATTATATTCATGCATTATACTGTATAAAAATCGCGGATTCAGTTCAGAGATTTTTGGGATTGAGATTTTTTTTAACTCATATTTTTTCTATAGGTGTGTATGATTTTTTCTTTAGTATGATTTTTTCTAAAGAAACACTTCCAAGTTTTTAAATTGTTTTCCTTAAGAACCTAAGGAAATTTTTGAAATTTTAAAAATTTCTGAAAAATTTTCAGATTTAGAGACATTTTTCTAATAGAAAACTTTTCTGAGTTTGAGATATTTTTTTTTCTTTTGACAAATTCTTAACATCTTTAACCTTTTAGAAAAATTCTCGAATTCTGATATTCTGCGTCTTCGATTCTGAGATATTTTTCCTATAGCAAAGATTCTGACACATTTTACCATTAATAATTTTTTTGAGATTCTGAGTAATTTTTTTTTAAAATAGTCTCAAACTTTGATACATTTATTCTATAGAAAAATTCTGAAATTTTTCTTAAAGAAATTTCTCTGAATTTCTAGAAACTTTCTCAGATTTTTCTACAGACACCAAAATTATCCGATTTTGAAACACTTTTTTATAAAAAAAATAACTGAGGTTAGCAAAACTAACGGCTTTTATAATTTTTTATCATATTTTGGTGAAATTTCATTTTTCTAAGGTATTCTGGCTTAGAAAAAGTCTTAGATTCTGAAATATTTTCTTTGATATTTTTCATATAAAATAGACATTTTTCCTATGGAAAAAGTCTCAGATTCTGAGATGTTTTTTTCTTTATGCAAGGTCTAAGTTTTTGAGACATTTTTCTTAGAGAAAAATTCTTGACTGCTGACAAACTTTCCCCTTAAAAAACTGGCAGGCTTTGAGATATTTTTCCTGTACAAAATGTCACAGGCTCTAAGGTATTTTTCTTATATAAAAATTCTCAGACTCAAAGACATTTTTCCCATAGAAAACATTTTTTTCATACAATTTGTTGAATTTGGATGTGCCAAATCTTTTATACCCTCCAATATGTTAAAAAAATTTAAAAAAAAAATATAGAAGCTTTTTTGGGGGGCCGACTTTGGGGAACACCTTCTACCCTCGCAAAAAATGTTTACAAAATAATTTTTTTATGCGTTTTGCACTTAAGCAATACAATTTTTTAATTATTTAAACAATTTTTTATATCCACGCCCTCAAAAGGAGGCGAACTGAAAATGGACTTTTTTGCTGCAGATCCAAATGCATGACTTTGAACTACTTCTAGAAAACAAATCTCAGCATTAATGACATTTTTTCTACAGAAAAGGTCTCATATTCTGAGTAATTTTTTTACACAAAAAGACTTAAAATCTGATATTTTTTCTATAGAAAAATTCTCAAATTATTCCTGAAAAAAAATTCTCTGATTTTTCCCAGAAAAGTTTCTTCCAATAGAAAAAAAGACTTTTTCCTATAACAAATTTGTTCTGCATTTTTTAGTTATGTCACTTTTGTATTCAGAACTTTATTAACCAGAAAACTTAAAAAAAAAAAAAAAAATTGGTACACTAAAAAAAAAAAACTGTAAAGTTAGCAAAAAATTTTGTTAAATTTAACTAAAAAAGCACCTGATTTTGGGCCTACTAAATTTTTAGTTAATTTAACTAAAAATATTTAGCTAACTTTTCGTAGAATGAATGTAGCAAAAAAAAAAAACCGTAACTTTAACTAAAAATTTAGCTGAAATTTCGTAACGTTTTTATGTACATATATTAACAAAAAAATTAGTTGAATTCAGCTAAACTTTTTGTTACTTTTCGTAAACTAAAATTTACAAAATATTTTGTAAAAAATTTAAAGTTTATTTTTTCTGTTTTTTCATCAGCTTAAGTAGAACTTATGAGATTTGCATAGGAGGCTATATAAGAAATTTCACTTAACAAATTTGTTATGAAAAATCAGCAAATTAATTAGTAAAAATTCGTAAACTCAGTTTTGAAGTCAACAAAAAAAATTAATTTAAAATTGGTTCAAAACTAGTATTTTCGTAAATTGAACTTAACTAAAAAAAGTAGTTAAAACGCTGATTTTAACTAAAAATTTGCTAAAAAGCCAGTAAACTCGAGTTAACAAAAAAAAATTGTTAACTTTACAGTTTTATTTTTTTGAGTGTAAAGTTTCAAAAAGTCCATAGGCAAAAATTATTTATTATTATCAAGGCTTTGGTTTATACAGATAGCCATATCTTTTCTTAATTTTAATATTTCCCTTAATTAAAAGTTTTCTATATTTTGTGTTCTATTATATTTTACATTTTACTAGGGCTGCAACGAAAGTCAACATTGCAATTGCATCCCGTATTAAAATTGAATTGATCAAAACTTAAATACGGATTCCTAAAAACTTTATTTAAAAAATTAAACTAAAACAAGTAGAGTATTAAATTCGGCTGTGCCGAAACTTTAATACCCTCCAAAATGTTACAAAAAAAATATATAATTTTATAAAGTTTTATATAGCAAAAAATAAGAAAATTGTATTCGATTTTATCCAATCATATATAATTATATTGATTTTTTTTTTACTCGGGTATTCACACAAATCTCTCAAAATTCATGAAAATAGGAAATATTTGTAAAAAATGTTGTTTGTAGGCATTAAACGTGTATTTTACAAATATACATATAATTGGATCATTTTTGTACTTAGACCCCATATAAAAATTTCGTACGATATTCAGTTAAATCGGTCTATTAGCAACAAAAATAAGCCAATTTCACTCAAATTTGGTTTGTGAGTGATTTCTACACTTATTAAAGATGTTTTAAAAAAAAATCCAGAAAACCCTACATTCGGTCTTGACCGAATATAAGTTTTAAATTTAGTCTGCTTATTTTCTTGATAGAGGAGGATATCAAAAATGCCGGTTTACTCGATTTAAAGATTTCTACTGAATTTTAGAAAATTTATAAAAATTTATTAAAATTGTTATTGTTATTATAAGCTCTTCAATGTTATCATTTTATTATATATTTTTTTTCTTCCATTTAAGAACTTCAACAATGGCACAATCGTAGTAGTTTCATAAATCAAAATACAATAGATGATTTTACCAACACAAGTGGTGTGCATTCAGATCGTTATGGACAAGATTTTAGTTTATTCAGTGCTTATGCAAATAATAAAACCTTCATGGATTCACTAAATAAACAAATGGTTAAAGATGAGCATAATTATACCGAACCAAAATACTATTTAGGTAAGTGGAAATTAGAGATGGGCAAATGAACAGCTTACGTGATTCATGCATGAGTGTGACTGAAACTCAATTTTACTTACGTGATTGTTAGTGAGAGTCAGTGCAAAAAAAAATTGAGTGAGTGTGTGAGTGCGAGTGAGTAAGTTTTTTTTCGTGAGATTGCGTGATTAATTTTCTCTTCATATTTTCTTTGTCCCGAAAAAATCAAAAACAAAATTGTAAAATTCGGCAAGCATTTTTTTTTAAATTTGGACAATTTTTTTTTTAATTCGGCTAAGATTTAAATTTCGCTAAAAACTTTTTTTTAAAAATTCGGGTAATAACCAACAAAAAAATATTAAAAACAGATTTACATATGATTACCCTTTAGCCAATACTACACTCAAAAAAAAATAGGAGGTAGGTAAAATTCTCGTAAAATTACGAGGATTTCCCCGTAATTTTGAATGCGCCAAAAATTAGTAAAATAAACAATTTTATTGGTAAAAATATTGTTTTTAAACCGGAAAAATAAAAAAAAAATGGTAAACTTACAAGGAAAAATGGTAAATATGTTTAAAAAAATTGGTAAATTTACAAACCAAAATGGTAAATTTACAAAAAAAAAAATGTCAACTTTTTTTTAAATATTTTTCAATAAAAAAAAAATTACAAAAAAAATTGTTTTTTTTTTTTTCAACAACATAAATCCTCGTATACATGGACGTATACAGGGGGTGGGCACAGGGGGCATTTAGTTTCTAAAACATTTTCTCTATAGAAAATTTTAAAATTCTTAGTATTTTTTTATAGAGAAACTATCAGATTCTAAACTATATTTTCATTAGTAAAATTTTCATATTCTTAAATATTTTTACACAAAAATATATCAGATTTTGAAACAATTATTATATAAAAACTTTTTAGATGCTGATACGTTTTCTATCAAAAAAGTCTTAAATTTTTAATATTTTTCATAAAAAAAATCATCATATGGTACCACGGATCAAGCTTGAATCTAAAACAACGCGATCACCAGACTGTTTATTGAATATGAATTTGGAATATCTAACAACAATTTTTGGATATAAAACTAAAATTTTCAATCTGGCACTTTTTCTGGGTTAAAATTGCACAAATGAACAAAGTTTTGAAACTATACTCAAATATACTTAAACCTCAAGAATCTGCGCAAAATATACGCCATTTTGATCCATATGAGGATCTGCTAATTAAGGCAGACGCGGTTTGCTGAATTTTTGTCTGACTCTTACGTGAAGCAATAAATACGAAACGGGTATGATACTCCAAAACATTTTTTTATATAAATAAAGATAAAATCGTATAAGGGGGGGTGGGGGTGGTATGGGGTGTAGTCCTAGTTAAATCGGCGTTGACTAAAAAATTTGGAAGTTGTGCCCCCCCGTTTTCAAATTCCTGGATATGTCGCTGCTCGTATAACATAATTTTTGTAAAATAACAGTTTTTTTTGTAATTCAACTAGAATCCTCGTAATAAAAACTTTGTTGTAAAATTACAGTTTTTTTGTAAAATAACCTTTCAAAATGGTAGAATACAATTACGAAAATAAACTTGTAAAATTACCAAAACTGTACTTCTCGTTTGAGCAAAGTACAAGATTTTTTGTTAAAAAACAAAGAAAATTGTTAAATATTGGTAGATCGGGATTACAAGGCATTTTATCAGGCGTTTTACCAGTTTATTTTTTTGAGTGTATATGCTTGTTGTTGTTGCAAATATTTGTATTTGCGAGTTTATATGTATTAGAGTGGTTCAAAATAAAAAAAAATATGTTGAGTTCTCACCTTCATTTTATGTAATTTGGTGCCAAAAGCTTTGCTTAATTTTTTCAGATTTAAAAAAAAAACAAGGTTTAGAACTGTTACGCGCATCATTTTGCATCCGAAGAACAGAAGAACACATTTTTAATATTTCAAAACGTTGTGCTGGACCCAAATTGCTCTACGAAAATTTTATAGACATTTTTCTCCAAATAACGAAACTTTTTGGCACCAATAAAATATTTTCCCCCAGAAGCACCACCACGGATGCAAACTGATGGTAAAAACACCTTTAAAATATTTTTTAAAAATCTGAAAAAATTAGGAAAATACTTTTGCATCAGATAACATTAAATCGGGGCGTGAAACAGCAAAGAAAAAAAAATATTTTTTTTAATGCACTACGGATGCAAAATGATGCGCGTACACTCAAAAAAAAAACTGTAAAGTTAGCAAAAAAAGCTTGTAACCTACAAGAAAATTTGCTGATTTTGAACCCACAATTTTTTTGGTAAAGTTAGCAAAAACGTTTTGATAAAAATTAGTTAACTGAAATTTTTTTTATTTCAACTTAGTTCATACACATTTGAGGACCCCATTGGGCTCGGACCCGATAGGTCCAGACCCCGATGGGCCTAGACCAAGTTGGGTTCCTTAAAAATCATCATAGTTTTTGATCCAAAATTTGTGTCCGTTTCGCTCTACCTTGCTTAGTTTTTGAGATACGTGATTTTAGGGGACCACCGGGGTTTTGAGAATTACAAAATTCGATAACTTAAAAAATATTACTCGGAGAACTTTTGATTATTTTGCGGTCTTGTTCTACGTGTTGAGAGCTACAAAAATGCTTTTGGACTTTGTGTTGTGTTGGCAATATTTACCGAGATATGAGCATTTTAAAATTTTCGGGAATACTAACTTTTTTGGATCCAAAGTTAGGACCCATTAGGGTCCACACATGTGAAGAGGGCCGGCGATACTATATACTTTTTTTTCGAAAAAATTTTTTGAGCTGAGCTGGAAGCCTTATCCCAGCAAAATTTAATTTTTTGTCGTAAATAAGCTAACCAAGCAATAAAATAATTAATAACAAAAAAAATAAAAAACAAAAAAAAAATTTGGTTTGTATGGAAAAATTATTTTTTAGGCCCCGCTCTTTAAGGCCCCGTCGCGTAGGGAAGGCGTGGTCGTAGGGGCGTAAAATTTTTTCTCAGTTATTTTTAAGTCAAAAGGAAAAAATGAGCGGGTACCGTCTCAACATTTCCAAAATAAGAGACACTCTAGCGTACACTCAAAAAAAAACTTTTCAAATAACTAAAAAAATGTCTCGTAATCCCATTTTACCAATATATGACAGTTTTCTTTGATTTTTTTACAAAAAATTTTCGATCGAAATTTAGATTTTTTTGTAATTTTACAATTTTTTTTGTAACTTTACAAATTTCCAATTTTTTTTTACAAAAAAATCTAGTAAATTCACGAGAATCTCTTGTAAGTTTTATTGCGCCAAAAAATTTGTAAACTTACAATTTTATTGGTAAAAATCAAATAAAGTTACAAAAAATCTCGTAATTATTATTAGGTATTCTCACAAAATAGGAGGTAGCAAACAATCTAGTAAAGTCACAAAACTTCCTTGTAAGTTTTATCACCTTAAAAAAAAATTGTAAATTTGCAATTTTATTGGTAAAAAGCTAATAAAATTACATAAATATTTGTAAAAAGCTTGTAAAATTACCAGGAATTCTTGTCAAATAAGTTTTTCTTGTCATTTTACAAGGTTTATTTTTTGAGTGTATAGACTACTACAAGACTTTTATTATTTGCTTAATAATCTTGACAATGGAATTTGACAAATTCCGAAATACATGAATTTGTGTTTTTGACAGACTTACTGTCTGGCAAAAATTACCAAAACAAATTTAAAACAGAAAAGTGATTTTCTTGAAACCGAATTTTATGAACCGATTTGCCTCAAATTTAAAATATATATAATAGAGACGATTTTAATATTGGATTGGCTAAGCTTAAAAATTCATTGTTCCCTTATAAAGCAATGTGGACCTTCGAGAAAATTTCGATAACTCCCGAACTACTGGGAATTTTGCCTAGAGCAAAAATACGTGTCGACTTAAATTTAATAGAGATTATCGTAGGCATATGTCTTCACATAAGTGCCCCTTCAAATCTAAACATTTTCATGAACAAATATTTAACGAAGACGAATTTTTACAAGATTATTCCACCGTTGAATATGCATTAACAAAACATTTATTCTTATATGGAAACATCATACAGTTTTTTAAAAAGAAATGGCTAAAAAATCTAAGAAGCGATTTTTTCGCCATTTTTTGAACCCCTAAATCCTCGATATGGCCGATTAAACGAGACACCCCAACCTAATAATTGTCTCTTTTATATATATTTTAAGATTCTTGCAAATCAGTTCACAAGAGTTGAGATACTTCCCTTGTTAGTAAAGGAAATAATGACCTCGAGCTAGAATAAACCTACTCAAAATGTAATATTGTAAAAGTCTAATAAAACAATTTTTATTTTGTTTAATAAAAAATAATCAGAACTTGAAAAAACTTAAGATTTCCATACAAATTTTGTTAGAATTTGAAAAATTTTTATTTTAAATTTTGAGCAGGTTGATTCTAGCTCGAGCTCATTATTTTCTTTACTAATTAAAACTATGATATTCTCATAAACAATTTTCAAGAAAATTAATTTTATGTTTTAAATTTATTTGTATTGGTCATTTTTGCAAGACTTAATCGACACGTGCTTCGAATTTGTCAGATTCCATTGTCAAGATTATTTAGCAAAAACTTGTTACCATATTGTTCAAATTCTGATAAATTTTTGTTAAAAAATAGCTCGAGGTCATTATTTTTTTTACTAATTATAACTATGATATTCTCATTTTTTTCGGTTTTAAATTTATTTGAAAATTTTTCTATGAGAATATCATAGTTTTAATTATTAAAAAAATAAGGACCTCGAGCTTAAACAAACCTACTTAAAATATAATATTTTAAAGGTCGAATAAAAACAATTTTTATTTTTTAATAAAAATTGTTCAGTATTTTTATTTTAATTTTTTTTTTTTGTATAAAAATGAGTTTCGTCAGTGTGAGACAACGTAAGGGTGATTGAAGCTTGTGTGAGTGCACATGAGTAATCTTAAACTATCTAACGTGAATAGGAAAGAGTGTGTGTAAAATAAATATGCTCGTGAGTGAGTGTGCGTGATTAAAAAATGCCTGCCGTTAGTAAGTGTGAGTCAAAAGTCACTCAGGCGCCCATCTCTAGTGGAAATAAGGAAAAACTGAATGAATATAATACAAAAATAATACAAAAGGAGGCTTTAAAATAACTGAAAATGCCAAGGATGCTTAAATCTACTATTAATATGATTAAACAGACTTAAGGATACTTAAACAAAAAAATTCCATTTTTTTTTTTCTTTCTTTCATTTTTTTTCCTTTTTAAAGGTGATTTAATACCAGGCACTTATTGTTCGCGTATATTTAGTGACTGTGATAAGAAAGCCTGTCGTTTACAATCTCCAAATTATCCTGGTATATATCCAAGAAATTTAACATGTTACTATGCTGTAAGACAGGTAAGAAGAAAGAAGAATAAGGAGGAAGATGAAGGTGAAGAATAAAGAATTTTTCTTTTTTATTTGTTTAAATTGAATTTTAAAAATCCTTTTGAAACCCTTTTTTTCATTGTTTTGTTGTTTTGTAAAAAGATTAACAACAAGCGGACTTTAGTACTTAATGTCTGTCTGTCTGCTTGTCACCACATAATACATATGAATAGTGTTTTTAACAATTTTTTTTTTACATTTCTTTTTTATTTTTAAGCAGATTTTTACTTGTGTAAAAGCTTAAAAATCTTTCTTTTTTTTAATTTAAAATAGTTCCTTCTTTGTTAAAAAAAAGTTAAAAATTCTCTTTGGAAATACCCTAAAAGATTATAAAACTTATGGAAACTAAATTAGGGGAGCCTACTAAAATTTCATCTAAAGGCCTACGAACACTGTTCAACAATTTTGGGAAAACTGGTGTATTTTAGATGAGTTGAAAAATATTTAAAATTATAGAATAAAACTCCCAAAGGTTTGATAATCTTGGTTGCAGAAGTTTTTTTTTTTGTCAAAATCGTGAGAATTACATACATGCATTATGTTCTACTGACAAGGGAAGTCTCCCTAGTGTCACCCGCGGATCTTTATGGAATTGTTTTTATTTTATAGAGCAGAAAAAATAAAGGGACACGTATTTTTTTTTAGCGGCTCAAATTCATATTTTGGGGGTAAAAAGGAGGGGGGAAGACAAGGCCATTTTTCAGTTTTTTTCGTTTATCTCCTATATTATGCAAAGAAACCTAGTCATGTTACACATCAAATGAAAGGTCTTTGGAAAACCTATCTACATGTGCTAAGAACGTGTCCAAACATGCACAACTTTTCGTCATATTGAGTAAAATACCAAAATTTTAGGACATTTTTGTTAGTAAGTCGAAAAATATTTACTTCTTTGTCCCGTTGTTAGCGTTACGAGATAGGTATTTTTAATACCTTTAATCGGATACCACACATGCCTATATTAATTTTGTTTAAATAGGCGTAAATCGTAAAAAACTGAAAAGGGTCAATTTCCCCCCATACAAATCGACCCCCCCTAAAAATGAGTTTGGGCCGCTGAAAAAAAATACGTGTCGAATTAATTTTCGTTCTTAACAACATATCCAAATTTCATGAAGATCGACGGGTGACACCAGGAAGACTTCCCTTGTGAGCTTAATAATGCGAGAATATTAAAAAACAGGCTCAGATCCAAGGGAGGTGGGGGAAGGGGGGAAATATAATTGATAATTTCTGAAATACGTTTGATAAATTCTGAAATACAATTGATAATTTCTGAAATGAAATTGATAAATTCTGAAATACAATTGATATTTCCTGAATGGTCATACACTAAGAAAATTATGTCATAACTGTTTGTAGGTTATTTTAAAAAGTAATCAGTAAAGTCATTTTAAAAGAAAAATCACTTATTTTATAAAGGACTAGCTCGCCCGCCGGAACTTCGTTACCGGTTACGTTAAATACCGGATAATAAAAGGATCAGGATTACCCTACCGATTTCAAAAAATTATTGTGGACGTTTAAGTCGTTCATAAAATAATATTTCATTGAATAACTTTAACAATAAAATTTGAATAATTTCGGTGGTACGTTGTCATGTACGTTCCGGTGAAAAAGATTTTTAAAATTTTCGAGCCCTTATATCGGGATTTTGGACCTTGAGTGAAAAAATATTTCAGTGTAAAAAGAAATGGGAATGAAAAAAATTTTGGGTAAAAAAACATATTCAGAAAAAATATGGAGTTAAAAAGTTTAATACGAAAAATATTAGTAAAAAGTATCATTCCATATTGTTCCCCGCTCTATTCCATTTCGTTCCCCGTTCTACTCCATTTCATTTCCAATTCAATCTCCATGCAAGTTAATATGCGTTACAGAAACAAAAAGTGCTATTGTATTTATCTTATAAATATAAAAATACCATTTTACACCACTTGTACCAATTTAGGTACCCCTTTTTACCCTGTCCATCTCTTGGGTGTTATTTCGGCTGGAAGATACTGCACGTCAAATTTCGAGATTCTAGACTTTAATCTATATATATAAAAGAGTTGGGTGAGTGAGTGAGTGACTGACTGACTGACTGACTGATTCATCATCGCCCAGTCCAAACCGCTGAAGCTAGAGACTTGAAATTTGGACTGTAGGTTCACCTCCCGGAATATAGATCCACTAAGGCTGGATTTTTGCCAGTGTTGATTCTAAGGGGGTAAAAAGGGTAAAAAACTGTACATTTGGTACTTTTTATATCTCCCGAAATAATGGTCATGGAGACTTGAAATTTGGACTGTATGTTCACCTCCCGGAACATAGATCCACTAAGGCTGGACTTTTGCCAGTGTTGATTCTAAGGGGGTAAAAAGGGTGAAAAACTGTACTTTTTGTACTTTTTATATCTCCTGAAATAATGGTCATAGAGACTTCAAATTTGGACTGTATGTTCACATCCTGGAATATAGATCCAGTAAGGCTGGATTTTTGCCAGTGTTGATTCTAAGGGGGTAAAAAGGGTAAAAAACTGTACTTTTGGTACTTTTAATAAATCCTTAAGTAATGGTCCTAGAAAGTTGAAATTTAGAATGTAGATTCACCTCCCGGGAAATAGGTTCACTAGGGCTGGGTTTTTGCCAATGTTGATTCTAAGGGGGTAAAATGGGTAAAAAAGTGTACTTTTGGTACCTTTTTATATTTCCTTAAACAATGGTCTTTGAGACTTGAAATTTGGACTGTATGTTCACCTCACGGAATATAGATCCCCAAGGCTGGATTTTTGCCGATGTTGATTCTAAGGGGGTAAACTGGGTAAAAAACTGGACTTTTGGTAACTTTTACATATCCTTAAATAATAGTCCTAGAAACATGAAATTTGTAATGTAGGTTCACCTCCCGAGAAAAAGATTCACTAAGGTTGGGTTTTTGGCCAATCTTGATTCTACGGGGGTAAAATGGGTAAAAAAGTGTATTTATGGTACTTTTTTTTTATTTACTGAAAAAATGGTCATAGAAACTTGAAATTTGGAATGTAGGATCCTTTGCTAAAAATCAAAACTTTTTGAAAATTTTGATTCTAAGGGGGATAAAAGAGGTAAAAAGTGAACTTTTGGTACTTCTTTTATATCTTAAAATTATGGTCATCGAAACTTGAAATTTGGAATGTAGGATCCTTCGGTGAAAAAACATTCTGGAAAAAGTACTTTTTGGAAAATGCGTTTCTTAGGGGGAACCTTTTATAAAAAGTACCTTTTATTAAAAGTACCTTTTATAAAAAATACCTTTTATTAAAAGTACCTTTTATAAAAAGTACCTTTTATAAAAAGTACCTTTTATAAAAAGTACCTTTTATAAAAAGTACCTTTTATAAAAAGTACCTTTTATAAAAAGTACCTTTTATAAAAAGTACCTTTTATAAAAAGTACCTTTTATAAAAAGTACCTTTTATAAAAAGTACCTTTTATAAAAAGTACCTTTTATAAAAAGTACCTTTTATAAAAAGTACCTTTTATAAAAAGTACCTTTTATAAAAAGTACCTTTTATAAAAAGTACCTTTTATAAAAAGTACCTTTAATAAAAAGTACCTTTTATAAAAAGTACCTTTTATAAAAAGTACCTTTTATAAAAAGTACCTTTTATAAAAAGTACCTTTTATAAAAAGTACCTTTTATAAAAAGTACCTTTTATAAAAAGTACCTTTTATTAAAAGTACCTTTTATAAAAAGTACCTTTTATAAAAAGTACCTTTTATAAAAAGTAACTTTTATAAAAAGTACCTTTTATAAAAAGTACCTTTATAAAAAGTACCTTTTATAAAAAGTACCTTTTATAAAAAGTACCTTTATAAAAAGTACATTGTATAAAAAGTACCTTTTATAAAAAGTACCTTTTATAAAAAGTGCCTTTTATAAAAAGTACCTTTAATAAAAAGTACCTTTTATAAAAAGTACCTTTTTTAAAAAGTACCTTTTTTAAAAAGTACCTTTTATTAAAAGTACCTTTTATAAAAAGTACCTTTTATAAAAAGTACCTTTTATAAAAAGTACCTTTTATAAAAAGTACCTTTTATAAAAAGTACCTTTTATAAAAAGTACCTTTTAAAAAAAGTACCTTTTATAAAAAGTACCTTTTATAAAAAGTACCTTTTATAAAAAGTACCTTTTATAAAAAGTACCTTTTATAAAAAGTACCTTTTATAAAAAGTACCTTTTATAAAAAGTACCTTTTATAAAAAGTACCTTTTATAAAAAGTACTTTGTATTAAAAGTACCTTTTATAAAAAATTCCTTTTGTAAAAATTACCTTTTGCAAAAAAAAACATTCTAGGAAATGTACTTTTTGAAAATTCCTTTTCTTAAGGGGTAAAAATAGTACTTATTGTACTTTTTATATATCCTGAAATAATGATCATAGAAACTTGATATTTGGAATGTAGGATCCTTAAGTGAAAACAAATTCTGGAAAAAGTAATTTTTGGAATTTCCTATTCTTAGTGGGTGGAACGGGTAAAAATTTAAACTTTAGGTACGTTCTAATTTCCGGTAGTAATGGCCCTAGAATCTTTAAATTTGTAATGTAGGATCATTCGGTAAAAAAACATTCTGGAAAAAATACTTTTTGGAAATTCCGCTTCTAAGTATACCCTACTAAAAACACCCTGCTAAAAAAGTGTACTTCCGGTAATTTTGATATTTTCTGACGTAATGGTTCTAGAAACTTAAAATTTGGGATGTAAAATTCTTCGGTGAAAACCAACATTTTGGGAAAATTACTTTTTGGAAATTCCGTTTCATAACGGGGTTAAAAAGTATACTTTTTGTACTTTTAATATTTGCTGAAATAATATTCCTAGATAATTGCAATTTGTAATGTAGGATCCTTTGGTGAAGAAAAAACATACTGGAAAAAGTACTTTTTGGAAATTCCGTTTCTAACGGGGGTAATAAAGTGTAATTTTGGTACTATTTTTTTTTTTGTTCCTATAATAATTGTCTTAGAAGCTTGAATTTTGGAATGTGGGGTCCTTCGGTGAAAAAAAAAACAATATGCTATGCTAAAGTATTTTTAAAAGATTCCGTTCCTAGAGGTGTAGAAAAGTATTTTTTATACTTTTTATACTTCTTGAAATAATGTTCCTAGGCAGTGAAAATTTGAATGCTGTATTCTTTGTGAAAAAATATTTTGGAAAATGTACTTTTTGGAAATTCTGTTTCTAAGAGTTGTAAAGGGTATAAAAAAGTATAAGTTTGGTACTTTTTATATTTCTTGAATTAACGGTTCAGAAAAAAAAAAATTTTTGGAAAATTAAATTTTATGTGGAAAAGGTGGCAAATGGTTATTTGTACCTATCTAACTATTAAAGCCTAGAAACTCAAAATTTGACGTGCAGTATCCTCCAGCCGAAATAACACCCAAGATATGGATAAATTGGTACAGGTGGTGTAAAATGGTATTTTTATATCTATAAGATAAATACAATATCACTTTTTATTTCTGTAACGTATATTATTTGGAGACGAATGATACTTACATGGAGATTGAAATGGAAATGAAATGGAGTAGAACGGGGAACGAAATGGAATAGAGCGGGGAACAATATAGAATGATACTTTTTACTAAAATTTTTCGTATTCAACTTTTTAACTCCATATTTTTTTCCTCTATATGTTTTTTTACCCAAAATTTTTGTTATTCCAATTTCTTTTTTCACTGAAATATTTATTCACTCAAGATCCAAAATCCCGATATAAGTTTTCGAAAATTGTCAAAACCTTTTTCACCGGGATGTACATGACAATGTACCACCGAAAATTTTCAAATTTTATTGTTTAAGTTATTTAATGAAATATTATTTTATGAAAGACTTAAACGTCCACAATTTAATAAAACAAAGACTACATATGAGTCATTTTTTGAAATCGGTAGGGTAATCCTAATCATTCTATTATCCGGTATTTAACATAACCGGTAACGAAGTTCCGGCGGGCGAGCTAGTAGTTAGATATTTACAAATAACCTTTGCCACCTTTTCCACTTAAAATTAAATTTTCCAAAAACCTTTTTTTTTCTGAACCGTTATTTCAAGATATATAAGAAGTACCAAACTTACACCTTTTTATGCCCTTTACGACTCTTAGAAACAGAATTTCCAAAAAGTACTTTTTCCAAAATATTTTTTTACTAAAGAATACAGCATTCAAATTTTTACTGCCTAGGATCATTATTTCAAGAAGTATAAAAAAAAACACTTTTCTACACCTCTAGAAACGGAATCTTTTAAAAATAGCATAGCAGATTGTTTTTTTTTTCACCGAAGGACCCTACATTCCAAAATTCAAGCTTCTAAGACCATTATTATAGGAACAAACAAAATAAAAATAGTACCAAAATTACACTTTATTACCCCCGTTAGAAACGGAATTTCCAAAAAGTACTTTTTCCAGTATGTTTTTTCTTCACCGAAGGATCCTACATTACAAATTGCAATTATCTAGGAATATTATTTCAGCAAATATTAAAAGTACATACTTTTTAACCCGTTAAGAAACGGAATTTCCAAAAAGTACTTTTCACAAAATTTTAGTTTTCCATTACGTCAGAAAATATCAAAATTACCGGAAGTACACTTTTTTTAGCCATTTTACCCTACTAAGAAGCGGAATTTCCAAAAAGTATTTTCTCCAGAATGTTTTTTTACCGAATGATCCTACATTAGAAATTTCAAGATTCTAGGGCCATTACTTCAGAAAATAAGAACGTAACTAAAGTTTAAATTTTTGCCCGTTCCACCCCCTAAGAAAAGGAAATTTCAAAAATTACTTTTTCCAGAATTTGTTTTCACTTAAGGATCCTACATTCCATATATCAAGTTTCTATGATCATTATTTCAGCATAAATAAAAAGTACCATAAGTACTATTATTACCCCTTAAGAAAAGGAATTTTCAAAAAGTACTTTTCCTGGATTGTTTTTTTTTACAAAAAAGGTACCTTTTATAAAAGGTACTTTTTATAAAAGGTACTTTTTATAAAAGGTACTTTTTATAATAGGTACTTTTTATAATAGGTACTTTTTATAATAGGTACTTTTTATAAAAGGTACTTTTTAAAAGGTACTTTTTATAAAAGGTAGTTTTTATAAAAGGTACTTTTTATAAAAGGTACATTTTATAAAAGGTACTTTTTATAAAAGGTACTTTTTATAAAAGGTACTTTTTATAAAAGGTACTTTTTATAAAAGGTACTTTTTAAAAAAGGTACTTTTTATAAAAGGTACTTTTTATAAAAGGTACTTTTTATAAAAGGTACTTTTTATAAAAGGTACTTTATATAAAAGGTACTTTTTATAAAAGGTACTTTTTGTAAAAGGTCCTTTTTATAAAAGGTACTTTTTATAAAAGGTACTTTTTATAAAAGGTACTTTTTATAAAAGGTACTTTTTATAAAAGGTACTTTTTATAAAAGGTACTTTTTATTAAAGGTACTTTTTATGAAAGGTACTTTTTATAAAAGGGTCCCCCTAAGAAACGCATTTTCCAAAAAGTACTTTTTCCAGAATGTTTTTTTCACCTAAGGATCCTACATTCCAAACTTCAAGTTTCTATGACCATAAATTTAAGAAATAAAAAAAGTACCAAAAGTACACTTTTTACCTCTTTTATCCTCCTAAGAATCAAAATTTTCAAAAATTACCTTTTCCATATTGTTTTTTTTTAGCAAAGTATCCTACATTCCAAATTTCAAGTTTAAATGACCATTATTTCAGTAAATAAAGAAAAGTACCAAAAGTACACTTTTTTTACCCATTTTACCCCCGTAGAATCAACACTGGCAAAAAACTAAGCCTAAGTGGATCTTTGTCTCGGGAGGTGAACCTACATTGCAAATTTCAAGTTTCTAGGACTATTATTTAAGGAAATATAAAAGGTACCACAAGTACAGATTTTTACCCTTTTTACCCCCTTTGAATCAACATTGGCAAAAATCCAGCCTTACTGGATCTATATTCCAGGATGTGAACATACAGTCCAAATTTCAAGATTAGATTAGCCCTAATCTGGCACCCAACAATTTCATGTGATATAAAAAGTACCAAAAGTACACTTTTTTACCCGTTTTACCCCCTTAGAATCAACATTGGCAAAAACCAAACCTCAGTAAATCTATTTTCCGGGATGTTAACCTACATTTCAAATTTCGACTTTGTATGACCATTATTTCAGTAAATAAAAAAAGTACCAAAAGTACACTTTTTTACCCATTTTACGCCCTTAGAACCAACATTGGCAAAAATCCAGCCCTAGTGAATCTATTTTCCGGGAGGTGAATCTACATTCCAAATTTCAAGTTTCTAGGACCATTACTTAAGAAAATATAAATGGTACCAAAAGTACAGTTTTTTACCCTTTTTACCCCCTTAGAATCAACACTTGCAAAAATCCAGCCTAACTGGATCTATATTCCAGGCTGTGAACATACAGTCCAAATTTCAAGCCTCTATGACCATTATTTCGGGAGATATAAAAAGTACCAAAAGTACAGTTTTTTACCCTTTTTACCCCCTTAGAATCAACACTGGCAAAAATCCAGCCTTAGTGGATCTATGTTTCGGGAGGTGAACATACAGTCCAAATTTCAAGTCTCTATGACCATTATTTCGGGAGATATAAAAAGTACCAAAAGTACAGTTTTTTACCCTTTTTACCCCCTTAGAATCAACACTGGCAAAAATCCAGCCTTAGTGGATCTATATTCCGGGAGGTTAACCTACAGTCCAAATTTCAAGTCTCTAGCTTCAGCGGTTTGGGCTGGGCGGTGATGAATCAGTCAGTCAGTCAGTCATTCACTCACTCACTCACCCAACTCTTTTATATATATAGATTTAATTTTTTTACTGTTTCTGTAGTTTAAAAAAAATAATTTACTGTATTAAAAACGAATTTTCTGTTACATTTAATTTCGGCAGTAAACAATTTCTTCTATAGTTTTACTGTTTTTCAATACAAAATAACTGAATATTCACTAGTTTTTTAATGTTTTGGTTAGTCATTAAATTAACATTTAAAATTGACTGTAAAGTGTTTTTTTTTTTAATGAAAAAACTGTGGAATGGTTTTTAAATAAAAGATCATTTGTTTTAAGTGAATATTCACTGGAATTTACCTACATAATTTTTTGAGTGTACAAACTTTAAATTTGGACTGTATGTTCACATCCTGAAATATAGATACAGTAAGGCTGGATTTTTGCAAATATTGATTCTAAGGGGGTAAAAAGGGTAAAAATCTGTACTTTTGGTACATTTTATATTTCCTTAAATAATGGTATTAGAAACTTAAAATTTGCAATGTCGGTTCACTTCCCGAAAAAAAGGTTCACCAAGGCTGGATTTTTACCAATGATAATTCTACGGGGTAAAATGGGTAAAAAAGTGTACCCTTGGTACATTTTATATCTCCTGAAATAATGGTCATAGAGACTTCAAATTTGGGCTGTATGTTCACTTCCCGGAATATAGATCCACTAAGGCTGGATTTTGGCCAATGATGATTCTAAGGGGGTAAAAAGGGTAAAAACTGTACTTTTGGTACCTTTTTACATTTCCTTAAATAATGGTACTAGAAACTTGAAATTTGCAATGTAGGTTCACATCCCGGAAAAAAGATTCGCTAAGGCTTGGTTTTTGCCAATGTTGATTCTACGGGGGTAAAATGGGTAAAAAAGTGTACTTTTGGTACTTTTTTTTATTTACTTAAATAAAGGTCATGACCGGTCATACAAACTTGAAATTTGGAATGTACATTTTATAAAAATTACCTTTTATAAAAAGCACCTTTTATAAAAACTACCTTTTATAAAAAGTACCTTTTATAAAAAGAATCTTTTATAAAAAGTACCTTTTATAAAAAGTACCTTTTATAAAAAGTAGCTTTTATAACAAGTACCTTTTATAAAAAGTACCTTTTATAAAAAGTACCTTTTATAAAAAGTACCTTTTATAAAAAGTACCTTTTATAAAAAGTACCTTTTATAAAAAGTACCTTTTATAAAAAGTACCTTTTATAAAAAGTACCTTTTATAAAAAGTACCTTTTATAAAAAGTACCTTTTATAAAAAGTACCTTTTATAAAAAGTACCTTTTATAAAAAGTACCTTTTATAAAAAGTACCTTTTATAAAAAGTACCTTTTATAAAAAGTATCTTTTATAAAAAGTACCTTTTATAAAAAGTACCTTGTATAAAAAGTACCTTTTATAAAAAGTACCTTTTATAAAAAGTACCTTTTATAAAAAGTACCTTTTATAAAAAGTACCTTTTATAAAAAGTACCTTTTATAAAAAGTACCTTTTATAAAAAGTACCTTTTATAAAAAGTACATTTTATAAAAACTACCTTTTATAAAAAGTACCTTTTTTAAAAAGTACCTTTTATAAAATGTACCTTTTATAAGTAGTACCTTTGGTAAAAAGTACCGAAAGTACACTTTTTGGTACTTTTTTACTTCCTGAAATAATAATCATAGAAACTTTTTACATTTCCTGAAAAAAATGGTACTAGAATCTTAAAATTTGTAATGTAGGAAAATTTGGTAAAAAAACATTGTGGGAAAAATACGTTTTGGGGGTAAAATGGTTAAAAAAGTGTATTTTCGGTACTTTTGATATTTTCTGACGTAATGGTTCTAGAAACTTAAAATTAGGAATGTAAAATCCTTTTTGTACTTTTAATATTTGCTGAAACAATGCTCCTAGAAAATTTAATAATGGAATGGATTTTTCGGTGAAGAAAAAAACATTGTGGAAGAGGTACTTTTTGGAAATTCCGTTGCTAACGGGGCACAGTGCCACATTTGGCCAATCTAGGACGACAAAAATACAATTTTATTTATATTGACTAGAAATTTGGTATAAATGTTCGTTTTGACTTCAAAAACAACATTATGAAAAATATGGGAGGCCAGTTAACGGCCACGCCCACTTTTTAAAAAATTTTTAATTTTGGTTGTAATTTCTTTAAACTTAGTATATATACTCTCAAGGACTGTAGAAATAATATCACAAAAAAAGGGGGCGGTCAGACAACTGCCACGCCCACTTTTTAAAAATATGTTTGAAATATATGTAAAAAACTAGGTTTACATATCGCCCCACTGTAGTCGGCGTCGCAGACGGTAGCAAAAGTTAGCCGTTGAAATAAGTGCTATGGATATTGGTCAATATGTCTGTCCGGCGACCAATAGAGGCCAAACACAAAAGTTCTATTCCATCAAAAAAAATAAATATAAAATTTTCTTTTCAAAAATTTTTATTAGGTTAAAAATTAAATAAAAAATAGAAACAATTTTTTAAAAAAAGAAAAAAGATATGACTTAAAACCTTTAAATATCCTTTAAAATTACCAAAAAAGAGTGTATAAATATGTTTTTTTGTTAAAAATTTACAACAGTTTAAAATCGACTTAATTAATGCGAAATAATGAACACTACTTTCAGGATTTTACAAGATGCAACTTTATGCACCCACATCTTTATAACGAATAGAATTATAGTTCTTATATGAGTATTTCCGTGTTATTAGGAATGTTTTATAAAACATACAAACAAATCATAAAAATCGGGGAAATTTTTTTGTTGATTTTTGTCGTGCTAGATTGGCCAAATGTGGCACTGTGCGGGGGTTAGAAAGTGTACTTTTGGTACTTTTTTTTCTGTTCCTATAATAATGATCGTAGAAGCTTGAATTTTGGAATGTAGGGGCCTTCGGTGAAAAAAAACATTCTGCTAAAGTATTTTTAAAAAAATTCCGTTTCGAGAGCTGTAAAAAAGTGTTTTTTGATACTTTTTATATTTCATGAAGTAATGATCCTAGGCACTGAAATTTTGAATGCTGGAAAAAGCTGTTTTTTGGAAATTTCGTTTCTAAGGGTCGCGACCGATCGTACAGGGGATAAAAAAGTGCAAATTTGGTTATTTTTATATTTCTTGAAATAATGGTTCATAAACTTGATATTTTAAAATTTAATTTTAAGGGAAAAGGTGGCAAATGGTTACATTTAGCTATCAACTATTAAACTAAAAGCCCCAGAAATAACACCCAATAGATGGACACATTTCAAAATTTAAAATTTTTGGGTAAAAAGGGGTACCTGGTAACAGTGGTGTAAAATGGCACTTTTCATATCTATAAGATAAAGACAATAGAACTTTTTATTTCTTTAACGCATATTATACGGAGAGGAATGAAACTTAAATGGAACGAAAGAAGATGCAATTGGAAATGAAATGGAGTAGAACGGGGAACGAAATGCAATAGAGGTGGGAACAATAAGGAATAATAATTTTTACTCAAATTTTTCGTATTTAACTTTTTTTACTCCATATTCTTTCTCTCTATATGTTTTTCCACTCAAACTTATTTTTATTCCAATTTCTTTTTTCACTGAAATATTTATTCACTCAAAATCCCAAAACCCGCTCGAAAATTGTCAATATCTATTTTCACAACGAGCATGATGACGTACCAGTGAAGTTATTCAAATTTTATTGTTCAAATTATTCATTGAAATATTATTTTATGAAAGACTTAAACGTCCACAAGTAAATAAAACAAAGACTACGTAGGGACATTTTTTGAAATCGATAGAGTAATCCTGATCCTTCTATTATCCGGTATTCAATACAACCGGTAACGAAGTACCGGGATGGTAAGCTAGTTTTTTTATATTTAATTACAACAAATTTTTAATAATTTCAACCTTACCGAGAAATGGTGACAATGACCGTCGTCTCGTTGTAGCGAAAAAAAATCTAGGAATCTGGTGGGAATTTTACCCACGACCCCCACGTTGAAAGACTCTACTAACCTACTGTACTAACCTACTGGATAATAATAATAACACTGTGCAACAAGTTCAAAGGCATCGACTGTAAAACAAAATAAAAGAGTTTTTGAAAAGTTCGGTCTTTTTGTGGCCCACTGTAGTTTTTTAAAGTCTTTTAAAATTAAAAAACTTTATTAAATGCACTGCTAAATGTAAAAGAGTTTATGGCGGGTCTTTCTTGGAACATTTTCACCCTCGATTTATCATTTTACAGAATTCTACTAAAACGTGCATTTAAGCGCTTAAAATGTTCTACGAATATTTTCTGCGTAAGCATTCACTAGAGGTTGTAAAAGTCTCAGAATTTCTGGATTTTAAGCCATTTTTCGTTGAAAAGTTCTCAGATTTTTTTAAAACTAAACCGTTTGCCTTTTTACTTAAATTTCCTTAAATATGTTTTTACTGCCTCTCAGATTTATGTTTATAATGTTTTCGTTTGTGCAGCCACAATGAAAAAAAACTTCCTATTTGTTAACCTTTTGGGAATAGAAGAATAGTTTTACCAGGTCAAAACAAAGTGCAAAAACACATGGAACTTCTTCCACAACTAAAAGAAGAAGTTAGAAAATAACAACAGAGTTGAAAGAAAAACAAGTAAAGAAGTTTAATTCGGCCTAAACGAACATATTGATACCCTTTACAATGTAAAAAATATTATGGCAAAAAACTAAAAAAATAAATTTTTGAAGAAAAATTTCGTGGCAAAAAAAAAAAATTTGGTGAAAAAAATTCTCCTCTACCAAAATCAATCGTCGGAACCCCGTAAATTTGGAAAAAGTTTTAAATTGTTGTACAGAGTAAGTTATGGGGTCCTATACTAATATTTCGATGAGTTACAAACGGAACGACAAACATTTATACCCTCAAATTAGTGGTAGAGGGTGCCACTAACAATAAGTGAAGGGTATAAAAAAACTATAAAGCTTCATTAAACCACAAGGGTACATAAAAATGTTATCCAGAGTTTCTAACACTCTCAAAATGAGTTTAAACAAAAAAAAAAAATTACGCAAACAAGGAAGAAAAAATATCCAAAGCCCATGAACGCAACTTGTCTTCCCATTCCAGCCTAAAAAATTTACTTAGCCAAACAAAACATTATAAGCAGCAAAACAACAAATAAAACAGAAAAAAGAAAAGGGGTAAAATATTTTAGCAAAACCACGAACAAAAAATGTGTTTGTTCAGAAATTTGCACTAATATTAAGTAGGTACGGATTTATGTACGTGTATGGAATAGAATGGAATGATATTTAGTTAGGGTCGCGTCGGCATGGTATGCAATGTATAAAACCAAAGGGAATGAACCTAAAAGTGACACTAGAGAATTTCCAATTAATTATTTCTGGTTTTCTTTTTTTTAATGTTATTTCATTAAAGACTATAAACTTTAAATGAATTAAATGTTGAAACCATAATAAGGCGCGGATCCAGCTCTTGGGTTTGGGGGGGGGGGGGGGGGGGAAATTTTATATTTTTGCTCAAAATTTTTTTTTTTTGCAGGGAGAATTTCAGGTCCAATTTGAATTATTGGTTAAGATTTTTTTAGTGTTCAACTCTTGTTTATTATGATTTTTTTCCAAAGAAACATTTTCAAATTTTAAAAATTTATTCCTATAATAAAAAAAAAACTTTAATGTTTGATATTTTGAAAAATGTCTCTTCAAGAAATTTTCGGGATCTAAAGCATTTTTCTGTTAGCAAAAATAAGTCAGGTTTGAGATATGTTTATTCACAAAAAGTTTTCTGATTTGGAAATTTTTCCGAATCATTTTCTTAAAGAGGCATTTTGATACAGAAATGCTTTTAAAATGTATACAAAAATATATTGAGTAGGTTTATTCTAGCTCGAGGTCATTATTTCCTTTACTTATTAAAACTGTAATATTCTCATAGAATAATTTTCAAAAAAATATTCTATGAGAATATCATAGTCTAAATAAGTAAAGGAAATAATGACCTCGAGCTAGAATAATCCTACTAAAAATATAATATTTTAAAGGTCAAATGTAACGATTTTTATTTTTGAATAAAAATTATTCAGAATTTATACAAACATTTTAAATTCTGATGCTCCTTCATATAGAAATTTCTCAGATATTTATGAAATTCTCACACCATTTCTATATTTAGAAAAAAATTTCGTAAAGAAAAATTCTCAGATTTGGTGATTATTTTTCCATTGAAAACTCCTTAGGTTCTGAAATATTTTTTTCTTTTCTATTTTTGTACAAAAAAGGTTTAAGATACCGAAAAATTTAGGTGTAGCAAAAATATTCCATAGAAATTACCTGAGATTAGAAAAATTGAAGACTTTAATGCTTTTTAAAATTTTTGGAGGCAATTTTCAAGATTCTGTGACATTTTTCTACTAAAAAAGTTTTGTTTTCTGAGAAACTTTTCCATAGATAAAGTCTAAGATGGCCAAGCATTTTCTGAGAAATATTTTCATAAGAGAGTCTAAGAAATGATTTAGTTTCTGAGTTATTTTTCCCATAGAAAAAGTCTCAGATTCTGAGTCTCCGAAATTTTTCCTACTAAAAAAGTCTTGGATTCGGAGACATTTTTCAAATTAAAAACAAATTCGGAATCTAAGACCTTTTTTAGATTCTATGATATTTCTTCTAAAATTCTCAGAATATTTTTTCTAAAATTCTCAGAATCTAAGGCATTTTTTATAGAAAAATACTTGAATTCTGAGTTATTTTTCCTATCAAAAAATAGATTTTAGAATATTTTTTTTAATATTAAAACTCAAAAATTCAGAGATATTTTTCCTTTCGAAAAAATCTGAAATTTTTTTCTAGTATTCTAGGTCTTTTTTACTATAGAAAAGGTATCAGCTATTAAAAAGTCTTAGATTCTGAGACATCTTTCTCATAAAAATAGTCTCAGATTCTGATACATTTTTCATAAGAAAATAGTCTCAGATTCTGAGACATTTTTCCTATAAAAGTCCTAGATTCTGTATAATTTTTCGTTTAGAAAAACTCAAAGTTCTATTGCATTTTTTGTATAAAAAATTCTTAAATTTTCACTGAAGTAAATTTTCTTATTTTTACTACAGAAAAATTTAAATTTTACTTTTTTCTGTAAAAAAATTTAAGATTTAAAAACATTTAAAAACATAAAGAAATCTTATGAGATTCTTGAAAATTCTAAAAAAAAAATCTCACTCAGAATTGTCAAATTTTCAATATAGAATTTTTGATTAAAAAAACTATGATAAAAAAACTATCAGATTTTTCCTATAAAAAAACTGTTAGATTTTTCATAAAAAAATTGACAAGATTTTAAGATTTTTACTATAAAAAAATTCTAAGAAAAATTCTCAACTTTTTCTATAGAAAAATTCCCTAATTTTTCGTTTAAAAAAATTAAAAAAATTTTCGTCTAGAAAAATTCCCAAATTTTTCGTCTATAAAAGTTTTTGTATTTTTTATAATGAAAAGTTTTATCACATAGACAAATTTTAACATTCAGAAACTTTTTAGGATTCTTAGAAATTTTTCATAGAAGAATTTCTTCACACAGAAAAATAAATTGCCAACTGAATTTTTCAGTTGAAGCAACTCCAAATTTGGTTGTTGCTACTTAAATATGCTGTGACTAATATATTTTATGATTGCTTCAACTAAAAGTCAGTTATATCAACGTTATTCAGTTGTGACTACAGATATTAAATTGCGACAGCCTATATATGAGTGATTCAACCTAATTTTAGTTACATTAACTGACTTTCAGTTGGCAATTGGCAAATTTGTTTTCTGTGTGTATGGAAAAAATTTCTTCTATAGAAAAATTTCCAGATTTTTCCTATAGAAAACTTTTAAGGATTTTCCTATAGAAAAATTCACAAATTATTCCCATAGAAAATTCTAAATTTTTTCCTTAAAAAAAATTCTCAAATTTTTTCATATAGAAAAATTTAAAATTTCGCTACATTTTTCCTCTAGAAAAATTTTAAGAAATTTTAACATTTTTCATAGAAAATGTTTTAAGATCCTTGGACATTTTTTATAGAAATTTTTTTTTCAGATTAATTCCTTTTTCACTTTCCTTTTTCCCTCTTCTTTTCTTTCCTTTCCTTTTTTTTTTCTTTTTTTTTTTTTTTTTTTCTTTCGAATTCGGTATGGGATCCGTGGATCCGCGCCTGCGTAAATTGTCAGTGAAGAACTACAAAAAAAAAAATATATGTTAATAAACAGACGCAGAACTTTTGTGCGCTAAAAATCAATTTATTTTAAAATCTGTTTTAATAACACTGTGCTACAAAAAACACAAAATCGAAAATATTTTTAAAATGAGGTAGTTAAGGTTGTAGGTCTCGTCGAAAATATCACAAAAATGTCCATCAAACTTGCCAGACACCCTCAAATTTTTAAGTTATTTGCTGTGTTTTTCAAAAATTGGATTTATTTTCAAATTAATCTTATATTGTTTAAAATAAATATTTTAACATGCCAAAACAAATTTGGAATATTTTTTCCGTAATCTATGATAAATTAGCAATTATAATCCGAAAACATGATAAAAAAATTTGGAAAATTAAAAAAGTTATAAATAAATCAAAATTAAACCAATTAAATTTTAGGATTTAATAAGTCCACTTTGGATTAATTTTGATTTATTTATAACTTTTTTCATTTTCCAAATTTTTTTATCATGTTTTCGGATTATAATTGCTAATTTATCATAGATTACGCAAAAAAAATTCCAAATTTGTTTTGGCATATTAAAATATTTATTTTAAACAAAATAAGATTAATCTGAAAATAAATCCACTTTTTGAAAAACACAGCAATTGTCAAAAAATTATTTTTTGGGACTTTTCTCACTAAACCACGTGTAACTTAAACATTTTTCAACCGATTTTCAATTTTTCAACTGTTTTGGATAGAAAAATGATAGGGCTTTTCATGTGCTTGAATTGGTCTATACATATAAAAAAGATATGTATTGATTTTTTCAACAATATCTAATATTTTTGTTATTTTTTTCAAATTTTTTGTGTTTATCGATTTTTTTCTGCTATAGTTCGTTCAACAACATTTATATTTATAAACGAATTCTTAAAGAAAATTTAATTGTGAATACGATGAGCTTTATGCTGAAAAAATCGGAAAACAATTGACAGATTTGTGATTCTAAAAAAGAAAATTAAGATTTTGCTTGAAATTGGCGTTCGGATAACCCATGCAAAAAAAAAATACAAAAATAAACGAACATACTAAGAGGTCGCGTATCATTATTTTAAAGGTTTTTGGCCTCCTGAATTCGAATTTAACCTTGAAATTGCGCTATTTTATTAAGTTTTTAATATATCAATTTATGTTAAGTATCTCAAAAACCTGACGAGATAGAGCAATTAAAAGGCCAGATTCGGATTCAGCGCGCCAAAAACCTTTAAAAATATTGTACATGACCTCTTATGATAAATTTATTTTTTTGCTTGGGTTGTCTGAACGGCGATTTCCTGAAAAATCTTAATTTTCTTTTTTAGAAAAATTATCACAACTCTGTTAATTCTTATCTGATTTTTACAGGATAAAGCTCGTCGAATTCAGAACTAAATTTTCTTAAAAAATATGTTTAAAAATATCATGGTTGTTAAACGAACTATTGCAGAAAAAAATCGATAAACTCGAAAAATTTTCAAAAAATAACAAAAAAAATTAGATATTATAGAAAAAATCAATAGATATCTTTCTTATATGTGTAGACCAATTCACACACATGGAAAGCCCTATCCTTCTTTTATCCAAAACAGTTAAAAAATTTAAAATCGGTTGAAAATTTTCTGAATTACACAAGGTTTAGTGAGAAAAGTCCCAAAAAACGTTTTTTTCACAATAACTCTAAAATTTGAGGGTGTATGGCAAGTTTAATGGGCATTTTTGTGATCTACTCGACATGACCAACAACATATACTATGTCACATCAGAAGTATTTTTTCACTGTAGCACAGTGTAATTTTTGGTGATTGTTTGGTAATTGTGTCATACTAAGATGTGTTTTAAATGTGCTTCTTCTAATGCTCAATAAGTGTAATATTAAATCGGGGCATTCCATTTTCAGCCTTTTATTCGAATTCTCAAAGTTTTCATGGAATGTCCCATAATTTTTTTGTTAACATTAATAGTTTCCAAAAAAAATAATTTAAATATTTAAAAAATAAAAAAATTAAAACAATTTTTATTACAAAAGCGAAATTTAGTAATTATTAATCATACGCCACATAAGACAACTATATTTTATAAAATAAATCAATTATGCGCCACGTATGACAAAAGTTTGTTGTGAATTACTCAGTAATCATACGTCACATAAGACAACTATGTTTATTAATTAATATTACTCATACGTCACACAACTGCATTGCACCACACAAAGAATTTTAAAAATTTGTTTACAAACTCAAACTAGTTTACAAATTCAAAAAAAAAAAAAAAAAAATGCGATACACGACACTTTGCATTTACTTTCCATGTAAAATCTTACACTCAAAAAAAAAATTTTGTAAAATAACATAAAATCCCCGTGATTTTACGAGGCAGGTTTTGTAAAATATGTACTAGCAAGAATCCCCGTAAAGTTACGGGGATAATTTGTAAATTGATTTAACAAAAGAAAATGTAAATTTACAATTTTTTTTGTAAAATATCATCTTCGAGGTGAAAATTTTTTTTGTAAATTTGCAAAAAATTTGGTAAATTTACAAAACAAAATTGTAAACTTACAGAAAAAGGTTGTTATTTTACAAGGAAAAATAGAAAATGAAAAAAATAAATTGTAGATTAACAAATTATTTGGTTAAACTACTGTTTTTTATGCAAAAAACTTGTATATTTACAATAAAAAGTGGTAAATTTACAATTTTTATTGTATATGTACCATTTTTCCTTATTTTTTTGCCGTAAAAACAGTAGTTTAACCATAAAATTTGTAAATTTACAATATTGTTTTTGTATTTTCTATTTCATTTTTGAAAAATTACAACTTTTTTCGTAAGTATACAATTTTGTTTTTTAAATTTTCATATTTGTTTTGTAAATTTACAAAAAAAAATTGGTTTATTTACATATTGGTTTTGTAGATTTAAAGGTTTTTTTCCATTGGTGCATCTTATTTTTCCTTCTTCGGCAGCTGGAGTAGCACTTCAACAACCTGAAAATATTTTTTTTTTCACTTGAGCACTTTTTAATGTATAACACTGCACTTTTTTATTTTTTTTTCGACATTTCGTTTTTCTTAAGTAGAACATATGAGAATTGCGAAGGAGGCTACACAAGAAATTTCTTATATTTTCAGGAAAAATTAGTCAAAAAATAACATTTTTTTTTTTTTGAATTTTTAATTATTTTCACAAGTATTTTTAAAAAATCGGAAAAAATTTTGGATATTGTAGATTGGATGTTTAAGTACCAGTTAAAATAAGAAAAATTTGATTTTCCATAATTGGCAGCTTTCTATTGACATTTTAGGTACCAAATTTAAAAAAAAATTACCAAAAAAATATGGTAAAAGCACCAAAAAAATGGTAAAAATACAAAAAAACTAGAACAATTATATAGTAGAAACACATAAAAATTGTGGTATTTTACTTAACGCAAATTACCAAAAAAATGGTGTAAAAATTATTTATAAAAAATTATTTTTAACTAAATTTTTTACTCCAAAACGCAAAAAAAAAAATCTGAACTTAGAAAATTTTTGCGTGTCCTATTGTTGAATAATTAATTTTTTTTTTGTAAAACAACATTAATTCTAGTAATAAAATAAGTTTTGTAAAATTATATTGGAATTTTGTACTTTTCAATACATACATTTCAAACTGAAAACCTTGTAAACGATCTTAAAAAAAAAAGTTTGTAATAAAACATTTTTTTGGTAAAAAGACTAAATAACATCAAGTAAAATTATGTTGTACAATTACAGTTTTCTTATGTAAAAAAACTAAACACCTTGTAATATTTTTTTAATTTGTAAAATAATTCACATTTTTGTAAATTTACCTAAAAAATTTGTAAAATAAATTTACCAACATATAATAGTAAAATTACAAAGCAAACTGTAGTTTTCGTTTTATTAAATATACAACAATTTTTGTAAAAATACAAAAATATTAGTAAAATAGAATTACAAGACCTTTTACTTGTAAATTTACAAACTTTTTTTTTTGAGTGTACGCTGAATTCGAAAATACACTCCAAAGTTTCAAAAATAGAACAGGTTTTGATATATTGCCAATTTTTCAAATTTCCATTTTTTTGAAAAGTAGGTTTACTTTAATTAAAATATCTCCGGAACAAATTAATTGAGTTCGTTGTTTTTGGTTTTAATTAAAAATTATTTAGTTGTTTATCAACACTATATACAACACTTGTTTCATTTGGTCCATAGAACATTTGGTCCATAGAAAAAGCCTCAGATTCTGAGAAAATTTTCTCAGAAAAATGTCTCAGAATCTTACAAGGAAGGTCTTTCACAGGGCACCCACCAATTGTCCTGAAACTTGCATATATCAAAGAGGGGGGCAAAATTAGAGTCACCTGTTTTTTTATAGCTGCCCAATCTCGGGCAGCTTTTCGTTTTTTGAGGATTTTTCCATTTCTTCAAAAGAAACTATATGAAAATTATATACAGGTAAAAAGGTTTTTTGAAGGCCTATCAATGGTGTATCCGACGTGTTCTAATTACGCTTCGTTAAGTTCGTTTTTGTCAAAAATGTATAATCGCTGGGGTAGTTTATGTGGAGATGTATATATGTACGACCACCAAAATCATATATAATAATCTCTATCAAAATTAAGCTGACCCGTATTCTTTCGTTTGGCGAAATTCCTGCTAGTTCGGCTTTAATACGGATTTTCCCGAAACCCTTATTTTTTCATATGAGGGCAACCCTTTTTTAAATTTTAGATTAGGCTGCTAAAAAAAAACAGGTAACTCTTATTTTTTGCCCCTCATTCCCATATTCAAGTTTCAGGACAATCGGTGGGTGCCCTGTGAAAGACCTTTCTTGTTAGACATTATTCTTATAGAAAAAGTTTCAGACTCTGAGATAATTTTCCTATAGAAAAAATCTTAAATTCTGTGACATTTTTTCTATAGAAAAAGCTTTAAAAAATGTTCCTATGGTAAACGACTCACATTCTAAGGCATTTTTTCTCATATTCTGAGACATTTTTCGTATAGAAAAAGTCTTAGATTCTGAGACATTTTTCGTATACAAAAAGTCTTTTCCTATAGAAAAAGTCTTAGGTTCTGATACGTTTTTCCTATAGAAAAAGTCTAATATTCTGATACCTTTTTCCCATAGAAAAATTATAATTTCCTATAGAAAAATTTTTAGATTCTGAGACGTTTATCCTAAAGAAGAATTCTCAGATTCTGAAATATTTTTCATATAGAAACAGTATCAGATTTTGAGACACTTCTCCTATAGAAAATGTCTCAGAATCTGAAACATTTTTCCTAGTTTTGATCACATCACATGATCAATTATTTTTATTTATTCTCTCTATTTATTTACAAACTCATTTTTAATAAATTCCACCTAACCGAGAACTGGTAACAATGACCGTCGTCTCGTTGTAGCGAAAAAAACCAAGGGTTCTGGTGGGAATCGAACCCACGACCCCCACGTTGAAAGGCTAGCACGCTACCAACTAGCCTAAAAAGTATCAGAACCTGAGACTTTCTGGAAAATGCTTTTCTATCTGATACTTTTTCTATAGGAAAAATGTCTCAAAATCTAGCACTTTTGCAATAAAAAGTATCTCAAAATATGAAACTATTTTTTCTCAGTACACTTAGAAATTTAATCTCAATGTCTTAAGATTAACTCAAATCCTTTCATAGTAAACACTTAAGTATTCTGCAGATTGTTTTTTCTGTCTTCAATTTCATTATCGTCTATAACTGAATTAAATGCAAAAGAAAAATAATATTTAATCTTGTTTTAAAACTTTGCCATTTTTTTATTTTTATTTTTTTTAAATTTAATGTTTTCAAAGACCCAAATAAGCTGGTAGAGTTTATCTGTATACCCGAAAGGTGCTTATTTATTTTCATAGCCTTTTGGCCATAATTCCTTTTTTTTTAATTTAAGTTTTAGTTTTTTTTTTTTTTTGAGAGTGGAGTGTCGTCTTGTTTTCTCTAAACCACAACAAAAAAATCTTAAATTCTTTATATTGTTTTTTTTTTTGTATTTGTTAAGAAAGTTTATTACGTTTTTGTCCTGTTTTTTTTTTTTTGTATTTTTGGAATATTTTGTCCTTGCTAGCTTTGTTGTTTTGTTTGGAGCTTTAGTTTTTTTTCTTTTTTTTTTTGCTGTTTTTTAGCTCTCCTATCTTAAGGCATTCCTTTATTCCATTTCATTTCATATTTTGTTTTGTTGTTCTTGTGTTTTATGTGAAGGTAACTGGGCAAAACCTTATTTTGTTGCAAGTATGAAAACAACAAAAAAATTCCTTTAACAAAAAAAAACTGAAATACTTCTTAAGTATCGTCTACTTTACAAATAATATGACTTTAAAAGTTTTAGTTTTTTTTTGCTCTTCTGCTTCTACTGTTGTCTTTGTGTGTTGTCCTTTGGATAAGAATTCCGTTTTGTTTTGTGTTTTTTCCTATTGACGCTAATTTTAATTATGTTTCTTAAATGGTTGATGAAAAGAAAAAACTTGGCATCATTCTGTAATTCTTTGTATTTCCATCATCATAGAAATAAAGTAGAACTCATGATATTGAAGTCTTAAAAGTATTTTTATAATGTTAGTGGTTTTGTATGGCAGCAGCAGCAGCAGCAGCTTTCTTTTGTAAAACAAAAGAATTCCATTTATTAGAAACAAAACATTTAACATTTCAATGTTGAAATGTTTTTAAAATGTTGGAACAAAAATATTATAAATTTAAGAGAAAACAAGTTGAAAAGTTAAATTTGAAGTAGACGAATCCATGAATACTCTCCGCAGTGCCCTTTTTTAAGTGATAGAAGAATTTTTGATTATAAATATTTTTTTATTAAAGTAAAAAACTTTTTTTTAGTAATTTTTGTAAAAAAAAAAAAAAAATTTGTTTGAGTGTAAAACCTTTTTGGAGTGTAAAAATTTTTTTGCGTGTATTTTTTTTTTATTTGTAGTGAAAAAATATTTTTTAATGACAAAAATACGTTGTAAAATATTTTTGTGACTTACCAGTGTTTTAAAAACTTGTTTAATGAATTTAAGGTGAACTCAGTCGGAAATTCACGGTTTTGCTAATAACTTTTCAACCATTAGACCCATTTTGCTAAAATTTAACACCAACCAGACCAGTTGAACGACAAATATATATGTCAAGCGTCAGCCGCCTAAAAATTACCTTTCGAAAGTTATCATGTCTTTCATCTCGTAAATTCGCGAAAAACCCTTGCCGAAATTCACTCTTTTGTTTATAACTTTGAAACCACTGGGCCGATTTCGCTGAATTGCAATACCAACCTGACCAGGTGAATATTAAACATATATGCTAAACTTCGGCATCCTCAGTAAAGTCTTTCAAAAGTTAGCGTGTTTTCTACAGACAGACGGACGGACGGACGCACGAACGGACATTGATAGATCGACTTAAAATCTAACGAGGATCATGAATATACATATGTTCAGCAAAAAAAAAAAAGTGATGTCGTGTCAATATGAAATCAATTGCAGAGTATTCGCCCTTAGGTCACTATTAAATAACACAAATAAAATTTCAGTTTTTTCAAAAAGCGGGCTTTGTAGGCATGGTTAAATATTGAAAATATCTGAATTTTTTGCCTTAGTACCTTTATTTAAATATTAATGCAAAATTAGTGAAACACAGTGAAGCCTTTAAAATAAAAAATTTAAAATATTCAGAACTTTTTCTGAAAATTTTCCAATTTTTATTTTTTTAATCGATAGCCCATACAAAAATCTATTAAAAACTTTTATTTTAAAGACATCACTGTATTTCATTTCATTGGCATAAATATTGAAATAAAGATACTTAGTCAAAAAATGCTGAAATTTTCAATTTTTGACCATGCCCCCAAGGCCCACTTTTTGAAAAATCTTAAAATTTATTTTTGTTATTTAATAGTGCCTTAAGGACGAATACTTTGCAAATAATATCCTATTGAAACCACCATGGTTTTTCTGTAGTGGAACAGTTGGTGTGGAATGACTCATATGTGGCATTCCATGTCAAATCGGACACTTTGAATTTTTTTTTTTTTTTAATTTTCCCAATTTGTTTACAGTTGTTAGTACCCTTCAAAAACTCCTTCGTGGTAAATTTTCAGATTTTTTTGATGAACCGTTCAAAAGATATCGAATTTTTAAAAATTGGTAGTTTGATCCTTTACTCAAACTTCTTTTACGCATAACTTCTTCAATAATGGTCCAAATTTAATTTTTTTTTTTCAAATTTTTTTGTTTTTTAAGTATTTTAGAAAAAAAATCTTAAAAGCGCTCTAGTATGCGATTTTTAAGTTTTAAAATTTAAATCTCATTTTTGAAAATGTTTGTACTCTTCGATTTTTTTGAAATTTTTTTGTGTAAAACTTCTATCGATTCTACAACTTTTTTACCCAGGAGGCTCGTGGGATAACGATTATTACTATTTTTTAAAATTTTTTGAAAAAAAATTATTGTAATTTTCCAATCTTAAAATTATTTCTACTGCTTCAATGGTGCGTCATAGAGGGGTCATTTATAAGACCGACCCCCATTAATTTGTACGTCTTAACATTTCTTTGGAACCAACTAATACCCTATCTCCAATTTCAAAGGGGGCTCCCACACAAAACGACATGTTTTAAAATTTGCTCCAACCGCTCTAACTGCCCTAATAGTGCCCTTAGAGCAACAAAATGTATGACCGAGCTACAATATTTTTTTAGTCCAAACATTTTCTCTGAACACACCTACCCTCTATCTCTAATTGTTAAGGCGGTCCCCATACAATTTTTTTTTATTTTTTGTAAATTTGATTTATTTAATCAGCTTCTACCGGTCCAATGGTGCATCCGAGAGGGGTCATTAGTGAGACCGACCCCCATTTATTTTTACGCTACAAATTTTTTTTAAAACATACCTACGCCCTATATCCACTCTCTAAGTAAGCTCCCATACAAATAACAGTGGGAGCAAATTTTATAAAAATTTAATTTTGAATGGAAGCCTACTTAGGGAGTGGAGATGGGGCTATGGTATGTTTTAAAAAATTGTTGGAGGGTAAAAATAAATGGGGGTCGGTCTCACTAATGACCCCTCTCGGACGCACCATTGGACCTGTAGAAGCTGATTAAATAAAACATATTTACAAAAAAAAAAAAAAATTGTATGGGGACCGCCTTAACAGTTAAAGATAGAGGGTAGGTGTGTTCAGAGAAAATGTTTGGACTAAAAAAATATTGTGGGTTGGTCATACATTTTGTTGCTCTAAGGGCACTATTAGGGCAGTTAGAGCGGTTGGAGCAAATTTGAAAAAATTTCGTTTTGTGTGGGAGCCCCCTTAGAAATTGGAGATAGGGTGTTAGTTTGTTCCAAAGAAATTTTAAGACGTGAAAATTAATGGGGGTCGGTCTAATAAATTACCCCTCTATGACGCACCATTGAAGCAGTGGAAATGATTTTAAGATTGGAAAATTACAATAATTTTTTTTCAAAAAATTTTAAAAAATAGTAATAATCGTTATTCCACGATCTTCCTGGGCAAAAAAGTTGTAGAATCGATAGAAGTTTTACACAAAAAATTTCCAAAAAATCGAAGAGTACAAACATTTCTAAAATGAGATTTAAATTAAAAAAAAAAAAAAATTTTTGTGATTTTTTTTAAAATACGTAAAAAAACAAAAATTTTGAAAAAAAAAAATTTAAATTTTGACCATTATTGAAGAAGTTATGAGTAAAAGAAGTTTGAGTAAAGGAACAAACTACCAATTTTTAAAAATTCGATATCTTTTGAACGGGTCATCAAAAAAATCTGAAAATTTACCACGAAGGAGTTTAGAAGGGTACTAAAAACTGTAAACAAATTGGGAAAATCTAAAAAAAAAAAATGTTTCAAAGTGGCCGATTTGACATGGAATGCCCCATATATTAGCCGAAAAATCAGTTGAAAGTTTGCTTAATCAAATTGAAAGTCGATTTACAGATTCTTTGACAGAGTTTTTCTTTTGAGTTTAGGGTTGCCAGATGGCCTAGAATGGCCTGGATTGTCCAATTATTTTGGGTATGGTCCAGTTTCCAGCTTAAATATTGTCCACTTAAAAATGTGTTTCTTTAAATTAGCTGTTAAATTAGCAAAATAGTCGGCTAAAAATCTGCACAGAAACTTTGTGAAATTTAGCAAAAAGAATCAGTAAAAGTTCTGCAAAAATTCTGTTGTTTTCATAAATTAAATAACAGAGAATTCTGTTAAAATATTAATTTCAGCAGAAAAATCTGTTAAAAATTTGTTATTTTAAATTTAACTCCATTTTATAGATTTTTTTACAGAGATTGTCTTTTTGGTGTAGCAAAAATTTGACTTTTGAGTTTCAAATCATATTAAGTTGTTTAAATTACAATTTAATTTTGTCTTTAAACACAAAATTTGTGATTTTTTTTTCTCATTTCCTAATCGAACCTATTAAGGAAAGAAACCAAACTTTTTAAAATTTGTAAAAAAGGATTTTTCTCATACAACTGAACTTTAACAAATATTTTTACCCAATTTGTGGACTTTTTTTGTAAATTCTAGTAAACTTTTTGTTTATTTTTTTTTTTTTAACTATTGACCAAAAGTTTTATTAACAAAAACTTTTCACTGCTTGTGTAATTTTTAGATTATTTTTTTTTTAACAAAATTGTCTTTAATAGTACACGGTGAGCCTCAGCAATGTTCAGGTTGAACTTTAGTGTCGACGAAAAGTATAAGCGCAGTTCGATTTCTACAAGATTAAATGTCACAAAACTGTTAACAACGAAATCGTAGCTGCTCGCATTCGCGAGATAACGCGAAATTAGTGTTTTGTATTTTTTAAAATATTGACATTGAAGTTTTTTAAATATTTTCAAAAACTCAGTGTACAGTTTTAATTGTACTTATTTAAAGGTCACAAAACAGTAAACATCAAAATCCTATCTTCTTTAGTTCGCGAGAAATCGCGAAAATAATTTTTTGTTTTTTTTTGTTTTTGTTTTTTATATTTAGATAGGTTTCTTTAAAATTTCGCAAAAACATGGTATGTAGTTTTACTTGTGCTTGATCAAAGATCACACAGCTGTTGACATCGAAATTGTAAGTGTTAAATTTCGCGAGATATCGCGTAATTATATAATTTTTTTTTATTATTTATTTATTTTTTAAAACCGGTTCTTTAGAAATAAAAAAAAAAGTGGTATGCAGTTTGATTTGAGCATGTTGGAAGAAATTAAAACTGCCCACAAAAAATTATAGCTGCTCACTTTCGCGAGAAATAGTGAAAAACAGCTTTTTGGGGGTATTTCATGTTTTGATTAATAAAAGAAGTTTCTTTAACATTGTTAAAAAACACGAAATGCAGTTTGATTTGCTATTGATTAAAGGTTATAAAGCTGTTAACATTTAATTGGAGTTGAGTTGATTTCTTCTGGCAAGCAGACGTGTTGTTGACTTACGTGCAATTGTTTTTAAAAAAAAAGTGGTTCCTAGCCGGTGTTCAAAGGAGTTTTTGGTCCATATCCAAAGATAAAAGAAATTTCCTTGTGTGGTGATCATCTTGATTCGCTACTTTTATTTTTTATAAGAAAAATTGTGTTTTTTAAATTCTTTAATTTACTAAATTAAAGGATTGTCACTGGAAATAACAAATTGTCGAATTCACTCAATAAAAAAGAAGAAAAATATAAATAAAACAAAAGAAACAACAGCTGACTCTGTCCGTCAAATATTGGTTTTTGGTTATAGTGCTACCAGATCACTGAAAAACTGTAACCTGTAATTTTTTCACTTTGCCTAAAAGTATGCCACCGATTTCTCCTAAATCTACTTCATCAGTTGAAAATACAGTGGGCACACCAATACAAAATGCGAAAAGAAAACAATCTGTTTTGTCACCCGATATTGTAGAGACAAATGATGAAGTTGGAAAAATGTCTACAAGTAGTTTACTTTCCATGATGCAGTCTTCAATGTCCACACTTTTAGATGAGAAATTAAAAAACTTGCCGACAAAAAATGATTTTTTGGAAGTGAAAGAACATATAAACGATGTGAAAACAGATGTTAGTAAATTGGCAATGGAAAATAAAGCTCTATATGAAGAAGTCCAAGTATTAAAGATGGAAAGAGAAGAAGATCGCAAAAGAATGAGGAAGATGGAAGAAGATCTGTGCAAGAAGAAAATAATTATAAGAGGTCTTGATTGTCAAAAATCTGCCACAGAAGCGGTTAAATCGATGATTAACAAAAATCTAAAAATAAAAAATGGCGTTGAAATTGATAATGCTCGGAAAATGTTTGAACGTGATGAAAAAATGACTGTTATTGCGGAACTAAAATCAACAGGAATGGTGGCAGAGGTTTTCAACCACACAAAAAACCTAAAAGGCACAGATATTTTTGTAGAACGTGATTTATGTGCTGAAAGACTACAATGTAAAAATATAATGCTGCAATTAAAAAAAGACATTCTTGATGTTGATAAAACTAAAAAAATTGGCGTAGTAAATGACAAGATGGTAATAGATGGTAAATGGTTTGCTTGGAACAGAGATAAGAAGCTTATGAGCGGACAAAAAGGAGGCGAAGAGGTACTGGTAGAAATCTACGGAGAAGCAGTATCAAGCGTAAGCCTAGAGTATAAGAAAATTTTAGAAAAGAAAAATTCAAAAAACTTTTAAGAACTTTTAAATTTCGAAAAGTAAATAATAAAAAACAAGAAAATCAAAATGTGTTAGTAGAAGTGGTAAATAAATGTCAAGATTTAGTTGAAGAAGAAGAAGTAGAAAATAAGATAAATTTGAAAATAGTTTCGTATAACGTTAATGGTTTAGAAATTAAATATTTTCAGCACGGTTTTTTTGAATACCTAGAACAGAAAGATATTTTTTTATTAGTTGAAACTCATGTTGAAGCCAAAAATATATCAAAATATGAAAGCAGATTTAAAAATTTTTATTTAAAATGGAAACCGGCATATAGAGTTAGCAAATTTGGAAGAGCTATAGGGGGTTATGTTTATGGTGTAAAGAAACACCTTGGTGACTCTGGTGTGAAACATTTCTTCAAATCTTATGGTAACGTGGATGTAATATATTTCAAAACGACTGGTTTAGAATTCAATTTAATACCAGCTTATATAAGAGGAGCAAATTGGGAGCAGGAATTTGATTGCATTAAACAATTTTTTGAGGTAAACGATGTAACAAATCCGATAATAATGGGTGATTTGAATGTAAGACTTGGCGAAATGCAGCAGGATTTTGGTGATTTACTAGATGATTTATTTCCTGCAGGCCTAGATCAAAGAAGATCGAGAGATAAGAATGTAGATTCACATGGCAGAAGCTTTCTGAAGTTTTGTACAGATTATGGACTGGTGATCGTAAATGGAAGAACAGTAGGTGATGACGAAGGCAGTTTCACTTTTTCTAATAATATTGGTAGTTCTGTGAATGATATATGTGCAGTATCAATTGATATGCTGAAGTTGGTAGAACATTTTGTGGTGGAAGATCAAATTTGGTCCGATCACTTTCCTATTAATCTTTGCGTAACAACAGATATAACACAGGAACCGACAAAGAAAATTTTGATATTACCGAAATTGAACTGGCACTTACAGAATAAAGAAAAATACAATAATAAACTAAATTTAAACTTGAGTACATTTTTACAAAATAAAAGTCATGTTGAATTGCAGGATATGAGTACCTTGATCCATACATCTTATGATACACCAACAACTAACCTCAGGCAAACACATTTTAAGAGCAAATGGTTTGATAAAGAATGTGATAAAGCTAAAACTGAATCAATGAATTTGCTAAAAGCATTTCGTAAATCACATTCTTTTCAGGATAAAGAAAAATATTTAAAAAATAGAACTTTATACCGAAAGCTGTGTAGAAACAAAAAGATTGAGTATTTTAAACAGATCGAACGAAAGCTAAATTCAGTACAAGATAGTAAGCAATGGTGGACGTTGGCAAAGGAGATAAGACAACAGGAACGTAACATTATTGGCAGTATAAATGCTAACACATTTAGTGAATATTTTAAAAATTTGCTTAATCCAGCTGTAACATCTGCTGACGTACTTTACGCTGCAAACTTAAATACAAATGAGCGACTTGATAGAGCATTTACAGTTGAAGAAATAAAAGTTCAGCTTGAAAAGACTAAGCCAAATAAGGCGCCAGGAGTTGATCGAATACCCTATGAGTTTTATAAACATGCAAGTGATGATTTTTTAAAAGTATTAGCACAAACATTTACTCAATTATTAAATGGAATTGGATCGTATGAAGTATTCCAGAAAAGTATCATATTCCCAATCTACAAAAAAGGTGATATTAATCAAGAAAGTAATTACAGAGGCATTTCTTTCATGAATTGTATAGCGAAAATAATGATGGGTGCCATTAATGAAAGAATTACAGAGTGGGTTAATGATAATCACATACTTAATGAATATCAAGCAGGATTTCGAAAAGGTTATTCAACAATAGACAATATATATAATCTTTCAACGATAGTTCATATCAAATTTTCGGAGAAAAAACGAGTTTATGCCTTTTTTGTCGATTTTAAGGCTGCTTTCGATCGTGTTCCAAGAAAACTTTTGATATATAAGCTTCATAAGATGGGGTTGTCGTCAAAAGTGGTTAATTTCATAGAAAATATATATCAAGACACTAAAGCTGCAGTGTGGACGGGATCTGAGTTATCCACCTTTTTTGAAACATGTTCAGGAGTAAAGCAAGGATGTTTGCTATCGCCCTTACTTTTTGCGTTGTATTTAAATGATATGCATGACCAGCTGGGTGAAGGTATGTTTATTGGTGATGTTAATGTACGCGTCCTGATGTATGCGGATGACATTGTCATCTTAGCAGAAAAAGCTAACACTTTACAACAAATGATATACAACCTTGAAATATACTGTAAAACATGGGGTATGGAGGTAAATCTATCCAAATCAGAGATAATGATATTTAGAAAAGGTGGAAGAGTCTCATCGAACGAAAATTGGACATTTAACGGTGCTAATGTAAGAATTGTCTCAGAGTATAAGTACTTAGGCGTTAAACTATCTCCTGGAATGTCCTTCTCGCAACATGTATTGTCCAAAAAGGATGCGGCAAAAGCGTGTATAAATGCTACATGGAAAAATTTCATTGGGAATAGGGACATTACACTTAAGGCAAAGTGGAGAATGTTCTTAGCGGTCTGCAGGTCCATACAATCCTACGGCGCCCAAGTATGGGGTTTTTCTTGGTTTGGTGAAATAGATAAGCTACAAAGATATTTTTCGAAAAGAGTTTTAAGGTTAGGAGATAACACACCAAATTATGTGATTATGTTGGAAACTGGACAAGAAGAGTGTCACTTTTATACATATAGTTTGCATCTGCAATACATAGCTAAAACCATTTTTGAGTACGGAAGCAATAGATTACCTCATAAACTATCCATTCAAGTTTTAGAAAAAAACATATATTGGTATAAGGACTTACAAAATAGGTTATTGGAGTACAATATTGAGACAATTTACATGAACCAAAATAAAGACGCTTGGTACAGCGCATGTTTTGATTTGATAAAAGCAATGAAAATTAAAACACAGCAAGATTATGTAAAAAACGCACTGGAAAGCCAACTGAGAGTGTATAAAAACCTTGATTTTTCTAAAGGTCTTGAGTATTGCACAGAACGTTATAATTTGCTCCAAATAAGCTATATAATGAAGGCGAGGGGTGATCTTCTATGGTTAAATGGTAACCAATTCAGAGTTGGTAATGCCCGATTTTGTTCCATGTGTAATATGAATGAAGTAGAAACACTTCAACATTTCCTAGGCAGATGCCCTGTGCTAAAGAATATAAGAAATAGATTTTTTGGTAGTTTTTGGCTCAACGATGAAGTAATAATACAGGTGTTAAACGGTGGTGAAAATAATAATTGGCTAAACCTATATTATTTTGTTAAAGATGCTTTAAGATATAGATCTATGTTAATAAGAGAATATAATTTTTAAAAAATGGTAAAATTCAACTTCCGGCTAACGGTTTTCTTAAACCATGCCGTTAATTTCTTTATAAAGTAAATTTTATATAGTAATAAGATAAATTATTGTAATGATTTTGAAAAAATAAAGAATTTAATCTAATCTAAATTTAAATTCTAGCTACTCAATTCTTCGAGATATCGCTACGAAACTCGCTAAACTACTTTTTATTCATTATTTTGTGTTATTTTTGGTCTGTAAAAACATTTACTTCAATTAACGACAAAAATGTGGTATGCAGTTTGAATTCAAGGTTATTAAAGATGACAAAACTGCAAGCATGAAAATTATAGATGATCAATTTCCCGAGAAAGCTTTTATATTAATTAATTTATTTTTTCTTTAGTGTCTAAAATAAAGGAAAAAATCAAGAAATGACAAATATATTGTATGCAGTTTTAATTTTATGTGGTTAAAGGTGGCAAAACTCTTCAAATCAATATGACTGCTAATTTACGCGAAAAATAAATTTTTTTCCAATTTTTAATTTTTTTTTTTTAATTTTGCGATTTCTCGCGAAATTGAGAAGATGTGGTTTCGATGTTAACTGTTTTGTTACCTGTAAATAAATACAATTAAATCTGCATACTCAGTTTTTGAAGATATTCAAAAACTTCATTGTCAAAATTTTAGAAAATACAACAACACTAATTTCGCAATATCTCGCGAAAGCGAGCAGCTACGATTTCGCTGTTAACAGTTTTGTGACATTTAATCAAGTAGAAATCGAACTGTGTTTACACTTTTCGTCGACACTGAAGTTCAACCTAAACATCGCTGAGGCTCACCGTGAGTAAAAGAACGGGAAAAAAAAGAAGGAAAAATATATTGAGGAAATTGTAAAAAAGGAAATAAGTTACTGTCATGTCAGTCACTTGATTGTGTTGTGATTGTTAGTTCAGTTAATTTAAAGTTACAATTTTCTTTTTTTTTATTTTTCTTACATTTTCATCCACAATTACTACTTGTTCGTAGTTTTAAAAGATAAGACAACAATATGGAGTACTGCAGATGCTATAAGCGGGAAAAATGATTTTTTTTTTATTATAAAATGAAATTGAAAAAAAATCAGAAAAACGTAAAATAATAGTATGGAATTTAATTTAGAAAAAAAATTGTTAAGATAACGACTTTTGATTTGTAATTTTCTACAATTTATTGTCATTATATCATTTTCTATTTTCATTTATTTTTTTTTTTTTGCAAAATGATTGACTGTTATGAAAGTTAAACAATATTGCTGAATAAAAAAGTTTGACATATCTTTTATTCAAAAATTGTTGATTTAGAAAACACAAAACAGTAAAATTACACAGTACTACAAAAACTTTTGCAGAGATTCTCATATGAAAATTCTGGTTGGTAGGAGTCCATAGAGTGCGGAAATACTTATAGTTTTTCTCGATGACTTCGTTTAGAAATTTTTTAATTAGCAAATGTATTGAAAACAAGTAAAAATGTTAAATTCGGCCTTGCCGAATGTAGTGATACCCTCCACAATTTCAAAAAGATTATTCCAAAAAACTTTTTTTAAAAGGAAATTACTTTTGAAAAAAAAAATTTTTCGCGAAAAAAAAAATTGGTCCAAAAAAAATCCGCGATTTTTTCCTTTTTTTTGTCAAAAAATATGTTCGTACTTGTTTAAATACTATTTGGTGTTCAATTCTGTTCACATATGTCAACCAGCAGCCGAATTAAAGCATTTTGTATTTTTAGGTTATGTTGAATGTACTAAAATTTTTGAGGTGTTCCTACATTTTCCTTCATAACTTTTGAACCGCTGAACCGATATCGCTCAACCAAACTTCTCGGGAGAACTTACAATAAATATGTTAAGTATCAGTCATATCCGTTTAGTATTTTTGTCGTGATCACTATTTCCACAGACAGACGGACAGTTGGACATCGCTAGAATGTCTTAAAATCGATCGGGGATCATGAATATATGGGGCATTCCATGTCAAATCGGACACTTTGAACAACTTTTGTTTTAGATTTTCCCAATTTGTTTACAGTTTTTAGTACCCTTTGAAAACTCCTTCGTGGTAAATTTTCAGAATTTTTTGATGACCCGTTGAAAAGATATCGAATTTTTAAAAATTGGTAGTTTGGTCCTTTACTCAAACTTCTTTTACTCATAACTTCTTCAATAATGGTCCAAATTTCAATTTTTTTTTTTTTTTTTAATTTTTGTTTTTTTGCGTACTTAAAAAAAAAATCAAAAAGAAATCTTAAAAGCGCTCTAGAATACGATTTTTAAGTTTTAAAAATTAAATCACATTTTTGAAAATGTTTGTCCTCCTCGATTTTTTTGAAATTTTTTTGTGTAAAACTTCTATCGATTCTACAGCCTTTTTGCCCAGGAGGATTGTGGGATAACGATTATTACTATTTTGTAAAATTTTTTGAAAAAAAATTATTGTAATTTTCCAATCTTAATATCATTTCTACTGCTCCAATGGCTCTCACACAAAACGACATTTTTGAAATTTGCTCCAACCGCTCTAACTGCCCTAATAGTGCCCTTAGAGCAACAAAGTTTTTTTAGTCCAAACACAATATTTTTTTAGTCCAAACATTTTCTCTCAACATACCTACCCTCTATCTCTAATTGTTAAGGCGATCCCCATACATTTTATTTTTTATTTTTTGTAAATTTGTTTTATTTAATCAGCTTCTACCGGTCATTAGTGAGACCGACCCCCATTTATATTTACCCTACAACATTGTTTTAAAACATACCTACGCCCTATCTCCACTCCCTAAGTAGGCTCCCATAAAAATAACAGTTGGAGCAAATTTTTAAAAATGTAATTTTGTAATTTTCAAAGAGTTTTCAAACTGTAAACAAATTGGGAAAATTTAAAAAAAAAACTTTTTCAAAGTGTCCGATTTGACATGGAATGCCCCATATATACTTTATGGGGTCCCAGACCGATATTTCAATGAGCTACAAACGGAATGACAAACTTATATATACCCTCTATCACTAAGTGGAGGGTATAAAAATAAATTCTTAAACTGAAACTTCCAAAAAGTTTAATTTTGTTGATTTATAACCAACTAGCTCGCCCGCCGGAACTTCGTTACCGGTTATGTTAAATACCGGACAATAGAAGGATCAGGATTACTCTACCGATTTCAAAAAATTACTCATATGTAGTCTTTGTTTTATTCAATTGTGGACGATTAAGTCTTTCATAAAATAATATTTCATTGAATAACTTTAACAATAAAATTCGAATAATTTCGGATGTACGTTGTCATGGACGTTCCGGTGAAAAAGATTTTGACAATTTTCGAGCCCTTATATCGGGATTTTGGATCTTGAGCAAATAAATATTTCAGTAAAAAAAAGAAATTGGAATAAAAAAAATGTTGGGTAAAAAAACATATAGACAGAAAAATATGGAGAAAAAAGTTTAATACGAAAAATTTTAGTAAAAAGTATCATTCAATATTGTTCCCCGCTCTATTCCATTTCGTTCCCCGGTCTACTCCATTTCATTTCCAATTCAATCTCCAGCAAGTTTCATTCCTCTCCATATATGTATATAAGCGTTACAGAAATAAAAAGTGCTATTGTGTTTATCTTATAGATATAAAAATACAATTTTACACCACTTGTACCAATTTAGGTACCCCTTTTTACCCTGTCCATCTCTTGGGTGTTATTTCGGATGAAGGATACTGCACGTCAAGTTTTGAGTTTCTAGGCTTTAATAGCTAGATAGGTACAAATTACCATTTGCCACCTTTTCCACTTAAAATTAAATTTTCTAAAAACCTTTTTTCCTGAACCGTTATTTCAAGAAATATAAGAAGTACCAACCTTCAAGAAGTATAAAAAGTATAAAAAGTATAAAAAACATTTTTCTATACCTCTAGAAACGGAATCTTTTAAAAATACTTTAGCATAGCAGATTATTTTTTTTTTTTTACCGAAGGACCCAACATTCCAAAATTCAAGCTCCTAAGACCATTATTATATGAACAAAAAAAAATAGTACCAAAATTACGCCCTCCCGTTAGAAACGGAATTTCCAAAAAGTACTTTTTCCAGGATCCTACATTACAAATAGCAATTATCTAGGAATATTATTTCAGCAAATATTAAAAGTACAAAAAGTATACTTTTTAATCCCGTTAAGAAACGAAATTTCCAAAAAGTACTTTTCCCAAAATTTTGGTTTTCACCGAAGGATTTTACATCCAAAATTTTAAGTGTATGGAACCATTACGTCAGAAAATATCAAAATAACCGGAAGTACACTTATTTAGCCATTTTACCCTACTAAGAAGCGGAATTTCCCAAAAGTATTTTTTCCAGAATGTTTTTTTTCCCCCGAATGATCCTACATTACAAATTTCAAGATTCTAGGGCCATTACTTCAGGAAATAAGAACGTACCTAAAGTTTAAATATTTACCCGTTCCACCCCCTAAGAAAAGAAAATTGCAAAAATTACTTTTTTCCAGAATTTGCTTTCACTTAAAATGTAGGATCCACATTCCAAATATCAAGTTTCTATGATCATTATTTCAGGATATATAAAAAGTGCCATTAGTACTATTTTACCCCTTGGGAAAAGGAATTTTCAAAAAGTACTTTTTATAAAAGGTACTTTTTTTAGGTACTCTTACTAAAAGGTACTTTTTATAAAAGGTACTTTTTATAAAAGGTACTTTTTATAAAAGGTACTTTTTATAAAAGGTACTTTTTATAAAAGGTACTTTTTATAAAAGGTACTTTTTATAAAAGGTACTTTTTATAAAAGGTACTTTTTATAAAAGGTACTTTTTATAAAAGGTACTTTTTATAAGGTACTTTTTATAAAAGGTACTTTTTATAAAAGGTACTTTTTAAAAAAGGTACTTTTCATTAAAGGTACTTTTTATAAAAGGTACTTTTTATAAAAGGTACTTTTTATAAAAGGTACTTTTTATAAAAGGTACTTTTTATAAAAGGTACTTTTTATAAAAGGTACTTTTTATAAAAGGTACTTTTTATAAAAGGTACTTTTTATAAAAGGTACTTTTTATAAAAGGTACTTTTTATAAAAGGTACTTTTTATAAAAGGCACTTTTTATAAAAGGTACTTTTTATAAAAGGTACTTTTTATAAAAGGTACTTTTTATAAAAGGTACTTTTTATAAAAGGTACTTTTTATTAAAGGTACTTTTTATAAAAGGTACTTTTTATAAAAGGTACTTTTTATAAAAGGTACTTTTTATAAAAGGTACTTTTTTTAAAAGGAACTTTTTATAAAAGGTACTTTTAATAAAAGGTACTTTTTATAAAAGGTACTTTTTATAAAAGGTACTTTTTATAAAAGGTACTTTTTATAAAAGGTACTTTTTATAAAAGGTACTTTTTATAAAAGGTACTTTTTATAAAAGGTACTTTTTATAAAAGGTACTTTTTATAAAAGGTACTTTTTATAAAAGGTACCTTTTATAAAAGGTACTTTTTATAAAAGGTACTTTTTATAAAAGGTACTTTTTATAAAAGGTACTTTTTATAAAAGGTACTTTTTATAAAAGGTACTTTTTATAAAAGGTACTTTTTATAAAAGGTACTTTTTATAAAAGGTACTTTTTATAAAAGGTACTTTTTATAAAAGGTACTTTTTATAAAAGGTACTTTTTATAAAAGGTACTTTTTATAAAAGGTACTTTTTATAAAAGGTACTTTTTATAAAAGGTACTTTTTATAAAAGGTACTTTTTATAAAAGGTACTTTTTTTAAAAGGTACTTTTTATAAAAGGTACTTTTTATAAAAGGTACTTTTTATAAAAGGTACTTTTTATAAAAGGTACTTTTTATAAAAGGTACTTTTTATAAAAGGTACTTTTTATAAAAGGTACTTTTTATAAAGGTTACTTTTTATAAAAGGTACTTTTTATAAAAGGTACTTTTTACAAAAGGTACTTTTTATAAAAGGTTTTTTTCACCGAAGGATCCTACATTCCAAATTTCAAGTTTCTATGACCATAATTTTAAGAAATAAAAAAAAGTACCAAAAAGTACACTTTTTACCGATTTTATCCCCCTTAGAATTAAAATTTTCAAAAAGTACCATTTTCATTTGTTTTTTTAGCAAAGGATCCTATATTCCAAATTTCAAGTTTGTATGACCTTTATTTCAGTAAATAAAAAAAAGTGCCAAAAGTACACTTTTTTACCCATTTTACACCCGTAGTCAGCGTTGGCCAAAAACCCAGCCTTAGTGGATCTTTTTCTCGGGAGGTGAACCTACATTGCAAATTTCAAGTTTCTAGGACTATTATTTAAGGAAATATAAAAGGTACCAAAAGTACAGTTTTTTACCCTTTTTACCGCCATAGAATCAACATTGGCAAAAATCCAGCCTTAGGGGACCTTTAATCCGTGAGGTGAACTTACAGTCCAAATTTCAAGTCTCTAAGACCATTATTTAAGGAAATATAAAAGGTACCAAAACTACACTTTTTTACCCATTTTACCCCTTTAGAATCAACACTGGCAAAAACCCAGCCCCAGTGAACATATTTTCCGGAAGGTAAATCTACATTCCAAATTTCAAGTTTCTAGGACTATTATTTAAGGAAATATAAAAAGTACCAAAAGTACAGTTTTTTACCCTTTTTACCCCCTTAGAATCAACATTGGCAAAACTTCAGCCTTAGTGGATCTATATTCCGGGAGGTGAACCTACATTCCAAATTTTAAGTTTCTAGGACCATTATTTAAGGAAATATAAAAGGTACCAAATGTACAGTTTTTTACTCTTTTTACCCCCTTTGAATCAACATTGGCAAAAATCCCGTTTTAGGGGATCTTTTTTCCGTGAGGTGAACATACAGTACAAATTTCAAGTCTCTATGACCATTATTTCAGGAGATATAAAAAAGCACCAAAAGTACAGTTTTTTACCCTTTTTACCCCCTTAGAATCAACACTGACAAAAATCCGGCCTTATTGGATCTATATTCCAGGATGTGAACATACAGTCCAAATTTCAAGTCTCTGTAACCATTATTTCAGGTGATATAAAAAGTACCAAAAGTACAGTTTTTTACCCTTTTTACCCCCTTAGAATCAACATTGGCAAAAGTCCAGCCTTAGCGGATCTATGTTCCGGAAGGTGAACATACACTCCAAATTTCAAGTCTCTATGACCATTATTTCGGGAGATATAAAAAGTACCAAAAGTACAGTTTTTTACCCTTTTTACCCCCTTAGAATCAACACTGGCAAAAATCCAGCCTTAGTGGATCTATTTTCCGGGAGGTGAATCTTAAAAAAGCACAACTGTTCGGTAGAGCCAAAAAAACTGCTTATTTTACGTATTGTTAGAGTAATTAAAATTCGTTATTCTACAATATTTTGTTAAGTCTAAACTACTGAATCTCACATATAATTAGCTTTTAAAATTTTGCACTATTGGGGATTTTATGATAGATAGAGGGTTCGGTTTCTCAAAAATATTTAAAGTACATGAATGAAAATGATCAGATAGAGGGTTTTACATTTTAATAAAAATGAATTATTATGATTTTATTTACGACATCGATAAATTTTTAACGTGATTTATTAAAAACGGCTTGTAAAAAATTCAGAAATCGCGGTTTTGGTCCACAGGTGCTGATTCTTAAGACAAAAATTACACTGTGCTACAGTGAAAAAATACTTCTGATGTGACATGGTATAGGTTGTTGGTCTTGTCGAGTAGATCACAAAAATGCCCATTAAACTTGCCAGACACCCTCAAATTTTAGAGTTATTGTCAAAAAACGGTTTTTTGGGACTTTTCTCACTAAACCTTGAGTAATTCAGAAAATTTTCATCCGATTTTAAATTTTTAAACGGTTTTGGATAGAAGAAGAATAGGGCTTTCCATGTGTGTGAATGGGTCTGTACATGTAAGAAAGATATCTATTAATTTTTTCAATAAAATCTATTTTTTTCTTATTTTTTGAAAAATTTTCGAGTTTATCGATTTTTTTCTGCTATAGTTCATTTAATAACCATTATATTTATAAAAGTATTTTTAAAGAAAATTTAATTCTGAATACGATAAGCTTTATGCTGAAAAAATCAGATAACAATTGATAGAGTTGTGATAAGTTTTTTAAAAAAGGAAATTAAGATTTTGCAGGAAATCGTTGTTCAGATAACCCAGGCAAAAAAAATAAATTTATCAAAAGGGCTCATTTACAATATTTTTAAAGGTTTTTGGTGCGCTAAATCTGAATCTGGCCTTCAAATTGCTCTATCTCGTCAGGTTTTTGAGATATTTAACATAAATTGATATATTAAAAACTTAATAAGATAGCGCAATTTCAATGTCAAATTCGAATTCAGGAGGCCGAAAACCTTTAAAATAATGATACGCGACCTCTCAGTATGTTCGTTTTTTTTTTTTTTTTTCTGGGTTATCCGAATAGAATTTCATACAAAATCTTAATTTCCTTTTTTAGAAAAATTATCACAACTCTGTCAGTTGTTATCCGATTTTTCCGGCATAAAGCTCATCGTATTCACAATTAAATTTTCTTCAAGAACACGTTTATAAACATAAATGTTGTTGAACGAACTATAGCAGAAAAAAATCGATAAACTCAAAAAATTTTCAAAAAATAACAAAAAATTAGATATTGTTGAATAAATCAATACATATCTTTCTTATATGAGTAGACCAATTCACACACATGAAAAGCCCTATCCTTCTTCTATCTAAAACAGTTGCAGAATTGAAAATCGGTTGAAAAATGTTTAAGTTACACGTGGTTTAGTGAGAAAAGTCACTAAAAAAGGTTTTTTGATCATAACTTTAAAATTTGAGGGTGTCTGGCAAGTTTGATGGGCTTTTTTGTGATCTTTTCGATGAGACCTACAACCTTAACTACATCATTTTAAAAGTATATTCGATTTTGTGTTTTTTGTAGCACAGTGTTATTTTTTACCGAATTCATCTCAAAGTTGACGAACTGTTGTCTATGTTATGTAAAAAATAGTAAAAAAGAATAAAAACGCGATTTGGGTCCACACATGCTGATCAGCTTCGCGATTTTTAAGATTTAAATTATTGTTTCTTAATGTACACAAGACATTTACATTTTGAGCCATATTTTTCAAAAAAGTCAAACAAGATTTTTCAGAAAAAATTAGCATCAGTGACGTGTAATGCATAATGAAATTATTCAAAAAAAATATTTATAAATTAATTATTTGAAAAGATAGAGGGTTCTGCACTCGGAACATTTAATTGTGTAAGAGATGGAGAAACCCAACAACGTAAATAAAATAGAAAAAAAAAATATTTTTGTTCAGAATTTTACACCATAGATGAGGGCCGCACATTGGGTTCAAATGATGCCAAAGTGGCGATTAATTGAAATTTATAAATGAAGTTTTTGTTATAAAATTTGGTATGGGGTAAAAGTAGATAAAATTCTGCAACACTAGTTATCAAAATCAATCAACTAAGTTGTTTACTTTTTTTTCGGTGAGCTGTCAAAGTTAACAAATTATTGCAGTTTTTGAAAAAAGTGAAAAAATTGAAATTTTTTACAATTTAAGCGATTATTAGTGGTATTAAGTCTTTTAAAAGAAAATCTTTTATAATGGAACCTTAAACACTAGCGATTAAGCTAAATTTTTAAATTTTTTTTGTTTATAAAAATTGTGTCTCAATGTTTTTAATAATTTTTTTAAAAAGGGTCCAAAATTGGGATATTTTCCATATTTAATGGGCCACACATATTAAGTTAGTAATAGTTGGATTTAGTTTTGTGGATTTCAAAAAAGTATAGGATATCAGCTTTTATTTAAAAGAAAAAAAAGTACGGACAATGCCCGGCCCTTTTTTTTTATTCCCGTTTTTGTGTCAAAAGTCTGGGTATCGTTTATTAAACAAGGCCATTATATGTGTGTCTATACCCTTCAACTACGGTATGGGCTTACACTCACTTTGTCATTCCGTAAGTAACGCATCGAAATATGGGTTTAGGACCCCATAAAGTGTATATTATTGATCACTGATCGGTTCTAAGACATTCTGTGACTAACAGTGTGTCCGTCCGTCCGTCTGTTGTTGAGAACACCATAAAGTACATAAAGCAAGAGCTAGAATCCTGAAGTTTGTCACAAATATGTATAATGGTCATAGGCTGGTTAAGTTCTTGAACGAGCAAAATCGGACCAGGGGGGAAAAAGTTCCCCCTTGAAGAACAAAAACTACCCCAGAAAAATATTTTTTTTCCAAGTTTTATTTGTATATATGTTCAATAAATGAAACATTTTAATGCCATATGAAGTTCATCGACCTGAATTTGAACCAAGGGGGATCAGGAAAGCGAATTTTTTCGGTCCGCCCCTTTGTGGGGGCGTGTATAGAAAAAATAATTTAAATAATGATAAATTTTTATTAATTAGGTGCAAAAAATGACATCAATTTTTTTGGCAAGGTTTATCGAGAGAGGAAGGTGTCCCCCATAGTCTCCCGATAAACCCCCCACCCCCCTACGCCAAAAAAACGTCCCTCCATTTGTTTTTTGTAGCTTTATTACATGTTTAAGGATTTCGTATTTTTTTCCAAAAACAAAGAAACGACTAAAAGATTAAAAAAAAAAAACATTTTGTTAAATTTTTTTTTCTCAAATGCTGTGTTTTTATGTATTTTTGATAATTCGTTAATAAGAAACTACAATATTCCCATAAATCACTTTTTTCAGATAAATTTGTATATTTATGAGATTTTGTGAAAAACAAAAATTGGATTATAAATAAAATTTAAAATAATACAAATACATATTGTGCGCTCTTTCTTTGATTACTTTGATAGAACATTATGTACACTTTAATTTCCATTTTTTTTTTATTAATTTATCGCTTTTCATTCCAAAGTTACAGCAAAAATTGTGAACTATAACCCTTTTTTCAGAAAAACAAAAAAACGCCTAACAGGTTAAAAAAATTTTTTTTTCCAAATTTTTTTTTTTCCAAAATTTGTATTTTTACGTGTTTTTATTAGTTCATCAATAAAAAAATATAATATTATAAAACTACTGCTTATCTGAATTAATCGCCATTTTGGGTACCATCGAACCCAATGTGGGCCGTTTTACTGAATATTTTGCCATCAAAAAGTTATTTTTTGTGAAAATGGAAGATAGAGGGTTTTGAATATAGGCCCTCGGCATGCATATTTATATTCATACACTGCTATAAACAACTAAACGGTGTTTATTTAAAATCGACTTATACGTATGATTAATATTTAATTTATATTAATTTTTATTTCAAATATTACTCATACGCATTATTTAAGATATTCCCAGCAAAAAAAGAGCTTACCATTCACTACAAAATTCACCACAACTTATGAACCAGATGTACTTCTTCTTCAGCTGAAACACTGATGAATTTTATATGGGCGTGACACACAATATCACTAGTGTTTAGTATGTACATATATATTAACATCTTTATCACAACTTCTGAAGTAGTGATCGGGATGTTAATATAACTTGACCTTTTGGAAGTGCTTTTTTCATCACTTCTTTAGAAGTATATATTTCTTGGCATTTTGGATGTGATTATGTAATTTTTATATGGTGATTTAGAAGTGATTTTTTCATCACTTCTTGATAAGTACATATTTCATGACTTTTTGGGATTGATTTTAAGATTTTTTTTTTAGTATTTACACTAATAAAAATTAAAACCAAAACGATATTTTTAACAATGTATAATATTTATTATGTAATATTTAGACTTGAAATTGTTAAGATTAAATCGATGTTTTTAATAATTTAGTTTAACTAATAGGAATTATTAATTAAATGTGGATGTATATATTTTTCTAATAGTTTTTCATGCGCTTAATCCGAATCTGGCCTTAGAAGTGATTTATCTTATTTTGAGATATTTAGATTTTCGATTGACAGTACTGCATAAACTCAGATATTCGCAATGTTCGGGACCTTATAAAACCGAGAATTATTTTATGATGTATAATTAGTTCAGCACATCTAAAAATACTTCACTTATTCTTCAAATTACTTTTGCAATCCTTAAGATATCTTTTTTTTATTACGGAGATATCGACCGATAAAATTATTGCAATTTCGGCCCTAAAAAATAAAAGAAAACAAATTTGAAAACCAACCAATTTGTCTTGTTGATATATAATAGTACCGAATTCGAAACTCTATTAGAGGTGCATCTAAGCCCGGCATCAATTTGGGTATCAATTTTAGGGTAAATTTTCAGGGTGCCATACAAAAAATCTTTATTTGGGCTAACATTATAGAGCTTCGCCATATCGGATAAAGATTTATTTTAAATAAAATTAATAAAATTCTTAAAAGTACATAAGTTCTTAGTTTTATATTCAATTAAAATTTTTATTATTCGGTTAACCGAATAATTCAAATTTATCCGATTATTAACCGATTAAATCTCAACCCCGCACTCAGAAAATTATGTAAGTTACTACATGTTAGTTATTTGTATATTTTGCAGTAGTTAGTTGTTTTCAACTACAAAGTCAGTTGTTTTTGTATGAAAAATATCAAACAACTATTTCTGTTAGTTATTTTAAGTCGTTTTTTTTTGAACAACTAACAAAAAAGTACTGTGATGTAGTAACAGTTATTTAAAGTAGTTAATTTTATTTATTTTATCTCTGAAAAGTTTTAAAGTTTTTTTTCCAAAAAAAAAAAATTCGTTATTTTTATTTTTCACAACTTTTTTTTTAAAAAAAAACTTTGGAAAAAATTTGGTCTTCAATTTTTTTTTCTGAAAAATATTTTGAAAAAAAAATTATATATTGATTTTTTTATTTTTACTACATTTTAGTTGTTTTGACTACAAATGTAAGTAGTTTTTACTACATAAGTCAGTTGTTTTTTGTCAGTTAAAATAACTAACATTGTTAGTTGATTTAACTGAAAAAGTAGTTGACCCCAAAACAACTTACAAAGTAGTTATTTTAACTGACATTTTCAGTTGATTTTACTAACATAATTTTTTAAGTGCGATTAATTATTTGCCCGATTAGCCGATTAAACCAAAACCTCGATTAATTGAATACCCTAATATTTAGAAGAGTTTTTATACCTTTCAACAGCGATACCAACTTAGTCATTTTGTGGCTATAATTCAGCCCTTTTTTTTAAAGGCTACCACCTTTTTTTGGTTATCTTTTTTAGCCCTTTAAGCACTTTTTAAGCCATTTGATTTTTACCATAATCTGGAAACTTTTTATTGTTTTTTTTTTGTACATAATTTACAAAACAACTCCAAAAATTATAAAAAAAAAAAATGTTTTTATACATGTAGTTAAAAAAAAACATCCAATAAATAAAATGAAGAGATAAAAAAAAGTAATTCTCTCATTTTAAATCAGATATCTGTAGCATGTAACGAAGTGATTTTAAGTGGTCGATGTTAACGGAGGCAGATATGAAGCGGTTGCACGCGTATACTCCAGCCTTATAGCTCGTCGATTGGGGGGGTTCAGTGCTTCACTGCAACCAGTACCACACAGCTACCTTATAAATATTTTTATTTCGCGTGCAGGATAGAAAAAGACAGGGACAAAGAAACCGTAGAAAGAAAATTAAGAAAAAAATATAAAAACCAATAAAACATGAATAAAATGCTAAATCTTTAACTTGCGAAAGATACAAGATGGAAATGTATCCGCGACTTTGCCCACCCATCCATGATCCAAAATAACAATAAACCCTTCTAAAATTATACTTAAGGATCCCACTTTGACTACCACAATAACCCTACCTCAGATCAAAATCAAACAGATTCTTTTAAATTTAGCACAAATCCATTATGATTTTATTAACAAAAATTCATTTAAAATTAATCTTAAAATAAATTATTATAAAAAAAAAAAAACCCGAAATTAAGAGACATTTAACCCGACAAATAAATCATCGAATCTAACAAAAAAAAAAAATAAAATAAATAGAAACAAAAAATAATGGAAATTAAAACGAAAACAAAATTAAAATTCAATTTTCAAAATTAGAAATAAAAAAAAAAATAATTAACATAATAATAAAATAAAAAGAATATTACAAAGGGTTAGTAAATAAATAAAGATAAAATAAATAAGTGTGTTTCAAAATTTCTTCAATCATTCAAATATCTTAATTTCTTCAAACAAAAGGAAACATCATTATTTAAATTAATTTAAACTTTTATATAAAAAAAAAAACTATAATTTTACCAGAGACAAATTTGACACAGTTGGTCACTTTAAACACAAAAATATCTAGAGTTCAAAGAACTTTAATTTTTGGTAAAATTTTGAAGAAATTAAGAATATAAACAAAAATTAAAAATAAAAAAAAAAGTAAGAAGAAGAATTAATAAAAATAAAGAGAGTTTAAATGCACTTACATTGCTGAATCACAAAGCTGCTCCTTCGCCGAAAGATCTTTCGATGTAGGTTGTAAGCTATCTCTTCAAATATACCGCTCTCTTAGTTTCTCTTACTTAACATAAAATTTAAGAGAAATACCAATTACACTCAAACGTTAAGTAACAGAGTCTTGTCTCTGTTTTCAAGTTTTTAAATATTTTGAAACACTGAATTTAAACTTACTTACTCATAAGGGATATTTACAAAAATTTAAAACTCTTTGAACCACTAATACCATAAAATTTCACTAAACCAAAGATCTCATTAAAACACGAACATTTTAAATATTTTAACACTGTTATCAACATAAAAAGTTGTGGGAGTTCAATTCTGTTAATAACAGAATTGACAATTTTGTTAATATCGAAAAAAAACAAATATGTTAAAATGTGTGTTCAATATTAGACCATGCAAAATAAAACCGTTCGATCTTTGGTATAGCAAAACTATATAAAAAAAATTAGTAAAAAAAAAAAAAAAATATAACGAAAAATAATTTAAAACAAAGTAAATTCTTCTGTAAATTGAAGAAAAATAACTTTACACCATGGCACAAAAAAAGGAAAATTTACCACTTTTCTTCTATAAAAATTTTACAATAAAAAAAAATAATTTGTAACAATAAAATTATATTTGTTTAGATTTTTAGAATTTACTAAACAGAATTCACTTTGCTTTAGAAAACTTTTAGTTTTTAATTTTAACACACTATCGATTTAAACACAATTTTCTTTCTCTAGCAAATTTTGAATTCTGAACACTGGCAATTTTATGTTGAATATTATGTTTGGTTCATGTATTCGTATTTTTGTTGTTGTATGTACTTCCGTAAAGTGCATATGCACATAAAAACGTTAATATGTTCAAATATTTAATTTATGATTTCTTTTTTTCTTTTTTATTTTAACTGGTACAACACAACAACAAAAAAAAAAACACTTCGATTTTTAGCCAATTTAGGGATTCTTTAAATTTCTTTTCCCGGCGCAAATTTAGTTAAATAAAAAGGATTTTCTGCACATAGATCAATCCTTTTGTTCATAAAACGATTTACCGACGGCAAACACAATGTAGATAACCTGACGTAAAAAGGTTGACCGAACCGCACTTTTAAACTCTATTATTGTACTGACGTTGCACATCCAAACCAAGGAGAGAGAAAATACAAGCAGAAGCTTTTGGTTATTCGTTTGATCGACGATGCTGTTGATTTAGCTATTGCCTGCAGGCTGTTGTATTTTACACAAGGTGCCAACTCTAATAAAACAAAAAGGTTTTATAAGAATTTTTATATAAACGATTAATTAAATAAAAGAAAAATTACCATAAAAGGATGGCACCAAAGGGACAAATGGTACAAAAATAAGTCCCGCCAAAAGCAAAAATTAAGCCAACAAAAAAAATAACATATAGCAATCTAAAATCAATAAAAAAAAATCTCTTAACTGATTGATTTAAACAAAAGCTAATTCGTCGAAGTGAACATACCTTTAATAAAATAAGTTGACCAAATTTTTGAAATCTTTATTAGCCAAAATTCACCCTGAAGAGAATTTAGCCCTTGATTTGTTTTTTTCTTTTGTAGGTAAAGCTGAGTAACTAAAACAAATGAAATTGATGTTCGTTTATTTCACGAAAATTTAAGTAACATACTCTACAAAAGAAAAATTTTGAAAAATATAAAAAAAGAAAATACTCACATAAATAAAAAAATATTTTTTTATATATTAAAAAAATATTGTTGAAAAACAATCTAATTTTCCTTAGAAAATTAAAAACCTGTAGTACAAATTAAATTTGTCTAAATAAAAACTGCACTTTAAAGAAAAATTTTTTTGGTTTTAACACTTTCACAAAAAAAACTTTATTATGTTTAGGTATACTTTTCACAACGGCTTCTGGACTTTACAATGACCAAGATACTTGCCTCTTGCTACCAAGAAACCTCGTATTTAGTAACGCGCTTCGGCGCGCTAAATACTTAACGTTTTATTTCCAAAAATTGAGAAAAAATGATAAAATAAATACAGGATAAATGTCAGTACAAAAAAGTGTAGCTACGAGTATCAAAGTGGCTACTGACGTACAGATGGCAGTGAATACAACAAAAAAAAATTATAGCAAAAATATTTAACGGATATATTTTAAAATAAATAAATAAAAAATATATTTTGAAGCAAGCGCCATTACAACACCCCCCCGCCAAAATCAGACCATGGGGGTTAAATAAAGCACCAAGGCTGATCACGCTTGCAAAATTTGGATTATCCCTAATTTATTGCCTGATGTCCTTTGCGTGATAGTTTCCTAAAAGAGTACCCTTAAGATCCTCCAACTCATAATAACTGTTACCCAATTTTCTGCGTACGCGAGCCTTTACAAAAGTAGGTGCTAACTTGGCATTGTAGCCCTGTTCAAAATTACTTTGTTTAAAGTTTCGACGAAACACTTCTTGACCTACATCATAGGATACCTCTCTGGATCGAAGATTGTAGGTCTTTTCATTACGATCAAATTGCTTTTTCATAGTTTCAGCCGCTTTTCTACTCATTATTTGCATCGAATCATTCCTATCAAACCGCACAGATCTATCATCCAACATCTCTAATTGCCGCAGTAATGGATAAGTGGAACCATTTGTTATCATATGCTGACCAAAAGCTAAATAGTATGGTGAAGTACCAATGGCCGAGTGTACAGCCGAACGCAATGAACAACAAATACTGCTCAACAACTCGTCCCAATTCTTTTGATCTGGCCTTATATACGATTTTATCCCCGATAGAACCGATCTATTAACCCGTTCAGAGGCGTTTGCTTGCGGCGCGTGAACGGCAGTGTAAACGTGGTTAATGCCATACCGTTTAAGAAGGTCATTAAATTGGTTGGAACGAAATTGTGACCCATTATCTGACACTAGGGTTTCCGGGACCCCAAACGTATGAAACAATTCACCTTCAAGATATTTTATAACTGGATCAGCAGTAAACTTTTTCACCGGTTTTAAAAATGGGAATTTGGAAAAATGATCCAATACGATAAAAATACCAATATGACCCGAACGCGATCTCGGATACGGTCCAAGAAAATCGACATATAATTTTTGGAAAAACCGCTGCGTTTCAGACATTTTACCCATTGGCGGTCTAAGTACTTGATTAGGATGCTTTGTTGCTTTACACACCTCACAATTATTTACGTAGTTTTTCACATCGACAGCCAAATTCGGCCAAAAATAAAACCTGCGAATTCTATCCAGTGTCTTGTTTATACCACTATGTGACGATAAAGGGTTATCATGGGCACGTTTGAGAATCTCTGGAATCATTCCCCGAGGAATCCAGAGCTTCCATGCAAGATCGTCCTGCAATTTTTCTCCTGTAGCATGCTCAGTCCGTCTGTACAGGTATCCGTCAACTATTTTCAAGTCCGGCATTTGGTCAATTTTTCCCCCAAGTTTGTTTAACAGTTCCTTATGTTCGTCAGCTTGAAAATGTGTAGAGTTAAGGTCTACGAATACCCCGCTGTCACTGTCAAAATCGGAAAGACTATTAATACATAATGCGGACAAGTCCTCAGTGTTGGCCCTAGATAAAGTATCAGGAACTATATTCAGACTACCACGCCTATGCTGTATGTTAAATTTGTACCCCTGCAGTTTTAAAGACCATCGAGCTAACCTTGAGCTGAGATCTGTCTGGGACATGAGCCACTTCAAGGACGCATGATCAGTGACCACAGTAAACTCATGCCCTTCGACATATGCTCTAAACTTTTTAATACTCAGCAAAGCTGCTAAGCATTCTTGTTCGGTAACGGAATAGTTTCGTTGGGCTTGGTTGAGCTTCTTGGACATAAATGCCACAGGAACCTCTTCACCCTCCGAATTCTTTTGTACCAATACGCTTCCTATACCTGTTTTACTAGCATCGCAGTGTATAAAGAATGGCTGCGAAAAATTAGGGCTATGTAAAACAGGCGCGGTACTCAAATGGGTCTTTAAAACTTCAAAAGCTTTTTGGGCTTCATCGGTCCATACAAATTTTTTCTTGGCTTTTAACAAATCAGTTATAGGTGTGGTAATTGACGCGTAGTTCCTGATAAATTTCCGGTACCAACCTGTCATCCCTAAAAATCTACGAATTTGCTTTACGGATCTAGGAACTGGAAAGTCGGTTATAGCGGACACTTTTTCCGGATCCGTCTGAATGACCCCATTACCCACAACATGGCCTAAATACTTCACTTCCGGGACACAAAAATTACTTTTTTCTACATTAATTGTCAGTCCTGATTCATTAATTTTCTCTGCAACAATCCCTAGAACCTCAAGATGCCTCTCAAAAGAATCCGAAATGATAAGAAGATCGTCAAGATAAACGAACACTTCTGTCCTGAGAGACGGTGGTATCACCTTGTCCATAAGACGGGACATGGTCTGCGGGGCATTGCAGAGCCCAAATGGCATTACGTTGTAATGGTACAACGGTCTCCCAGGAACAGTAAATGCAGTTTTCTCTTTAGATCCCACATCTAACGGAATCTGCCAAAAAGCATCTTTGAGGTCTAGGCTTGTTATAAATTCGGCTTTTGGTAACCTACTTAAAATGCCATCAATTTGAGGCAAGGGGTAGGCGTCACCAACAGTTACCGAATTTAATTTCCTACTGTCCAAACAAAGTCTATTTTTACCCGGTTTTCTGTGGAGCACTACAGGAGAAGACCATGCGCTATTCGATTCCTCGATAACGCCCAGAGATATCATACGATCCAATTCATCGTAAATCAATTTTTCCACAGCAGGTGATACGGGGTAATGCCGCTGTTTAATCGGTTTGGCATCACCGGTGTCAATAACGTGACACAAAACTTTTGTTTTTCCCAAACCTTGTTTAGCAAACGAAGGAAATAAGTTGACTATTTTATTCAAAAGCTGTTTTTGAACAGAAGATAATGGGATTTGTGGTGAAATTTCATGCACTTCATCCTCTGGGTTAGAAGATGAAATTTGTGTCACACAAGAAGGGAGTAACTCAAAAAGATCCCAAAAATCAATTCCCAGAAATAAATCACGGTCTAAACTTGGTACTATGTAAATTAAAATTGTCTTATTAACCCCCTTAAAAGTGATATTAGTTTCAACAAAACCTAAAATCTTTTGGCTATTGCCATCCGCTGTTTTCACACTTGAATTTAATTTTTTAAAAGGAGAACCAGAAGCAATATAATTTTTAGCAGCTGTGGCACCGATGCAACTGATAGAAGCACCCGTATCCATTAGACCTAAAATCTTTTCACCAAAGAGGATCACCTCAGCATATGGCCTTATATCACATGGTTTATCTAAAACAGAACAAATTAATTTTTTATTAAAGCCCCTAACTTTTTGCCAAAATGAACGCATACGCAGAGCTGAGCGCGTAGGTTGGGAATCACTGTTAAAAATTCTATCACGAGCCTCATTGTATTCCTGCAAGCGAACGTGAAAGGGTTTGAAAAATCTATCATTAGTGCACAAAGGTTTAATATTGTCATTTCCGGTAGATAAAATTTTACTTCCGGTGTGAGTCATTTCACCTCCGGTTGTATTATGGTCAAAGTTGGTGTTTCTTTTTAAAATTTCTAGTTTGTTTCCGCATCTGGTCGTTTTTTGTAAGTGCTTTTCCTTGCACTCGCTTTCCCGTTTTTTGAACTGCACTTTGTACAGTTGGGCAAGTAAGTATCAGGGGCACCGCACCCGTAACAGAAAATTTTTCGGTCCTGTAAACAATGGTCATATCTATGGCCATTCTGCCTACAATTCCAGCACTCTAAACCCATAGCTGATATTTCAGCCCCATCCTCGTCAGAAAAATACTCTTTCTCTTCTCTGACTTCAGCATCAACAGCGCCTACACGTCTTTGAGTCCATATTGGTTTTGCATGTTGACTACTACGCTTCGGATGGTCATCCATAAAAGATTCGCGCCGCCGACATATTGTACGCAGTTCAGGAATAGACCCAATTTTGGTGTTTAAAATTTCATGTTGAATATCAGGGTTTATGTTACGACGAAGAATTTCTAACAAAACTTCATTCTCTATCGGTTCTTTAAGTCTGTCTGTCATTTTTAAAATCGAATCGTAAAAGGTGTCAAATGTTTCTGTCGGTTTTTGTTTACGGGCCCTTATTAGTTCCTCAATATCTACGTCAGATCTAAAGTCCTGATATTCTTCCTTTAAGGCTGCTTTTAGTTCAGGCCAGGTAACATCAGTAACTGATTTGTGGTATCTCCAGAACCAGGTATGGGCTTTATCCTCGAAAAGTGAGCTTATATTGCTACACAGAGCATCAAAATTACCCTCTAAGGTCGTCCTCGTTTGAGACTCTACCATATGTGTAAATAATTTTACTGATGGAGATTTTGGACCACCACTAAACTTGATATTCCATTTAGACATAATGGTCAAAACCCTATCTGGCCGAAAATTAAAGGTAGAAGAGTGCGATTGATTGTACGCAGAATTGGAGCGATCGGCTTCAGCACGGCTTTGTGTACCTGCAGAACTCTGTTCAATTCCAAGCATTTCCCTAAAGGTACGTTGCTCTACAGATGGAAGGGTCAACATTCTATTTGGTGGAGTACGTACTTGTTGCTGAACTGGTTGTGTAGGGGGAGGTAAAGAATACAAAGGGGGAGGTAGTTGCTGCTGAGGGGGTGGTCTTGATGTCTCGGCAGGACTACCTAAATTCAATCTTGAAAGACTAGCCTGTATATTTGCCTCTACAAGGGTAGCAATTTGACTTGTAATAGCAGATAAAAATTCAGCCTGCTGTGCGGAAATAGTTGATAAAACCATTTCCTGTATATTTGCAGAAGTCATTACTGGCTGATTTTGAATAGAAGCTGTAGCTTCATTATTGGCAGTAGAACTACCAGAAGATGTACCAGCCTGCACAATATCCCGCCCTCCAGTTTGAGCACTACCTTGGACTCCAGTCGGAGCATTATCCTGCCCCTCAGTCCTAGCTGCACCTCTTGTAGTGATTTGAGGACCATCATTGACTATCCTAGTGTTGCATACTGGGCAATAAGGCCTAAGTTTCAGAAGTTGTGACAAACAACTTTTATGAAAATTGTGTTTGCAAACAGTCGTAACTAGCAAAGTTTTAGAACTGATAACCTGCTTGCAAGCATCACATATAGGATGCTTGGGTAAGGCACCTGTCCCAGCAAGGCCAGTTTCAGTGTCCGACATGATTATCAATATAAAAAAAAATTAAAGGGAAAAAAAATAGAAACCAAAAAAACGTAATTAACCGAAAAATAGTATTAAATAAATATTAGCCTTTTTCCCTCTTTTCCTTTTAAAAAAACAAAATTTTTATTTAAAAAAAAATATTTGAAAGCAAATAAAATAAATTAACTTAAATTTTCCAATTCGGAAATATTTTTTTCCTTAGTGAATTGCTATACTGGTATCTGTCGTATTTAAACACTTAAAAATGTAAATATTGTACCTGAAACGGAAATGTATTTCTAATACAATGATTGTTCTTTTTAGAGAAAATCAAAACATCAACAGATGTGTAAAACAGAAATGTTATGAATGGAATGAACTGGTGTGTGTTCTGTAGAAAAAAAAATATTAAGAGCAAAAATCTGTTGCTTGAATAGAAACGAACAGAATTTAAACACATTTAACATAAACTCAAAATGCTCTACTCAAAAATGTATATTCTCTAACAAAAACTTTGTAGGGAAATAAAATGAAATAACAAGATACTACTATGCAGAGTTTTAATGAAAAAGGAAAAAAAATATGTGCAATCTCGTAGATACAAATTTCTCAGTTTGGTGCGTAAACAAAAGATATATTATATAAAAAAAAGATTTTGAAGCGATTTTTTTTTTTTTTTTTTTTTAAATAAAATATGTATTAATTATGTAATATAAATATTAGTAAATAAAATAATTAAATAAATAAATAAATTAAAAAAAATCTTTAAGATTTTGCGGATTTTTTTTTTTTTTAAAAAAAAAAATAAAATTAAAATATGTTGATAAATATGTTTATTAAAATTTCAAAAGAAAGCAAAAAAAAATTAAATATTTTTCTCAAAAACAAAAACAATTTCTCAAAATGATCTGTTTGATTATGATGTACTGATGGTAAAAGCATTTTGTGGTAGTTTAGACTATAGCATGATTATTTAGCGATATTGGCAGAAAAGAAAAAAACTAATTAAAGCGGAAATTTGGAAAAGAAATTTAATTAAAGGTACTACTAAACGGGTAAGAACTAAACTTTTGTTCTAACTTTCCATACGTAGTAAGATAGAGTAAATCTATTAGACTTCTTTCAAAAAGCGGTCAGATTTTAGCTCTTTACTCCAAAAACTGAATTCCAGACATTTAAAAGAATGATTTCATAGATTTACGAAACAATTAAGATTACTTTTTTATATTGCATAATTGACGGTTGTAAATAGAATGTTTTACTAAACTTGATCCAAACAAATTCCAACAATTTACAGATATAAAAATATAGAAAAACAGAATTAAAAAGAAAATTTTGAAAAACTAAAGAAAATAGAGATAGAAATTTGTAGGAGCCGAACAAAACTTGAAACACAAAAGAAATGTTAACAAAAGATGGTAAAACGAAAAAAATTCTCTTGTTCGGGCCCCACACGTTGGGCGCCAAATTTATATTGTAGCATGTAACGAAGTGATTTTAAGTGGTCGATGTTAACGGAGGCAGATATGAAGCGGTTGCACGCGTATACTCCAGCCTTATAGCTCGTCGATTGGGGGGGTTCAGTGCTTCACTGCAACCAGTACCACACAGCTACCTTATAAATATTTTTATTTCGCGTGCAGGATAGAAAAAGACAGGGACAAAGAAACCGTAGAAAGAAAATTAAGAAAAAAATATAAAAACCAATAAAACATGAATAAAATGCTAAATCTTTAACTTGCGAAAGATACAAGATGGAAATGTATCCGCGACTTTGCCCACCCATCCATGATCCAAAATAACAATAAACCCTTCTAAAATTATACTTAAGGATCCCACTTTGACTACCACAATAACCCTACCTCAGATCAAAATCAAACAGATTCTTTTAAATTTAGCACAAATCCATTATGATTTTATTAACAAAAATTCATTTAAAATTAATCTTAAAATAAATTATTATAAAAAAAAAAAAACCCGAAATTAAGAGACATTTAACCCGACAAATAAATCATCGAATCTAACAAAAAAAAAAAATAAAATAAATAGAAACAAAAAATAATGGAAATTAAAACGAAAACAAAATTAAAATTCAATTTTCAAAATTAGAAATAAAAAAAAAAATAATTAACATAATAATAAAATAAAAAGAATATTACAAAGGGTTAGTAAATAAATAAAGATAAAATAAATAAGTGTGTTTCAAAATTTCTTCAATCATTCAAATATCTTAATTTCTTCAAACAAAAGGAAACATCATTATTTAAATTAATTTAAACTTTTATATAAAAAAAAAAACTATAATTTTACCAGAGACAAATTTGACACAGTTGGTCACTTTAAACACAAAAATATCTAGAGTTCAAAGAACTTTAATTTTTGGTAAAATTTTGAAGAAATTAAGAATATAAACAAAAATTAAAAATAAAAAAAAAAGTAAGAAGAAGAATTAATAAAAATAAAGAGAGTTTAAATGCACTTACATTGCTGAATCACAAAGCTGCTCCTTCGCCGAAAGATCTTTCGATGTAGGTTGTAAGCTATCTCTTCAAATATACCGCTCTCTTAGTTTCTCTTACTTAACATAAAATTTAAGAGAAATACCAATTACACTCAAACGTTAAGTAACAGAGTCTTGTCTCTGTTTTCAAGTTTTTAAATATTTTGAAACACTGAATTTAAACTTACTTACTCATAAGGGATATTTACAAAAATTTAAAACTCTTTGAACCACTAATACCATAAAATTTCACTAAACCAAAGATCTCATTAAAACACGAACATTTTAAATATTTTAACACTGTTATCAACATAAAAAGTTGTGGGAGTTCAATTCTGTTAATAACAGAATTGACAATTTTGTTAATATCGAAAAAAAACAAATATGTTAAAATGTGTGTTCAATATTAGACCATGCAAAATAAAACCGTTCGATCTTTGGTATAGCAAAACTATATAAAAAAAATTAGTAAAAAAAAAAAAAAAATATAACGAAAAATAATTTAAAACAAAGTAAATTCTTCTGTAAATTGAAGAAAAATAACTTTACACCATGGCACAAAAAAAGGAAAATTTACCACTTTTCTTCTATAAAAATTTTACAATAAAAAAAAAATAATTTGTAACAATAAAATTATATTTGTTTAGATTTTTAGAATTTACTAAACAGAATTCACTTTGCTTTAGAAAACTTTTAGTTTTTAATTTTAACACACTATCGATTTAAACACAATTTTCTTTCTCTAGCAAATTTTGAATTCTGAACACTGGCAATTTTATGTTGAATATTATGTTTGGTTCATGTATTCGTATTTTTGTTGTTGTATGTACTTCCGTAAAGTGCATATGCACATAAAAACGTTAATATGTTCAAATATTTAATTTATGATTTCTTTTTTTCTTTTTTATTTTAACTGGTACAACACAACAACAAAAAAAAAAACACTTCGATTTTTAGCCAATTTAGGGATTCTTTAAATTTCTTTTCCCGGCGCAAATTTAGTTAAATAAAAAGGATTTTCTGCACATAGATCAATCCTTTTGTTCATAAAACGATTTACCGACGGCAAACACAATGTAGATAACCTGACGTAAAAAGGTTGACCGAACCGCACTTTTAAACTCTATTATTGTACTGACGTTGCACATCCAAACCAAGGAGAGAGAAAATACAAGCAGAAGCTTTTGGTTATTCGTTTGATCGACGATGCTGTTGATTTAGCTATTGCCTGCAGGCTGTTGTATTTTACACAAGGTGCCAACTCTAATAAAACAAAAAGGTTTTATAAGAATTTTTATATAAACGATTAATTAAATAAAAGAAAAATTACCATAAAAGGATGGCACCAAAGGGACAAATGGTACAAAAATAAGTCCCGCCAAAAGCAAAAATTAAGCCAACAAAAAAAATAACATATAGCAATCTAAAATCAATAAAAAAAAATCTCTTAACTGATTGATTTAAACAAAAGCTAATTCGTCGAAGTGAACATACCTTTAATAAAATAAGTTGACCAAATTTTTGAAATCTTTATTAGCCAAAATTCACCCTGAAGAGAATTTAGCCCTTGATTTGTTTTTTTCTTTTGTAGGTAAAGCTGAGTAACTAAAACAAATGAAATTGATGTTCGTTTATTTCACGAAAATTTAAGTAACATACTCTACAAAAGAAAAATTTTGAAAAATATAAAAAAAGAAAATACTCACATAAATAAAAAAATATTTTTTTATATATTAAAAAAATATTGTTGAAAAACAATCTAATTTTCCTTAGAAAATTAAAAACCTGTAGTACAAATTAAATTTGTCTAAATAAAAACTGCACTTTAAAGAAAAATTTTTTTGGTTTTAACACTTTCACAAAAAAAACTTTATTATGTTTAGGTATACTTTTCACAACGGCTTCTGGACTTTACAATGACCAAGATACTTGCCTCTTGCTACCAAGAAACCTCGTATTTAGTAACGCGCTTCGGCGCGCTAAATACTTAACGTTTTATTTCCAAAAATTGAGAAAAAATGATAAAATAAATACAGGATAAATGTCAGTACAAAAAAGTGTAGCTACGAGTATCAAAGTGGCTACTGACGTACAGATGGCAGTGAATACAACAAAAAAAAATTATAGCAAAAATATTTAACGGATATATTTTAAAATAAATAAATAAAAAATATATTTTGAAGCAAGCGCCATTACATATCGTATATTTTTAGAAGAGTTTTTATACCTTTAAACGGCAATACGAACTTAGCTCTTTTTTGGTTATATTTAACCCAAACCTGTAAATACTTAAGTATTTATTTACTTAAATTAATTTTTTTTCAAGTATTTTTGTATTTGTACTTGAACATTTCAAGTACAAATATTTTGTATTTACTTGACGAAAAGTTCAAGTAAGTAAGTATAATTTTACTTGCAACAAAATTTGTTGAAATAAAATACTTAAACAAAAATTTGTTTAAGTAAAATAAATAGAAAATTTTCTTTATGTGAAAAATAACTACAAAATGTTTTTAAATTATTTTTGTAAACAAAAATGTTTCCAAATAAAATATTTAAGCAACAAGTTTACAAACAAAACTTTTGTGAAATTTAAAAATATGTTTCGTTTGTTCATCGACCACTACTTAGGCGGGAATAAAATAACACAATATTTTTCATTGAAGGATCTCACTGAATTTGTACATTACCATTTTAAATAGGCAACGAAAGATACTACAGCAGAATAAAAATCCCCGCCAACCCCATCCAAAATTGACCCATTTTTTGGCCGATAATAAACTTCAACCCACTAAAAAAACGCACTGTCCGATGAGCCTATAAAAGCTGATATCGATGCTCAATCATGTTAGTATTTAACACCATGCGTTTTTTTTATTAGCGCTTTTTAAGGCATGGCAGCAAAAATTGCAAAAAATATATACATATTGCTCATTTACTTGTATAGTGTCATAACTCAAAATTTTTGAATTTACAGAAAACCTGTTTTACCCAAAAACGACATATTTTGAGTTATGGTAATGAGCGATATGTGGAACTTTTGAGCAAGGAATTGGGGTGGTTATGTTTTAGAAAAAAGTTTGGGGGCAAAAATTAATGAATGTAATTCTTACATTTTACCCTCTAAAATGCACCATGGAAGCGATAGCAGCAGATCTAATAAAATAAGTTTATTAAAAAATGTACGGCGAGAGCCTTAAGTATTGAAGATAGAGGGTTGGTTTTTTTTAACCAACCCTCTAGGGATTGGGAATCGGTTATGCAATCGGTTTCTCTGGGGGCATCCTTGAGACAGAGCGATGGGAGCGAACTTCATATATTTTTTTTTGGAGACCCCTTAGGGAGTGGAGATAGGGAGAATGTTTGTTCAGAAAAAATGCTGTGATGAAAATTAATGGATGTCGGTCTTACACTCCATAACAATTGTGGGAATTTTCGTAGTTTTTTACCCATTCGCCTTTTTGCTCCAATCAGATGCCATTTGCATAATGTATGCAGTAGTGGCAGGCTCTTTCATAAACGCAAGCAAATATTAGAAAAATACCAAAAGAAACTGAGCGAAAAACAATATTATGGAAAAAATTAAATTTATTAAATTATTTATTTTTTTGACAATCTCATAAAGAAATATTTTTGTATATTATTTCCAAAAATTGTTGCTCAAGTTGTTTATTTGAACAAAATGTTTATCAAGTATTTTTACTTGACGAAATTTTGTTTCAAATAAAAAATACTTACTTACTTGAAAAATTATTCAAGTAAGTAAAAAATATTTATACTTGAATATTTCAAGTACAAGTATTTGAAAATACATTTATTTAAGTTTTTTACAGCCCTTGTCTTTTTTAAGGGCTAACTGTTTTTTTGTTATCTTTTTAGCACTTCTTGAGTCATTTGGTAATTTTAACAAAAATCTGGAAACTGTATTTTTTTATAACATAATTTACATAACAAATTCGCTTTTGCGGCATATCAAGTTAATTCATTTATAAAATTTAACTTTTTATTAAATCAGATAAAATTATAAAAAAAAAAAATATTCAATAAAACAAATCCAATACTTAAGTGCCACAAATTTGTACTTTTCAATTGCATTTGTAAACACATATGAAAATGGTACTTCTAAATCATTGAGGAAAGAACTGGTGAAAGTTGTTATTATTGGCATTTTTTTAGCAGTTTTGGAAGTGCTTATAAAAGTACTTCTTATGGAATATGAAGATCGGCACATATAGCTACTATGTATGTAGTGAATCACTTATTCTTTTTGCACCACTTCGATTTTTTTTTGCTGGGTTTTAATACAAATCACAGAAGTTGCAATAAAGCGGGTTTCTTAAATGCAAAATTTTTATACAGTAGAATCTCACAAATTAGAACTCTCACAAATTAAAACTGTCCAGAAATTAGAACCGACGCTCTGAAATTAGAACCTGTGGTTCTAATTTCTGGAAGTTTTTTTTTTTTATTTTCACTACAAAATGTTTTTTTTGTAGTTTTTTTTTTAATAAAAAGGGGAAAACCGAATTATTATTAGTTAACGCTCTAAAATTAGAACCAGTGGTTCTAATTTCTAGACTTTTTATTTTGTTTTTTTCTTCACAATTCTATTAGCGTAAGAGAAATCGAAAAATGGAATGAAGATGGGCTTAATGACGGATTAGATAGCAGTGACGATGATATAATCGATGTAACGCCTGTTATTTCTCATTTCAAAGCGCTTAAAAGCGTGTTTCTACGAACTTAATGTGTTAAATTAATTAAATATTAACAAATAAAAATTGTTTTGTGTTAAAATAAAGCATTCGAAACTGTTTTTATTGATACTTTGTCATTTTCTTTGAAAAAAAAATGTCCAGAAATTAGAACTTTTCAGAAATTAGAACTACGCGAGGAACAAAGTGGTTCTAATTTGTGAGATTCTACTGTACCAAGAAAAAAATAAATTTCTAAAAAAGTACGTACAGAAGAATTTACTACATTTTTTTTTGTGTTCTAATTAAATAAAAAACATTTTTTTGAAAAAGAACAAAAAACTACATAAAATTAATTTAACACAAATTCGTAACAAGCTTTTTTTTTTCTTTAATTAGAAAAATAATAATTATTGCAAAAAAGCAAAGTCTTTCTATTTGTAAAGAAAAACCAGCAATGAATTTTTACTCAGAGAAATTAAAGACGGAAAGAGAAAAGGAAATGAAAATAACATTGAAAACAAACGAATTCTACTATAAACTAGAGATGGTGACTTTTGGGTACTTTTTATATCCTCTACTCTAGTGATGGAGGGTATATATTTATCATTCCGTTTGTAACAACTCAAAATATTGGTCTAGGCAGTCAGAAAATATATATCATCATGATCCTCGATCGATTTCAAATTATCTAGCTATGTCCGTCCATCGTATGTCTGTCTGTAGAAAACATGCTAACTTTTAAATGAAAAATTGGATGCTCCCGAAGTTTGGCATATATATGAAGCATTTTTCTGACCAGGTTGGTATTAACCTTTAGCAAAATCGGTCCAGTGCACAGTGGTTTATTCTCGAAACTTAAAAAAATCCAAAAAAATAATTTTTTGCTCAAAAAGTACCAACACTCTTTTGCTTCCAGCTTAAAAGTTTCGTTCAGAACATTAAAATTTTTCCGACTGATCTGAAAGGCAATTTAAAAAAAATAGCATGTCAAAATTTCTTATTTGAGTTCCCCAGCCTCATCGAAAGTTGACCGATTTTTAATACAAATTTCAAGTCTAAATGGCTCCTTAGAGTATCTGCCTTCATAATAAAAAAAAATCTGAAGACACAAGTCTAGATTTTTGTTTTTTAGCGCCCTCTAGCGGCGGTTTAGAGCAAAATAAATATCAAATATGGATTCCTCGTACCCAAAAATACCAGGTACACCTCTTAATACAAAATAAACGCAGCATTTATTAGTAATCAGCTAAAAAAGTCGTATATCGTGCAAAACTATTTTAAAATTGGGGGGGTCAAATTTTTGACCGTCAAAACTGATTTTTGAGACATGGTTTGTTCGGCATTTTTTCTTAGAATTTTATGCAGAATAGGCTAGACGATTTTGAAGAAAAAAAATTACTCCGCCCGTTTGTAACACATCGAAATATTGGTCTAGGAACCCATACGGTTAGGTTAGGGGTGGCGGAACTCAAAATTTTGAACTGCTCGCATAGACCGGCTGGTCCATAGCAATACCACATGTTGCTTCAGCGACGAGGATAAAACGCGTTAGTCCATGTTGCAAACAATTTAACGCGCATAAGGTCCATAACTGCGATTTCTTCCAGATACTCGAGTTCTGCTTTGCCTAAAATTTGTTTGCGATGCCTGGCCAATGCGGGGCATTTGCACAGGATATGTTCAACTGTTTCATCCGTATTCGGTTCATCACATCTTCTACAATTGGAATCAGAGATGAGTGGAAAGCAATTAGGCAGTGTCCCGTGACCACTCCCGTGAGTAAACGACATTATCTTCTGTTAAGAGAAAGTAGGTAGCGAGTTCTTCCGAGGTCGTAACGCGACCAGATTATTCTGATAATTCTGCTTGTACTTAACTCTCGCCATTAGGACCCCATAAAATATATATATTTATGATCCTCGATCGATTTTAAGTCAATCTAGCGATGTCCGTTCGTCCGTCCGACCGTCCGTCTGTATGTCCGTCCGTAGAAAACACGCTAACTTTTGAAAGACTTTACAGAGGCTACTGAAGTCTGGCATATGTTGGTCATTTATCTGGTCAGGTTGATATTGCAATCCAACCAAATCGGTCCAGTGGTTCAAAAGTTATGAGCAAAAGAGTAAATTTCGGCAAGGGGTTTTCGCGAATTTACGAGATAAAAAACACGCTAACTTTCTAAAGACAATAATGAGACCGCTGAAGATTGGCACGTGCCGCAGGTCTTTTTGGTGTTGAATTTCAGCTCAATCGGTCCAGTGGTTCAAAAGTTATAAGCAAAACCTTGAAGTTCAGATTGGTTTTATCTAAAATGCCACGTGTTAAACAAGTTTTAAAAGCATTGGTGATAACTTAACAATGCTTTTCAAACTTGTTTTGTTTTAAAGCAATGCTTTTTAAACTTGTTTAGTTTAAAAAGCATTGGTAACTTGAAAATTACACTCGAAAAAAATTTTAAACTCAAAAAAAAATTTATACTCAAAAAAAAAATTAGTTTTTTTTTACAAAAATGACACTATTTTGTGTACATACGTACATAAGTACGCATTTACGCAGAAATGTTTTTACAGTAAAAAAAAACATTACAATCGAAAAAAATTTTACACTCAAAAAAAAATTAGTTATTTTTCTTTTTTTTTTTTTTTAATGACAAAAAAAGAGTTTTTTACTCAAAATAAAATATTTTGTTCACGTTCAAAAATGTACTATCCTTTAAAAAAGGCATTGTGGAGGGTATTTATAGATTCGGCAAAGTCGAATTTAACTTTTCTACCTGTTTCTCTATCAAATTATAGAAAATATAGAAATTTCTAGATTTGAGACCCCAGTTGGAAAATGTGTCACTGAGGAAATTTCCACAGTGATTCCTTGAGGAAATATCTTCAGGCTCTGACAAATCATAGGTAATCCTTGATGACATGTCCTAACATTTTCAGCACTGAATGTTTGCTTTAAGAGTGTGGACAATTCCTCTAAGACGTCTAAAAGGAAATTTCTTTAGGATAGCAGTATATTAAATTAGAATTTTAAATCTGGGCAACTCTTTAATTTCCAAGAAAAATATGGCAATATTATCGATTTATTTAAACTTAAATCAAAATCTAACAAGTAGAATAAAAGTAATAAATAGACAAACATTTTTCAAAATAAAGTTTGGAACAAGTAGTTAGGTGTAGGGCTAATAAACTGGAGGTTCCAGGTTCAAATCCAGTTGGGACTAAAAAGGCGAAAAGTTTTTTCTAAATATGAGAAAGATAATTTATAAAGGAAAATGGATAGAAGTAAAAACTAAAGGAAATAAGAACATTTTTTGTACTTTCGCATGACCTACACTCAAAAAAAAAAGTTTGTAAAATTACAAGCAAAAGGTCTTGTAATTCTATTTTACTAATATTTTTGTCTATTTACAAAAATTCTTGTATTTTTAATAAAACAAAAACTACCGTGCGCTTTGTAATTTTACTATAATATGTTGGTAAATTTATTTAACAATTTTTTTAGGTAAATTAACAAAAAAAAAATAATTATTTTACAAATTAAAAAAAAATTACAAGGTGTTTAGTTGTTTTACACAAGAAAATTGTAATTGTACAACAACATTTTATTTGATAATATTTAGTCTTTCTACCAAAAAATGTTTTATTACAAACAATTTTTTTTCAAGATTTTTTAGTTTACAAGGTTTTCAGTATTTTGACACAAAAAAATGTAATTAAACGAAAATTTGTATTGAAAAATAATTATGCAACAATAGGAGACGCAAAAATTTTCTAAGTCCATATTTTGTTAAAAATTAATTTTTATAAATAAAAAATTTCATAAAAAAATTTTTAAAATTTTTTAAGTTCCGGATACAAACATTTTTCAATTAGTTGTAAGCTTTATCAAAGAAATTGAATATTAAGACAATTTTTTTGGTAACTTGCTTTAAGTAAAATACCACCATTTTTTATATGTTTTTACTATATTATTGTTCTAGTTTTTTTGTTTGTATTTTTACCAGTTTTTGGTAATTTTACCATATTTTTTTGGTACTTTTTTTTTAAATCTGGCACTAAAATGTCAATCAAAAGCTGTCAATTATAAAAAATTAAGTTTTTTCTTATTTTATCAGGTACTTAAACGTCCAATCTACAATATCCAAAGTTTTTTATAATTTTTTAAAAATACTTGCTAAAATAATTAATTTAATACTTAATTAATTAATTCGAAAAAAAAGGTAGTTTTTTTGACTAGTTTTTCTTGAAAATATAAGAAATTTCTTGTGTAGCCTCCTTTGCAATTCTCATATGTTCTACTTAAGAGAAACGAAATTCCGAAAAAAAAGTGCAGTGTTATACTCTAAAAAGTTTGTTAAAAGTGTTCAAGTGAAAAAAAAAAAAATCATTTCAGGTTGTTAAAGTTCTACTCCAGCTGCCGAAGAAGGAAAAATAAGATGCACCAATGGAAAAAACCTTTATATTTACAAAACCAATATGTAAATATACCAAATTTTTTGTAAATTTACAAAACAAATATGAAAGTTTAAAAAAACAAAATTGTATACTTACAGAAAAAGTTGTAATTTTACAAAAATGAAGTAAAAATTACAAAAACAATATTGTAAATTTACAAATTATTTGGTTAAACTACTGTTTTTACGGCAAAAAAATAAGAAAAAATGGTATATTTACAATAAAAATTGTAAATTTACCACTTTTTACTGTAAATATACAAGTTTTTTGCCATAAAAAACTGTAATTAAACCAAACAATTTGTAAATTTACAATTTTATTTTTTGATTTTCTGCTTTATTTCGTAAATTTTCAACTTTTTTTGTAAGTCTACAATAATATTTTACAAAAAAAATTGTAAATTTACACTTTCTCCCCGTAATTTTTTTGTTAAATTAATTTACAAATTATCCCCGTAACATTACGGGAATTCTTGCTAGTACATATTTTACAAAACCTGCCCCGTAAAATCACGGGGATTTTATGTCATTTTACAAACTTTTTTTTTTGAGTGTATGTCAGACATTTCCCCAAAGAAGTCTTAGGTGACATGTCCCCAGAAGGTCAGCCCTGACCACTACTCACTTTGAGTGAGGACATTTTAAAAATTTTTATGAAACTGTTTTCTACCCAGTACATAGAGATGTCTTGTGGATGTCAGCAGTGACTCTGACATGTCACCGCTTCGTCACTGAGGATGGCTCGAGGACGTTGCCAACTGGGACATTTCCCCTAAATAAAAAGTTATTTGACACAACTTTTCTATGAAAAAAGTTTTAAATTCTGAATCAGCTTTTCCACAGAATTCGTTCAGATTTTTTTTCTAATTAAATCTGCAAACGGAAGGTACTCAAAAATTTTACAGCACTAAAACACTATTATGGTTTGCTAAATAAATTACTAGCAATACTTTTTTTTATTAAACAAAGAATAAATTAAAAAAAAATTTAAAGGAAAAAGCTTAAATACAAGTAAAAACATAAAAAAATGCTTAAGGCAATAATTCATATTTTTATATTTTTTCATCTTCATATAAATTTTTTTTTATAAATTCTTTTTATATTAATTTTATTTTTTTATATGTTAAAGAGTATTTTTGTTAGAGTGGGTTAAAAAACAACCAAAACTAACACAAAATATGTCAAAAAAAGTTAAATTATACTTGGCGGATTTCATGAATATTTTATTTTAACCTGTGGCTCCCTGCGATCAAAGTTTTGATTTTCAGAAAATTTTCACCAACATTTTGGATTTTTGAAAAATAAAAAAAAGAAATATTTTGCGATTTGAGATTTTTTTAAAAAATTTTCTTAAACACAGGAAAAATTAAAAAAAAAATAACGCACACAAATCATTAAAAATTAAATAAGAATCACTTATTTTTACTTACAGAACAAAAATAAATGACTTTAAAAATTGACTGCTAATGAAAGTCTTTATTTTTTATGTAGTTATTTTTGAAACAAAGAACAGAAATAGTCATTTGAAAAAACTGAACATTAAACAAATGGGTTTTCTTTTAAAAACGACAAAACGTAAAACTTTTTAAATAAACTACAAACAGTTAATGACATAGTTTTTTTAGTGTATTTATATTATTTTATAAATGTTCATCCCACTCTAATTGAAAACATATATGAATATCATAAAAATCATTAAAAAATAATAATTTAATCTTCTTTCATTTCATATTAACAAAAACAAAAAATACCTGGTGTACGTTTTCTTTTAAAAACATTTTTCACATTTCCTGGTTTACAACAACTACTACAACAACAAATTCCAAATATATTATTCTCCAATATAAAAAGCATGATGTTCCACATGGCAAACATGCCTTGATTCTTGTTAAACAACCCAAAGGTAACTTGGTATGGATATCAACACAGGATACTACAAATACAAAGGTGGCACCCAGCAATAATGAAAAGGATAAGAAATTTGAGCCAAGATTAAAAACATGGTCGGACTGTGATCATATACAGGTAATTATTATAGACAAAAAAGAAATAACACAAAATGTATTCTAGGACCAAGACAACGACAACAGGAAAAAGAAAATTATGGGAAAAAAATGTTAAATATTTTTTTAAACATTTTTTGTCATTCGATATTTTAAGAATGAAAAAATTATGAGCAGCGTTAAAATTGTGTGAAATATAATTTTTTGTTTAATATAAAATAAATCTGCCTGCTAAAAAAAACTCCCCATTTAAGCTGCTTAAGTTTTTGTGGAAATAAAAATTATAAAAAAAAAAAATTTAAAGGAAATATTTAAAAATTTATATTTAAAATTTCAATGAAACCACAAACGATTAAAGGATGTAAGCAGGGAAAAATAACACTGTTCAACACGAAAAAGAGCAAAAAAAATGATAATACCCTAATAATAGATTAAAACCACCAACGGCTTTTTATCACGTACTTACAGTTTTTTTTATAGCCCGCTGAAGTTTTTTAAAGAGGTGTAGAATAAGTGATATAATTTTTGTACATATGAGGCATTCCACACCAAATGTCCAGCGAAAAAAACACGTGTACCGTAAACTTCTGAATAGGTTGCATGGATAGCCCTATATGGAACTTAGAAAATTGCGTTTTTTGGTTTTTCAATTTTTCAAAAACTGGGCTTAGGAGGCGTGGTCAAATATTGGAAAAATGGTCAAATTTGTTGCGAGTTGCCTTGATTAACCCATTACTGGCCACTGTACACAACCGTGTACACGTCGTTAAAAAAATCATTAAAATTTAAACGTACAGCATTTTTATGTTTTATTTGGACAAGAATGATCATTGAAGGGTTATCTTTACGATATATGTGTTCCGAAAAATAAATTTGCAAACCGAAGGGGTAGACGCAATATTTGTTGGCATAACCGAAATTTTTTCAAATAACGTAAAAAATTTTAAAAATAAAATAAACGTTAAAAAATGCTAAAACATTGAATAATAGTTGCAAAAGCTTTCTCGAAAGCGAGTTGTGTTGTACTTTTCCGTACAAAAAATACAAAATTAAAATTTTGAAAAAAATTTAACTTGTTCGGGAGATATTGTATGTGAATGTTTTAAGTTTGATTGCATTTATCTCCGCTAGAGGGCGCAGTAGACCAATGAAATCAACAAAAAAGTTTTCTTTAGTATAGATCAACATTTTCACAAAGTTTGGTCAAGAAATTCCTAGCCAAAAAAATTTGGCTTTTAAAGGGTTAAATATTTATCACATTAAAACGGAATGCACCACAATCTCAAAAATTTACATTATTATATAGTTTTGTATGGGCAATCGATTAAAGTTTTTGTTTTTTGGAAAATTTTCAGAACCCGTACTGAAATTTTCCATTTTTTAAAAATGTCAATTTATAAAAAAACATGCCACTTTTTTTTTCTTTTTTAATTTTTTTTTTTAAGTTTAGATGTTTTTCCATCCACACAAAAAAATTCAGAAACACGTTCTTCGTTTTTTTCGAGAAAATCGCATTTGAACTTTAAATTTCATAACAATTTTGTAATTTGCTTGTATTTCTTTGATTAAACGTTGCGAATGAGTAATATTTATGCAATTAATAATACTCATTCGCAACGTTAAATCAAGAAAATACAAACAAATTACAAAATTGTTATGAAATTTAAAGTTCAAATGCGATTTTCTCGAAAAAAACGAAGAACGTGTTTCTGAATTTTTTTGTGTGGACGGACAAACATCTAAACTTTTAAAAAAAAAATTAAAAAAGCAAAAAAAAGTGGCATGTATTTTAATAAATTGACATTTTTAAAAAATGAAAAATTTCAGAACGGGTTCTGAAAATTTTCAAAAAAAAAAAATTAAATCGATAGCCCATACAAAATTATATAAGAATGTAAATTTTTGAGATTGTGGTGCATTGCGTTTTAATGTGATAAATATTTAATCAAGGCAACTCGCTACAAATTTTACCATTTTTCAAATATTTGACCACGCCTTCTAAGCCCAGTTTTTTAAAATTAGAAAAAACAAAAACGCAATTTTCTTAGTTCCATATAGGGCTATCCAAACAACCTATTCAGAAATTTACGGGACACATGTTTTTCTGTAGCGGGACATTTGGTGTGGAATGCCTCATATACTTTTGAGCTAAGATATGTTCTCAGAGGTCTTCGGTAAAATTTTATAGTGCTTCTTTACTTACAATTAGAACTAATTAACCCTCCATCGCCCATTTTCAAGGGGTCATTTAAGTTCTTTTTATGAACTGTCATAGAAAGCAACTAAAACGTGCATTTTAAAGGTTAAAATATTCTATGAATATTTTATGCGTCGAAGCACGGGTGGTCCGAAACAGTTTTAAGCTAAAAGTGCGAATACAATATTTTTTTATACCCTCCACTCTAGTGATAGAGGGTATATATAAGTTTGTCATTCCGTTTGTAACACCTCGAAATATTGGTCTAGGACCCCATAAAGTATATATATTCATGATCCTCGATCGATCTTAAGACGATCTAGCGATGTCCCTCCGTCCGTCCGTCCGTCCGTCCGTCCGTCCGTCTGTCTGTCTGTTGAAAACACGCTAACTTTTGAAAGACTTTACGGAGGCTCCTGAAGTTTGGCATATATGTTGGACATTTACCTGGTCAGGTTGGTATTGCAATCCAGCCAAATCGGTCCAGTGGTTCAAAAGTTATAAGCAAATGAGTGAATTTCGGCAAGGGTTTTTCTGGAATTTACGAGATAAAACACACGCTAACTTTCGAACGGCAATTCTGAGGGTGCTGAAGTGTGGCATATATATTTACCGTTCCTCTGGTCCGGTTCGTTTTAAATTTCAGCCAAATCGGTCTAGTGGTTCAAAAGTTATTAGCAAAACCGTAAATTTCAGATTAGTTTCACCTTAAATTCACGTGTTGAAAACCCGTTAAACATGTTTTAAAAACATTTGTAAGTCAGAAAAATATTTGACAAGGTATTTTTGTCACACAAAAATATTTTTACACTAAAACAAAAAAAAATACACTCAAAAAAAATTTTAAACTCAAAAAAAAATTTACACTCAAAAAAAAATTTGTAAATTATTTTTTTTTTTATTTTTTTTTTTCAAAAATTAATAAAAAAAAGTTTTTTTACACGTTAGAAAATTTACTAACACTTAAAAAGGGCATTGTGGAGGGTATTCATAGATTTGGCCAAGTCGAATTTAACTTTTCTACTTGTTTTTTTTTTAATATGTATTTGGGATGTCTAAGAATAATTTAGCAACAAAAACCAAAATTGGAAAAAATCACAATTGGAAAAAATCACAATTGGAAAAAATCACAATTGGCAAAATTACAATCACCGAATTTTCTCGAAAAATATGAGAGATACCAAAAAAAAACACTTATGAATATTCCTCGGAAAGAATTCATTTACATAAAGTATTTTAAAATTTACATTGTCAAAAAATTTACGGTCAAAAAATCAAAAGCAATTAGAAAAGTTAAATTCGACTTCGCCGAATCCATGAATACCCTCCACAATGCCATTTTGAAGTGATAATAAATTTTCTAAAGTGAAAAAAATAACAATTTTGAATAAAAGTATTTTATTTTTAAAAATTTTTTTTGAGTGTAAAATGTTTTTAAAGTGTAAAATTTTTTCGAGTGTTTTTTTTTTTATTGTAAAAATATTTTTGAGTGACAAAAACACGTTGTAAAATATTTTTGTGATTTACCAATGTTTTTAAAACATGTTTAACGGGTTTTCAACACGTGAATTTAAGGTGAAACTGAAATTCACGGTTTTGCTAATAACTTTTGAACCACTCGACCGATTTGGCTGAAATTCAATACAAACCAGGCCACGGGAACAACAAATATATATGCCAAACTTCAGCATCCTCAGAATGTCTTTCGAAAGTAAGCGTGTTTTTTATCTCATAAATTCACGAAAAACCCTTGCCGAAATTCAGTCTCTTGCTCATAACTTATGAACCACTAGACCGATTTCGCTGGATTGCAATACCAACCTGACCAGGTAAATTACCAACATATATGCCAAACTTCAGGAGCTTCTGTAAAGTCTCTCAAAAGTTAGCTTGTTTTCAACAGACAGACGGACGGACGGACATCGTAAAATCGATCGAGGATCATGAATATTAGAGTCAACGACGTATTCAGAGGGGGGCCCAACAACAACAACAAAAATTATTTTTTTTTATATATATTGGAAAACACAAATCTCACGAAAAGAACAACAAAATTTTTTTTGTTGTTGTTGTTGGGCCCTGAAAAAACAATCCTGCATACGCCTATGATTAGAGTGTCCCTTATTTTGGAAATGTTGGAAATGTTGAGACGGTACCCGCTCATTTTTTTCCTTTTGACTTAAAAATAACTGAATAAAAATTTTACGCCCCTTCGACCACGCCTTCCCTACGCGACAGGGCTTAAAAATAATTTTTCAATACAAACCAAAAAAAAATTTTTTTGATATTTAATTTTTTTGTTATTAATTATTATATTACTTGGCTAGCTTATTCACGAAAAAAAATTGATTTTGGTGGGATAAGGCTTTCAGCTCCAAAAAATTTTTCGAAGAAAATAATTTAGAGCCGCAGGGGTCCTACGGTAAAAAATTTTTAAAAAATATTTTTTTTGGTTTGACAAGCAACGGTTTTCATAAAAAAATATTCATTCATAAAAAAAATATTATTTGTATCTGTGACATCTTTACCGTGTTCTAAACAAGGGTAAAAAATGTATTTATGATGTTTTTTGATACACGATAAAGATGTCACAGATATGAATAATATTTTTTTTAATATATATCATTAAAAGTAACATAACAACTAAAACCGTTGCCTGTCAAAACTAAAAAAAATATTTCTTAAAAATGTTTTATTGTAGGACCTAATTTTTTTTAGAGCTGAAAGCCTTATCCCACCAAAATCAAACTTTTTGTCGTGAATAAGCTAACCAAGAAAAACTTTGTCAAATTACTAGGAAAAGTCTCGTAATCCCATTTTACCAATATTTGACAGTTTTCCTTGTTATTTAACAAACAAATTTGGATCGAAATTTACATTTTGTTTTGTAATTTTAATTTTTTTTGTATTTTCCAAGATAATTTTACAAAAAACAAATCTAAAAAATTCACGAGAATTCCTTGTAATTTCAATTGCGCCAAAAAAACTGTAAATTTAAAGTTTTATCAGTAAAAAACTTATAAAACTACAAAATTATTGGTAAAAAGTTTGTAAAATTACTAGGAATTCTCGTTAAATAGGAGGTAGCAAAAAATCTAGTAAAATTACGAAACCTCCTTGTAAATTTTATCGTTTCAAAAAATTTGTAAATTTACAATTTTATTACAAGTTTTTCTTGTAATTTTACAAGGTTTTTTATTCGCACTTTTATGTTAAAACAGTCTCGTTCGTTTCACGAACCTTCGCCCTTGACAAACCCTAATAAAATTTTATTAAGAAAATATTTGTAGAACATTTTGAATATGGACGTTTTATTAGGTGTATGTGTTAAATTTAAAAAAAGGACTAAAATTACCCGTTAAAATAGAATGGTAGAGGGTTAATTTGTTTTAGGAAATAAACCGCCATACAATTTCACTAAACACATCCAACCATAATAGTTTTTTTAAGTTTTCCAAACGCCTTTGATAAAAAAAAAATAAAAACTTCAGCGGGCCATAAAAAATAAATTTGAGCTAACTTTAAAAACCCCTTTGGTGATTTTGTTTATTTGATGGTCTACTTTCATGTGGCTCTGAAATCATCGAGGCTCATTTTGCCTGTTGCACAGTGTAATATTTTGGTTATACAAATTACACCGTCCAACAAAAGAAAAAAAATTGTTAAAAATTACCTGAATAATATACGTTTGAAACTAGAGATTAAATGTAGTAAAACTGCATTTAAAGTTTTTTATTGCGTGCTCATGTTTCCTTTTAAAAGGACTTCAAAGTTTCAGAGGATTACATTTTTGTAAAATATTTCTTAAATGTTTGTACTTGTCCTAGGATGACACTTTCGATGAGAAATGAAAAATGAGGATCAACTTTAATTTTCTCATTTTATTAGTTTGATATATCAGGAAAAGAGGGGTAAGTAATGTCCTTTAAAAACTTTATCCTTCAATATCATTTAAAATGTTCAACAAAATCTGTTTATAAAGTTTTGAAAGGACTTTGTTCATATCCTTTTCCTGATAAGAGAAAATTTTTTTAAAGATTCTCCTCTTTCATTTGCCATCAATGGTGATATTATAAAACAAGTACACTCATAGAAATATCTTAGTAGAAAAATTAGTAAACCCATTGTAGATCAAGTTTTACAGAATAATGCCGTATTCAACAAGAATTAATGTTGATATCGTTGAATAATCAGTAAAGTTGAATCAACTCTTTACAACGCTTGTACAGAATTCAATAGATAAATCAAAATAGAAAAAACAACCCTGTTTGTTCATTTTTTTTTTTTTATTATTATTAACGAGTGACGAGTGAGTTGGTAGCAATGTGAATCGTGTTTATCTCTTATAAAATTATTTTATGTGTTTGTTTTTTATAAAAATATTTAATATTATAAAAATAAATAAAAAAGGATCTGATTTGTAAATATTTGGTAAGTAAAAAAATACATTGATTACTTTATGTATTCATACTATATTAAAACTTTTTTGTTTTTTTAAGGATTTTGTTTGATATCATCAGAAAACTGGAGAATGGCTTATGAGTGCATAACATGAATAAACGAAGCGTTTGTGAAAATCTTTGTGAAAATCTTCAAATATTGCAGCTTAAAAAGCCGACGATAATACAAAAATATTGTGATTTATGCTTTATAAAAGAATATTAACAAATAACAACAAGTTTTTTTTATTAATAAAATTTCTTATATTAACAAAAATATGAGTTGAATTTACAAATAATAAGAGTTGATTTACAAAAAAGCGAGTTGATCAACTTTTACAAAAATTGACAATAATTTTAATTGAAATCAACATAAATATTTGTAGGGCAAAATCAACAATGATTTCTGTTGAATTTACAGCGATTTTCTTTGGGAATATAATGATTTTCGGTTGAGTGTACAAATATTTAAAAAAAATATTTTACAAAACGTAATCCTTTAAAATTTTTAAAGTCCAGGATCACAAAATTAAAAATTAAAAATGCCGTTTTACTCCATTTGTCCTCTACATTCAGACGTATTTCCTCCTGTTCATGTTTAATATTGGCTGTCGGACGGTGTTATTAATATTTTAGGATAAAATAACAATCTATATTTATTTAAAAAGTAAACGTTATGCGGGAATCCAACTAGAAAATTTGTTTTTAATTTATTTAAATAATAAACGTTAGTACACGGTGAGCCTCAGCGATGTTTAGATTCAACTTTAGTGTCGACGAAATGTGTAAGCGCAGTTCGATTTCTAGTGTTTTAGTGTTTTTGTATTTTCTAAAATTTTAACAACGAAGTTTTTTAAATATCTTCAAAAACTGAGTATGCGGATTTAATTGCATTTATTTACAGGTCACAAAACAGTTAACATTGAAATTGAAATATCTTCTCAATTTCGCAAGAAATCGCGAAATTAAAAAAAAAAAATTAGGAAAAATTTTATTTTTCGCGTAAATTTGCATTCAAGATATTGATTTGAGCAGTTTTACCACCTTTAACCACACAAAATTTTAACTGCATACAATATACATATTTAACGTTTCTTGATTTTCTTCCTTTATTTTAGACAAAATAAATTAATTAATATAAATGCTTGAGCAGTAATTTTGCGATTTCTCGGGAAATTGATCATCTATAATTTTTATGCTTGCAGTTTTGTCAACTTTAATAACCTCGTAGTCAAACTGCATTCCACATTTTTGTTGTGAATTGAAGTAAATGTTTTTACAGACCAAAAATTACACAAAATAATGAATAAATAGTAGCTTAGCAAGTTTTTTAGCGATATCTTGAAGAATTGAGCAGCTAGAATTAAAATGTTAACAGCTTTATAACCTTTAATCAATAGCAAATCAAACTGCATTTCGTGTTTTTCAACAATGTTAAAGAAACTTCTTTTATTAATCAAAACAATAAATACCCTAAAAAGTTGTTTTTCGCTATTTCTCGCGGAAGTGAGCAGCTATAATTTTTTTGTGGGCAGTTTTGATTTCTTCCAACATGCCCAAATCAAACTGCTTACCACTTTTTTTATTATTTCTAAAGAACCGATTTTAAAATATATATAAATAATAAAAAATAATTATATAATTACGCGATATCTCGCGAAATTTAACACTTACAATTTCGATGTCAACAGCTGTGTGACCTTTGATCAAGCACAAGTAAAACTGCATACCATGTTTTTACGAAATTTTGAAGAAACCTATCTAAAGATAAAAAACGACAACAAAAACAGCAAAAATTTAATTTCGCGATTTCTCGCGGACTAAAGAAGATAGGACTTTGATGTTTACTGTTTTGTGACATTTAAATAAGTACAATTAAAACTGTATACTCAGTTTTTGAAAATATTTAAAAAATTTCAATGTCAATATTTTAAAAAATACAATAACACTAATTTCGCGTTATCTCGCGAATTCGAGCAGCTACGATTTCGCTGCTAACAGTTTTGTGACATTTAATATTGTAGAAATCGAACTGCGTTTACACTTTTCGACGACACTAAAGTTCAACCTAAACATCGCTGAGGCTCATCGTGAGTAAGGGTCGAGCTGGAAAATGTGAAAATTAAAAAGTTTTTAGAAATTCAAATTCTGATTAATTTTTATTAAAAAATAAAAATTGTTTTATTCGACCTTTAAAATATTATATATTGAGGATGTTTATTCTGGCTCGAGGTCATTATTTTCTTTACTTATTAAAACCATGATATTCTCAAAGCATAATTTTCAAGAAAATAATTTTTTTGTTTTAAATTTATTTATGTTGGTCATTTTTGCAAGACTTAAGGCCTAGGCACTTGAGCGCTACTGTAGCGGTGCTGTAGCGTGACGGGCTGTTGTATTTTTCAAGCACTTACTGATTCCGTTTCAACGTGTGATATTAATATACAAATTTTATTTTAAAAAGTGGTTATTTTTGATTTTTTTTAATTTATATTTACAGAAAAACATTTTTTTTTCGTTTATTTATATTTATTTGTCAATTCTGCCACACAAATGAAAAAATTTCAACACAAAATAAAAAATAAAATCAGCTGACACGTAAAACGTACGGAAAATCAAAATTTTTTAGGTTCGGCCGCTACAGCACCGTCACGTATTCGTTTAAGTACCTATTTCTATTTATTTTAATACAAGCTAACGTATCAGCTGACACGTCTCCGAACCGTATTCGCTCAAGTAATTATGCCTTTAATCGACACGTGTTTCGGAATTTGTCACATTCCATGGTCAAGATTATTTAGCAAAAACTATAAACGATTTACTACAAAGTAGCAAACGAGCCTAATGACAAATCGTTTGTGCACAAACTAAAATATTAGTACATACAAAATTAGATTATTTGCTAAATAATCTTGACAATGGAATTTGACAAATTCCGAAACACGTGTCGATTAAGTCTTGCAAAAATGACCAACATAAATAAATTTAAAACAAAAAATAATTTTCTTGAAAATTATGTTAGTTACTCTATGTATATTAATTTACTTAATGTGTCTTGGGAATTTTTGTGGAATATGTGGTGACGATGGGTGATTAGTTGTGAAGGGAAATGGTGTTGGTATTGTATAGGGGAACGGTGAGGTGAGGTATGGATGGGAAACAGTGGATTTGGTTTACCGGTTTGGATGCGGAGTCAGGACCGGTATCGGCCGGCGAGAGGGGGCTTGACGTAATAGCGGATGGATCAAAGTCCGTGTCGGACCAATTTTCGATATTGCTGGTGTCCAGTAGGAGGCTGAGGCTCGTATCCAGAGATGACGACATTGAGGGGAAATCTTGATCGTACCAGGTGCTGACATCTAGCGAATCGAGGTCGCTTGGAGTATTGGAAAGTTGTTGTGATGGGTCTGGAAAGTCCAGATCAGACCAGGTGCTGAAGTCTAGAGAGCTGAGCTCATGCATGGTAATGGAATCGGAGTCGGCCATATGCGTGGCGATTGATTGGTATCTTGTAAAGGTGATTGGGCATTAAAATGAGAGTAGAAATTGGATGTGGAAATACTCACGGATAGAGGAAATAAATTGAGACCCAGCAACAGTTGGAATATCGGGCTTGTACCTGACACGAATCCTTGGATTGGAATATATTGTTTAGTGGATGAATTTGGATGGAACGAAAAATGGACGAGCGAATGAAGAGAATATCGAACGTATTTGTTGGTGGAGAATAATTTTATATTTTATATTTTGTATTTTATATTTTATATTTGTATTTATGTGACAACCGGGGAGAAATAATTTTGTGTTTATGTGACAACCGGGAGAATATTTGTATTTATGTGAGGGGAAGGACAGCTATATGGATGGTTGGTTGAAAGTAGGGTTTTCGGTGTTGTGGGATAAGGGATAATCATGAGTATCTTATGTAGGGGAATGGTGGGGTATATGTTTGTGGGATTTTTGTGAGTGTAACGTTTCGATAAGGTGTGAGTGGAAATTGTATATGAATTTTGTGTCAGAATAAATTATTGATGAGTATGAAAAATTTGGAAAAATAAATTGAAAATTAATTGGGAATTGTGGAGAAAGCGGTAGGGGAATCATGTAGCAGAGGAGAGGGTGCGGATAGAAAGTCATGTAGCAGGGGAAAGGATGCGAAAGTGATGAAAATCGGAGGATGAAAATCTGTTGAAAGAAAAGGAGGTGATGGTGGAAAAGGAGATGGAAAAGGAAATGGAAAATGGGAAAGGAAGCGACCAACCCGTGGAAAAGCGAAGGGAAGGGTGGGGATGCGGGCATGGAGGACGGAGGTATGTAACATGAATGTGTATGTAAGGGTATGTTGGTGGTGTGATCAGGTGGCGTGTGGTGGGGGGAGGGGTTTGTCTTCAGATGTAAAAATCTCATTGATTCCACGGAATCTATAGGAACATGAATGTGTATGTAAGGGTATGTTGGTGGTGTGATCAGGTGGCGTGTGGTGGGGGGAGGGGTTTGTCTTCAGATGTAAAAATCTCATTGATTCCACGGAATCTATAGGAAATCACTGCTGATGAGTCCTTTTAGGCAGGGGACGAAAGCGCTACAGGAAATGCCTCTTGGGCCTGCACGGCAATAAGATTTCATCTGTGGGGTGGGGATATGATTTATCGTGTGTTAATGTTGTGGGTGTATATGTGTCATATTGTATATGTGCTTATGTGTGTATATTAGAGCACCCATATGTGCATAATTGTTTTGTTTATCGCTCCCCGCTCATTTTCGGTTGAGTTGGGAGTAAAAAATAATATCTATCCAGAAATTGGACTTCTAGGTTGCAAACAGACCAAGCAGTTTGAACTTTTGACCTCAAAAATGGGCTAAAAAACCTTTATAGATTAATTTGGCTGTAACTCTTAAAATAAAAGTTTTTCGCAATTAACTTTCATAACAACTTTTTTGTAGAATCAAAATGCAAAGATTTTTCTCTCATACTGTTTTGACCTAAATATGTCCGATCGCGGTGTTTTAAGCGGTTAAAGTCGAAATTTGGGTCAGAACTTTTTTTTAAAAAATTCTCGTAAATTTTTAAATTGGGAAAAATTTGAGCACTTTGCACAATTAACTAGGGTATTGAATGTAGTTTTCCAAAAAAATTTTTTTGCAAAAATATATAGACCCTTCCATAAAAAAATTCCAAAGTTCTACTGTGAATCTCATATTTTTACTTTTCAACCTCAATATAGGCGAATACTCACTTTGTAATTCCGTGACTTTCGCAACGAAACATCTATCTAGGATTTCCCTAAATATATATGGGGTATTCATTGCCAAATTGGACACTTTAAAAATTTTATTTAAGATTTTTTAATAATTTTTACATTTTTTTTAAAACCCATTAAAACCCCCATCCAAGTTAGTTTTTAAATCTTGTTAATTACCCGTTCCAAAGATATCGAATTTTCAAAAAAAAACTATCGTTTTCTGTATTTTTATCATAACAAATTCAAAAATGGTCAAAATTTTTTTTTTTACTTTAATTTTTTTTATTCAAAATTTCTTTATAAAGATTGGAAGACAACAACAAAATTTAAAAACCGCTGAATATATTAATTACCATAATCCCACGATCTACTTAAGCTTCAAATTTTAAAAAAATATTAAGTTTACAAAAATAAAAAAAAATCATATACAAAATTTTAAGAAAAGATTGAAAAAAAAAACAAAGAGTGCAATCATTTAAAAATCGCATATTAGAACACTTTAAGAAATTTTTAATAAAAAAAATGTTGACCATTTTTGAGTTTGTTATGATAAAAATACGGAAAACGATAGTTTTTTTTTTTTGAAAATTCGATATCTTTGGAACGGGTAATTTAAAAATTTGAAAACTAACTTTTTTAAAGAGTCCAATTTGGCACTGAATACCCCATATGTTAGTGTTTATAAACCGGTTAACCGGTTAACCGAAAAACCGGGTTTTTCACAAAATTTAGGTTTTTTTTGCAAAGCGGTTAACCGGAATTGAAAATATCCGGTGCACCGAAAACCGGTTTTTTTCTGTCGGTTAACCGGTTTCTTTAAATACGTGCAAAACGGACTATTTTTGCAATTATTAAGGGTTTTTACTTATTTTTTATGACATTTTCAAAATTTCGTTAAAAAAACCTTGAAAATCCGTGAGAAAGTCTAAAATATTTTTTATCTACAAGAAACAATTTTCCAAACAGGGATTTTATTCCGAATCTGGTAAATATTAAAAATTCACATTGTTGTAAGCAAGTTTTGGGCACTTTCATTGAAAACTTTATAAGTGACTGTTAAACAGATAGTAAAATTCCTGTTAATGGAGAGAATGCCAATAAAAGAACATCGAAATAAAATACGGTACTGCAATTTACAACGAAGTGATGTATTTTTTAAATAAAACCAATAAAAGTTAAATTAAAGCCCCGGAGAATATGGGAAAATAAAAGCACCGTATTTAAATACCGCTACTTTGAAAAGGCATCAGTTGCCAACTTTGCTGAAAGAAACGAATATGTTATGTTAACTTAAGTTATATATTCGCTTTTGTATTAATAAAATTAAGCTATTTTAAAGTATTTTTTGGATTTGTCAGTTAAAGAAAAAAACCGGTTAACCGGTTTTTTCATTCCGGTTTAACCCAGAAACCGGTTTTCCAAAATGTCGGTTTTTTATAAACACTACCACATGTATTTAGGGAAATCCTAGACAGATGTTTCGGTGCGAAAGATCTAAAATAAAAATTTTTAAAAATCTAAAATAAAAATTTTTAAAGTGTCCAATTTGGCACTGAATACCCCATATATATTTAGGGAAATCCAAGACAGATGTTTCGGTGCGAAAGTCACGAAATTACAAAGTGAGTATTCGCCAATATTGAGGTTGAAAAGTAAAAAAATGAGATTCAGAGTAGAACTTTGGAATTTTTTCATGGAAGGGTCGATATATTTTTGCAAAAAAATTTTTTTTGGAAAACTACATTCAATACCCTAGTGAATTGTGCAAAGAGCTCAAATTTTCCCCAATTTTAAAATTTACGAGAATTTTTTAAAAAAAAGTTCTGACCCAAATTTCGAATTTAACCGCTTAAAACACCGCGATCGGACATATTTAGGTCAAAACAGTATGAGAGAAAAATCTTTGCATTTTGATTCTTCAAAAAAGTTATTATGAAAGTTAATTGCGAAAAACTTTTATTTTAAGAGTTACAGCCAAATTAATCTATAAAGGTTTTTTAGCCCATTTTTGAGGTCAAAAGTTCAAACTGCTTGGTCTGTTTGCAACTTAGTAGTCCAATTTCTGGATAGATATTATTTTTTACTCCCAACTCAACCGAAAATGAACGGGGAGCGATAAAAAAAACACTTTTGCACATCCCATACATTTTGTGGGTGCTCTAGTGTATATGTATATGTATATTGTATATGTGCTTATTAATTTGATGTTTTTGGTAAGTGTGGGATACCATGGGCGTTTAGTATGTAACGTATCTTTTTGGATCGTGGCACATTATCGGGGGATGCGAATTTTGGATTTTGATTGCATTATTGGTTTATTTATTCTTTTAATGGATAATTAATTGATAATGGTAATAGTAATGGTAATGATAGTAATAATAAGATAAATGTAGGATAAGGATAATATGATGATGATGGGGATGATAATATTGATAGGGATAATTTATGGATTGAGGCCGTTGATTTCATATTTTGGCATTAGGTACTGGGCAGTGTCTGGTTATCGTGATTGGGGCACTTAATTTGGGGTACTTCGGAGGAGACGGCGTCTGTGGACCATTGGGTTTGTTGCAGCCGTTGTTGGTGCAGGCATTGTTGGAACAGTCTGGAAGAAAAGGAGGGAAAATGGAGAATTAGTGGAATTGGATTTCGGGAAATGGAAGCAATAGGGATTGTTGTTAGGGGTTGGTATTGTATGGAAGTGTGTCAGGGTAGGAGAGGACTTGTTGGAGACGAGGAGGAGTTGAATAGCGGGGATGTGACCTACTGCATTTTACCTTTGGGCTCCTGTAAGGGTGTAGGGGTTATGGACGGATAGATCTTGGGAAATGTGTTCAAGACCCAGAGTGAAGGTAGTTTTGAGAAATGTGGGGAGTGAGAGTAGTTTTAGAAATTGTTAATCGACGGTTTGTAAATGCGCGAGTGCGGTAGTGGAGTGTGTGGGATCGAGTTTGCCACTCGAGGTGGTGGATCGGGGTGAGTTGTATGGTTTGATGAATGTAAGGTAGGGTTACGTTTGTGGGAGATTATGAGCATATGTGTGGTAGTGTTATGTTTGATGATATATTGCTTTGAAGTGTAGTATGGGTTCTGGGGTCGGTTCGTTGTGTATAGGTTTAGTTTTTACTCTTCTGGTGGAGTTACAAGGTAACTCCATGATAGGGGTTCTATGGAACCAGTTAGTGGATTTAGAAATCCTACTGATGATTCCCTTCGGCAGGGGATGAAAGCGCTATAGGAAGCCCAAGTGCCTTTACGGCAATTTTCGAGCGGGGGAGTTTATATTTTGATCTTTGTGGATGATTGTGTGGCGTGGTATATTTTTTCGGTGTAGTTTATTTATTTTATTTTTTATGGTTTTTATGGTTTTTTATGCGGGAATTTATGTGTTGTATTATTTTATTAGTATTATTATTATCATTTTTATGAGTATTATTATTTATGGTTATTATTATTATTTATTTAATCACGTTTTATTGCTCATTTTGGTATTTTTGCGGGAATCTCGGGCACCTTTTGTCGTATGGGGAAGCGGGTCGCGGTGAGTATTTTCCGTTCGGGTTTAAAGTGGTACGTTGGCGGACAGAGCGACATAGCTTTTTGATGTTTGGGTTCGTCCATGTGCCGTATTGTCTTTAGGCTCCCTTGGGGTTGTTGTGTACTTGGTAGATCTGAGACCCACATTATTTTTACCTGCAGTAGGTTTTGAGCAATGATTTAGGTAGTTGTTAGAAAATGTTGGATGAATATCATGGTTTTAATTAGTAAAGAAAATAATGACCTCGAGCCAGAATAAACATCCTCAAAATATAGTTTTTAGAAATTTTGTATTTTTAAATTTAATCTAGTAGTTCATATTGAGGTATAGGAAAATTTAACTTAAACAAAATAATTAAAAATAATTTGAAAAAAAAAATTAGTTTGATCTTTCAAATAAAAAATATTAATATATTAAATAGTATTTAACTAGAGAACCGCTTTAGCGTTAAATAATCTTCAAGTGCGTTAAAAATAACATTATTTTAAAATAATAATTTGTAGTGAGCACTCACTTTTTGAGTTAAATGTATGTATGTAGTTGTGGTTTATCATAGCGTATGAGTAATAATGTATAATCACTCATTCACTCATTATTAAATTAATATTATTTAGGACACCGAAATTAAATATTTGATTTGATTTAAAAAAAAAATATAAATAAAATTAAGAGACATATTAACAGTTATGACTTGTTATGACTGTTATAATCCAATTTTTATGAATGAACAGTCATAATAACAATATTTTCTTATACAAACCAATTTGAAAATTCCAAAATTCTTAATTTTATTTGTCAATTTTTTGATCGTCTTTATAGCAGGTCTTAAAATTGACAAAAAAAAATCAAATTTTTGTATTTTGTTGTTGGTTTGTATAGAAAATATTGATATTATGACTGTTTAATTATAAAAAAAAATTGGCGTATGACAGTCATAACACCGTCCAACAAAAATGAAAAGAGCTGTTAAACACGAACTGGATAATATACATTTAAAACTAGATTCAAAATATAGTAAAACTGCATTTAGAGAATCATTTCGTGATTCTGATACCTTTTAAAAGGACTTCAAAGTTTTAGAAGATTACATTTTGTAAAATATTTTTTTAATATTTATACTTGTCCTATGTTGCCACTAGTGATATCAAATGAGAGAGGAGGACCTTCCCTAATTTTCCTTTTTTATTATTTTTACATATCAGGAAAAAGGAGGTAAGTTACAACCTTTCAAAACTTTATCCTTCAATATCATTCAAAATGTTCAACAAAATATTGTATTTTTTTTTCTAATATTGTATTTGTCCTAATATGGCAAAATAAAAAAAAATGGAAAAATTAGGGAAGATCCTTCTCTTTCATGTAATATTTAGAGTGGCATCCTAGGATAAGTATAAATCTTTCAGAAATATTTTACAAGTAGTATCCCTTAAAACTTTAAAGTCCTTTAAAAAGGAAACAGGATCACGAAATGAAAAACTTTAAATGTAGTTTTACTCCATTTAACATCTACTTTCAGACGTATATCATCCGGTTCATGTTTAATATTGGCTGTCGGACGGTGTATCCAGTCATAACTGTGAATTTAAGTCCGTTAACCTTAAATTGTTGTTATTTCTAAAAATTTAATAACAATTTCTATTTTGTGATTTGCTTAGGAAACATCAAACTATAAACGGAAATCGACGGTAATTATTAATCTTGCTGATTACCTAGAATGCACCACGTAACCACTTATTTCTGTAGTGTTTAAATATTAGCTGCAAGAACTAAAAAAAAATATTTTTTGTGTCATTTCAAACAATACCACACACACATCTTCTAACTCGCATACCTCATTTGTATGTTGTCAATCAACAAAGACATTAAAATTATAACAAATTACTTTACTAATATTGCAATAATTTACATAATTTATGCAATAATTCTTGCATAATAAATATACTGGCATTTAGATTATATAAACCATAAGAAAATTTGATTTATAAGTAAGATTTCATAACCACAAAAACACATACTGGGTATTAAACATTAAATCATCATTATGTTTTATCATATTAATAGGGATACCAGGTGTACAAACTGGATTTAATTAAATTTTTATATATGAGGCAGTTTTTTAAAAAAAATCTCTAGCCGAGACAAAAATTATATCAAAACTACACCTTTTTTAAACCCGTTTAAAAATGGATTAGATCTTATATGATCTGTTTATACCTTTACATATATGATCTTATCTGATTGTATATAATTGTATCTAAAATGTTCAAAATCGAGATGTAATTATATCACGGATTTGGTCAACATTAGCACAAATTTGGCATTTAATTATATCTGATAAGATACAATTATATAGGATCAGGTGCAAACATATATTATCAGATCAAAGCAGATCAGATAAGATCAAATCGATTTTTACACGGAAATTATATGTTAACAGTTTTTTATCTGAAATTATTTTAAAATTGTCTTAATGTATTTTAAAATTATTGAAAACAAATTTAAAATTGTCCAAAAGTACTTATGTCTGTAATATAACAAGAAAAAAAGGGTTGCGTCTATGCTATATTGCGTGTTTAGCGAGCTTGGTTTAGTTCTTTAATCTTGATCCGATCAATAATATATATGGGGCATTCGATGCCAAATTGCACACATTCTGACCCGAATATAATTTTTGGAGATGTTTTAGTACTTATTAAATGCAACTCGGACACCAATTTTCAGTCTTTTATTCCAAGATGGTGTTGAGTAATCAATTTTTAAAAATAGCGATTATTTCAAAAAAATTAAGAAACTGAAATTTTCAATTAATTTTGAGCAGTAAAAATATCGATATCTTTAAAAAAGTTGGACAACATTTTGTTAGTATTTAAATTTAGTTTTAGAAAACAAATATGAAAAAATTATTCGAAGTAACTATCACTTATTTTTTAACGTTTAAAAAATAAAATCAACTTTATGAAAAAGTTCGAAACCTTCGATTTTTTTTCATAACTCTGTGATGCAATTTTATTTTCCAGCTGGGGTAAACTTAGTTGTCCAGGATCGGCAAAGGTTTGCTTCCTTTGAATCAGTAAGAGGGCTATGAAGAGCGATCTTACGTAGTACACACTATGTATTTAGGAGGACAACTAACAAGAGAAAAAGGTTTGAATGTAAGAAAACTAATTGATCACTTTAAGAACCGTACGAAATAATCAAAGATTTCGTGCCTTAAATTTTCTAACTTTAGTACGAAATAGTTAAAAGATTTCGTCCCTTAAGTATGAGCGGGATAAGAAAAGATCTCTTGTGCATAAAATGATACCGAAGTATTCAAAAGACTTCGTGAACAAGAGCTTTACGAAATAATCAAAAGATTTCGTGCCTTAAATACAAACGAAATAAACAAAGGATTTCGTATACAACTTAAAACGAAATAATCAAAAGATTTCGTGCCTTAAATACAAACTACGAATGAAATAATAAGATTTCGGTATTAACTACGAACGAAATAAACAAAGGATTTCGTATATAAAATATTAACGAAGTAATCAAAAGACTTCGTAAATAAACTACGAACGAAATAAGCAAAAGATTTCAAACGAAATAAACAAAGGATTTCGTAAATAAAATATTAACAAAGTAATCAAAAGACTTCGTAAATAAACTACGAACGAAATAAGCAAAAGTTTTCGTATATAAAATAGTAACGAAGTAATCAAAAGACTTCGTAAATAAACTACGAACGAAATAAGCAAAAGATTTCGTATATAAAATGGTAACGAAGTAATCAAAAGACTTCGTGAATAAACTACGAACGAAATAAGCAAAAGATTTCGTATATAAAATAGTAACGAAGTAATCAAAAGACTTCGTGAATAAACTACGAACGAAATAAGCAAGAGATTTTGTTATAAACTACAAACGAAATAAACAAAGGGTTTCGTATACAAACTATTAACGAAGTAATCAAAACACTTCGTGAATAAACTACGAACGAAATAAGCAAAAGATTTCGTTATAAACTCAAACGAAATAAACAAAGGATTTCGTATACAAACTATTAACGAAGTATTCAAAAGACTTCGTAAATAAACTACAAACGAAATAAGCAAAAGATTTTGTGTCTAAACTACAAACGAAATAAACACAGGATTTCGTATACAAACTATTAACGAAGTAATCAATCGTTCACAGTTTATTTACGAAGTCTAAATAAACTGTGAACGAAATAAGCAAAAGATTTCGTGTCTAAACTACAAACGAAATAAACAAAGGATTTCGTATATAATTATTAACGAAGTAATCAAAAGACTTCGTAAATAAACTACGAACGAAATATGCAAAAGATTACGTGTCTAAGCTACAAACGAAATAAACAAAGGATTCCGTAAATAAAATATTAACGAAGTAATCAAAAGACTTCGTAAATAAACTACGAACGAAATAAGCAAAAGATTTCGTATATAAAATAGTAACGAAGTAATCAAAAGACTTCGTGAATAAACTACGAACGAAATAAGCAAAAGATTTCGTGTCTAAACTACAAACGAAATAAACAAAGGATTTCGCATAACAAAATACTAACGAAGTAATCAAAAGACTTCGTGTATCAACGGGTTGGATACGGTTCCGGAACTACAAGTGGGAAATACTGGGTAACTACGGTACTAACTACAGGCCAACTTCGACTAAGGTCGAAATTGCGAACAGGAATCTGGTCGGCTTACGGTTATACTTCGTATATTGTACGAGGTATACACGAACTCCAACTGGTTTCTCGTTGATTTGGTTGATACAACTTTGACATTATATGTGATCAGTTTTATCAGCTAAATGAGAATTACTTCTCAATGCTATTTGTCTGGTAGTTTAATGATATTAGGTAAAGGGAAAAGTAGTTGATCACCGATATAGGAAAAAGTTCTTTCTTATATTTAAATAAGTATATTATTATTTGTAACGTCACGTTACAACTCTAAAAATTGTACTCTAAATTATGCAACTTTTAAGCCATAACTAGAGATATGATCACAATTCGTTCTATTTTTTTTTTCAAATTTTGAAAATTGCTCCTTTTATTTGATGACTGTGATTTATTTTATATGGTGATCCAAAAAAAGAAATTTGTATATAATGACCCTAACTAACCCTAGTTATATTTGGGTGTAAAAATACGTCTTACAAAAATTTTGGATGAGCGGACATGGGTAAGGTTTAAAAAACGGATTACAAAGAAAAATATATATTTTTTTCGGCTTTCTCAATTTTTTTGGTATTTTTAGTTAAGTTTGAATTCAAGTGGTTACAGATTTAGTGTTTTGAGTAAAATGCCTTTCTAATAAGGTGCAAAAAACTAAAATCGGTTGAAAATCAGCAAAGTTATTAAAACTTCCCCAGGCATCTAATCTGTGGCAGACCACTTGATTAATGAATACGAGTCCGATTTTTTAAGTTTATTGACATTTATTGAAATTTGCTAATACAATAACATTTTTTATTCTTCAAGTTCAAATATAATAAAATGACAAGTAGTTTTCATATTGTGTTTTGCTAACATGTTTTAAATTAATGCTAAAAATGCCTGCATTTTTCAACACAGTTTTGAAATCTCCAATTTTAAATTTTTATTTTTTTTTTTTAATTTTGAAAATTAATATAAATAATACAATGAAACATGAAGGATAAAAAAATGTTTATTACAGTAGAAAATTTCAATAAATTTCAAAAATGAAAATCGTATTACTTAATCAAATGGCATGACACACGTTAGATGCATGGGGAAGTTGTAATAACTTGGCTGATTTTAAACCGATTTTGGTTTTTATTGACTTTTTAGAGAGGCATTTTATTCCAAAACATAATTCTGTAACCATTTAAATTCAACCTTAACTCAAACTATCGAAAAAATTTAGAAAATTAACAAAAAGACATATTTTTCCACATTGTTTAATAAGGGGACAACGAAATTTTTAAACACTGATATGGCCGAAAAGCCGAGACACCCCAAGTTGGGGTGTCTCGGCTGGGGTCCCCAACCTTAAAATCGTCTCTTTTATATATATTTTAAATTTAAGGCAAATCGGTTCATAAGGGTTAAGATACTTCCCTTGTTAGTTAGATATGTCCGATTATCCTGAAATTTCGTGGGACGTATTTCTACATTGAAATAAATACATCTAACAAGGGAAGTCTCCCTGGTGTCACCTTCCGATCTTCATGAAAATTGGATATGTTGTTAAGAACGAAAATTAATTTGACCCGTATCTTTTTTTTAGCGGCCCAAACTCATTTTTAGGGGGGGTCGATTTGTACGGGGGAAATTGACCTTTTTTCAGTTTTTTTTACGATTTACACCTATTTAAACATATTTAATATAGACATATGTGGTATCAGATTAAAGGTATTAAAAATACCTGCTAACAACGGGCCAAAGAAGTTAATATTTTTCGACTTATTAACAAAAATGTCCTAAAATTTTGGTATTTTACTCAATATGAAGAAAAGTTGTGCATGTTTGGACACGTTCTTAACACACGTAGAAAGGTTTTCCAAAGACCTTTCATTTGGTATTTAACATGGCTAGGTTTCTTTGCATAATATAGGAGATAAACGAAAAAAACTGAAAAATGGCCTTTTCTTCCCCCCTCCTTTTCACCCCCTAAATATGAATTTGGGCCACTAAAACAAAATACGTATCCCTTTATTTTTTCTGCTCTACAAAATAAAACCAATTCCATAAAGATCCGCGGGTGACACTAAGAGACTGCCCTTGTAAGTGGAGTTGCGGTCTATATCTAAAAAAAATATTTTTTTGGAGCACCATATAAAATAAACCAGAGTCAAAAAAAAGTGCAATTTCCAAAATGAAAAAAAAAAAATAGAACGAATCGTGATCACATCTTAAATAATGGCTTAAAAATTGCGTAATTTATAGTAGAATTTTCAGACTTTTAAAAAAAAATCTATGGTTTCGGAAATTTTTTTTTTTTTACTTCGAAAAAAAACATCATAATTTCACCATTGCTGGACGAGCAAAAACAGGGATTCGATTTTTTTGCAAAAAAAGGTGATAGAAACCTATAAAATCATAAAATTTATTAGTTTTTGTTGATGGAGGTTTGTTTTTTATGATCATAAGTATTTCGTTTAGATAATTTTTTTTTTAATTTAATTTTAAATTTTTATAAAAAATTTCTCAAAATCTGAGACTTTTTTCGTATAGAAAAATTTTCAGATTCCCAGAACTTTTTTCCACAAAAAAGTCTAATAGTGCATTCACATTGGCGTCGAAACCCCGTTTAACGAGGTTTCGAGCCAAACCTCATTTGAAAATACGTATTTCCCTCACAAATTGAAACCTTTTTGTATTGAGGTTTCAACGAATGTACAATTGAAACCTTTTACTATAGAAAGTGTCTCATATTTTCAAGCATTTTTAAAATATTTATACCCTACACCACACTGTGGTACAGGGTATAATGAGTTTGTGCTGATGTTTGTAACTACCCGAAATATTGGTCCTAGATCCACTTTTAAGTATACCGATCGACTTAGAATCACTTTTTGAGTCGATTTAGCGATGTCCGTCCGTCCTTCCGTCTGTCTGTATGTCCATGTAAACGGTGTAAACACGACACAGGTCGCAATTTTTAATCAATTGACTTAAATTTGAAACATAAGCATCTTTTGGCCCAAGGACGAAGCCTATTGAAATAGGAAAAAATCTGTCCAAATTTAGACCTAGCCCCCATACAAAGGTCCTCTTTAATTTTGGCTCAAATGATTCTAATAACCGCATTTTAATAGGTATCTTTTCGAAATTTGGCAGGTAATCATGTTTCATCCACACAAATAACCATTCCGAATTTTAAAGAAATCGGACCAGTTCTTCTTGTAGCTCCCATGCAAACCACCTCCCCGATTTTCACATAAATCTTTAAAATTTCATGAAAAAAGAAAATATTTAATTAAAATTCTGTTTGTGTATGTTAAACGCGCACTTTAATAACCTTATCAAATCTGATTATCATCGGACCATTTTTGGACTTAGGTCCCATGTGAAAATTTCGCCCGATATTCAGTTGAAGCGGTTTATTGTCAACAAAAAGAAGCCTACTCCACTTAGTAAGTGCTTTTAACACTTATTAAAGATTTGACAATATATAGATCTAATCAGCCCATGTTTGAACTTAGACCCATTTTCCGGGAAAGTCTGGTTGAAGGTATTATATTGTCGGTCTTGACCGACTATAATTTTCTTAATTATTTCCTTATAGAAAATGTCTCAGATTAGTAGATTTGTTTCGTACTGAAAAAAATTTAGATTCTGAGACCTTTTTTCTATAGAAAAAGTCTCAGATTCTGAGACCTTTTTCCTAAAGAAAAAGTTTTAAATCCTCAGACCTTTTTCCTAAAGAAAAAGTCTCAGAATCTTGGACTTTTTTTGTAAAAGAAGAAGTCTCTGATTCTGAGACCTTTTTCCTATAGAAAAAGTTTCAGATTCTTAGACCTTTTTTTTAGAAAAAGTCTCTGATTCTGAGACCTTATTCCTAAAGAAAAAGTCTCAGATTCTCAGACCTTTTTCCCATAGAAAGAGTCTTAGATGTTGAGAGCTTTTTCTTCTAGAGAAAAAGTCTAAAATTCTGTCACTTTTATCTCTAAAAAAAAATGATAGAGTTTTCCATTATAAAAAGTCTCAGATTGTCATACCTTTTTGCTTCAAAAAAGCATCGATTCTGAAACCCTTTGAAAAAGTCTGAGATTGTGAGACTTTTTCCAAAAGAAAAGGTTTCAGATTCTCAGAGTTTTTCCTATAGAAAAAGTCTTAGATTCTGAGACCTTTTCTTAGCTATATAAAAAAAGTGTAAGATTCTGGCACTTTTTTTTTAAAAAATCTCGCAGATTTTGAGACCTTTTTCCTATAGAAAAAGTCTCAGATTCTGAGACATTTTCCCTATAGAAAAATTCTGAGATTCTGAGACCTTATTCTTATAGAAAAAGTCTTAGATTCTAAGACCTTTTTCCCATAGAAAAAGTCTCAGATTATGTGACCTTCTTCCAATAGAGAAAATTTAAACTTCTGTGACTTTTTTACAACAATAAAAAGTCTTAGACTTTGAGACATTTTTATTTTTACAAAAGACTTAGATCCTGAGACCTTTTTCCTTAAAATAAGTCTAAAATTAAGAGATGCTGAGATCTTTTTCCCATAAAAAAAGTCTCAGATTCTAATACCTTTTTTCTATCGAAAAAGTTTCAGACTCTGCTACCTTTTTCCTATAAATAAGTCTAAAGTTTTGAGACCCATAGAAAGAGACCCAGGTTCTGAGACCTTTTTCCTTTAGAAAAAGTCTCAGATTCTGAGACTTTTAGAATTTGGGAATTCTTCTACAAAAATCCGAAAAAATGTTAAAATTTTAGAGTTTTTCTGCACCTTTTTCTATAAAAAAAAAAAGTCTCAGATTCTGAGACACATTTTTTTTTTACAAAAAGTCTAAGATTTTTCACAAAGAAAAATTTTTCAATCCTCAAACATTTTCTTTTACGGTAGGGATGTCGCGAATAGTGTATTTGGCATTTTACAGAATATTAACTATTCGGTATTCGTTTTGAACCGAATACGAATATTTGCCGAATAATTTAATTATTCATACGCCTGTATTTACCTATGAAAATATTAAAAAAGTACCAGACTAAAAGACAACAACGCTGTGGTTGACACTATTTTTACTGGTACCTTAACAATTCGAATTTTAATCAAGTGCTCAAGTTTTTTTGTATAGAAAACAAACTGAACTGACTACAAAAAAAGAGTCAAACGTTAATAAAAAGTATTTTTTTAACTAATTTAAATTTTGCCGAATATTCGGCAAATTGTTGACGAATATTTATTTAACCGAATATTTAAAAAAACATGCCCAATACCGAATAGTGACGAATATTCGCGACATCCCTATTTTACGGATTTCGAAAATTCTCATAGTATAAGTACTATTAAAAAATACCAAAATTCATTATAAGTTTGACAGATATTTTTTTCACAGAAAAAAAAGGCCTCCTACTTTAAGGGCCTCTGGAGGCGCCCCTATTGGACATGTGGGGTCCTCCGTCCTAACTTAAGCTCGAAATTACGTTAGCTATAACCGGTATAAATTGGTTTAGTACTTACTGAATGGCCGAATTATTTACAAAAAAAAAACAAATCGATAATAAACCACTGTGCACTGTGTTTTTACATTTATAACTTATCGAAGTCTTGCTGCGACGCCACATTATGTCATTATATATTCGTTATTCACGATTGATTTCAAGTGAATTCAAGAGTTTTTTTTTTTCTCGGAAAAATGTCTCAGAATCTCCTAATTTTTCTAAAGAAAAATTTTTCAGAATCTGATTTTCTTTTATAAAACATGTATTTCTAGCAAAATATTTTTATACATTGAGGTGCATCCACAATTTCGCTAATAACCGAATATAACGATTTTACTCATTTAATATTAAAATGGCAATTTGTCAACTAAAAAAAAAAAAAGAAAACATAACTCCAAGTGTAAAAAAACAAATCATTTAAAAATCCTGAGCATATTAAATGTGTCACTTTTAAACATTAAATTTAATTTATGATGGATTATGTTAAAATTTTAAGAATTTTTATTTTTTTTATGGTAATTTAAGGATTAAGCTAAATTTTCTATGCACTAAACAGAAAACAAAAACGACGACAGGTTATTCACTGTCAAAAAATTCTTCAAAAAAAAAAAACAAATGATGTTAAAATGTAACCATTTTATATGAAAAACAAACACATTACGAAAGTATTTATGTTCTAACGTTTTCTAAATCACTTAATTTTAAAATTTTTTTGCAACATTTTCGGGACCAATTCATCGTCTCAACAACAAACATTAGTTAATTTTAGTCTAAAGCTATGAATTTTATACAATTTATCATGTTGGGCGCACAGTGGTTGGGTTTCAGACGAAATTTGGAAAAAAAATCGTTGATTAATAATTTTAGAACTTTAATTGGTGTTTTAGAATTTTAATAAGAGAGCAAATCCATGGGAAATTTAACTATCGGTACACCGATTTCGTTAATTTTTAATTATATGGTACAGTAGGCTGGCATTTTTTTGTCAACTTTCGATTTTCCCAAGTGTCCGGGCAACTTTTTATTGTCCTAGGTCTTTAACTAATGTGGTACAAATTTGAAGTCAATCGGATAAAATTAACCCGTGGCGCCCGGCGGTCAAAGTTTTGGATTTTTGTAAAAATTTTTAAAAATAAAATTAAAAAAATATTTATCTTTCGACACATCATGTTTGTTAATTTCGGTGCGCAGCACGAATATCAAAAAAAAATTAAAATCGCTCGATCGGTTTTCGAGATATCGCCATTTCAAATTTGTAAAAAATGGCGGTTTTTTCCTACTTTCAAGAATTTTTTAAAAAAAAAGTCTCAAAATTTCATTCCACAGACCCTTTTGTAGAGCTTGAGACAATCTTTCATTTAAAACTAATTTGAGCCAAATCCGATAATTTTAAGCCGTGGCGCCCATCGATCAAAGTTTTGGCTTTTTAGAAACTTTTTACCAGAAACCCTAAACTTCGAAGGGTGCTACGGGATAAAATGATCAGATTTGGCTAAAATTAAGCTTAAATGAAAGATCGTATCAAGCTCTATGAAAAGGTTAAAATAAAGAAATTTTTAGAGTTTTTTTAAAAAAAATTCTTAAACGTAGGAAAAACCGCCCATTTTGCTATTTTTTGACAAATTTTAAATGGCGATATCTCGAAAACCGTTTGACCGATTTTATAAATTTTTTGATATTCGTATTCAGCATGCTAAAATTAATAAAAATAATGTATCGCAAGATATATTTTTTTTATTTTTTCATTTCCAAAAATTCAAAATTTTTGTGGAAATTTTCCAAAACTCCAAAACTTTGATCGAAGGGCGCCACGGGTTAAAATGTTCGAATTTGGCTCAAATTAGTTTTAAATGAAAGATTGTCTCAAGCTCTACAAAAGGGTCGGCGGAATGAAATTTTGAGACTTTTTTTAAAAAATTTCTTGAACGTAGGAAAAAACCGCAATTTTTTGCAAATTTCAAATAGCGATATCTCGAAAACTGTTCGACCGATTTTAATTTTTTTTTTTTTATATTCGTGCTCAGCACATCCAAACTAACAAATATGATGTGTCGAAAGATATATATTTTTTTTTTATTTATTTTTTTTTTTAATTTTTCAAAAATCCAAAACTTTGACCGCCGGGCGCCACGGGTAAATTTAATCCGATCGGCCTCAAATTGGTACCACATGAGATTTAGGCCTAGTAGAATAAAAAAATGCCCGGATTTTGAAAATCGCAGAAGAAAAAATGTTGCTATACAGAAAAATGCCAGTCTAATGGTACAGCTCTATAAATGATTAAAAACCATTTTTTTTTTTTTTGAAAATATTGGCTTTTAAAAACAGCTTTCTTGGCAATACATATTGATTTTTAGACAAAAGGCTAGGTTTTTTCTTTTAACGCAGTCAAAATTTTAGAAAGGTGTTTTTTCGTATGGTTAAGCATTTAATTTTTAAAATTTGTTAAAAAAACAAAAAAAAAATCCAAAAAATTTCAACAAAAATTTTTGAAAACAATATTGGAATGTCCTTTTTTTTCTGGCAAGGGCACCATGGATTTCCAAAAGCAAAATTGTTTAATAAAGTTAAAAATATCCTTTTGAAGCTGTTAAAATTTTAGGGAGGTATTTTTTCGTGTTGTCGAGCAATAAATTTTTTGATTTTTTGCAAAAATGTTGAAAAAGCTTTAAAATTTTATTGGTCAACAATACGAAAAAACACATCTTACTTTCGTTTAAAGGATACTTTAATTTAAACTTTAATGGAAAATTTTTTTTCGAAATCCATAGTCTCCTTACCAGGAAAAAGAACATTTAAATATTGTTTTTAAAATTTTTCATTAAAATTTTTGGCAAATAGCACGGCCGCAAAAGTCAAAAGAGTTTTGGTATTTTTTGCGAAAAAAATTAGTTTTTTTATTTTTTTTTTTTAAATTTTTAACTTTAAAATGGTGTAACTTCTGACTAAAACAAGATATCGCTTAGTTTTTTGTTTTGAAAAAATCAGAAATCTATTTAGTTTTCAAATGAAATTAGTTTGAAATAAATCGGAATAAATGCCACCGTGCTATTCTCGAAAACTGTATTCGGATCGCTCAAAATTTGAAATTTGACTTTTTAAAATGGCTTTATCTTGAAAAGTATAGGAGATAAATACACACACTAAGCAGTTTTTTTTATACCTCTACTAGCAGATTAATTATTATTACATATCAATTAATTTCTCGTCAGTTGATTTCGTCTCACTGTGCACTGTTAGTTACCAAAAAAAAAATTGGTTTAATATTTATACCCCGTACTTAAGCATTACAAAAGACTCTACTCGTGTTAGCGATTTTTTTTGTTGCTTGCACGGAACAGGGAACATAAAACATTTAAAATTCTTTTCCTTTGGTATTTTTGTCGTAACTACCAGTTTTTTTTTTTTTGTTGGTTAGCTCCTTGTTTTTTTCTGTTTGTTGCCTGCAATCATTTTGATGGCCAAGGGAATAAACGTATTTAGCCACAAATTAGTGGCACATGGTTAGAGTTTCGTAACACAAAACCAGCAAAAATTAAGTTTTTTTTTTTTTTTTGAAGGGGAAAAATGAAGCCATGCAAATTTAAAACAAGTAAAATACTTCACTGGAGTTTTAAATTTGTTAATATTTTTTGAAGTTGTAAAAAAAAAAAATTAAATAGCGAAACTAACACCGAACACAATTTTCAAACATTAAAATTTTAAGATTCTGAGACATTTTTTTGTATATAAAATTTTCAAATTTCGAGAACTTTCGTATACCCACCCTCCAATTTGTGGTATTAGATATTTTAGATCGGCATTTTTTTGTATGACAAAACAAATTCTATCGACTTTGAATATCTAGGCGAAAATTAAAAAAGAATCTATTTTTTTCATTTTTGGATTTGCAAAATTCTTTACAAAAGTTTTTAATTACCAAAATTTTTTACCAACATTTTTAAACATCATATGTTTACTAAAAATATTTTTTCCCGAAATTTTTTTTACAAAATTTTCTTTTACAAGTATTTTGGCATAATTATTTATACGTTGTCGAGGGTAATAATAAATTCGGCAATGCCGAAACATTTTTCCAATAGCCTCTACAACATGTTTGCTGTAGAAAAAGTTTCTGAAACAATTTTTCTATAGAAAAAGTCTCTGATACATTTTTTCTATACAAAAAGTCACTAAAACATTTTTTCTATAGAAAAATTCTCTGAGCATTTTTTCTATAAAAAAAAAATTCGTATAGAAAAAGTCCTTGAGACATTTTCCTATAAAAAAGTCTCGGAGACATTTTTTTATAGAAAAAGTCCTTGAGACATTTTTTCTGTAAAATCATATTTGCTTTCTCACTAACAAGGGAAGTATCTCAACCCTTATGAACCGATTTGCCTGAAACCTAAAATATACATAAAAGAGACGATTTTAAGGTTGGGGTGTCTCGGCTTATCGGCCATATCAGTGATTCAAAATTTCGTTGTCCCCTTATGAAACTATATGGACCTCCGGGAAAATTTCGATAACTCCCGAACTAATAGGAATATCCTCTAGAGCAAAAATACGTGTCGACTTAAATTTAATAAAGATTATTTCATATTCATATGGACATCGTAGGTCAATGTCTTCAATGTCTTCCCCCCAAAATTTGCACATTTTCATGAAAAAAGTTTTTAACGAAGCCAAACTTTTACAAGGTTATGCCGCCGTTGGATAGGCATTAAAAAAACCTTTCTCATATGTCAACATCATATAGTTTCTTCGAAAGAAATGGCTGATAAATCCAAAAAACTATTTTTTCGCCATTTTTTGACTCATATTTTGAACCCCTTAATCCCCGATATGGCCGATTAGCCGAGACACCCCAACCTTAGAATTGTCTCTATTATATATATTTTACGTTTCATGCAAATCGGTTCATAAGGGTTAAGATACTTCCCTTGTAAGTTGAGATAATTCAGAGTATGAATATTTAATGTTTGCAAATTCTCTGAAACATTTCTTTATAGAAAAATTCTCCAATACATTTTTTTATAGAAAAAGTTTTAAGACATATTTCTATAGAAAAAAATCTCTGAGACATTTTTTCTTTAGAAATAGTATTTGAAACATTTTTGCTTACCTTTCTGAAACATTTTTATACCCTACACCACTCTGTGGTACAGGGTATAATACGTTTGTGCTGATGTTTGTAACTTCCCGAAATATTGGTCCTAGACCTACCTTTAAGTATACTAATCGACTCAGAATTACTTTTTGAGTCGATTTAGCGATGTCCGTCCGTCCGCCCGTCCGTCTGTCTGTCCGTCCGTCTGTCCATCTATCTGTTTAAGCACGATACAGGTCGCAATTTTCAATCAATTGGCTTGAAATTTTAAACTTAAGCATCTTTTGGCCTAAGGACGAAGCCTATTGAAATTGGAGAAAATTAGTCTATGTTAAGACCTAGCCCCCATACAAATGCCCCCTTTGGATTAGGCTTAAATGACTCTAATAACCGTATTATAATAGATATTGCTTTGAAATTAAACAGGTAATCACATTTTGTATAAACGAATCATCATTCCAAATTTCAAAGGAATCGGGTCAGTCCTTCTGGTAGTCCCCATACAAACTACCCTCCCGATATTCACATAATTCCCTCAAAATTCATAAAAATGGAAGTATTTTATAAAAATTTTATTTTTAGGTGTTAAACGTGTACTTTAGTAACCTAATCAAATCGAAATATAATCGGACCATTTTTGGACTTAGTCCCCCATATAAAAATTTCGACCGATATTCAGTTAAATCGGTTTATTGGCTAAAAATAATCGAATTCCACTAAAATTTGATATGTGTGTGTTTTCTACACTAAATAAAGATCTAACAAAAGACATATTCAATCGGTCCATGAAGAACTAAACCAATTTTAAAAAACTGCATTTTTATACAATATTTTTATGCTTTTATAAAGCAAATTAAACATTTAAATGCCAAAAGAAGATCGAAGTCCTGTATTTGGAGCCAGGAGATTAGAAAATATATATTTTTTTTTTTGCCCACCCCTTTTGGAGGGCTTGGATATATAAATTGTATTTAAATAATGATAAAAATATAATGAAAGAATTATATTACCTAAGTGCAAAAAGCATACAAGATTAATTTATTAACTTTTACCGAGTTTTACCCTAGTTACTCCTTCCAACCCTTTCCCATAAAAAAAGCTCCCTATTTTTTTAAATTTTTTTTTACATGTCGAAAGGTACAGGAGAATCGGCACAGACGAGTTAAACACTATCAATTGTTTCTTCTGAGTTTTTAACTTAAGACATTTTTTCTATAAAAAATTCTCTATGACTTTTTTTTAAGAAAAAAGTTTCAGGTTCTGAAATACTTTTCATATAATGAAAAAATCTTAGATTCTGAAATAATTTTTTTACATTTTCCATGTCTCATTTTCCACTGCAAAACCATTTTTAATACGAAAAAGTCTTACATCGAAAATTTCCTAAAATTTTCATTGATATTATTTAAATAATCGCGTGTTAATTTAGAATTGTAAAAATATACCCGAAAACCATTCACATAGTCAAAGAATAATCACTTTAAAAAAATGTAAACACTTTGTGCAAATTACATGCATTTGTTCAAGTATTTACACCATTTTAATGTATGTCCATTACAAGCGTTAGCAAAGATTTTTCTAATACGAGGGTGGGTTGTTCTAAGCGCTGTGAAAACATCAGAAACATGTTTTTTTATATTCAGATAAATTTGCAACCACCTAGGCAGAAATTGTGAATGATTTCAAAGCAATGCCCGAACACTGTTTTTTTTTTGTAACATCTTGCTGTGTTAGTACCACAACCTGTAAATTTACAACAATAGTCGATTTTTATAAAAACAATAAAAAAAAAATATATATTTTGCTAACTTCATTATTTTGCTTTTTTTTATCGGGTTTTCCCATAAATTGCAAATTTTTGAAAGTAAAAAATGTCCAATGGATTCTTTTAACAAAATGAACGACTAAAAAAAACTATAAATCCGTTCTCTGACGTTGTTATTTTAACATTCGGAGGTATATATATACAACTGATTAATCCAACGCTTTGCCAATGTGAGAAAATAACATTGTATTCCCTTCAGTAACGTTATCATTTAAACGTTTGGGAGTCTTTGTAAAGTTTTATAGTGTTAAGTTTATATATAAAGCCGTTATAGCCGAGGGGATTCCTGTATGTTAGTTGATTCATTGCTAGCCAATGTAACAGGAGGTCGTGGGCTCTATTCCCAATTAAACCTCTGGTCGATTTCGCTGTAATGAGACGACGGTCATTGATACCAGTTCACAGTTAGGTTGAAATTATTAAAAAGACATATTTGTAATAATGTGTATGATTAACAATAAATAAAATATTGATCGTGGGATCAACAAATATTATATACCCAACGTTATTTCAGCACTTGGGCCACTGACGCCAATCAATGCTGACCCGATTTTATTTTTCTACCCGGGTGAATTCAAATGAACTATTATTGTTTGAAAACAACAAAAATCGTTTACTTCAACTGATTAAATTTAAGAAAAAATTTTAAGCCCACCCTCGTACTAGTTAGTCTACAATATATTTAATCGTTTGTCTGGTACCATTAGCGCACAATTCACAGAGCATCATGAGCAACAACATCAAACAAACAAAAAATAACTTGGATAACCAATATGTTCTTGGTGAAAGATTCCTTGCAAAAGACTGGTTCACTTTAAAGTTGAATGTTAGAAAAATATGAGCAGGCCAATATTTTTTTTAACCTTTAGTAATATAATCTCCGAAACTATTCTTCCGATTTCAAACATGTTTTCACCAATATTTAAATATAGGCATATTACAGCGTGGACTATGCTTTTCGGATAGAAAACGGTAAAATGCTTGGCATTTTGACTTACAGGGAAGGTCTTTCCGAGGGTACCCACCGATTGTCCTGAAATTTAAATATGGGAATGAGGGGGAAAAAATAAGAGTCACCTGTTTTTTTTTAGCAGCCCAATCTCAAATTTAAAAAAGGGTTGCCACCTTTTGGAAAAAAGTGGTCTCTCGGGGAAATCCTAATAAAAGCCGAACTAGCAGGAATTTCTTATATATGGTTTTGAATTGAGAAAAGTGTGAAAGAAAAATTTTAATTTTTCTAAAAATTTAGACATCCTGGTTTGTTTCTTACTAGTTTCATATTATCCAGTTATAATAATCTTCAGAAAAACTTTTAATGTCAAGTTTATTTAGTTAATAGTCAATAAAACTCTATATGTGAAAATTATTAACAGATCGCAGCCGACAAGGATTGAACTCTAGACCGATACGCCAAGTAGGCTGTTAAGCAAGTATCAACTAAATCTGATTTTTTCAATTCGAGTGTGGTTGTTGCTGTTGTTTTTTCTAACAGAAGACTTTGTTATTGTAATTATGTGTAAACAAACTTATTTTTAGTAATCATTATTCTTCTTCCTCTCCTTCATCAATTCTGATCTAACAAGGGAAGTATCTCAACTCTTTTGAACCGATTTGCCTGAAACTTAAAATATATATTAAAGAGACGATTTTAAGGTTGGGGTGTCTCGGATTATCGGCCATATCGATGTTTAAAAATTTCGTTGTCCCCTTATGAAACCATGTGGACCTTCGGGAAAATTTTGATAACCTCCGAACTAGCACGAATATCATCTAGGGCAAAAATACGGGTCGACTTAAATTTAATAAAGATTATTTCTTATCCATGGATATCGTAGGTCTATGTCTTCACATAAGTACCCCCAAAATTTACACATTTTCCTGAAAAAAATATTTAAAGAAGCCGAACTTTTACAAGGTTATGCCACCGTTGGATAGGCAATAAAAAAACCTTTCTTCTCATATGAAAACATCATATAGTTTTTAAAAAAGAAATGGCTGAAAAATCCAAAAAATTATTTTTTCGCCATTTTTTTACCCATGTTTTGAACCCCTAAATCCCCGATATGGCCGATAAGCCGAGACACCCCAACCTTAGAATTGTCTCTTTGATATACATTTTAAGTTTCAGGTAAATCGGTTCATAAGGGTGGAGATACTTCCCTTGTAAGTACTTATTTTTGCAAACATTGCCAGACATGGTCTATATTTTAGACACAAGTGTTAGGTGTTGCCATTTTTCCAAAGATACTGATTGTCACTTAGGGCCAAACGAAAAAATACGGGTCAGCTTAAATTTGATAGAGATTATATGTGATTTTGGTGGTCGTACGTATATATATCTCCATATAAACCACCCCTACGATTTTTTAATTTTCGAAAATAGGATCTTAACGAAGCCGAATTTGAAAACGACCGATACGCCATTGGATAGACCTTCAAGAAACCTTTCGATCTGTATAAAATGTTTATATAGTTTCTTTTGAAGAAATGTGAAAAATCGTCAACAAAAACTAAAGAAAAATCCCGTTATTCCCCCTCCCCTTTGATCCGCTAAATGGGAGTTTGGTCAGCTAAGAAATCGGTGGGTGCCCTATGAAAGTCCTTCCTTGTTAGTGATAGATGGTATATATAAGTTTGTCATTCCGTTTGTAACTCATCGAAATATCGGTCTAGGACCCCATAACAATGTATATATGAAGGCCTTATTGTAAAAACTCGATAAGCAACATTTCATTTTATGGTGGTTTTTGCCTTAAAACTTTTAAAATGATGTAGAAAATATAACTTTTGCAGAACTTTTATTCTCAATATACTTGTACGAAGGTTTAAAGCAAGACTTCTGCCAAAAATCTGTAAATGGAACATCAGCAGAAGGCGAAAAACACGAAAAAATTAAATGTTGCTTATCAAGTTCTTGCAGTAAGCCCTTCATATATTATTTATCAGTGATCGATTTTAAGACATTCTAGCGATGACCATCTGTCTGTCAGTCGGTGACTGTCTGATTACAGTCAAAGTATTTAACAGATATGACTAACAATAAGACTTAGCATATTTACGGTTCAGCGCACACTGGGTAATTTGAGCAAATTTTTAGGCCAAAAATAATTACAGCCAAAGTTTCGGACCGCTATGGCTGAAATTTTAAATTTAAGAGTTTTTTGTGAACACTCACAGCTGGATTTTATGAATTTGGAAATCATGGAAATTTTTAGGGTTGCCACCATATGAAAAAAAGTGAAACTCGGCACAAAGAAAATACGCAAGAAGGCTACCAAAATGGTACATAAACATTTTGTTTGATTTTGCTCGAAAAAGCTGTTATTTTTTTAGCGGGCCTTGTACCACCTTAAGGAAAAATTTTCACAAAAAGTTCGTACTACTTCCTTCAACGAAGCCAAATTTTGGTTTAAAATTCTAAAGTCCCGACATTTTGGCAACAATTTTCACACAAAATACCTATTTTATATCGAACTCGGTTATAACGAATCCTCGGTTAAAACGAACTACTTATTATGGTCCCAAGAAAACAATTTTATGTATATTTACCTTTTTATAACGAACTCCCATAAATATTTTTAAATTAATTATGTTAACCAAACTCACAAAAGGTTAGAAGTTTTTGGTTAATATTATAATTTTGTTATTTTTTTTTTTACATTTTTAATGCTTTCTTCTCAATGAGTAGTTTACTTTCAAAAAACCTCAAATTAAACAAAATTGGAACTATTTTTTTGGAAATAAAACAAGGTTGATGTAAAATATACTCCACTTATAGCGAACTTCACTTATAGCGAACTATTTTTACTGGTCCCCCGGAGTTCGTTATAACCGGGTTTGATTGTATTTTTTTAAAAATTTTTTAAAAAATTTTATTGTAGTTTTCCAATCTTAAAATCATTTCTACTGCTCCAATGGTGCATCATAGAGGGGTCATTTTCAAGACCGACCCCCATTAATTTTTACGTGTAAACATTTCTTCGGAACAAACTAATACCCTATATCCAATTTCTAAGGGGGCTACCACACAAAACGACATTTTTTTAAATTTGCTCTGACCGCTCTAAATTTTAATAATTTTTTTTCCTACTGTGCAAAAAATTTGTAGAATCGATAGAAGTTTTACACAAAAAAATTTTAAAAAAAATGAAGAGTACAAACATTTTCAAAAATGAGATTTAAATTTAAAAATCGCTTACTTTTTTTTAAAATACGCAAAACACTAAAATTTTGAAAAAAATCAATTTGGACCAGAAATTTAAGTAAAAGAACAAACTACAAATTTTTAAAAATTCGATATCTTTTGAATGGGTCATCAAAAAAAACTGAAAATTTACCACGTAGGAGTTTTCGAAGGGTACTAAAACTGTAAACAAATGGGAAAATCTAAAAAAATAATTATTTAAAGTGTCCGATTTGACATGGAATGCCCTATATGCATAACCTTTAATTCGGCTGCTGGTTGACACATGTGAACAGAATTGATCACCGAATGGTATTTAAACATATACAAACATATTTTTCTACGAAAAAAAATTTTCGCAGAATTTTTTTTCACCAAAAAAATTTTTTCATGGATTTTTTTTTAAAAAAATTTTTTTTTTTTTTGCAAATAACTTTTTTACTTGTAATTTCTATCCTCTTCAACCAGGCGCGGATCCAACAATAAAAATAAGGGGAAAATCATACGCCCTGGTATCCAAAATAACTATATTTGTATAATCGCACATGGGTGCGTATTAATTTCCTCTTATATTAATTGCTGGATCCGCGGCTGTCTCAAATACATATGTACAGATTTAAAGAGAACCCTGCTTTAGTTGGTATATACTTTGAAGTTTTTGTTTTATGTTTTAAAACACATACTATTATTTTTTTTTTTGAAATGCTTATTCAACTGTGCGAATGGACGTAGAAAGAAAAACGTTTTTCATACAACGGTTGGTCATAAATGCATCAAATCATTTTTCTTTTTTCCCAAAAGAAGGATTACACTCCATCCTTTTTGGTGTCATAAAAATTTGTTACTTTAATACTATACACAAAATTTTGTATATATGCTTATTAGACAGGCACTTTTATTAAGCTTTCGGTTTTTCATGTTTGAAAGGACTATTATAGTTCTAAAGGAAATGCATTTGTGGCAAACTTCACACAAATCGGTCATTTTAGATGTTAAACTATAGAGCCCCTCGTTGGGCGCCATGTAGTAAACTGATTCAATTTGGCTCAAATTAAATTCGAGAACTTTTCAAGTTTAAAATCAGGAGATATTCCTGATTTTCGATGAAAGCCCTTGCTGGGCGTCATTTTATAAAATTATAAATTTATAATTTTTCGGTTTATTGAAAAGTATTTGTTTTTTGTTTTACTTTTCAAACGCCAAAATCTTTAAAGCGGCATAAGCTAGATTTGGTATTACAATTAAAAAAAATTATTCACTACGAAAGACAGTTAAAACAACTACATTTATTGTTGTTTAGGCGTATACTACATCAACCAAAAATTGTTGTTGTTTTAAACTATTGATTAACAACTACGAAATACTATAAAAACAACTTCTAAAAACAGTTGCTTTTACTAAAGACTCAAATTGTCTGAATTTTTTTGTTTACAAGAAAAAACTTCTTAACGTCAAAACTGTTATAATTGTTTGGTAATAATTCCTGCTGCATCTGACACTTCCAACTCGTTGAACACATCCGTTCTTTTAAAAATTTCTAGAAAATTATAAGTTAAAACATCTACATAAAACAACTGTTACTACAATGTAGTAATTTTTTGTATTAATTTTTAAAACGACTAACAAAGCAGTTGTTTGAGATTTTTCATACAAAAACAATTGAAATTGTAGTTGAAAACAACAACTAGTATTTACTACACAAATTACCGTCGTGTAGTGACTGCAATAATTTTCTAAGGGTAGGCGCCAAATATCTTTAGAAATCAGTTATCTGTTTTTCTGAAGCATTTTGGTGCTGAAAAGTTTTTCTTTCCAAAAATGAAACATGTTAAAATAATAAATGTCTCTCTAAGGCACATCTTTGCCAATATTTTATATTTTTTCTCCCTTTTTTTTCTTTGGTTGCACGTGTGAATAATCACACTTGAAAATTGTTTACTTTAGTCAGCAAAAGGATACGTTCACAGAAAAAAAAAATAACGAAAAACTAAAATCCTAACAACCCATGAATAAAACTGTTCGTCGACTTTAATAGTCCAGTGAATGGGCAGAGTATAGTTTTTGTTTTCTTTCATAGTTTAAACATTTGCAAATACTTTTTGGTCCGTTTTTATAAGTTTTAGTTCGCGTTAGCATACATCAATTTTATGTCATGATGAACAAAAGGACGCCAACCACCACCACCACATTGCGTTAAGAATAATTGAACAATTTTGTGTAAATGAACACTGAATGTACATTTGTAATGTCTACATAGATTACAAGTACTTACATTAAGGATTGTCTTCTATTTCTTAAAATATCCAAAAAAAAAAAACATTAACGAAATACACAAAAATGTTCGATATAATATGGCACTATTTTTATACCCTCCACCTTACAATTAGAGATAGAAGGGATATATACGTTTGTCATTCCGTTTGTAACTCATCAAAATATCGATCTGGAACCCCATAGAGTATATGGGGCATTCCATGTCAAATCGGACACTTTGAAAAATTTATTTTTTTAGATTTTCACAATTTGTTTACAGTTTTTGGTACCCTTCGAAAACTCTTTCGTGGTAAATTTTCAGATTTTTTTTGATGACCCGTTCAAAAGATATCGAATTTTTAAAAATTGGTAGTTTGTTCCTTTACTCAACCTTCTTTTACTCATAACTTCTTCAATAATGGTCCAAATTTCAAACTTTTTTTCTAAAAATTTTTGTTTTTTTACGTACTTTAAAAAAAAAAAATCACAAAAAATTCTTAAAAGCGCTCAAGTATGAGATTTTTAAGTTTTAAAATTTAAATCTCATTTTTAAAAATGTTTTTACTCTTCGATTTTTTTGAAATTTTTTTGTGTAAAACTTCTATCGATTCTACAAATTTTTTGCCCAGGAGGATCGTGGGATAACGATTACACAGTGCAACAGCCCAATTAGGGCCTCAGCCAAACCAAGATCGTTTGAAAGTACTTATGTGTATTAGTAAATACCCCAAAGGGTTTAGCACTGTAACGTCTCAAATTTTTTTTATAGCCCACTGAATTTTTCAGTTTTTTTTTTCAAAGGCGTTGGAAAAAAGTCAAAAAAAATAATGTTCTTTTGAGCTTGAAATAGTGTTTGTATGTCTTCAATAGAATTTTAGGGGGAACTTTTTTCTAGAGTACGCTAATTCTTTATCTCCCGTTTTAATGGGTCATTTATGTACTTTTTTTAAGAAATGGCTCAAAAGTATACTAAGACTTGCGTTTAAAGGGTTAAAATGTTCTACGAATATGTTCAGCATCAAATTTCACTTGGGGTTTTCGAAGGCAGAATGTTCGACCGGTATAAAATAAATACATGAAAAAGGTTAATTGTAAATTATCATTACCTTTTTATATTTTTTCCTATATTTGTTAGTTACAATTGTATACGGTTTCTGGCAAAATATAAAAAAATTAATGACACTTTACAATTTATCTTTTTTCTGCATTTTCCTTATACCAGTCGAACTTTCTGCTTTCAGTAACCCCTAGTGAAATTTGATGCTGAACATATTCGTAGAACATTTTAACCCTTTAAACGCAAGTCTTAGTATACTTTTGAGCCATTTCTTAAAAAAAGTACTTAAATGACCAATAAATACGGCAGATAGAGGGTTAATATATTCTAGAAAAAAAATCCCCATCAAATTCTATTGAAGACATCCGAACGCTATTTTAAGCTCAAAAGAACAGTTACATTATTTTTTTCGACTTTTTTCAAACGCCTTTAAAAAAAATGAAAAATTCAGTGGGCTATAAAAAAAATTTGAGACGTTACAGAGCAAAACCCATTGGGGGTTTTGCTACTACACACAAGTACTTTGAAACTGTTCTGGTTTGGCTCAATTGTGTCACAGTGTTATTACTATTTTTTTAAATTTTTTGAAAATAAGTTATTATAATTTTTATTTCTACTTAAAATCATTTCTACTGCTCCAATGGTGTGTCATAGAGGGGCCATTTATAAGACCGACCCCCATTAATTTTTACGTCTTAACATTTCTTTGGAACAAACTAATGCCCTATCACCAATTTCTAAGGGGGCTCCCACACAAACCGACCCCTCTCGGACGCACCATTGGACCGGTAGAAGCTGTTTAAATAAAACAAATTTACAAAAAATTAAAAAAAATTGTATGGAGACCGCCTTCACAATTAGAGATAGAGGGTAAGTGTGTTTAGAGAAAATGTTTGGACTAAAAAAATATTGTGGATCGGTTATACATTTTGTTGCTCTAAGGGCACTATTAGGGCTGTTAGAGCGGTTGGAGCAAATTTTAAAAAATGTCATTTTGTGGGGGAGACCCCTTAGAAACTGGAGATAGGGTATTAATGTTTTCCAAAGAAATGTTAAGACGTAAAAATTAATGGGGGTCGGTCTTATAAATGACCCCTCTATGACGCACCATTGAAGCAGTAGAAATGATTTTAAGATTGGAAAATTAAAATAATTTTTTTTCAAAAAATTTAACAAAATAGTAATCCCACGATCCTCCTAGGAAAAAAGCTGTAGAATCGATAGAAGTTTTAACAAAAAAATTTCAAAAAAATCGAAGAGGACAAACATTTTCAAAAATGAGATTTAAATTTTAAAACTTAAAAATCGCATACTAGAGCGCTTTTAAGAATTTTTTTGGATTTTTTTTAGAAAGTACTTAAAAAACAAAAATTTTGAAAAAAAAAATTTGAAATTTGGAGCATTATTGAAGAAGTTATGAGTAAAAGAAATTTGAGTAAAGGAACAAACTACTTATTTTTAAAAATTCGATATCTTTTGAACGGGTCATCAAAAAAATCTGAAAATTTAACACGAAGGAGTTTTCGAAGGGTACTAAAAACTGTAAAAAAAATTGGAAAAATCTAAAAAAAAAAAATTTCAAAGTGTCTGATTTGACATGGAATGCCCCATATGTATTATTGATCAGTGATCGGTTCTAAGACATTCTAGCGATGTCCATCTGTCTGCTAAAATTGCTATCACTGCCAAAATATTACACGGATATGACTAAAACTTAACTTATTAACTTTTTGTTGCTCCGAGAAGTTTAGTATTGCATTAAAGCGATATCGGCTCAGCGGTTAAAAAGTTATAATCGAAAATGTAAGTACACCTCGGTGGTACATTCAACATAACCTAAAACTACAAAATGCTTTAATTCGGCTGCTGGTTGACAAAAGTAGACAGAATTGTATTTAAACAAGTACGAATATATATTTTTTACAAAAAAAAAAAAAAAACTGATTTTTTTTTTACGAAATTTTTTTTAATACTATCCAATCTAGTGATAGAGGGTATATATAAGTTTGTCATTCCGTTTGTAACTCATCGAAATATTGGAAGTTCTCCCGAGCAGTTTGGTCTTGCATTTGACCGATATCGGTTCAGCGGAACGAAAATGTAAGGACACCTAAAAAATTTGGTTCATTCAACATAACCTAAAAATATAAAATGCTTTAATTCGGCTGCTCGTTGACATATGTGAACATAATTGAACACCGAATAGTATTTAAATAAGTACAAACATATTTTTTGACAAAAAAATAAAAAAATCCAAAATTATTTTTCGCGGAAATTTTTTTCAAAACAATTTTTTTTTTTTTTAAGTAATTTCCTTTTAAATAAAATTTTTTGCAATAATCTTTTTGAAATTGTGGAGGGTATCAATACATTCGGCAAGACCGAATTTAACTTTTTTTACTTGTTTTTCTTAAAGTCGTTTCTTTTTTTAATAAAGTGTTTGCAATAATCCTTTTTACGTTGTAAAGGGTATCAAGACTTTCGTCAAGGACGAATTTAACTTTTTACTTGTTTTAAATATTTTTTGTTGTCCTGCTTAAAAACATACGAATGATTTAACTTTAAAGGTTTTTCTTTTTAAATAAATTAAAGAAAATTTTCCAACACAAAATTCCAAAGAATTTTACGACACAATAATACCAATAAATTCCAGAGAATTTTGCATCATAAAAATGCAAAAGAATTTTTTATCACAATAATTGAACAGAATTTTGCGTTATAAAGTTTTTCAGAAATGAGCCAAACCAAATTTACAATATATATAATTTATTTGTTTTTCTATAAGAAAAATGTCTGAGACATTTTTCTTATAGAAAAGTCTCAGATTCTGAGACATTTTTCTTATAGAAAAAAGTCTCAGATTCTGAGACATTTTTCTTATAGAAAAAAGTCTCAGATTCTGAGACATTTTTCTTATAGAAAAAAGTCTCAGATTCTGAGACATTTTTCTTATAGAAAAAAGTCTCAGATTCTGAGACATTTTTCTTATAGAAAAAAGTCTCAGATTCTGAGACATTTTTCTTATAGAAAAAAGTCTCAGATTCTGAGACATTTTTCTTATAGAAAAAAGTCTCAGATTCTGAGACATTTTTCTTATAGAAAAAAGTCTCAGATTCTGAGACATTTTTCTTATAGAAAAAAGTCTCAGATTCTGAGACATTTTTCTTATAGAAAAAAGTCTCAGATTCTGAGACATTTTTCTTATAGAAAAAAGTCTCAGATTCTGAGACATTTTTCTTATAGAAAAAAGTCTCAGATTCTGCACAGAGAAAAATAAATTTCCAACTGAATTTTTCAGTTGTATTAACTCAAAATTCGGTTGCTGCTACTATATTTTGATGTGGCTATCGAATTTTATAGTTGTTTCAATTAAAAGACAGTTGTATTAACAACATTTTATTGTAACTACCGATATTTAGTTGTTTCAACCTTAATTCAAATACATCCACCGATTTTTTGTTGCAACAACTGAATTTCAGTTGGAAATTAGCAAATTTGTTTTCTGTGTGTGAGACATTTTTCTTATAGAAAAAAGTCTCAGATTCTGAGACATTTTTCTTATAGAAAAAAGTCGCAGATTCTGAGACATTTTTCTTATAGAAAAAAGTCTCAGATTCTGAGACATTTTTCTTATAGAAAAAAGTCTCAGATTCTGAGACATTTTTCTTATAGAAAAAAGTCTCAGATTCTGAGACATTTTTCTTATAGAAAAAAGTCTCAGATTCTGAGACATTTTTCTTATAGAAAAAAGTCTCAGATTCTGAGACATTTTTCTTATAGAAAAAAGTCTCAGATTCTGAGACATTTTTCTTATAGAAAAAAGTCTCAGATTCTGAGACATTTTTCTTATAGAAAAAAGTCTCAGATTCTGAGACATTTTTCTTATAGAAAAAAGTCTCAGATTCTGAGACATTTTTCTTATAGAAAAAAGTATCAGATTCTGAGACATTTTTCTTATAGAAAAAAGTCTCAGACTCTGAGACATTTTTCTTATAGAAAAAAGTCTCAGATTCTGAGACATTTTTCTTATAGAAAAAAGTCTCAGATTCTGAGACATTTTTCTTATAGAAAAAAGTCTCAGATTCTGAGACATTTTTCTTATAGAAAAAAGTCTCAGATTCTGAGACATTTTTCTTATAGAAAAAAGTCTCAGATTCTGAGACATTTTTCTTATAGAAAAAAGTCTCAGATTCTGAGACATTTTTCTTATAGAAAAAAGTCTCAGATTCTGAGACATTTTTCTTATAGAAAAAAGTCTCAGATTCTGAGACATTTTTCTTATAGAAAAAAGTCTCAGATTCTGAGACATTTTTCTTATAGAAAAAAGTCTCAGATTCTGAGACATTTTTCTTATAGAAAAAAGTCTAAGATTCTGAGACATTTTTCTTATAGAAAAAAGTCTCAGATTCTGAGACATTTTTCTTATAGAAAAAAGTCTCAGATTCTGAGACATTTTTCTTATAGAAAAAAGTCTCAGATTCTGAGACATTTTTCTTATAGAAAAAAGTCTCAGATTCTGAGACATTTTTCTTATAGAAAAAAGTCTCAGATTCTGAGACATTTTTCTTATAGAAAAAAGTCTCAGATTCTGAGACATTTTTCTTATAGAAAAAAGTCTCAGATTCTGAGACATTTTTCTTATAGAAAAAAGTCTCAGATTCTGAGACATTTTTCTTATAGAAAAAAGTCTCAGATTCTGAGACATTTTTCTTATAGAAAAAAGTCTCAGATTCTGAGACATTTTTCTTATAGAAAAAAGTCTCAGATTCTGAGACATTTTTCTTATAGAAAAAAGTCTCAGATTCTGAGACATTTTTCTTATAGAAAAAAGTCTCAGATTCTGAGACATTTTTCTTATAGAAAAAAGTCTCAGATTCTGAGACATTTTTCTTATAGAAAAAAGTCTCAGATTCTGAGACATTTTTCTTATAGAAAAAGTCTCAGATTCTGAGACATTTTTCTTATAGAAAAAGTCTCAGATTCTGAGACATTTTTCTTATAGAAAAAGTCTCAGATTCTGAGACATTTTTCTTATAGAAAAAGTCTCAGATTCTGAGACATTTTTCTTATAGAAAAAGTCTCAGATTCTGAGACATTTTTCTTATAGAAAAAGTCTCAGATTCTGAGACATTTTTCTTATAGAAAAAAGTCTCAGATTCTGAGACATTTTTCTTATAGAAAAAAGTCTCAGATTCTGAGACATTTTTCTTATAGAAAAAAGTCTCAGATTCTGAGACATTTTTCTTATAGAAAAAGTCTCAGATTCTGAGACATTTTTCTTATAGAAAAAGTCTCAGATTCTGAGACATTTTTCTTATAGAAAAAGTCTCAGATTCTGAGACATTTTTCTTATAGAAAAAGTCTCAGATTCTGAGACATTTTTCGTATAGAAAAAGTCTCAGATTCTGAGACATTTTTCTTATAGAAAAAGTCTCAGATTCTGAGACATTTTTCTTATAGAAAAAAGTCTCAGATTCTGAGACATTTTTCTTATAGAAAGAAGTCTCAGATTCTGAGACATTTTTCTTATAGAAAAAAGTCTCAGATTCTGAGACATTTTTCTTATAGAAAAAAGTCTTAGATTCTGAGACATTTTTCTTATAGAAAAAAGTCTCAGATTCTGAGACATTTTTCTTATAGAAAAAAGTCTCAGATTCTGAGACATTTTTCTTATAGAAAAAAGTCTCAGATTCTGAGACATTTTTCTTATAGAAAGATTCTGAGACATTTTTCTTATAGAAAAAAGTCTCAGATTCTTAGACATTTTTCTTATAGAAAGATTCTGAGACATTTTTCTTATAGAAAAAAGTCTCAGATTCTGAGACATTTTTCTTATAGAAAAAGTCTCATATTCTGAGACATTTTCCTTCTAGAAAAAGTTTTAGATTCTGAGTCATTTTTCTTATAGAAAAAGTTTCAGATTCTGAGACATTTTTCTTATAGAAAAAGTTTCAGATTCTGAGACATTTTTCTTATAGAAAAAGTCTCTGATTCTAAGATATTTTTCTTATAGAAAAAGTCTCAAATTCTAAGACATTTTTTAAACAGATTGTAACTAACAAATTTCTTTAAAGGCTTACGAATTCCTTTTAAAATATTTTTCATTTAAAACTATTTCTATCATTTCGAAGATCTTTCCTGTAAGTTATATAAATTCTATTAAATTCCTATATAAATGATTAATTTTGCAATAAACAATGACATTTAGTTACAAACATATTATCATAAGCCATGTATTGTCTTCAAACCACAATAATTTATCACAATAACTATTGTACAACATAAAGACATACAAATATAGGGTTTTATATTAGGGCGTACCGTCAAATTTAAACTTTCCAATTTCATATCGTAATATCTTCCGAATGAAAGCCATGAAAGAGCTGCTTGTGGGAAAATGTTTGACAAAATTTTGCAAGGGCATAATTCAGTCGACAAACAGCGGTCAAATTTTTGAAAAATTTTAACCAAAATTCCTGTCCAAATTTTTCGAACAAATACGGCTCAAAAATTATAAATTTTTTACAATGTAAGACAATGTTAAGCATGTTATATAAAAAATATTAAAAAAATAAAAATGGTCCAAAAAATAATCAGCAATTTTGGTCCACAGATCAGCTGATCTGAATTTTTGGATCAAAATCTTTTTTTTTATATTTTTTAAATATTTGTCACTAATATAATCAAAGTTATCCAGCTTACAAGACCAATTTTGTTAAAAATAATTTTTATGATTAAAAAAATAATTTTTATGTTTAAAAAAAGAATTTTTATGTTTAAAAATATTTTTTTTAATATTTTTCCCATAACGTACGCAAAAATTCCTAAAAATCCCTTTTTATGGCAGATTTTATTAAAAAATGTTGACATAAATTTTGGTCGAAATTCGTAAGTTTTCCAACTTTGATCGCTGGTTGCCGACTGAAGATGCCATTGGAAAATTTTTTGGTAAATTTTCTCACAATCAGCTACTCCGTGACCATCGTTTGGCAGGCATTACGACACGAAATTGGAAAGTTTAGATTTGACGGGACGCCCTAATGTATATATGTAACTACAGGTAACCCTCCAGTTACGCAGTTTAATAAGACTAAATAGACCACAACCACATAAATTCAAGTCATAAACATTATACCTTAATTAAATATTTTTTTAAAAATTTAAAACCGGTTTGTTTAAACTTATTTAATCAAAATCTCATAAATCAAGGCTTACCTGTCTTCCTAAGAATAGGTTAAACTTACATATAAACTACTTCATTACAATAATACGAGACCTAAATCAATTTTCAAATCAGACTAATCAATTTTCATAAATTACACATCATCAAACATGTTTTACCATCAAGCATACTTACCCAACAGTTTGCAAATACTACATCACATCACGGCTACAATAATGAATTGATATTCCCATTCGTTCAGACATGTCCTTAATAAAACAATTGTCACTTTCTATGTTAACTGTTTAGAAAAGCACAACCTTTAATGACCTCTGTTTTATGTATGAAGGGAAAATATAAGAAGAGTATCTTTTTTTTTTTGTATTTTCAATTTAGTAAAACTCATAAAATCTATAATAAATTTTCTTTTTTTGCACCAAATTACAAATTACACTGGTTAACAAAATTCAATTTTTGCACAGATTTTCAAAAAAAAAAAAAATATATCAGCCTCATTAGCACCAAACTGAGGTATTTTCTTTAAAAAATCGATCATAAGTTTGTTTTTAGGGCAGAGTTAGCAAAAACTTAAAAGTCGTGAGCCTCGATCGAATATTATTCTATATATATTATTTCTTCTGTCTGTTTAAATCACGTTTTCGACAAAACTAGCATTATTTAGGAAGTGATTACAACTCTCAAATAGTTGTAATTAATTTCACTTGTTCGTATGTAAAAATAGGCGAAATCGGTCGAGTGAATAAAAAGTTATGACTTGAAGTTTGAAGGTGTCTCAATTTTGTAACACAATCTAATAAATTAGGTTTTTGTTTATGCTGCCAGTTTGTAAACAAAATAGATAGTTAAAGAAAAAAATAAAAAAAAACTAAATGGTTGCACAGTCGGCAAAATATATCACCGCTGACCCTTCCTGTATAAAATTGTTGACACATTCACCTTCCTGTATAAAATTTTTGACACATTCATAACAAATTTTCCAAATGTCCCCAAGGAAAAGTCTGCAGTTGGTCAGCGGTTATCAAAAAGCATTATTTGTGGCCACTAATGCTGGTGGACACTACTGACCAACTGCTTACCTGTCCTTAATGACATTTCTAAAAACTGTTTGAAGATGTTTGCAATTTGATAAAGGTAGTGTCATCCGTATGTCAGCGGTGATTTTTTTTTGACAGATGGAGGGGGGTCATTCCGTGAGTTATTGCTGTGGTAGGAGGGTTAAAACATAAGGAAAAATCTGAAAAATTGTAAAAAATTTTGTTAACTAGTGTCTTTTCTAATATTTTCTCTTAAAAAAAAAAATTAACAAAAATGTGGAATCTATGAAAATTCTTAGACATTTTTTTTTTCAATTAAAAATTTTGAGAAAGTTTTTCTATAGAGAATTTTATAATCTGAAAATTCCCCCTTACGAAAAATATCTCAAAATATGAAATTATTTTTTAAAAAAAAATTTAAAATAAGACAATTTTTTTTATTTTTCTATAACAAAAAATTTCTAAAAATCTAAGATTTTTTTGAAGAATGTCTCAAAATCCTCGGATTTTTTCTATAAAAAAAATTCCTCGAATCTGAAAATTTTTCTATAAAAAAAAATTCCCCGAATCTGAGAATTTTTCTATAGAAAAAAATGTCTCAGTATCTAAGAATATTTCTATATTTTTTTTTTCAGAATTTGAGAATTATTCTGAAGAAAAATTATTTTAAAACTGGATGATTTTTGTATAGAAACAATAGAACCGAAGGATTTTTCTATAGAAAAATGTCTCAGAATCTGAGAATTTTTCTTTAAAAAATTCTTAGAATATGAGAATTTTTCTATTGAACAATTCTCAGTTTTTGAATTATTCGAAAAATATTTTTTTTTGAAACATTCTAAGATGGTGAGACATTTTTCTATGAAAAAATGATAAGATCCTGAGACATTTTTTCTGTAGAATAGCTCTTAGATTCTGAAAAACAATTTTTTAGAAATATTCTCTGATTCTGAAGCAATTTTTATATGAAAAATTCTCAAGACATTTTTCTATAGATTTTTTTCCTTTTGATTCTGAGATACTTTTTCTGTAGAAAAATTCTTAGATTCTGAAATGTTTTTTCTATAGGAAAATTCTCAGACTCTAAGGGCCGATAACACAAACAAACTAACCGGAAGATAAATTTGGTTTAGTGCTAACCGGAGGTTATAGATGTCAAATTTGTATGGGACTAATCGGAGGTTACGTTAACTTTAATTTAACTGGATATGGTGTTAACCGCACTAAGACATTTTTTCTGCAGAAAAATTCTCAGAATCTGAGACATTTTTTTGTAGAAAAATTCTCAGATTCTGAGGCTTTTCTATAGAAAAATTATGAGATTCTGTGACCTACTGTGAATAAATAAAATCTGAGATTCTGAGACATATTTTCTATAGTATAGTGCTCAGATTATAAATCAATTTTTCAATAGTAAATTTCTCAAATACTCAGACATTTTTCTATAGAAAAATTATAAGATTCTGGTACATTTTTATATAGAAAAATACTCAGATTTTGAGACATTTTTCTATAGAAAAATCTTTATATTCTAAAACATTTTTTCTATATAAATATCCTCGGATTCTAAAACATTTTTTCTACAGAATAATTCTTAGAATCTGATAATTTTTTCTGTAGAAATATTCTCAGAATCTGAGAAGTTTTCTATGGGAAAAAATCTGTTAGAATCTTAAAAGTTTTCATTAGTAGAATTAGTATCTCTGAATCTGAGAGTTTTTGATAAGAAATCTATCTCATAATATGAGAATTTTTCAATAGAAAAATATCTCAGAATCCAAGAAATTTTCAACAGAAAAAGTCTCAGAATCTTAACATTTTTCTATAGCAACATGTCTCAGAGTTTGAGAATTGTTCTATAGAAAAATATCACAGAATCTGAGAATTTTTCTTTAGAAAAAACATCTCAGAAACTGCGAATTGTCTTTAGAAAAATATCTCAGAATCTAGAAATTTTTCTTTAGAACAAATGTCTTAGAATCTGACAAACTATTCATAGAAAAAAATTTTAGAATCTGAATATTTTTTACTATAGAAAAATATCTAAGAATCTGAGAATTATTTTCCAGAAAAAAATATCTCAGCATCTGAAAATTTTTCTATAGAGAAAATATCTCAGAATTTAAGAATTTTTCTCAGAATTTAAGAATTTTTCTTTAGAAAGAATATGTCACAATCAAAGAATTTCGTTATAGAAAACTATCAGAATCTGAGAATTTTTCTCTAAAAAAAAAATATCCTAGAATCTAAAAATTTTTCTATGGAAAAAAATGTCTTCGAATTTGAGAATTTCGCTATAGAAAAACTCTCTCAGAATCTAAGAATTTTTCTATAGACAGAAGAACAATTTTTCTATTAAAAAAATTTCTCGCAATCTGACAATTTTTCTATATCTCGGCATCTGAGAAATTTTCTATAGAAAAAAGTCTAAGATTCTAAGAATTTTTCTATAGAAAAAATGTTTTAGAATCTGAGAATTTTTCTATAGAAAAAATGTCTCACACGGGAAGTATCTCAACCCTTATGAACCGATTTGCATGAAACGTAAAATATATATAAAAGAGACAATTCTAAGGTTGGGTTGTCTCGGCTTATCGGCCATATCGGGGATTTAGGGGTTCAAAACATGTGTAAAAAAAATGGCGAAAAAATCGTTTTTTGGATTTTTCAGCCATTTCTTTCTAAGAAACTATATGATGTTTGCATATGAGAAGAAAGGTTTTTTTAATGCCTATCCAACGGTGGCATAACCTTGTAAAAGTTTGGCTTCGTTAAATACTTTTTTCATGAAAATGTGAAAATTTTGGGGGGTATTTATATGAAGACATAGAGCTACGATGTCCATATGAATATGAAATAATCTTTATTAAATTTAAGTCCACACGTATTTTTGCTCAAGAGGATATTCCTGTTAGTTCGTGAGTTATCGAAATTTTCCCGGAGGTCCACAATGTTTCATAAGGGGACAACGAAATTTTGAAACACTGATATGGCCGATAAGCCGAGACACCCTAACCTTAAAATCGTATCTTTTATATATATTTTAAGTTTCAGGCAAATCGGTTCATAAGGGTTGAGATACTTCCCTTGTCAGAATCTAAGAATTTTTTCTATAGAGAAAATGTCTCAGAATCTGAGAATTTTTCAATAGAAAAAATGTCTCAGAATCTGAGAATTTTTCAATAGAAAAAAAATATATCAGAATGTGACAATTTTTCTATGGAAAAAATGTCTCAGAATCTGAGAATTTCATTGTAGAAAAACTGTCTCAGAATCTGAGAATTTTTCTTCAGACAAAATGACAATTTTTCTATAGAAAAAATGTCTCAGAATCTGACAAGTTTTTTATAGAAAAAATGTCTCAGTATCTAAGAATTTCGTTATAAATAAAACTGTTTAGAGTCTGAGAATTTTTTTGTAGAAAAAATTTCAATTTTTCTTTAGAAAAAATTTCTCAGAATCTGATAATTTCGTTATAGTAAAACTGTCTCAGAATCTGAAAATGTTTCTGTAGAAAATATGTCTCAGAATCTGAGAATTTTTCTATAGAAAAAATTTCTCAGAATCTAAGAATTTTTCTATAGAAAAAATTTCTCAGAATCTAAGAATTTTTCTATAGAAAAAATGTCTCAGAATCTGAGAATTTTTCTATAGAAAAAATGTCTCAGAATCTAAGAATTTTTCTATAGAAAAAATGTCTCAGAATCTGAGAATTTTTCTATAGAAAAAATGTCTCAGAGCCTGAGAATTTTTCTACAGAAACAATATCGCTGAATCTGAGAATTTTTCTATAAAAAAAAATGTCTCAAAATCTGAGAATTTTTCTAAAGAAAAAAGTCTCAGAATCTGAGAATTTTTCTTGAGAATTTTTTTTGAAAATTTTTCTATAGAAAAATCTGAGAATCTGAGAATTTTTCTAAAGAAAAAAGTCTCAGAATCTGAGAATTTTTCTATTGAAAAAATGTCTCAGAAACTGAGAATTTTTCTATATAAAAAATGTCTCAGAATCTGAGAATTTTTCTATAGAAAAAATGTCTCAGAATCTGAGAATTTTTCTATAGAAAAAATGTCTAAAAATCTCAAAATTTTTTTTATAGAAAAAATGTCTCAAAATCTGAGAATTTTTCTACAGACAAAATGACAATTTTTCTATAGAAAAAATTTCTCAGAATCTGAAAATTTTTTTATAGAAAAAATGTATCAGTATCTGAGAATTTCGTTATAAATAAAATTTTCTTAAAAAAAATTCTTAGAATCTGATAATTTCGTTATAGAAAAAATATCTCAGAATCTGAGAATTTTTCTATAAAAAAAATCTCAGAGTCTAAGAATTTTCTATAGAAAAAAATATCTCAGAATCTGAGAATTTTTCTATAGAAAAAATATCTTAGAATCTAAAAATTTTTTCATACAAAAAAATCTGAGAATTTGTCTATAGAAAAAGTGTCTCAGAATCTGTGATTTTGGTACCTCAGAATCTAAGAATTTTTCTATAGAAAGAAAATATCTCAGAATCTGATAATTTTTCTTAAGAAAATCCTTAGAATCTGAGAAATTTTCTATAGAAAAATGTCTTAGAATCTAAAATATCTCTATTTCAAAATTGTGTCAAAATTCTGAAAATTTGTTTGCTCTTAAATTTTCTGCTGATCAACCAAATACAAATAATCTCTCCATACAAATTGCCTTGAGTGTAATAGTTTGTTACTCTTCCTCTCTGTCTCTATCTCAGATTCTTGCTCTATTTAACACTTTTAAAAATTCCAATTTCTTTCTCTATCATCACCAGTTTAATGTTAACACACATTTGTTGTACTCTTAACATTTTTCACCTAAGTAGGTGTATGTTTTATATATAAATATAATTATTTGATTCATTGAATGTTTAAAAACCACCACATAATAAGGTTAAGTGATTGTCACTTTTTATAATCCCCCCCCAAACACCTAGAAAATAATCAGTAGTATTAACTACATCCTATTTCTACTACTACTACTACTACATATTTCAATTTTATACTCCACATTAACTATGACACCTATGTTGCATTTAATTCCCTGTCGTTAATTCTCTTCTCTTTTATTATGAACTACTAAAATACACAACAACTACTACTTCTACTACTAAAAATAAAACTAAAAAAAAATCAAACAAGCACTATATAGCAGGTACTAGCACTTCATTTTATGTGTTTTTTTTCTGTGTCCATTTTCATTATTATAGGACTACGTGACTGTGTATGATGGTTATACTACGCGTGATCCAATTATATTAAAATTTTGTGGTGGCGGTCAAGCAGTGCCAGCAGCAGTATCTAGTGGTCCCGAATTGTTGGTAGAATTTACAACATCACCATACGGTACATTTACTGGAAGTTCATCACAAATCTTGCCGCTTTATGGATTTCAATTGGAAGTAAGTTTTTAAATTATGAAAATTAAATTTTTTTAGCACTAAAGCCCAGCAAAATTTTTTAAACGTGGTTTTTAAAATTAGCTGTTGTTATCCTTTTTTTGGGAATTTATTTGTTAAATAAAAGAGAAACGTATATATAAAACTAATGAAAACATTACATTAAACATAGCTTTAAAGAACATTTTACGAAACCCCTTTAATTTCATTACAAAACGAGACTTTGATTTAATAACATAAAAATCAAATGCAGTTTAAAATTTTCAAATTTGCACACAATTTTGAGAAGTTTAGCTCAAGAAAAACAGTGTTGGACTAGTAAACTAAGGGCGACATGTTCATATCCAGGTAACGCTAGTCGCAAAAATTAACAAGGGGGCACCTTGCTGTACGCGGTACGTTTTTAGAAGTTAGCGCTGGTATTCGAGATTTAAATTTTTAATGCTAAAGTACCACAAAAATTAAATTTTTATGCTTTTGGGATAATTTTTAAATATAAACTTAGAAAATGCATCGTTTTTGTTGCGAAAGAAAAAATTTCCGATTTTTTTTTTTTTTTTTAATTTTATTTTTATACCCGTATCATTCCATTTCGTTCCCCGTTCTATTCCATTACGTTCCCTGTTCTACTCATTGCAATTTATTGAATTCCAATTCATGTCGTTTCATGTAGGCTTCACTCCTTTCTGTATAACATATGTTAAATAAATAAAAAATATTTGGGTCATTATCTCAATTGATATAAAAAGTACCTTAACCAATTGTTTAGCCCACCTTAACCAATTGTTTACTCCTTTTAACCCTTAAAACTTTAATTTCAAAATATGTGTTTTTCTTCATTGTTAATTCTTCTGGAGGATTTCAGAGGATAGTAAAAGTACCACAGTACAATAATTTTCCCCCTATAACCCCATTAAAATCTAAATTTCCAGAATCTGCTTTTTCAGAATGATTTTTTGGGCTGGGGGATCCAAGTTTCTATGGCCGATATTTTAGGAAATAGAAAAGGTTACAAAGTTCACTACTTTGCACCTATTTGCTCCATTAAAATCGGAATTTTTAAAAAGGACATTTTTCAGAATGTTTTGAAATCGGATGAGTAGTCTCGAAGGTTTTTAAATTAGAAGTCTTTTGACCCAAAGTGTTCTTTAAAATGGGTGCGGTCAATGAAACCTACCCTAACTCACCCTGAAGGAGAATTCTATATATTAGTGAAATCATTTTTGAAACATCATAAAAAGTTTCGTATATTTTAAAATTTTACATCGATGAACCGTAGGACCATTCTTAATATTGAAGAAAATTTTTTTTAGTAGTTTCGGAGATTTTGAAATTTTACGTTTTTTTTGACCAAAACTCGGCGTAAAAAGGGTGTTGTTGATAAAAGCTAGCCCATGTCCTCCGTGAAGGACCATTCAAAATATATATCGGTGATAAAATTGTTGAAATCGGAAGAGTAGATTCATAATATTTAAATTTTACGTTTTTCTTGCCAAAAGTGGGCGTAGAAATGGGCGTGGTCAATAAAACCCGGCATATTTCCACTCTGAAGAACCATACCAAGCATTGGTGGAAAAATTTTGGAAATCGGATGATTAATTTTGGAGATTTGGCGACGAAGTGGGCGACGAAGTGGGCGTGGTCGATAAATCCTGGAGGACAACTCTAAATATTGGTGAAAACATTTTTAAAATCGGACAAGTAGTTTCATAGTTATTTAAATTTTAAGTTTTTTGCCAAAAGTGGACGTGGAAGTGGGCGTGGTCGTAGACTATGTCCACCCTGAAGGAGAACTATAAATATAGGTAAAAGCATTTTTTAAATTGGATGAGTAGTTTCAAAGATATTTAAATTTTAAGTTTTTTGCCAAAAGTGGGCGTGGTCGATAAAACCCAGCATATGTCCATCATAAAGGGCCATTCCAAGTATGTATTGGTAAAAAAAATTTTAAAATCGGTTAAGAAGTTTGGAGGTTTTTAAATTTTACTTTTTTTTTGGCAAAAAAGTGTGCTTAGAAGTGGGCGTGGTCGATGAAACCCATCATATGTCCATCATGAAGGACCATTTCAAGTATGTATTGGTAAAAAATTATTTGAAATCGGTTAAGTAGTTTTGGAGATTTTTAAATTTTACGTTTCTTGGCAAAAAGTGGGCGTAGAAGTGGACGTAGAAGTGGGCGTGGTCGATGAAACCTACCCAATGTCCGTCCGGGAGGAACACTCTAAATATTGCTAAAAACTTCTTTGAAATCGAATGAGTTGTTCCGGAGATACTTTCTACAAACAAACAAACAAACAAAAAAACATACAAACATTACCTCTTTATAATATTAAGTAGTTAGATTGCACCGTATTCTACACATTTTCATTAACACAGTGATACAAAATCGAACTTTCGGAATCGGAATGGATGAAAGCAAAAGCAACTGAAAGCTGACGTTTTTCACAACAAAACCCTCAAGGCCTTTTTTTAGGTCAGAGCTAAATTTTTTTACACGCATTTAAAGTTGGTGATTTTAAAGCATTTAAAGTTTTTGTGTACTAAACATGTCCTACTTTAAGGGCCTCTGATGGTGCCCTTATTGGACATGTAGGGTCCAGTATCCAAACTTATGCTCAAAATTACTTTAGCTATAACTGGTATGAATTTTTCTGCAATCGGTACAGTACCTATTTACTGAATAGCCAAATTATTCAAATAAACCACTGTACACCGTTGCGTATGATTGTTATTTAAAGGCAATTATTAAAATAAACCACTGGGCACCGTTGCGTATGATTGTTATTTAAAGGCAATTACACTATTAATCATACGCCACTAATACAGTTTTCAAGCATTTATTATTATAATAATAATAAAAGTTCACTAACTTCAAATGCGTGTAAAAAAAAAATCTAGCTCTGAACTAGAAAAAAGCAATGAGGGGTTTGTTATGGAAAATGTCAACTTTCATTTGCATTTGGTTTATCCCATTCCGATTTTGGGTGTTGCACTGTGTAATTATCCCCATTGGTATTATGATCGTTTTGGAAATGGTCATACTCCTCACAACAAATGGGGATGATGACCGTGATGTATTCGGTCATAGCCAACATTTCCGTGGGGATTATATCTGGTCACCTTTTGTATATATATTCTTAACGTGATTAGTTAAGTGGTTTACTACTGAAACATATTTGTTTCAGATACAAGCTGTAGTTTCAGATTCATTCGTTTTTTTGGAAAGTTACAAACAAACAATTTTCTTATTATATGTACCAATTAATATGACATAAATTTTTTTCTTTCCAGGTTGAAGTAATCTTTGTTGATATCCAATCACCCACCTATTCAAAAAATAAAAAACCCTGCGAATTTTGGATAAGAGGCTCAGGTCGGGGTATTTTAGAAAATCCAAAACATTCGTTGGCTCCCAATACCACATGTTTGTATCATTTACAAGGTGTGGGAATCTTTAAGACATTCGATCATTTAAGTTTGTCACGACGCACTAGTGCACAAGGAATGCATCAACCACCTTCCAGATTCAAAGTGTGGATTTCAATGCTGAAATTTAATTTAGATCTAGAATTTGGACAAATAGATGAAACTTCAGTGGGTGCGATAGGAGTGCTACAGACGCAGGAGGATTGCAGTGGTATGCTGCGTATATGGGATGGTTCAATGAGAGAACCACCCATATGTAAGGATTTGAATTGGTAAGTTATTAAAGGATTTTTAGAATTTTAATGAAACTGTAGGAAGCATTATGAGGAGTACAACTAAAAACACAATAAATCAAGAAGAGGGTACTGGCGATCCTGTCGAATGTTCGCAAACAAGATTTGTGCTTCAAAAAAAAACAAGGCAACGTCGTAGAAATGGTGTAAGATTTGCTGTCTTTGAAATGGTGTAATTCAGTGTTATAAATGTTTTTTTTTTACCAACATAATGTTAAAATTCTATTAAATCACAGTTACAAGTACTTCAAACTAGATTGAGGTTGCAAATAATTAAACTACAACTTGTTTTTTCATATTTATGTAAATTTTCAAAGTATCATGCTTGCCTAATACATACATATGGGGCATTCCATGTCAAATCGGACACTTTGAAAAAAAAAAATTAGATTTTCCCAATTTGTTTACAGTTTTTAGTAGCCTTCGAAAACTCTTTCGCGGTAAATTTTCAGATTTTTTTTGATGACCCGTTCAAAAGATATCGTATTTTTAAAAATTGCTAGTTTGTTCCTTTACTCAAACTTCTTTTACTCATAACTACGTCAATAATGGTCCAGATTTCAATTTTTTTTCAAGATTTTTGTTTTTTACGTACTTTAAAAAAAAAAAATCCCAAAAAATTCTTAAAAGCGCTGTAGTATGCGATTTTTAAGTTTTTAAATTTAAATCTCATTTTTGAAAATGTTTGTACTCTTCAATTTTTTTTGAAATTTTTTTGTGTAAAACTTCTATTGATTCTACAAATTTTTTGCCCAGAAGGATTGTGGGATAACGATTATTACTATTTTTTAAAATTTTTTGAAAAAATTTTATTGTAATTTTCCAATCTTAAAATCATTTTTACTGCTCCAATGGTGCGTCATAGAGGGGTCATTTATAAGACCGACCCTCATTAATTTTTACGTCCTAACATTTCTTTGGAACAAACTAATACCCTATCTCCAATTTCTAAGGGGGCTCCCACACAAAATGTAATTTTTTAAAATTTGCTCCAAACCGCTCTAATTGCCCTAATAGTGCCCTTAGAGCAATAAAATGTATGTTCGACCCACAATATTTTTTTAGTCCAAACATTTTCTCAGAACACACCTACCCTCGAATTTTAATTGTTAAGGCGGTCCCCATTCAATTTATTTTATTTTTTGTAAATTTGTTTTATTTAATCAGCTTCTACCGGTCCAATGGTGCGTCCGAGAGGAGTCATTAGTGAGACCGACCCCCATTTATTTTTACCCTACAACATTTTTTTAGAACATACCTACGCCCTATCTCCACTCCCTAAGTAGGCTTCCATTCAAAATTACATTTTTATAAAATTTGCTCCAACTGTTATTTGTATGGGAGCCTACTTAGGGAGTGGAGATAGGGCGTAGGTATGTTTTAAAAAAATGTTGTAGGGTAAAAATAAATGGGGGTCGGTCTCACTAATGACCCCTCTCGGACGCATCATTGGACCGGTAGAAGCTGATTAAATAAAACAAATTTACAAAAAATAAAAAAAATTGTATGGGGACCGCCTTAACAGTTAAAGATAGAGGGTAAGTGTGTTCAGAGAAAATGTTAAGACTAAAAAAATATTGTGGGTCAGTCATATATTTTGTTGCTCTAAGGGCACTATTAGGGCAGTTAGAGCGGTTGGAGCAAATTTTAAAAATTTTCGTGTGGGAGCCCCCTTAGAAATTGGAGATAGGGTATTAGTTTGTTCCAAAGAAATGTTAAGACGTGAAAATTAATGGGGGTCGGTCTTATAAATGACCCCTCTATGACCCACCATTGGAGCAGTAGAAATGATTTTAAGATTGAAAAATTACAATAAATTTTTTTTTAAAAAAATTTAAAAAAAAAAAAAAATAGTAATAATCGTTATCCCACAAACCTCCTGAGCAAAAAATTTGTAGAATCGATAGAAGTCTTACACAAAAAAAATTCAAAAAAATCGAGTTCAAACATTTTCAAACATGAGATTTAAATGTTAAAACTTAAAAATCTCATACTAGAGCTCTTTTAAGAATTTTTTGGTTTTTTTTTTTAAAAAGTACGTAAAAAAACAAAAAATTAAAAAAAAAAAAATTGGAATTTTGGACCATTATTGAAGAAGTTATGAGTAAAAGAAGTTTGAGTAAAAGAACAAACTACCAATTTTTAAAAATTCGATATCTTTTGCACGGGTCATCAAAAAAATCTGAAAATTTACCACGAAGGAGTTTTCAAAGGGTACTAAAAACTGTAAACAAATTGGGAAAATCAAAAAAAAAATAATTTCAAAGTTTCCGATTTCACATGGAATGCCCCATATGTATGTTCTTATGATGGATTGATAAACCTCATGTTTGGAGTACAAACATATTATGTAAATTCTATTTTACCGGTTACGGTAAGACCACTCTTCATTTACAACCGCATATTTGTGGGATAACAGCAAACGAATAGTACTATTTAAATATTGAACACATTAATGTTTCCTTTTGCATTCTTTTTTTTTCTCCCCTACACTTTTAGAAATTATTGGGTAAAATATCTTAATTAAATGTTATCTCTTGTTTACAGCATGACAGAAACAAATCAAGTACATCCTTCTCTGCAACAATATTCCCATAATACCACAAATGTCATAGCAAGATATTGTCGTGGTACCATACCACGTACCTGCGATCGGGCAAATATTAATGAAACATATGCTAGACCCTGTACCGTATCTGAAAGTTATGTATCTAGTGGTGATTCTATAACATTGGAATTAAAAAATACTGAATCCACAGTATTAAGGTAAAATTTTTGAAGAATCAAAATTTGTAGAGTAGTAGTAAATTAGACCCTCCACCATATGTTAAGATCACAGTATGTAGGGCTTTCATCATGGCAACGAGTTGGTGTGGATTTTTTTTTTTTTAATAAAACTCCACAGTGTAGTGGATGAAAATCAAAATATTGTTTTAGAATAAAACTGCACTGAAAGAAAAGGCTTCATTATATTGATAAAAAAATAAGTTTCTAAAGCCATTATTAAAGAAGATCGAAAAGTACCAAGGTACAATTTTACCCCTTTTACCCTCTTATTATCGGAACTTCCAAAAAGTAATTTTTTTTAATGTTTTTTTCGGCGGGATTATCCTAATATTAAGTTATTATTACAATTTTTGCAGAAAATCAAAGTACCAAAGTACTCTTTTTTTAACCTAAAATTTAAAAAAAAAAAACAAAATTCGCTGGAGAAGAAGATTTAAAATTTAAGTTTCGGTCATTATTATTTCAGGAGGTCGAAATTTTTTTTTTCCACATTTTGAGTTTTTAAAACCAGTATTTAAGGAAAACGAAAAAGTACCAAAGTACAATTTTTAGCCCTTTTGAACCTCTAAGATTCGGAACTTCCAGAAAATATTTATTTCGAATGTTTTTTCCGCTAGATTATTCTAATATCAAGTTTTATGACAATTAGACTGTGCTACAAAAAACACAAAATCGAATATACTTTTGAAATGATGTAGTTAAGGTTGAAGGTCTGGTCGAAGAGATCATAAAAAGCCCATCAAACTTGCCATACACCCTAAAATTTTAAAGTTATTGTCAAAAAACGTTTTTTTGTGACTTTTCTTACTAAACCACGTGTAACTTAAAAAGTTTTTAACCGATTTTCTATTTTTTAACTGTTTTAGATAGAAGAAGGATAGGGCTTTTTAAGTGTGTGAATTGGTCTATACATATAAAAAAGATATGTATTGCTTTTTTCAACAATATCAAATTTTTTTTTTTATTTTTGGAAAATTTTTTGAGTTTATCGCTTTTTCGGCTATAGCTCGTTCAACAATATTTATATTTATAAACGTATTCTTAAAGAAAATTTAATTGTTAATACGATGAGCTTTATTCCGAAAAAATCGAATAACAATTGACAGAGTTGTGATAACTTTTCTAAAAAAGAAAATTAAAATTTTGCACGAAATTGTCGTTCAACCCAGGCAAAAAAAAAATAAACGAACATACTGAGAGGTCGCGTTTCATTATTTTAAAGGTTTTTGGCCCCCTGAATTCGAATTTGACCTTGAATTTGCGCTATCTTATTAAGTTTTTGATATATTAATTTATGTTAAATATCTCAAAAACCTGACGCGATAGAGCAATTTAAAGTCCAGATTCGGATTCAGCGCGCCAAAAAACTTTAAAAATAATGTACATGACTTCTTATGATAAATTTATTTTTTTTGCCTGGGTTACCTGAACGGTGATTTCCGGCAAAATCTTAATTTTATTTTTTAAAAAAATGATCACAACTCTGTTAATTCTTACCTTATTTTTCCAGAATAAAGTTCGTCGTATTAAGAATTAAATTTTCTTTAAAAATACGTGTTTAAATATAAAGGTTGTTAAACGAACTATAGCAGAAAAAAATCGATAAACTCGAAAAATTTTCAAAAAATAATAAAAAAATTAGATATTATAAAAAAAATCAATAGATATCTTTCTTATATGTGTAGACCAATTCACATACATGGAAAGCCCTATCCTTCTTCTATCTAAAACAATTAAAAAATTTAAAATCGGTTGAAAATTTTCTGAATTACACAAGGTTTAGTGAGCAAAGTCCCAAAAAAAAAATTTTTTGACAATAACTCTAAAATTTGAGGTTGTCTGGCATGTTTAATGGGCATTTTTGTGATCTACTCGACAAAACCAACAACCTATACCATGTTACATCAGAAGTATTTTTTCTCTGTAGCACAGTGTTAGAAGATCAATAAAAGTGCTAAAGCACTCTTTTTTTAACCTACTATTTTTCAAAATCTTATTTTTCGCTAGAGGAGAAGATTAAAATTTCAAATTTCTAAGGTCATAATTTTAGGAGATCGAAAGAGTACCAAAACATATTTTTTACCTTTTTTAAAGCTCTTAGAACTTAAAATTATTTGTTTCTAATCGATCTCAGAATCTGAACCTTTTCCTACAGAAAAAATGTGTCAGAACTTGAAGAAGAAACGAAGAAATGTCTCAGAATATGAGATCTTTTTTATACGAAAAATGTCACTGAATTTGAGTCTGTTTCGATGCGAAAAACGTATTAGTCAACGAAAAATGTCTCAGAATCTAAGACCTTTTCAGAGATTTATAGGAACTTCAAAATTTCAAAAAGTTTCTCGGAAATATCAGAATCTGACACTTTTTCTATGGAAAAAAATATCACAGACTTTTAGACTTTTTCTATAGGAAAAAAAATCAGAATCTGAGACTTGTTCTACTTATAGAAAAATATATCAGAATCTAAGACATTTTTTATAGCAAAATTTCTGAGAATCTGATTTTTTTCCAATGTTTCATAATCTTAGACTTTTTCTTCAGGAAAAATGTCTCAGCATCTGAGACTTTATGTGTAGGAAAAACGTTTTATTTCTATAGGAAAGTGTCTCAGAGTCTAAGACTTTTTTAATACGAAAAATATTGCAGAATCTAAGACCTTTTCTATCCGAAAAATATATTACAATCTGAGACTTGTTCTTACAAAAAATGTATCTGAATCTGAGATTTTTTCTATATAAAAAATGTTTAGAATCTGAGACTTTCTATACGAAAACTGTCTAAGAATCTGAGCTTTTTCTTTACGAAAAATGTCTCAGAATCTGAGACTTTTTTTTACAATAAATGTCTCAGAGTCTGAGACTTTTTTATACGTAAAATATTTCAGAATCTGAAACTTTTTTAACGAAAAATTTCTCAGAATCTTAAACTTTTTTATACATACTAGCTGGCCCGGTCCGCGTTGCTGGCCCAAATATAAGATCAGTGTTATATTTCGTCTCGCTTGAAATATATAGCCCTGCAAAAAATGTAATGAATTTCTTGGCTTAGAAAAATCTGTGGGCGTGGTATTAAAAAACCGATTAGGCAGATAATCATCTTCAAATTATATTTTAGGAACTAAAAAATACCATGTCTTCGACTTTGCGAACTGAACAAATTTTAAACTTCTTTAGTATCATTACGAACAACACAAAAATAAATTACGCATATCCTTCGTTGTTATCGTTTCTTTTCCCCCGAATTTTTCCATTTTTCCGGGATACTTTTAATAAAGTTTTCCCGAATTTTCCATTTTTCAGGGGCACTTTTTTCTATTTCTTTTCTATTTTCTTAAATAGCTAATTAGAACTATAATTAACATAAAAAATCGGTCCGGTCATTAATAGTCGACATATTTAGACAAAAGAGGGCGTTAAAATGTGTGTGGTAAGTTAAACTTGTACATATGTTAACAATACTCAAAGGCTTAAATCATTTGTACCAAGTTTAAGCTGAATCCTTAAATGTTGGATTACTCAATGCTCCGTTATAAAATAGCTATCCGTTAAATTTAACTTTTTCATACAAATTCATGTTAAATCGGCAGTTAGCAGCTAACTTTTCATTAAGTAATCCGCCCTAAGAAATATATTTTTTAATATAGCGAATTAGAGTAATAATTAATTTTAGATACATTGAAAAAAGTGGGCGAGGACAGTTTTTCTTTCCGAACAATTATATGGACTAATACGAACACTTAATACAAAAAATTGGCCAAATCGGTCCAGGCGTACTCAAGTGTTGCAAGTTTTAAGGATATTGAAAAATGTGGGCTTTGAAGTGGGGGAGGACAATAATTATTTCCGTAAAAGCCTTACTTGGACTATAATGATCATTAAGGAAACAATTTACCAAATCAGGGTAGTCGTTCTCCGATTTTAGATGTATTGAAAAAAGTGGGAGTGGACAATTTTTCTTTTCGTAAAAACCTTAGTTGTACTATCACGAACATCAACAAATACTATAATCTTGCCGTTCTTCTCTTATAGATTTATCGAAATAAAGGCGGGCGTGAAAAATTTTTATTTCCGTTTAAACCTATGACGAACATTAAAAAAAAAAAATAGTCAAATCGATCTAGCCGTTCTCCGATTTTATATATACGGAAAAAGCGGCATAAAAGTGGGCGTGATTAATTTATTTTCCAAAAAAAAAAACCAAAGACGAACATTTAAAAAACATATTATCCAAATCGGTCAGTTCTCAAGTGATGCTATTACCAACGAACATTTGATTTTTATTTATATTTTATTATTCTATATTTTATTTTTCTATAGAGAAAATTTTAAATATATCGAAAAAAAGAGTGGGTGGACAACTTTTCTTACCGTAAACACGTTATTTGAATTTAACCAACTCGGTCCATCCATTCAAATGTGGGCGTAGAAATGGAAAATTGTTCTTTCCGAAAAACCTTAGTTGGACTATAACGAACATTAAAAACAAAATAAGTCAAATTGATCTAGCCATTCCATGACTTAAAATATATATATCGGGAAAAGTGAGCGTAAAAGTAGGCGTGGACAATTTTTTTCTCTTAAAATCGGTCTAGCCCTTATAGTTCCTTCCATACATAGAAAAAAGTGGGCGTGGTTAATTTTACTATCCGTAAATACCTCAGTTAAATTATGGGGAAAAATTAGTGGCAGTGGTCAATTTCTTTTTTCGTAAAAACCAAAGTTGGAATATGAAGAATATTCATTAAAAAAAAATAGTCTAATCGGTCCAGCCCTTCTCAGATCTTACATAAATTAAAAAAAAGTGGTCGTAAAAGTGGGCGTGGTCGATTTTTCTTTTAGTAAAAACTTAAACTGGATTACTACGATCATTTTAATAAAAAATTGTCCAAATCGGTGCAGCCGTTTTCTGATTTTAGATAAATCGAAAAAAGTGGGCGTAAAAGTGGGCGTGGTCAAATTTTCTTTACGTAAAAACCTAAGTTGGACAATGACGAACATTTCAAAAAAAAAATTGTTCAAATCGGTTCAGCCGTTCTCAACTGATGCTGTTACCAACGAACGACAATTGATTTTTATTTATATAGAAATGCGAAATTTTCATGAGGTCGGGGCTCTAGGCACGTTCCCTAATGGGTTAAAAAATTATTAAAACGGTAATGCCTACGTTCCAAACTTCAAATTTCTAGGCTTATTATTTATGGATGTATAAAAAGTTACAAACTACACTTTTTTACCCCCCTAGGATCGTAATTTTAAATAGAGTTGTGTCGTTCACGAACGAACTAGTTCAATTGAACTATTCACTTAACTGAGAAGTTTATCTAGTTCGTTCATTTCAGCTCTTTTATGTATTTTCATTCATTCACCTCAATTGGTCATAACTTCATTTTGATCTTTCAGTTCGGTCGTTAATCGACTTGAAATCTGAAACTTAAGCATCTTTTGTCAAAAGGACGAAGCCTATTGAAATCGGAAAAAAATTGGTCCATGTTAAGGCCTAGCCCCTATACAAACGCCCACTTAAATGATTCTAATACCCGTGTTATAGTAGATATCGTTCTGATATATAGCAGGTGATCTTCCAACTTTTGAAGGAATCGGAGTAGTCCTTCTTGTAGTCCCCATACAAACACCACCCTCCCGAAATTTATACAATTCCCTCAAAATTCATGAAAATTGAAAATCTTTGATTAAAATTTTATTTGTAGGTGTTAAACGTGTACTTAGGTTAACTTATCAAATCTGACTATAAGTGGACCATTTCTGGACTTAGTTGCCCATATGAAAATTTCGACCGATATTCAGTAAAATCGGTCTATTGGCAACAAAATATAAACCAATTCCACTAAAATTTGGTATGTGAGTGTTTTCTACACTAATTAAAGGTCTAACAGAATATAGATCCAATCGGTCCATGTTTGGACTTGGGACCCATTTTCCGAAAATCACTGGTGTAGGATATCATATGGTCGGTCTTGACCGACTATAACTTTCTTACTTGTTTTCGTTAAATAGTATTAAAGAACTACATTTAAAGAAAACTATGAACTATTTATAAGTAAATGAACTAAACTTTTTTTATTCAAAGTTAAGAAAATTTTTCGAATATTCCAATTGTAATTCGTAAAAGATCAATTGTAATTCGTAAAAGATCAATTGTAATTCGTAAAAGATCAATTGTAATTTGAAAAAGATCAATTGTAATTCGAAAAAGATCAATTGTAATTCGTAAAAGATCAATTGTAATTCGAAGATTCCATTTGTAATTCGTAAGAGATCAATTCTAATTCGTAAAAGATCAATTGTAATTCGAAAAATATCAATTGAAATTCGAAAAAGATCAATTGTAATTCGTAAAAGAGCAATTGTAATTCGTAGAAGATCAATTGTAATTCGTAAAAGATCAATTGTAATTCGTTAAAGATCAATTGTAATTCGTAAAAGATCAATTGTAATTCGTAAAAGATCAATTGTAATTCGTAAAAGATCAATTGTAATTCGAAAAAGATCAATTGTAATTCGTAAAAGATCAATTGTAATTCGTAAAAGATCAATTGTAATTCGAAGATTCCAATTGTAATTCGAAAAACATCAACGAATTTCCATTGATAACACTGTGCTACAAAAAACACAAAATCGAATATACTTTTGAAATGAGGTAGTTAAGGTTGTAAGTCTCGTAGAAAAAATCACAAAAATCCCCATCAAACTTGCCAGACACCCTCAAATTTTAAAGTTATTGTCAAAAAACGTTGTTTTGGGACTTTTCTCACTAAACGACGTTTAACTTAAAAAGCTTTCCACCGATTTTAAATTTTTTAACTGTTTTGGATAGAAGAAATATAGGGCTCTTTATGTGTGTGAATTGGTCTATACATTTAAGAACGATATGTATAGATTTTTTTCAACAATATCTAATTTTTTTGTTATTTTTTGAAAATTTTATCGATTTTTTTTTGCTATAGTTCGTTCAACAATATTTTTATTTATAAACGTATGTTACAAAACCTTTTAACATTTTTTTCCCATTACTGTCTGTGATGCCACCTCAGCTAGCTCGAACTTCGGCGTGGAATTCCCAACCCGCAAACACAAACACCAAAAAAGGTTTCAACAATAAAACCTAACATTTTTATACTAACTCTCACTGACTAAATTAAAACTCTAATTAAAAATTCACTTTGACCGATGAAACCACAAAATATAAGACATAAACCTGGGACAGATGAAATTTCCCGTAAATGCTTGCCCTACCCAACCATGGTCATCATATGGACATCTAGATGACCCCATTTCATCAACCAACAACTCACCTTTAAATCTTCTTTATACCATACTTATCCACATCGAACCACTGTACCTGAAATCCCTAACAACACAAAATTAGCAACACATATTATTTCAATTTAAAATTTCAAAACATTATTTATTAAGAGATAATATTAAAACTAAAACTACACAAAATAAAAACTTAAAACTATAGTGGCGGAAAAAAATTTGTATTAAAAAAAAATATATAAGATTACAAAAAAAAAATTAAAAACTAACAAAAAAAATAAAAATCTTAAAATTTCTAAAAATATTGAAAATTCTCTTACAATAATCTCAAAATGGAGATATATCAATAGCCTGCTTAACACTGGTTTTGGGGGCGATTTATCGCAAATGAAATTTGTATTAAACAAAAAAAATTTAAATATTTACGAACGGTTACTTTTTCTGAACCAAACTTATATTGGGAAAATTTTTACTTTTTTATTGCAAAAACAAAATTATTTATTTTACGCTTCCTCTGTCTTTGTAGACAGAGAAAACTATGTCAAATTTTAACTTGAGTAAAATTTGGCTAGATTTCCCTTCTATACTTTAAATATTTGAAGCTTTTTAGCACAGCTTTTGGCTTCAATTTTAATAAAAATAAATCTTAATTTTTTTTTTCACTTAACTTTTGGTCAAAAAATACAAACTTATTAATGCCTAAAAAAAAACACTAACTACACACAAAAATTACAAAATGAAGGACCGAACTACTTGACCATATATGGCAAAAATTTTTCTCTTATATGATGTTTTTATCGCTTTTCAAAATCGGTTTTATTCTATTTTTCCTATTTCCTAAAAGAGCTCTTTGAAGAAATTAGTTTTTTTTCTTTTTTTGGGCCTCCAAAAATTATAATGCCCTTTTTTCGCGGCCAATTTATAATAAAAAAAATCGCTAGGTCCTCCTCACAAAATTCACTATTTTCTAAAAAAAAATTAAGATTTATTTTTATTAAAATTGAAGCCAAAAGCTGTGCTAAAAAGCTTCAAATATTTAAAGTATAGAAGGGAAATCTAGCCAAATTTTACTCAAGTTAAAATTTGACATAGTTTTCTCTGTCTACAAAGACAGAGGAAGCGTAAAATAAATAATTTTGTTTTTGCAATAAAAAAGTAAAAATTTTCCCAATATAAGTTTGGTTCAGAAAAAGTAACCGTTCGTAAATATTTAAATTTTTTTTGTTTAATACAAATTTCATTTGCGATAAATCGCCCCCAAAACCAGTGTTAAGCTGGCTATTGATATATCTCCATTTTGAGATTATTGTAAGAGAATTTTCAATATTTTTAGAAATTTTAAGATTTTTATTTTTTTTGTTAGTTTTTAATTTTTTTTTTGTAATCTTATATATTTTTTTTTAATACAAATTTTTTTCCGCCACTATAGTTTTAAGTTTTTATTTTGTGTAGTTTTAGTTTTAATATTATCTCTTAATAAATAATGTTTTGAAATTTTAAATTGAAATAATATGTGTTGCTAATTTTGTGTTGTTAGGGATTTCAGGTACAGTGGTTCGATGTGGATAAGTATGGTATAAAGAAGATTTAAAGGTGAGTTGTTGGTTGATGAAATGGGGTCATCTAGATGTCCATATGATGACCATGGTTGGGTAGGGCAAGCATTTACGGGAAATTTCATCTGTCCCAGGTTTATGTCTTATATTTTGTGGTTTCATCGGTCAAAGTGAATTTTTAATTAGAGTTTTAATTTAGTCAGTGAGAGTTAGTATAAAAATGTTAGGTTTTATTGTTGAAACCTTTTTTGGTGTTTGTGTTTGCGGGTTGGGAATTCCACGCCGAAGTTCGAGCTAGCTGAGGTGGCATCACAGACAGTAATGGGAAAAAAATGTTAAAAGGTTTTGTAACAGTAAATGGCGCCCAATCGAAAGCAAGGAAAGATCCATCCAAATAAATAGCCCAAATTGTCCCAAAGTGCATGGAGCCTTTGGGCAACTATTCGCCAAATCACTAGCGTCTTAATCGAAGGAATGATTAAATGCACTAGGAGGATTAGGGACTTCAAATTTCAGAATAATTTATATTTTTTTTTATTTTTTTTGCAGTGAAATTTCATTATATCCTAACCGGAAATGAGAGTTAGTTTGTATAATGATAATTTCCAGAATAAGGGAAATATATCATTGTGTCCTAATCGTCAAATATGGAATTAGTTTGCATAATGATATTTTCAAAAAGTTAAATTGATTGTCTAGTCCTAAATCAACAAAGAAGTTTAGTTTGCTAGATAAGAAATTTTTTTTAGAGTTCATTATAGGGGATTTGTTTGTGACCTAACCAGAAAAGAGTTAGTTTGCATAAACAAGTCGAATAAATTTATAGCATAGGGAACCACAAAATATAGAAAAAGGAAAATGCGTCAAAAATAAAAAAAAAGATACCAACAACCAACCGGAAATAGATCCACGGGTCGAGAACACCACTGTACATGGAATCCCGTATGTGTTATATTGAATTTGAATCGTTTTTGTTTTGTGTATTTTATGTTGTATATTTTGTGTAATTTGTGTTTATCATACATTTTTTTTTAATACATATAAATTTTCCAAAAATATATTTATAAATTTACATTGATACTGAGCGTATAGAACCCTGTTTGAAAATCCTTAAATTGGAATGAAATAAAGAAAATTTTCTTTTTAAATTAATTTACATAAATTGAAGATTTTTTTTCTGGAATTTTAGGATAGACTTCATTCCATTTCTTTAGTCAGATTTTCATAGATTAAAATTTGAATACAATCTTTAAATTTTTTTTTGCAATTTTTGAGAGGAAAAATATAAAGTTTTTTTTTTTTTGATTTTTGAAAACATAAATTTTTCTAATAAATTTCTAACGTTTAATAAAATAGAGAATTCAGTTAAAACAATCCAAATAGTCGGCTTTTTGATTTTCGGTATTGTATTATTTTTATCCTTATTTGGTCTGCTTATCAAAAATCATCAGATTTAATCATGGTGGTACCTAAAACGGATAAAAAGAATAAAAAAGACAATAAGACTGAAAAGTCTGGTTCAGGAGACAAAAACGATAGTATTGTAGATATGTCGCAAACTATTATCAATACTGGTACCGGTGAAACAGCATCCAGTGTTTCTCAAACGACTTTTGGAAGGCCACCGAGAGAGGACAATACTGACTTACAACAACAAACTACTTCTAGTACCACATCTGCAAACATAAATCCAATTACTCCTACCGTTCAGCAGCCTCTTTTAGGGTTACAAACTCCTTATATAGGACCTCATACTGGTGCTATAAGGAAAACTAGGACTAATCAAACACAGAGGCAAACACCTCAGACTGGTCCAGGGATTTACAATTTTCCACCACCACCTGTACAATTAGCTTCTTATACAGGAGCAAATATGAATGTCAACCCAGGGTTCGCTGGAATCCAGCAAGTTCCATTTTTGCAAATGCCACCATTACAACCAAACTTAGGTTACGGTATAGCTAATAATCCGGCAGAATCCACATCTTTTTTCAGAAATTTGATATCCGAGTCGAATGAGGAATTTCGAAATAATATTGAAGGTAGAATTGACAGAAAAATTGAGAACAGCCTGAAATTAGGGTTTGCTGAACTTTTAAACGAGGTTAAGAAATTGAATCTTAATAATTCAGGTCATCAAAGTGCTGAAGCTTCAATCGCAACTAGTGGGAGAAATATAGATCCATATCAGGAAAGAGATAGGGAACAAATTGATAGACGAAGGTTAGATTTTCATGGTTTTTCGGAAAATGGGGATAGTTTGAGCTTGAGTAGTCAGAATCGTAGACGTGAGCGTGAAGAAGTGCCACAAGTAGAAAATACAAACAGAAGACCTGAGCGTGAGCAAACTCCACCAGTGCAAAACCGATATCAACGACGTGAACCTGAAGATTTAGCACCACTTGAAATTGAAGAAGATCGTAACCTTCTACGAGCTGTTGAAAGACATAAAATTTTTATCGATAAGTGGGACCTTAATTTTGATGGCAATGCTGATCATCTATATGTGGAAGATTTTATTTTTCGAATTGAACATCTACAACGCCAACATGGATGCTCGTGGTCGATGATTATGAGAGATTTTCATCGTCTTCTAAAGGGTGAAGCTAAAGATTGGTTTTGGTTGATTCTACAGACCAAGGAAATTCGAAAATGGAACGATTTAAAACACGCACTTTTGCAGGAGTATAAAAGTAATAGAAGCCCTTATGAGTTTATGAGAGATTTAGAAGAACGCCGTCAAAAACCAGGAGAAACTATAGACTCGTATTTCCATGCCATGAAACGTCTAAGATCTCGTCTCAAGTCTCCTTTACCCGAATATGAGATGATAAGAATTTTGAAAAGAAATTTACGTGCAGGTCTGGGAAAAACACTCTACTCCATGAATATATATTCGGTTGAACAACTCCGGGATGAGTGCCATGCGCTAGAAGATAATTTTGAAAATGTGAGAGACAATAGACCAAATAATGAGAGAAGAGACATACGACCAGCAAATGAAAGAAGACCAGCAAACAATCCTCCACCTCGTTTTAACCAGCCAAGACGACAAGTAGATGAAATAGTTGAGCAAGATGAAAATGAAGTCGAGTATGAATTGGATGAAGTTAGGTACAATAGACCAGCGGTGAACAATAATCGACCCAACTCCAATAATAATCGATCAAATGCTAATGCAGCTAATAGGCCGGAGATGATTTGTTGGAATTGTCGCGAAGCGGGACACACCTACAAAAAGTGTACGGCTAAACGAACAATATTCTGTTATAATTGTGGAAAGATTGGTGAATACTCTCCTACATGTTCGAATTGCTCGGAAAACGCACAAAGGAGTGTGACAAAGACGGGAGAATCACGCTCTTCGCAGACTCCCGAAAAATCTTAAGCGAAAAATCAACCCAAACTGATAATACTGATGATCCACAAAATTATAAGGAAACAGCAAAAGTAATAAGGGTAATGAAAAATTTAGATAGAAAAAAATTAGGCAAAGAAAAATCAAAAGACTTAGAACAGATACATGAAAACTTATTGCAAAACGATCAAAAGATGAGTAGGTCATATGAAAGTAGATTAGAAAATTATAATCGAGTAAGAAACAGAATTTTTAATGAAGAACCATCAAATAATAAATTGGATAAGGTTTTAAAAACAAGAAATAGGTTTAAAGATAAGAAATCTGTTTTTCAAGATATCAATGAATCAGTACGTAGGTGTAGTGCCGTAACAGGGGAAGAAAAAAATGATCCGAGAGCTTTTGTAGAAGTTAAATTTGGTAATATTGTAATAAAAGGATTGTTAGACTCAGGGGCGTCGATAAGCTTGCTTGGTAAAAATTGTGCGGAAATTTTAAGTAAATTAGATGTGGAAATAGTACCTCTTTTTTCTGATATAAGGACAGCAGGTGGAAAAAAAATATTCTGTGCTGGGAAAAATAAAGGTACCAGTTCAATTTAAAGATAAGGAAAAAGAAATACAATTTTACTTGTGCCCTGATCTTATTCAAGAAGCCTATTTAGGCGTAGACTTTTGGGAAAAGTTTGAATTGGCACCGGATATTTTTCCAGTTGAGGAATTAAGTCCAGAACAGTTGAAGGAGAATTTTCCACTACAGCTTAATGACGTACAACAACATTCACTTACTCAAGAACAGCAAAAAAAGTTAGAAAAAGTAAAAGCGTTGTTTCAAACGTATGAACAAAATGGTCTAGGAAAAACAGATTTAGAAATGCATAAAATTGAGTTAGTAGAAGGGGCTGTTCCAATTAAGGATAGATATTATCCTGTATCTCCTGCAGTTCAGGAATTAATTTACTCTGAAGTAGATGAAATGCTTAGACTAGGGGTAATCGAGGAGAGTAACAGTCCATGGAGTAGCAGAAGCACATTGGTTCGAAAACCAGGAAAGAATAGGTTATGCCTGGATGCCAGAAAGCTAAACGAACGGACAGTAAAGGACGCTTATCAATTACAAAATATTGAAGGCATTTTAAGCCGCCTGGACGAAACACATTACATAAGTAGTGTGGACCTAAAGTTTGCTTTCTGGCAAATCCAGTTAGAGGAAAAGTCACGAGCCTACACAGCCTTTACTATACCAGGTCGGCCGCTTTACCAATACGTTGTAATGCCTTTTGGATTATGCAACGCGGCGCAAAGGCTGTGTAGACTCATGGACAAAGTTATCCCGGAAAGGTTAAAGTCGAATATTTTTGTATACTTGGACGATTTATTGGTCATTTCAGCGGATTTTGAAAGCCATTTAAAATTATTAAGGGAAGTCGCTGATTGTTTGAAAAAAGCTAACCTTACTATAGGAATGAATAAGTCTAAATTTTGTTTTAAGGAAATAAAATATCTCGGATTCATTGTAGGTGGGGGTGTCATGAGGACTGACCCAGAAAAAGTAGAGGCAATCAAATTAATACCAATTCCGAAATCAGTAAAAGAAATTAGAAGTTTCCTAGGAACCGCAGGATGGTATCGTCGGTTCATTCGTGACTTTTCGACAATGACTGCACCTTTAACGGACTTAATAAAAAAAGGAGTAAAATTCCAAATCACAAAAGAGGTTATTGAAAGTTTTAATCAATTAAAACAAGCCCTTACTTCTGCACCCCTGTTAGCTCACCCTGATTTTAAAAGAAGATTTTTTGTCCAATGTGATGCGTCCAGCTACGGAGTAGGTGCGGTTCTCTTCCAAAGAGACGATGAGAATAATGAGAGACCGATTGCTTTCTTCTCACAAAAGCTCAACGCTGCCCAGAAGAACTACAGCGTTACTGAGAAGGAGTGTTTGGCGGCGGTATTAGCGATTAAAAGGTTCAGACCATATATTGAACTTATGCCTTTCACCGTTATAACTGACCATGCAAGTCTTAAGTGGCTTATGTCACTAAGGGATTTAAATGGCCGGTTGGCACGGTGGGCTATCCAGTTGCAAAGTTTCGACTTTGATATAGAACACCGTAAAGGGTCTGAAAATATTGTCGCCGATACTCTTTCCAGAGCTTTGGAGGAAATTGATTTGACTCCCAAGGATATATTAGGATTTGAAACAAATGAATTTGAATCCGAAGAATACAAATCTTTGATAGAAACTGTTAATCGGAATCAGGAAAAATTACCTGACCTAAAAGTTGAGAAAGATTTGGTGTTTAAGAAAAACAATTTACCATCTGATATGAACGAACTTGATGAATTCCAATGGAAATTATGGATACCAAGTTCCTTAACACACACCTTAATACGAAAAGCTCATGAACCAGTCAACAAAGCTCATGGCGGAATAAACAAAACTCTTTACTCTCTGCGAATGAAATATTACTGGCCAAATATGGTAATTCAAGTCAGGAATTTTTTGAATCAATGCACTACCTGCAAAGAATGTAAATCTACAAACAAAAGGCTAATGCCAGAAATCGGTAACGAAGTTATAACCGACAGGCCATTTCAAAAGATTTACATCGATTTTCTAGGAAAATATCCCCGATCCAAGAAAGGCAACGCGTATATATTCATTGTGGTAGACCACCTAACTAAATTTGTGTTTTTAAAAGCGATGAAGGAGGCTACATCAGCAAATGTAATTAGGTTTTTAGTGGACCAAGTGTTCCATGACTTTGGAGTACCTGAAACCATACATTCTGACAACGGTCAGCAATTTGTTTCAAAAGAATTTAAGCGAATGGTAACCGACTACAAAATAAACCATATGAGAACAGCGGTGTATTCCCCACAATCAAACGCGGCAGAAAGAGTAAACCAAAGTGTTTTGGCAGCAATAAGAACCTATTTACAAACAGACCACCGAGAGTGGGATCTAAATTTACCCCATATCGAAACAGCCTTGAGGACTGCAATTCATTCAGCAACTGGTACTAACCCATTTTTTGCTTTATTTGGTCATAATATGTTCACTTTAGGGTCAGATTATAAATTGGCAAGAGAATTAAAGGCACTAGATGATACGGATTTTATAACTTTAGAAAAGAATGATAGGATTAGATTGATAAGAGACCGAATCAAAGAGAATATTCATAATGCCTACGAGAAAAGCGCTCTAAGGTATAACAAAGGTGCAAGAGTAATCAGGTTTGTACCTGGACAGGAAGTTTTCAAAAGAAACTTTCCGGCCAGTAGTTTTAAAAACAGCATTAATGCAAAATTTTGCCGGAAGTTTACAAAATGTAGAATTTTAAAGGTGCTAGGGAACAACATGTATGAGATAGAATCATTAAATGGTATACCACTAGGAGTGCACCATGCTAAAGATATTAAGCAATGAAAAAAAAGAGGGAATGTGCAATACGGGGTTATCAACTGACTATACTTAGATTTAATATTTTTTTTAATTGTGCAATACATATTACCATATTTTTTTTGTGCAATATTAGGCTAAGTATACCAGTGAGAGTCCAGTTTTTCTTTTATAATTATACAAATTTCCGTGATTGTACCCTTTTTTTTTAGATTTATACACCTTTTTTTTAAAAATTCAATGTTTAATGTTTATACCGTGTCCCAAGTACCTGAAAAGACATTTTAAATTTACACAAAGTAATTAAGATCATTTTATATGAATATTAAAAATACTTCCCTAATTCATGACATCTTTCTTAGAACAGTGATATAAACAATTTTCTTAAATGAAGGTCCATTTTTTTAGTTATTGCCCGGCTAACTCGTTTTATGGTTGAAGACGTGGGTGTAGCCTACGTTGGGCGCTTGCCAAATTTAACAATTATTTTTTTTACAAAATTCGCGAGAACCACCCATCACACTGTTGTTTCCGCAACAAGTTTAGTAACCTCAGAGTTTTGTTGAGGGTGGATTTCGGTGGATTTTGGGGATTTTCAGTTGACGAATTTGGGACAAGAGGCAAACTGATAATCTGGCATCACCATAGTGTCTTGGCTAATTGGGAACAGTATACTGGTTGTGGTTGAATGGGAATGGTATACTGGTTATCGCAATAAAGAAAAAAAGGCATAGCATACTTTGGGGAGGATGGTTAAGTAAAGTTAATGCATTGTTTTTGTTTTGTATACCAGATTATTTTTTTGTCTATTCTACCGCCATGATAAACCAACATACATATATATATATGTATTGTTGTTGGTAACTTTTTTCGCTGATTTTTTTATACGTTTATATTAATGCCGATGATTTTCTTATTTTTTTTTAAGGGAAACTAATAACAATTTTCTGAAAATAGATATTTAATAATTCAAGGGGGTAGAAATTGAAAAATAATTGACCTGGGGTATTTTTGTTGTTATTGCGAATTTTTTTTTTTTGCGTCTTCATCTTCTTTATGTATTTTTTTTTTTTGGTTTACTTCATTTAATTGTTGTTCGTATTGTTTGTTTGCTTATTTGTGTTATATTTTTCGTTGTGTTATTTATGTTTGCTCGTAATATAATTTTGTTTTAGGTTTTTTATTTTGTAGCTTGGTAATTTTTCTAGTTTTAGTTAATTTTTAATAAAATAATTTTTTTGTATGTGCTGCCGGCTTGCGATCAAAATGTGCAAGCACTGGAAGTCCATTCTGGAAAATTGTTGTTTTTGTTTTCTCACATGTTTCGTTTATCCGTGCAGTGTTGTAAAAAAGGGTAAACAAAAGTAGTTGCCACTGAAACAGTGTGGGAAAGAAAATTAGTATTGTTGAAGAGAATTAATTTTCTCTTACCGATTATTTTGAAAACAAGTTATTCGGGAAATTTACGAAAATTTTCAAGGCCAAAGAGCATTGTGCATTGACCCTATGTATGTTTTATATTTGTTTCGGTAAATTATTTTTTTTTCGTAGATTTTGTTAGTAGCAAATTGCAGTAAAGTTTTATGTATTTTATGTATTTTGTTTTTAAGTATTGGCGGCTTAAAATAAAATTTGTATGACCATTATTATTAAATCAGAGTCAGAACTGAACAGAACTTGCAACGCTTGCGAGAAAGTTAAACTTTATTAAATCAAAGAAAGTGCAAAGTCCATAAAATTAAATAGTGTGTGAAAAAAATTCAAGACAAAGTACCCAAAATAACCTGCAATTCTATAAGGACATTCATCTGCAGGAAAGAGGAAGGATTCAGCCAGGATTTTAGGAGCAATTTAACCAATATTCGAGGAAGATTTTTAGTTGATTTTTATACGATCTAAGCCAGATTTTTCTTATAAAAAACAGTAAGTTAAATAAATTTTTAAAGAATAGTGAAATTATATATTGAGTGGATTTTAAGACAAAATGGTGTATATGTATAATTTATAGTGTGGTCAGAATTTACCGTGGAGGAGAAAAAGGAAGATGACAATTATTTAAAATCCATCCAGATTTAACGGACTCTTGGCCACAGGAATATATTTTTTATAAAGAAAAAGGTAACCGTCAATTTTTTTTAAATTTTCTTATTGGTGCGAAAAAAATAGTGGCAACTCAATTAGGAATTCCGGATAAGTGATATTCTAAACACCTCCTAATAGTGAAGTAAATTTCCATTGCACAAAATTGCAACCTTGGATTTTAAAGAGAGTTTAAATTCCCTTCATTTAAATTATACCACTTAAGTTTGTAAAAAAAAAAAAAAGCCTGGTAACGAACCATTTTGTTTTTCGGATAACTGTTATACATTTTAGTTATTTGCAAGTTAAAAGAAAAAAGGCAGATATTCCGAACCTTTTTTTTTTGTGGACCCATATTAAAAAAGACAAAAGAGTTATATTTTTGTTAGTGGCGTAATTTTGTTTAAATTTAAGTATTTTACTGATTTTTTTTTGTGACGTTATTTTTTTTAGTGGCAGTTTTTGATTTTTGACATTTTTTTTTAGAAAATAGTGAATTTTGTGAGGAGGACCTAGCGATTTTTTTTATTATAAATTGGCCGCGAAAAAAGGGCATTATAATTTTTGGAGGCCCAAAAAAAAGAAAAAAAACAAATTTCTTCAAAGAGCTCTTTTAGGAAATAGGAAAAATAGAATAAAACCGATTTTGAAACGCGATAAAAACATCATATAAGAGAAAAATTTTTGCCATATATGGTCAAGTAGTTCGGTCCTTCATTTTGTAATTTTTGTGTGTAGTTAGTGTTTTTTTTTAGGCATTAATAAGTTTGTATTTTTTGACCAAAAGTTAAGTGAAAAAAAAAATTAAGATTTATTTTTATTAAAATTGAAGCCAAAAGCTGTGCTAAAAAGCTTCAAATATTTAAAGTATAGAAGGGAAATCTAGCCAAATTTTACTCAAGTTAAAATTTGACATAGTTTTCTCTGTCTACAAAGACAGAGGAAGCGTAAAATAAATAATTTTGTTTTTGCAATAAAAAAGTAAAAATTTTCCCAATATAAGTTTGGTTCAGAAAAAGTAACCGTTCGTAAATATTTAAATTTTTTTTGTTTAATACAAATTTCATTTGCGATAAATCGCCCCCAAAACCAGTGTTAAGCAGGCTATTGATATATCTCCATTTTGAGATTATTGTAAGAGAATTTTCAATATTTTTAGAAATTTTAAGATTTTTATTTTTTTTGTTAGTTTTTAATTTTTTTTTTGTAATCTTATATATTTTTTTTTAATACAAATTTTTTTCCGCCACTATAGTTTTAAGTTTTTATTTTGTGTAGTTTTAGTTTTAATATTATCTCTTAATAAATAATGTTTTGAAATTTTAAATTGAAATAATATGTGTTGCTAATTTTGTGTTGTTAGGGATTTCAGGTACAGTGGTTCGATGTGGATAAGTATGGTATAAAGAAGATTTAAAGGTGAGTTGTTGGTTGATGAAATGGGGTCATCTAGATGTCCATATGATGACCATGGTTGGGTAGGGCAAGCATTTACGGGAAATTTCATCTGTCCCAGGTTTATGTCTTATATTTTGTGGTTTCATCGGTCAAAGTGAATTTTTAATTAGAGTTTTAATTTAGTCAGTGAGAGTTAGTATAAAAATGTTAGGTTTTATTGTTGAAACCTTTTTTGGTGTTTGTGTTTGCGGGTTGGGAATTCCACGCCGAAGTTCGAGCTAGCTGAGGTGGCATCACAGACAGTAATGGGAAAAAAATGTTAAAAGGTTTTGTAACACGTATTCTTAAAGAAAATGTAATTGTGAATACGATGAGCTTTATGCCAAAAAAATCGAATAACAATTGACATAGTTGTTATAATTTTTCTAAAAAATAAAAATAAAGTTTTGCATGAAATTGCCGTTCGGACAACCCAGGCAAAAAAAAAAAATAAACGAATCATACTGAGAAGTCGCGTATCATTATTTTAAAGGTTTTTGGCCCCCTGAATTCGAATTTGACCTTGAAATTTCGCTATCTTATTAAGTTTTTGATATATCAATTTATGTTTAATATCTCAAAAACCTGACGCGATACAGCAATTTAAAGGCCAGATTCAGATTCAGCGCGCCAAAAACATTTAAAAATGTTGTTCATGACCTCTTATGATAAATTTATTTTTTTTGCCTGGGTTGTGTAAACGGCGATTTCCTGAAAAATCTTAATTTTCTTTTTTGGAAAAATTCCCGAGTAAAAAAGCTTATATATAATTATATATAATTTGATAAAATTTTATAAATTTATATAAAATTATATATAATTATATATAAAATTTTTCTTATTAAAATAGCATTATATATAATTATATATAATTTGATCTGCTTTATATAATTATATATAATTTTATATACATCTTTTTTAATGCGAAAAAAAATAAAATAGCGTATGTATATGCAAATGTTATATTTTTAAACGCTCCAACCACAGTATTAGGGTATACTCACTTTCTCAATCCGTGTTATATCGCATTGAAATATCGGTCTAGGATCCTACACCGAAAAAATTCCCCAGTTAGATAGTTACGAAAATTCTTAGTTGATTTGAAATAAATTTAAAATAACTGGGTTAGTCACGAACAACTGGATTTTCAATTAATTAAAACTATCTATCAGTTACCCTGTTAATAATATTTTTTGATTTGTTTAAAAATTTTAAAAATCAATTTCGTTTTTATAAAAATAAAAAAAAAAAGGAAAAACCCCAAACGGATTTTAATTTTTAAATTGTAAGTTTTATTTTCTAATTTGTGCCTTTTTCTTTATAAACAAATAAGTAATATTTTTTTCCAGATGGAGAATAAATAGATATGTATATGAAAGCAGCATGTGAAAGACTAAAGGAGTAAAATTTGGTGATCTAAAAATGGGACATATGAATCCAAACCCTGGTTTTTTAATGGTTGGTGCAATGTAATACAATACATCTAAATAAAATCTTAAATAAAATAATAATATTTTAAAGTATAAAAAGTATTTTTTTAATGGTCAAATTAAAAGAAAAAAAAAGTTAGCAGTTCCCATTAACAATTTTTATTGATTTACCAGTTATTACCAACTATTTTCAACGATTTTACAAATTTAACTAATATTCTGTTGCCAGTAACTGGAAATTCAGTTGAATTCAAAACTGTTTATAAAATTAGTTACCATCAACCGAGTGAAAACAACTGGGGCTCAGTTAGGTGTATTTTAACTGGGACTTAGTTAAATTCTTAGTAGCCAATAACTGGAAAATTTTTTGGGTGTATAAAGTATTTATACTATTGATCCATGAACAATTCTGATACCAGATACCTAGATAACAAAGGAGAAGACTTTCATGAATTTTCTTTAAATTGGCGTCAATTTGTTAGTGCATATTTTTGCATATTTTGCTAGTATCCTGCTACAAATGCATATTTTTAGGGGTCATATTTTGTATAAAATTTTAGTTTTGGCTAATGATGATAACCATTTTTTTGCGTTTTATTTTTAGGTGAAATGTTATTTAAATAATATTGCAATTTCTTTTATACAAAACTTAGTCCAAATGAGTGGAATGTGTGTACATACTTCCCTTTACCCAGTTATACTTCCCCAAAATGTTTTTATTTTAAATTAATTTTGAAAAAAATGCTGTCAAAAAATTTTCATAAAAAAATCAAATACATTTATTTTTAATTTTTGTTTAAAAACTCCAACATTTTCCAAAAAAAACATAAAAAGTACCAGGAAAATTTGCAAAAAATGTAAGTATGTATAGAGTTTTACCAAAATTTAATGGTTTTAATATTAATTAAAGTTCGTTTCTTGGTTGCAGATTTTTTGTTTCAACATCAGAATTATTCATCAGAAACAAGAGGAATACATGTGGACGTGTTAATGTGGAATTATAAGCTGTTCTTGGGGTGTTTACTAGTTGGATAATTATTCTCCAGCAATTTCACCAACATAGTTTTGTATGTGTGTATATTTAGTGACGTGTTTTTTTTTTCTTTGAAAAAACGGTGGTCTAACAAGGAAGCTAAGTCTTTCATTTAAGATTAAAAAATAATTCAAAATTTTTTGTGTAGTGCCTTTTCTATTTTCATGTGCTTAATATGGGATTGGGACTTAAGAAACTTATTTTTATCCTCATATCAAAAGAACAGCAAAGTCTTTAGAGTCCTTCCATGTTAGATCACTGTTTTTTTTATAATATAAAAAAATCTTTTTAATAATTTCAACTTTAATTTGTCACCCAATTGCTGTTTTCTTTTGTAGTTTGTTATTATTTTTTTTTTTCAATTTTCTATGTTATTTTAATTTATGTACATTTTTTTTAAATATTTTATTTTGTAATAATAATCAATAAAAAAATAAAATAATTGCTGAAATTTTAATTAAAAAAATCAAAAATCGTGGGGGTACGTCATATCTAATTATATAAAATCACATCTTTTTTTATAAAATTATATCAAATTGTATAAAATTAGATATAAAAATTTTTCGGATATAATTTCATAAAATTATATATAATTTTATCAAATTATATATAATTTGATATAATTTTATCTAATTTTATAAAATTTTATCCACCAATTCCTGGATAGAATTATATATAATTTTATCAAATTATATATAATTTTATAAAAGTGGGTTATATCAAATTATATATACCCGAGTAAAAAAGCTTATATATAATTATATATAATTTGATAAAATTTTATAAAATTATATCAAATTATATATAATTATATATAATTTTTTTGTTACTGAAATATCATTATATATAATTATATATAATTTTATCTGCTTTATATAATTATATGTAATTTTATATAATTTTTTTTTTTTTTTGACGCGAGACAAAGAAATATAAACTGATGTTCATGTATATGGAATATTTTTTCATCTCATTTATGTATAAATAATATGATATTAGATTCGCACTGCAAATTAAAAAATGCACTGTTTTTCATAAAAAATCTTTATTTTTACTTTTTTAAATATTTAAATAACTAAATCGTAAGAATTAGGTTTAGGCAAATAAAGTTTTCGACTCTAATAACTTGTTTTATACAATTTATGTTTTCTATTTTAAACATTAAATAGTTGTTTGATTCTTCAACTGGTAAAATATGATCAACTTTGGATTCTGTGCTATTATTGATAAAATACTTGCTTTCGTTAATAAAAAATTGCTGAAGTAAAATAAAACAATCACCATTTACTATGAAAAACAGTCTAATAGATCCATAGTAAGTTGATCCATCTGCATTAATCATTACTGTGAAGCTGTTGGTTTTTATTTTTTTATATAGAGTAGACGTGTAAAGTACATTGTGGATTTCTGCTCTTGAAAAAATGGTTATCTGCCCAATATCGATATTTTCTGATGATAAAAAAGAAATTTCATCATTGTTGAAAATGTAGTCTATGTTTTTACCCAGGAGCACAAAAGGTTTCTTTACGATCACTTCTGACTTGTTGTTTAATAAATGTTTTAATGTAATGGCGGCTTCTATGATTTGTAAATTGTTTATTAGTTCTTGACCCAAGTTATTGTTACCATGTACATTTCTAGCCAGTAAACCATTTTTATCTTCAAACATGAAAGCTGAAGTGGCCCATAATGGACCCCAGCGTTGCACACTTAAAGTCAAATGTAAGAGTTGATGGACGTTGTATGTAAACTCCTCCTCTCCATAAAGATCTTCAATTTTTGAAACGAATACTTTAAGAAGTTGTTCTGCTACTTTTAAATCAGATATAACATTAATTTCTTCTTTCAACATTTTGTAAATTGATGTTACTAACAACATCCAGTGGTCAAAGTAAGGTTTTGGCAAATATTTACTCAAAGCTGGTAGAGAATAGTAAAGCAAAAAGTTATAGAATTCGGTAGCTTTGAAACTAAGAAAATTTTCCAGCGACCGTGGAAGGCGACCAAACGTTTGGGGTGGTTTTATGCTTAATAGAACTTCATCTATTTTATTAATATATTTTTTAATCTTCCAGGGTCCATTTTTTTTGAGCCAAATATTTATGAACTGTTTTACCACACCGAGAAGTACCGAATGCATGAATTCAGGAAGAACACAAGTTGAAATATCAATTTTTGGTATGAGTGAAACTATAGTGTATCCTTTTACACCTTTCATTACCTGTTCATCACATGATTCGGCCTGCAATGCCATTGATGTATTATTTCTCAGCGGCAACATACTTTCATAAGCGTAGACTCTGATTATTTTTTTACCCTCAGCTCTTACGCACCTTTTTGTTTGTATCTCACATACATTACATCCAAACTTCCCGTTAAAATTCAGTATATTCTGAATTAAAGCACGAGCAGGTGCGTCAGCTATAAACAAGGGTGCCGTTATTTTTGATTTATGCTTGAAACCTGAAGTCGGATCAATCCAATCAACACCATCTTCAAAGCACTCACGAATCTTGGTACAAAATGGCTGGAGAAATAAATTCATTGAAGGTTTTATTTTACTGCTACACCAAAGACCAAAAGTAACTATGTTTTTGTAACGTATGTTAGGAGGTAACTCCGCAATCGCAAACATCAACGGCCAGCAATGCGATGTACAACTATTTACTAATGATAAACCATCAGTATATAACATTAGTGTTAAATCAAATTTTTGGCGATCGTTTCGACTATTCACACGCTTATATTCGGTACCGCTTGTTATATCTTTTATAAATTCATCACTATCAGAGATACTTTTTAGCTTTGCTGATAAATGCTTTAATTCAAATAGTTGTTTGATCTGTTGTTTCAAGTCGAGCTCAAAAAAAAATAAAATTTCTGTTCCACCACATCCCAGCAAAAAATAAGGGAAGTACTCCAAATCAAACCACTTCTGAAGTACTCCAAAAAAAGCAGTTAACCCCTGATGTATTATTCAAATGGAGATACTTTTAAACAACTTCCAAAAATTGATATATAATGTCATAAATTATGACTTGCACCACTTCCAAATATAGACATTAGTATGCACTTCCTCACTAAAGAAATCCCCACTATAAAACTTCATTAAAAAATTTGGAAATTATCAATAATTATTTAATAAATATTGGTTATTTTACAAATGGTTTATATTTAAAAATTACATGAAATAATTCAGTTAAGGAATGTATTTATAAATTATATTAAGCTTCTTACGTATAGTAAGGAAATATCATGAAAATTCAGAATATTGGGTTCGATTTTTGTTTTCTATAGCTTTTTCCTACAGCTTTTTTTGGTAATATTCAAGTTTATGACTATTATAAACTCGGTTTTAGCAATAAGTAGCACTGTTTTCGCATAACCGTATATACGCTTACCTATACAAATTTTAAACTATCCACGCTTATTTTTAACTTGTATAATTATTGGCATTAAATTTAAGTTTCGATAAAAAGTGAAGCCAAGTTCGCATTTGAAAATAAAATGTTTTTTTCCGTGTTTGCTTAAATAAACTTTGACATTCAACAAAAGTGGTGCCAAAAAAAATTTTAATTTTAATGTTAAAATATAAACGGTTACGCGAAAACAGGGCTAATGTTTCTTGCTATCAAAATATATGGTTAAACGAATCATAAAACAATGTTTCAACTAAACCGTGTTTTTCCATAGCAATGCGAATGTGCTATAATCCCGTATTCTTATACACGTCTTTTAATTTTAAATTAAACGATTCCTTTTTCTTTCTTTTTTTTTTTTTCTTTTTGAAATTTGGTCTGGGGGGGTAATTTCCCCTTTCCCCCCCCCCCCCCCCCCCTTGTACCCGCGCTTGTTATTTTATTTTTACTACATTTTTATTGTTTTGACTACAAATGTTAGTAGTTTTTACTACATAAGTCAGTTGTTTTGTGTCAGTTAAAATAACTAACATTGTTAGTTAACTAACATTGACCCCAAAACAAAGTAGTTATTTTAACTGACATTTTTAGTTGATTTTACTAACATAATTTTTTGAGTGTAGTGTTTAATCACTTCTTTAATATACAACATTATGCATTCGCAATGAAGTGGTTAATAAGTTTACTCAAAAGTTCAACGTTATAGAATAGTATGAAGACCACTTCATATGTACTGAAAAACGAGTTGAAACAACTACTTACTTGCTGCGACAACTATATGAAAATGTAATGAGATATTCAGTTGATATTCACTACTCCAGAAGCAGTAGAAGTCCTTTTTATCATTGTTCTAAGTAATGTTTTTTTTTGCTGGGATTCAAAACAAGTTTGGGCGTTTGTTGATAAGTATACTAAGCAGTTTTCACAAAACAAGTGTTTAATTATAGGAATAAGTGGAACTTGGGATTTTACGTATTGAAAAAACTTATACGGAGTTTTTGGGAGTAAATTTCCTTCAGGTAGCATACCATGCATCAACTCCAAATGTTGTTTTAAGTAAACTTTTGAAAGTTTCTGATCCATCCATAGGTCCATAATTTTTACTACAGCCTCATTCACTGACATTTTACAGTTTTCATATAAATAACTTACTTCAGTACGTTTATTTTGACCTTCAATAATATCCACTTCAGCTTCTTCTCCATCTGATAAAACGCTCACATAATCTCGAGTTTCCTGTTCTTCCTCATTTATACTGCCATGGTTATACTCCAGATCGGATGAGTTATTTAAATAATTTTCTAATTCTTGGCCATTATATGAATCGCTATCATAATCTCCAACTTGTTGTTGTTCGATATATGATGAACCACTTACGTAACTCACAGTTTCCTCATTTTCATTATATTCGGCATTTGAAGAATCACTTACATAATCTTCAGTTTCATTGACATCTGATAAACCACTTCCAGCTTCTTCATTTTCGTTCTCGTAGGTTTGATTTTGATACACATCATTGGTACCACTAAAACTATTAAAACGTCTTAATGTCGATTCTGGTATCTTCAGAGAAACAAAAAAGTTTTATGATATATTTGTATGTATATGTTTATATTAAAAATGTATCTTACAGAAAAGAGCGAATCTGCCACCCAACTTTTATACTTTCTACTACATGTTGGCTTCTCTTCTTCAACTGTATTACCTTCTGTAGATTGATGTTCAGGAATTGTTTGGTCTTCTGTAGGTTGATGTTCAGTAAAAATATTATCTTCAGGATATCGCCTTTGCCATCTTTGCATAAAACTTGTTGGAATCTAAATTTTAAATTTTAGTGCTAATGTTTTTACTTAAAAGAACCACACTCTTACCGATTCGGAGGAATTAAATTTCCAGGATTTGTATCTTTTACTTGGGGTAGACATTTGAAGTACTTTGAGACGTTAAATTGTTTTTTAAATTTTTTAAAAGTCACTTATAACTGAAAATTATTTTCAACAGTAAATCCCTTATGAGTTGGCATTTTTATTACAACCATATCAGAATAATCTCTTATATATTTATATAAAATATCGTTTTAAAATGGTCTTGAACATATTTATACATATATTTTGATGGCAGTGATCAATTAGAGTATGAACATAAAAAAAATAATAAGAACAAAAGACGTCCTAATTTAGTGTATTTACTGTAACTATCAATGCACATAGGGGCGTAGAATAGGGGCAACAGTGCTCTTAAGTCGTAGTAAGTGTTGCCATGTTAGCTTTAGACTAGCAAAAAAACCGCTCAGATTTCTCGTAAAATCGCTAAGTTTTCCCTATTTTTGTCATAAAACTCTACTGTCGAGTCTGTATATAGTCTGTGGTCACAGACTCGACAGTAGAGTTTTATAAGAAAAAATGGGGAAAAACTAAACGATTTTAGGAGAAAACACAGCGGTTTTTAGCCCGTTTTACGCTAACATGGCAACACTTTCTACGACTTAGGAGTGAGTGAAACAACAAAAACCGATCTGGCATCCATTTTTCTTATGGCGCGTTACATCAGTTTTCTCTTTCTAACCTAATTCGTAGAATAATTTGAAAATATTAACCATATAGTTAAAAAATACTTTTTTGACACCTGTCATATTTGTCGAGTCTGTATTAGTCTGTGCTGTGGTAGCGCGCCATAAGAAAAAACATGTCAGATCGGTTTTTATTTTTCACTCACTCCTAATTAGTAGAAAGTGTTGCCATGTTATCGTAAAACTTGCTTAAACCGGCTCTGTTTTCTCTTAAAATCGCTTTGTTTCTCCCCGTTTTTTGTTATCAAACTCTACCACAGACTAATACAGAATCGACAAATAGGGAATTTAAGCTTTGATTCATTCACTCAGAAAATTATGTAAGTTACTACATGTAAGTTGTTTATATATTTTACAGTAGTTAGTTGTTTTCAACTACAAAGTCAGTAGTTTTTGTTTTAAAAATATCAAACAACTATTTCTGTTAGTTATTTTAAATAGTTTTTTTGAACAACTAACAAAAAAGTACTGTGCTGTAGTAACAGTAATTTAAAGTAGTTAATTTTATTTTTTTTATCTCTGAAAAAATTTTTAAGTATTTTTTAAAAAAATAAAAATAAATTTTCGTTATTTTTATTTTTCACAAATTTTTTTTAAAAAAAAAAAAAAAAACTTGGAAAAAATTTGGTCTTCAATTTTTTTTTCTGAAAAATTTTTTGAAAAAAAAATTATATTTTGATTATTTTATTTTTACTACATTTTAATTGTTTTGACTACAAATGTTAGTAGTTTTTACTACATAAGTCAGTTGTTTTTTGTCAGTTAAAATAACTGACATTGTTAGTTGATTTAACTGAAAAAGTAGTTGACCCCAAAACAACTTACAAAGTAGTTATTTTAACTGACATTTTCAGTTGATTTTACTAACATAATTTTTTGAGTGTTATTTTTTATCTGAAAATTAATACTTGAAATTTAATTTTTCGCATCAGTAAATTGTAGATATTTTAATGTTAAATTTTACAATGTTATGGCCCAATGTGCGTTACTTTAAACTTCAACACAAAAAATATTTTTTTTTTTTTTGAGTGGCAACCTTTGAAATAAATGTCAGAATTTAATTGTAAAATTTTGTATGCAGTTCATTTGAATCTTTGAAAAATATCTTTAAAATTTGTTAATTTTCCATAAAAATAAAATGGCTCCTGGTAAGACAAAATTTGAATTATGTATGTATATTTTAAATAATTATTAAACATTTTTATTCTTATTCCAGAAAAGAAGAACGTTAAAGCTGCAGTCCTGACCAAACAAGTGAAAGAAGTTTTGAATAGACGAAAGAGTTCCTCATCTACTGAAAACGTAAGTTTTGCAAAAACTTGATAATTTCCCTTTTTTAAGCATTTGTTCTTTAATTTAGGATACAAGTCTTGCAGATTTAAGAAGTAAAATAAAGTTTTTGGAAAAAGAAATAAAAGAAATAGAAAAACAAAGTGCTACTCCAGCAATCCAGAAGAAACGAATGGTTGATGTTGAGATGTCAAGGGTTGAAGTTCCCCCTTCAAAGAAAAGAAATGTGCTAAGAATTGAAGATGATGAGATTCCAAGATTACAAGCTCCCCCATTAAAGAAAAGAAAGGTCTTAAGAATTGAAGATGATGAAATCCCAATAGTTGAAGAAGTTGTCCCAATAAATAATCAATGTCATCAATCAATTGAAGAAAATCACAATCAAGACTTACAGCAGATTTCTCAATTCTACGGAAGGGATTATGCTGGAGATTCAGTAAGTAAATTTCATTAGATTTGTTTTATTTCGGTGGTGCTTTTTTTCAAAACAATCGTTTCCAAGTAATACCGTTTTCAGTGACAAAAAAATCACTGCTGACATACTTCTGACCCTCCCTTTATAAAACGCTCTCAAGGACAAGTCACCAGCGACCACCATCATCGGTAGCCACCAACAATGATTTTAGACAGCGCTAATCTACTGCTAACTTCTCCTAGGCGACGTTTGTGAAAATTGTATGAAGATGTCAGCAATTAAATAAAGGGAGGTTTAGAAGTTTTTGTTTTTTTTTTGCCGACAGGGTTTACTTTTATTGCAGTTGTTTAAATAATACCGAAAAGTTTCCAATAACGTTAGTCATTTTCAATACTATAACTTTCTTGTTTTTCTTTTCAGATGTTTGATATTGGTGGCAATGTATTTTGTCGAAAAAAGATTCTAACTAATGCTATTGGATCATCCGACAGAGCGACCCGCTTGGTACGTAAATTATTAGAAGGCGTTTTTACAGAGTACACTCTGTTGAATTCAACACTTACTGGCATGCCGCCACGTGCCCAAGGGAAAGAAAGACAAAACCAACCGGTCATGCAGCTTGATTTCATCGGCAGATCAGCAATAATTGGTAAATAAACTTAATTATTACATATTTGTAAATATAAATATATATGTATGTATATATCAAAATATATCTATTTATTATTTTTTTTAGAGTATGCAATGCAAAAAGCAAAGGAGAACTGTTGGGTAGAACAGCCCTACAAGGTCATCGAGCGAGCAATTTCCCAACGACTGGGCGAAATAAAAAGATCGAAGTAATAAAAAGGTTTATTTAGTGCTATTCTTATATTAATGTTTTATTTTTTTAATTAGATTATTGTCAGCCGTACAAAACCAACAAGAAAACCAATTTCCCAACGTTTGGGTAAAATAAACACACCAAAATAAAAAAAGTGGTTAAGCTATTTTTTTTAAATTGTTTTTTCTTTTATTACATTTTTGTAACAATGAATTGTTAAACTTTAATTTTTTAATTTTAATTGTTTTTGTTTTTATTATTTAATACATTTAATTATATTTCTCATTAATTAATTAATAAATTAATAATAATAATTTTTCGGAATTATTTATTCAACTAAAAAATAAGACAATCTATATTAAATGGGATTAAATTTTAACAAATCGTAGGTAGGTTGCCTTATCTAATTTTATAAAATTATATATTTTTTTATAAAATTATATCAATTTTGATAAAATTAGATAAAAAATTTTTTCGGATATAATTTTATCAAATTATATAAAATATTATCAATTTATATATAATTTGATATAATTTCATATAATTTAATAAAATTTTATCCACCAATTCCTGGATAGAATTATATATAATTTTATCAAATTATATATAATTTGATAAAAGTGGATTATATCAAATTATATATAATTATATATAAAAATTTTTACTCGGGTAATTATATATAAACTTTTTTACTCGGGTTATCACAACTCTGTCCATTCTTATCTGATTTTTACAGGATAAAGCTCATCGAATTTAGAACTAAATTTTCTTTAAAAATGTGTTTATAAATATAAAGGTTGTTTAAAGAAATATAGAAGAAAAAAATCGATAAACTTGAAAATTTTTTAAAAAATAACAAAAAAATTAGATATTATAGAAAAGATCAAAAGATATCTTTCTTATATGTGTAGACCAATTCACATGGAAAGCCCTATCCTTCTTCTATCTAAAACAGTTAAAAAAATTAAAATCGGTTGAAAATTTTCTGAATTACACAAGGTTTAGTGAGCAAAGTCCCAAAAAAAAGTTTTTTGATAATAACTCTAAAATTTGAGGGTGTCTGGCAAGTTAAATGGGGATTTTTGTGATCTACTCGACGAAACCAACAACCTATATTGTGTCACATTAGAAGTACTTTTTCCCTGTAGCACAGTGTAATTTACGAATTACAATTGGAATCTTCGAATTACAATTGATCTTTTACGAATTACAATTGATATTTTACGAATTACAATTGATCTTTTACGAATTACAATTGATCTTTTTCGAATTACAATTCTGTGGCCGTACGAAAAAACTAGTTAACTCCATTTTTTGAAAACAGGAGAAAAACACACTTTAAGTTTTTAACATATTTCACAAATTATTTATTATGAATATATGTTGTTATGCATGCGCATTAGACAAAACATTATTTTTAATAATATTAAAGATTTCTGGTTCCATTGAACTCATTTTTGGACACTAAATCCGAAAATCGATGTCAGTTAACTTGTTTTTTCAAAAAATGGAGTTAACTAGTTTTTCCAAAAAAACTTTTTTTTTTTTCAATTAATTCTTATATATTATGAAATTAAGGCAACTTTAGTAATCATATGAGGCAAAATATTAACTTTTTTGACTCACCACGTTAATTAACCCACTTTTTACGAAAAAGTGGAGTTAACTAGTTTTTTCAAAAAAATTTTTTTTTTTATTTTTTCTTATGTTTCTCAAAACTAAGCCGAGTTTTTGTATGTTTTTATACATAAAATTCCCAGCAAAACTTTTGTAATGAATGCTGATTATGTAACATATTACCAGGTAATGTATATCCCTTATTTGAAGCATTATTTTATGATGTCTTACCAAACATTTGTTCAACAACATATTATTTCAAGGTGAGAAATAATTTTTTACTAATAACTTGTTACATAATGCAGGAATATTGCATAAATTGTATTTAATATTTATTATTTCTAAACATTTAATCATAAGTGACTTATATTTGGTTACATTATGTATTATTTCAATATTTTAAATAATGCATTATTTGTAATTGAATACATAATGCTTTATAATAACATAATAACATAAAAAATAAATATTTTATATAAAAATGCATTAGTTTAAACTAGAGATGGGCTCACGACAGGAATTTTAAAATCACGCACACTCACGAGCCTTTTTTTCTACTCACACTCACTTGCAATCACGTGAGTAAATTCAATAACGTTACTTATTCACTGCTTGTAACACCTTATATATCATGTTCTAGTATGCTATATTATTTTATTTCTCGTAGCCTTTAAAATATCATATATTTCATACCTTATGCTTCTCGTATGCTTCGTTATAAACTTGATAAGTTACTTTATACCTTACTCGAATTCGTTGTCATAATTTGCATGCATTACTTCCTCATCTCATGCTAAAATCATTAATGGAGCATGGTATAAAGTAACCCAGCAAATTTTTGCATTACTAGTAATGAGTATAGTAATTAGTAATAATTATTTGTATGTACTTACTCATTGCATGAAACACTACTTATTCTATAAAGGCCGTAAGACAAAAATAATAAGTGCCTACAAGCTTACGAGTAGGGAGATAAATAAATACTTACTTATAACGAGTAAAATAAGTAGTTACTTGTAATGAATAAAATAAATAGTTGCAAACAGAATTTGAAATAACTATTTATCATTGGATTATTCGTTTTCGCGAAATTTTAAGTTAAAAAGGTAAAACAAATAATGTTTTTTCTGATTGGACTTAATTTCACAAGTTAACTTGCAAAAAAAGTATTTATTTTTAACATTCTCAATAATTTATTATTTATATTATTGCAAATAAGTACTTACATATTACAATATAAGCCACTAGTTGCTTTTTTAATAACTTAAAAACTATTACTTTAAGATATTCTATGAATTAAGACCTGCAAAAAAAAATTGTATGCATTTTTTTTATGCAATCTATGAATTCTCGGGAGTTAAAATTTTTAGGTTCAAAATTTGGACTCAAAGGACTCGTGACTCAAACTTGTTCTTTCAGCTTTTTCTCCCATAGTTTTCGAAAGAACATCGTTTTAAACTTTTAATTTTTATGTTTTTTAAGAAACTATGGAGTTATCTTGTTTTTTCAAAAAATGCATGGAGTTAACTAGTTTTTACATAAAAATGGGTATTTTCCAATATTTTGTTTTCCAAATAACTTGTAAATGAGAACATATATCAAAATTTCGATCTGACAGAGTGATAGTAAATGGAATGCACTTTCTATTTTTGGTGTTATCTCAATTTTCGCAAAAAGTGGAGTTAACTAGTTTTTTCGTACGGCCACAGAATTGATCTTTTTCGAATTACAATTGATCTTTTACGAATTACAAATGGAATCTTCGAATTACAATTGATCTTTTACGAATTACAATTGATCTTTTACGAATTACAATTGATCTTTTTCGAATTACAATTGAACTTTTATGAATTACAATTGATCTTTTACGAATTACAATTGATCTTTAACGAATTACAATTGATCTTTTATGAATTACAATTGATCTTTTACGAATTACAATTGAAATCTTCGAATTACAATTGGAGTATTCGAATTACAAATGGAATCTTCGAATTACAAACGGAATATTTGAATTACAAATAGAATCTTCGAATTACAATTGATCTCTTACGAATTACATCTGTAAATGGTGTAGCTTGTTCACTTCAATAAAGTCCACAACTTTCTTTTTGACTGCTTGTCACTTTTCTATAGTGTCAATGATAATATCTCAAATTTTTCGCATGAACTCCGATTCTGACAATATTTAAATAAAATGTTAGCATAGCCGAAGTTCATTATTCGCTTATTAATAACCCTGGTGGAGGGTAACAAATGTAAACGGTTAAGCCGTCTCAAATCTCAATCTTATATGATTCCTAATATGGATTTCTTTTCAAATTCACTTTGCAGACCTTTAGAATTCAAATTAAAATATGAATTCATAGATCTTCATCAAGATGGTCTACCCATGGGTGGTGGAGAATTGGACTGTAATCGTAAATTTGTTAGTAATCTAATGGATCGTAAAGATCCAGCAATTTTTCGCAGTGTACGTAATATATTCCTATTTGGTCGTGGTGGTACACGTAACCTCAAGTGTGTTTACAAATTTGAAGGTATGCGTGGTGAACGTGTACGCATTAAATTACGCAAGGTAACCACAATGAATCGTCAATGTATGTCACGTGTGGACGAGGATATAAATAGGTCATTCTGCTATGGTGATACCAGCGTAAAGGTAGAGGTGAGTACAAGAGTGCGCGTGTAAGTGTTGTATGCAACAGTATTTTATTTCATCTTTATGCAAACACAAAACTGTGGTTGCTTTTATTGTCCGTGTGTGTGTGTGAGTGTTTGACATGGTCTTTTTTTTCGTTTGTCCTTGTATTCGTATAGATATTTGAACGTCCATATCATGATACCATATTATTGCCACGCGGTTGCCTTTGCAATTCATCAAACTCATCACATTTACCAGTTGAATACACTTCGACAAGTCGTGATGTTGAAGTTCATTTTACTGCGTACAATATGACAACATTGGATGATCCAGATGCCTTGAATTTTGAAGGAATGTTTGAGTTTATCAAAGGACCAACAAATTGTAAAGATGGTCGTAGGAAATTTGGTCCCAGTGGCACAATTGATATGACATTTGGAGATGTAAGTATGAAGAAATGTTTATTTGAAATTCAAATAGCTATGTACATTAGGGTTATGACTTTTTTTTTGCGACATCCTCCATTCACGGAATCGTGTAGGGCATGGAAAAATACTAAGAAATATGCTTATGATTTTTCCCGATCGTGAAAAAAGTTCACGCACCAAACGCATTGAAGTTTTATGTAAACAATTTTTTTTTTTTTTTAAATTAATAAAAGTGATAACTAGGGATGAGATTTCCATGCAAATGCATGTTTTTTGTCGATAGTCTAAAAACGATATCGACCAATTATTTTTCCGAATCCAGAAATTTGCGTTAAAATGGCATCGATTTGTTTTTGCATATTTTTGCATATTTTGGTGAAAATGCATATTTTTGCATATTTTGGTTTTAAATGCATATTTTGTGCATATTTCCAACTTTTAAGTGCATATTTTTGCATATTTGGGCATAAATTAGCAAAAACCCAAATTAAAATTTATTTCATTCAAAAATTATTTTAAATTTTAAAATTTTTTTTTTGGAAATAAGAAAAATTATTTTTTTTTTTATTTTTTTTTTTTTATAGATTGTGTTATTTTCAAAAAAGTCTTGCTTATATAAAGTTTTAAATGTTACTATTTAAGCCCGGCGTTACTTTTTGCTTTTTAAGAAGTTTTTCCTATGAAAACAAGATTTTTATTGCAGACATTTTATTTTTTAGTGCATATTTTTAGGTTTTTTAGTGCATATTTTGAGTTTTTTAGCGCATATTTTAAGCGCATATTTTTGATTTTTTAGTGCATGAAAATCTCATCCCTAGTGATAACTAACTAAAATTTTTGTTGTTTTTTATTATAATAGCGCGAATTGGTCAAACTTTCATCTCCAAAATTGTGGGTAACGGTTTTGTAAGCAGTGAACCACAAAAACTTGGTTATTAAGAGAAAAGTGAAACTTAAATAAAAAAAATAAAAAAATCGTATATACAAAACTTCAATGCATTTGGTGCGTGAAGTTTTTTCACGATCCCGAAAAACTAAACTAACAGTTTTTAGTTATTTTCCATGCCCAACACGATTCCGAGGATGGAGGTTGCATATTTGCAAAAAATGCAAAAAGTACTAACCCTAATGTACATATGTATTTATTTTATTTAAAACGCCACCTGGCTGGAAATTTATCTTCCATATTAAAATTGTTTATTTAAGACAAAAAAAATAATTTTAAATCAATCATGCATTTAGCAGAATGTTGCATAAAATATTGCTTAGTGAAGCAAGGTTTTATATTAAGAATTGTACTAATACATTTGTTTTTATTTTCATTTAAATTTTCAGCTGGAATGCCGCTCCCGCCCTTGGCTTATTGAACCCTCAAATGGTAACAAATTTCTGTATATACGTTTAAAGGCAATTTTCCTGCGTAAATATAATCCCAGAAGAGCTTTGAATGCTACTGTTGTGGGTACTAGCTCATACCGTTGTGAAACTAAAGCTAGAGCTGTTTTAACCACCGCAGAAGGTAAGTGTATAAGGACATTTCTTCGGTATCTAACAATAAGTTGGAAATTTTTAAAATATTGGACATTTTTAATTGTAAGCTTTTAAAACATGGGGCTTTGGGAATAGGGTCAAGTTTATTGCACGTAAGACCCAATGGTGTATGTTGACCTAGAGGTTTGTGGAGCAAACAGTTTCATCTGTGCGTATGGGTGCTATAAATACCGATGATTTGGAAACTTTTGATGTTTTAGGAATGAAAATCAGTACGAAGTCCGTTCAAGTGTTTTGGAAATTAAAACCGGTGTAAGAAGTACTTCACTAGGGTAGCTCGTTTTTGGGCTTTTCTCTCCGATCAAATTCTAATACCCGCCAAAAACAACATATTTGTGGGCATACATAATTATATATGAATAATATACGTCCATATACGTAAAGTGAACCCATATGTAAATATATTGCAAACATGTTCATTAGAGTGCCCAAAAAAAACCTTTTTTTCTTTTTTTAGGTCTTACCCCCTAAATTTGTTTCTTTTAATGAAAAAAATTTCGTTTTTTTTTTGTGGATCTTAAAATTAAAATCTTAAGGTCGCGCTCGCGGCTTTTTTACGAAAATCTACGAATTTACGATTTTCAAATTACACTGTAAGTAAAATTTAAACTTTTGAAATGACACACAAAAACGCCGAGACACCCCAACTTATTTTTGGGTCATAGAATCCAGTGGTATACTCCGTTTTAAAAAGTTAGCTCAAAATAACGAGATATTTCGATTTTAAATTTGCAAATGTAAGAGTAAAAATTTAATAAATCCAAAAAAAATTATAAAATTCATCAAAATAAGAGCAAGTATTGCTGCATATCCGATTGAAAATTGACTTTCATTATTTCCTAGATATAAATTTTGATAAATAACAAGTTTTTAACAATTTTTTTAAGTTTTTCATTCAAATAAAATGAAAAATCGCCTTAAATCTACTACAAATTTAAAATCGAAATATCTCGGGATTTTGAGCTAACTTTTCAAAACGGAGTACAGCACTGGATTCTACGGCCCAAAATTAGGTTGACGTGTCTCGGCGTTTTGGTGTGTCATTTTCATCTACTTACAGTGTTATTTAAATTGTTAAAATGCTTTAAATTGGTGAAGTAAAAAAAAATTCATCAAAAAGGAGACTTACGCTAAAAATATGTATCGTCCATTCCATAAGATATTGCACATTCCATGAGATATATCCCATTCTTTAGGAAATTTTACATAATGTCATGAAATATTGCATGAAATCACCTCTACGAATTGAAGATAGGTTGTTGGTATATTCAGAAAAAATTTTTGGGGGTAAAAGTTAAGGGGGTCGGTCTTACTTTTTACCCCTCTAGGAGGCCCCCTTGAAGCTGTAGGAGTGGATTTAATAAAAAAAATTGAAAAAATAAATAGCATTGTATGGGGACCACCTTAATGGTTGAAGATAGATGGAAAGTGTGTTCTGAAAAAATGTTGGTGTTGAAAAACTATTGGGGGTCGGTCATATATTTCACTTCTCCAGAGCCACCTAGTTAGAGGTAGGAGCAGTTTTATCGTTGTAATCCTTGTATGGAAGCCCCCCTAGGAATTGGAGATAGGGCCTTAGTATATTTGGAAAAAATGTTTGGGATGGAAAATTAATGGGGGTCGGTCTCACATTTTACCTCTTTTTAGGCGACTCCTGGACAGTTGTGGGGCTTTTTCTGTTGGGCGTGTAGGTGTAAAAATTCACAAAAAGCCCCACAACTGCCCCAGAGTCGCCAAAACCTGGGTAAAATGTAAGATTTTGTCACCCTAACGTTTTTTACAAACATACCTAAGCCCTATCTCGACTCCCTATAGAGGCTTCCATACGAAAACAACATTTTAATAAATAAAATTTCCTACCGCTATAACTTTCCCAAGAGTGCCTCTAGAGGAGTCAAATGTATGACCGACCCCCATTAGTTTTTAAACCCGAACATTTTTTTAGAACACACTTACCCTCTATCTTTAACCCTTACGGTGATCCCCTTACAATTTTTGTTTTTTTTTTATAACTTTGTTTTATAAATCCGCTCCTACCGGCCTCACGGGGTATAAACCAAGGCCGACCCCCCTTAGCTTTTACTCCCCAACATTTTTTCTGAGCATACCAGCAACCTATCTTCAATTCCTAAAGGTGTTTTTATGCAATATTTCATGGCATTATGTAAAATTTCTTAAAGAATGGGATATATGTCATGGAATGGGCAATATCTTATGGAATGGACGATACTAATTTTTAGCGTAATTCTCCTTTTTGATAAAATTTTTTTTACTTCACCAATTTAAAGCATTTAAACAATTTAAACAATTTAAAAATCGTTAATTCGTAGATTTTCGTAAAAAAGCCGCGAGCGCGATCTAAGATTTTATTTTAAAAATCCACAAAAAACCGAAATTTTTTTTCATTAAAAAGAATAAATTTAGGGGGTAAGACCCAAAAAAAAGAAAAAAAGTTTTTATTCTGGGCACTCTAATGTACATATGAGGCATTCCACACCAAATGGCCAGCGAAAAAAACATGTGTACCGTAAACTTCTGTATAGGTTGTATGGATAGCCCTATATTGAACTTAGAAAATTGCGTTTTTTGTTTTTAAATTTTTCGAAAACTGGGCTTAGAATACGTGGTCAAATATTGGAAAAATGGTCAAATTTGTGGCGAGTTGCCTTGATTAAATATTTATCACATTGAAACGGAATGCACCAAAATCTCAAAAATTAACATTCTTATATGGTTTTGTATGGGCTATCGATTAAATTTTTTATTTTTTTTTTTTGGAAAATTTTCTGAACCCGTTCTGAAATTTTCCATTTTTTAAACAAGTCAATTTATCAAAAGTCCGGCCACTTTTTTTTTCTTTTTAAATTTTTTTTTTAAGTTTAGATGTTTGTCCATCCACACAAAAAAATTCAGAAACACATTTTTCGTTTTTTTTCGAAAAAATCGCATTTCAATTTTAAATTTCATAACAATTTTGTAATTTTCTTGTATTTGCTTGTTTCAACAGAGCGTATGAGGAATATTTATGCAATTAATATTACTCATTCGCAACGTTAGAACAAGAAAATACAAGCAAATTCAGGGATGATAAAGTCAGTACAATTGTACTTTTTTCAGTACATTTCGGAGGCCAAAAGTACGGCAGTACTCCACTGACTGATTTAGTACAATTTCAAAATTTTCCTAATCACAAATTTTGTTTTGACTCTTTTAATCTGTCAACCAGGATTGACGCAATTGTTGGGTATAAAATCATTAAAAAAACTACTAACTTTGTAGAAAAATCGTCATAATCAACCATATTTTCAAAAATCAACATAATAATTTTTTTCATTATTTTTTTCTAAATCTCGATTACTCGAAATATTGTTCCTATATCCACTTTTTAGTATACCGATCGACTCAGAATCACTTTTTGCATAGAGTATACATAGAGGCGAAGGCGTCAAAAATTGAGCCTTAAGAAATTGGAAAAATACATAGCCCCAATACAAACGTTCCTTTTAAATTGGATTAGAATGGATATAACAGTATTATAATAGATATCCTTTCGCAACTTGGCAAGTGAACGTATTTTGTATTCACAAGTCACCATTATACATTTTAAAGAAATCGGATTAGTTCCACTTGCAGTTCTCATACAAACTACCTTTTCGATTTTCACATAAATCTCTAAAATTTCATAAAAATAGTAAATACCCTTTAAAAACTTTGTTTGAAGGTGTAAAACGCTTTCTTTGGTAACCTTTTCAAGTCTGATTTCAAGTGAATATAGGCACCATTTTTTTTATATTTAAGCCGCATATACAAATTTTGCACGATATTCAGGTAAATAGGCAATTGCCTACAAATAGAACACCATTTTGCTCAAATATTGATTGTGTGTTTTCTACACTTATTAAAGGACTAACTAAAGATAGATCGAATCGGTCCATATATGGACTTGGGACCCATTTTCCAGGAAACTCTGGTGTAGGATATTACATTCTTGTTTAATAAAAATTAAAAACAAAAATAAAGTACAATGAAGGTCAAAAAAGTACACTTTTTTAATGAAGTCAGTACAATCTTAAAAATGTCATTTATCATCCCTGAGCAAATTACAAAATGGTTATAAAATTCAAAAATTAAAATGCGATTTTCTCGAAAAAAACGAAGAACGTGTTTCAGAATTTTTTTGTGTAAATGGACAAACATCTAAACTTTAAAAAAAAAATTAAAAAAGAAAAAAAAGTGGCCGGATTTTTGATAAATTGACTTTTTTAAAAAATGGAAAATTTCAGAACGGGTTCTGAAAATTTTTAATCAATAGCCCATACAAAACTATATAAAAATGTAAATTTTTGAGATTGTGGTGCATTTCGTTTTAATGTGATAAATATTTAATCAAGGCAACTCGCAACAAATTTGACCATTTTCCAATATTTAGCAACGCCTCCTAAGCCCAGTTTTTCAAAAATTTAAAAACCAAAAACACAATTTTCTATGTTTCATATAGGGCTATCCATACAACCTATTCAGAAGTTTACAGTACTCATGTTTTTTTTCGCTGGACATTTGGTGTGTAATGCCTCATATTATAGTTTTCATGAAAACAAATTTTTTAAAAACAAAAATTTTCTAGAAAATCTCTTAGCAGATTTCTCTGCTGTTTTGACAGATTTCTCTGCTGATTTCACCTAGATAATCATGACAGATTTTCAGCAAACCGTGTCTGCTGAAATCATCAGATTTCTCATATGGCTTAAAATGGGTGTATTTTCAGCACAACAGTTTCTGTAGATTTGGTGTTCGGCCTTATGGGAATCGATCTCATACTAAGTATAGTCAATCTTGCACACTTAAGTACTTAGACATCTATATAAATAAATGGAGCTTAACAAATTATTATTTTTTTTCTTATTTCTAGCATTTAAATGAATTACTTTAAAAATATTCAAATTAATTCAATTATCAATTTAAATCACAATTTTAATTTGTTTTTACCTTAAGTCTTTCCCAGAGGCTAAAAAGTCATTTGTGTTTCCAATTTTACTAAAATTCTAACAATTTAATTTACTATTCATGTTGTATGATTGTTTGCATTTTGTATTTCTCTCACAACATTATTAGGTTTAACTATCACAGCATGTCCTTTGGCATCTGATTCAAAAGCCTATGAATATGTGGAGATTTTCAGTGCTGGCTGGAATGAACGTCCCAACTTTGCCATAGCAAATCGTTCAAAAGCCATAAGTGTAGAGTTCCTAAGACCAGAAAATGGTGATTTTTCATTTAATTGGATGGAATTGATACCAGGACCAACATTAAGTATAGCAGGTAAGTGCCCAAATCAAGTGTCTTTCTTTGTTTGTGTTGTTTTTGTGTAAAATAGCAAACAAAGGACACTAACAAAAAAAAGGATAATGGATTGACAATATACATTTCTAAATTTGTTTTGTATCTCTCTCTACCCCTCTCTCTCTCTACTTGAATTTAATAAAACAGAGGAATGTCAATACAAATGCTCCCAGCTAAATGCTTGTGTTAATGTTAGTGTTTGGTGTGATGGCATACAACATTGTCCCTCAGGTGATGATGAAACATTCCTGCAATGCTCAGCCATTATGAAATTACCAACAGAAATATTGGCAACATTGTGTTTGATTATTGTACTATTTTGTTGTGCATTTGCTGCATTTGCCTATAAGTAAGTTAAAACAATTTATTTTTACAACAATTTTAATTTGAAATTTTTAATTTAGAACATTTTTGAGAAATCTAATATTAAAAGAAGTTTTCTAAACAGAAAAAAATTCAAAATTTGAGAATTTTTCTGTACGAAAAATGTCTCAGAATCTAAATCTGAGAATTTTTCTATACGAAAAATGTCTCAAAATCAAAGAATTTTTCTATATATAAAATGTCTCAGAATCTGAAAATTTTTCTATATATAAAATGTCTCAGAATCTGAGAATTTTTTACACGAAAAATGTCCTAGAATCTAAGAATCTTTCTATAAGAAAAATGTCTCCGAATCTAAGAATTTTTCTTTAAGAAAAATGTCTCAGAATCTGAGAAATTTTCTATACGAAAAATGTCGCAGAATCTGAGAGTTTTTCTATACGAAAAATTTCTTACAATCTGAAAACTTTATTATGCTCAACATGTTTGAGAATCTAAGAATTTTTCTATCTGAAAAAGGTCTCAGAATCTGGGAATTTTTCTAAATGCAAAATATGTCAGATTCTGAGAATTTTTTTACTTATAAGGAAAATGTCCCAGAATCTGAGAAATTTTCTACCTTAGATTAAAAAATTTTTTACACGAAAAATGTCTCAGAATCTGGGAATTTTTCTATAGAACAAATGTCTCAGAATCTAAGAATTTTGCTATAAGAAAAATGTCTCAGAACCTGAGAACTTTTCTTAAAAAAAAAATGTCTCAGGATTTGCGAATTATTCAATACGATAAAAAAAAGTTCTCAGAATCTGGGAATTTTTCTATAAGAAAAATGTCTAAGATTCTATACGAAAAACGTCTCAGAATCTGAGATTTTTTCTAAAAGAAAAATGTCTCAGAATCTGAGAATCTTTATATAAAAAAAATGTCTCAGGATCTGAGAATTTTTCTATAAGAAAAATGTCTCAAAATCTGAGATTTTTTCTTTAGGAAAATATATCAGAATTTAAAAATTTTTTATACGAAAAATGTTTCAGAATCTGAGACATTCTTCGTGCAGAAAAAAAAATATTTTTCTATATGAAAAATGTCTCTTTTTCTAAAACTGGGCTTAGGGGGCGTGGTCAAATATTGGAAAAATTGTCAAATTTGTGGCGAATTGCCTTGATCAAATATTTATCACATTAAAACGGAATGCACCACAATCTCAAAAATTTACATTCTTATATAGTTTTGTATAGGCTATCGATTAAAATTTATTTTTTTGGAAAATTTTCAGAACCCGTTCTGAAATTTTAAATTTTTTAAAAATGTCAATTTATTAAAAAACATGACACTTTTTTTTAATTTTTTTTTTAAAGTTTAGATGTTTATCCATCCACACAAAAAAATTCAGAAACAGTTTCTTCGTTTTTTTCGAGAAAATCGCATTTGAACTTTAAATTTCATTACAATTTTGTAATTTGCTTGTATTTCTTTGTTTTAATGTTGCGAATGAGTAATATTTATGCAATTAATTATACTCATTCGCAACGTTAAATCAAGAAAATACAAACAAATTACAAAATTGTTATGAAATTTAAAGTTCAAATGCGATGTTCTCGAAAAAAACGAAGAACGTGTTTCTGATTTTTTTTTGTGTGGATCGACAAACATCTAAACTTTTAAAAAAAAATTTAAAAAATCAAAAAAAAAGTGGCATGTTTTTTAATAAATTGACATTTTTAAAAAATGAAAAATTTCAGAACGGGTTCGGAAATTTTTCAAAAAAAAAATTTAGTCGATAGCCCATACAAAACTATATAAGAATGTAAATTTTTGAGATTGTGGTGCATTCCGTTTTAATGTGATAAATATTTAATCAAGGCAACTCGCCACAAATTTTACCATTTTTCCAATATTTGACCACGCCTTCTAAGCCCAGTTTTTGAAAATTAGAAAAACCAAAAACGCAATTTTCTTAGTTCCATATAGGGCTATCCAAACAACCTATTCAGAAATTTACGGGACACATGTTTTTCTGTAGCGGGACATTTGGTGTGGAATGCCTCATATGAAAAATGTCTAAGAATATAAGAATGTTTTCATTAAAAAAGTCTCAGAATCTGAGAATTTTTCTATACGAAAAATGTCGTATAGAAAAATTCTCAAATTCTGAGAGTCTGAGACATTTTGCGTATAGAAAAATTCTCAGATTCTAAGACATTTTTCATATAGAAAAATTCTCTGATTCTGAAATATTTTTCATAAAAAAAAAAATCCTCAGATTCTGAGACATTTTTCATATAGAAAAATTCTCAGATTCTAAAACATTTTTCATATAGAAAAATTCTCTGATTCTGAGACATTTTTCATATAGAAAAATTCTCATTTTTTATGTAGAAAAATTCTTAAATTCTGAGACAATTTTCATCTAGAAAAATTCTCAAATTCTGAGACATTTTTCGTATAGAAAAATTATCAGATTCTGGGACATTTTTCAAATAGAAAAATTCTCAGATTCTGCGACATTTTTCGTAAAGAAAAATTTTCAGATTGTGAAAAGTATTTCATAAAGAAAAATTCTTAAGATTCTGAGACATTTTTCATCTAGAAAAATTCTCAGATCCTTAGACATCTTTTATCTAGAAAAGTTCTCAGATTCTGAGGCATTTTTCATATAGAAAAATTCTCAGCTTCTGAGACATTTTTTATATAGAAAAATTCTCTGATTCAGAAACATTTTTTGTTCAGTGAAATTCTCAGATTCTGAGACATTTTTCGTATAGAAAAATTCTCAGATTGAGAAACATTTTTCGTATAGAAAAATTTTCAGATTCTGAGACATTTTTCATATAAAAAAATTCTCAAATTCAGAGACACTTTTCAAATAGAAAAATTTTCAGATTCTGAGAAATTTTTTTATAGAAAAATTCTCAGATTCTGAGACATTTTTCATATAGAAAAACTCTCAGATTCTGAGACATTTTTCATATAAAAAATTCTCAGATTTTGAAAATTTTTTCATATAAAAAATCTCAGATTCTGAGACATTTTTCATATAGAAAAATTATCAAATTCTGACATATTTTTCATATAAAAAAATTCTCAAATCCTGCCAATTTTTCTTATAGAAAAATTCTCAGATTTTGGGACATTTTTTTTAACGAATAATTTTCAGATTCTGAGACATTTTCCATATAGAAAAATTCTCAATTTCTGAGAAATTTTTCATATAGAAAAATTCTCAGATTCTGAGACATTTTTCGTATAGAAAAAATCTCAGATTCAGAGACATTTTTCTTATAGAAAAATTCTCATGTTCTGAGAAATTTTTCATACAGAAAAATTCTCAGATTCAAAGACATTTTTATATAGAAAAATTCTCAGATTCTGAGACAATTTTCATATAGAAAAATTCTCAGATTCTGAGACATTTTTCATATATAAAAATTCTCAAAACTCTGAGACATTTTTCATATATAAAAATTCTCAAAATTCTGAAACATTTTTCATATAGAAAAATTCTCAGATTGTGAGAAGTTTTTCATATAATAAAATTCTCAGATTCTGAGACTTTTTTCATATAGAAAAATTCTGCGATTCTGAGACATTTTTCGTGTAGAAAAATTCTCAGATTCTATGACATTTTTCATATAGAAAAATTTTCAGGTTCTGAGACATTTTTGCTTTAAACAATTTCACTAAAATTTTTTTTTTTTTAATTTCCAGAAAAATCAAAAGAAAACTCCGCGGTTCATCTGTTTTGCAAACCCGTTTAAAATCTTTAAGTTCTATGGATACAGCTGTTTTAGATGAAAAAGAAGTGATTTGCTGACAAAGCGACAATTCTGTGCGATATGTTGAAATCGATCGGGTCACCACAGTCTGACCACTTTCCATGGATGCTCTGAAAAATATCGCACAGAATTGTGCCACCTCTATAATTAGACTGTTATAAACAAGCAAACAAGCAAAAAACCAGAACAAAAACAAAAAAAAAAACAGAACTATTATTTCTACTATCACCAACTAACTATTAATTAATAATTTCATTAAATAATTAATTAAAACTACAACTAAACTAATTAAGTAACTAATTAATTAAGTACTTCATACGATGAACACTTGTTTTTATGGCAACTTTTAAGACAAAAAAAAAAAACATAAAAAATTTAATTAATTTATATAAAGAAGAAAAAAAAAACAAAAACAAAATATAATCAAACAACAACACTTTGTTAAAACTCACATATTTTCTACGTAATTTCATACATATTAATTTGTGAATAGTTAAGAAGACAACAAAAAAAAACAAAAAAAAAAACACTCCTTCTAAAGGTTTTAAATCTCTACATAAAACAAAAACCATAAATATTTAAGTTAGACCAACATAATGCTAATACATTGCCATGGATAAATAAGATGAGATGAAATTTTTTGTAGAATCTGAACTGAAATTGAGAAAGAAATTAAATAGTTTCTAAATAATGCCTCACCATTTAAGAATTTTTTTTAATTTTAAAACTACGTTCACAATGTCGGAGTCACTCCAATCCATGGCACAGATTGAAATGTTAACTGTGCAAAATGCAGATTGGAGTTCTGTCAGATTCTATATGTCATTTTACTTACCTTTTTTTTAATTTCACAAGATCACGCAATTAAAGTTTGCGTACTTAATTAATTTATTAAAAACTATATTTTTTTAACATTTTGTTATCAAAACTATATCGAGCTAAAACACCTCAATTCAACCGAGGAGTTGACCGCACCCCCTCCAAATTTAACGAAATTAAGTACTGGGGTTTACTTTAACAAAAAAGAGATTTTGCCAATTTTTCAGGCTTCTGGTCATTCCAGTATTCGAGATATGCGGTCTTGAAAATTGACAAAATCGTATATATTTGACAAATAAAGATATCTCAAAAAGAAATAACAATTCAGGTCTCATTCAGGTTTCAAATAATAGATAATGAGACAGCCTTTAAAACTGTGTTCCCCAAGATTTTTTTGGATAAAGGTCAAAGGTCATTGGTTTAAACCTTAATTTTTGGAGAGCTATACCTCAAAAAACAATATTTTTAAAATTTTGGAAAAAATGTATGTTGTTAAGAATCACCTATTCTACTTAAGTTTAAATTTTCAGGATGGAGCCTTCATTGGAACTTTTTATATTAATAGAAACACTGTGACAGGAAAGAAAAAGTGGTGTAATTTCCCTAAGAAAAAAAAAAATTTTTGTTGTCTTTGAAATTCTAGTACCAAAAATCATTTTTCTGAATGTTTTTGACGTGCTGAGTTCAAATATGACCTTTGAACTGGCCTATCGCTATTACTTTTCAAGATATATGCACCTCAATGTTCAAAAAAACACAGCAATAGTATTTAAGCAATTTTCACACATTTATGTGCAGATATCTCGAAAACTAATAGCGATAGGCCAGTTCAAATGTCATATATGGACTCAGCACGTCAAAAACATTCAGAAAAGTGAACTTTGGTACCAGAATCTCAGAGACAAAAAAAATATTTTTTTCTAAGGGAAAATACACCGCTTTTTCTTTCCTGTCACTATGTTTCTATTAATTTAAAAAGTTACAATGAAGTTTCCATCCTGAAAATTTAAACTTAAGTAGTACATATATTTTTTCCAAAATTTTAAAAATATCATTTTTTGAGATATAGCTCTCCAAAAACTAAGGTTAAAACCAATGACCTTTGATCTTTTTCAAAAAAAATCTTGGGGAATGTCATTTTAAAGGCTGTTTCATTAGCTATTATTTGCAACCTGACTGAGACCTGTATTGTTATTACTTTTTGAGTTATCTTTATTTATCTCAGAAAAGAAAAACTACTAGAAGTCCAAAATTTTGTCACTATGATTTTTTTGTAAGGGCCCAACTATATTCCAAGTTTCATCAAATTCGAAAGGGGTAAGGTCAAAAATGCTACATTTTTCGGTTGAATTGAGGTGTTTTAACTCTATCGTCAAAGTTACGATACAAAACCACAAATCTGGACGGGGGTCTTTAGGTTTTTTTATCTTATGAACACAGATGCTCTATGAAGCCATTCAGACATTTCCATTTACAGTTTAATTTAATTCCAAAATCTCGCGATTTCCATTATTTAAAAATCACAAAAAATTTAAAAATTAGTGAAGTTTAAAGAGCTATAACTTCTTAAGTAAATATTGGATTTTTATAATCAAAATTGAAAATAAAAGCTAAACTCCTCTTATTTAAACGTAAAATTTAAAAAAAAAATGTGTCATTAAAAAATGCATTTTATATGCAAAAGTTAAAAAATATATAATTTTTTTTTTTGTTTTTCAAAATTTTGTAAATAAATGTTTTCTAAATTGTTTTTCAATGTATTTTTGGAAAGCTATAACTTCTTAAGTAAATATCGGATTTCTATAATCCTCAATAAGGGCACACTGAGCACGTGCCCAGGGCCCCCGACCAAAGGGGGACCCGAAATGCCAATAAAATCGTTTATACGAAAATGGAGCAAACATTTTTTTAATTTGTTTTTAAAAAAAAATTCACAGTTACTCTCAGAATCTAACTGATTACACAGCTCAACAAGAAAATGCGTATTGGATATTGGTTAGTAATTTGGATAGCGTCTGTTGCGCTGATTCCAAATCCGGAGACCAAATTTGTCTATCACGTCAGGATTTTGAGTAATTCGCGGTTAAAGTGACGAAAAGGGGCATTTAAGCTTTTAAAAAGGGCATTGACCCTTTTTAAAAGCTTATAAAATAATATCCGGACAAGCAAATGACTTTGTATCAAGCTCATTTGAAAGCCTGTAATTTTCACTAAAAGATAGGATAAAATGTTCTAAAAATTTAAATTTCTAAAATGGTAAAAAAATCATTAGCAAAAAAAATATTTGTTTTATTTACCCAGTGTTTTTTAACAAATTTCCATACAAATTCATACGTAAATTTTAGATTTAAAGCACTTGTGGCTAATGGTTTTTTTACTATTTTAGAAAATTAAATTCCAAGAAGATTTGATCTTGTCTGAAAGAGAAAATTACACACTTTCGAATGAGCTTGATACCAAGTCATTTGCATGTCAGGATCTTATTTTATAGCCGTTCAAAAATGGTCAAAATGTGCATTTTTTGACACTTAAACCGCGATTTTCTCAAAACTCTGACGTGATAGAAAAATTTTAGTGACCGTTTTGGAATCGGGGCACCAAATCCTATCAACTTTTTTTGGTTTCATCCAAAACGCAGCGACAAACCTCAGATTTGTAGAGCGGTGTAAGCTTTAGAAAGAGTTCAATAAAAAACAATTAGAAAGAATCTTAAAAGAGACCAATTCCTAAAAGTTAAATAAACATTAGAAAGAGTTCGATAAAAAACAAGTAGAAAAGTTATATTCGACTTGGCCGAATCTATGAATACCCTCCACAATGCCCTTTTTAAGTGATAGTAAATTTTCTAACTTGAAAGAAATAAAATTTTTTATTAGAAATATTTTATTTTGTGTAAAACAACTTTTTCTTAGTAATTTTTGAAAAAAAAAAATAATTTACTAAATTTTTTTTGAGTGTAAAATTTTTCTCGAGTGGATTTATTTTTTTTTTAGTGTGAAAATATTTTTGAGTGACAAAAATATTTTTGTGTCTTACCAATGTTTTTCAAACATGTTTAACGGGTTTTCATTGAAAACTTTTCAACACGTGAATTTAAGGTGAATCTAATCTGAAATTCACGGTTTTGCTAATAACTTTTGAGCCACTGCACCGTTTTGGCTGAAATTCAATACGAACCAGTCCAGGGGCACGACAAATATATACGTTAAGCTTCAGCATCCTCAGAATTGTCTTTCGAAAGTTAGCGTGTTTTTTATCTTATAAATTCACGAAAACCCCGTGCCGAAATTCAGTCTTTTGCTGATAACTTTTGAACCACTTGACCGATTTTGCTGGATTGCAATACCAACATGACTAGGTAAATGAACAACATATACGCCAAACTACAGGAGCCTCCGTAAAGTCTTTCAAAAGTTATCGTGTTTTCAATCGATCGAGTACCATGAATATACAGTGGGCGACAATACATTGGAAACTTTTTTACAGTAGATGCAGTTTGTTAAAGACAAACTTAACAATACTAAACGGTATTATTATCAAATGAGTATTAATTTAAAATATGTTGTGTAGGTAATTTATTAAGCTTTAATTTAAGCCTAATGGCGTCTAGATTGAGTAAATAATAAAGGTGCTACGAGGGTCGATGTGGAAAATGAAATTATTTATAGACATTTTTTAGAACATTTTTTTTAAATATTTCCTAGTTGATTTTTTCCAAGTTCAAACATTAAAAATTTAAAAAAGGTCCAATAGATTTTATTCAGTAAACAAATAATTTTTCCAACAACCCAAACAGACAGTGAAATTTTTTAAGTACAGTTGAAAAAATCCAAATTTTTTGACCTCCAATTCTTTTGACCACGAATTTTTTGTAAACAAAGGAAAATTTTAATTATTTTAATATTTCATTGCTATACATTTAGGTGTACCAAAATTAATAAACAATTACATCTTTTCTTTGTTTACAAAAAACTGGTGGTCAAAAGAATTGGAGGGCAAAAAATTTTGATTTTTTCTACTGTACTTAAAAAATTTCACTGCTTGTTTGGGTTGTTCGAAAAATTATTTGATCACTGAATAAAATCTATTGGACCTTTTTTTAAATTTTTAATGTTTGAAAAAATCGACTTCGAAATATTTTAAAAAAATGTTCTAAAAAATGTCTATAAATAATTTCATTTTCCAGACCGACCCTCGTAGCACATTTATTATTTACTCAATCTGGACACCATTAGGCTTAAATTAAAGCTTTATAAATTACCTACATTTTTTAAAATAATACTCATTTGGTAATAATAACGTTTAGTATTGTTAACTTTGTTTTTAACAAATTACATCTACTATAAAAAAGTTTCCAATGTATTGTCGCCCACTGTATATTATTTATGGGGTCCTAGACCAATATTTCGAGGTGCTACAAACGGAATGACTAACTTATATATACCCTCTATCACTAGAATGGAGGGTATAAAAAATCACTAATAACACAGTGATACAAAATCGAACTTTCCGAATCGGAATGGGATGTAACCAAAACCAAATGAAAGTTGACATTTAACATAACAAAACCCTTAATGTTTTTTTTTTAGTTCAGCGCTAGATTTTTTAAGCATTTAAAGCTTTTGTGTACTAAACACATCCTACTTTAGGGCCCCTGGTGATGCCCCTATGGGGTCTAGCGTCCAAACTTAAGCTCGAAATTACGTTATAGCTAACGGTATGAATTTTGCTGCAATCGGTCCAGTACCTACATACTGAATAGCTAAATTATTAAAAATAAACCACTGTGTACCATTGCGTATGATTGATATTAAAAGGCAATTACAAAACTAAGCATACCCCTCTTATATAGTTTTTAAAAAATTTAATTATAACACCGTCAGACAGCCAACATTAAACAGGAACCGGCTGATATACGTCCGAAGGTAGAGATCAAATGGAGTAAAACTGCATTTTCAGTTTTTCATTTCGTGATCCTTATTCCTTTTAAAAGGAGTTCAAAGTTTTAAAGGATACAGTTTGTAAAATATTTTTGAAATATTTTTACTTGTCCTAGGATGACAACGGTGATGCCAAATGAAAGAGCAGGATCTCCCCTAATTTTAACATTTTTTTATTTTGCCATATCAGTATGTGAATAAAGCTATTTGAAAACTTTATCAAAATATTTTATTGAACATTTTTAATGATATTGAAGGATACATTTTTTAAAGGATGTAACTTACCTCCTTTTTCCTGATATGTAACAATAATGAAATGGAAAAATTAGAGGAGATCCTCCTCTTTCATTTGCTATCACTACACTGAAAAAAAAGACATAACAAAATTTAAGGAAAAAATGTCTTTGAAAATTTATCATGAATTTTCCTCAAATCTAGTTAAATTTAACTTAAAAATGAGAAATTTTCTTAACTGTGAGGAAAAAATTTTAGTTCATTTACTTATAATTAGTTCATAGTTTTCTTTAAATGGATTTTTTTAAATATTAGGAAAAAAATTCTTATTGCCAAAGAAATTTTCCACAAATCTAGGAATCGTATCTTTATTTTTAAGACATATTTCTTAAAAAACAATTTAGTTCAAGTTTAGTTAAAATTTACTAAAAAAAACATCATCGTATTTCTCTTCTTTGAATTGCGGAAGTGTACTTCTTAGAATTCAGTTAATGACTTCTGAGAATTTAGTTAATAACTTCTTAGAATATAGTTAAAAATTCAAAATGGCGATATCTCGAAAACTAAGCGAGATAGAGCGAAACGGATGAAATTTTCAAAAGAAAGACTACAAAGAAAAATATGGAATAGCCTAGCTCTGCATATCTGTCGGGGTCTCAAGACCCTAATTTTAGATCTAAAATTTGAAATTCCCGAAATTTTATATATACACATATCTCGGTAAATACTGCCAACACGAGAAAACGTCCAACGGCATTTTTGTAGCTCTTCCGCAAAATACCCGAAAGCCCTCCGATTAATAGTTTTTGAGTTATCCGGTTTTTAAGATTCTCAAGACCCTATCAGGCCCCTTATTACCGTATCTCAAAAACTAAGCTAGTTAAAGCGAAACGGACACAAGTTTTGGTTCAAAATCTATGGGGACCCTTAAAGGACCCAACGGGGTCTCGAGTTGAATGGGGTCCGAACCCATGGGTCCAGGGTCTCGACCCAATCTATTTCTAAAATGTGAAGTATAATTTTTCCCATTTTCTAGTTAAAATTGGCTTAAAATTAAATAACTTTGTTTTCCTTATTTTTGGGAAAATTATGAACTAAGACCAAGAAAAAAAATCTTTGGAGCCAAATCATTCCCTCTTTTTCTCAAAATTGAGTTAATTTTCCCAGATTTTAGTTCACTTTTTTTTTTTGAGTGTAGTGGCATCCTATGACAAGTACAAATATTTAAAAAAGTATTTCATAAAATTTAATCCTCTAAAACTTTGAAGTCCTTTTAAAAGGAAACAGGATCACGAAAAGAAAAACTGTAAATGCAGTTTTACTACATATAGTCTCTAGTTTCAAACGCATAATTTTGTCGGACGGTGTAATAAAACTTCAAATGCGTGTAAGAAAATAGCTAGCACTGAACTAAAAAAAAGCCTTGAGGATTTTGTTATTAAAAACAACTTTTATTTGCTTTTGGATTCATCCCATTCCGATTTTGGTTGTGGCACTGCGTTATGTAAATAATGATAAAATTGTATTGCTTAAGTGCAAAAAGCACATTGACCCCCATGACCTCTGGCAACCCTGTTGAGTAACAAAAACACTGTTTTAAGTATTTTTGTGAAAAATATGAAAAATGTTGTTAAAAATTCAAATTCTTTGAAATCCGCTAATCACAAATAGCTCCAAAAATAAATTTAAAAGGGGGATATCCCTACTTTTTTGAATATTTAATTTTTATGATTCATTAAATAAATGACATATAAAAAATAAGTAGTTTGTGAGTTTTGTTTAATAAAATTTTCATAAATTTCAAAATTCTCATTCGAAGTAAAAAAAAAAAAATCAGTTTAGGAAAAAATGGTATAACGCTTTAAAAAAATTGAAATCTCATCTTATAAATCTATTTTTATTTTAAAAAAAAATACTTAATTCATTCTAATTTCCAAAATTGTAGTCTAATCATTTTTATTTTATTTTTCTAGCATTTATTATGCGACGCACAAAATTTAATCTTAAAAATGTTTAAAAATAAAATAAATATTCTAATAACGATAATTAGCTATAAATTCGTATAAGTCTATTGTAGTTTTGTAAGTAGTAAGTTCTAATTGTAATACATTAAGTAATAATTTAATTAAATTTTGATTTAAACATTTGTAAATGTTAAAATCATACACTTTTATACCAACTACTACTATGTACTACAAATTTTATGTTAATTAGTTTTACTAATTTAATTATTTGTTAAAATACTTTAAAAGAGTTTTGATGATTAAAATAAGGGATTTTATAAGTACTTTAGAAAATTTTTAATTTTCATAAATAAATTATATTTAAAGTTAGTGATAATTATATTTTTGAGTAAGTTTATTCTAGCTCGAGGTCATTTTTTCTTTACTAATTAAAACTATGATATTCTCATGAAATAATTTTCAAATTTAAGTTGTTAATAATTTTTGTAAGACTTAGCCGACAATTGTTTCGGAATTTGTGATTAGAAATTATTCAGAATTTTAACAAAATTGTTAGCACGCCAAGGTGAATAGTCCATATATTTGAGCTTTGCTACGACGAGCATATAGTATTATTCAATGGGTAATCATATCGTGAACCTATATTCAAAATATGCCAACTCAAATTTTACCGAAATGAGTTTCCGATGGCAAATAGCTCCCCTATAAAAATAGCTCCCCAATAGTCCATATATTTGAGCTTTGCTACGACGAGCATATAGTATTATCCAATGGGTAATCATATCGTGAACCTATATTCAAAATATGCCAACTCAAATTTTACCGAAATGAGTTTCCGATGGCAAATAGCTCCCCTATGTAATACCTATCTGTCATAAAAATTTCAGAGCAAAAAACTAATTTGTTGTCGTTTTACATCAATTTTTGTTATTCTGCTAACTCAAAGTACATATTTTTTTGGTGAAAATAAATGCCAACTCCCATTGTAAATTTCCAAAAAATTTCCAAAAAATTTTTTAAAAAAAATTAGACCACATATCTTATTGCATTTGCAATGCTGAACACGAATCTTGTAAAGATTTTGATATCAAATGACTGGTTCTCGAGATATTGCCATTTTGAAAATATCGGTAAATAGTGTTTGCAAAAAAAAAAATGCTTATATTTATGTAACTTTCGAACTATTTATCAGATTGAAACATTATGAGTGGGGCAAATAAAGTCAATGATATAAGCTTTCAAAATAGCTAGTTTGGAGTGACCCTAATACAATAAAGCGTGAGTTACAGAGTGCCAAAGTTGACCACCCCGAGATTAAAAGGCTTTTGGAGCTAGTAACTTTTAAAAATATGCAAAGATTTTTACGTTTTTTTAGTTTTTGGCAATACCGTACTAAGAAAAACAAAATCCGAAAAAAAAAAAAAAATTTAAAAGTTTTTAAAAAAAAATATATATTTTCATTTTCCGACAAAATATGCCAACTCTAAAAAAATATTTGTTTTTTGATATAGTAATAAATGCCATCTCTGAAAAATACGCAAACAAGTGCAAAATATGAAATTTTTTGCATAGGTAAAAATTATTTAGAATATTTAAACCATCTTGTGGAAGGTACATTGTTTATTTTTGCAATAATATGCGAAATAACTAGTTTTTTAGCTCTCCTGAACAGTAAGCTTTTTCGAGTTGGCATTTATTGAATATAGTTCGACGATATGTAAGTTCTTTAATAGTTTTTTATTATTATACAAGTTTTGATTAATTTTTATTAAAAAATAAAAATTGTTTTATTCGACCTTTAAAATATTATATTTTGAGGATGTTTATTCTGGCTCGAGGTCATTATTTTCTTTACTAATTAAAACCATGATATTTGTCAGATTCCATTGTCAAGATTATTTAGTAAAAATAGAAACGATTTACTACAAAGTAGCAAACGATTTGTCATTAGACTCGTTTGCTACTTTGTAGTAGATCGTTTCTATTTTTGCTAAATAATCTTGACAATAGAATCTGACAAATTCCGAAACACGTGTCGATTAAGTCTTGCAATAATGACCAGCATAAATAAATTTAAAACAGAAAAATAATTTTCTTGAAAATTATGCTATGAGAATATCATTGTTTTAATTAGTAAAGAAAATAATAAAAATTATACAATTTTCTTCCGATAATTCTCAATGATTGTAGAGTTGAATTTATATTAATATTTTTGTTTGAACTAAGCGATTTGTCATTTAAATTCTCTGTGCTACTTGTAGTATATGGTTTTTATATTTGCTTAATAGTCTTGACAATGAAATCTGACACATAATGAAAAACGTGTCGGCTAAGTCTTGCAAAAATATGTCACATGAACAAATTTAAAACAGAAAATAAATTTTCTTGAAAATTATTTTATGCGTATATCATAGTTTTAATTAGTAAAAGAAATAATGACCTCGAGCTAAAATAAACCTACGCAAAAATACAATATTTTTAAGGTCGAACAACACAATTTTTATTTTTTTAATGAAAATTAATCAGAAGTTAGTGATTATTAATATCTAATTTTCGGTAAAAAAAAATGCACTACAATTTAGAAAAAAACTGAAAAATTCAAAAAAAAATCTGAATTTAGGAAAATTCGGAAAAAAATTTCAGAAATTTAGAAAACAAATCACAAATTTCATAAATATTTAGAAAATTTAAAAAAAAGAGCAGAATTATTTAAGAAAAAATTGAAAGGGTTAGTTTGGAAAAATTAGCAAAAACAAGTTAGGGTGTTAAATTCGGATGTGCTGAATCTTTTATACTCTCCAGCATGTTAAAAAAATTGCAGGGTCGTGTTTTTTGGGGGAGTCTGCTAAGGTAGTTGGGGACACCTGTGCCCTCGCAATAAATGTTTAATAATACATTTATTATTCATTTTGCACTATATTTATACAATTTTACCATTATTTGATTTATTTTCTTATCCACCCCCACAAAAGGGGGCGGACAAAATAAATGACATTTTCTAGTCCCCTGGATCGAAAACATTAAACTTCGTACATAAAAATGTTTCAATTGTTTAAAAAAATGTTGCTGGATTTGGGAGTACTTTTTCACCATCAGGCACGGATCCAGCTCTTGGGTTTGGGGGGAAGGGGGAATTTTTTTTTTACTCAAAAAAAAATTTTTTTCAGGGAACCTCATGTCGGATTTGAATCATTAATTAAGGTGTTTTAGTGTTTACCTCTTGTTTATTTTAATTTTTTTCGATCTAAACAATTCCAAATTTATTCCTATATCAAACAAAAATGTTTGATATATTGAAAATATTACAAAATATATTAAATTTCATGATTATTCAAAATAGTTTCCTGATTATGAAATTTTCTTAGTCAATTGCTTAAAGAAAAATATTGTCCCAATAGAAAAATTCAGAGGTTCTTAAATTTTTCCTGAAGGAAGTTTTCTTATTTTAACATTCTGAGATATTTTTCGTATAGACAAATTCTCAGATTCTGAGACATTTTCTCACATTCTGAGACATTTTTCCTATATTTTGAGATTCTTGGACATTTTTCATAGAGAAAAATTCTCCCATAATTTCCTTTTCTTATCTTCTTCTCTGATTTTTTCCAAAGGAGAATTATCAGATTTTTTTTAATAAACAATTCTCAGATTTTTCCTATAATAAATTCTCAAATTTACAGAAAAATTGTCAGATTATTCCTATAGAAAAGATCTGATTTTTTCTAAAAAAAATCTTAAAGAAATTCACAAATTATTCCTATCGAAAAAGTCAAAAATTTTGCAATAGGAAAATTCTCAAATTTTTCGTCTAGAAAAATTCGCCAACTTTTTGTCGATAAAAATTTACGTATATTTTCTAAAGAAAAATATTATTCAGATAGAATAGAATTTTAAGATTCTTAGGCTTTTATCATAGAAGAATTTCCATAAAAAAATCAAATTTAACCTATGGATTTTTTAAATTTTTTTTTTTTCAGAAACATTTTAAGATTCTTCGACATTTTTCATAGAAAAAAATTTTCAGACTATTTCATTTTTACTTTCTTTTTTCCCTCACCTTTCCTCTTCTTTCCTTTTCCTTTTTTCTTTTTTTGTTTCGAATTCGGGGGGAAATTTCATTTCCCCCCGTGGATCCGCGCCTGTTCACCATTAACCTAATTTTTAAAAATTTTATATTTTTCGAAGTTTAAGATTTTAAAATTTTTTAAAACAATGCACAGTGCCACATTTGGCCAATCTAGGACGACAAAAATACAATTTTATTTATATTGACTAGAAATTCAGTATAAATGTTCGTTTTGACTTCAAAAACAACATTATGAAAAATATGGGAGGCCAGTTAACGGCCACGCCCACTTTTTAAAAAATTTTTAATTTTGGTTGTAATTTCTTTAAACTTGGTATATGTACTCTCAAGGACTGTAGAAATAATATCACAAAAAAAGGGGGCGGTCAGACAACTGCCACGCCCACTTTTTAAAAATATGTTTGAAATATATGTAAAAAACAAGGTTTACATATCGCCCCACTGTAGTCGGCGTCGCAGACGGTCGCAAAAGTTAGCCGTTGAAATAAGTACTATGGATATTGGTCAATATGTCTGAAAAAGTCCGGCGACCAATAGAGGCCAAACACAAAAGTTCTATTCCATCAAAAAAAATAAATGTATAATTTTCTTTTCAAAAATTTTTATTAGGTTAAAAATTTAAAAAAAAATTGAAACAATTTTTTAAAAAAAGAAAAAAATATATGATTTAAAACCTTTAAATATCCTTTAAAATTACCAAAAAAGAGTGTATAAATATCTTTTTTTGTTAAAAAGTTACAACAGTTTAAAATCGACTTAATTAATGCGAAATAATGAACACTACTTTCAGGATTTCACAAGATGCAACTTTATGCACCCACATCTTAATAACGAATAGAATTATAGTTCTTATATGAGTATTTCCGTGTTATTAGGAATGTTTTATAAAACATACAAACAAATCATAAAAATCGGGGAACTTTTTTTTTGATTTTTGTCGTGCTAGATTGGCCAAATGTGGCACTGTGCAATGGGGGGAAATTATAGTCAAGACCGACCAAATAATACTCTACACCAGTGTTTTTCGAAACATGGTTCCCAAATCTAAACATAGGCCGATTAGATTTATCTTTTGTTAGATCATTAGTTAGTGTAGATATTTAAGTGAAATTGACTAATTTTTGTTGTTATAGACTGATTTCACTGAATATCAGTCAAAATTTGTATATAGGGACTGAGTCCAAAAACCGTTACGTCGAAGTGATGCATGTTTCTCCGAATTGAGCTAAAAATCACTTTGTTCTTCCGTTTTGTCTTAAAATTCTACTTTCGCGTCTGTTAAGTCTGTGATTTGACTTCATTATAACTTTAACCAAAAATCCCTTGTTTTAATCTATATTTTATATAAGAAAATGTGTATTTATATTATTTTTTTTTTTTTTTAATTTTAAATGAAGATCATTAAAAACCACTGTATTATTATCATTAAAAATAATTTTATGCCAAACAAAAAAAACTGTTAATTATAAAATCTTTAAATAACCCACCCAACATTTTTTTTTATATATTTTAAAATTAAAATTACATTAATTTTATAAAAAAAAGAACAAAATATTAAAAAAAAAACACTGCCCTAAATAAAAAGTTTTAAATACAAGAAAAATATTTAAATATAATTTTTAATTATTTTAATTTTTAATATATTTTGTAAAAAAAAAAATAAAAACAAAAATCATCTATGCTATTTTAAATCAAATACAGACAATAAAGAAAAAAAACTTAAAACTTTTGTTTATTCGTTAAAAACTTACAAAAAAAAATAATGTAAAAGAAACTAAAAATATTTATCTAAATTATTTTTTGAAACAAAATGAAAAACTAAAAAGAAAAATAAATAAAAATACTAAAAAACGTGCAAAAAAAGCAATTAATATAAAAAAAAATGATCGAAATTAATAGATCATTCTATGAATTGAACTAAAATTTAAAAGAAAATACTTCCAAACGAACTGTAATAAACACTGCTCGAAATTAATAAACGTTATAAGGACGAAAAGCGTAATTAAGAAAAAAAAATCTGTTAGCTATTTTAAGAAAATTCTGTAAAAAAATTAAAGTTAAATAAAGCAATTATTTAAACCGGTAAATTAAAAAAAAAAATTATAATAAATTTATAGTCGGCCAAGACCAAATTTAAAATCCCCTACACCATATTAAACAGAGTGTCGTGTAAATAAAATCTAATGAATTGGATTTTTACAACATAACACTTAAAAAATTATGTCATTAACTGTACGTAGTTTATTTAAAAAAATTTACGCTTAGTCGTTTTTAAAAGAAAAAACATTTGTTTGATGTTCAATTTTTAATAATGACTACTTCTCTCCTTTGTTTCAAAAATAACACACCAAAAAATAAAGACTTTCATTAACATTTAATTTTTAAAGTCCTTTATTTTTGTTATGTAAGTAAAAATTACTGATTATTCTTTAAATTTTTAATGATTTGTGTAATTAATTTTTTTTTTTAAATTGTTAGTATTTTTTAATGAGATATCATTAGTTTTTACCTACACAAGTAGGTTGTTTTTTTGTAGAAAAAATAATTCAAAAAATTATTTATAGAAACATAAAAACATGTTTGTATCAAGTGACTTTGGCACGATGGGTAGAGTGTCTGGCCAGAATGTAGTTGATTGCGGAATCGATTCCCCAAAATTTTATAAAAAATTTTTAAAAAAAATATTTCAATAGGAAATAGTAAAAAATAACCTACGAAATCATTAATTTTTAATGTTTTCGTAGGCTATTTTTTTTTGGAATTTGTTGGTAAAAATAACAGAACTTTCATTAATTTTTAATGTTTTCGTAGGTTATTTTTTTCGAATTTGTTGGTAAAAAAGAATGAAAAAAGCGTAATTTTTTAATGTTTAATGTTATTTATTTAAGAAAATTTTGTCAACAGTAATGTTTGTTAAAACAAATGAATAATTACTGGGATGGTTTTCAATTGTTTATTCACTGGTTTCAAATGTGTTTTTCATTTGTTTTTGCCTACAAAATATTTTGAGTGAACTTTTTTAGAATATGCTCTTTTTGGAATAACCACCACATTCAAAAAATTATCACGATAGATTCCACTACAAAATAGTCAAAACTACTACATTTCTTTTTGTTTAGGCATCCTTTACATTTTACGGTAAAATCAACCAGAAATTGTTGTTGCTTTTAACTATTGATTACCAACTACAAAAAAATATAAAAACTACTTTAAATTATAGTTGATTTTACTGTAACTTAAATTGTCTGAATTTTTTTTATTAACAAAAAAAACTTCTAAACGTCAACAACGGTTAAATTATTTGTAATTAATTCCTGCACATCCATTTTTCTAAAAATTTCTAGAAAATTATAAGTTTTTTTGTAGTCTAAAAACAACTATATACTTAAAACAACTGTCACTACACAATGTAGTAATTTTTTGTATTTGTTTTTTTAACACGACTACAAAAGACAGTTGTTTCGAGATTTTTCATACAAAAACAACTGAAATTGTAATTGAAAACAACAGCTACTACTTACTACACAAATGACCGTCATGTAGTAACTGCAATAATTTTCGAAGTGCAAGACAGGTAATAAAGAAATAAACCAAAGTTAAAATAAGAAGTGGATCGACCTCAGGGCTGGCGATAAATTAGTTAATTTGGTAATGAAAATAACAAAAACAAGTGAGAGGGTAAAAATTATAAAACACAAGTAGAAAAGTTAAATTCGACTTGGCCGAATCTATGAATACCCTCCACAATGCCCTTTTAAGGCTGGATTACTCAATGCTCCGTTATAAAATAAGGGGCCTATTCACAAAAAAAGTCATAACTCAATCATAACTAAATTTTTTCCATGTGGTTGTTGTAAACAATCATAAAATAATTTTAATTTTGTTTAAAAATTTCAAAAAAAATAAAGACCTGCTACCCACATCGTCTCAAAATTGACAAATAATTTTAAATTTTGAGACTTTATGATTGTGTTTACAACAAACACAGGGAATATAAAGTTTGAAAATAATAAAATTAGTCATAACCAGTCATAACTGTGAATAGGCCTGTAAATCTCCGTTAAATTTAAATTGTTCATACAAATTTTGATAAAAGGCTCCGTTAAATCGGCAGTTAGCAGCTAACTTTTCATTGAGTAACCCGCCCTAAGTGATAGTAAATTTTTCAACGTGAAAAAATAAAATTTTTGATTAGTTTTATTTTGTTTAAGAAAACTTTTTTTTAAGTAATTTTTGAAAAAAATAAAAAATTTACTAAATTTTTTTTTGAGTGTAAAATTTTTTTTTAATGTAAAATTTTTTTTAGAATGTATTTTTTTTTTTTTTTGTGTAAAAATATTTTTTAATGACAAAAATATATTGAAAAATATTTTTTGACTTACCAATGTTTTTAAAACATGTTTAACGGGTTTTCAACTCATGAATTTAAGGTGAAACTAATCTGAAATTCACGGTTTTGCTAATAACTTTTCAACCACTGGACCGATTTGGCTGAAATTCAAATCGAACCAGGCCCGGGGACCGACAAATATATATGCCAAGCTTCAGCATCCTCAGAATTGCCTTTCGAAAGTTAGCGTGTGTTTTATCTCGTAAATTCACGAAAAACCCTTGCCGAAATTCAGTCTTTTGCTCATAACTTTTTGAACCACTGGACCGATTTCGCTGGATTGCAATACCAACCTGACCAGGTAAATGTCCAACATATATGCCAAACTTCAGGAGCCTCTGTAATGTATTTCAAAAGTTAGCGTGTTTTCAACAGACAGACAGACGGACAGACGGACATCGCTAGATCGTCTTAAAATCGATCGAGGATCATGAATATATATACTTTATGGGGTCTTAGACCAATATTTCGAGGTGTTACAAACGGAATGACAAACTTATATATACCCTCTATCACTAGAGTGGAGGGTATAAAAAATGGTATGGCGTCTTTTTTTTTGGAGGGGGGGGGGACAGTGGAAGCGTTGGGGACACCTTTACCTCGCGATAAATGTTTACTAATTTATTTAAAAAGCTTTTTGCACTATGCACACAAAAAAAAATTTCCAGTGAACGATTTTCATAGTATTTATGAACAAATTCATACAATTTATTGACTTTTTCATAATACTTTTAAACTTTTTCATAGTATTTATGGAAAATGTTAAATAGTTCTTAAATTTCACATATTATGATTTATTCATACACTCAAAAAATTATGTTAGTAAAATCAACTGAAAATGTCAGTTAAAATAACTACTTTGTAAGTTGTTTTGGGGTCAACTACTTTTTCAGTTAAATCAACTAACAATGTTAGTTATTTTAACTGACAAAAAACAACTGACTTATGTAGTAAAAACTACTTACATTTGTAGTCAAAACAACTAAAATGTAGTAAAAATAAAATAATCAATAAATATTTTTTTTTTCCAAAAAATTTTTCAGAAAAAAATTTGAAGACCAAATTTTTTCAAAGTTTTTAAGAAAAAAAAAAAAAGTTGTGGAAAATAAAAAAAAAAGAAAATTTATTTTTATTTTTTGGAAAAAAACTTTGAAAATTTTTCAGAGATAAAAAAAATAAAATTAACTACTTTAAATAACTGTTACTACATCACAGTACTTTTTTGTTAGTTATTCAAAAAAACTACTTAAAATAACTAACAGAAATAGTTGTTTGATATTTTTCATACAAAAACAAGTGACTTTGTAGTTGAAAACAACTTACTACTGTAAAATATACAAACAACTAACATGTAGTAACTTACATAATTTTCTGAGTGTAAATACTTTGAAAAGGTTTATAAATATTATGGAAAAGTTAATAAATTGTAGGAAATTGTTCATAAATACTATGCAAATCGTTCATTGGCATAAAAAAAATTTGTGTAGTTATACAATTTTAACATTATTTTAATTATTTTCTTTATCCACGCCCACAAAAGGGGGTGGACTAAAACAGATGACTTTTTCTTGTCCTCTGGAGCCAACCGCGTAACATTGCCATAAAAATGTTTCTTTTTCTTAGCAAAATTACAAAAATACTGTGAAAAATTGCGTTTTTTCAGAGTTTCGTTTAGTTTCTTAAGGGGGAAATTTTTGTCCCCCTTATCCGATTTTGCCCATTTCCGAACTTAATCAGCCCAAGATCATGAGACATATTTGTGCTTCGGGAGTCTAGCTCTTTTACTTTGGACTGTATTGTGTCTTCCACAGATGGACAGACGGGCGGATGGACAGACAGACGGGCATCGCTAGAATTTCTTGGAATCGATCACTGATTAATTATAATATATTTTATGGGATCCTACCGCTATATTTTGATGAGTTACACACGGAATGATAAAGTGAGTACATCCCTATTCTGTGGTTGGAGGGTATAAAAAATCTTCATTTAGCGAAGCCATTTGGAATGAATCAATGAAGTGTAAGGCACCTTTTCCCACAAGAAATTTTTTGCAAGTATCTTTAATCGTATCGAGTCCGGATTTCTTGCAAAAGTTAGGTAATATTATTGTATGGATAGCTAAAAATTTACGTACTTGGTTTTTCAATTTTTCAAAAACTGGGCTTAGGAGGCGTGGTCAAATATTGGAAAAATGGTCAAATTTGTGTCGAGTTGCCTTGTTTAAATTTTTATCAAAGTAAAACGGAATGTACCACAATCTCAAAATTTAAATTCTTGTACAGTTTTGTATGGGCTATCGATTAATTTTTATTTTTCGAAAATTTTCAGAACCCTTTCTGAAATTTTCCATTTTTTAGTCGAATTATTTAAATAGTCCCATGTATGCAAGTAATAAGACTTTTCATCATATTCAATTATTTTTGCTAAATTTTCTAAGTCCCGAAAGAAATTTTAAAATTTTCTTAGAATTTCGTTAAAAATTATTTTATAAATTTTTTTTTTTTAAATTTTTAAAGTTCCGAAAAATTGTCAAAAATTTTGAGTAGGTTTATTCTAGCTCGAGGTTATTATTTCCTTTACTAATTTAAACTATGATAATTTCATAGAATAATTTTCAAGAAAAATATTTTTCTGTTTTAAATTTATTTATGTTGGTCATTTTCTTGCAAGACTTAATCGACACGTGTTTCGGGATTTGTCAGATTCCATTTTCAAAATTATTTAGCAAAAATAAAAACCCTATACTAAAAGTAGCAAAAGGTTTTTAATGACAATCGTTAATGATCAAACTAAAATATTAATACATATTCGACTCTACTATCATTGGGAATTAGAAGACGAAAATTCTGACGAAAAAGTGACCAACATAAATAAATTTAAAACAGAAATATAATTTTCTTGAAAATTATTCTATGAGAATATCATAGTTTTAATTAGTAAAGGAAAAAATTACCTCGACCTAGAATAAACCTACTTAAAATATAACATTTTAAAGATCGAATAAAACAATTTTTATTTTTTAATAAAAACTAATCAGAATTTGAATTGTCAAAAATTTAAAAATTTTTTGGATTTTTTTTTTTTGCATATTGGAGTCAAAATAAAAAATTTCTAAGTTACGAAAAATTTTTGGAAAATTTCCCAGTCCCGGACACAAAATTTTTTAAAATTTTTTTTTTAACATTATAATGTTTTTAGGCTGGTGTCTAATTTTAAAAATGATGCCACCTCAGTTTGACAAGAAAATAAGAATTACTGTTTTCATTTTCTTAAAACCAAAAAGATTTCCAACTTCGATTTATAACTTGGATAATAACTCACCTGCTGGTGTATAAAAGCGTTTTTTACCAGATGGTGAATAAAACCCCAGTTGGCAAAATAAAATCACACCTGACATACTGCTGACACTCCCTTTATGAAATCGCTGACATCTTCATACAATTTTTCAAAATGTCATCAATGACATGTCAGCAGTTGGTCAGCAGTGTCCACCAGTATCGGTGGCCACTAACAATTCGTTTAAACAACCGCTGACAAATTGCTGACATGTCATTGATGACATTTTGAAAAATTGTATGAAGATGTCAGCAATTTTATAAAGGGAGAGTCAGCAGTATGTCAGGTGTGATTTTTTTTGCCGACTGGGACGTAACATACACAAAAAAAAGTTTCCAAGGAACCACTTTTATAGTATTTATGAATTAATTCATACAATTTATTAACTTTTTCATATTTATAAACTTTTTCATATTGTTTATGAATAAATCATACACTCAAAAAAAAAACTGTAATGTTAGCAAAAAAAGCTTGTAAACCTACAAGAAAATTTGCTGATTTTGAACCCACAATTTTTTTGCTAAAGTTAGCAAAAATGTTTTACCAATAATTAGTTAACTGCATTTTTTTTTTAACTTAGTTCATACACATTTGAGGACCCCATTGGGTTCGGACCCTATAGGTCCAGACCCCGATGGGCCTATACCCAGTTGGGTTCCTTAAAACTCGTCATAGTTTTTGATCCAAAATTTGTGTCCGTTTCGCTCTACCTTGCTTAGTTTTTGAGATACGTGATTTTAGGGGACCACTGGGGCCTTGAGAATTAAAAAACTCGATAACTTCAAAAATATTACTCGGAGAGCTTTTGGTCTTGTTCTACGTGTTGAGAGCTACAAAAATTCTTTTGGACTTTTTGTTGTGTCGGCAATATTTACCGGGATATGAGCATTTTAAAATTTTCGGGAATGCTAACTTTTTTGGATCCAAAGTTAGGACCCATTAGGGTCCACACATGTAAAGAGGACCGACGATACTATGGAGAGCCCGAGAACAAAAAATGGCCTCCATTTTGCTCTATCTGGCTTAGTTTCCGAGATAGCGCCATTTTAAGTTTTCTGAAAATAAAAAAAAAATTATTATTTATTTTTTCTAATGTTAGCAAAAAATCTTGTAAAAATGTTGTCAACTCAATTTCAAATTTAGCAAAAGAAATTAGTTCAAAGTTTGTTTAAAATTGCTAATGTGCTAAATGAAGTTTACAAGAATTTTTTGCTAACATGCTAATCTCAACTAAAAATTTTTTAAAAGTTAGCTAACTAGCATTAGCAAAAAAAAAATAGTAAATCTACTAACGTATTTTTTTGAGTGTAATATGTGAAATTTCAGAACTATTTAACATTTTTCATAAATACTATGAAAAAGTTTATAAGTATTATGAAAAAGTTAATACATTGTATGAATTTGTTCATAAATACTAGAGATGGGCACATGAGCAGATTAGAGCGTGATTCACGTGATTCACACGTGATCACACGTGAGTGTGACTAAATTCAAATTTACTCACGTGATCGTAAGTAAGTGTGAAAAAAAATTGCGTGAGTGAGTGTGCGTGAGTAAGATTTTTGCGTGAGTGAGTGTGCGTGAGTTGATTTTTTGGCTTGAGTTTGCGTGATTTATTTTCTCTTCATATTTCCTTTTGTACCAAAAAAGGCAAGAAAAAAACTTTAAAATTTGGCTAATCTTAAGATTTCGTCCCGAAAAAAGCAAAAAAAAAATGTAAAATTTCTCTGAGCTTTAAATTTTGCTTCAAATTTTGTAAAATTTTGAAAAATTTTAGTTTTTGAAATTTTTTATGTATATGTAAGAGTTTCTTGAGTGTGAGTGAAGCACGTGAGTGTGAGTTGTATTAAATTTACTCACGTGATTGTGAGTGAGTGTGAGTAGAAAAAATTTGCTCGTTAGTGAGTGTGCGTGATTCAAAAATTCCTGTCGTGAGCGTGAGTGAGTGTGAGTCAAAAATCACTCATGCGCCCATCTCTAATAAATACTATGAAAATCGTTCATTGGAAAAAACTTTTTTTGTGTGTAATTATTTTTCAACAAAAACAAATTTAATCTTTATTTTTCATCAAATTTTTTCTTCGTCAAATTTTTTTTTTTTTTTCATAATTTTTTTTTGTTTCGTCAATTTCTTTTTTTGTTTCGTCAATTTTTTGTTATTAAAAACTTTTTTTTCATATTTTTTTTTATCAAAATTTTTTTGCATATTTTTCTTATATTTATTACCAAAACAACTTTTTCACCAAGTCTAAATTCTGACATAAAAATGCTCCATTTGTTTAACAAATGTACAAAAAAAATTAATGAGAGTGTGAAATTCTTCTGTGCCGACGAATCATTTATACTCTAAAAAAATTAAAAAACTTTTTTGCATTTAATTAATACACTAAGGGTATTCATTTCAGCTTTTTTTTGGTTGTAAAAATAAAAAATTGTAAAAATGTAACTTTTTATTACAACAAATACATGAAAAAATTTTCCACTTAAAAGTTGCAATTTAAACAACCCATATCCAAGTGTAAAATTATCAGAGTAAAAAGTTACATTTTTCCAATTATTTAAGCGTTGCCATTCATTACTAATCAAAGAAAAAGTACCAAAATTTGCTACTGTTATTTAAGTTTTTTCTACCTCGGCAGCCCTTATTGAACATGTGTCTGAAATTTTTCTTAGAAGAAAATATGTATACAAATAATTTCGGTTATAATAATAGAAATTATAAATTAAACAACAAGAAAAAACTGTCAAAATGAGTAAAAAGTGTAATTTATAAGTTAATTGGTTCATTCATCAAATAATTTAATTATTTTTGGAAACTTTGTATCACAATTTTTTTTATGTACCCGTTCACATCAATGAGAGTGGAATCTTACATTTTTCATTTTTCCACTTTTACATTTTCTGAAATGAATACCCTTACTCATTTACCAAATATTCAGCAGTTCTGGTTTATACTGTATCTTGCTTTCAACAGACAAATTGACGTATGTATATAGCTAGATTTTCTCAGAAATGGATCAATAGTATATAAACTTAATGGGGTCCTCGACCGATATTTCAATTCATTTTACATGAAATGGCAATAACATTATTTTTTCAAAAAATACATTAGTAAATGTACTATTTTTTTTTGCTAATGCTGGTTAGCTAACTTTTAGCAAATTTTTTGTTGAGATTAGCATGTTAGCAAAAATATCTTGTAAACTTCATTTAGCGCATTAGCAATTTTAAACAAAATTTGAACTAATTTTTTTTGCAATATTTGTAATTGAATTGACCAAATTTTTACAAGCTTTTTTGCTAATATTAGCAAAAATAAATGGTAAATTTTTTTAATTTCAGAAAACTTAAAATGGCTCTATCTCGGAAACTAAGCCAGATAGAGCAAAATGGAGGCCATTTTTGGTTCTCGGGCTACTCCCGAAAATTTTAAAATGCTCATATCTCGGCAAATATTGTCGACACAACAAAAAGTCCAAAAGCATTTTTGTAGCTCTCAAAATAATCAAAAGCTCTCCGAGTAACATTTTTGAAGCTATCGAGTTTTGTAATTCTCAAAACTGGTGGTCCCCTAAAATCACGTATCTCAAAAACTAAGCAAGGTAGAGCGAAACGGACAAAAATTTTGAATCAAAAACTATGACGATTTTTAAGGAACCCTAGACCTAGTTCTAGGCCCATCGGGGTCTGGACCTAACGGGTCCGAGCCCAATGGGGTCCTCAAATGTGTATGAACTAAGTTGAAATAAAAAAAAATAAGTTAACTACACTCAAAAAATTTCATGCATAAAAATACGAAGTATTATTTCGTAAAATTTTTTTCGTACATATTACGAAATTTTTGTACATATTACGAAATTTTAGTAATTTTACGAAAACTTGGAATTTCGTAAAAATACAAATTTCGTTTATTTTACAAAGTACATTTCGTAGCCAAAAAAATACGAAATACTTCGTATCTTAACGAAATATTTCGTAATTTAACGAAATATTTTTCGGAAAAAAAATCACAAAATCAAGGGGTTTGATTTATTTATCTGAATTACTATATTTAACAGATTTAACAATTAAAAAAAATGGAATAACAAAAATTTGTTCCTTCTCTTTTTAATTTTTGTTTACGGTTTCTAATTTTAAATTATTTTCAGCACAACACAAAGTCAAATCACCCAAGATATATTTTTCAATGCAGTCTGTTAGGTGTTGCGACATTAGTGAAAAGTTATACAGCATGTCACCGAGTCAATTCCGTTTAGAAATGGAATTGAATGTTTGCTCGGGAAACAATTTTTTTCGTAAAGAAACCACTTTAAATTACAGTGAATATTTGGAAGTGTTTTGATGACGAAAAAACATTTTGTTTTACGTTTTTAAAAAATATTCGATCCCACTTCCGGACGGAATGTACTCAATGAATGTACTCAAATTTCGTAATTATACAAAATATTTCGTAAAAATAAACATAATTCGTATTTTCAAAAAAAAAAACTTCGTAATATGTACAAAATATTTTGTATGTTTACGAAATATTTCGTAATTATACAAAATATTTCGTATTTATACAAAATATTTCGTAACTTTAAGAAATATTTTCGTTAAACTAAACATAATTCGTATTTACAAAAAAAAACTTCGTAATATGTACAAAAATATTTTGCATTTTCACAAAATATTTCGTAATTATACAAAATATTTCGTAGTTATACAAAATATTTAGTAACTTTACGAAATATTTTCGTAAAAATAAACATAATTCGTATTTACAAAAAAAAAACTTCGTAATATGTACGAAAATATTTAGTATTTTTACGAAATATTTCGTAGTTATACTAAATATTTCGTAAATTTACGAAATATTTTCGTATTTATTTCGTAAATATCACTAAAAAAAACTTCGTAATATTTACGAAATGCCATAGGTAAATATTACGAAATATTTCGTTCCGGCAAAACCACGAAATATTTCGTACAATGTACGAAGTATTTCGTTCATTTTACCTATGAAATTTTTTGAGTGTAATTTTTCAACAAATTTTCTTGTAGGGTTACAAACATTTTTTGCTAACATTACAGTTTTTTTTTTTTTTTTTAATTTTGGCAAGTACATCCAAATCTTTAGCAAAACATCATGATTTCATGTTTTGGGCTAGAGTACAAAATTCGCAGGCATTTTTGCTTTTTAGAGTAAAAAATTTATTAAAAATTATTATAAAGTTTTGGAAAATTTTGTGGCAAAAATGTTTTGCCATTTATTTTCGCTTTAGAGTAAAAAGTTCATTAAAATGCTTTTTGGAAAAAAACAGTTTTTGCAAATTTTTCCAAGCTCCGGCAAAAAAAAATATTTTAATTTCCCCTTCCCGTCTCACTTACCTGGTAATGGCTATGATAACTACTAATAATCATTAGCATTACTTTACGCCAAAAACGGCAAAATGTGGTTACCTCCAATGACATCACCGTGTTGTGATTAATATTGATATTGGGAGGTAACTAGTTACTCATATTTTTTCTAATCCCCCCAGATACAAAATTTTTTATTATTATAATAAAGTAATATATGAATGAATAAACTTCATCATATTAATGAATAGTTTATCAATATGATGAAATGTTTTATTTTCGTCCGATGTAACGGATTTTCAATACGATTAATTGTCATCAATATGAATACATGATATTTTCATATTCACTTATAAATAAGTTAATTCACTCACGAAAGTTTACTGTTTAAGAAAAATGGTGTAGGGTATAAAATTAAATCTAACAAAAAATTAGAAATTGAACAATTGAATTAATATGAAACTCGACTTTTAAAGAAAAAAAATTAAAATCTTAAACCAAAAAAAACTCAATTCATTATTATTAAAAAAACAACAAAAAACATGTATTTTCATATTTTGAAAAAAAAAGTTACAATAAAAATTTAATAATTAAAAAAATAATAACGTACGTTAACATTTAGCGTCGTTTTTTATATAAAAAAAATTAAAAAAAAAATCCACAACTTAATAAAAAAAAAACGTTAAAAAAAGACATTATTAAATTGAAAAACTTAAAACGAAAATTAAAATTCCCCGTGTAAAATCAAAAAAGTCGTATATAAAAAACAAAACATAAAAACTTTAAAACACAAAATGTTAAAATAAAATTATAAACTTAAAACATTTATGAGATTTTAAAAAGAAACAAAACGAGAAAAACAAAAATAATTTAAAACAAAAAATTAATATTGCGTTGCAAATCATATCATAAAATCAATTAAAAAAAGAAAATAAATAGTAAAAAAAAAATATTTGTACGTCTTTTAATTATTTAAATATGTGGGAAATTGAGAATCTTCAGAGGGAGCTGGTATCGTAACGCCACCAGTATCAACAGCTGGCTCATGTGGCATGGAGTCAATACTTTCCAATGGTAGAAAACAATCGGTTGAAATCTAAAAAGTAAAAAAAAATATATTTTTATAAGATTTTGTAATACAAAACTACACCATTAAACAAATGTACATATGAGGCATTCCACACCAAATGTTCAGCGAAAAAAAACATGAGTACCGTAAATTTCTGAGGGTCAGTCTTAGTGAAATCAATCATGAATATTTTTGACCCCGTCCGATATTGATGAAATTTAGTTTAGTTCTTACACTACGTAAAAAACTAACAAATGCAAATTTTCAGCCCTCTAAGTCAGGGGCCGAAAATACGTAGGGTCAAAATTTCCCCCAAAATCTCCCAGTCTCGACACTTTGCACCTTTAAAACTTAATATCGTTGGTTCTATTATAGCTAGAAAGTCCACTTTTGGTTTTTTTTAAAGCTCATAATATGCTCTACAACACCTACCATAACCAACAAATTTTCGAAAAAAATAAGTGTTACTTCCCTTATTTTAAGGTCGTGATATAGGGAGGAGAAAATGGGGAGGATGGTATCCCCCGATTTTTTTTTTACTTGATAATCTTATAGATAAAGTCCAAAAGAATATATTCTAAAATTTTTATGTTGGGACAACAATGGGATCGCTCAAAATCAAAATTTTTCACAATTTCCCCCAAAATCTCCAAATCGCAACACTCTTAAACATTAAAAATTTAATATCATAAGTGCTATTGTAGCTACAGAGCCTTTTTTTGTATGTTTTAAAGCTTATAATACGCTCTACAAGACCTACCATAACCAAACAATTTACCAAAAAAGGAAGGGGTGCCCCCTTATTTAAAGGTCGTAGAAAAGGGTGGAGGAAATGGGTGGAAAGTATCACCCGATTTTTTTTTTACTTGGTATTCTCAAAGTGGAAGTCCTAATGAATATATCCTAAAATTTTTATGTTGGGACAACAATGGGATCGACCAAAATCAAAATTTGTCACAATTGCCCCCAAAATCACCAAGTCTCGACACTCCTGCACATTACAAATTTAATATCGTGGGCTGTTTGTAGCTACAGAATCCATTTTTGGCTTGTTTTAAAGCTCTTAATATGCCATACATTATTACTATCACAAAAAAAATGAGGGGTGGCTCTTGTCTTAAAAGATCGTGGCAAGGGGTGGGGGAAATCGGGGGATAGTATCCCCCAATTTTTTTACCTTGTTTTTTTAAAGAGTAAGTTCTAGAGAGCATATCCTGAAATTTTTATCTCGGGACAATAATGGGAGGTGCAAGAGTGTCGCGATTTGTTGATTTTGGGGAAAATTTTGAAAAATTTTGATTTTGGACCCCATTGTTGTCCCGACATAAAAATTGTAGGCTATGTTCATTAGGACTTGCACTTTGAGAATACCAAGTAAAAAAAAATCGGGGGATACTTTCCCCCCATTTCCTCCAACCATTTCCACGACCTTTAATAAAGGTGTCACCCCTTTCTTTTTTGGAAAATTTTTTGGTTATGGTAGGTCTTGTAGAGCGTATTAAAAGCTTTTAAACAAAAAAAAATTGGCTCTGTAGCTACAAAAGCACTTATGATATTAAATTTTTAAGGTTCAAGAGTTTTGCGATTTGGAGATTTTGGGGGAAATTGTGAAAAATTTTGATTTTGAGCGATCCCATTGTTGTCCCAACACAAAAATTATGGAATATATTCTTAAGGACTTTCACGATAAGATTGTAAAGTAAAAAAAAAATCGGGGGATACCATCCTCCCCATTTTCTCCTCCCTATATCACGACCTTAAAATAAGGGAGGTAACCCTTATTTTTATCGAAACTTTTTTGGTTATGGTAGGGGTTGTAAAGCATATTATGAGCTTTAAAAAAAACAAAATGGACTTTCTAGATATAATAGAACCAACGATATTAAGTTTTTAAGGTGGAAAGTGTCGCGACTTAGAGATTTTGGGGGAAATTTTGACCCTCTGTATTTTCGGCCACTGTTTACTTATTGTTAGAGGGCTGAAAATAAGTGTGCGTCAGTTTATCACTTAGTGTTACAACTAAACCAAATTTCATCAAAATCGGAGGGGGTCAAGAAAATGTTTAGCTATTTTTGATTGATTTCACTAAGAATAACCCCTGAATAGGTTGTATGGATAGCCCTATAGGGTACTAAGAAAATTGCGTTTTCGGTTTTTCAAAAAGGGGACTTAGGAGGCGTGTTCAAATATTGGAGAAATGGTCAAATTTGTGTCGAGTTGCCTTGATTAAATATTTATCAAATTAATACGGAATGAACCACAATCTCAAAATTTTACATTATTGTATAGTTTTGTACGGGCTATCGATTTAATTTTTTTTTTTTTTAATTTTCAGAGCCCGTTCTGAAAATTTCCATTTTTCAAAAAAGTCAATTTATCAAAAATCCGGCCACTTTTGTTTTTTTATGTCTATCCACACAAAAAAAGTTAGACATGTGTTTTTCGTTTTTTTTTTTCGAGAAAATCGCATTTGAATATTAAATTTCATAACAATTTTGTAATTTGCTTGTATTTTCTTGTTTCAACGTAGCGAATTAGTACGAACTATTTGCAAAAATATTACTCATACGCTACGTTGAAATAAGAAAATACAAGCAAATTACTAAATTGGGTGCCGTGACATAGCCCCCAAAGACATTATTCCCATTTCCGGTTTGCGGATTAAGTCCGAAATAAATTCGGTCATAATCCCCATAATGGTGGTGGGGATTATGACCGAAAAAAATGTGGACATAGTCCCAATAAAAAGTGGACATAACTCCCAGAAATCAAGGGGGATAATGACCGCGTAACAAATAGCCGTAATCCCCTTTTCAGGGACCACTTCAGGTTCCTTGTGTGTGTGGGTTTTTAATTTAAAGATAGTTTAACAAAAAAATTCTTCTGCATAGCAGGCCTTCGGCCGGGCTTAGGGATTACAAACTCCATAAAGTAATTTAGCGGCTTCGCTAAATACATTTTTTTTGTAGCAGGATTTACGTGGAAATATATTTCAGTTTTTTATGGGGATTATGACCGATCTTATTTCGGTCATATTCTCCATAAAAACGGACATAATCCTCATGGGTATTATGACCGTTTTCAAAGTGGTCATAGTTCCCATAACAAGTATGGGGGTTATGACCGCGATCTGTTCAGTCATAATCCCTATTTCCGTTGGGGGTAATGTCCGTGGGGGCTATGTCCGTGGGGGCTATGTCCGGGCACCACTAAATTGTTATGAAATTCAAAATTCAAATGAGATTTTCTCGAAAAAAACGAAAAACACATGACTGAATTTTTTTGTATGGATAGACAAACATCTAATCTTTTAAAAAAAAAAAATTTTAAAAACAAAAAAATTGAGCGGATTTTTTATAATTGACTTTTTAAAAAAATGGCAAATTTCAGAACGGGTTCTGAAAATTTTCCAAAAAAAAATTTAATCGATAGCCCATAAAAAACTATACAAAAATGTAAATTTTTGTGGTGCATTCCATTTTAATTTTATAAATGTTTAAAGAAGGCAACTCGACACAAATTTACCACTTTTCCAATTTTTGAAATATTGAAAAACCAAAACGCAATTTTCTTAGCTCCATATAGGGCTATTCATACAACCTATTCAGAAATTTACGTTTCTGAATAGGTTGTATGGATTAATTGGTGTAGAGTTTCCCTTAGTTCCCTTTTAAACCTAAATGAATACCTTAAACAAATATTTTCATAATCTTACCTCATTATTTTTCACCATTTTCCGAGTGCCCATAGAATCTTCATTATTATGTATTAAGCCCTTGCGATGATCTTCTTTGTGGGCATTCAATTTAATCTCATTTATGGTAACAAAATTACATAAATCACATGATATCTTCTTATACAAATCCACATGATTTAATCGTATATGACGTTTATATGCATTTGTCTGTATACAGGAATAATCGCATAAAGAACATTTCAATTTTCCCGCACGACTGTGTCTCATTTGATGTTTATGCAATACGCTGGGATCACGAGTAGAAAATTTACATGATTTACATTGTAATGGCTTTTCACCAGTATGTTGACGCATATGAATCTATGGAATGAGAAAAAATTAAGAATAACGGGAATGTCAGAGACTTAAGGGCCTATTGATAGAAAATAGTCATAACTCAATCATAAGTCAATTTTTTATAGGTGGTTGTTGTATAACAGTCATAAAAAATTTTAAAATTTGTTAAAAAGTTATCTTCTATTTTGGAACGATCATTTCAGGTGAGAGTGGCAAGAATTTTCAATAAATTGCCTAATGATCTTAAATCATTTGAATTCTCGTACCATACTTTTAAACGAAAAACTATGATTCATCTAATTAGTAAAAACTTGTAAATTTGGTTGCTACTATTTTTATTACATATATTGTAATTAGGGATTCGCTTATTTTTTTTAGTTGTTTTACAGTGTCAATTTTTTTTTTTTTTCTATTCTTTTTATTCTTGCTTTTCTCTAAATCTTTTTAATGTACTTTTCTATTTCATTCTTTTGCTCTTATTTAAGAACTTTTTTTTTTTCTCTTCTTTCATTAGGTTAAATTTTTCTGCATTTTATAATATAATATTAAGTTTTTTATTATTAAATTTTATTATACCATTGTAGTATTTATTTACATAAAGTAGTATTTTTATAACTATATATGGCCCTTTGGGCTCAGTTATTTAATTGAAGAATAATAAATAAATAAATAAAAAAAAACAAAGACCTTCTTTCTACCCAGACGGTCTTTAAATTGAAAAATATGTAACTTTTTATGATTGTGTTCACAATCGTTTCATTTTCACTGTGTAAAATAATGATAATGATTTTTTAATTTCATTAACATTGACCATATTCAATGACAATGAAACACTCAATGTTAATTGAAAAACAATGCATTGGTCCCATCTCTGTTCACAACAAACACAAGGAATATGAAGTTTAAAAATAATAAAATTTGGCTTATGACAGACATAGCCAGTCTTACAAAAAACAGTTAAATTCAAGGTTGCCTCTAAAGGGTTAATTTATTTTGTAATTTTTTTAATTCGCAACCTTGAATTTAACTATAAGTGTCTCTTGTGTTGCGCCAACAACAAAATACATGTAAAAATTTTGCTGTCTGCTGCTTGCTGCTGTATTGTGATGAGACTCCAAAACTATGTGTTCTTATATCTGATGTTTAGGGTATGTTCAGCAATTTTGTAGAAAATATATGGAACATATTAACCCTCAACTCCTCCACATAACGGTAATGTTTGGCTCTATTCTAACAAATCGTATAAAACACATCTAAAAAGGGGAAGTGCGGGGATGAAATGTTCTACAAAAATACTGGCCATAAAATTTTACTATGGATGTCAGAACACACCAAAGTCCAACACTTAACAGAAATACCAAAAACCAGTCAGATTCAAGATTGCACACTAAGGGTTAATTTTTTTTTGCTTTTTTTTAATGCGCAATCTTGAACTTGACTCTTTTTTGGGCTTTGTTGTGCTCTGGCTTATTTAGTAAAATTTTATTTTTTCTCATTTTTCTGAGTGTTTTTTACGATTTGTTAGAATAGAGCCAAAAAAATATCGTTATAAAAGGGAGTTAGAGGGTTAATATGTTCCACAAAAATATTGGCCATAAATAAAATTCCGATGTGATCTTTCAAAATGCAGACACACGTGTATCTTTTTTTTGGTATCCTATTTTATTCTGCCTTTTCAAAGAAATACCTAAACGTCCACTTCCCAACGGAATTTACAATGCCTAAAAGTATTTGAATATATATTTAATTAAAAATGCAATAGAATACCTACAATTAAACTGGCCTTCCTAGCGGTTTTCTTGCCACAAACATTACAAATGAATGGTTTTATTTTATTGTGTACAGTTTTTATATGCTTCGATAGAGTTTTGCCATTAACAAATTTACGATCACATATTTCACAAGTTTTTTCCGAATAGTATTTATTTTTCTTGACCACTGGTGGTTTAGATTTTTCTTCCAGCGGCTGTTTTAATGCCTCTAAACGTCTTTGTTTTACCGCTTTTAGAGATCGTAAAACTCGGGGACGCCATTTTTTGTGCACCCTCATATGACGCCAAACTAAAGCTGTAATTAAAATTAAAATTTTGTCTAATTAGAATCAAGACTTATAATACTTGTAGGTAAATGTCTCAAAAAATCTAATACTTAAGCTGTATAAAAAATATCTAATAATCTTATTCATAACCAAAAAAAACGGGTGGATCACTTATCCTTATCAAAAATTACAAGTAAAAAAAGTTAGCAGCTTCGCAGTTAGTTTGCAACTTCCCATTAAAGTGGGTTTGGAATTATTCAAACTTTTATTGGATAAATTACCTTTTCTACCTTATTCTCAGATCTATATTTTAATCTCTTGCAATTTGTAGATGTTCGAAAAATTCGAACTAAACTTCGAATTTTCGAAAATCTTTATTTAAGCATACATATATTTTTATAATTTACTCAAATTAATTGTTTTTTTTTTTTTTAAATAAAAATTAACGCATTTTATAGGGAGGGATTTTACAAATTCGTAAAAGATATTTTTTTAATACGTAATTATTTCCAAATTTTTTAACTTTATTAATTTTTTTAGCTTTTAATTAAGAAATTTTGTAAAACTTTTAATAAAATTTAAAAATAATTCCTTAAAGTCTGAATTGTTTTCTATAGAAAAAAGTAATTAGAATCTGAGGGGTATATAAAAAATTGTTCAAAATATACATAAAAGTTTTTATTAGAAAAAAAATATGAAATTAAAAAAAAATAAACCCACCCGAAGCATATGACTTAAAATCACATATAGGACATTTCAACAAATCCACATTAATTTGATGTTGCTTCCAAAGATGAGCCGAACAACGTCTCCAATTATTAAGATCCATAGAACATTTAAAACACTTAAAAGATATTTTAGTTGCGGCATGACAATCAATATGTTGTTTTAATTTTTCTTCGGTTTCAAATTTATATAGACAATTGGAAAATTTTGTACATTTCAAGGACATGCTATTTCTCAATAATAAACGAAAATCTTTAAATGGTACAGGTTTCATATCGTTATCCTGTTTCGTCGGTAATTCTATATATTCCTCAGGTTTTTTCAACAACTCTGGTACATTTTCATTATCTTTAGGTGATATTTTTTCTATAACATTGTTTATTGATGTCTCAGAATCTTTAATGGGTTTATATTTATGATATTCGATCATATGGCCACGCAAATCTTCTTCTAAATCATACTGACGATAACATAATACACAAACTAAAATAATACGTGGTTCATCTTCGCAGGAGTTATTTTCTTCTGTTAGATTTTCGGAGTGGGAATTATTTTCAAGTGTTTCCATTGTGACTTATTTTAAAATTAACTTGATATTTTTAAGATAAATAGCAGAAATCTAAAAGATAAGAAAAAAAAGATTAATTAAATATTGTTGCTATGTGGGATACCACCCCGTCTATATAAGCAACTACCATGGCAATTTAATGTCACATTTGACGGTTACAAACGCCAAAGTCGATGGTAAACAATGGTTGGCAGTTGCTATTTTGAGATTGTGGGCAATCTATAGCAGAGCTGGAAGTCTACATTAGTAATCTAATCGTTTGCAATCGATTATGACATTTGATGGTAATGGTGATTGCTGATATAGACGACGGGTAAAAAGATAACTTTACTTTGAATCAAAGATATAAATAACAAAGACAATAAATAATTAAGATACAGCAATAGGGACAGTTGCTAGAATTCGAAAATATCGAATGTGTCTTTCGAAAAATTTTTAATTAGTTTTTTGCAAAGATAATAAATAATAAAGTCAAAGATAATTAATAATAAAGATACAGCAATGGGGACAGTTTGTAGAGTTCAAATAGGTAGTTCGAAAATATCGAATGTCTTCAAAAAAAAATGTTAATTTATATTTTGTAAAATAGAACATTATGGCCACCAATAACAGTATTTTTTAACGAAAAATAGTGTTTTGGAAAGGTTATAATGGATTCTCTTTGGCAGGGGTAACTCATGAATAGTAGTGTCAGTAATAACGAAGTCGTTATTAATAGATGGCAATCTTTTTTTGGAAAGTATTTGGGAACGATTTGGGAATAACGAAAAATAAACATTGAAAAATTTAAAAATGATGAATGAAAATTATTGTTGTGTCACTACAAAATAGAAAAATACATAATAAAATAAAGAAATTAATTTAATTAAATCAAAACAACCAGCAAAATTAAACGGAAAATAAAAGGTAAACAAATTTTCCAGCTTTCCCAAATGGCATTTGCAAAACTAACACCACCTTTAAAAGTCAAAAAGAACTGACTCATACATAGTCTTTATAAATATAAGTTTTTGCCCGCTAGCATAGTTGCTTTAAAATAGTATTCTTGGTATCATTTATTTAAGTCGAGTTTCAAACCTTTTCACACAGTTGCTTGAAAAAGCATTAATACACAGAAAAAAAACGTCGAGGTAATGTTATCTAGGCTGGCTTAGGTGAATTATTTTTGTATGAAACTTAAAAGCCACACTCAGAAAATTATGTAAGTTACTACATGTTAGTTGTTTGTATATTTTACAGTAGTTAGTTGTTTTCAACTACAAAGTCAGTTATTTTTGTATGAAAAATATCAAACAACTATTTCTGTTAGTTATTTAAAGTCGTTTTTTTGAATAACTAACAAAAAAGTACTGTAATGTAGTAACAGTTATTAAAAGTAGTTAATTTTATTTTATTATCTCTGAAAAATTTTCAAAGTTTTTTCCAAAAAAAAAATTTTTTTTTTTTATTTTTCACAACTTTTTTTAAAAAAAAAAACTTGGAAAAAATTTGGTCTTCAATTTTTTTTTCTGAAAAATTTTTTGTTTATTTTATTTTTACTACATATTAGTTGTTTTGACTACAAATGTTAGTAATTTTTACTACATAAGTCAGTTGTTTTTTGTCAGTTAAAATAACTAACATTGTTAGTTAATTTAACTGAAAAAGTAGTTGACCCCAAAATAACTTACAAAGTAGTTATTTTAACTGACATTTTCAGTTGATTTTACTAACATAATTTTTTGAGTGCACGATTTATTACCTATGCCACCAGTATAATTTTACTTTACAATTTCAACAATTTACCATGTAAGATTTACTAAGGATAATAGATAAAATTTCGAATTTACAGGCCTATTCTCAGTTATGACTGGTTATGACTAATTTTATTATTTTCAAACTTCATATTCGCTGTGTTTGTTGTAAACAAAATCATAAAGTCTCAAAATTTAAAATTATTTGTCAATTTTGAGACGATGTGGGTAGCAGGTCTTTATTTTTTTGAAATTTTCAAACAAAATTTGAAATTTTTTATGATTGTTTACAACAACCACATGGAAAAAATTGAGTTAAGATTGAGTTATGACTTTTTTTGTGAATAGGCCCCTTAGTTTGATTTTGTTTTTTGTCAGTCATTGTTAATTTTTATTTTAGAAAAAGGTAAGTCAAAAAATAAAATTACAAAAATAAATACATACATACATACATGTATATATTAATAAAATTTATTTATTAAAATTTCAGAAAATTAAATACACACAAAAAAAAATCGAGGTAATATTACCTAAAATCATAGTATAACTTTATCTAAGTGCCAAGATAACATAGAGCCTACAAAGTTTTTAGACAATATTACTTAAAAGCCAAGGTAATTTTTAAGAAATGATATGTTCGAAAAATTAACTATGTTTTTAGGAAATATTCCCAGCAAACTTTGTAAACTTTACAAAGTTCTGCTGAGTAAGAATTTATACATAAACTTTGGTAATTTATCTAAATTATTTTGTTGACAAGAGAACTATAAATACTTCCACTCATAAATAAATTAATAAAATTAAAAAATTAATAGAATTGATTATGCTTTATAGTTTTTTTATTTTTTTAATTATAAATTACAATTGTTGATTCTGAGACCTTTTTTTATATAGAAAACTCACATATTCTGGGACTTTTTTCTATAGAAAAATTCTTAGATTCGAAGACATTTTTTCTATAGAAAATTCAAATTCTTAGACATTTTTCAATAGAAAAATTCTAAGATTTTTTTTAGGAAAAATGTCGCAGAATGTAAGAAAAAAATGTCGCAGAACGTGAGAAAAATTCTCAGATTCTGAGACATTTTTCCTATAGAAAAATTATCAGATTCTGAGACATTTTTTCTATAGAAAATTCTCAGTTCTGACACATTTTTTCTATAGCAAAATTCTCAAATTCTGAGACATTTTTTCTTAAGAAAAATTCTCAGATTCTGCGACATTTTTCTATAGAAAATTCTCAGATTCAGAGACATTTTTCTATATAAAATTCTCAGATTTGGAGACATTTTTTCTATAGAAAACCTCTCATATTCTAAGACATTTTTTCCATAGAAAAATTCTCACATTCTGAGACATTTTTCTATAGAAAAATTCTCAGATTCTGATACTTTTTTCTATAGACAAATTCTCAGATTCCGAGACATTTTTTCTGTAGAAAATTCTGAGAATCTGAGACATTTTTCTATAGAAAAACTCTGAAATTCTGAGACATTTTCTATAGAAAAATTCTCAGATTCTGAGACATTTTTCTATAGAAAAATTCTCAGATTCTGAGATATTTTTTCTGTAGAAAATTTTCAGATTCTGAGACAATTTTTTCTATAGAAAAATTCTCAGATTCTGAGACATTTTTTCTATAGAAAAATTCTCAGATTCTGAGACATTTTTTCTATAGAAAAATTCTCAGATTCTGAGACATTTTTTCTGTAGAAAAATTCTGAGATACTGATACATTTTTCTATAGAAAAATTATCAGATTCTGGGACTTTTTTCCTATAGAAAAATTCTCAGATTCAGATACATTTTTTCTATAGAAAAATTCTTAGATTCTGAGACTTTTTTCTGAAGACAAATTCTCAGATTCTGAGACATTTTTTCTGTAGAAAATTCTCAGATTTTGAGACATTTCTTCTATAGAAAATGTCTTAGAACTTAAGAGTTTTTCTATAGAAAAATTCTCAGATTCTGAGATATTTTTTCTGTAGAAAATTTTCAGATTCTGAGACATTTTTTTCTATAGAAAAATTCTCAGATTCTGAGACATTTTTTCTGTAGAAAATTCTGACAATCTGAGACATTTTTCTATAGAAAAACTCTTAAGTTCTGAGACATTTTCTATAGAAAAATTCTCAGATTCTGAGACATTTTTCTATAGAAAAATTCTCAGATTCTGAGACATTTTTTCTGTAGAAAATTTTCAGATTCTGAGACATTTTTTTCTATAGAAAAATTCTCAGATTCTGAGACATTTTTTCTATAGAAAAATTCTCAGATTCTGGGACATTTTTTCTATAGAAAAATTCTGAGATATTGATACATTTTTCTATAGAAAAATTATCAGATTCTGAGACTTTTTTCCTATAAAAAAATTCTCAGATTCAGATACATTTGTTCTATAGAAAAATTCTCAGATTCTGAGAATTTTTTCTATAGACAAATTCTCAGATTCTGAGACATTTTTTCTGTAGAAAATTCTAAGAATCTGAGACAATTTTCTATAGAAAAACTCTTAAATTCTGAGTCATTTTCTATAGAAAAATTCTCAGATTCTGTCTCAGAATCTGAGAATTTTTCTATAGAAAAAATGTCTTTGAATCTGAGAATTTTTCTAGAGAAAAAATGTCTCCGACTCTGAGAATTTTTCTATAGAAAAAATATCTCAGAATCTGAGAATTTTTGTATAGAAAAAATGTCAGAATCTGAGAATTTTTGTATAGAAAAAATGTCAGAATCTGAGAATTTTTGTATAGAAAAAATGTCTCAGTTTCTGAGAATTTTTCTATAGAAAAAATGTTTCAGTATCTGAGAATTTTTTCTAAAGAAAAAATGTCTTAGTATCTGAGAATTTTTCTATAGAAAAAATGTCTCAGAATCTGAAAATTTTTAAATGAATAATGTCTAATAATAGAAAGATGTCGCAGAATCTGAGAATCTTTCAATAGAATAATGTCTAAGAATAGAAAAATGTCTCAGAATCTCAGAATTTTCTACAGAAAAAATGTCTTTGTAGAAAATTTCTCAGATTATGAGGTATTTTTTCTACAGAAAAATTCTCAATTTCTGAAAAGTTTTTTTTTATAGAAAAAGAATCATTACAAAGCAAGTGCAATGAGCGGTGGCCATTCTTCCATTTTCTCTCTCCTCAAGGGTATTTGACTTTCCTATTGCAGAAGCTGAAACGTGTCCATTTTATATTATTGTTCTTAAATTTTCGGGGATCAAATGGGATATATTTTCCAATTCTCTTGTTTTTATAACCTGCTCGTACCATAAAATAAATTTTTGGGAGTGAAATGTTCTTGTAAGCTAAAACTGGTAAAAATTATCCAAATTAAAAGACAGCACATAGAAAGAATCATTATGTTTTTTACCTCTAATAAATCATTTGAATTACGGTTTCCAGTCTCCTTATTTTGTTTGCTTTTCATATTTCACAGTTTCATGGATTTTTTGCATTTAATTTTTAAAAATTTAATATGCAATTTATATATGTACATAATTTTATTAATTTTGAATTAATTTAATTTTTAGACATACCTTTTCAAAATATTAAAATTGAAAATGTCAATAAAAAATAAAAAAATTAAATTCGAAATTTTACCTATTTTTATTAGTAAACTTTACATGGCCATTAGGTGAAAATGTAAAGTAAAATTATACTGGTGGCATAGGTAATAAGTCGTGGCTTTTAAGTTTCATACAAAAATAATTTACCTATGCCAGCTTAGATAACGTTACCTCGACGTTTTTTTTCTGTGTATCAAAAAGTCAATTTCTAAGGAGATGAAGAGAAGAACAAGAATTTATATGCCGTTAAAAGGAATGTGTAATGTATGTGGTGAGGCCAACATCATAAAAATCTTCTCGCTTGACAATAGTGTTGATGCATTAAAATCCGATTGGCCATCTTAATAAATTTTATTGCCCCCGAAACCGGTATGTATTCTTCAAATCGAGATAACTATGTGCCCATAATTTTAAGACCAAATTCGATTTTTTAGCCCATTCCGTCGGAACGAGATAACATTACAACTGCTGCGCCGCGTTTCAATATACTTTGAGTGTGTCATCGGCAAATTAACCACACGATATTTATAAAACAAACCACGTTTCAAGATGCATTACTATCTAGGGCAAATACGATTTTACTCATGGATTCCGATTTTTACACTTTGCCTGTGGATATAGCTATTAACGAAGTGGAAAGTATCAAACATAGCTATGTACACAATACATCGGATTTTTCTACAAAAAAATTCTCAGATTCTGAGACAATTTTTTTATAGAAAAATTCTTCGATTGTGAAACAATTTTTTCATAGCAAAAATGTCAGATTCTGAGACATTTCTTCTATAGAAAAATTCTCAGATCCTAAGACATCGTTTCTATAGAAAAATTCTCAGATTCTGTTACATTTTTTCTATATAAAAATTCTCTGATTCTGAGACATTTTTTCTATAGAAAAATTCTCAGATTATGAGACTTTTTCTACAGAAAAATTCTCAGATTATGAGACATTTTTTCTATATACAAATTCTCAGATTCTGAGGCATTTTTTCTATAGAAAAATTCTCAGATTCTGAGACATTTTTTCTATAAAAAAATTCTCAGATTCTGATACATTTTTTCTATAGAAAAATTCTCATATTCTGAGACATTTTTTCTATAGAAAAATTCTCAGATTCTGAGATATTTTTTCTATAGAAAAATTCTCAGATTCTGAGACATTTTATTTTATAGAAAAATTCTCAGATTCTGAGACATTTTTTCTATAGAAAAACTCTCAGATTCTGAGACATTTTTTCTATAGAAAAATTCTCAGATTCTGAGATATTTTTTCTATAGAAAAACTCCCAGATTCTGAGACATTTTTTCTATAGAAAAATTCTCAGATTCTGAGACATTTTTTCTATAGATAGAAAAATTCTCAGATTCTGAGATATTTTTTCTATAGAAAAATTCTCAGATTCTGAGACATTTTTTTTATAGAAAAATTCTCAGATTCTGAGACATTTTTTCTATAGAAAAACTCTCAGATTCTGTGACATTTTTTCTATAGAAAAACTCTCAGATTCTGTGACATTTTTTCTATAGAAAAATTCTCAGATTCTGAGATATTTTTTATATAGAAAAATTCTCAGATTCTGAGATATTTTTTCTACAGAAAAATTCTCAGATTCTGAGACATTTTTTATATAGAAAAATTCTCAGATTCTGAGACATTTTTTATATAGAAAAATTCTCAGATTCTGAGACATTTTTTATATAGAAAAATTCTCAGATTCTGAGACATTTTTTATATAGAAAAATTCTCAGATTCTGAGACATTTTTTCTATAGAAAAATTCTCAGATTGTGAGACATTTTTTCTATAGAAAAATTCTCAGATTGTGAGACATTTTTTCTATAGAAAAATTCTCAGATTCTGAGACATTTTTTCTATAGAAAAATTCTCAGATTCTGAGACATTTTTTCTATAGAAAAATTCTCAGATTCTGAGATATTTTTTATATAGAAAAATTCTTAGATTCTGAGACATTTTTTTTATAGAAAAATTGTCAGATTCTGAGACATTTTTTCTATAGAAAAATTCTTAGATTCTGAGACATTTTTTTTATAGAAAAATTGTCAGATTCTGAGACATTTTTTCTATAGAAAAATTCTCAGATTCTGAGACATTTTTTCTATAGAAAAATTCTCAGATTCTGAGACATTTTTTCTATAGAAAAAATCTCAGATTCTGAGACATTTTTTCTATAGAAAAATTCTCAGATTCTGAGATATTTTTTCTATAGAAAAACTCCCAGATTCTGAGACATTTTTTCTATAGAAAAATTCTCAGATTCTGAGACATTTTTTCTATAGAAAAATTCTCAGATTCTGAGACATTTTTTCTATAGAAAAATTCTCAGATTCTGAGATATTTTTTATATAGAAAAATTCTCAGATTCTGAGACATTTTTTCTATAGAAAAATTCTCAGATTCTGAGACATTTTTTCTATAGAAAAAATCTCAGATTCTGAGACATTTTTTCTATAGAAAAATTCTCAGATTCTGAGACATTTTTTCTATAGAAAAATTCTCAGATTCTGAGACATTTTTTCTATAGAAAAATTCTATAGAAAAATTCTCAGATTCTGAGACATTTTTTCTATAGAAAAATTCTCAGATTCTGAGACATTTTTTCTATAGAAAAATCTGAGACATTTTTTCTATAGAAAAATTCTCAGATTCTGAGACATTTTTTCTATAGAAAAATTCTCAGATTCTGAGATATTTTTTCTATAGAAAAACTCCCAGATTCTGAGACATTTTTTCTATAGAAAAATTCTCAGATTCTGAGACATTTTTTCTATAGAAAAATTCTCAGATTCTGAGACATTTTTTCTATAGAAAAATTCTCAGATTCTGAGACATTTTTTCTATAGAAAAATTCTCAGATTCTGAGACATTTTTTCTATAGAAAAATTCTCAGATTCTGAGACATTTTTTCTATAGAAAAATTCTCAGATTCTGAGACATTTTTTCTATAGAAAAATTCTCAGATTCTGAGACATTTTTTCTATAGAAAAATTCTCAGATTCTGAGACATTTTTTCTATAGAAAAATTCTCAGATTCTGAGACATTTTTTCTATAGAAAAATTCTCAGATTCTGAGACATTTTTTCTATAGAAAAATTCTCAGATTCTGAGACATTTTTTCTATAGAAAAATTCTCAGATTCTGAGACATTTTTTCTATAGAAAAATTGATTCTGAGACATTTTTTCTATAGAAAAATTCTCAGATTCTGAGACATTTTTTCTATAGAAAAATTCTCAGATTCTGAGACATTTTTTCTATAGAAAAATTCTCAGATTCTGAGACATTTTTTCTATAGAAAAATTCTCAGATTCTGAAAAAAAATTTCTATAGAAAAATTCTCTGATTCTGAGATATTTTTTCTATAGAAAAAATTCTCAGATTCTGAAAAAAATTTTCTATAGAAAAATTCTCTGATTCTGAGATATTTTTTCTATAGAAAAATTCTCAGATTCTGAGACATTTTTTTTATAGAAAAATTCTTAGATCCTGAGACATTTTTTCTATAGAACAAAAATGTCACAGTATCTGAGATTTTTTCTATAGAAAAGATGTCTCAGAATATTCTTTAAAGATAAACAACAATTGTAATTATTGATTAATAAAAAATATTTTTTACAAATAAAAAGATAATAAAATCAATTAATTTTTTTATTTAAGGGTGGAATTATTTATAGTTTGCTTATTAACAAAATAAAATAGATAAACTACCAAAGTTTGTGTATAAATATTTATTTTACTAAACTTTGTAAAGTTTACAAAGTTTCCTAGGAATATTTCCTAAAAGCATAGTTAATTTTTCGAACATATCATTTTTTAAAAATCACCTTGGCTTTTTAGTAATATTGTCTAAAAACTTTGTAGGCTCTATGTTATCTTGGCACTTAGATAAAGTTATACAATGTTTTTAGGTAATATTACCTCGATTTTTTTTTGTGTGTAACAAAGTTTTCTTGCCTTCCATTCATAGAAAAGATTAGAAGGTACGCAGTCATAGTGACATAGTAATCCATCGACCGTTTTGTAGATCTGGCAGCACCAAAAATAATTGGAAAATTCTGGCAATGCCAAACTAAAGTTCAAACGCAAAGCAAAGAGAGACAAAAAACAATCTGCATTCTCACTGTAAAACTGGTATCTTCCATCTCGCTCACATTTCGATTTGTGATAAAATTTCGTAAACAATACCATGTGGTTTTTGTTTACTACTTTTTCAAACGCCATTTGTTGGACTACTCTATGACTCTGTACGCAGTGTTGTATTTGATGTATTTTCCAATATGGTGGCAAAATGCTTGTTCTTCCTCATCTCACACGTATTTAATATCAAATTAGATTCTTTGTTTATAAAAAATGGAATTTGTCTTTCATTTAATTAAATTTATTATTTATTTAGCTTTATTCAACGTTTTTTTAAAGATAATACGCACTATTGATAGTTTAAAAACTTTTTTTTCTCTTTTGTTGTTTGCTTTGTTGTTGTTCTCCTTTATGTTGCATTGTTTTTATTAAACGTCAAAAGTTACATAATGTGCTGTCACTAATACTTATTCAAGCGAAATACGACTCTGTTTCATTTCTATTTTTTCTACACGCAAAAAAAAATCTGTGTAAGATTGAGCAATCCTACTTGGTAAAACTTTTTTCATACCAAAAAAAAATTTTTACCAAATTTTTGCTAATATTATGCTTGTCGCTGTTAAAGTAACATAATTCATTTTTTACGTAAAATAACCAAGTAGCTTGCACAATAACGCAAATTACCTGCACAAAAATTTATCGAAAGAAAACAACAAAAAAACAAATACAGACCGCCATTTTCATTTTTTTTGTGTGCGTTGTTTGTTTATTTTTTGTGTTATAAAAACGTAAAAAGGAAATTGATAAATAAAATAAATTAATAAATAAAAATAAATAATTAGTTTTCTAAAAGATAAATAAATGTAAGATAAAATAATGTTAAAGTTAATTTTGCTTTCATCACTTAAAACACCATTCATTAAGAAAAACCAATGGAGTCCCAGACGTATGTTTCGATGAATAACAAATGGAATGATAAAGTGAGTATACCCGCATTCCGAAGACACCAATAAGGTTTAATAGATTTTTAGTTAAAAATTAGTGTTTGGTAATAATTTTCTATTTCTACAGGGTACTGCTAAATAAATTTTTGAAGCTATGGCGAATCCTTCACTACAATAAAGAGCGTGGACACCAATCCTGCCTTTAGGTATAAAATTAAAACCTAAAAACCCAAAGCCAAGGGAGTCCATACCTGTTTTGAGTTACAAATGGAATGACAAAGTAAGTGTTCCTCCTTACCAAGAGACCAATGGGGTTTACCAATTTTTTAAATTAAAAATTTATGTTTTGTAATAATTTTCTATTTTTACAGGATGCTTTTAAATAAATTCGTGAAGCTATAGCGGATCCTTTACTTCAAGAAGAAGCGTAGGCAGCAGTCACTCGAGAAAATTGTACAAAAAGGGTCAGTTGGTCGGTGGTAAATTAAATCCTACACAACATTTATTACATTAATATGGATTTATTCTGTGAAAATTTTAAATTCAACAAATATACAAATTTTTACAAAAATTTATTGAAAATTTATTTTAGCATAAATGTGGTAATTTTTAGCATTATTTTTAGTCATCTTTTCTAATAATTTTGGAATATTTCACCATATCTCTTTTGGTATATTTTACCAAGTTTTTACTTAAATAGCATTAGCATTTTCTTCAAAATTTTTTACATAAGTGTTTTGGCTAAATTACGAAAACTACTTCGTCGGTTGTAGTTTTAGCATATTTTTGGTAAAATTATGCCAGATTTTTGCTCACTCCGACACAAGTTTTTTTTTGCGTGTATGCTTCCATTCAGCAAAAATGTTTGACCATTTTTAACACTTTTTATCTTGAATATACTTAATTTTTTTAATTTTTACACACAACAACATTTATTTTTACATTTAAAAATATTTATGCTCTATTTTATAAAACTATATTTTGTTAAATTTCCGATAAACCCGAAGACAAACAAAACATTTTTTTTTTTGCTACAGCTGTTTGATTAAAGTCAATGATGCCAGTATAAGTTATTTAAATAGTGCTGCCATATTGAAATACTTCGCACACCATCTAATAGATTAATCGCAATTGCGACGTTAATCTTTTGTCCCTTATTGCTCTTATTTTCTCGTTTTTTGTGCAAAATAGATTTTACTTTATTTTGATGAGGATAATTTTGCTTTCTATCCTGTTCTCACGTACAGCGAAAAACCATTTTTAGCAGCAATATTTTTAGCACTATATTTATTCTATTACAGTATATTGACAGAAAATGTTGCTAAAAACGGTTTTTAGCACCAAGATTTTAGCACTTTATTTATTCTATTACTGTATATTGACAGAAAATGTTGATAAAAACGGGTTGGTTGAGTTTACTGTATAAAGGCGTTTTTAAATTTAAAGTTCAAATTTTGAACTTATACCCTACACGCAAAAAAAAACTTGTGTCGGAGTGAGCAAAAATCTGGCATAATTTTACCAAAAATATGCTAAAACTACAACCGACGAAGTAGTTTTCGTAATTTAGCCAAAACACTTATGTAAAAAATTTTGAAGAAATTGCTAATGCTATTTAAGCAAAAACTTGGTAAAATATACCAAAAGAAATATGGTGAAATATACCAAAATTATTTGAAAAGCTGACTAAAAATAATGCTAAAAATTACCACATTTATGCTAAAATAAATTTTCAATAAATTTTTGTAAAAATTTGTATATTTGTTGAATTTAAAATTTTCACAGAATAAATCCATATTAATGTAATAAATGTTGTGTAGGATTTAATTTACCACCGACCAACTGACCCTTTTTGTACAATTTTCTCGAGTGACTGCTGCCTACGCTTCTTCTTGAAGTAAAGGATCCGCTATAGCTTCACGAATTTATTTAAAAGCATCCTGTAAAAATAGAAAATTATTACAAAACATAAATTTTTAATTTAAAAAATTGGTTAACCCCATTGGTCTCTTGGTAAGGAGGAACACTTACTTTGTCATTCCATTTGTGACTCATCAAAACAGGTATGGACTCCCTTGGCTTTGGGTTTTTATGTTTTAATTTTATAACTAAAGGCAGGATTGGTGTCCACGCTCTTTATTGTAGTGAAGGATTCTCCATAGCTTCAAAAATTTATTTAGCAGTACCCTGTAAAAATATAAAGCTATTACCAAACACAAATTTTTAACTAAAAATCTATTAAACCTTATTGGTGTCTTCGGAATGCGGATATACTCACTTTATCATTCCATTTGTTATTCATCGAAACATACGTCTGGGACTCCATTGGTTTTTCTTATTGAATAATGTTTTAAGTGATGAAAGCAAAATTAACTTTAACATTCTTTTATCTTACATTTATTTATCTTTTAGAAAACTAATTATTTATTTTTATTTATGTATTAATTTATTTTTATTTTATATATCAATTTCCTTTTTACGTTTTTATAACACAAAAAATAAACGAACAACGCACGCACACAAAAATACAAAGTGAAATGGCGGTCTGTATTTGTTTTGTTTTTTTGTTGTTTTCTTTCGATAAATTTTTGTGCAGGTAATTTGCGTTATTGAGCAAGCTACTTGGTTATTTTACATAAAAAATGAATTATGTTACTTTAACATCGACAAGCATAATATTAGCAAAAAGTTGTTAAAAATTTTTTTTTGGTATGAAAAAAGTTTTACCAAGTAGGATTGCTCAATCTTACACAGATTTTTTTTTTGCGTGTATTCACACTTACTGTTTTAAACCGTTTTTGGCAATTATTTTTAGCATTTTCTGTCAATATACTGTAATAGAATAAAGAAAGTGCTAAAAATATTGCTGCTAAAAACGATTTAAACCGTTTTTAGCAATTATTTTTAGCATTTTCTGTCAATATATTGTAATAGAATAAAGAAAGTGCTAAAAATATTGCTGCTAAAAACGATTTAAAACAGTACGTGTGAATAGGGTATTATTTTAAATTTTACAACTTTTATTTAAAATTTGTTGTGCAAGAATTATTTCAAATAAATCGTGGCTGCAAATTTTTCATTAATACATTCTTTTAAGCCTCCTTTAGTCTGGCAACGCTAAGAAAGAATGTGCAATGCCGGCAGTTGACATTTGCTAATGTCATTATATCTGTCCTCTTCTAGCAGAACCAAAACAAAATTTAACATCGTTGCAAAAACTGTTTTTTTTTTTGCAGAAATACCTAAATGAATTTCATACATTTTCTATTGTTATCGACTAAAACCACAGAATAAAAATAGAAAATTAATTTGTATCATTACTTTGGTAACTTAAAATTTCTTAAGATTATTAACATCAAGTGAAAATGAAATGAAAATGAATTAAATGAAAAAATAATATTTTTTTTAGATAAAAACCTCAATTTTGCAACCCTGTCTGAAAAAAACCATCAAAAGCAAAATCATTGCAAAAGAGACGACCAAAAACAAATTTGCTTGGATTTATAAAAAAAGACTTGTCAAATAATTAAAAAAAGCAAATAAATAATTGCAATTTGAGGTTTTTGTAAACAAAAGTTATGCTAAAAAGCTAAAGTCTGGAGAAAACAAGAACATTTTAAGAATTTTAGGTCTGGAGCTACATTTTGTATAAAAGGAATAACGAAAGAAAAAAAATGGCCAGCCCCTTAGAAAATTTTGTGAATAGTGTGAGAACCCTTAGTTCATCGGGTAAGTATTTTTTTTATTATTATTTTGGCATGCTTTTTTACAGAATATTTTATTTGCGGAACACTTCTAACAAGTTTTTCTATAACCTTGAAATATTCTTGATAGGTGCCTATGAAGAATTGGCCACTCACCTATTAGACTCGGTAGAAATTTTAACCAAAAATTGGAATATACTCGATAATGTCCTGGAGACATTGGATATACAACAACATTCATTGGGTGTTTTGTATGTGTTGATTGCAAAATTCAATAGTATTGCGGTAAGTAGAAATAAATTTTAAGATGCCTGCAGGAAGTTTATGGAGAATTTTTGTTTGTTCTTTATTTAACAGAACTCTAATGCTGATGTTAATACATTGATTAAATCCTTTAAAGATTTTATACAACAATGCAATACCTATCAAGTCGGTTTAGCTGCTCATGCTTGTAAGTTTACAATAAAATTTTTTTAAGGTTAAGATTTTTTTACAAAGGAGTTTTTTCACAGTGCACCGCGTAATGTGCATGCTTTTGTTTTGGGTATCAATGTAATTTTTAAGGCAGGTTGATTTGTGTGTGTGGGAAAACGGGCATTCAGTAGTTTTTCGTTTTAACAACCTTTTGCGAATATAAAATTTGTTTTAGAACTTGTAAAGGTGGGGGCCTTGACCCAAAATATCAAAGTTCAAAGATACATCGAGTGGTACCAATTTCAAGAAACGGTCACGCCCTTTTTCGGAGGTGCGGGGCTTTAAAGTTAAAAATTTATTTGTAAATATCTTAAAAACTAATTGTCCGATTTAGAATAGTGGCATTTGAAAGCTTACAATAATGCCAAAGGAGTCAATGAGTGTAAACAATCCCTTAATTGCCAAAACACGGTTTTTAAATTTTTTGTCATGATTTTTTTAAAAAATGATTAATATCTCCAAACTGCACGTAATAAGTAAACTAATTTTCTAAATAGATTGGTAGCTAAGGTCTCAAGCTTTAACTCTTTCCGGGGCACGCAATGTGCTAAATGGAGGCTGACACTTTTGACACTTTCATAGCGCGCACCTTCTGCGATTAAATTTTTTTTTTTTTTTTTTTAATTCACGCACTTGGTACAGCTTCTATTTCCAAATTCTTAGACATTTTTCTATAGAAAACATCTCCGATTCTGAAACATTTTTCTATGGAAAAGGTCTCAGATTCTGAGAAATTTTTCTATAGAAAAAGTCTTAGATTCTAAAAATTTTTTTTCTATAGAAAAAGTTTCAAAAATCTGATACATTTTTTGTATAGAAAGTCTCAGATTCTGAAACATTTTTTTATAGAAAAACTCTCAGATTCTGAGAAATTTTGTCTATAGAAAATGTCTCATATTCTGAGACTTTTTTTCTGTAGAAAAAGTCTCAGATTCTGGTAGGCAAGATCTAATATTTAGTCTAAGACATTGTTCTATGGAAAAAGTCTCAGATTTTGAGACTTCCTATAGAAAAAATGTCTCAGAATACATATGAAAGTCTCATATTCTGAGAAATTTTTTCTATAGAAAAAGTCTCAGATTCTGAGAATTTTTTACAATAGAAAAAGTCTCATACTCTGAGACTTTTTCTATAGAAAAAGTCTCAGATTCTATAGAAAAGTCTCAGATTCTAAGACATTTTGCTATAAAAAATCTTAAGATTCTGAGACATTTTAGATTTTGAGACATTTTTTTCTAAAGAAAAAGTCTCAGATTCTGAGACATTTTTTCTATAGAAAAAGTCTCAGATTCTGAGACATTTTTCCACAAAAAAAAATCACAGATTCAGAGACATTTTTCCTATAGAAAAAGTCTCAGATTCTGAGACATTTTTCCTATAGAAAAGTCTCGGCTTTCGACAACGATTAGGGGTTTTTAAATCTATACATTAAACCCACCCTCCCCGCCTTAAAAAGCTTATTGGGTACCAGGCCTTTACACGTTTAATTTTGTACGGGTTAAACATTTTAGTTTGCCTTAAAAAGTTTGTCAGTTAATCCAGCTTTGGCCGGACTTAGGTATTTCAAACTCCATGCATTAAGCACACCCTCTCATCCTTATAAAGATTTTGTGGTACTAGGCCTTGACGCGTTAAAATAATTACAATTGAAAAGCAAAAAAAAGTTGAACTTTGACCCGGAATATCCCGGTTAATTTTAGAGATACGTCAGTTGTTGGCCTATATTAATGCTTGAGAACTTGACTACCAAACTATTTGGGCCAAATTTTTACTTATATTATATTTTACATCGAGATATATCAACCAATTTAAAAACAAGAAGTAACACATCAAAAATACTAAAAAATTCATCGACTTTAATTTGCTTTAAGAAATGTCGATATCTTTATTGGTTGCGGTACAGTAGCCAAATACCGTTATTCTGGGTGGGTATCGATTGCCAACCTTGTTTTAAACATAATTCACCCAGCAAAAAAAGAGCTTACCATTCACTACAAAATTCACCACAACTTATGAACCAGATGTACTTCTTCTTCAAATGAAACATTGATGAATTTAATATGGGCGTGACACACAAAGTATGTTCTTTTTATCGCCACTTTTCAGTGGCGAAAGATTGACACTTAAGTATAACATATATCACTAGTGTTTTTATCACAACTTCTGAAGTAGTGATCCGGATGTTAATATAACTTGACCTTTTGGAAGCACTTTTTTCATCACTTCTTTAGAAGTACATATTTCTTGGCATTTTGGGTGTGATTATGTCATTTTTATTTGGTGATTTAGAACTTCTAAATTAGAAGTTTTTTTTAACTTATTTTTGTAAGATTGATTAAAAGAGTATTTTTTGTAATATTTAAACTAAAAACACTGTTCGACAGCAAAAACCTCCCAGTGAAATTTCTAACTGGTCCTTATAGATTTTGGTCTCCTGCTTCCAAATCTACCGTCCAAATTTTTCTAGCACATACCGTTTTTGAGATATTCGCTGTTAAAAAGTAAAAAAGCACTTTTAGGGGTCCACTGTTACGTATTCTTATGTTGCTTCCACGAAATAGGACTTGATTTCATATAAAATGGACCACCTGATATCAAAATTGCAATCCACAAATTTCAATCATGTTCTGTTTTTGAGATATTCGCGTTTGAAAATTTTAGTGTGATTTATAAAGAATATAAGTGCGAAACAATAGAGTTTGAGTTTTTCAAACGCCAATATTTCAAAAACAGTACGCGATAGAAAAATTTGGATGCCAGATTTGGAATAAAGATGCCTTATTTTTACTAAATCGAGTTCTATTGTGTTTGAGCAACTTAAGAATACGTTAATATTTATAATATTTCAATATTAAAACAAAAATATCTTAAAAACCTTACGTGATAGAAAAATTAATTTCATTGATAACACAGGGCAACACTTTTTTTGCCCGAGTTCTGATAGCTAGTTTTGGGGTACGCTGATTTCAAATCTGGCCTTAGTTTTTTTGGATCAGCTCTAGTTTTCGAGATATAGCCTAAGGAAACTTTGAAAATAGGCTATTTTTGGCATGTTTGTGAGTCCATGTTTACCAACACTAGTCTTACATCCAAAAAGTGGATGACGATTTTAGGTATGTTGGATATGCTGATTCCAAAAATGCTCTTACTTTTGTTGAGTCATATTTAGTTTTTGAGATATCGCTAAGATAAAACTTTTAAATTTATGCCCTCTTTAATTTTGTCTGAATATTTATGCCCTTTTTAATAACTCGAAAACTAAAGCTGTCAGAAAAAAACTAATACCAGTTTTGGAATCCTCGCATCCAATATAGACTGGGGCTCTAAAATTAGTTTTGGAAATTATAGCCAAGCAAAGTTGGTAAAACACGCACTCTTTCGACTCTTTAACAGCGATTTGCTCACGAACGCGAGCTGATGGAAAAAATTGGATAACAGATTCGGAATCAGCACACTAAAGTCCATATAAATCAGTTGTCAAAGGTCAGGCAAATTGAAAAAGTTCAACTTTTGTCAACCTGTGTAATCTAACGTATATACTTCGAATTAAAAAAAGGAGTAATTATAGAGACCACAAAACTATAAAAATTCACGGCGAATTGATTCACAAGTTTGTTTTGACCACAAGCCTATACCTCAATTTTATAAAAAGCTTAAACAATCTTTAATAATGTGATGCAGCAACATCCGCTTTAGTTCGTAAATGTATTTATTTAATTTAGGACCAACTTTTTTTGATATAAGATATAAAATTTGAAAAATTTATCAATAATCGATTTTCGTCTTTTCGATTTTTTAAGCTCTAAATAAAGAGAAATGAAATGCCATTACCAAATTTTGTCACCATTTTTGCAAAACCTAAATCTATTTGAAGCTGGACGTAGAAAAAATTGCATACTTCGTGTATTACTCTCATTCTACTTGTTTCAGTTGAAAAAGAAGTTCATATGTTGTGGTGATTTGATTCCTAAGAACATATGGAAAAGGTACTTCAAAATCATTAAGCAAAGAACTGGTGAAAGATGTTTTTATTATTATTTTGTAGCATTTTTGGAAGTGATTTTAAAAGTACTTCCTACGGAATATGAAGTTCGGCACCCATCGCTACTTTGTATGTAGTGAAACCACTAATTCTTTTGGAACCACTTCGTTTATTTTTTGCTGGGCAGTGTCATATTTCGGCCGTAATCGCCATTTTTACACAGAGACGGTTAGACCGGTCTTTCCGAGTAGACCGGTTTAAAAGACTGATCATTACGGCCATGACCGGTTGTTTACACGGATTTTAATACTTTTTTTTTTTCAATAAAATGTCTGAAAATAATTTTTCTCTTGGAGAAATGTGGAAATAGGAAATATGTTTTAGAATCAGAGAAAAACTTAACAAAATGTTAAAAATCATAGTTTACATTAGTTAATTTAACAAACTTCCATTTTAGATTATGAATTATGTCATCTTTTTACGAATACTATTGTGACTCAACCTAGCTGTATACATGGTTTAAATATTTTGGCGACAGCCATAAATAAAATACGCACTACAGAGTCTCAGCTTACACCAATCCATGCAGATCTTTGTCAGTTAAGTCTTAAATCGTACTGCTTTAGAGTGGCTCTAAAATATTTGGATATTGATATAACAACAATTGCCACAGCATCGGAAACAAGAGGGCAAAATCAAACGGTAATAACGATTTCGCAAATTAAAAAAATTTAACATTAACACTTTATTTCTATTATAAAATTTTTCTGTTTTGTTTTTTTTAAATAATTTCAGGATGTTACCAATCATGATGCCAAATATTTTTTACTTTATTATTATTATGGTGGCATGATTTATACTGCTATGAAAAATTACGAAAGAGCCTTATACTTTTTCGAAGTTTGTATATCAACTCCTGCCATGGCAATGTCTTATATTATGTTAGAAGCTTATAAGAAATTTATTTTGGTTTCATTAATTTTACATGGCAAGGTAAGATTGTTTGTTTTTTTTTTTTTGTAAACTTAAATTTATAAAACAATTGATTTTGTATTTACTGTTTGTTTTTTCAGATCATACCCATACCAAAATATTCATCTCAAGTTATTTCGCGTTTTATGAAACCTATTGCTCAGGTCTATCATACATTATCCGTTGCATATGCTACTAAATCCAGCGAGGAATTACGTAATTGCATTAATAAATATAGTGAAACATTTCAACGTGATAATAATTTGGGCTTAGTAAAACAGGTAAGATATCCGAAATGTTTTTTTTGAGGAATTGTCGAATTTTTATAAATTTTAACACTAAAATTAAAAATATGCCCTGCCGAACACGAAATTATCTTCTCGAAAATCTTTTTAAAAGTCTACTCGTCTAAATTTACACGTCGGAATGTTTTTTCTTGGGTTACTCACAGACTTATACGGACACGACACTTATGACAGGTACATATCAAATTCTTCACCTTAAAGGACCATTCGTAATATTGGAGAAAACATTTTTGAAATCGTGTGAGTAGCTTCGGAAATGTAAAAATTTTACTTTTTTTTTGAAGGACCATTCTTAATATTGAATAAAACATTTTTGAAATCGTATGAGAAGTTTTGGATGTTTTAAAATTTTAAGTTGTTTGGCCTAAAGTTGGCGTAAAAGTGGGCGTGATCGATGAAACCTAGCCCATGTCCATACTGAAGGTCCATTCTTAATTTGTATTCGAAACACTCTAAATATTAGTGAAAGCATTTTTGAAATAGGATGAGTAGTTTTATAGATATTTAAATTTTAAAGTTTTTTTTTTGACAAAAGTGGGCGTAGAAATGGGCGTGATCGATGAAACCCAGCATATGTCCAATCTGAAGAGCCATTCTAAGAATATATTGATGAAAAATTTTATAAAATCGGATTAGTAGTTGTGGAGCTTTTTAAAACTTTTTTTTGGACAAAAGTGGGCGTGGTGTGGTCCATGAAACAATTGGCGTGTTAAAAAACACGCAAAACACGTTTTAAATGAAATTGGTAAGACACAAAAATAATTTACAAAGTGCCACCTAAAAAGCATTTTTAAACTCAACAAAATATCTTACACTCAAAATTTTTTTTACACTCAAAAAATGTTTACGTTCAAAAAAAGTTTGCACGCTTTTTTTTTCAAAAAATTAATATAAAAAGTTTTTTACTCATATTTAGTAACGATTTTACACTTTCCTTTACAGGTCGCTACTTCATTGTATAAGAAAAATATTCAAAGATTGACAAAAACATTTTTAACCTTATCTCTCTCGGATGTCGCAAGTAGAGTTCAATTACCCACTGCTGCAGTAGCTGAAAAATATATATTAAATATGGTAATTTAACATAACAAGATTAGATACGTTTTGGTTAAAATAAGACTTAACAATATAATTATGTCTATGTCTAGATAAAATCTGGTGAAATTTATGCAACAATTAATCAAAAAGATGGCATGGTTGTTTTTAAAGACGATCCAGAAAAATATAATTCACCTGAAATGTTCCTTAAAATTCAACAAGATATGGATAATGTAGTGGCATTAGTTAAACAATTAAATAAAATGGAAGAAGAAATAATATTAAATCCCATTGTAAGTTATTGACAAATAACAATCTTTAAAAATATGAAAAATGTTTTCTCTCCCCTTTTAACCGTTTAGTACATTAAAAAAGCAGTTGGTAATCAAGATGATGATTTAGCGTCTCAACATGCAAAATCTTTTCCGGGGTAAGTTTTATTTTTTTTTTACTCGTTTAAAGTTTATTAAATAGATTTTAATTTGTTTATTGAAATATTCCAGGGATCCCATTGATTGATGATATAATTTTTTATTAAATAATTCTAATCGCTCCAAAGCTTGGGATATTTTTGTGAAACCTAAACAATGCAGCAAATCAATAATTTTTAGCTTTATGCTCAAATGCATTTCTTCATTGTTTAATGATAAAAAATTCAAAAATAACAAAAACAACAGCAGCAACAAAACTACAACAACTACTTTGCCTATTAAACATTATTAAAAAATAATTGTTTTTAAAGTAAAAATTTACAAAAAAAAAAAAATAATTGTGTGTAATTTTTTATTATGATCCCAGCGATAGAAGACTAATTAGATTTTGTGTAAAAAAAAAAAAAAATTGAAAGTCCAGGTACTTGTGATCTAATTTTTATAATATCAATCCTACACTTAAAAAAAACCTGTTTTATATGTGCGAGATGGTAGGTTATTTGGCCAAAACTAAAAAAAAAAACAAAATTATTAATTAAAAAGCGAATGTACTTTTGAATTAAGTATGACTTGCTACATCTTGTGTGTCATTTTTGTAAAAATAGGTACAGCCATTCTCTTGGAATGATCAATAACTTATTTATGTTTAAATTAAATATACCGTAATCAAAAACGTCAAAACTTAATACATTATTAAGGCAATACCTTGTTTTTTTAATTTTTGTTTGATTGGTTTATTTAGCAAAAGGCACTACCACTTGTAAATGGGTACGGACAGCTCTTTTTTTCCTAACTTTTGATGATTTCTTATTTTTTTATTTAAATTTTGAAAAATTGTTCCATTTTAAATTGTTTTCCAAAATGTTCCGCGACTTAATCGAAAACTTATCTTATCTTAAAGTTAATGGTCTTTGGTTTATTAACTTTAAGATAGTCCTGCCTGCTTTTGCCCGTTTTTACATCTACGCTTAAAATATCAATAGAAAGGGAGATAAACAAATCTAAAGTTGTTAAAAGATTTTAGAAATACATAAGGGGAAAGTGCTCCTTCGTTTGCAACAGTAAAAAATTGGGAAAAAAAATCCAGAAATCATAGTTAAAGTCCTTTATGTGGTATTAGACGATCGACGAGTGAAAGTGCATGAAATAGGTAACACCATAGGCATCTCAAATGATCGAGTACATTTTATTTTGCATCAAGAATTACAGTTTAAAAAGCTTTCTGCAAGATGGGTGCCGCATTTGTTAACCGTTGACTAAAAACGCATTCGCATAAAAATTTCTCAAACTTGTTTGGACCGATTGACGTGATATAAAATGGATTTTAAGCATCGTTTTATAACTGTTGATAAGAACATACCATCTGAGGTATGTTCTTAACAACGGTTTCAACTTCAAAAAGGAATATTATTGCAACCTTTTTAATCAATTGATTTGAAAAGTAAAAAAACGACCATCCACACAACGTGACAAAACTGATCACTATTTTAGATTAGTCACTTGTAAGTGAAGAAGTGATTAAAAATTTTTTTTCTCCATATTTTTTTCTGTGTACATAACTGTAAGATATGGGGTTCTCTATAAAATAAAATAACATAAATCAATTTAATGATGGTTAGTGCTCTTAGTTTTTTTTTTTTTTTATATGGTAATTAACATAATAATGATAATTTTTTATTATCATTATTCTATGATAATGTATTTATACCCTACACCACTCTGTGGTACAGGGTATAATGAGTTTGTGATGATGTTTGTAACTACCCGAAATATTGGTCCTTGACCTACCTTCAAGTATACCGATCGACTCAGAATTACTTTTTGAGTCGATTTAGCGATGTCCGTCCGTCTGTCCATCTATCGGTTTAAGTACGATACAGGTCGCAATTTTCCATCAATTGACTTGAAATTTGAAATTTAAGCATCTTTTGGCCCAAGGAATTGGAATTGGATAAAATCGGTCCATGTTAAGACCTAAGTAACCGTATTAAAATTAATATCGCTTTTAAATTCACCAGATAATCAAATTTTGTATGCACAAATCACCATTCCAAATTTTAATGGAATCGGGTCAGTCCTTCTGCTAGTCCCCATACAAACTCCCTTCCCGATATTCACATAATTCCCTCAAAATTTATAAAAATGGAAATATTTGATAAAAATTTTATTTTTAGGTGTTAAACGTGTACTTCAGTAACCTAATCAAATCGGAATATAATTGGACCATTTTTGGACTTAGTCCTCCATATAAAAATTTCGATCGATATTCAGTTAAATTGGTTTATTGACAAACAAATAAACCAATTCCACTAAAATTTGATCTGTTGCGTTTTCTGCACTAAATAAAGACCAATTTTTTGTAAACAAAGAAAAATTTTAAATATTTTAATATTTCATTACTATACATTTAGTCTACTAAAATTAGTAAAAAATAAAATATTTTCTTTGTTTTCAAAAAAATTGTGGTCAAAAGAATTGGAGGTCAAAAAATGTGGACTTTGCTACTGTAATTAAAAAATTTCACTTTTGGGTTGTTGGAAAAATTACTTGATCACTGAATAAAAAACTTATGGACCTTTTTTAAATTTTTAATGTTTGAACTTGGAAAAAATCGACTTGGAAATATTTTTAAAAAATGTTCTAAAAAATGTCTATATATAATGTCATTATCCAGATCGACCCTCGTAGCATATTTATTATTTACTCAATCTGGACGCCATTAGACTTAAATTAAAGCTTAATAAATTACCTACATAACATTTTTTTAAATAATACTCGTTTAATAATAATACACTCAGAAAAATGTGTAAGTTACTACATATTAGTTGTTTGTATATTTTACAGTAGTTAGTTGTTTTCAACTACAAAGTCAGTTGTTTTTGTATGAAAAATATTAGAGTCCGACCGAATATTCGGTTTCGGTCTCGGTTTCGGCCGAAAAATGGGGTTTCGGCCTCTATTCGGTATTCGTCAAAATTTTTGCCGAATATAAGCCGAAACCGAAACTTTTTGGTTTTTTAAAAAATATGTAAAAAAGTCGCTAAATTTTTAAATTTCGTGCTCCAATTTACATGTTTCAGTTCACTTAAACAAAAAAAAGCAAGGTTGTCCAATAAATGTAATACTGTTACAGTTCAAATATTTTTTTTCTTTCAATTCACATATGAAATTTAAATTTTTTTTTTTTTTGCAAGTTTTTGAAAAAACATATTTTTTTTTATAAATACAACAATTCCTATGGTTTAAAACATTAAGTCCTGTATATTTATCTTTAAAAACCTTTTTAATGATTTTATTCATGCCAGGCGGCAATTTTTTTTAAGTTTCGGTTTCGGTTCGGTTTCGGCCGAATATCTCTTTTTGGCCGAATATTCGGTTCGGTTCGGCCTGGAAAAACTGGTTTCGGTCGGTCTCTAAAAAATATCAAACAACTATTTCTGTTAGTTATTTTAAGTAGTTTTTTTGATTAACTAACAAAAAAGTACTGTGATGTAGTAACAGTTATTTAAAGTAGTTAATTTTATTTTTTTTATCTCTGAAAAATTTTCAGTTTTTTTCCAAAAAATAAAAATAAATTTTCGTTTTTTTTTTATTTTTCACAACTTTAAAAAAAAAAAAATTGGTCTTCAAATTTTTTTCTGAAAAATTTAAAAAAAAAAAAATTATTTATTGATTATTTTATTTTTACTACATTTTAGTTGTTTTGACTACAAATGTAAGTAGTTTTTACTACATAAGTCAGTTGTTTTTTTGTCAGTTAAAATAACTAACATTGTTAGTTGATTTAACTGAAAAAGTCGTTGACCCCAAAACAACTTACAAAGTAGTTATTTTAACTGACATTTTCAGTTGATTTTACTAACATAATTTTTCGAGTGTAACGTTTAGTATTTTTAACTTTGTCTTTAACAAATTGCATGTACTATAAAAAAGTTTCCAATGTTGTGTCGTCCACTGTACTTTATGTGGTCCCAGACTTATATTTCGATAAGTTACAAACATCATCACAAACATATATGTACCCTCTATCATTAAGGGGGGGGTATAAAAATATTAATAGTTAGAAAAATTAAAAAAAAAAAAAAATATGGTAGTATTTGCTACACTCAAAAAATTATGTTAGTAAAATCAACTGAAAATGTCAGTTAAAATAACTACCTTGTAAGTTGTTTTGGGGTCAACTTCTTTTTCAGTTAAATCAACTAACAATGTTAGTTATTTTAACTGACAAGAAGCAACTGACTTATGTAGTAAAAACTACTTACATTTGTAGTCAAAACAACTAAAATGTAGTAAAAATAAAATAATCAATAAATAATTTTTTTTTTTCAAAAAATTTTTCAGAAAAAAAAATTGCCAGGACCTGATTTCAAAACTCTTCCCAAAAGTGAGTAGAGGTATTGGGTCCAAAAATTTTCTTAAAATTATTGTAGATCAAAACGGATTCTGAACGTATAACTTCAGCTTTAGTTTTAAATTCAATTTCTTGTTCTAAAAACTACTAAAACTACTTACATTTGTAGTCAAAACAACTAAAATGTAGTAAAAATAAAATAATCAATAAATATTTTTTTTTTTTTTAATTTTTCAGAAAAAAAATTTTAAGACCAAATTTTTTCAAAGTTTTTTTTTTTTTTTTAAAAAAGTTCTGAAAAATAAAAAAAAAACGAAAATTTATTTTTTTTTTTGGAAAAAAACTGAAAATTTTTCATAGATAAAAAAAAATTAACTACTTTAAATAACTGTTACTACATCACAGTACTTTTTTGTTAGTTATTCAAAAAAACTACTTAAAATAACTAACAGAAGTAGTTGTTTGATATTTTTCATACAAAAACAACTGACTTTGTAGTTGAAAACAACTAACTACTGTAAAATATACAAACAACTAACATGTAGTAACTTACACCATTTTCTGAGTGTATTACGAAAAACATTCGACTGCTTTTATTCTAATTACCAGTAATGTTCACACTAGGTGGTAATAATGCAATTAACTGAAAATCATACCATTTTTGCAATTGTTTTGATTATAAAACGCCTTTTATCAATAATCCAAATTTTTATTTGCAATAACACTTTTGAAATAAGCACGTACCTCAAAATATTAACCTATAAATATATAAAAAAATTCCTTTCATTCTGATCATGCCACTTTATTATTATAATAAAAAATACTGTCTAGATCCCCACGATTTTTTTATTTTTTAGATAAGATTTCTTGATATTGTATATTTGGAATTCCTATAAACATGTGATTTTATTTTTACACCCTACACCGGCATGCAATTTGGGTATAGTGAATTTGCAACTAGCAGAACACGTCGACTAACCGTTTAAATAGATATATAAATAAAAACAACTACATTAAATGACTGTTACCATCAACATTTTAGTCCCCTTACAAATAAGTCAACATCCCGGTATTTAAAATGTCTATAGGCAACATTTCGTTGCAATTTAGTTTGCGATCAGTTGTAATGTTGTGTATGGTGAAATATTGTCGGTCTTGACCTGTTTTTGTTTTCGCACTTAATTTTTATAATTGCATTTTTGTGGAAAAACAATTTTTTTATTTATTTAGTCATATTTCTTTTGTTAAATTAGATTTCAATATACATGAATTGGCTTAATGAGTGGGTTCTACCGTACTTACCATAGTTTTAGTTAAACAAATTTAATTTATGACTTTCACTATTTGTATGAGTATCACCAAATATAAAAATTATAAGTATTTAGTAACTGCTTTTAACAAATACAGTACTTCAGATTTACGAATATGATATAGATTTTTCAGATTTATACACTAAAGTAAAATCAGCTGAATATGACAGATAAAACAACTGCTATGTTTGTTGTTTTGGGTCAACTACATTTTCATTAAGAACAAATTATCAAGAACAAATTTACAATAATTTTAAAATTTGAGGGTGTCTGGCAAGTTTGATGGGCATGTGATATTTTCGACCTACACTAGCTCATTTGAAAAGTATCTTCGATTTTTTTTTTTATCACAGTGTAATTATTAAAAAAATAAAAAAAAATGTTTGGTTTGTATGGAAAAAACATTTTTTTTAGGGTTAAACTTTAACCCCCCTATTTTCATGAAGTTTGAGATATTTATGTGAATATCGGGAAGGTGGTTTGTATGGGGGCTACAATAAAAAGTGTCCCGATTCCTTTAAAATTTTAAATGGTGATTTGTGAATACAAAACACGTTAATTTGCCAAATTTTGAAAAAATATCTATTACACTTCTCAACAAAAATAACTTATTTTTGCACAGTCTTCTAAAAAACAAACAGAAAAGTTGTATCAAATCGCCTTCTTGAGATATTCATTCAAAACAGACAAATTTTTTAATATTGGAAAAGTGTATGCTAAAGTTATTTAAATTTTTCTTATTCGAATTCCCAATAAAATTACCTAACTTTTGCAAAAAAAAAACGGACTCGATACGATCAGGACATGTAAGGAAATCGAAAATTTCCTTTTTTTGTTTACGCCTTATAACTATCCAAATTTACAAATTTTCCAATATTTACAAATTTGTCGGTTTTGAGGGCTTGGTCCACAAAAAATGAAAATGCCTATATGTCGAGAAGGCAATTTGATACAATTTTTCTGATGACAGATTCATGTTTAGGAGGCCAAAATACTTTAGAAAATGTTCTCAAAATGTCTGTGCAAAAACCGTGTTGAGTAGTGTTACACTGTGGAACAAATTCAGGTTAGCAAAAGTTAGGTCGATTCTGAGAGTGAGGGGTAAAAATAGAGGCTAAATTAGAAGACCCGAATCGCGGAGTTTGTTTATGTTAGTTCGAATTTTTTTTTAATCGACCTTCGAACTTTGCAGTCAAGTGCCGACTTTCAACATATTGTTTATATGGTTTTTTGGCTATAACTTGTCGACTAATTGATATTTTTTCAATCTGTAAAAGCCAATTATTTGCTAGAGACCTGTCCAACAATTAAAATTTTTTAAAAAATTGATTTAAAAAGTTTTTGTGGTGCTAATGATGCAAAATATTTTCAACAAGCGTGAAAAAAAATAATTTTTCCAACCACGGAATGGTGTAGGGTATAAAAAGGGTCTCTTATATGCACTTAAAAAATTATGTTAGTAAAATCAACTGAAAATGTCAGTTAAAATAACTACTTTGTAAGTTGTTTTGGGGTCAACTACTTTTTCAGTTAAATCAACTAACAATGTTAGTTATTTTAACTGACAAAAAACAACTGACTTATGTAGTAAAAACTACTTACATTTGTAGTCAAAACAACTAAAATGTAGTAAAAATAAAAAAATCAATATATAATTTTTTTTTTCAAAATATTTTTCAGAAAAAAAAAATTGAAGACCAAATTTTTTCCAAGTTTTTTTTAAAAAAAAGTTGTGAAAAATAAAAATAACGAAATTTTTTTTTTTTTGGAAAAAAACTTTAAAACTTTTCAGAGATAAAATAAATAAAATTAACTACTTTAAATAACTGTTACTACATCACAGTACTTTTTTGTTAGTTGTTCAAAAAAACGACTTAAACTAACTAACAGAAATAGTTGTTTGATATTTTTTATACAAAAACAACTGACTTTGTAGTTGAAAACAACTAACTACTGTAAAATATACAAATAACTAACATGTAGTAACTTACATAATTTTCTGAGTGTGATGTTAATAATAATCGGTTCGACAAGGGTTATAGTATATTAGAAAATTAAACCTTAAATTAATTACAATGACGAGTGTAAAGATAATTAACTATGATATTACACACACAATAACTTAACAACTACTATTTAAAGATTATCAAAAAAAAATTTAATAAATAACACACTCAAAAAATTATGTTAGTAAAATCAACTGAAAATGTCAGTTAAAATAACTACTTTGTAAGTTGTTTTGGGGTCAACTACTTTTTCAGTCAAATCAACTAACAATGTTAGTTATTTTAACTGACAAAAAACAACTGACTTATGTAGTAAAAACTACTTACATTTGTAGTCAAAACAACTAAAATGTAGTAAAAATAAAAAAATCTATAAATAATTTATTTTTTTCAAAAAATTTTTCAGAAAAAAAATTTAAGACCAAATTTTTTCACAGTTTTTTTTTTTTTAAAGTTGTGAAAAATAAAAAAAAACAAAATTTATTTTTATTTTTTAGAAAAAACTTTGAAAATTTTTCAGAGATAAAAAAAAAATAAAATTAACTACTTTAAATAACTGTTACTACATCACAGTACTTTTTTGTAAGTTATTCAAAAAAAGTACTTAAAATAACTAACAGAAATAGTTGTTTGATATTTTTCATACAAAAACAACTGACTTTGTAGTTGAAAATAACTAACTACTGTAAAATATACAAACAACTAACATGTTGTAACTTACATAATTTTCTGAGTGCAGTCAACTTCGAATAACTCCAACCTAACTAAACTGTAAACTAAAACTTCTAATATTTTTGTATATCGACACTAATAATTTTAATTTCATCTGTATCATACTAAAAAATTAGTTTCAATAACTAAAATGATTATATATAATTATACAGTGCAACAACCAAAATCGGATGGAATGAAACCAAAAGCAAATGAAAGTTTACATATGAGGTATTCCACACCAACTGTTCCACTACAGAAAAACCATAGTGGTGTCAATGGGATATCATTTGCAAAGTATTCGCTCTTAGGGTACTATTAAATAACAAAAATAAAATTTAAGATTTTTCAAAAATTGGGCTTTGTAGGCGTGGTCAAATATTGAGAATATCAAACTTTTTTGCCTGAGTATCTTTACTTCAATATTTATGCAAATTAAACGGAACACAGTAAAGTCTTTAAAATAAACGTTTTTTTATAGATTTTTGTATGGGCTATCGATTAAAAATATAAAAATTGGAAAATTTTCAGAATAAGTTCTGAATTTTTCAAATTTAAATTTAAACTTTATTTATCAAAAAACATGCCGCAATTTTATTTTTTTTTTTAATTTAGAAAAAAACTAAAGTGCTTTTCTATCTGTTCTAAAATTTTCAGAGATGTGTTTTGCCTTGTTTTCGAGAAATCAAATTTTAAAGATTGCACTACGCTAATTTTATACAATAATGGTGTATATAGGCTTGCCAGATCGAAAATGGTAAAAAGCTTGACATTTAGAAAAAAAGCTTGATTTTTCTTGACATCTAGAAATAAAAGCTTGATTTTTCTTGACATTTGAAATTTTAGTATTTAAAAAAAAAAAGAAGTATTTTTTTTAAATTTGAGAATTTGAGAATTTTAGTGAGTTTGAGACTGAAAGTAATAATAATTTTTTGCCTTAAAATTTAGTGAGAAAATGTGGTGACCGTGTTTAATGAATTTGTATAATGCAAAACGCAATTAAAAAAGTTACAAAACAAATTTTGTGATACTTAGATAATTAAAAAAAAAACGGCATAAAAAGTTTATTGATTTTAGCAAATTTTGAATGCGTTCTGCAAGTTTTTTAAATTTCAAAAAATTGGAATCGGCTAATTTTAGAGTAAATTTTAAAGCTTTTTTGCTATCATTGAATTTTTTTTAGTGCCGTTTCAGAAATATACTTTTTACAGATTGCTAAAAAGGAATCAGTCATTTGGTAAAAGTTGCACTGCCCAAATTTATCGCGCAACTGCAATGATATAGGAATTTCAGTTTCATACATTACTCTTCTTGCTTATTATTTATTAAGAAAGGAGATTTGGGTACACCTAGTGGTAAAATTATAATTATTTTTGAATATAATCTTCGATTTGTATTTATTTACATTTCAAGACTTTTAAAATAAATTATTCTTGATTTTTGTCAGTTTAGTGGGAAATGGTCTAAAATTTCATTTTAGCTTGACAAATGACATTTTGGCTTGATTCTTGACACGTATTAAAAAAGCTTGACAATCAAGCGAAATCAAGCCCGTCTGGCAACCCTAGGTGTATATAACGTGTGCGTATGAGTAATATAAACACTTAAAAAATATTTTAAATAGCGATGGGAGCGTGAGTGAGTTTTTATTTACGATCACGCACGCTAATGAAAGAAAAAAAATATTCACGCCGATATTTTATTTTACTCACGCTATTTTACTCACGCTCGTGACCGTGACTTATTTTTCTACTCACGTGTGCGTGAATGAGCGTGAGCAACATAAAATATCGTGCGTGACTAAATTTTTTTCTTTCATGAGCGTGCGTAATCTTTATTTAAAACTCATTCACGATTCCATCTCTATTTTAAATATTGTTTAAGTGTTTTTATTACTCATACGCACACGTTATATGTATATAATGGTGTATACACCATTATTGTATAAAATTAGCGTAGTGCAATCTTTAAAATTTGATTTCTCGAAAACAAGGCAAAACACATCTCTGAAAATTTCAGAACAGATAGAAAAGCATTTTTATTTTTTTTTAAATTACTTTTTATTTGTTTAATCTTCATACAATTTTTCAAAATGTCATCAATGACATGTCAGCAGTTGGTCAGCGGTTGTTTAAACGAATTGTTAGTGGCCACCGATACTGGTGGACACTGCTGACCAACTACTGACATGTCATTGATGACATTTTGAAAAATTGTATGAAGATGTCAGCAATTTTATAAAGGGAGAGTCAGCAGTATGTCAGGTGTGACTTTATTTTGCCAACTGGGTGTGTTTCAATAAATTTACATAAATATTGAAATAAAGATACTCATGCAAAAAATGCTGATATTTTCAATATTTGACCATGCCTACAAAGCCCACTTATTGAAAAAACTCAAATTTTATTTGTGTTATTTAATAGTGCCCTAAACGCGAATACTCTCACTCAGAAAATTATGTAAGTTACTACATGTTAGTTATTTGTATATTTTACAGTAGTTAGATGTTTTCAACAAAAAAGTCAGTTGTTTTTGTATGAAAAATATCAAACAACTATTTCTGTTAGTTCTTTTAAGTCGTTTTTTTGAACAACTAACAAAAAAGTACTGTGATGTAGTAACAGTTATTTAAAGTAGTTAATTTTATTTTTTTTTATATCTGAAAAATTTTCAAAGTTTTTTTCCGAAAAATAAAAATAAATTTTCGTTTTTTTTTATTTTTCAAAACTTTTTTTAAAAAAAAAACTTTGAAAAAATTTGGTCTTCAAATTTTTTTTCTGAAAAATTTTTTGAAAAAAAAAATTATTTATTGATTATTTTATTTTTACTACATTTTAGTAGTTTTGACTACAAATGTAAGTAGTTTTTACTACATGAGTCAGTTGCATTTTGTCAGTTAAAATAACTAACATTGTTAGTTGATTTAACTGAAAAAGTAGTTGACCCCAAAACAACTTACAAAGTAGTTATTTTAACTGACATTTTCAGTTGATTTTACTAACATAATTTTTTGAGTGCTGCAATTGATTTCATATTGACACAACATAACTTTTTTTTGCTGAACATTTGGTGTGGAATGCCTCATATTCCATAACAAACCCCCAAAGGCGTTTTTTTTAGTTCGGCGCTAGATTTTTTTACACGCATTTGAAGTTGGTGAACTTTTATTATAATTATAATAATAGTTGCTCAAAAACTGTATAAGTGACGTATCCCAGCAAAAACTTGCATTACCAAGTAATGAAATGTGTAATGGGAAATTCAAAAGTTATAACTACTTCTGATTCGAATTACCTTTCCCATTACATTTACAAGCAAATGTGCCAAATGTAATGATTATCAAACCAGTATTAATAACTAATTACATATATCATGAAATCTTTTTTAAATTTCAACTCAGTGAAACTGAAAAAAATGTTTAAAAAAACCGGCAGTTTTTGGAATTTAGAAAAACTGTAAATGCAGTTGTGTAAACAAGACCTTGAACCATCACTGAGCAATGTTTAAGGATTACCCTACTTTATCCGTAAAAGTTACAGAGGGTTAAAGTTGAAAAATCTATCAAAATGGCTTGATATAATCCATAGTTTTTACCTTCTTTCACTTTTTTTTTTAAGTTCTCCTTATATTTCAATCTTTTCAGGCATAACACAAAGTCAGTATATATAAGAGATTATTTTAATGTTAGCTTGATAGATGCTTCATCGCTTGGTAAGAAGTTATAAGACGGTTAAGTTTTGAAACCAAAAATTAAGAGTTTTTAAATTTTCGAGGTTTTTTGATTAGGGATTTCGGCCCCCTCTATAAAATGAAAAAAGTTGAACTAGAGATGGTAGCTGTTGTAATTCTTAACATTTTGGAATTAATCCCGTTAATGTGCCACGAATAGTTAAGGAGTTTCAGCAGATCAAAGTTCGAAAGAAAAAACGTAAATTTTTTAAAATACAAGTTTTTCGCGAGGCACATTCGCGGTTTCATTCGAAAATTGGTGGACTCTTGCGTAAACCGAGTTTTTAAGGAGTTTACATAAAAAAATCACTGGCGGGTTTATAAAAAAAAATTGCAAAAATTTTATGGCATTTTTGAAAATTATGCGAAATTTGCAAATCTGTTTCCAATTTTTTTTTAGCAGAAATTAATGCATCATGTTCACTTTAATACACCAAAAGACGTGCCTTAACGAGTAGAACTGATTTGCTTTTTGACTTTTTACTTTAAGCCATTCTGAGCGGAAAGCGCGATGATTTTATCTAAACCTATTTTGATCTGGCACATCCAAGGCTTTACACGAAATCGGATGAAATTTTTTTTAAATGAAAGCCCACTTGATGTGTCATCATAAAATCAGAGGCGGGTTAAAAAATTTTGATGATTATAGATTTTTTGGACCATATTAAATTTTCTTGTTATAAAAAAGCATCACCGATTTTTTTAAACACTGGTACAATGAAACGATTTTCCGTGATTTTTTTCAGTAATACCAACGCGCATTGCCTAAATATGTTATAAAAAATTGTGAAACTTTTCTTTTACCGCGAATTAATCGCGATTTTAGGTACTTAGGTATTTTTTTTTTTAAATCGTTTGGTCATTAAAGGGTTAAATTTATATCATATATTTTAGAAGAAATGATATATACTGGCATGTTTTAATAACGCATGTAACAAATGTGTAGAAAAAAAATATTTAAAATATTTTTAAGATTTTTTAAAACCGCTAAATCTTAAAACCGCCATAACTTTTGACCCCCTTGCGCGATTTAATTGACGCAAACGAATTTCTTATTCTTAAATAGATTTTAATATTTATGCCAACTTTCATCGATGTGCCATCAAAACAAAAATCACATCTTTTTTACCTCAAAATTTAAGTCTTAGCCGGAACTCCTCATATACTTATATGTAATGAAAAATTATTTAAAAAAAAATTTTAAAAAATAAAAAAATATTTAATTTTATTTTTAATCAAAATAATGTACAGTGAGTCAAAAAGTGAAAATCTAATTCTGAAATTTGTTTATTTTATTATAATGACTTATGAAAGTCATTACCCGAGTAAAAATTTTTATATGATGCAATACATAATGATATATAACACAATATATATTTATACGCAATTTAATCCGAATAATGGTGGATGTTTTTGCATTAAAAAAGATCAACTTGTATAAAATATGATTTGATTTCATCCGAGTTTTGACCAGACATTGACATATATTAGTGGATCTAATTAGATCTAATTGAATAAAAACATGTAAAATCCTGGTGTTTTTTGGTTTGGGTTGAGACACACCACAGGTCAACGATACATTCACCAAACATATAATTTTCTTAAACAAAAAAATGTTCGGGTACGCTTCGAACCAGATAGGTGATATACATAACCCTAACAAGGAAATGTTTAGGAACATTTTAAAAAGTTTCTCATACTTTGCCTTAAAAACTTAGAAAATTGTTGGTTAAATGGAAACATATAGTGTTATATATGGAACAGAATAGGATATATATAATTTTATATTAAATTATACAGAAAAACAAATTTTGTATTGACCCTCGTATAATTTTATATAATTATATCAACCGTACACCTTTTAATCCGAATCATGATTCAATTATATATAACTACATATGACTGCATTTAAAAAATTTTGAAAATATCTTACGCGATGTATAATCATATATGATTTATTATGTTTGCATCTGGTTATATATTGTTATATATGTTTATTTTTACTCGGGTATTAATAAGTCCTTATTTTACATTTCAAAATAATGATAAAGGTAATTTTTTGTCATTACTAAGTAATTCGAATGGTAATGATGTGTCATTACCAAGTTTTTGCTGGGATGCTTAATTTTGAAATTGACTTCAAAAAACAATCATACGCAACGGTGCGCAATGGTGTATTTTTATTAATTTGGGTATTTAGTAAGGTACTGGACCGATTGCAGCGAAATTCATACCGGTTATAGCTAACGTAATTTCGAGCTAAAGTTTGGACGCTGAACCCCACATGTCCAATAAGGGCGCCACCCGAAAGTAGGACATGTTTAGTACACAAAAACTTTAAATGTTTTAAAATCACCAATTTTAAATGCGTGCAAAAAAAAAATCTAGCGATGAACTTAAAAAAAAACCTTGAGGGTTTTATTATGTAAAATGTCAACTTTCATTTGCTTTGGGGTCCATCCCATTCCAATTCGGAAAGTTCAATTTTGTATCACTATGATATCACTTTAATTGATTTTGCACCTATCACGAATGTACACTCAAAATATTTTTGTAAGTAATTTTAACTAGTATTGTTAGTTAATTTTACCTACAGAATTGTTTCAGTGTATATATATAATACATACATACATATTAATGAAAAATTAAAACTATGTCAATTTTATTTACAAAATACTTAAATAAAAATGAGCAAAAACTAAAAAAAATATAACACTTGAAATCATTACGACTAGATATGATTTTCAATATAAAAAAATCATTCAGAATTTACATTTTCATTTTCTTTAACCGTAAATTTAAATTTTTAGATGAAAATGTATTTTTTATACGTTTGTTTGCATGCTGATTTTATTTGCAAATGCGCATGGGGCATTCCACACCAAATGTCCCGCCACAGACTAAAAATTAATTGGGGTCAGTCTAACACTGTACCCCTCTAGAAGTAACTCCGAGGCAATCGACGGACTTTTTGGTTTTTTTACTCTTTAACCGCCACATTTGCTTCAATGAAAATACCCCCACAATTGCTTCGGAGTCTCTCCTTGAGGGGTGCAGTGTTAGACCGACCCGCATTAATTTTTAGTCTCCAACATTTCTTCTGAACAAACCAACACCTTATCTTAACTCTCTAAAAAGGCTTCCACAAAAAATTCAATTTTTATAAAATTTTCTCCCACCGCTCTATGAATCCCCTAATTCTCACGCCTATATTAAAGGTGGGGATTATTAGCTATTCATGTTGTAAGCTACTTAAATATTAAAAAAAAATATGTTTGCTTTGTTAAGGACAACAGAGGCGTGCACTTTTTCCCAGGGGGGTAAAGTTGAAATTTTTATTAAAAATGGGTCAACTTTCGATTTGTTTTGAACTCATCTACGTGATGTTGCCTTTCAGGGGGGAAAAAATAGCATGTTCCAAACGAAACTTTTAAGCTTGAAGCAAAATAGTATTGGTACTTTTTGGGCAAAAAATCCCACTTTTTTTCAAGTTTAAAAAAAATGTAACTTTTTATGTAACTAAAAACCTATGTAACTAAAAATTCAGGTTCGAAGAAAATCGGACGTTATGTGACCACGTTATTCCCGAAAAACTGGACCAGGATCGGGAAAAAATTCAAAATGTCCCCATTCAAATGGCTATAAATCAGAAAGTTAAAGAGATAGCCAATACCTTAAGCATGTTTTTTTTATGCATTTATTAGAGCTTTATAAAAATCCAAATTTCGGATTTAATGCTTTTGTATGCTAAAGGTGTGCTACTTTAGAGGCCCATGGAGGTACCCCTATTCGACATGTGTGGTCCACCGTCCAAACTTAAAAGCTCAACATAACGTTAGCTGTAATCTGTATACAATACACTGCAATAGGTTTAGTACTTACTGAATCGAAAACACTGTGCAACAAGAAAAATGAGCCTCAATGGCTTTAACACCATATGAAAATAGACCATCAAATAGATATAACCACCAAAGGGTTTTGCATACTGAGTTCGGATTTCTTTTTTTATGGCCCACTAAAGTTTTTAATTTTTTATCAAAGGCGTTTGGAAAACGTCAAAAAGCTAAAATAAAAACACATATAAGCTGCAAATATAGTTTGGTACCTACACTGAAATTGTATGGCGGTTCTTTTCTTAGAACATATTAACCCTCTAACTGCCATTTTAAGAGGTCATTTTACTCTTTTTTCAAAAACTAAATACAGAAGTCTAATAAAACGTCCATTTATACCCTATTCACACTTGCAGTTTTAAATCGTTTTTAGCAATTATTTTTAGCATTTTCTGTCAATATACTGTAATAGAATAAAGAAAGTGCTAAAAATATTGCTGCTAAAAACGATTTAAAACTGTACTTGTGAATAGGGTATTAAAGAATTAGTGGTTGTCAAAAGTCAAAAGCTTGTGCGACATGCGAAAAATGATTAAAAATGGAAAAAATATAAAGAATAATATACATATTTGTTGAATTTTTTTACCATAGCAGTGTTAAATAACACGAAAAAATTGTAAAAATATACTTCTGAGCTAAAAATTACATCCAAAAGTATTTTATAAAATTTTATGACGACCTAAGTTAACCCTCTATCTCCCGTTTTAAAGGGGGCATTTTTGTAATTTTTCAAAAGAAATACATAAAAGTGTATAAAAGAAAGCAGTTAGAGGGTTAAAATGTTCTACAAATAAAGCAGAAAAACTATTCAATTGTTTTTTATATTTGTCCATTTTTAAGCATTTTTCGCATGTCGTACAAACTTTCAACTTTTGATAATCTCTAGTAAAATTTTATGAGGAAAATATTTGTAGAATATTTTAAGCCTTTAAATAGACGTTTTATTAGTCTTCTGTGTTTAGTTTTTGAAAAAGGACTACAATGACCCCTTAAAATGGCAGTTAGAGGGTTAATATGATCTATGAAAAGATTCGCCATAGAATTTTAATGAAGACATCAAACCATTTTTATACCCTCCACTTAGTGATAGAGGGTATATATAAGTTTGTAATTCCGTTTGTAACTCATCGAAATATCGGTCTGGAAACCCATAAAGTACATATATTCATGATGCCCGATAGATTTTAAGACATTCTAGCGATGTCCGTCTGTCTGTCTGTGGAAAATGCTATCACAGACAAAATATTGCACAGAGATGACTGAAACTTGATATATTTATTGGAAGTTCTCCCAAGAAGTTTGGTATTGCATTTGAGCGATATCAGTTCAGCGGTTCAAAAGTTATGAACGAAAATGTAAGCACACCTCAAAAATTTCAGTACATTCAACATAACCTAAAAATACAAAATTATTTAATTCGGCTTCTGGTTGACATATGTGAACATAATTGAACACCAAATGGTATTTAAACAAGTACGATAATATTTTTTGACAAAAAAATAAAAAAAATCGCGGATTTTTTTTTTAACAAAATTTTTTTCGCGGAAATTTTTTTTCAAAAAAAATTTTTTTTTTTTCAAAAGTAGTTTCCTTTTAAATAGTTTTTTGCAATAATCTTTTTGAAATTGTGTGGAGGTTATCACTACATTTGGCAAGGCCGAATTTAACTTTTTTACTTGTTTGAAGCTCAGATATGTTTTTATTATAGTTTTTATGACGTTTTCCAAACGCCTTTGAAAAAAAAATAAAAACTTCAGTAGGCCATACAAAAGAATTCCAAACTGATTTTGTAATACCCTTTGGTGGCTTTGTTTGTTTATTTTCTTATGGCGTTAAAGTCTCAAAGTGATGACCCAAAATTTGTTGCACAGTGTAATAAGTGCGCTCTAGTACATAAAGAATATTTTGTAATGGCATGTGCAATATTTTGGCGGTGATTGCTCTATGTAAATGCGAATTAGTGTTAATCGAGGTTAAGGTGTATAGAAAATAACATTGCAGTCACGCATTTAAAGTTGAATATACTTTGGAAATTATATTTGGACTTTATTTTTAGAAAACTTTTATTGCATTGCGTTCTCATTTTCAACAAAAAACAAAAAAAAAAAAAACAACACAGTTTATATTTAAATATTTTTTTGTTTCAATTTTTAATTAATTCTTTATTTTAGTAATTTTCTTTAATTTAAACATATCACAATTTTTTAATTCCCTTGATGTTGGTAATATGGATAAGCTTACAAAATATTTGATTAAATACTTATCATCGTATGAAACAGTAGAATTTTTCGAAACTGATAATGATGATTTATTACTTCCAAAGCTGCCAGATTGTCGAAATTGTTGACTTGATGATGAGGATAATAATTTTGATTCAAATACCATATAGGCCAAATAACAAGGTTCCAAAGTAACGATTATACGTAAAGCTAAACTATATATATTGTAATGTACATCAGTTTAAGTGGCATAACTAGAGAGAGAGATAGTGCAATTAATCGATTAATCAAACTTGATAAATTGGATAATCATTTGTTTTGATTAAATAAATCTGATTAACAATTAAACTACGTAATAATAACTTATTTTAAACAATTGTTAATCAAATTTTATCTTGATTAAAGTATTTATTAAACCAATTAATTGATTAATCAGTATATAAATTCAGCTGTAATTTATCGATTAATTACACATCTTTAATTTTTAATAGTTTCACAGCCCCACACAAAAAAAAGTTCTGACCCATAAACTTGACCCACTAATACTTATGTATGTTGACCTACTGAATTCGATTCCGCTGAATTCGATTCCGCCATCAGAATTAAAGTCTATCGTTGGGGTTTCCTGTAATTTACAAGGAAAGTCCGCAAAGTAAACCTACCTGATTTCTTTGTAAATTTGACTAATATAAGTTAAACATTTTTTAAAATTTCTAAAATTAAAAAAAACTTGAACAACATTTGGAGTAAAATGTCCATTTAATAAGGTACTAAAAACTAAAATCGGAGGAAAATCAGCCAAATTATTACAACTTCACTGGGCATCTAAAGTGTGACAGACCAGTCGATTAAGGAATACGAGCCCCATCTTTTTAATTTATTAAAACCATCTACACACAAAAAATTATTGGCTAAAAACTTTCAATTAAATCTATTGATCAACAAAATTTTAATGAGTCAATCAATGTTTTGATTAAAATTTTTTTCTTTAACTGTCGAATTACAAATTTTCAACATACCAAATTTTGTTTGGCTTTAATTTATTTGAATAGTTTAATTTAAAAATATACAAAATAATCGGGTTTTACTTTTTATTCTTGTTGGCAACATATTAGAAAGCAAAAAATATGAATTTTTTGATAATTTTGTCATAAGCTTACAATTCATTTGTTAAATCAATCATTATTTTGTTTGACTATAAATAAAAAATTGATCAAATTTTTGATCAAAATCAAAAAAAATGTTTGATTGAAAAAATTTTCAATCAATCACCTACAATTTGATGATTAGTATAACAATTTTTTTAATTGGAGGAATTTCAATCAAAAAATTTATTGAATCCGCGTTTTTTTGATTGAAATTCGTTTAAATTTTTTTCTGTGTGCTGTAATATCATTTTTTTATTCTTCAAGTTACAATGAAAAAAATTGGTGACAACACTACTTTAAAGAGATTTTGATCCACGACATTATGCATTTATTTTTCATGAAAATCTCGCGCTTAATCCGAAAACGAAGTCCAAAGTTTCAAAAGTAGAGCAGTTTTCGAGATATTGCTAACATTTAAATTTTCGACTTTTTAAAAAAGTTTTTTATCTCCAGACTACATCGATGGATTTCATTTCTTTTAGTTTTAAATTATACCCAATTCACACCTGAGCTGAAATCTCGTTCGAACGAGATTTCGATCATACGGTTGTGTACAAAATGTTAGAGATCATATGATTAAAGGTTATTAAATGCTTTATCAATTTTACATACAACATTTTTCAATCTGATCATCGTCTTTAAAGCTATTAGTCGATGTATCGACAATTTTGCCGCAATTCGGGGAAAAAGTAAATTCTGTAGTTCATTTCAGAAAGAAAATATAAAATTAACTTCTCTTTTTAAAGTTCAAGTCTGATCTATTACAAAGAAACACAAAAAGAATTTGAAACGAATTTTAATCAACAAAAAAGCGAATTTAATCAATTTTTTGATTGAAATTCCTCCAATAAAGAAAATTGTTATACTAATCATCAAATTGTAGGTGATTAATTGAATATTTTTTCAATCAAACATTTTTTAAATTTTGATCACAAATTTGATAAATTTTTTATTTACTGTCAATCAAAACGATGATTGATTTAACTAATGAGTTGTAAGGTCATGAGAAAATTATGAAAAAATTCATCTTTTTTGCTTTTCAATATGTTTCCAACAACAAAAAAAGTGAAACCCGATTATTTTGTATATTTATAAATTAATGTATTCAAATAAATTAAAGCGAAAAAATCTGGTATGTTAAAAATTTGTAATTCGAAAGACAAAAAAAAAAAATAACAAAAATTTTAATCAAAACATTGATTGACTCATTTTGTTGATCAATAGATTTAATTGAACATTTTAAGCCAATAATTTTTTGTGTGAAATAAGAGGATTTTTATTAAAATCCGTTAAGAATCGTAAAACTTACTGGTATTTGTGTAAAAATGCAGAAATTAAGTTTTTATACATTTTTAGTTTATTGAGTGTTACACCAGTTACAAATTTTGAAAAATTTTTCGATTCGCGATATTTAAAATTTATTTTCCATGTAAAATCGCGCGCTGAATCCGAAAATCAAGTCAAAAAGTTCAAAATTATTTTTTTTAAGATATTGCCAAATTCCATATTAAAAAAAGTAATTTGAGGCCGCTGTTCCAAAAAAAGTAATTTACATAAGAAATGTGAAAATGAAAATTTCCGAATTCTTTTTGTGTTCAAGACTTCACTTCCGAATTTTTTATTTCGTTTTATTTCACAAAAATAAAATTTGGTGAAAGTAAAACGAATGCAGCTTTTTCCTTATAAATTTTAAAATTTTAGTTATTTGATTTCAATTTCAAATGAAACCGTGAACAACAAAACACTTAACTCGATTTTATGTGATTCGGAAAATTTCATGTGAATTGAAAAGTTGCGAAAGACAGAACAGAGGCACAGACTATAAACAGACTCGACAGTAGAGTTTTATTAGAAAAAATGGGGAAAAACTAAGCGATTTTAGGATAAAACAGAGCGGTTTTTAGTCCGTTTTACACTAACATGGCAACACTTTCTACGACTTAGGAGTGAGTGAAACAACAAAAACCGATCTGGCATCTATTTTTCTTATGGCGCGTTATATCAGTTTTCTCTTTCTAACCTAATTCGTAGAATAATTTGAAAATATTAACCATATGGTTCCGAACTACTTTTTTGACACCTGTCACTTATGTCGAGTCTGTATTAGTCTGTGACAGAGGCACAGACTAAATACAGACTCGACAGTAGAGTTTTATAAGAAAAAATGGGGAACAACTAAGCGATTTTAGGAGAAAACACAGCGGTTTTTAGTCCGTTTTACGCTAACATGGCAACACTTTCTACGACTTAGGAGTGAGTGAAACAACAAAAACCGATCTGGCATTCATTTTTCTAATGGCGCGTTATATTAGCTTTCTCTTTCTAACCTAATTCGTAGAATAATTTGAAAAAATTAACCATATGGTTAAGAACTACTTTTTTGACACCTGTCACTTATGTCGAGTCTGTATTAGTCTGTGACAGAGGCCTGACATAAATAAAAATAACTTCGGGCAAAATCGGAGTATTTGAATTTTTTTACTTTTAAATTAAATACTTAATCAATTCTCTATACCATATTTTCAATCTGGTAATCGCATTAGAATCTATTCATCGATATATCGACAACTTTTCTTCAATTTAAACGAAATTTAGAAATAAAGTAAATTCTATTGTAAATTTGACTAAAGCCGCTGTTACAAAAAAGTAATTCACAAAAAAAATTGTGAAAATGAAAATTTCCAATTTTTTTTGTTCTAGACTTCTTTTCCAAATATTTGTCTTCGTTTTGTTTCACATAAAAAATTTTTGGTGAAAGTAAACCGAATGTACTATTTTCGTTATAATTTTAAGCTTTTAGTTATTCGATTTAAATTTCGAATGAATACGTGAAACAGTTGTATTTGTTCAGTTCGGGTGTGCCGAATATGAAAACACCCAAATAAAAGGCTGAAAATTGGTATTGCATTTAATACATATTAAAAAACATAAAAAAAATCCAAATGAAAGGGGGGTTGTGTGCGAAACTGTGCGATTTTGCATGGAATTCCCTTTTTTTAATTGATATGATTACATTTTTTGATTGATTTCGAAAATTTCCGTAAATTGAGAATAAATGCACTTTTGCGATATTTAACTTTTACAAATTTTAGTAATTAATACTATCACTTTCGTGATAGTTGCAAAATCTATTAAAATAGTAATTAAAATAATCATTTTAGTGATTGAAACTCATTTTCATTTTTTTTTTTTTGTGTACAATCTACTCATTTTTACTACTTTTACCACAGCTGGAAATTTTCAATACAAAAAGTAAACAAAACTTTCCAGTTGTAGTACAAATAGTAAGAAATTTAGGTAAACAAACAGACCTAAAAGGTCTATTCGATTACCTTACTACAATCTACTATTTTTTACTCATTTTACTACAGCTGGAAATTTTCAATACAAAAAGTAAACAAACTTTCCAGTTGTGGTAAAAAATAGTAAGAAATTTGGGTAATCGAATAGACCTAAAATATATTTTTTTTTACCTTACGTCAAATTTATAGAGGAAATTAGGTTGATTCACTTTGCAGACTTTTTTTTGTAAATTTCAAGAAAACCCAACGATAGAACTCAATTCTGATAGCGTAATCGAACTCAAAAGGTCAAAACAAATATGGGTTAGGGAGTCTAGTTTCTGGGTCAGAAGATTTTTGTATGTGGGGCTGTGTTATTAATTATAATTATTGATTATAATTATTAATTAATGAGATATAAAATTATAAAAAACACTTAAATTAATAAAAAAAAAATTCTTAAATAATAAAAACCACTTTTAATTAACAAAAAAAAAAAAAACTTTTAATCTACAACTAAAAATAAATGTTTTCCTAAACTTAACCTGTTTTAGATTTACGACCCGTTTGTCCTTCTGTATTAGCCCCTAAGCCCAAAATTAAACTGGGTTGCGCCAATGATTTAATATTATTTGATAATGTAGATTTTGATGATGATAGTTGTGCCACCGGTAGATTATCATAGATGGATGTGTAAATTTTATGTGTCACATAGATCACTATAAATCCCAAGATGACCACCAGCAGTGATATAAATGTGTAGGCCAATATGGTGGGTATATACAGCAGAGAATTGAACATTTTGTTGTCTATTTTTATTAATATTTATTATACAATTTTAAAATGTATTTTTAATAATTTTTTATATGTATTACTTTTGTTTTTAACAAAAATTCTTGTTTATTATTTTATTTGTTTATCCGGTTTTGAAATTTTGATGTCAATATATTTTAAATTTTTTTTAATTTAATTCTCAAAACACAAATTTATTGGTCTTTGTTGTTCTTTTCTAGTATTATAGTGCAGTTGTTTGTTGATTTGGTTGTGTTGGTTGGATTCGTTTTAAATTGGAATAATTCCGCTCAAGCGTTGTTATGTTTAGTAACTCTCAATTATTACTAAAAAGACACCGGTGTCCACAGGTTTAGTATAGCAAGTATATATTTCAGTGTTGCCAGATATGGGGACTTGTCCCCAAAATGGGGATTTAACTTTGGATTGGTGACATATTTTTGTGGGGAGAGATCTGGGTATTTCAGTGGGCAGCTATCCCACGCCTAATAGTGCAAATTGAAGAACCGTTTTTTGTGTTCCAAAGTTTTTTTCATAGATATCCCACTCGCATTCCACTAAGCGACCCCATAGCTATTAAAGGAAATCACCTAAGCTTTCTTTTGAATCAAAAAAAAAAAAAGGACCCAATTTGAGGAAAAAGTCAAAAAAGTTTTGGATTTAAAAAAAAAAAAATCAAAAATTTTTTTTTTTTTTTTATAATTTTTTTTCGAAAGACTGAAGAAATAGCTATTTAAACTAGGAAATATTTTGCCAAAAACAATAGGTAAGAAGTTACATGGATTTTGGCTCTTTGGCCAAAATGTCTAATTTCGACCCCCTCTAACTCAGAGAGTTCTTGACCGATCTCGTTGAAAAATTGTGTCTGAACTACTATCCAATAGGACTAACCTTGGTGCAAATCGGAAGACATCGGTTTCAAAAGTAGTGTCAGTTGACACGAAAACCCCCATATATAAAAATTAGCGAAATCGAAAGGGGTCATGTCCGAAAATGTGTGATTTGGCATGGAATACCCCATATACTTTATAAGGTTCCCGATTCGTTACCCACGGAATGACAAAGTGAGTATGCCCCATACTGTGGTTGGATGGTATAAAAATGTCTAAATCTTAGCAATTTTTAAGGATGATTTTTATAAATTTAAGATTACAGCAAACTAACGGCGTATGCAGGACTGTTTTTTCAGGGCCCAATAAGAACAACAAAAAATTTTTTGTTGTTTTTTTCGTAAGATATGTGTTTTCCAATACATATAAAAAAATATTTTTTTGTTGTTGTTGCCCCCCCCCCCTCTCTATACGTCGATGCAGCAAACACATTTTTAAGATAGTAAATATTCTACAAAAAATATTTAGTTATTTTTTTTTCTGAAAACTTTTAAAAAACGCTGTAGTTTGAACTTTTATTAGTGAGAGATAAAAAAAATTGGGGTCCAAAAAGGCATATTTTTTAAGCAATTTTGGGGATTTTAATCTTTAAAATGGCGACATGACTTAATATTTTTCCGGCAGCACTGGTTTATTTTTTCTGCAGATTACTAGTCACACACTCTTGTCAACGAATGCTCTTTATTGTTCTCCATTGTTTTTTATAATCATATCGTATTTTGTCCCCATCAGTGTATATAGAGATGGACGCGTGAGTAATTTTATGGCTCACGAAAGTTGCAACCAATGCAGAAAAATTCTCAGATTTTGAGACCATTTTTCAATAGGAAATTTCTCAGGTTCTAAGACCATTTTTCTATAGGAAAATTCTCAGGTTCTGAGACTTTTCTATAGAAAATTATCTGATTATAAGACTTTTTTCTATAGAAAAATTCTCAGATTCTGAGACTATTTTTCTATAGAAAATTATAAGATTCTGATTGTGAGACTATTTTTCTATAGAAAAATTCTCAGATGCTGAAACTTTTTTTCTATAGATAAATTTTCAGATGCTGAGACTTTTTTTCTATAGAAAAATTGTAAGATTCTGAGACTATTTTTCTATAGAAAAATTCTTAGATTCTGAGACATTTTTTCTGTAGAAAAATTCTCAGATTCTGAGACATTTTTTTTATAGAAAACTTCTCAGATTCTGAGACATTTATTTTATAGAAAAATTCTCAGATTCTGAGACATTTGTTTTATAGAAAAATTCTCAGATTCTGAGACATTTTTTCTATAGAAAAATTCTTAGATTCTGAGATAGAAAAATTCTCAGATTCTGAGACATTTTTTCTATAGAAAAGTTCTCAGATTCTGAGAAATTTTTTTTATAGAAAAATTCTCAGATTCTGAGACATTTTTTCTATAGAAAAATTCTCAGATTCTGAGATAGAAAAATTCTCAGATTCTGAGACATTTTTTCTATAGAAAAGTTCTCAGATTCTGAGCATTTTTTCTGTAAAAAGTTTTCAGGTTCTGAGACATTTTTTCTATAGAAAAATTCTTAGATTCTAAGAAATTTTTTCTACAGAAAAACTCTCAGATTCTGAGACTATTTTTGTATAGAAAAACTCTCAGATTCTGAGACTATTTTTCTATAGAAAAGTTCTCGGCTTCTGAGACTATTTTTCTATTGAAATTTTTTCTATAGAAAAATTCTCAGATTCTAAGTCATTTTTTCTATAGAAAAATTCTCAGATTCTGAGACATTTCTATAGAAAGATTTTCAGATTCTAAAACATTTTTTCTATAGAAAAATTCATAGATTCTGAGATATTTTTTTAATAGAAAAAATCATTTTTTTTAATAGAAAAATTCTTAGATTCTGAGACTATTTTTCTTTAGAAAAATTCTAAGATTCTGAGACTATTTTTCAATAAAAAAATTTTTAGATTCTAAGACATTTTTTCTATAAAAAAATTCTCAGATTCTAAAACATTTTTTCTATAGAAAAATTTTAAGATTCTGAGACATTTTTTCTATAGAAAACACAATTTTTCTAAAGACAAATTCTCAGATTTTTTCTATAAAAATTCATTTATTTTCTAAGTGTATTTTACCTCTATTAATCCTTTCTTAATTTTTTTCACGCGCTACTCTTTAACAAAAGTAAAAATAAAATTAATTATAAAATTTTGTATCACGTTGTCATCTCTAGCATGAAGGGTCAACAAAAGTTGCTATGTGTTGGCCATTTAAAATCGCATCAGACTTGTTTTAGTTTGCTTATAATATGTATAAAATACACTCAAACTATTATTGGTGTAAAGTCAACTGAAGCAAACAACTTAACTAACAAAAATATATCCGTCTAATAGTACATTCAGACTGACCCATAGTAAAATTGTGTTCAAATAGAAGGAGTACTCCTACAATAGTGAAACCCGATATATAAGTATATGTTGCAAATGTGAAATTTCGCAATGTGAGCTGCGTAAATATACAAGGTGTGTTGTTTGAATAGAGGTCTTTCCATAAGTGGGATTTTGGACCATTCTGAAAATTCGCATTTTTGCGTTAAGAAAAACCAGTGTAAAATTTTGAGCAAAGATATAATTCCAAATAACAACATATCAAAAAATCATGAAAATCGGAGAGTACCATTTTTTAATCGCTTACTCAATTTAGCTAATTTTATAAAAAGTTTCTTGTAATTTCCTTTTTTAGAAAAAACGGTTTTGACAGTAAAAAAAATCAGCGTAAATTTTTGAAAAACTTCTTCGACAGATATAGTTCCATATATGAGGCATTCCACACCAAATGTCCAGCGAAAAAAAAACACGTGTACCGTAAACTTCTGAATAGATTGTATGGATAGCCCTATATGGAACTTAGAATATTGCGTTTTTGGTTTTTCAATTTTTCAAAAACTGGGCTTAGGAGGCGTGGTTAAATATTGGAAAAATGGTCAAATTTGTGGCGAGTTGCCTTGATTAAGTATTTATCACATTAAAAAGGAATGCACCAAAATCTCAAAAATTTACATTCTTATATAGTTTTGTATGTGCTATCGATTAAAAAATTTTTTTTTGGAAAATTTTCAGAACCCGTTCTGAAATTTTCCATTTTTTAAAAAAGTCAATTTATCAAAAATCCGGCCACTTTTTTTTAAATTTTTTTTTTAAAGGTTAGATGTTTGTCCATCCACACAAAAAAGAAAGAAAGAGAAAATCGCATTTGAATTTTAAATTTCATAACAATTTAGTAATTTGCTTGTATTTTCTTGTTTCAACAGAGCGTATGAGTAATATTTATGCAATTAATAATACTCATTCGCAACGTTAAAACAAGAAAATACAAGCAAATTACAAAATTGTTATGAAATTTAAAATTCAAATGCGATTTTCTCCAAAAAAAAGAAAAACACGTTTCTGAATTTCTTTGTGTGGATGGACAAACATCTAAGCCACAGACTAATACAGACTCGACATAAGTGACAGGTGTCAAAAAAGTAGTTCTGAACCATATGGTTTATATTTTAAAATTATTCTACGAATTAGGTTAGAAAGAGAAAACTAATATAACGCGCCATTAGAAAAATAAATGCCAGATCGGTTTTTGTTGTTTCACTCACTCCTAAGTCGTAGAAAGTGTTGCCATGTTAGCGTAAAACGGACTAAAAACCCCTCTGTTTTCTCCTAAAATCGCTTAGTTTTTCCCCATTTTTTCTCATAAAACTCTACTGTCGAGTCTGTTTATAGTCTGTGTCTAAGCTTTAAAAAAATATTAAAAAAAGTGGCCGGATTTTTGATAAATTGACTTTTTTAAAAAATGGAAAATTTCAGAACGGGTTCTGAAAATTTTCCAAAAAAAAATTTTAATCGATAGCCCATACAAAACTATATAAGAATGTAAATTTTTGAGATTGTGGTGCATTCTGTTTTAATGTGATAAATATTTAATCAAGGCAACTCGCCACAAATTTTACCATTTTTCCAAAATTTGACCACGCCTCCTAAGCCCAGTTTTTGCAATTTGAAAAACAAAAAACGCAATTTTCTTAGTTCCATACAGAGCCATCCAAAAAACCTATTCAGAAATTTACGGGACACATGTTTTTCTGTAGCGGGACATTTGGTGTGGAATGCCTCATATGTATGTTCGTTTACCTTACTACAATCTACTCATTTTTACTACTTTTCCTACAGCTGGAAAATTTCAATACAAAATGTAAACAAAACTTTCCAGTTGTAGTAAAAATAGTAAGAAATTTGGGTAAACAAACAGACCTATTATCTTCTGATAAAAATTTTGGATTTATGGATACTAAACGATTCACTGTGTGACCACCTCGAAACCTGGTTGAAAATACGTATTTTTATTTTGAAAATTTAACCGTTCACACCCAAAAAATTTGAAACTTATCACGTTTTCGAAATTTACCAAACGAATCACGACAATCACGTGTTTGGTGCGCACCTCTAGTTTTAACCATTCAGAAATCAGACATACACAGTACGCACGTAGACATTTATATATTTGTAATATCTTATCTCTAACTGTCATATGATTACTTTTATCCAATATTTTAATTAAGATAAATTAATAATCAACATTTCTATAGGAAAAGTTCATTATACACTTTTCAATACTATATAATTTTGATAATCAAAAAAATTTTAAACTGTCTGGACAGAGTTTTCTGATAATTTGACCGAGATTATCAAGCTTAAAAATTTTGAAAACCGCTTTTACACAAGAAAAAATTCGAACTAAAAAATCGGAATATTAACTACTTTTGAAAAAAATTGTTAGTGGGAATTTACACGCAACTTTCTACCTTGATTTTTCAATTCCCTTTTAAAATTTCTTCATTCTCTTCTTAAGTCTACCTTGTTTTCCCGCAAACTCGAATGCAGACATGCAAGAAAAAAACTCTGACAATGAGTGTAAAGTCCCTCTTATGATTTGCGCAACAGATTTTTATACCCTCCAACCACAGTATGGGGGTATACTCACTTTGTCTTTCCGTTTGTAACGCATCGAAATATCGGTCGGGGACCCCATAAAGTATATATATTATTGATCCATGATCGATTCTAAGACATTCTGTGAATGTCCGTCCGTCCGTCTGTCTGTAGATAACACAATGCAGTCTAGAATCCTGAAGTTTGGCACAAATATGTCTCATGTTCATAGGTAGGTTAAGTTGGCGAATGGGCAAAATCGGCCCAGAGGAAAAAAGTTCCCCTTGAAGAACTGAACCAACCTCTGAAAAAATACACTTTTTTTACATGTTTTTTTGTATTTTTGTTAAATAAATGAAACATTTGGTATATTTATCGCGATGCGAAGGTGCTCTTAATGTCCCCCACTGACCCCATCACCCCCCGCCCCCCAAAAAACGCCCCTGACAAATTTTTTTTTTTTAATTTTTTATACATTTTGGAGGGTATAAAAGATTCGGCACAGCCGAATTTAACACTCTCACTTGTTTTTTTTCTTATGTTTTAGTTCACATTTTTCTTTAAAATAAGGAAAAGATAAATAATTCAGTATTTTGCCCATTTTAACTAAAAATTTTTATTAGAATTTAGTTCAAACACATTTGAGAACTAGACTGGGTCCAGACCTATTGGATCCAGTACCCATTGGGTCATGTAAAGTTAGTCATAGATTTTGATCCAAAATTTTTGTCCATTTTGCTCTTTCTTGCTTAGTTTTCGAGATAAGGATATTTAGGGGCCCAATAGGGTCTTGAGAATCTTAAAGACTAAATAACTCGAAATGTATCTACGAGTTAAGATCCACAAAAATACTTTTGTAATTTTTGTCGTGCACTGGAAAAGAAGTTTTAGTAAACGAACAAGCTCCGTACTTTTGAAAATTCCATATAGTAACTGAATTTTAATTTAGTTCGGTTTGAGTCCATATTAATTATTTCTGAGAAATAATAATTGTTGTACAATGAGAAAATCTGAAAAAAATCAAGTGACAACACAGGCTAAGTGGAGATGTCGACAGCTTTCGGAAGATGCCACCCTTCCATCATCAGCACTCCTTCGATTGCCACACACTTAATGTGTGTCAGATTAAAATTAGCCATTTAAATGAAACTTTTGAAGAAATTAAGAATTGGAATTACTCCTCTTTGTGTTGAATAACCCCTATTCACCATTAATTCGTGTTGTATTCATTTGGCAGAAACTTAATCCATCTTAACTTTTAACAGAGTTGTATTTTTCCCATTTTTAACCCTTAGTAGGACTTTTCAAATCTTGAAAAATGTCCGTTAGGTTTGAATTTTTGTTTCATATTTCTAATTCTTAGAAATATTACTAAATTGCAATGTACCTTATGAGTTGTGTATTAATTGTGTTTATATATTGTTGGACTGTATATTTTATAACTGAATTTTAATTTAGTTCGGTTTGAGTCCATATTAATTATTTCTGAGAAATAATAATTGTTGTACAATGAGAAAATCTGAAAAAAATCAAGTGACAACACAGGCTAAGTGGAGATGTCGACAGCTTTCGGAAGATGCCACCCTTCCATCATCAGCACTCCTTCGATTGCCACACACTTAATGTGTGTCAGATTAAAATTAGCCATTTAAATGAAACTTTTGAAGAAATTAAGAATTGGAATTACTCCTCTTTGTGTTGAATAACCCCTATTCACCATTAATTCGTGTTGTATTCATTTGGCAGAAACTTAATCCATCTTAACTTTTAACAGAGTTGTATTTTTCCCATTTTTAACCCTTAGTAGGACTTTTCAAATCTTGAAAAATGTCCGTTAGGTTTGAATTTTTGTTTCATATTTCTAATTCTTAGAAATATTACTAAATTGCAATGTACCTTATGAGTTGTGTATTAATTGTGTTTATATATTGTTGGACTGTATATTTTATAACTGAATTTTAATTTAGTTCGGTTTGAGTCCATATTAATTATTTCTGAGAAATAATAATTGTTGTACAATGAGAAAATCTCAAAGACTCAAACCGAACTAAATTAAAATTCAGTTATAAAATATACAGTCCAACAATATATAAACACAATTAATACACAACTCATAAGGTACATTGCAATTTAGTAATATTTCTAAGAATTAGAAATATGAAACAAAAATTCAAACCTAACGGACATTTTTCAAGATTTGAAAAGTCCTACTAAGGGTTAAAAATGGGAAAAATACAACTCTGTTAAAAGTTAAGATGGATTAAGTTTCTGCCAAATGAATACAACACGAATTAATGGTGAATAGGGGTTATTCAACACAAAGAGGAGTAATTCCAATTCTTAATTTCTTCAAAAGTTTCATTTAAATGGCTAATTTTAATCTGACACACATTAAGTGTGTGGCAATCGAAGGAGTGCTGATGATGGAAGGGTGGCATCTTCCGAAAGCTGTCGACATCTCCACTTAGCCTGTGTTGTCACTTGATTTTTTTCAGATTTTCTCATTGTACAACAATTATTATTTCTCAGAAATAATTAATATGGACTCAAACCGAACTAAATTAAAATTCAGTTATAAAATATACAGTCCAACAATATATAAACACAATTAATACACAACTCATAAGGTACATTGCAATTTAGTAATATTTCTAAGAATTAGAAATATGAAACAAAAATTCAAACCTAACGGACATTTTTCAAGATTTGAAAAGTCCTACTAAGGGTTAAAAATGGGAAAAATACAACTCTGTTAAAAGTTAAGATGGATTAAGTTTCTGCCAAATGAATACAACACGAATTAATGGTGAATAGGGGTTATTCAACACAAAGAGGAGTAATTCCAATTCTTAATTTCTTCAAAAGTTTCATTTAAATGGCTAATTTTAATCTGACACACATTAAGTGTGTGGCAATCGAAGGAGTGCTGATGATGGAAGGGTGGCATCTTCCGAAAGCTGTCGACATCTCCACTTAGCCTGTGTTGTCACTTGATTTTTTTTCAGATTTTCTCATTGTACAACAATTATTATTTCTCAGAAATAATTAATATGGACTCAAACCGAACTAAATTAAAATTCAGTTATAAAATATACAGTCCAACAATATATAAACACAATTAATACACAACTCATAAGGTACATTGCAATTTAGTAATATTTCTAAGAATTAGAAATATGAAACAAAAATTCAAACCTAACGGACATTTTTCAAGATTTGAAAAGTCCTACTAAGGGTTAAAAATGGGAAAAATACAACTCTGTTAAAAGTTAAGATGGATTAAGTTTCTGCCAAATGAATACAACACGAATTAATGGTGAATAGGGGTTATTCAACACAAAGAGGAGTAATTCCAATTCTTAATTTCTTCAAAAGTTTCATTTAAATGGCTAATTTTAATCTGACACACATTAAGTGTGTGGCAATCGAAGGAGTGCTGATGATGGAAGGGTGGCATCTTCCGAAAGCTGTCGACATCTCCACTTAGCCTGTGTTGTCACTTGATTTTTTTCAGATTTTCTCATTGTACAACAATTATTATTTCTCAGAAATAATTAATATGGACTCAAACCGAACTAAATTAAAATTCAGTTATAAAATATACAGTCCAACAATATATAAACACAATTAATTCCATATAGTTTAAACGGGTCATCAAAAAATCTGAATATTACACACAAAGGAGTTTTCAAAGTGTATTAAACTGTCAAAAAATTGGGAAAATCTAAAAAAAATTCTAAGTGTCCGATTTGACATGGAATGCCCTATATGCACATATCTTGGTTAACACTGACAAAACAAGAAAAAGTTGAATTTTTTTAGCTCTTGACTCGTAGAACACTGCCGCAAAAATACCCGAAAGGTCTTCGAGTAATAGTTTATGAGTTATCCAGATTATAAGATTCTGAAGACCTTATCAGGCCCCTAATTCCCGTATCTCAAAAACTAAGCAAGGTTGAGCGAAACGGACTAAAGTTTTGGATCAAAATCAATCGCGACCCAAGAAGAACACAACGGGGTCTCGATACAACAATTCTGGGCCCATGGGGTATGAACCCAATGGGGTCTGGATCCAATCAAGTCCTCAAATGTGTATGAACTAAGGTATAATAAAATTATTCCCATTTTATAGGTCAAAAATGATTTCCTTATTTTAAATCATCACCATTTTTTCCCCAAAATTAAGTTATTTTCCCCATTTTTTAGTTCACTTTATTGAGTGTGGACCATTTTTAATATTTTAATGAAAAATCACACAATTTTTTAATTCCGAAATTTTGACTAAAAACCATTAAAATTTGCATAAAATATTTCAGGTAAACGTATTTCATATTACCAAATTATCATTCCAAATTTAAAAGAAATCGAACCAGTTCTACATGTGGTCCCCATACAAACCACCCTCGCGAGTTTTTCAAAAATCTCTTAAAATTCATTGTGAGATTTGTTTAGTAACTTTGGCCACTGGTGCGTATGATTATTTGCCATAAATTATATAGCAGATAATCATGGCGTATGCTTGTTTGAAATAAATTAAATATTAATCATACGCATATGTATTTTTTTTTATGTAACCTCCTTCCACCATTATATTTGTCCAGAAATAAAACTAATTTTAAATACATTTTTGTTTTTTTTTTAATACTTAAACCAAGCCTTTATTATAATCTTTTCTATCAAATCAGACAATTTTTAGCAAAGCATTTTTTTTTAACTTGTTTTTCATACAAATTCTTCTTGTGTTTTTATAATTTTGATTTATTACATTATTAATTCCAATTAAACATATTACATAAATTTTTATTTTTGTTTTTTAATAAAATACATTTAAATATTTTATTATGATTTTTTAGTTCAATTTTGTTAGTTTGTTGTTGTGTTAATAACAATATTTTTTTTAAGAAATTAGATATTTTTTTAAAAGAAATTTTTTGTTGAAATTTTTAATGTATAAAACACCATTTTCAATTGTCTTTCAAAAGTTATCGAAATAAAATATAATTAAAAGTAAATTGTTTTAAAGAAATTTTTATTTTTTATTACAATTAGAAATGGTGTATAAAATCTTATTCAAGCCGATAATAAATAGCACTCACCCGCTACTCAATGAGTAAATTAACAAACCATTTTAAATTATTAGAATAATTATGGAAATTATAATTAATGGCGGAAAATTTAACTGAATTTATATTTTTTTTATAAACAAAAAACGTGAATTAATGTGGGAGTTATTGTTTTAAACAGTTTTATTTTCTGTTGAGAGTTTTTTAGAAAAATTTTCAGATTCTGAGAAATTTTTTTGTAATTGTAATTCTAAGATTCTGAGTCATTTTTCGATATAGAAAAATTCTCAAATTCTGGGACAGTTTAAGTGTAGAAAAATTGTCTCATATTCTTAGACAATTTTCGTATAGAAAAACTGTTTCAGATTTTGAGACATTTTTCATATAAAAATACTGTCGCAGATTTTAAGACAATTTTTCGTAAAGACAAATAGTCGCAGATTCTGAAATATTTTTCGGATAGAAAAATTGTCTCACATTCGGAGACATTTTTGTACACTCAAAAAAAAAAGACTTAACTTAAACTTTGGAAAAATTTTCTTCAAAATAGTTTATAAATTTTCTCACAATTTAGTTAAATTTAACTAAAAGTTGGGAAATTTTCTTAAGTGTTAGGAAAAAATTTAAGTTCATGTACTGTTAAATAGTCCATTATTTTCCTTAAATGGAATTCCCAAATACATGGAAGAAATTCTTACCGCCAAAGAAATTTTCCCTAAATATATGACAAAAATCTTTATTTTTAAGTCATATTCCTCTTCCTTAGTTTTAGGACGTAATTTTCTATCAATTAGTTCATTTTCTTAGATTTGAGGAAGTTTTTTCCACTATTTTAGAAAAATTTTAATAACTCGGGCAAATTTTTTTTTTTTTCAAAAACTTAAAATGGCGATATCTCGAAAACTTAGCAGATAGAGCAAAATGGAGGCCATTTTTGGTTCTTAGAATCTTCATAGTATCGCCGGTCCTCTTCACATGTGTGGACCCCAATGAGTCCTAACTTTGGATTTAAAAAAGTTGGCATTCCCGAAAATTTTAAAATGCTCATATCTTGGTAAATAATGCCAACACAACAAAAAGTTCAAAAGCAAGAACAAGGCTGCCAAATACAAAAAGCTCTTCGAATAATAGTTTTAAAGTTATCGAGTTTTTAAAATTCTCAAGACCCCAGTGGTCCCCTAAATCCACGTATCTCAAAAACTAAGCAAGGTAGAGCGAAACGGACAAAAATTTTGGATCAACAAATATGAAGATTCCTAAGGAACCCAACTGGGTCTGGGTCCATCGGGGTCTGAACCTATCGGTCCGAACCCAATGGGGCCTTCACCCAATCGAGTCCTCAAATGGGTATGAACTAAAGTGAAATACAATTTTTCCCATTTTTTAGTTCAAATTGGCATAATATTAAAATTTTTTTCTTTCCTAATTTTTAAGAAAAATATGAACTTTAAAGAAGGAAAACATGGCAATGGAGCTAAATCATTATCAATATTCCTTGAATTTAGTTAGTTTTCCCACTTTTTAGTTAATTTTTTTCTGAGTGTATAGAAAAATTGTTTCAGATTTTACGACATTTTTCGTACAGAAAAACTGTTTTGGATTCGAACACATTTTTCATATAGAATAATTGTCTCAGATTTTGAGAAATTTTTCGTATAGAAAAATTGTTTCAAACTTTGAGATATTTTTTGTATAGAAAAATTTTCTCAGATTTTGGGACACTTCGTACAGAAAACTGTCTCACAAGGGAAGTATCTCAACCCTTATGAACCGATTTGCATGAAACGTAAAATATATATAAAAGAGACAATTCTAAGGTTGGGGTGTCTCGGCTTATTGGCAATATCGGGGATTTGGGGGTTCAAAACATGGGTAAAAAATGGCGAAAAAATAGTTTTTTGAATTTTTTAGCCATTTCTTTCTAAAAAAACTATATGATGTTTACATATGAGAAGAAAGGTTTTTTTGATGCCTATCCAACATTGTACAAGTTTGGCTTCGTTAAATACTTTTTTCATGAAAATGTGTAAATTTTGGGGGTATTTATATGAAGGCATATACCTACGATGTCCATATGAATACGAAATAATCTTTATTAAATTTAAGTCGACACGTATTTTTGCTCTAGAGGATATTCCTGTTAGTTCGAGAGATATCGAAATTAACCGGAGGTCCACATTGTTTCATAAGGGGCAACGAAATTTTGAAACACTGATATGGCCGATAAGCCGAGACACCCCAACCTTAAAATCATCTCTTTTAATATATTTTAAGTTTCAGGCAAATCGGGTCATAAGGGTTGAGATACTTCCCTTATCAGATTCGAACACATTTTTCATATAAAAAAATTGTCTCAGATTTTGGGACATTTTTCGTATAGAAAAATTGTCTCAGATTTTGAGTCATTTTTTAAAGAAATTTTTGTATATAAAAATTGTCTCAGATTCTGAAATATTTTTGGTATAGAAAAATTGTCTGAAATTCTGAAATATTTTTTGTATAGAAAAAATGTCTCAGATTCTGAGCTATTTTTCTTATAGATTTTTTTTATACTGAGATTTTTCGTACAGAAAAATTGTCTCAAATTTGGGACATTTTTCTTAAAGAAAAAGTGTATCAGATTCTGAGATATTTTTAGATTTTGTGACATTTTTTGTATAGAAATTTTTTTCCGATTTTGAGACATTTTTCGGATAAAATTTTTTTTCTCAGATTCTGAAATATTCTACGACATTTTTCGTATAGAAAAACTGTCTTAGATTCGAATAAATTTTTCGTATCGAAAAATTATCTCAGATTCTGAGATATTTTTCGTAAAATTGTCCCAGATTCTAAGATATTTTTCGTAAAATTGTACCAGATTCTGATACATTTTTCATATAGAAAAATTCTCTCAGATTCTGAGATATTTTTCGTATAGAAAATTTGTCTCAGATTTTGAGATATTTTTCGTTTAGAAAATTTGTCTCAGATTTTGAGACATTTTTCATATAAAAGAATTGTCTCAGATTCTAGTTACAGTTTCTGAGACATTTTTGAACAGAAAATTTGTCTCAGATTCTGAGATATTTTTCGTAAAATTGTACCAGATTCTGAGACATTTTTCATATAGAAAAATTCTCTCAGATTCTGAGAAATTTTTCGTATAGAAAATTTATCTCAGATTTTGAGATATTTTTCGTTTAGAAAAATTGTCTCAGATTTTGAGACATTTTTCATATAAAAGAATTGTCTTAGATTCTAGTTACAGTTTCTGAGACATTTTTGTACAGAAAAATTGTCTCAGATTCTGAGACAGTTTTTCGTAAAGAAAAATTTTCTCATATTCTAAGACATTTTTGTATAGAAAAAGTGTCTCAGTTTCTGAGATATTTTTCGTATAGAAAAATTGTCTCAGATTCTGAGATAGTTTTCGTACAGAAAAATTGCCTCAGTTTCGAAGATATCTTTCATATAGAATAATTGTCCCAGATTCTAAAGCATTTTTCGTATATAAAAATGGTTTCAGATTCGTAAAGAAAAATTGTGTCATATTCTGAGATATTTTTCATACAAAAAAAAAAATTGTCTCATTTTATAAAAAAAATCTGAAAAAGTTTCTCAGATTCTAAAATTTTTTTTTCTTAAATTCGGAGCTATTTTTAAAAAGTGCTCCAGCACTTGATTTTATGATTTTTTTCGTACGCCCCGTTTTACAAATTACTCTTTTGGATTCAAGCAAGTACTGAATCCGTTATTATTAATAATTTTCATGTTTTGTTAAATTTTGAACTTAAAAATTTTTTAGCCTGGGATTTTTTTTTTACCTTTTTAATATTTTTGTTTTAGTAATTTGTTAATAATTTTTAATGTTTGTATGTGCAGGGAACCCGCCGGCGGGTATTAAAATACTCATAAATATATTGATGTATTGTTCTTTTGTTATTGTTTAATGTAATGTATTGTTTTTAATATTTTTTTATCCTTTTTGTTAATATGAGTTTTTTATAAAATATTTACTCTTTGTATAAGTTTAAGTATTATTAATGAAGGCGCCAGCACTATAAGGTTTATTTTTGTTTTAATAAAATAATAATAATAATATGTATGTTAAAGTATTCAGGCAGTATTATAACACATTTTATATGTATTTTAAGATTCCTTTATTTAATTTTCTTTAAACAAATGATTTATTTAAACAAAGACCTATTAAAAATGTCACAAGCGGAAGTAGAATCAGAGAATTTTTTTGTAAAAAATTTCTCTCAATCTTTGAATTTTTCTATAAAATTTTGTTTACGGGTTTAAATTAATAACTGGTGTAATACAGAACTGACGCAGCTTTTATAAATTATGTTTGGTGTATGCTGAGAAGACAATTTTTTTTTAGTTCCTAAAAATATGCAATAAAAAATAGATTTCAAAAGTTAAGAAATTTCTTGATGTTATTTTACTAATTACATAGTAGGGTGGATCGATTTTTAATTTTTTCAATTTTACTTATCAGAACTGCAACAGTTGCCTTTAAAAGAGTCAATATTAACACAAAACAAGTGAGAGTGTTAAATTCGGCTGTGCCGAATCTATAATACACTCCAACATTAAAAAAAAATTAAAAAAAAAAAAAATCAAGGCGTTCTTTTTTTTGGGGGGGGGGCAGTTGGGGTCATTGGGGGACACATAAGCCCATGCGGTAAATGTTTTAAAATTCATTTATTATGCTTTTTAAGCTTAAGTTATACTATTTTATCATTATTTAAAAACATTTTTAATATCCACGCCCACAAAAGGGAGGCGGGCAAAAAAAACAATTTTTTTTATTTCCTAAATCCAAGTGCAGGACTTTGAACTTTTTCTGACATCAAATTGTTTCATTTGCTTAACAAAAAAACCTGTGAAAATATGGCGTTTTTCAGAGGTTAGTTAAGTTCTAAAATGGGGAACTTTTTCCTCCTGGACCGATTTTGCACATTTATGAACTTAAACTGCCTAGGACCAAAATACATATTCCTGCCAAACTTAACGAGTCTATCTCTTTTATTTTGGACTGCATCGTGGACATACGGGCATTCTACAAAAGTCTTAGAATCGATCATAGATCAATAATATAAATACTTTATGGGGTCCCCGACCGATATTTCGATGCGTTACAAACGGAGGGTATAAAAATATTATATTACAGCCAATATTAAACATGAACCGGATAATATACGTCTGAATGTAGAATGGAGCAAAACTGCATTTACAGTTTTTCATTTCGTGATCCTGTTTCCTTTTAAATGGACTTCAAATTTTAAAAAGGATGACATTTTGTAAAATATTTTTTTAAATATTTGTATTTGCCTTATAATTAGGCTGACCATTCGTACTGATTTGATCAGTACATGTACTGATTTTTGATCAGGTGTACTGATCAAAAAGCGTTGTACTGATTTGTACTGATTTTTTGAAATATGTACTGATTGTACTGATTTTTGAACATTTCAACATAAAAAATATTTTCATTCGAAAATTCTATATAAAAACTTGAATTTCCATATAATAAGTCGTCAGAGTAGTTTTTAATAACTAAGGTCTGACAATGAGATAATTTGAATTAATTCTAAGGAGCTTAGAGTTCGTAAATCAAGAGGTTCCTTAACGCAGAAATGTATCCGAGCATGAGATTATTTTGGTCTTCACACACAGAAAACAAATTTACCGATTTCCAACTGAAAATCAGTTGATGCAATAGAAATTCGGTTGAAACACTTAAATATAGGTTGTCACAATTGAATATCGGTAGTCACAACTGAAAACGGTTTATATAACTGACTTTTAATTGTAACACTTTGAGGTGTTTTATAACGAAAAGTTTACGGTAAAATGAATTTTCTATATTTTAAGCAAGGTTGGCAATCGATACCCACCCAGAATAACGGTATTTGGCTATTGTACCGCAATCAATAAAGATATGGACATTTTTAAAAGCGATTATGAAAGTAGATGAAATTTGTAGTATTTTTGATGTGTTACTTCGTGTTTGTACCGTTTCATTTTCGTTATATAGGCCAATACCTTTAAAATACCGTTTCAAACGGTATTATAAAGGTATTGGCCTATATTTCGAATAGCAACCGGTACAAACACGAAGTAACACATCAAAAATATTAGAAATTTTATTGACTTTCATAATCGCTTTTAAAAATGTCCATATCTTTATTGGTTGCGGTACAATAGCCAAATACCGTTATTTTGGGTGGGTATCGATTGCCAACCTTGATTTTAAGAAAGTTAACGTAATTGCACGAATCCAAACAATTCTGAGATGTTCGATGAGGTAATATCATCAGAATTTATTGGAAAAAGCACTGAGAACATAAGGGCTATTAAAAAAAAAAACATGGAAGAGATATCAAAACTTAGCGAAAAAATCCTAAGAATCTAAGGGATATTCTTATTTTCTTAAAACCTGTGGGTTTTTGTTATATTTAATGCAGTGAAATAAAGCTGTTTGAAGCCAACTAAATTTTACGCTAAATAACGACAACAGTTCATGGCAGTTGTTTTTAGCAGTTGTTTTCAACAGTTGTTTTTACTGAAATAATTATTGAGTTTATTAGTTTATCTAACATTTTTTGAGTGTTTAAAAAACCATCAGTGTTTTCCCATAGCAAAGAGTTTGCATAGAGTTATTTCTAGAAAAAAAAAAACAAACATAAAAACTTGGGCGTACTGATTTGAGTTCAGAAAAAAATGGTCACCCTACTTATAATGTCACTATTGATTGCAACTGAAAGAGGAGAATCTTCGCAAATTTTTCCATTTTTTTTTATTTTGCAATATCATGAAAAAAAATGTAAATAATGTACTTTCAAAAATTTATTAAAATATTTTGTTAAAAATATTAAATGATAATTAAAGACAAAGTTTTGCAAGGACATTACATACCCCCTTTTTTCTGATATGTCAAAATAATAAAATCGGAAAATTACGGGAAATCCTCTTCTTTACTTTGCCATCAATAGTGGCATCCTAGGACAAGTACATATGTTTAAAACATTAATTGCAAAAAATGAATCCTCTGAAACTTGGAGTCCTTTTAAAAGGAAATAGGATCACGTCGTATTTCCCCGTATCGGAAAAATCCATTTTTGGGGGGAAAATACCTTATTTAAAGTAAATTATTGCTCCAACAGTTAAGGCGACTGAATAAATGAGTTATTCATTTCAAAAAGCAATGTTTAAACTATATTCTTGACTTATTTTAAGTCGTCAGCACTTAGGGTTCATCGGCTATGAGTTGACAAATGTGTTCAAAACCTCGATTTTTTTTTTAATTTCAAATTTTTTAAAAACAATTTATGTAATGGAAAAGGTTGGAGGCCTGATTTGTGACCAGCAGAATAATTTTAATCATGTGTATAAGGTTGCGTGCCATTAACCTCAAGTTTTTTGTATGACTAGTGGCGGATTTTTTTTTTGGGAATTAGACATCATCAAAAGAGAATTGGTGTCCTAAGGGTTAAGGCGACAGACCAAATGGTTTCTGCATTCTCAAAAGCAATGTTTAAGTTTTACCCTCGATTAATTTTTAATTCGCTATCACATCGAGTTCATCCGCTAAGCGTTGTAAAAAATTCACAAAAACGGTGATTTTTATACCCTACACCACTGTGGTACAGTGTATAATGAGTAGGGATGAGATTTCCATGCAAATGCATGTTTTTTGTCGAAAGACTAAAAACGATATCGACCAATTATCTTTCCGAATCAAGAAATTTGTGTTAAAATGGCATCGATTTGTTTTTGTATATTTTGGTGAAAATGCATATTTTTGCATTTTTTGATTTTAAATGCATATTTTGTGCATATTTCCAACTTTTAAGTGCATATTTTTGCATATTTTTACATAAATAAGCAAAAACACAAATTGAAATTTATTTTTTTTTCAAAAATTTTTAAATTTTAAAAATTTATTTTAAAAATAAGAAAAATAATTTTTTTTCTTCTTAATTTTTTTTTATAGATTTTCTTAATTTCTAAAAAATTCTTGCTTGTATAAAGTTTTAAATGTGACTTTTTAAACCTGGTGTTATTTTTTGCTTTTTGAGAAGTTTTTCCTATGAAAACAAGATTTTTATTGTACACATTTTAATTTTTAGTGCATATTTTATGGTTTTTTAGTGCATATTTTGAATTTTTTAGCGCATATTTTAAGCGCATATTTTCGATTTTTTAGTGCATGAAAATCTCATCCCTAATAACGAGTTTGTGCTGATGTTTGTAACTACCCAAAATATTGGTCCTAGACCTACATTCAAGTATACCGATCGTCTCAGAATTACTTTTTGAGTCGATTTAGCGATGTCCGTCCGTCTGTCCATCTATCGGTTTAAACATGATACAGGTCGCAATTTTCAATCAAATGACTTGAAATTTTAAACATAAGCATCTTTTGGCCCAAGGACGAAGCCTATTGAAATTGGAAAAAAAAGTCGGACCATGTAAAGACCTAGCCCCCATACAAACGCCCCCTTTGAATTTGTCTTACATGCCTCTAATAACCGTATTATAAAAGATATCATTTTGAAATTTAACAGGTAATCAAATTTTGTATGCACGAATCATCATTTTAAATCTCAAAGGAATCGATTCAGACCTTCATGTAGTTCCTACACAAACCACCTTCCCGATATTCACATAATTCCCTCAAAATCCACAAAAATGGGATTAATTAAAATTTTGTTTGTAAGTATTAAACGTATACTTTGGTAACCTTGTCAATTCTTTATATAATTGGACCATTTTTAGACTTACAACTCAACGAACTTGGACACGACCGATACACCATTGGATAGGCCTCCAAAAAACCGTTCGACCTGTATAAAATGTTCATATATGTTATTTTAAAGAAATGGGAAAAAATCCCGTTTTTCACCCTCCCCTTTGACCCGCTAAATGTGAGATTGGGCAGCAATAGAAAAAAAGGTAACTCTTATTTTACTCCCCTCATTCGTAAATGCAAGTTTCAGGACAATCGGTTGGTGCTCTGTGAAAGACCTTCCTTGTTAGTCCCCATATAAAAATTTCGCCCGATATTCGTTAAATCGGTTGGCAACACAAATAAGGCAATTAAACTCAAATTTGGTTGTTGTGTGCTTTCTACACTTACATATCTTTAACAAAATTCGATCTTTAACAAAATGTAAATCAAATCATTCCACGTTTGGACCTGGGACCCATTTTCCGGAAAACACTCGCAAGTCTTGACTGACTTAAATTTTCTTACTTGTTTAACTTTGATGAATATTTTTGAAGACCAGATTTGTGATCCCTAGAACTATTAAAATTAACCGTGTAAGGTCACGTCTTAGTCGCATCAAGTTTTTTTTTTTTTTAATTTCAAAAGTGTTTTTACTGCTCGCTCCTTGAGGTATGCTACACAAAATTTGCATAAAAAACTGGGTGATATGTAAATGTCTGAAGCCATAATATTTTTTTTTGGTTTGGTTTTTGTAGTGGTTCTTTACCTTCCTCTGAGGTGTTTCAAGGTTTTTATTAAAGCTAAAACTAATCGTTTTAACCCTTTAAATGCATTTTTTTAAAACTTCTAGGTATTTTTTTAAAAAAATTTAAAAATTACCCCTAGATAGAGAATTTATTTTGTAAAGATAGAAAATTAATTTCTATAACAAGAAGTATTCTATAAGAGAATTATATAAAAAATTTTTTTGACATATTTAAAACTACTTTGGTGAATAATAAAACGAACAAATTGTGATACGTTACATATTTTAGTTTTAAGCATTTTTGGCATGTCTCACGAACTTTGAACCTTTAACAACCCCTAATAAAATGTTATGCAGAAAATTTTTGTAGAAAATTTTAAACTTTTTTAGACAGAAAAATTATTTAGAATCTAAGAATTTCTCAATAGAAAATTGTTTTCGATGTTTTTGGATAAAGCAAGAATTCTCATTAAATTTTTTAGGTTATAGCAGTTAATATATAAAATGTGTTATAATTCTCACCTAAATAATATGTATGATAAATTAAAAAATAAAAAAAATTTAAAATATATAAAAAAAAAATATTTTTTTTTTAATTTTCAGAAAAAAATTCAATTTTTATTATATAATTTTTGATGTATATTTGCCAGCAAACTAGCTAACATAAAAATGTTTATTTTTAAAATATTTACTAAAATTTTTTTAATTAAAATAATTTAAGAAAAATTTTATGTATAAAACAAAAAAACTTTTAATTAACAAAAAAAAAAGTATTTATAATTTAACAAAAGAATAAAAAGTATAAAGTGAAAATTTTAAAAACCTTCTCTAAACGTTACAGTTTTTTTAAATGTTTTATTATTTTTTTTTTGTTTCAAGAAAATTGTAAAAATTGTTTTAGATTATTTTTTTTTAAAGAATTTTATATAGAAAGTTTATTTAGTTATTATGCAATTATGTATATAAATATTTGTTTTCTTCCTTTTTCTTTTATTATTTTTTGTTTGGTTCAAATAATCTGGTAAAAGTTTAAATAAACTTTTGTTTTATTCTTTTCAAAACTTTTGTATAGATAGAAATTAAGTTTCAGTTGGTATTTCTTTACAAACAATTATAGAATGTGTGTGTTAATGTTGTAGTTGTTTGGGTTTTTTTAATAAAAAAAAACTATTTCAATTGAAATTTTACAATTTTTTTTTAGACGAAATGCAAAATTTGGTATTCAAAATTTATTTAATGAATTTTTGTTTTCGAAATTGAGCGACAAATACAATGGAAACTTTTCTATAGTAGATGCAATTTCGAAGAGGCAAAGTTAACAATACTAAACGATAATATTATCAGTCGACTTTTATTTAAAAAATACTACCCGTGTAAAAATCGATTAGATCTTGTCCGATCTGCTTTTATCTGGTATTATATGATTGCATCTGATTGTATATAATTATATCTGATCTGATATAATTAAGTGTCAATTTTGTGCCAATGTTGACCAAATCCAAGATATAACTAAATCTCGATTTTGGCCATTTCAGATATAGTTAAATGCACAGATCAGATTAGAACAGATCAGATTAGATCTCGATTTTGGCCATTTCAGATATAGTTATATGCACAGATCAAATAAGATTAGATCAGATAGATCTAATACATTTTTACACGGGTATATAGGAAATTTTGCAATCTTTAATTTAAGCTTGATAGCATCCAGATTGAGCAAATACAAAATGAGATACGAGGGTCGCGCTGGAAAATTAAATTATTTATAGAAATTTTTTTGGAAAATTTTTAAAAAATATTTTCAATTTGATTTATTACAAGTTCTAACATTAAAAATTTTAAAAATAGTCGAATAGTTTCTATTCAGTGATCAGCGAATTTTTCCAACAACCCAAACGATCAATGAAGTTTTTTAAGTGCAATACAAAAATCCACATTTTTTGACCTCTAATTCTTTTAACCACAAAAATTTTTTTGTAAACAAAGAAAAATTTAAATTATTTTAATATCTCATTTCTATACTCTTAGGTATTTTAAAATTAATAACACAGTGATACAAAATCGAACTTTCGGAATCGGAATGGGATGATGAAACCAAAAGCAAATGAAAGCTGACGTTTTCCATAACAAAACCCTCAAGGCCTTTTTTTTTAGGTCAGAGCTAGATTTTATTTTACACGCATTTAAAGTTGGTGATTTTAATGCATTTATAAAGTTTTTGTGTACTAAACATGTCCTTATTGGACATGTAGGGTAGACCGGGTCGAAAAAAAAGTTCCTATTGGGCGGGCTTAATTTTAAAGCTTACCTCGAAAAAGTTCCATAGCCAAAATATTAGATTTTTAGGTCGCGATTTGGTACCGCCGAAATCGTTATTTGTTCATAGCATTTTCATTTGATGTCCGATCGTTATAAAAAAAAATTTGTTAGAAAGTCCTCAGCGAGTACTTAATTTGAACCATATCCGGTTTGGACCTCTGAGGTCATCTTCGTGTTATGAGTGTTAGTTTCTCAGCTTTCTACCCACCTAAATGATTTTTATTTTTCCATTGAATTATAGCACTAAAACATTCATGAAATTCTTCCCTTAGAAGTACCCTCTTAAATTAATTAACAAAAAAGTTACATTCGATTTTAATTTTCCATACAAAAAGATTCGAAACACTTGTTCGTATTTATTTAAATACAAACTAAGAAATTTAAATATAGTTTAAAGGCATAATAACAAGTGTTTTTTTCTAATTTTCTTTATATTGTATCTAAAAATCTTAAATCAAATGTAACTTTTTTGTTAATTAATTTAAATGGATACTTCCAAGGAAAGGATTTTATGATTTTCTTAGTGCTATAATTTAATGAAAAAATAAAAATCATTTAAGTGGGTAGAAAGATGAGAATCTAACAATCATAACAGGAAGATGACCTCTGAGGTTAAAACCAGATATGGGTAAAATTTTGTACTCGCTGAGGACTTTCTAACATTTATTTTTTTATAACGATCGGACATCAAATGACAAAGCTATGAACAAATAACGATTTCGGCGGTACCAAATCGCGACCTAAAAATCTAATATTTTGGCTGTGGAACTTTTTCGAGGTAAGCTTTAAAATTAAGCCCGCCCAATAGGAACTTTTTTTCTCCTTTATGGTCGACCCAGTCTAATGTAGGGTCCAGTTTCCAAACTTAAGCTCAAAATTACTTCAGCTATGACTGGTATGAATTTTGCTGCAATCGGTTCAGTACCTATTTACTGAATAGCCAAATTATTAAAATAAACCACTGTACACCGTTGCGTATGATTGTTATTTAAAGGCAATTATAATATTAATCATTCGCCACTAATACAGTTTTCAAGCATTTATTATTATAATTATAATAAAAGTGCACTAACTTCAAATGCGTGTAAAAAAATCTAGCTCTGAACTAGAAAAAAGCCTTGAGGGGTTTGTTATGGAATATGTCAACTTTCATTTGCTTTTGGTTTCATCCCATTCCGATTTTGGGTGTTGCACTGTGTAAACAATAACATCTCTTTTTTGTTTGCAAAAAAATTTCTTCTACTGTACTTAAAAAATTTCATTGTTTGTTTGGGTTGTTGGGAAAATTCGTTGATCACTGAATAAAAACTTTTGGACCATTTTTAAAAATTCTAATGTTTGAACTTAGAAAAAAATAGACTTAATTTTTTTTTTTTAAAAATTTTCCAAAAAACGTCGACAAAGAAATATTTTAAAAAAATTAAAAAAAAATGTCTATAAATAATTTCGTTTTCCACAGCGACCCTCATATCTCATTTAATATTTGTTCAATCTGGACACTATCAAGCTTAAACTGAAGCTTTCCTACATTGGATTGGTAATAAAAACGTTTAGTATTGTTAACTTTGTGTTTAACAAATTTCATCTACTATAGAAAAGTTTCCAATGTATTGTCGCCCACTGTAATTTTGTAAGCTCTGTTAACCTTCTGTTAAATTGTGCCAACTTCTGTTAAATAAACATTTAATATATATAAAAAAAATATATATATAACATACTTTTAGGCGTTTTTCAATTATGTGGGGGAAAATCTATTGCGTTAAGTGCAGACCAGACAAAAAAGTGAAAAATGTGGCACTTGTGTACATTTTACATATATTTTCCATGTAAAATCTCACGCTGAATCCGAAAGTATAACAGTTTTCGAGACATTGCTAATTTTTAAAATTTTCCATTTGTTTAAAAAAGTGGGAAATTGTGCTGTCTGCTGCTGCCATGTGAAGAAGTCTTTTTTTTTTTGCAATGTTTACAGTAAAATGTTAACTTAGCAGTATATAACAGAAGTAACGAAAAGTTTACACATAAGGGCGGATTACTCAACGTCGACTTAACGGAGCTTTATGTTAAAATTAATATTGAAAAGTTAAATTTAACGGAGAGTTATTTTAAAACGGATTATTGAGTAATCCAGCTTTACACTAACAAAAGCCTTTGGTGAAATTCATATTTATTAGTTGAAATTATAATTCAAAAGAGTATACAACATTTGAATTTGTCAATGGAAATTAAAAAAATTTCCAATTATTTAAGGAAATGAATATTTATACATTTCAGTGATTATATTTATAAGTTTTTTGTATTCAAATGTTGTATTTTGAATATGAAATATTTTAAAATATGATATCAACTAATATTTTTTTGAAAACCAATTGTCTTTTTAACTTCAATCAATAGCCTTTTAATTTTAAAAATTTTGAAATTAATTTTTTTTTTATAATTTGTTTGAATTCTAATTGTGTTTTGTTTTTTTTTTTTTTTGTTTTTCATTCAATGTTAGAAATGGTGTTGATATTTATAAAATAGTTTTGTATTTTTGTTGTTGTTTTCTTAACAAACATTTCTTCTGTTGTTTTTTTTTTTGTTGTTTTTTAAGAGTCTTGTTCAAATATATTTTATTTTCAGTTTAAAGTAGTTCAGTTTTTGTGTATTTTTTAAACCATTATTTTAAAGTTGAAAATTGTTTACTTTAAGATTTTTTTTTGTTTCTTTTGTTGCCGTTTTTTAAAGATAAATGTTTCATTTTTAGCAGTGTATTTTACAAAGTTGTTGATTTTCTTTTACAAATAAATTTCTGTTGTTGTTGGTTTAAACATTTCAAGTTGTTAGAAAAAAAAAATAATAAATTTGTGTTTTATTTTTCTTTGTGTTTTTTTTTTTTTTTTGTTGTTGTCCATATATTTAAACAGACAATGAAACATAACTGTTGTATTGAGTAATGTTGCGTTTCAAAATATCCGCACAGGGTCCCAAAACACGTTCAAATCTGGAACGAAAAATTAACAAAAGAAAACGTTATTTTTGGCAAATAATACTGTACAACACTAAAAACAATAAGGGGTTTCGACGGTTGATTTTGGTAGAGGAGACCAACAAAAAAAATACGTGTGACGGCGTTTTAAAAGATCACATCGGAATTTTATTTTAGAGACGGTTAAAGTTTCCCAGCTTTGGCCTGTTCTTGCAGCATATCGGGATATAAAACTATGTTTTCTTTACATCTAAGGTGTAGGCTATGTATAGCAACATTGTAGAAAATATTATGTTAAATATTTTTGTGGAACATATTAACTCTCTAACTCCCTCTCATAACGGTATTTTTGGCTCTATTCTAACAAATCGTAAAAAACACCCCGAAGAATGGGGGGGGGGGGGCGGGAATGAAATGTTCTACAAAAATGTTGGCCATAAAATTTTACTATACATGTCAGCCCACACCAGTCAAATTCAAGGATGCCCATAAAGGGTTAATTTATTTTGTAATTTTTTTAATTGTCAATCTTGAATTTAACTATAAAACTAATTTTTATTTACATCTGACGTTTAGGGTAGAGATGGGCACATGAGCAGATTAGAGCGTGATTCACGTGATTCACGCGTGATCACGCGTGAGTGTGACTGATTTCAATTTTACTCACGTGATTGTGAGTGAGTGTGAGTGAAGAAAAAAATTGCGTGAGTGTGCGTGAGTAAGATTTTTTCGTGAGTGAGTGTGCGTGAGTCGATTTTTTTGCGTGAGTTTGCGTGATTTATTTTCTCTTCATATTTCCTTTTGTACCAAAAAAAGCAACAAAAAATTGTAAAATATGGCTTAATTTCATATTTCGTCCCGAAAAAAGCAAAAAAAAAAATGCCAAATTTCGCTGAACTTTAAATTTTGCTGAAAATTTTGAATGATTTTTGAAATTTTAGTTTTTGAAAATTGTTTTTGTATAAATAAGTGTTTCGTGAGTGTGAGTCAACGTGAGTGTGAGTGAAGCTTGCGTGAGTGCACGTGAGTGTGAGTTGTATTAAATTTACTCACGTGATTGTGAGTGAGTGTAAGTAGAAAAAATATGCTCGTGAGTGAGTGTGCGTGATTCAAAAATTCCTGTCGTGAGCGTGAGTGAGTGTGAGTCAAAAATCACTCACGCGCCCATCTCTAGTTTATGGTATGTTTAGCAACTTTTTAGAAAATATTATGGTAAATATTTTTGTGGAACATATTAACCCTCTAACTCCGCCACATAACGGCAATTTTTGGCTCCATTCTGACAAATCGTTAAAACACCTCTAAAAAGGGGGAGGGCGGGGATGAAATGCTCCACAAAAATGTTGGCCATAAAATTTTACTACATCTGTCGGAACAAAATAAAGCCCAAAACTTAACAGAAATACCAAAAACTAGTCCAATTTAAGATTGCCCACTAAGGGTTAATTTTTTTAAACTTTTTTAAAGCGCAATCTTGAACTTTACTCTCGTTTGGTGTTTGTGTTAATTTGTGGGCTTTGGTGGTCTTTGACGTATATGGTAAAATTTTATGGGCAACATTTTTGTGGAACATTTTATACCCGCCCTACCCATTTTTCCGGGTGTTTTTACGATTTGTTAGAAATTCTAACAAATAGATTTTTTTCCTTGTCTGGTTAGAATAGATCCAAAAATATCGTTATCGGAGGGAGTTAGAGGGTTAATATGTGCCACAAAAATATTTGTCACAATATTATCTACAAAGTTTCTGAACATACCCTACACCTCAGATGATAAGAAAACATAGTTTTATATGCCGATATTCTGCAAGAACAGGACAAATCTGGGAAAATTTAACCGTCTCTAAAATAAAATTCCGATGTGATTTTTCAAAACGCCGGCACACGTATGTATGTATGTATATCTATTTTTGATCTCCTCTACCAGAATCAATCGTCGGAACCCCGTAACTTTAGAAAAAGTTTGAAATTGTTGTGCAGTGTAATTAGGGTGTTCAGTCGAATAATTCTTGTTCGATTAATCGAATAATTTTAGACGAATAATTGTTCGATTAATTTAAAATTGCTAATTTCGATTAAAGGATTAATCGAAGAATTTATGTCGATTAATCGAATAATAATAATATATAGTTTTTCTGGAAATATGTATAATTTTTAAAAGTTTTTAACAGCGTTCAAATTACTACGAAGAAAGTAGCTTAAACAACCAAAATTGACGATATGTGTAGTTTTAAAAACAAACAATATGTAAATCATTCAATTGCTATAGCTACTAATACTTGCACATTTCTGTTTTTGTAGCGGTAGCTTACGATTGTTTTTAAAAATGAATAAGTAGCAAAAAAAACAAAAACATTAGAATTGTGTAGCCTACAAGTAGCCTACAAATTATTTTTTGTAGCCTACCTGTAGCCTACAAATTATTTTTGGTAGCCTACAAATATTGTTTTTGTAGCCTACAAAGAAAAAATTTAATGAAACTATAACACACACACACACTTATCTTGTTTACCATAACTGTTTTATTTTAATGTGTATAAAGAATAGGGTTGGATTGTTTTAATGTAAAATTATAATTCAACTTCTCAAAAAAAAAACTTTGGCAAACATTAGCCCTGTTTTTTGCAGACCGGATTAAGATTAGGATTAACTCTATTTAGTAAACAAATGGGTCAAATCAAGTCCAGAAATTTTTTTTATATTTTTTTTTCTGAATTTACATCCAATTAGTTAATATAAACAGGAAAAAAAATAAACGTTGTCCAAAATGTAAAATGGTATAAATAAATTTGAGTTAATCCTAGGATTTAACTAAATTTATTTTTTATTCTTTGCATTTTTGACAAAGCTTAATTTGTTTTTCTGTTTATATTTACTAATTGTATGTAATTTCAGAAAAAAAAATATAAAAAAAAAATCTGGACTTGATTTGTTCAATTTTTTAACTAAATAAAGTTAATCCAAATCTTAATCCGGTCTGCAAAAAACAGGGCTATTGTTGTGGTGTTCCCTTGTCATTAAAAGTAGAGATGGGCACATGAGCAGATTAGAACGTGATTCACGCGTGACCACGCTTGAGTGTGACTAAATTCAATTTTACTCACGCGCGTGTGAGTGGAGTGTGCGTGAGTAAGATTTTTGCGTGAGTGTGCGTGAGTCGATTTTTTAACTTTAAATTTTGTTGAAAATTTTAAAAGATTTTTCAAATTTTAGTTTTTAATTTTTTTTTTGTATGAATAAGAGTTTCGTGAGTGTGAGTCAACGAGAGTGTGAGTGAAGCTTGAGTGAGTGTGAGTTGTATTAAATTTACTCACGTGATTGTGAGTGTGAGTAGAAAAAATTTGCTCGTGAGTGAGTGTGCGTGATTCAAAAATTCCTGTCGTGGGCGTGAGTGAGTGTGAGTCAAAAATCACTCACGCGCCCATCTCTAATTAAAACCATGTTTTGTGTATTTTTCACCACGTGAATTTTCGAAAAACCCAATGTAGAGATGGGTGCGTGAGTGGATTTTGACTCACACTCACTCAAGCTCACGCAAAAATAATCGAATCACTCACGCAATTTTTTTTTTATTCACGCTCACTCACTATTCACGTGAGTAATAAAAATCTTACTCACGCCAGATTCAATCACGCTCACGCGTGAGTCACGCAATAAAATTCTCTTACCAAAAAAAAAAACTCCAAAAAAATTTTTTTACAAAAAATAAAAAAATTGGGCTAATCTAAAAATCTTATCACGCAAACTCACGTAAAAAATAAATGACTCACTCACTCAGATTTTTTTCAGCTCACACTCACTCACAATCACGTGATTTAAATGAAAATCACTCACGCGTGATTCACGTGAATCACGAAAATCACGTGACCAGCGCCCATCTCTAACCCAATGTTAATGTCACGGTTTTTCTCATAACTTCTGAGCGTCTAGACCGATAATATTAAAATCGCGTACATATTCGAAAATATCGAAAAATTCTACAAAATTCCAAATTTTTCTATATTTTTTTGACCAAAATTAAAAGAATTTTATTAAAAATTATTATTATTCTTTTTTCGATGTTGTATTCATTTTACACCATCTTAACGAAATTTTTAATATGATCACGTTTTTATATTGCAACATTTGTTTACAATGTGATACTGTAGTAATACTGTAGTAATACTACTGTAGTAATACTACTGTAGTAATACTACTGTAGTAATACTGTAGTAATACTGTAGCCTACAAATATACTACTGTAGTATATTTGTAGCCTACAAATATACTACTGTAGTATATTTGTAGGCTACAACAATAAAATTTGTTTTCCGCTACTGCTCTGTTTGGAGTTTTTATTTTTTTCATGTTGTTGTAGTTTAAGCAAACACAAAAAAGAAAAGTAAACAAAAGCTATAACTTATAATATTGAAATTGTTTGAAGTGATATGAAAAGCAAAAGCAAAAAAACGGGTAGCTAACGTAGCCTTTCAAACGCTGGTTTTTAATCCAATAAACAAACTAAATGTATGTGGCCGTTGGAATTAAAAAAAGAAACATTCATGTTAACTTGAGTGGTCCTTACTTTAAAACTTTTCGGATTTTCGCTGCCAAATTTTGGGCCAAATCAGTTAACTATATGACCGCGCTAAAATCGGTCAAAGTTCCGAGTTTTTGTTTAAGATTTTCCCAAATGTCAAATAATTTTTTTTTGTGATATCGATAATACATATAAATTTGGCAAAAACATTGTTTTTGAATTCTACACATTTTTCAAATCTCCAAAATTATTTTTCTCAAACTAGCAGAAAACTTAAATTTCGCTTTGTTTTAATATTGGAATCAATATTGTTTATTTACTAAAGTACCAATTTTTTCTAAAATTGTCGAAAAAAAATTTTGTAATTTCGAAAATTTCTGAATTTGTAATTATTCGTTTAATCGAACAATTTTAAAATATTATTCGTTTAATCGAATAATTTAAAAATGGCAAATTTCGATTAATCGTTTTATATCTAAACTTTTTTAGTCGGGAAGACATTTTTTGATATTGTGAACCAAGATCCGCCAGTCTGTTTAAGCATATTGACTCCGGCAAAGTAAAATCATTGCTTTTAGAAATATTAATAAAATTTGGTAATTTTCCAACTGACAACCCTGTAAACAAATTGGAAGCAAATACAGAGTCGGTACAAACAAAATCCCGCTAAATGTCAAAAAAGCGAACAAACGTTCATAAAACAATCAAGCCAACTTTTCAAAACAGTCCGCAGATTTTGATTTACTGGTAACCTACTTCAATTAAAATTGTTTGGCATTATTCAAGATATACTCGATGACCTAAAAATTTGTTGTATAGTGCAATCGAAGAATTATTCTATTTTGAGAAATATCTCTGAATTTGATAATTTTTCTAAAGGAAAAATGTCTCCCACCAAAAAACTTTTTCCATTACGAAACATGTCTCAGAATCTAAGAATTATTCTATATGAAAAATGATTCAGAATCTGAGAAATTATGTTATAGGTCATTAAAAAAACTTTTATTGAAAAAATTTTGCAAAATCATAAATTTCTTCTATCAAAAAATTTCTCAGATTCAACAAAAAATGTTCTGCAAAAAAAATTGAAAATCTGCGTAATTTTAGAAAATAAAATTTATGTTATAGACGAAATATTTTCCACATAAATGAACTTACCTCGCTCTATCTAATTTGACACATTTTAAGGGACCTCTAGCAACAACAGTAGCAGCACGGGGACGATCCAATAACAAAGCGATTTCACCGAAATAGTCACTGGTACCTAAACGGCCAACTTCGGCAGGTTCATCACCTTGCTAAAAAAAAAAAAAAAAAGATTCTCAATTTAATATAATTTCCTAATTAAATAAACCCACTTTTTACAATACACTTACCTCAGCACGTCTTTGTAAAACGACAGCACAGCCTTCAACAATAATAAAGAAATCATCACCTGGTTCACCCTGTTTAACAATTGTTTCGCCATCATCAAAATTAACATATTCTAAAGCATCCGCAACAGTTAAACGTTCCCATTTATCCAGACTATCTGTTAATATACATAAAAAATAAGAATTTATTAATTGGGGAATCATCCAAAAATTTTACAAAATGTTTGCTAGAATTACTTACCCAATATAGAAACACGTGATAAAAATTCTTCATACATTTTTCGTTTGCGTATTGTGGAACTCATCAAAATGCGTCGATATGAATCACGATCAATGCCCCATAATTTCACATCTGTTTTGGCACGTACTGTAGCAGCTCTTGGGGTACCATAAATCAAAGCCAATTCACCAAAACTACCGCCATCGCTAATTGTTGTAACCATTTCAGAATTGACAAAGACCTTAAAAAATTTAAGGAAAAAAAAAAATCAGTCAACATTTTTCAAATCAAAATTCTAAGAGATTTTTTCTATTTAGAAAAAGTCTGCTATAGAAAAATCTCAGATTCTGAGACAATTTTCCTTAGATTCTGAGACATTTTTCCTATAGAAAAATTTCAGATTCTAAGACATCTTTCCAATAGAAAAATCTGAGACTTTTTCTATAGGAAAAATGTCTCAGAATCTGAGACTTTTTCTATAGGAAAAATGTCTCAGAATCTGAGACTTTTTCTATAGGAAAAATGTCTCAGAATTTGAGACTTTTTCTATAGGAAAAATGTCTCAGAATCTGAGACTTTTTCTATAGGAAAAATGTCTCAGAATCTGAGACTTTTTCTATAGGAAAAATGTCTCAGAATCTGAGACTTTTTCTATAGGAAAAATGTCTCAGAATCTGAGACTTTTTCTATAGGAAAAATGTCTCAGAATCTGAGACTTTTTCTATAGGAAAAATGTCTCAGAATCTGAGACTTTTTCTATAGGAAAAATGTCTCAGAATCTGAGACTTTTTCTATAGGAAAAATGTCTCAGAATCTGAGACTTTTTCTATAGGAAAAATGTCTCAGAATCTGAGACTTTTTCTATAGGAAAAATGTCTCAGAATCTGAGACTTTTTCTATAGGAAAAATGTCTCAGAATCTGAGACTTTTTCTATAGGAAAAATGTCTCAGAATCTGAGACTTTTTCTATAGGAAAAATGTCTCAGAATCTGAGACTTTTTCTATAGGAAAAATGTCTCAGAATCTGAGACTTTTTCTATAGGAAAAATGTCTCAGAATCTGAGACTTTTTCTATAGGAAAAATGTCTCAGAATCTGAGACTTTTTCTATAGGAAAAATGTCTCAGAATCTGAGACTTTTTCTATAGGAAAAATGTCTCAGAATCTGAGACTTTTTCTATAGGAAAAATGTCTCAGAATCTGAGACTTTTTCTATAGGAAAAATGTCTCAGAATCTGAGACTTTTTCTATAGGAAAAATGTCTCAGAATCTGAGACTTTTTCTATAGGAAAAATGTCTCAGAATCTGAGACTTTTTCTATAGGAAAAATGTCTCAGAATATGAGACTTTTTCTATAGGAAAAATGTCTCAGAATCTGAGACTTTTTCTATAGGAAAAATGTCTCAGAATCTGAGACTTTTTCTATAGGAAAAATGTCTCAGAATCTGAGACTTTTTCTATAGGAAAAATGTCTCAGAATCTGAGACTTTTTCTATAGGAAAAATGTCTCAGAATCTGAGACTTTTTCTATAGGAAAAATGTCTCAGAATCTGAGACTTTTTCTATAGGAAAAATGTCTCAGAATCTGAGACTTTTTCTATAGGAAAAATGTCTCAGAATCTGAGACTTTTTCTATAGGAAAAATGTCTCAGAATCTGAGACTTTTTCTATAGGAAAAATGTCTCAGAATCTGAGACTTTTTCTATAGGAAAAATGTCTCAGAATCTGAGACTTTTTCTATAGGAAAAATGTCTCAGAATCTGAGACTTTTTCTATAGGAAAAATGTCTCAGAATCTGAGACTTTTTCTATAGGAAAAATGTCTCAGAATCTGAGACTTTTTCTATAGGAAAAATGTCTCAGAATCTGAGACTTTTTCTATAGGAAAAATGTCTCAGAATCTGAGACTTTTTCTATAGGAAAAATGTCTCAGAATCTGAGACTTTTTCTATAGGAAAAATGTCTCAGAATCTGAGACTTTTTCTATAGGAAAAATGTCTCAGAATCTGAGACTTTTTCTATAGGAAAAATGTCTCAGAATCTGAGACTTTTTCTATAGGAAAAATGTCTCAGAATCTGAGACTTTTTCTATAGGAAAAATGTCTCAGAATCTGAGACTTTTTCTATAGGAAAAATGTCTTAGAATCTGAGACTTTTTCTATAGGAAAAATGTCTCAGAATCTGAGACTTTTTCTATAGGAAAAATGTCTCAGAATCTGAGACTTTTTCTATAGGAAAAATGTCTCAGAATCTGAGACTTTTTCTATAGGAAAAATGTCTCAGAATCTGAGACTTTTTCTATAGGAAAAATGTCTCAGAATCTGAGACTTTTTCTATAGGAAAAATGTCTCAGAATCTGAGACTTTTTCTATAGGAAAAATGTCTCAGAATCTGAGACTTTTTCTATAGGAAAAATGTCTCAGAATCTGAGACTTTTTCTATAGGAAAAATGTCTCAGAATCTGAGACTTTTTCTATAGGAAAAATGTCTCAGAATCTGAGACTTTTTCTATAGGAAAAATGTCTCAGAATCTGAGACTTTTTCTATAGGAAAAATGTCTCAGAATCTGAGACTTTTTCTATAGGAAAAATGTCTCAGAATCTGAGACTTTTTCTATAGGAAAAATGTCTCAGAATCTGAGACTTTTTCTATAGGAAAAATGTCTCAGAATCTGAGACTTTTTCTATAGGAAAAATGTCTCAGAATCTGAGACTTTTTCTATAGGAAAAATGTCTCAGAATCTGAGACTTTTTCTATAGGAAAAATGTCTCAGAATCTGAGACTTTTTCTATAGGAAAAATGTCTCAGAATCTGAGACTTTTTCTATAGGAAAAATGTCTCAGAATCTGAGACTTTTTCTATAGGAAAAATGTCTCAGAATCTGAGACTTTTTCTATAGGAAAAATGTCTCAGAATCTGAGACTTTTTCTATAGGAAAAATGTCTCAGAATCTTAGACTTTTTCTATAGGAAAAATGTCTTAGAATCTGAGACTTTTTCTATAGGAAAAATGTCTCAGAATCTGAGACTTTTTCTATAGGAAAAATGTCTCAGAATCTGAGACTTTTTCTATAGGAAAAATGTCTCAGAATCTGAGACTTTTTCTATAGGAAAAATGTCTCAGAATCTGAGACTTTTTCTATAGGAAAAATGTCTCAGAATCTGAGACTTTTTCTATAGGAAAAATGTCTCAGAATCTGAGACTTTTTCTATAGGAAAAATGTCTCAGAATCTGAGACTTTTTCTATAGGAAAAATGTCTCAGAATCTGAGACTTTTTCTATAGGAAAAATGTCTCAGAATCTGAGACTTTTTCTATAGGAAAAATGTCTCAGAATCTGAGACTTTTTCTATAGGAAAAATGTCTCAGAATCTGAGACTTTTTCTATAGGAAAAATGTCTCAGAATCTGAGACTTTTTCTATAGGAAAAATGTCTCAGAATCTGAGACTTTTTCTATAGGAAAAATGTCTCAGAATCTGAGACTTTTTCTATAGGAAAAATGTCTCAGAATCTGAGACTTTTTCTATAGGAAAAATGTCTCAGAATCTGAGACTTTTTCTATAGGAAAAATGTCTCAGAATCTGAGACTTTTTCTATAGGAAAAATGTCTCAGAATCTGAGACTTTTTCTATAGGAAAAATGTCTCAGAATCTGAGACTTTTTCTATAGGAAAAATGTCTCAGAATCTGAGACTTTTTCTATAGGAAAAATGTCTCAGAATCTGAGACTTTTTCTATAGGAAAAATGTCTCAGAATCTGAGACTTTTTCTATAGGAAAAATGTCTCAGAATCTGAGACTTTTTCTATAGGAAAAATGTCTCAGAATCTGAGACTTTTTCTATAGGAAAAATGTCTCAGAATCTGAGACTTTTTCTATAGGAAAAATGTCTCAGAATCTGAGACTTTTTCTATAGGAAAAATGTCTCAGAATCTGAGACTTTTTCTATAGGAAAAATGTCTCAGAATCTGAGACTTTTTCTATAGGAAAAATGTCTCAGAATCTGAGACTTTTTCTATAGGAAAAATGTCTCAGAATCTGAGACTTTTTCTATAGGAAAAATGTCTCAGAATCTTAGACTTTTTCTATAGGAAAAATGTCTTAGAATCTGAGACTTTTTCTATAGGAAAAATGTCTCAGAATCTGAGACTTTTTCTATAGGAAAAATGTCTCAGAATCTGAGACTTTTTCTATAGGAAAAATGTCTCAGAATCTGAGACTTTTTCTATAGGAAAAATGTCTCAGAATCTGAGACTTTTTCTATGGGAAAAATGTCTCAGAATCTGAGACTTTTTCTATAGGAAAAATGTCTCAGAATCTGAGACTTTTTCTATAGGAAAAATGTCTCAGAATCTGAGACTTTTTCTATTGGAAAAATGTCTCAGAGTCTGAGACTTTTCTATATTTCCTTCAAAAAAGTTTTGATTCTAAGACTTTTTTAATTTTTCTATAAAAGATGCTTCTGAAGTGAATATGATTAAATTTTGAAATTTAAATTCTTTGGGGTATTTTTTGATCAACTTACCTCAACTTCACCCTGATCTATTACATAGAAATTATCACCCTCATCACCTTGCTGTATGATATTTTCACCCATCAGATGTGTTACAGGAAACATGGCATCAAAAATATCTGAACGTTCGTTTTCATCCAAATGGGAAAATAATACATTTTTGGCGATGGCTTTCGATAGAGCAGCCATTGTTTTATAATCTTTGGGTACGACTTTTTTTACATAGCTGGTTGCATCTTCTTCAGTGACTGGTTCGGCGGAAATGCCGCCACGTCGTCTTACTGGTGGTGCATGTGTTTGTGGCATTGGGCTGAGATCTTCACAATCATCAGGACTGGTAACCTGTTTGGTGGCATCAAGTTTAACTTGTTCCTAAAATGGATAGAAAAAAATGAAAATTGTAAATTTTTAAGGACAATAATAATAATTTGTTTAAAAAAATAACTTTTTAATACAGTTTAAAGTGTTTATACTAAATTTCACATTTTCATGATTTTTGCCATTTACCTACATGTTTTAATTTGTTAATTTTAAAACTATTATCATGCTATACAAATTAAATATACAGGTAAATTTTTTTTTTGCCATGACCATGAACTTTTTTTTAAATAAAGTTTTTCACTGACCGTTGCACAGTGGTATATTTTCGAACATTTTTCACTGTGGAAAATTATAAAAATTTTGGAAGTGCCACGCCCACCTCCCATAGTCCCCTAAGTGTTAAATTTGGAAATACAAATAGGGGCCGAGGCTTAAATATTGCGCCCGCCAGCCCAATCCAATATTGGCCCATTTTTGGCCTGAAATCGACCTTAACACACTGCACTGTAAAAAATATATGCACTCAAAAAATTATGACGGTAGATTCCAATTTAAAAGACATTTGTTGTTGTTTAGGCGTCCACTACATTTAATTGTAAAATCAACCAAAAATTGTTGTTGTTTTTAACTTTTGATTAACAACTACAAAAAACGGTAAAAACAACTTCAAATTACAGTTGTTTTTACTGTAACTCAAATTGTTGGAATTTTTTTATTAACCAAAAAAGTTTAAAATGGTTAAAATTGTTTGGTAATAATTCCTGCTGCATCTGACACTTCCAACTCGATCAACACATCCGTTTTTCTAGTTTTTTATAGACTTATATGGCATTCACACTTGCAACCTTAAACAATTTGTTCAACAAAACACCAGTAACAGAATAAAAATGTAATGGATACAGAACAATGACTTTTTTTAAATATCTCACTCTTGAACACTTCAAAACAGCAAGTGTGAATGCCATATAAAAATAACTACATAAAACAACTGTTACTACAATGTAGTAGTTGTTTGAGATTTTTTATACAAAAACTACTGAAATTGTAGTTGAAAACAACAACTACTACTAACTACACAAATGACCATATGTAGTATGTAGTAACTACAATAATTTTCTAAGTGTGAGTACCGCCTTAAGGATTGAAAATAGAGGGTATATATGTTTTAAGAAAAAGTTGGGATTGAAAAAATATTGGAAATCGGTCATACATTTGATTTTTTAGGGGGGGGGGGGCAGTTAGAGAGGTGGTGCAAACTTTATAAAAATGGGATTGAAGATAAGGAGTAGTTTTGTTCAGAACAAAAGTTGTAGTGTAAAAATAAATGGGGGTCGGTCTTACACTGCACCCCTGTAGGAACGATTCCGAGGTAATTGTGGTTCTTTGTGGGTTTTTTTACCCATATACCACCACTTTTTAAAGCCAATTTCTTGCGTGGTTATTTAAACAAAAAAGTCCATCACATTCCTTTTCTTCCTTGGTATACTATTTTGTTTTTATACCCTCCACTCTAGTGATCGAGGGTAAATATAAGTTTGTCATTCCGTTTGTAACACCTCGAAATATTGGTCTAGGACCCCATAAAGTATATATATTCATGATCATCGATCGATTTTAAGACGATCTAGCGATGTCCGTCCGTCCGTCTGTCTGTTGAAAACACGCTAACTTTTGAAAGACTTTACGGAGGCTCCTGAAGTTTGGCATTGCAATCCAGCGAAATCGGTCCGGTGGTTCAAAAGTTATAAGCAAATGAGTGAATTTCGGCAAGTTTTTTTCTGGAATTTACGAGATAAAACACACGGTAACTTTCGAACGGCAATTCTGAGGGTGCTGAAGTGTGGCATATATGAGCTTTTCGGAAGCCAGTCTGGCCAAATCCCAAAATTTTTTTTTTTGATTTTATCGTTTTAAAATATGTAATTCAACACTAAGTTTGTATGTGCGAATCATCATTTCGTTAAATTTAAGTTAACACAACTAAAAAAACAAAATTAATTTGGCTACGGAAAAAATTTTAAAAAATTTCCGAAGCCAAAAAGTTCAACTCCAGCTTTTTTATGACCATTTAAAAAAAATTAATTGAAAAAATATATATATTTCTGTTTATATCTTCTTTTTGTTTGCTTTAAGATAAAAAAAATAAAAATTCTGTAGGAAATTTTTCTTACAAAAAATCTAGTTTTTAATGGACTAGAAAAAAAATTGAAAAATTCTTCAGAGAAAAAATTATTTTTTTTAAGTTAATTTTATATTTTTAACGTATTTTGGTTTGCTTTTAGATTAAGAAAATATAAAAAAAAATTCTAAAAAAAAATTTTCATACGAAAAATCGATTTTTTAATGTTTTTTGGTCACTTTGGCCTCTGAAAAAATTGAAAAATTTTTTAGAGATAAAATTATTTTATTTTTTTAAGTTAATTTTATATTTTTAACGTATTTTGGTTTGCTGATTTAGAAAAAAATAAAAAATAAATTCTAAAAAAAATTTTCATACGAAAAATCGATTTTTTAATGTTTTTTGGTCACTTGGCCTCGGAAAAAATTGAAAAATTCTTCAGAGAAAAAATTATTTTTTTTTTAAGTTAATTTTATTTTTTTAACGTATTTTAATTTGCTTTAAGATTTAGAAAAAAATAAAAAAAAAAATCTGAAAAAAATTTCTCACACGAAAAATCGATTTTTTAATGTTTTTTGGTCACTTTGGCCTCGGAAAAAATTTAAAAATTCTTCAGAGAAAAAAATTATTTTTTTTTTTAAGTTAATTTTATATTTTTAACGTATTTTGGTTTGCATTAAGATTTAGAAAAAAATAAAAAAAGATTCTAAAAAAATTTCTCACACGAAAAATCGATTTTTTAATGTTTTTTGGTCACTTTGGCCTCGGAAAAAATTGAAAAATTCTTCAGAGAAAAAATTATTTTTTTTTTAAGTTAATTTTATATTTTTAACGTATTTTGGTTTGCACTAAGATTTAGAAAAAAATAAAAAAAAAATCTAAAAAAAATTTTTCATACGAAAAATCGATTTTTTAATGTTTTTTGGTCACTTTGGCCTCGGAAAAAATTGAAAAATTCTTCAGACAAAACATTATTTGTTTTTTAAGTTAATTTTATATTTTTAACGTATTTTGGTTTGGTTTAAGATTTAGAAAAAAATAAAATAAAAATTCTAAAAAAAATTTTTATACAAAAAATCGATTTTTTAATATTTTTTGGTCACTTTGGCCTCGGAAAAAACTTAACAATTCTTCAGAGAAAAAATTATTTTGTTTTTAAGTTAATTTTATATTTATAACGTATTTTGGTTTGCATTAAGATTTAGAAAAAAATAAAAAAAAACTTCTAAAAAAAAATGTTCATACGAAAAACCGATATTTTAATGTTTTCTGGTCACTTTGGCCTCGGAAAAAATTGAAAACTTCTTCAGAGAAAAAATTATTTTTTTTAAGTTAATTTTATTTTTTTAACGTATTTTAATTTGCTTTAAGATTTAGAAAAAAATAAAAAAAAAATTCTGAAAAAAATTTCTCACACGAAAAATCGATTTTTTAATGTTTTTTGGTCACTTTGGCCTCGGAAAAAATTGAAAAATTCTTCAGAGAAAAAATTATTTTTTTTAAGTTAATTGTATATTTTTAACGTATTTAAGTTTGCTTTAAGATTTAGAAAAAAATAAAAAAAAAAATAAAAAAAATATAAAATTAACTTAAAAAACAAATAATTTTTTCTCTAAAGAATTTTTCAATTTTTTCCGAGGCCAAAGTGACCAAAAAACATTACAAAATCGATTTTTCGTGTGAGAAATTTTTTTCAGAATTTTTTATTTATTTTTTTCTAAATCTTAAAGCAAATTAAAATATGTTATAAAACTAAAATTAACTTAAAAAAAACATAATTTTTTCTCTGAAGAATTTTTCAAAGTGAACAAAAAAACATAAAAAAATCGATTTTTCGTATGAAAAAATTTTTTTAGAAATTTTTTTTATTTTTTTCTAAATCTTAATGCAAACCAAAATACGTTAAAAAAATAAAATTAACTTAAAAAAAAAAAAATAATTTTTTCTCTGAAGAATTTTTCAATTTTTTCCGAGGCCAAAGTGACCAAAAAACATTAAAAAATCGATTTTTCGTATGAATTTTTTTTTTTAGAATTTTTTTTTTATTTTTTTCTAAATCTTAATGCAAACCAAAATACGCTAAAAATATAAAATTAACTTAAAAAATAAATAATTTTTTCTCTGAAGAATTTTTCAATTTTTTCCGAGGCCAAAGTGACCAAAAAACATTAAAAAATCGATTTTCGTATGAAATTTTTTTTTTTAGAATTTTGTATTTATTTTTTTCTAAATCTTAATGCAAACCAAAATACGTTAAAAATATAAAATTAACTTAAAAAAAAAAAATAATTTTTTCTCTGAAGAATTTTTAAATTTTTTCCGAGGCCAAAGTGACCAAAAAACATTAAAAAATCGATTTTTCGTATGAAAATTTTTTTTTAGAATTTTTTTTATTATTTTTTTCCAAATATTAAACCAAACCAAAATAAGTTAAAAATATAAAATTAATTTGAAAAAAAAATATTTTTTTCTCTGAAGAATTTTTCAATTTTTTCCGAGGCCAAAGTGACCAAAAAACATTAAAAAATCGATTTTTCGCGAGAGAAATTTTATTTAGAATTTTTTTTTTATTTTTTTCTAAATCTTAAAGCAAACCAAAATAAGATAAAAATATAAAATTGACTTAAAAAAAAAATCAATTATTTTTTTATTTTTCATCAGAAAAAGATGAAAAACCGCTATTTTTTGTTGGAACTAGCAATCGTTTCAATTAGAAATTTGGTATAATAAGAGATTTAGCATTCTTAAGTTAATTTTTTATGAGATTTTCAATCAGTATTTAACAGGGAATTTTGGAAAACCTTTAAACGTTAACAACGATTTACTCGAAATATTGTGGGCGGGATTTGGCCACATTGGCTTCCGAAAAGCTCATATATTTGTCGTTCCTCTGGTCCGGTTCATTTTAAATGTCAGTCAAATCGGTACAGTGGTTCAAAAGTTATTAGCAAAACCGTGAATTTCAGATTAGTTTCACCTTAAATTCACGTGTTGAAAACCCGTTAAACATGTTTTAAAAACATTTGTGAGTCACAAAAATATTTTACAAGGTATTTTTGTCACTCAAAAATATTTTTACACTAAAACAAAAAAAAAATTTACATTAAAAAAAAATTTTACACTCAAAAAAAAAAATAGTAAATTATTTATTTTTTTTTTCAAAAATTACTAAAAAAAAGTTTTTTTACACAAAATAAAATATTTCTTACCAAAAATTTTATTTTTTTCACGTTAGAAAATTTACTATCACTTAAAAAGGGGTATTCATAAGTTCGGCCAATTCGAATTTAACTTTTCTACTTGTTTTTTGTTACTTTCAGCAAATTCGATTTCATTTTAATTTCAAAATCATTAAACTGCTGTTGGCTGCGTGTTTTTCATTCTCTTTTGTATGACGCAAATTAAGTTGTGTAGCAAATACTAAAAATTACAAAAATTAAAAGGAAAAACCAAAGAATTTTGCATTCATTGCTATTAAGTTTATGGGAAATTTTTAATGTTTTGGAATTTAAATCTTATGCTATAAATGTTTGATATTAATTTATCTACACACAGAAAAAAAAATTATTAATTTCCAACCACAATTCAGTTGTTGCAATAAAAATTCGATTGATGCAGTTAATTTTATTGATACAACTGAATTTTAATTGATTTTAATTCGACCGAATTTTGAGTTGATACAACTAAAAAGTTCAGTTGGAAATTTGGTTTTCTCTGTGGATTTAACTGTTGAATGGTTTTAGTTTTCGTCTCATAATTTTTTCTTAGTAACAGGATTTCGGCCGGTCTTTGAGATAACAAACTCCACAATTTTTAAAAATGTTACCCATTTAAAAAAAAAAGTCTTGACGAAATTTTTAAAAAATTTTCAAACGTGCAATTAAACCATAATGGTTTTATTTTACATCTTCTTTGGAAATAAAGTCATATGACATTTTTTTCTAAATGTGATGTGAAATAATGTCATATGGCCATATAGCTTTGCGCCCACTAAAAATAAAAAAAAATTTACTAAGGCAGCAAATTTGCTAAGGCAGCATATTTGCTAAGGCAGCAAATTTGCTAAGTAAGCAAATTTGCTAAGGCAGCATTACATTTACATAGTTTATGTCAAAACTAGAAGTTTCAATAGTTTTAAATTGCTAAAAGAAATTACCATTTGATCTATCATAAATAATAATAAAATTTATAAAAATGACAATTGTCAAAATGATAACTGTTTTTAAATATATTGACAAGATAGGGTCATATACATACCTACGTAATTATAATTTCTTTGACAACTATAGTCTAATCTTATCTCTCATTACTGTTACTATTTTATAAACATTCTTAACCCAATTATTGTTTGGCATTAAAGATTTTGACGTTTTTCGGTTGACTGATAACTAACTATAAACAACAACAAAAATAAATTGAAATTGTAATATATACCATTACCATACCCAATACAAAAATATATGGTTATTAAGCTCCCCCCAAAAAAAGAATACTAATATTTTTGCATGTTTAGACACGTACATACATTTATTTTTTATTATTTAAATAACTACAGCACAAAAATAAAAGGATTTCAAAGCAAATTGCGTCATTGTTATACAAACAAATATACAGATACTTAAAAAAAAAGTCAGTAGTGAACAATAAATGGTACTCAACAAAGTAGAATTGAAAAAAAAAATATATATTATTCATAACAAAAGTTTTCCAAATTGTGACAAAAATCCAGTCAGAATTTTTTATCGATTCCGAAAAACTTTTTCAAATAATTATGACAAATTTTGATAACGTTTATAGTAGAGTTTGCAAATAATCGAGATATTTCATAATCGCGATTACGATTAAAAAAATCGCCGTTAATCGCGATTATCGATTAATCGAATTTAAAAATAAATTGAATTCCAATAGACTTATTTAAAAAATATTTTGAAATTTATCAGCCTTACCATGGAAAATAAAATATATTTAAAATCAGCTTTTAATTTTATTTCCATAAAAATTGTTTTTAAAATCGACTTTCAAAAAATGTATTGAAAATATGAAATTTAAAAAAAAAACTTTTGTTAAAATAGACTTTTTATTTACTTGTGGTAAGGGCCTATATTTTTAAAACGTATGAAAATTAATATTTTTAAGAAATAAAATAATTTTTCTTCAGATTTTGATTTAACCAAGCGTCAATTTTTTTTTCTTTTGGGTCTAAAACTTATGTGGTACAAATTTGAGGCCCAATCGATATAATTTAACTCGTAGCTGAGATCAAAGTTTTGGAATTTTGAAAGTTAAAAATACACGTCTTGCTAAATATAACATTTAATAAATTTGATGCGTTGAACTCCAATAGAAAAAAAATTAAAATTTGGTCGAAAGGCTTTCGAGATGCCGCTATTAAAACTTGCAAAAAAAAAATGACGGGTTTTCCGACGTTCAAGAAATTTTTTTAAAAAAATCTAAGAATTTTTTCCTTGACCCTTTTATAGAGCTTGAGACGAACTTTCATTTGAAATTTATTTTAGTCAAATCCGATCATTTTAACCTGTGGCGCCTTTGAATTAAAATTTTTGATTTGTGAAAAATTTTCGGAAAATTTAAAACTTTGCTCGAAAAGCTTTACGGTTTTAAATAATCAGATTTTGCTCAAATCAATTTTAAACAAAAGTTAGTTTCGAGCTTTATTCCAGCAAATCTTTCCATTACTAGTAATGGGTATTGTAATCAGAAAAAACATTGGTAAGTAATTACATTTTGAAGAATAACCCATTATTTTAACAGGGCGTGAGACAAAAATAATTAGTTACAAGTAATAAATAATTAGTTACTTTCTTGGCATACGAGTAGGGAGTTGATATTATCAATAAGTACTTTTATAACATGTTATAAGTCGCTAGTTGCTTTTGAGCTTAGAATAATTAGAGTGGTAATGGGTACTCATTATAAATAATGCATGAAGTAAAGATAACTTTTCACAACACATTACCTAGTTTTTGCTGGGATAAAAGTGTCAACGAAAAAAAATCATTATTTAAACAATTTCCTTGAACGCAGGAAAAAACGTGACTTTTTGTGCGATATCTCGAAAAATGTTCAATGGATTTTAGAAATTTTTTGATATTCGTATTCAGCTTGCCAAAATCAACAGAAGATAATGTATCGCAAGAGATATATATCATTAAACATTTATCAAAAATCCAAATTTTTTTGGTGGAAGTTTTCCAAAGATTATATTTTTTAAAATCGTTATCAAAACAGTGAATTTCCTAGAAAATAATTAATCGTAATCGAATGATTTTTTTGCCGATTACGATTACGATTAATTGGTGCGATTAATCGCGATTACGATTACGATTTTAATCGTTTTGCAAACTCTAGTTTATAGTAACAAGTTTGTCAGAATAAAGCTTTAAAAAGTTAGTCAGATTCTGACAAACTTTTTACTATAAAAAGTAAGTCAGATTCTGACAAACTTTTTACTATAAAAAGTTAGTCAGATTCTGACCAGCTTTTTACTATAAAAAGTAAGTCAGATTCTGATAAACTTTTTACTATAAAAAAGTTTAGTCAGATTCTGACAAACTTTTTACTATGAAAGAGTAAGTCAGATTCTGACAAACTTTTTACTATGAAAAAGTAAGTCAGATTCTGACAAACTTTTTACTATGAAAAAGTAAGTCAGATTCTGACAATATTTTTACTATGAAAAAGTAAGTCAGATTTTGACAAACTTTTTACTGCAAAAAGCAAGTCAGATTCTGACGAACTTTTTACTGTAAAAAGTAAGTTAGATTCTGACAAATTTTTTACTGTAAAAAGTAAGTCAGATTCTGACAAACTTTTTACTGTAAAAAGTAAGTCAGATTCTGACAAACTTTTTACTTTAAAAAGTAAGTCAGATTCTGACAAAATTTTTACTATAAAAAGTTAAGTCTAATTCTGATAATTTTTTTACCTTAAAAAGTTAAGTCATATTCAGACCAACTTTTTGTTATAAAAAGTTAAGTCAGATTTAGACAAACTTTTTACTTTTAAAAGTAAGTCAGATTTTGACAAACTTTTTACTATAAAAAGTAAGTCAGATTCTGACAAACTTTTTACTATAAAAAGTAAGTCAGATTCTGATAAACTTTTTACTATAAAAAGTAAGTCAGATTCTGACAAACTTTTTACTATAAAAAGTAAGTCAGATTCTGACAAACTTTTTACTATAAAAAGTATGTCAGATTCTGACAAACTTTTTACGATAATAAGTATGTCAGATTCTGACAAACTTTTTACTATAAAAAGTATGACAAACTTTTTACTATAAAAAGTTAAGTCTAATTCTGATAATTTTTTTACCTTAAAAAGTTAAGTCAGATTCAGACAAACTTTTTATTATAAAAAGTTAAGTCAGATTCTGACAAACTTTTTACTTTTAAAAGTAAGTCAGAATTTGACAAACTTTTTGCTATAAAAAGTTAAGTCAGATTCTGACAAACTTTTTATTTTAAAAAGTTAAGTCAGATTCTGAAAAACTTTTTACTTTTAAAAGTAAAAAGTCAGATTTTGACAAACTTTTTGCTATAAAAAGTTAAGTCAGATTCTGACAAACTTTTTACAATAAAAAATAAGTCAGATTCTGACAAACTTTTTACTATAAAAAGTAATTTTCATTCTGACAAACTTTTTACTATAAAAATTAAGTCAAATTCTGATAAACTTTTTACTATACAGAAGTAAAATCAAATTCTGACAAACTGTTTTCTATATAAAACAAAGTCAGATTCTGACAAACTTTTTACTATTAAAAGTAAGTCAGATTCGGACAAGCTGTTTATTATATAAAACAAAGTCAGATTCTGACAAACTTTTTACTATAAAAAGTAAGTCAGATTCTGACAAACATTTTACTATAAAAAGTTTTCGTCAGATTCTGAATTATAATCTGTAAAAAAAAAATCTAGGTATTTTAGAATGGACACTTCAGATGTTAATGATGGTCGTAAAAAATATAGTGAATTAGTTAGCAATTGAAATAGATTTTTATATTCTGCTACCAATAATAGAAATAGTGCACTCGATTTTTTTTTATATCTAATCAACAAATAAAAAAGAAAATAAATAATAAATATAAATTAATTGTGTGTAAAAACTCAGTGGGAAAAAAAAAAACGATTGAATAATAATCTTTGTAGAATATTTATATGCTTTTTTTTATACCCTCCACTTTAGTGATAAGAGGGTATATATAAGTTTGTCATTCCGTTTGTAACACCTCAAAATATTGGCTGTTAAAAACACGGTAACTTGAAAGAATTCACTGAGGCTGCTGAAGTTTGGCATATATGTTTGAAAATTTCATGTTTGAAGTTTCAGCGAAATCGGTTCAATTATAAGCAAACTCGTCAATTTCGGTAAGGGGTTTTCGCGAATTTGCGCGTTAAAAAACACGCAAACTTTCGAAAGGCAAAGCTGATGCTGCTGAAGTTTGGCATATATATTTAACGTTTACCAGGTCTAGTAAGTATTGAATTTAAGCAAAATCGGTCTAGTGGCTCAAATGTAATAAGCAAAATCGTGAATTGCAGATTGGTTTCACTCTAAAATTAAAGTGTTGAAAAAAACAAGCTTTAAAAAAGCTTTAAAAATATTTAAAAAAGCTTTAAAAATATTAAAAAAGCTTTAAAAATATTGGTAAACCACAAAATTACTTTACAAAGTATTTTTATCAGTCAAAAATATTTTTACACAAAAAAAATTTACACTCGGAAAAAAAATTTACACTCAAAAATAAAATTAGTATTTTTTTTTACAAAAAATACTAAAAACACGATTTTAACTCAAAATATTATATTTCTAATCAAAATTGTTAATCTTTTTTCACGTTAAAAAAATGTACTAATACTTAAAAATGGCATTGTAGAGGGTATTCATGGATTCGGCCAAGTCGAATTTATTCTTTTTAGTTGTTTTATTGTCATATGAGTAGTTAATTTTTAAAACCATAAAAAATATTTTTTTTATTGATTAAGAAAAAAAAAGGTATTGACGGATGTGGAAAACCTCAAGAAAGATATTAAGTTATTTATTTGTTAACAATTCGTAATTGAAAATGTTTTGTAAGATAATATTTTAAAAAATGGTTAAACATTTTTTAATCGAATTTTAATTGATTTTTTTTTAACAATGTCATTAAAAGTTTTATAAAAAATTGTTAATTTATTGGGTTTAATTTTCAAAAATTGTTAATAACACTGTGCTACACCAAAAATATGCAGGGGTTCTCATATGAAAATTCGGGTTGGTTGGAGTCCATAGAGTACTGATATACTCATAGTTTTTCTGGATCACTTCGTTAAGTACGTTTTTTATTGGCAAATGTGTTGAAAAACGGCAATTCTTAAATTACAATTTTAAAAAATTATTACTTTGTTAGTTTGCAACCGATTTTCGATTTTATAAATTTTTTTGAAAGGTGTAAGTTTTACCTTTTAAACAAAATAAAAATATTAAAAATCGATTTAGAATTGGCTGAGCTACGATCGCTTAAGTAAAAAAAAAACTAATTTTTTGAAAAATGTGTCATATTCTTTACACTCTAAGTTGAAAGTGCATCATTAAACAATTTTTTTTAATTTTTTGTAAAAAAGTATAGTAAACTAGCTTTCCAAAACACCAAAAAACATAACAATCGGTTAAAAAATGAATGAGTTATGTTAAGTTTTGTGATAGGACATTTTTAATTTTTTTCAGAAACGCTTGTAATTCAAGCATTATTCATAAATCTTATAACTAGTAGTAATTTTATGTGCATATGCATATAAACTAGAGATGGAAACGTAATTAGATTTGTGCGTGTTTCACACATGATCGCAAGTGAGCGTGATTGAAAATTAATTTTACTCACGTCGTTGTGAGTGTGTCAGTGTGAGTGGAATAAAAAAGTGTGAGTGGAATAAAAAAAATTTCAGAACCCGTTCTGAAATTTTCCATTTTTTAAGAAAGTCCAGAGAAGAAAGTTAAGAGATGGTCACGTAAGTGAATTTTAACTTTCACTTAATCACGAGCATAATTTTTCTACTAACACTCACTCACAATCACGTGGCTAAATTTAATACAACTAACACTCACGTGCGCCGATGCAAGAGTCACTTATGCTAACGTTAACTCACACTCATGATAATCTTATTTATACTAAAAAAATTTCAAAAAGTAAAGTTTCAAAAATCTTTCAAAATTTTCAGCAAAATCTAAAATTTTACATTTGTTTTGATTTTTTCGGGACGAAATCTGAAGTTAAGCAAAATTTTAAATTTTTTTTGTTGCTTTTTTTGGAATGAAAGGAAATATGAAGAGAAAATAAATCACGCATAAAATCAACTCACGCACACTCTTTCGCGCAATAATCTTACTCACACTCACTCACAATCACGTGAGTAAAATTGAATTCAGTCACACTCACGCTCTTATCTGCTTATGTTCCCATCTCTAGTTTGTCTATCCACACAAAAAAAATTGTAATGTGTTTTTCGTTATTTTCGAGAAATCGCATTTGAATTTTGAATTTCATGACAATTTACTCGCTCTTATCTGCTTATGTTCCCATCTCTAGTTTGTCTATCCACACAAAAAAAATTGTAATGTGTTTTTCGTTATTTTCGAGAAATCGCATTTGAATTTTGAATTTCATGACAATTTAGTAATTTGCTTTGTTCAACGTAGCGTATGACTAATGCAAATATTTAAAACTCATTCTCTCCGTCGAAACAAGAAAATACAAGCAAATTACAAAATTGTTATGAAAATAATATTCAAATGCAATTTTCTCAAAAAAGCATATGTCTGAATTTATTTGTGTGGATAGACAAACATCTAAACTTAAAAAAAAGTGGCCGGATTTTTGATTAATTGACTTTTTTTAAAAATGCAAAATTTCAAAACGGGTTCTAAAAATTTTCCAAAAAAAAAAAAATTTAATCGATGTTTGGGATTGTGGTGCATTCCGTTTTAATTAAATAAATATTTAAACAAGGTAACTCAACACAAATTTTACCATTTTTCCAATATTTGACCTCCTAAGCCAAGTTTTTGAAAAATTTAAAAACCAAAAACACAATTTTTTGGTTTTTGGTTATTTGGTGTGGAATGCCTCATACGTTTATTTATAAAGCTGGATTTTTTTGCTAACGTGTATAAATTATCCCATACAAATTTGACATTTTTTAACTATATACGGCAAATTTATGTCAAATTTGTATGGGATAATTTATACACGTTAGCAAAAAAATCCACCTTAAATAGGTAAAATTTCCATCAAATGATCCCACAATTTTACCAATTTCATTTCAAAAATGTTTGCAAACGCACAACTTTTTCTGTCATAAAAATGTTGCAGGTATAAATTTTCAAAAAAGATTTTTTACTAAAACGAGCATATTTTCAATCTATTCTCAATACTTTTTTTTTAAGAAGTAACACTAATATTTTTCAAACAAAACCAAAACATTATAAATGGGTTTTAGAAGCAACTGACACGCCCATTTTTTTATTCCACTCACTAACAACCACGTGAGTAAAATTGATTTTCAATCCCGCTCACTTGTGATCATGTGTCAATCACGCACAAATCTAATTATGTTATCATCTCTTGTTTATATGCATAGGCACATAAAATTACTACTAGCAATATGATTTATGAATAATACCTGAATTACAAGCATTTCTGAATAAAACATGTCCTATCACAAAACTTAGCATAACTCATTCATTTTTTAGCCGATTGTTATGTTTTTTGGTGTTTTGGAAAACTACTTTACTATACTTTTATACAAAAATAAAAAAAAAATTGTTTAATGATGCACTTTCAACTTAGAGTATAAAGAATATGACAATTTTTTCAAAAAATTGGATTTTTTTTAACTTAAACGATCGTAGCTCAGCCAATTCTGGATCGATTTTTAATATTTTTGTTTTGTTTAAAAGGTAAGACTTATACCTTTCAAAAAAATCCATAAAATCGAAAATCGGTTGCAAACTAACAAAGTAATAATTTTTTAAATTTGTAATTTAAGAATTGCCGTTTTCCAACACATTTGCCAATAAAAAACGTACTTAACGAAGTGATCCAGAAAAACTATGAGTATATCAGTAGTCTATGGACTCCAACCAACCCGAATTTTCATATGAGAACCCCTGCATATTTTATTTTTGGTCATTTGTAGCACAGTGTAATGAAGATAAGTTTCTTGTTTAAGAAAGAAAAAAAACGAGTATGTGAAATATTATTTTTTTTAAATTCTACGTCACTCATACGCCACATATGATAACATTTATTACCTTCACTTGTTTATAAATTTAAGCTAAAATTTTATTTTTCTTTTGAAAAAAGATATCGAGGGCCTATATTCAAAACCCTCTATCTTCTATTTTCATGAAAATGACTTTTTGATGGCAAAATATTCAGTAAAACGGCCCTCATCTATGGTGTAAAATTCAGAACAAAAATATTTTTTTTTTGCTATTTTATTTGCATTTTTGGTTTTCTCTATCTCTTACACAATAAATTTTTCTGAATGCAAAACCCTCTATCTTTTCAAATAATTAATTTATAAATATTTTGTTTAATAATTTCATCATGCATTACATGTTTTAATACTAATTTTTGCATGCTGAACATGAATTTGTCAACAAAATTCCAGAATCAAGATTTTGGTCCACTGATGCTAATTTTTTCTCAAAATTCTTGTTTGACTTTTTTGAAAAACATGGCTCAAAATTTCGATGTCTTGTGTACATTATGAAACAAAAATTTTAATCTTAAAAATCGCGATGCTGATCAACATCTGTGGACCCAAATCGCGTTTTTAATTTTTTAGTATTTTTTACATAACATACTCAACAGTTTTTATACGCTCCAACCACAGTATGGGGGTATACTCACTTTGTCATTCCGTTTGTAACGCATCGAAATATCGGTCGGATCCCATAAAGTATATGGGACATTCCATGTCAAATCGGACACTTTGAACAATTTTTTTTTAGATTTTCCCAATTTTGTTTACAGTTTTTAGTACCCTTCGAAAACTCCTTCGTGGTAAATTTTCAGATTTTTTTGATGACCCGTTTAAAAGATATCGAATTTTTAAAAATTGGTAGCTTGTTCCTTTACTCAAACTTCTTTTACTCATAACTTCTTCAATAATGGTCCAAATTTCAATTTTTTTTTTTCAAAATTTTTGTTTTTTTACGTACTTTTAAAAAAAATCCCAAAAAATTCTTAAAGCGCTCTAGTATGCGATTTTTAAGTTTTAAAATTTAAATCTCATTTTTGAAAATGTTTGTACTCTTCGATTTTTTGAAATTTTTTTGTGTAAAACATCTATCGATTCTACAAATTTTTTGCCCAGGCGGATCGTGGGATAACGATTATAACTATTTTTTAAAATTTTTTGAAAAAAATTTTATTGTAATTTTCCAATCTTAAAATCATTTCTACTGCTCGAATGGTGCGTCATAGAGGGATCCTTTATAAGACCGACCCCCATTAATTTTTACGTCTTAACATTTCTTTGGAACAAACTGATACCCTATCTCCAATTTCTAAGGGAGCTCCCACATAAAACGACATTTTTTAAAATTTGTTCCAACCGCTCTAACTGCCCTAATAGTGCCCCTAGAGCAACAAAATATATGACCGACCCACAATATTTTTTTAGTCCAAACATTTTCTCTGAACACACCTACCCTCAATCTTTAACTGTTAAGGCGGTCCCCATACATTTTTTTTTATTTTTTGTAAATTTGTTTTATTTAATCAGCTTCTACCGGTCCAATGGTGCGTCCGAGAGGGGTCATTAGTGAGACCGACCCCCACTTATTTTTACCCTACAATATTTTTTTAAAATATACCTACGCCCTATCTCCACTCCCTAAAATTACATTTTTATTAAATTTGCTCCAACTGTTATTTTTATGGGAGCCTACTTAGGGAGTGGAGATAGGGCGTAGGTATGTTTTAAAAAAATGTTGTAGGGTAAAAACAAATGGGGGTCGGTCTCACTAATGACCCCTCTCAGAAGCACTATTGGACCGGTAGAAGCTGATTAAATAAAACAAATTTACAAAAAATAAAAAAATTGTATGGGGACTGCCTTAACAATTAGAGATAGAGGGTAGGTGTGTTCAGAGAAAATGTTTGGACTAAAAAAATATTGTGGGTCGGTCATACATTTTGTTGCTCTAAGGGCACTATTAGGGCAGTTAGAGCGGTTGGAGCAAATTTTCAAAAATGTCGTTTTGTGTGGGAGCCCCCTTAGAAATTGGAGATAGGGTATTAGTTTGTTCCAAAAAAATGTTAAGACGTAAAAATTAATGGGGGTCAGTCTTATAAAGGACCCCTCTATGACGCACCATTCGAGCAGTAGAAATGATTTTAAGATTGGAAAATTACAATAAATTTTTTTCAAAAAATTTTAAAAAATAGTAATAATCGTTATCCCACGATCCGCCTGGGCAAAAAATTTTTAGAATCGATAGATGTTTTACACAAAAAAATTTCAAAAAATCGAAGAGTACAAACATTTTCAAAAATGAGATTTAAATTTTAAAATTTAAAAATCGCATACTAGAGCGCTTTTAAGAATTTTTTGGGATTTTTTTTTTTAAGTACGTAAAAAAACAAAAATTTTGAAAAAAAAAAATTTGAAATTTGGACCATTATTGAAGAAGTTATGAGTAAAAGAAGTTTGAGTAAAGGAGCAAACTACCAATTTTTAAGAATTCGATATCTTTTGAACGGGTCATCAAAAAAATATGAAAATTTACCACGAAGGAGTTTTCGAAGGGTACTAAAAACTGTAAACAAATTGGGAAAATCAAAAAAAAAAAAATTCAAAGTGTCCGATTTGACATGGAATGCCCCATATATATTATTGATCCATTGATCGATTCTAAGACATTCTGTGAATGTCCTTCCGTCCGTCCGTCTGTTTGTAGATAACACAATGCAGTCCAAAATTAAACGGCTAGACTCCTGAAGTTTGACACAAATATGTCACATGTTCATAGGCAGGTTAAGTTCGTGAATGGGCAAATCGGGCCAGGAGGAAAAAAGTTCCCCCTTGAAGAACTGAACCAACCTCTGAAAAAAACACTTTTTTTACATGTTTTTTGTATTTTTGTTAAATAAATGAAACATTTGGTAAATTTATCGCGCTGGGAAGGTGGTCTAAAAGTTTTTTGGCTCTCCTGAAAAGTTGTGTTTTTAAGATAGAGGGTTTTGAATATAGGCCCTCGATATACATATCGCTCATTTACTTGTATAGTGTCATAACTCAAAATATTTTATTTTTCAAAAATCGAATTAAAAGTTTACAATCGAAACTGGGTTTCCATTGAAAAAGGCCGGTACATTGAAAATATAATAATGGCGTGTTCTCTGCTCAAACAATAAGTTTAAAAGATATTAATTCAAATTTTTGACACAATATAAAGCAAGATATAACAAATAATACATCATCATTAACTCAAAAATCACGTTTTTTGAGTTATGACGTTATACAAGTAAATGAGCGATATGTATATTTGCCGTTGTTGTAAACGACCTTTAAAATATGTATAAACAAACATATCACATTCTCGTTAAAATGTGCTCCCTTGAGGAGCATAAACAAATATATGAATAAAGATAATATGGGGAGACAGTTAATCAAAAAAGTAAACGTACAGTTAAACTGAATCCCGGTTTTCGGGAGTGAAGAAAAATTGTCGGTGTCCTAATTTTAAATCCCGAGATATGCGAGATTTTTTGAAAAATTTTGGGATTTTTGGCATTTTTTGGCCCTTTCGCTCTTTAAATCTTCAAAGATTTGCGAAAATATGTTGAAGTTGTAATTGTGATACATCTTAACTCCTTAAGAATGAACTGTTTTAATTTTAACACAATATTTTTTAAAGGTTCACAAGGTAAAGTTGCCAAAATTTGATTACGATGTGCCACGACAAAGTTGTAAACTTCTTTTTCGAAGATTACAAATTCAACTGTTCTCTCTGTGTTCCAGAAAAAAATTGTACAAGACAAAACTTTTGTCGGATTTTCCAAAAAATTCATAACAATAAATTTTTTTGCAGCTTCAAAAATAACAACTTGGTTTTGTTAATTTTGATTTTGCAAATTTTCTCAGCAAAGTTTAAAGGTGTTTTATTAATTTCAATTATAACTGTAAACTTACAATTTTTTCATACACTATCATTTAGTATTAACGTTCGTACTTAAAAAATTGGCAACAAAAAAAATTCAAGTAAAGAAAAAATCATTATTTGTCTTGAATATAATTCAAATACCAATTTTTGCAATGTAAATAAGAACATGCATATAAGTTTTAATAACCGATATAAAAAAAAAACAGAAACTCATATATTTTCTGGTATTATTAGTAAATGTTGTTAAAAATATTTTCCATATGATACAAATAAATTTGCTGTAAACGAGTGTCTGCTTTGTAGTTGGAATGGGTTAATAACAATAAATTTTCAAAGACTTGTAGCAATTGATATGCATTTTTAATTTATTTTATATACCCTACACTTAAAATAATGAAATTAAGATGTTATACTAAGGAGAAAAATCTTCTGAAAATTTACCCATTTTGAGCCATATAAGAAATCTGCTGATTTTTGCAGACGCGGTTTGCTTAATTTCTGTAGTGATAACCTGGGTCGAATCAGCAAATAAATCTGTCAAGACAGCATAAAAATCTGCGGATTTCAGAAGGAAAATCTGATCACATATTTAGTGACGCATTTAAGCGGGAGCTATTTATCCACATAAATAAAAAAAAAAAAATAATAATAATAATTTTCTTGAAAATTATGCTATGAAAATATCATGATTTTAATTAGTAAAGAAAATAATGACCTCGAGCCAGAATAAACATCCCCAAAATATAAAATTTTAAAGGTTGAATAAAACAATTTTTATTGTTTAATAAAAATTTATCAGAATTTGAACATAATGGTTGGCACGCCATAGTGATGAATAACCCTAATGTGGTATTATTACACTCACAACAACAAATAACATATTGTTGTAGTCCAATGGACTATCATATGTAAAAATGTTTTAAATATTTTTATTGATTATTGACAATCGGTGCCTTACTAGTATAGTACAATTTCTTCGTCTTTCTAATTCCCATTGTGGATAGAGTCGAATATGTAATAATATTTTAGTTTGTGCACAAACAATTTGTCATTAGACTCGTTTGCTGCTTTGTAGTAAATCGTTTCTATTTTTGCTAAATAATCTTGACATTGGAATCTGACAAATTCCGAAACACGTGTCGATTAAGTCTTGCAAAAATTACCAACATAAATAAATTTAAAACAAAAAAAAATAATAATAATTTTCTTGAAAAGTAAAGAAAATAATGACCTCGAGCCAGAATAAAGGTCGAATAAAACAATTTTTATTGTTTAATAAAAATTGATCAGAATTTGAATACTTTAAAAAATATTACTAAATATATCTGTTAATTCAGCAAAATAATCTGCTGAAAATCTGTACACAAACTTTGTGAAACTTAGCAAACAGAATTAGTAAAAGTTCTGCAAAATGTCTGTTGTTTTCAGAAATTGCATGACAGAGAATTCTTTTAAAATGGTCATTTCAACCGAAAAATCTGCTAAAAATTTGTTACTTTAAATTGTAAGTTATTTTACAGATTTTATGACAGAGGTTTCCTTTGAGTGTATGTTTGCTTTGTTAGAAACAACAGAGGCGTGCACTTTTTTCCCCAGAGGTATAAAGTTTAAATATGTGTTAAAAATCGGTCAACTTTTGATAAGACTGGGAAGCTCAAAATATATTTTTTTTTTAATTTTTTCACATAAATCGAAAAAATTGACACGTTTTTAACTAAAGGCAAAGGAGGGAAAAATTTCACATTTTATTTTTTCCTATAGAAAAGATCTCAGATTCTGAGAAATTTTTTCTATAGAAAAAGTCTCAGATTATGAGACATTTTTCCTATAGAAAAAGTATTAGATTCTGAGACATTATTCCTATAGAAAAAGTCTTAGATTCTGAGACATTTCTCCTAAAGAAAAAGTTGCAGATTCTGAGACACTTTTCTTAAAGAAAAAGTCTCAGATTCTGAGACATTTTTTCTACAAAAAAATTCTTAGATTCTAAGACATTTTTAATATAGAAAAAGTCTCAGATTCTAAGACATTTTTCCTTCATAAAAAGTCCCAGATTCTGAGAAATTTTTTCTATAGAAAAAGTCTCAGATTCTGAGAAATTTTTCCTATAGAAAAAAGTCTCAGATTCTGAGAAATTTTTCCTATAGAAAAAAGTCTCAGATTCTGAGAAATTTTTCGATAGAAAAAAGTCTCAGATTCTGAGACATTTTTCCTATAGAAAAAGTCTCAGATTCTGAGACATTTTTCCTATAGAAAAAGTCTCAGATTCTGAGACATTTTTCCTATAGAAAAAATCTCAGATTCTGAGACATTTTTCCTATAGAAAAAGTCTCAGATTCTGAGACATTTTTCCTATAGAAAAAGTCTCAGATTCTGAGACATTTTTCCTATAGAAAAAGTCTCAGATTCTGAGACATTTTTCCTATAGAAAAAGTCTCAGATTCTGAGACATTTTTCCTATAGAAAAAGTCTCAGATTCTGAGACATTTTTCCTATAGAAAAAGTCTCAGATTCTGAGACATTTTTCCTATAGAAAAAGTCTCAGATTCTGAGACATTTTTCCTATAGAAAAAGTCTCAGATTCTGAGACATTTTTCCTATAGAAAAAGTCTCAGATTCTGAGACATTTTTCCTATAGAAAAAGTCTCAGATTCTGAGACATTTTTTCTTTAGAAAAAGTCTCAGATTCTGAGATATTTTTTCTATAGAAAAATTCTCAGATTCTGAGACATTTTTTTTTATAGAAAAAGTCTCAGATTCTGAGACATTTTTCCTATAAAAGTCTCAGATTCTGAGATATTTTTCGTTATTTTTCCTATAGAAAAAGTCTCAGATTCTGAGACATTTTTCCTATAGAAAAAGTCTCAGATTCTGAGATATTTCCTTAAATTTTTAAATTCCAAAATAAATTTCCTTCATAAAAATTCTCAGATTCTAATACATTTTTTTTTCCTATTAAAAATAATGAATGAAAAAATTAACGCAACAGTTGGTTAATTTCAGCAATTTTCCATAATTTATAATTCTATAACAAGACATTTTACACACATAAAAAAAATATAAAAAAATTGTATTATGTAAAACAAAAGTTAAATAAATGAATGATATAAAACAAACCTTAGACATTTTTATTATTATTGTAGGTAATGCAGTCAGATGTAGTAGTAACAACAGGCGATAGATAATTCAATTTAAAAAAAAAAAAAAAATAGAAAAAAGTAGTTCATGTACTAATAGAACAGACTAACTATGGGATTGTCTGTCTACCAGTCTGCACCATTCACTAATGTTTTTTATATATTTTTTTTTTCAATTTCCACAAATGCAAGTGTAAAATACAAAAAAATAACACTTTTTTTACAATGAAAATTCAAAGAAGGTTGTTTTATGTATATTTCAATTCAATTCAATTATATGTTATTAAATGCACTATAATTTACATTAAGTTTATTTTTTTAATTGTATTTATTTTTTTAAATTCTATTTATCTGTTTTTTTGTTTAATTACTTTTATTAAAACACTTTTTATGGCTGTTTAAATAATAATAAAAAATATACACACAGTTTTTTTTTTTCTTTTTTTAGAGATTAAAGCCAAATCGCGTAGTATACAATCAATGACAAAACCAATGTCATAGAAAATTTAATTTAAAAAAAAAAAATATATATAAATGAATTTATTAGAGATGAAAATAAGCAAATATTTGACAAACAAAATTTGAATGTAGATATGTAGGTATATATTTATATACACAAATCGCATATGAATTATTAAAAATAATTTGTGCTAAATACTCTTAAAAGAAAAAAAAAAGTAGCAACAAAAGCACCACCAACACATAAAGTAAACTCTTATGTTAAAATACAGTGATGGAAATATGTTTAAGAGAACGTACTATACATATTTTAACAAGTAGAAAAGTTAAATTCGAATTGGCCGAATTCATGAATATCCTCCACAATGCCATAAAAAGGCATTATCACTTAAAAAAGTGATAGAAAATTTTCTAACGTGAATTTTTTTTTTTTTTGCAATTTTAATTAATAATATTTGATTTTGAATAAAAAAACTTTTTAACATGATAATGATTTTAGGCTGGTGTCTAATTTTAAAAAAGTTCCCAGCAAAACTTAGATTACCAAATAAGGTATAAAATAAGGTATAGGATCTCTTATTTTATACATTGCAGCATTGATGATTTTAACAGGCGATGAGACTCAAAGTAATGCATCCACATTATCACAAAGAATACCAGTAAGGTATAAAATAAGTCATAAATTTATAACGAAGAATACGAGTAAGGTGTAAAATATATGATATTTTATAGGTTACGCGAAATGAAATAATATAGCATACCAGAAGATAATATAGAAGGTGTTACGAGTAGTGAAAAAGTAATTTTGTATTAAATTTACTCACGTGATTGTAAGCGAGTGTAAGTAGATAAAATATGCTCGTGAGTGTGTGTCGTTAGAAACTTCCTGTCGTGAGCCCATCTCTAGTTTAAACTTATGCATTTTTTTATAAAATAATTATTTTTTATGTTATTGTAATGCATTATGCATCCAATTATAAATAAGACATTATTTCAAACTTTCAAATAATACATAATGTAACCAAATATAAGTCATCCATGATTTAATGTTTAGAAATAACAAATATGAAATACATTTTTTCCAATAATCACGCATTACGTAGCAAATTATTAGTAATGCATTATTTTTCACTTGAAAATAATACGTTGTGGAACAAATGTTTGGTAAGACATCATAAAATAATGCTACAAATAAGTTATATGCATTACCTGGTAATGTGTTATATAATCACTACCCATTACCAAAGTTTTGCTGGGTTGCAGTACGCCACCTCAGTTTGACTATATAAGTAGGCTGACCATACGTACTGATTTGATCAGTACATGTACTGATTTTTGATCACGTGTACTGATCAAAAGACGTTGTACTGAATTGTACTGATTTTTTGAAATATGTACTGATTGTACTGATTTTTGAACATTTTAACATAAAAAATTATTTTGTTTGAAAATTTTATACAAAAACTTGAATTTCTATAAAATAAGTCATCGGAATAGTTTTTTATAACTTAAGTATGACAAAGAGATAATTTGAGTTAAATCAATTCTAAAAAGTTCAGAGTTCGTGAATCAAGCGGTTCATTAACGAAAAATGCATCTGATCATGAGGTTATTTTGATCCTATAAATATGAAAAGTTTTATATGAAAAGACGCCCATAATCTTTGAGGTTTTATAAACGAAAAGTTCACGGGATGATGGATTTTTTATATTTTTAGAAAGATAATGTAATTGCATCAATTCAAATGATTCTGAGATGTTCGATGAAGTAATGTCTTTAAAATTTATTGGAAAAATCACTCAGAACATCAGCCGCTATTTAAAAAAAATGTGCTTTTTATCTGGGAAGTTTTATAAAAGTCAGAGTTATCAAAAATTATGGAATAAAGTCCTCAGAATTTGAGGGATTTTCTTAAACTCAAAACCTGTGGGTTTTTGTTTGTTATAATTTCTGCACTGAAACGATCAACATTCAAATGAAGTTGTTTGAAGTCAGTTAATTTTTTTTGCAAAATAACGACAACAGTTTAGGCAGTTGTTTTTATACTACTAATACTAATTGCCCCAAGTTTGTTAGTTTAACCGAATTTTTTTGAGTGTTGACAAAATTATCAGTGTTTTGCCACAGACTAATACAGACTCGACATAAGTGGCAGGTGTCAAAAAAGTTGTCCTTAACCATGTGGTTAATTTTTTCAACTTATTCTACGAATTAGGTTAGAAGAGAAAGCTTATATAACGCGCCATAAGAAAAAAAGATGCCAGATCGGTTTTTATTGTTTCACTCACTCCTAAGTCGTTGAAAGTGTTGCCATGTTAGCTTAAAATTTGCTAAAAACCGCTCTGTTTTCTCCTAAAATCGCTTAGTTTTTCCCCATTTTTTGTTTTAAAACTCTACTGTCGAGTCTGTATATAGTCTGTGGTTTTGCCATAGAAAGGAGTTTTAAGAGAGGTATTTCACGAAAATATAAACGTTAAAGCTTAAGCGTACTGATTTGAGTTCAGAAAAAAATGGTCACCCTATATATGGACTTTTGTCATTAACTTTTAACGCTTGTGATATTTTACTAATTTCGCAATAACATTTTTATTTGTAAACTAGGTGGTACCTGTGAATGTAGATATGTTAAGGGAACCATAATGAGTAATTCTGCAAAGGCACAGCGCAAATAGTCTCATTATCTCATGGTAAAGAACGTGCAAAGTTGAAATATGTAAAAAAATCGCTTGATACTCCCATGAAATTTTTCGTTCAAAGTTCCATATTGTTGGGTGCGTTAAAGCTATTGCTCCAAATTTAATACCGTTTAATCAGTAGACTTGGACAATTATTTGGTGTAGGTTCAGTGGATGTGCCATCAATAAGAAAAAAGTTACATGGACCTAAATCTTTGATACCAATTTTTTTCAATTTTAAATTTTTCGAGGTTTTTTGATTGTAGCTTTTGGTGCAAACTGTAATTTTAAAATTCAAATACACATGGTAAAAGCCCTTGTAAAAATGCACAATCTGAGACTGATTCGAGTGATGTGCTCGCAATGGTTACGAAGCTGCAGCTCTCCAAAGATGGGAAGAAAAAACGTGAATTTTTTAAAAAGTCTGTTTTTTGCGAGGCACACTCCCAGTTTTATTCCGAATGGTTCCGAATGCTTTGTGAACTTTATAATTTACCATTTCCCACTTGATTTAAAAACGCACCCAAAAAATATTCAATTGCAAAAATTTTATGAACTTTTTAAATTTTTTGCAAAATTTCGATATTTTAGTTTTGCATTATTTGACAGCCAAATGTGCATGGCTGAAAGTTGAACATGTAGAAACAATGGTATGTGCAAATATAATAAATCATGGAAAGCAACATTGATCAAAAGTTAATATTGGCGAATTCCGCGGTGTTTTTCAGTTTTCACTTTTTTGTAAGGCACATCCAGGCCGCTTATAGAAATTGGTCGGTGAAAGGCGCGTTTGGTAGTCTTTTTAATTCTCTATATTCAATTAATTCGCACCCGAAAAGTTTTAACGTTTAAGCGGTTTTTCGGTGGTTTTAAATTTTTGATACCTTTAAATTTAATGGTTATATAAAATCTTACATTACTTAAATAAAGTAGAAAAGAAATGTATTTTGATAGATTTTGACATTTCTTATTCAAATAATATTTCAAAATTAGTCCATTGATTTTTGCAGTCGCGAAAATCGCGAAAAATCGCTAAAATTTTTTATAACCTTGATAAAATTAGTAATAACGTTAAAATATTTCGTAATAACCTTAATATTAGCATTATTAATTATACTTTGAATAGTTTCAATATTCAGTGAAGGAAAACACTATAAAATCAGACATTTAATATTAAAAAAAAAAAATAAATTCAAAATTATTAAATTTTTTTTTAAAAAATGTTCCCTTTAAACCACTGCTGTTTCTTACCTATTAGAGATAAAATAATGGTGTTAACTAAGAATTTGTTGAGATTTTGTTAATGCATTTGGTAATATTTTTCTAAAAAAAAATAAAACCGCTGGAAACATTTTTATTTCCAAAATATTGGAAAATGTGCCGAAAAAAAATTGGTTAAATGCAAATATCTCGATATTTAGCAAAGATTTTATGCATGTTTGAATATGTATTTTAGCTCTGGGTAAGCATAATACAAAATGGTACGTTTGGTTAACTTCGGATAAAAAATGTAATTTTGGCAATTTTTTTAAAAATTTTAACTTCAAACCGCCATAGTTTTGGGTGCGATCGCTCAAATTAATGCACGCGGACGGATTTGAATTACTTATTTATAATGTTATTTACCTACAAAGTCTTATCAATGTGCCACGAAAAAAAAATCGCAATTTTTTTTTTCTTAAATATTAAAAGTTAATGACAATTGCTCATATAAGCTAACAATTAACAAAAAAGAAAACAAGAATTACTATTTTCATTTTCTTAAAACCAAAAATTTTAATAACTTTGGTTTGTAACTTGGATAATTCACCTCGTGGTGAATAAAACCGTTTTTCACCAGCTGGTGAATAAAAAGTAACATAATTATTTTTCAACAAAAAAAAATTTGTTTTTTCATCAAATTTTTTTTTCCCCATTAATTTTTTTTCCATCAAATTTTTTTTTCCAAAAATTTTTTTTTTCATCAAACTTTTTTTTCATCAAACTTTTTTTCATCATTTTTTTTTTATAAATTGTTTTTTATTTTTTTTATCAAAATTTTTGTTTTCATCAATTTTTTTTTTATCAATTTTTTTTTCATCAATTTTTTATTTATCAATTTTTTTATTATCAATTTTTTTCTCACCAAAAAAAAATTTTTTTTTCATCAATTTTTTTTACATCAAAAAATTTTTCTTTTTATCAAAAAAATTCATCAAAAACTTTTTTTTCATCAAAATATTTTTTCACCAAAAATTTTGGGTTCATTAAATTATTTTTAACATAATTTTGTTTTTCGTGAAAAAAAAAATCATTTTTTTACCAAAACTTCTTTTTCACCAAGTCTAAGCTTTACGCATAAAAATTTTCCATTTGTTTATCAAATGTACATAAAACAAGTGAGAGTGTTATATTTTTTGGTGCCGAATCTTTTATACTCTCCAAAATGTAAAAACACTTTTTTGCACTTATTTTTGCACTCACTTACGAAATGTACAGCTTTTTTGGTTTTTTAATGGGGTCCTTGACTGATATTTCAATTCGTTTTGCATGGAATAGCAAAGTAATATAACATTATTTTTTCTAAAAAAAACTTTGCTTTGGCAAGCACACCCAAATCTTCCGCAAAACATTATCATGATTTAATGTTTTGGGCAAGAGTACAAAATTCGCAGGCATTTTTTAGTCAATTTTGTAAAAAGAAAAAAATTACAAAACAATTTTGATTAGAAATATTTTATTTTGAATAAAAACATTTTTTAGTCAATTTTGTAAAAAAAAATATGACTAATTTTTTTTTTGAGTGTAATTTTTTTTAGTGTAAAAATATTTTTTAGTGACAGAAATGAGTTGTAAAATATTTTTGTGACTTAACAATGTTTTTGAAACATGTTTAACGGGTTTTAAACAAGTGAATTTAGGGTGAAACTAATCTGAAATTTACGGTTTTGCTTATAACTTTTGAACCACTGGAACGATTTGGCTGAAATTCAATACGAACCAGGCCAGAGGAATGACAAATATATATACCAAGCTTCAGCATCTTCAGAATTTCGAAAGTTAGCGTGTTTTTTATCTCGTGAATTCACGAAAAACCGTTGCCGAAATTCAGTCTTTCGCTCATAACTTTTGAACCACTGCACCGATTTCGCTGTATTGCAATACCAACCTGACCAGGTAAGTGCCCAACATATATGCCAAACTTCAGGAGGCTCCGTAAAGTCTTTCAAAAGTAAGATTGTTTTCAACAGACAGACGGACGGACATCGCTAGATCGTCTTAAACTCGATCGAGGATCATGAATATGAGGCATTCCACACCAAATGTCCAGCGAAAATAAACACATGTACCGTAAACTTCTGAATAGGTTGTATGGATAGCCCTATATGGAACTTAGAAAATTGCGTTTTTGGTTTTTCAATTTTACAAAAAACTGGGCTTAGGAGGCGTGGTCAAATATTGGAAAAATGGTCAAATTTGTGGCGAGTTGCCTTGATTAAATATTTATCACATTAAAACGGAATGCACCACAATCTTAAAAATTTAAAATGCTTATAAAGTTTTGTATGGGCTATCGATTAAATTTTTTTTTTGGAAAATTTTCAGAACCCGTTCTGAAATTTTCCATTTTTTAAAAAAGTCAATTTATCAAAAATCCGGCCACTTTTTTTTATTTTAAAGTTTAGATATTTGTCCATCCACACAAAAAAATTCAGAAAAACATTTTTCGTTTTTTTCGAGAAAATCGCATTTGAATTTTAAATTTCATAACAATTTTGTAATTTGCATGTTTTTCTTGTATTAACGTTGCGAATAAGTAATATTCATGCAATTAATAATAACACTGTAAGTAGGTGAAAATGACACACCAAAACGCCGAGACACGTCAACCTATTTTTGGGTCGTAGAATCCAGTGGTGTACCCCGTTTTGAAAAGTTAGCTCAAAATCCCGAGATATTTCGATTTTAAATTTGTAGTAGATTTAAGGCGATTTTTCATTTTTTTTGAATGAAAAAACTTAAAAAACTTGTTAACAACTTGTTATTTGTCAAAATGTATATCTAGAAATAATGGACGTCCATTATCAAGCGGACTTGGAACAATACTTGCTCTTATTTTGATGAATTTTATAATTTTTTTTTTTGATTTATTCAATTTTTACTCTACATTTGCAAATTTAAAATCGAAATATCTTGTTATTTTGAGCTAACTTTTTAAAACGGAGTATACCACTGGATTCTATGACCTAAAAATAAGTTGGGTGTCTCGGCGTTTTTGTGTGTCATTTCAAAAGTTTAAATTTTACTTACAGTGTAATCATTCGCAACGATAATACAAGAAAATACAAGCAAATTACAAAATTGTTATGAAATTTAAAATTCAAATGCGATTTTCTCGAAAAAAACGAAAAATGTTTTTCTGATTTTTTTTTTGTGTGGATGGACAAACATCTAAACTTAAAAAAAAAATTGAAAAAAAAGAAAAAAAAGTGGCCGGATTTTTGATAAATTGACTTTTTTAAAAAATGGAAAATTTCAGAACGGGTTCTGAAAATTTTTCAAAGAAAAAAATTTTATTCGATAGCCCATACAGAACTATATAAGAATGTTAATTTTTGAGATTGTGGTGCATTCCGTTTTAATGTGATAAATATTTAATCAAGGCAACTCGCCACAAATTTTACCATTTTTCCAATATTTGAGCACGCCTTCTGAACCCAGTTTTGGAAAATTAGAAAAACCAAAAACGCAATTTTCTTAGTTCCATATAGGGCTATCCAAACAACCTATTCAGAAATTTACAGGACACATGTTTTTCTGTAGCGGGACATTTGGTGTGGAATGTCTCATATATATGGGGCATTACAGGCCAAATCACTCACTTTTACCTTTCGATTAATTTTTTTTTTTTGGATATGTTTTAGTACGTATTAAATGCAAATTTCTCTCAAATTTTCAGATCACATCTCGAATTCTGGCTTAAAAGTTGCGGAATTTAGAGTAGAATTTTAAGACTTTTTAAAAAAAAAATCAAGGGTTTCGGTCTTTTTCAAAAAGTCGATTTTAATTTTTAAAGTTAAAAAATAAGTGATAATTACTTCGAATAATTTTTTCATAGTAGTATTTTTTTCTAAAACAGCATTTAAATACCAACAAAACGTTGTCCAACTTTTTTTAAGATATCTTTATTTTTTAATGGTCAAAATTAATTGAAAATTTTTAGTTTTTTTGAAAAAATCGCCATTTTGAAAAATTGATTACTCAACACCATCTTGAAATAAAAGGCTGAAAATTTGTGTCCAAGTTGCATTTAATAAGTACTAAAAAATTTTGCGGGCCACTGTTATATATTATTACTTTGCTTCCAAAAATTAGGACTTGATTTTATATAAAATTGACCTCCTGACTCGAAAACTGTAATCCAAATTTTTGGATTGTTCCGTTTTGGAGATATTCGCGTGAAAAAATTTTCAAACGCGAAAGGACAAAAATGACCCAATAAAACGGGAGCTAGAGGGTTAATTTGGTCGAAAAAAATAATCATCATAAAATTTTATAAAACACATCAGAACATCACTTTTAGCTCAGAAGTATATTTGCACTGTTTTTTGTCGATATATTTTAACACTGCTTTGGCAAAAAAAATAACAAACATTGATTATTTATACTTAACCCTTTTTAAGCATTTTGCGCATGTGGCACAAACTTTGAACATTAGACAACCCCTAGTGAAATTTTATGAGGAAAATATTTGAGAACATTTTAACCCTCTAAATTGACGTTTTATTAGACTTCTGTGTTTAGCTTTTAAAAAAGGACTAAAATGCCCCCTTAAAATGGCAGTTATAGGGTTAAAATGTTCTAAGAAAAGAACCGCCATACAATTTCAATGAAGACATCAAATCATATTTTGAAGCTCAGATGAGTTTTTGTTATAGTATTTTTGACGTTTCCCAAACGCCTTTGATAAAAAAACCAAAACTTCAGTGGGCTATAAAAAAGAAATCCGAACTGACTTTGCAAAACCCTTTGGTGATTTTGTCCATTTGATGGTCTACTTTCATATGGCGTTGAAGGCATTGAGGCTCAAAGCGATGACCCAAAATTTGTTGCACAGTGTAATAAGTTTATCCAACTGTGCTAGAAAAAATTGAATGGCCGATTTGGATTCAGGAGATAAAAATCTATAAGAATCAGTTGGATATTTCACTAGGAGGTTTTTGTTGTCGAACAGTGTAATTATTTAGCAATAACTTGAAACCAGGATTAGCTAGGATTTTCGCGTTAACGATTTTTAAAGTTTATAATAAAGAGGAGTGAAACGGCATTAGCCGATTTTGCCACAATTTTAACACAAGAGTAAAAACAGCTCAATTCAACCGAAAAAAGTAACATTTTTGACCTTACCCCTTTGGACTTCTGGTAATTTTTCTTCCCGAGATATGGGGTCTTGAAAATTGGGAAAATCGTATGTATCTAAAAAAAGTGTTCTGACATAAATAATTATATCTCAATAAGTAATAACGATACAGATCTCGTTCATGTTTCAAATAATAGTTAATGAGATAGGATTTAAAATTGCGTTCATAAAGATTTTCTTCTGAAAAAGGTGAAAGGTCATTGTTTTAATCTTAAATTTTGGAGAGAGATATCTCAAAAACCGATATTTTTAAAATTTTGAAAAAAATATATGTTGTTAAGGATCACCTAAACTACTTAAATTTTAATTTTTAGAATGGAGACTTCATTGGAACTTTTAATATTAATAGAAACATAGCGAAAAGTAAGAAAAAGCGGTGTATTTTCCTTTAGAAAAAAAAAATATTTTTGTTTCTTTGGGACCCTGGTACCAAAGTTCACTTTACTAAATTTCTTTGACGTGCTGAGTCCAAATATGACCTTTGAACTGGCCAATCGCTATTAATTTTCAAGATATCTGCACCTAAATGGTCAAGAACACAGCAATAGCATTTTAGCGATTTTCACACATTTATGTGCAGATATCTCGAAAACTAATAGCGATAGGCCAGTTCAAATGTCATATTTGGACTCAGCACGTCAAAAACATTCAGAAAAGTGAACTTTAGTTCACTTAGAATCTCAAGGACAAAAAAATTATATTAATATTAAAAGTTCCAATAAAGTCTCCATTCTAAAAATTAAAATTTAAGTAGTTTAGGTGATCCTTAATAACATATATTTTTTTCAAAATTTTTAAAATATCGTTTTTTGAGATATAGCTCTCCAAAATTTAAGGTTAACACAATGACCTTTTCCGAAGCAATTTCAGATGCTTAGGCGTCAGAACGTTCTAAAGCTTAAAACGGCGTCATGAAATTGCCCGGAAAATGCGTGTTTAAAAGGACATCCAGCGACTCTCCACTGGAGGAAGACTACACTCCATTAGGATCTTTCAATTATCCCATGGTGCAAGAAGTAGCCAGAACTTTGTGAAGCCTGGAAACGTCTTCTATGTTTCCACAGAAGTTTTTCCAAAAATGACATTTGGCAATTTTTATCATCTTCTTATAACTCTTAATTTGCAGCCTGTATGCAGACCAGTCCTAGACCGCTCTTAAAGATTTAGCCTATTTAAAGAGCTTTTCTGCAGGAAAGTTCATTTGACTACCAAGGTGGCTTTTTTTGCGCCTAGGCTTTGCAGAAAGGCAAGACACATCCAGGGACTTATTACAAATATTTGTTATATGGTCAACCAGATAGTCAATTTCCGCCTAACTATGCGGTTCAGATATAGGTACTTCATCCAAAAGCAAAGAAAAAGACTCCCTATATTTCACACAGTTTGTTCTCTTCAGATTTCTAGAGCCTGCCTCAGCCGGGTCACGCTTCCTGAGTAAAAACTCAATGTAGCGATGATTTGAGAAAGAATGTTCTTTCAAAACTCTCCAGTCATTAATTCTATCATACAATGTATCTGATACAAGTGTTACGTCAAGAAACTCTTGCCGTGCTTCAGACTCCCAATTATACCGCTAACCTTTTCCGGGGGTATTGGCCCCGGATTAGGAAAATACACAATGGCGAGCCAAATAGACTTCGCATTAAGCTCTAAGCTAGCCGTTGTAACATCCACAGACGAATATAGCTTATAAATTGTTTTTTGTTGCATTTCGGCCCATACCTTCAAAGCTTAGCCAGATATGTAAAACTGCTTTTAAACTTAGTTCCATCACTGTATTGGGTGGACTTTAAAAATATTTTTTCACTTTCAATACGACAACATGAAACAAATATGGACTACAAAAAAAAAATATTGAGATTTTCAAGAAAATTAAAAAAAAAAAAAATATTTCCACCCGGCACACGTACGTTTTTAGTGACAATTTTTCTTTATTTGTTAGTTGAGTTTATCTTTGATTTGTTTATTTTTCTTGTAAAGAATTTTAAAATGTTTTTTTAAGCGAAATTATTTTTAAAAAATGTTGTTTTTATTGTAAAGAAAAACTAAAAAAAAAACTCGTTAAAATTGTTGACAATTTATTTAATAATTTGTTAAATAATTTTGCGCTTCCGTTACGTTCATCGTTCACCGTATCCCGTACAACCGCACAGTAGTTGTTTGCATTCGATTTTAATTACCACAAGCAACTACTTTTGTTTTCGTCTGTCGGTCGGTAGTTTGTTGTTGTTTATTAATGTTTACAAATGTACAACAACAACCTGTACAATGTATGTGTCTTCAAGTATTAGAGTGGTCTGAAACAAATCGATGTGAAAAATTTTTAATCAGTTTATGTCAGGCAGGAAAGTGACTTGTGTAAATGATAATGTATTAATTTATATTTTTATTCCTCATCTATTGCATTTAAATTTAGTGCATCTTAACAATCAAGGCAGCACTAACTACTCTATCTTAACAAATACCGTAAATAGTCCAACCTCATTTTTGAGGTTGTTCCACCAACCGGTCTTTCGATTGTTACAACTACATTAGATCGTCACAACCGTTTTGCGGTTGCCCTAACCGTATTAAGGTTGTGACATCCGCATAACCGTTTAAGACAACCTCAAAATTGAGGTTTGAATATTTACGGTTGTGACAACCGGAGTGCATTTGTGTATGGTTTGTTGGGTAGATTTCACTTACTAATTATATGCGAGGGCGGATAAATAATTCCGTGACTTTTCGAGCTTTCCTCGTAGTTATATGAAATGCAACAGTGCTCCCATAAAGTACTATCTGTTAATAGACTACTGTCAAATTTTGAGCAAGTTCCGTCATTTACTTTGCGTTTAACCCATTTTGGACCAAGATTCAATTTTATTTTTCTTTTTTGGAAAAAGGTACTTTTTTAAGGTAATTTGCACCCGCTGATCTCAAAAATCCTGTCAAAAAAATTTTTCAATGTGCCATTTTCCCAGAAAAGCCTGCATTCCAACTTTTTATGCAATTTTAATATTTGGATTTATTTGCTATTTTATTAATTTATTTCATTATTTTCAACGTAAATAGTTTCAAAATAATTCAAATTATGGGAATTTGATAATAAATTAAATCTAGAAAAATTTTAAATTAGTCAAAAAAATTAAAAGCCGAAAATCGAAAAATGCAAAATTTTCGTTTTTGCTTGAAAAAATGTCTGTGCTGATTTGCATTGTATTTAATGGGCATATAAATTGCGGTGGTCAAGCGGGTATATTTTTTTTTTAATTGCAGAAAGATGAGACTTAACATTTATAACCACATTTACCCGAAATTCCAGCTCTTTCATACATAAATATTTTTTTGAAAAAGGTGTTCTCTACTGTTCGAAAAATCGAACAGAGGATCAAAATGGGTTAACAGCTGTTCAAAACATACACATACAATCAGTTGGGTTTAAGAAAGCTATGGGTGCCGCGTTTGCTCTTACTTGCCCATAAACGTACACTTCAAATAATAATTCTGTAAAATACTCTGTTAAATGACTGTAATCTCAATTCAACAGAAATTTGACATAGTTTTCTGTCAAAATACAGATTTAAAGAAAATACTTTGTATTTTGTTGTGACAAAAAAAGCAAAGTTTCCTCTGTTATATTACTTTTTACTTTGTAATCTTAATTTTACAGATAGTTAACAGAGTTTTCTGCTAAAATACAGATTTATGCAAAATACTTCGTATTTTTTTATAACCAAAAAAGTTTTCTGTTTTGAGTAGTTTTTGTTTTTGTTACCAAACATCAAAATTTTATCTGTATATTTTTTTTTTTTTTTTTTGAGAAAAAGTTAAAAAAGTAGCAAAAAAAGTTATCAAAAAAAATCTTTTCAGAAATCTTATAAAAATTTTACAAAATAACATGCATTTAACTAAACTCTGTAAATTTACAGAGTTTTTTCTGTAAAATTTATTTTACACCAAATACATTTTAAAATATATGTAAATTTACATAGTTTTCTTTGCTAAATGGGGGTTAATTTAACCAATATTTTACTAGAAACTCTGTAAATTAACAGTTTTTTTTTTGTCCAAATCATTTTACAGAGTTTTAAAGTAAAATTATTGAGTTTTCTCTGTCAAAGAGCTTTCATATTTAACCAATATTTTAACAGTTTTTTTTGTCAAAATCATTTTACAGAGTTTTTTAGTTAAATTACAAAGAAATGTTGTTAGCTGGAAAAGTATGGTGTACTCTGTTAAATTAGCAGAGTTTTTCTGTAATTTAACAGAGTTATTATTTTGAGTGTCATTGTTTAAACGTAATCGTGTGATTATTTAGAGTTGTTGTAACTATGGATGAAACAGGGATGCATTACAATACTTCGGAGACCAAGCAGCAGTCTAAACAATGGGTTTCTTCGGGTGAACCGGCTCCGAAGTAGGCCAAGGTAAGTTTGTCGGCCAATAAAGTGATGGTTTTTTGGGATACACGCGGGATAATCCACATCGATTACCTTCATAAGGAGAAATCAATAAACGGCGAATATTATGCCAACTTATTGGACAATTTAACGAGGATTAAAAAAAACGACCCCACACTCAAAAAAATACGTTAGTAGATTTACTAATTTTTTTTTGCTAACGCTAGTTAGCTAACTTTTAGCAAATTTTTAGTTGAGATTAGCATGTTAGCAAAAAATTCTTGTAAACTTCATTTAGCACATTAGCAATTTTAAACAAACTTTGAACTAATTTCTTTTGCTAAATTTGAAATTGAGTTGACAACATTTTTACAAGATTTTTTGCTAATATTAGCAAAAATAAATGGTAAATTTTTTTTTATTTTCAGAAAACTTAAAATGGCGCTATCTCGGAAACTAAGCCAGATAGAGCAAAATGGAGGGCATTTTTGGTTCTTAGAATCCCCATACTTTCGCGGGTCCTCTTCACATGTGTGGACCCTAATGGGACCGAACTTTGGATCCAAAAAAGTTAGCATTCCCGAAAATTTTAAAATGCTCATATAAATAAATATTGCCGACACAACAAAAAGTCCAAAAGCATTTTTGTAGCTCTCAACACGTAGAACAAGACCGCAAAATATTCAAAAGCTCTCCGAGTAATATTTTTAAAGTTATCGAGTTTTGTAATTCTCAAAACCCCGGTGGTCCCCTAAAATCACGTATCTCAAAAACTAAGCAAGGTAGAGCGAAACGGACACCAATTTTGGATCAAAAACTATTACAATTTTTAAGGACCCCAATTAGGTCTAGGCCCATCGGGGTCTGGACCTATCGGGTCCGAACCCAATGGGGTCCTCAAATGTGTATGAACTAAGCTGAAATAAAAAAAATTTCAGTTAACTAATTTTTAGCAAAACGTTTTTGCTAACTTTACCAAAAAAATTGTGGGTTCAAAATCAGCAAATTTTCTTGTAGGTTTACAAGCTTTTTTTGCTAACTTTACAGTTTTTTTTTTTTTTGAGTGCATATGGCCAATAAAAAAAAGTTATTTTTCATCAAGATAATGCACACGTGTGCCGTCTCAATGGCAAAATTCCATGAATTGGGCTATGAATTGGTACCTCATCCGCGTTATTCTCCGTATTTTGCGCCCAGTGATATTCCTATTTCCAAACCTAAAGAAATGGCTCGGTGAAAAGAGATTTAGCTCCAACGATGAAATTATTGATCAAACAAATGCCTATTTTATGGACCTCGAAAAATCCTATTCTTTGAAAGGGATACAAAAATTGGAGAAACGTTGTACTCGTATGACTTTGTGCTGAAATACCCACCTTTAAGTGTTCCCATCGACTAAGAATCACATTTTAACTTGTTTTATTCACAAAGAGGATTACGATAGAGAGGGTTGATCTTATCAAAAATCACCTGGAATCACCCTGGAACTAAAAACCGACTATCAATTGGTTAATGTTTGGAGTTGGGACCCATTTCCCGGAAAACACTACTACAAAGTATCGATCTTAACCAACTATAACATTTTTACTTGTTTTTGAAAGTTTTTAAGTAATTTTAAAAGTTCTAAAGAAAGTTTTCGAGATATCGCAGCACGATTTATTTTTATATCCTCCACTTACACAGAAAAAATTTGAAATGAATTTCAATCAACAAAAACGCGGATTCAATAAATTTTTTGATTGAAATTCCTCCAATTAAAAAAATTGTTATACCAATCATCAAATTGTAGGTGATTGAATTTCTTTTCAATCAAACATTTTTTTGATATTGATCAAAAATTTGATAAATTTTTTGTTTAAAGTTAATCAAAATAATGATTGATTTAACAAATGTATTGTAAGCTTATGACAAAATTATCAAAAAATTCATCTTTTATGCTTTCCAATATGTTGCCAACAATAAAAAAAAAAGTAAAGCCCGATTATTTTGTATATTTTTGAATTAATCTATTCAAATAAATTAAAGCGAAAAAAAAATCTGGTATGTTGAAAATTTGTAACAAAAAATAGCAAACATTTTAATCAAAACATTGATTGACTCATTTAAATTTTGTTGATCAATACATTTAATTGAAAATTTTTAGCCAATAATTTTTTGTGTGTACAATTAGTGACAGAGGGTATATATAAGCTTGTCATTCCGTTTGTAACTCATCGAAATACCGGTCTATGACCCTTATAGGGTCTGCCTGTTGAAATGCCGATCACGGCCAAAATATTACTCAGATGTGACTGAAACTTAACATGTTTTTTTGTTGTTGTCCCGAGCAGTTTGGTATTGCATTTGAGCAAAATCAGTTCAGCGGTTCAAAAGTTATGAACGAAAATGTAAGAACACCTCTAAAATTTTGGTACATTCAACATAACCTAAAAATACAAAATGCTTTAATTCGGCTGCTGGTTGACATTTGTGAACATAATTCAATGCCTAATGGAATTTAAACGAGAACAAACTTATATTTTACAAAAAAAATAAACAAAAATTTTTCACAAAAAAAAATTTTTTCGGCGGAATTTTTTTTCAAAAAATATTTTTTTTTTGGCAAATAATCTTGTTTTCCTTGTGGAGGGTATCAATACATTCGACAAGGCAGAATTTAACTTGTTTATCTAACAAATTGGGTTTCCCATAATAAAAAATTATAAGTCCACTCTAATGTACTACACTCGCAGTACTAACTAAATTCGCATTGCTTTGATTAAAGAGACGACGAGCGTATACGAGTTAAGTTATGATGCTTGTTAACGTTAACATTATTATAGTAGAGTTGTCAACTAATAGTTTATTAGGCTTTGCCTAAAATACTAGAGATGGGATCGTAAGTGACTTTTTAATCACCCCACGGAAAATTTTTTTTATCACGTACGAATTTTTTTTGCTCACGCTCATGCACGCTAACGTGAATAGCGTGAAAATAAAAGGGCTTTTTTTTTTAAATCACGAAAAATTCACGCAAGAATTTTACTCACCCATGATCACGCATAAACTATTTTGTTTACTCACGTGAGTATAAAAAAATCTCACGATTTACATGAATGGAGCGCATCTCTATAAAACACCAAAGAGAACAAGCACGGAACGGTTGACAGAGTCAGCTCTGTGAGAGAAAATATGCCCAACACAATGACGATGGACGGCAACGACAAAACTTTTACTTGTTCAGTGGGCTAAGTTTTAATAAAGAGCATAAAAAATATAAAAACTAAAAAAAAAAATTTAAAAATTATATTTTTGATTTGATGTTTACGACCAGCATATTTGGAATTTTTTACGAGACACATTTCTAATGTAAGAAACTGATTTTTCTGTCCTTGTTTAAAAATATTAGTTTGGTAGCCCCCTTTTTTTAATTTAAAACATAGCGAATAATTTTCTATTTATCTCCAAAAGTATAAAAAAATTGATGAGAAAATTGACTTTAATAATTATAAAAAAAAAGCAACAGAAAATGTAAAATTAAATATATTAGTGGCAGCACTAGTAATAATTTAAGTGAATGAGTATGTACATTAGGGTGGATATAGTTTACATAGAATGTCGTTTAACCTAGTATCACAAAATATAAAAATAAATACCACCCGTCTGTACAATTTTGGAACGAAAACTTAAAACACATACGCATCAACACTCATTTGCCATTAAAATAGACAAAAAAAAACACAGTCAGTCACATCGTCTTTCTCTCTCAACAAATTATAAACTTTTAGGAAAATCTAAAAACAAACAAAAAAACATTAATAGGATTTAAAGGTGCGTTTACACGAGTCAATTTTAATTTTTTTAAAGTTTATAATCACAGCATTTGAAAATAATATAAAATTTCTAAGCCGCCCTTTGTGCCGTGCTGGTATCGGCTGATATACAAGAATCTATACAATACTTTACTATAAAAAGGTGTATTTTACTCTGGCACACTATACGCTATGGTGTAAACGCACCTTTATAGCGACTGACTGGCTGATTCATAGACGTACATATGATGTGTAAAAAAAATAATAATACTAAGTAAAAACATTATTACCAAGTGCTTTAAAAGCTTTAACACAGTAAGAAATAGATGGCACAAGTATTTAATAGACTAAAAAATTCGTAATTTTACATCACTGTCGTTTTCTATTAAAAATCTCGAATTTATACTTGTAAATGGTAATTTGAAATATTATATTGGTAGCTGTTGCAAAACAGACATCGTTAAAGTGGAACCTACGCATATTTATAGTCTTACCTGTGGATTTTGCAATTATGGTGGGATTATAAAAATTAAATTTACACTATTCAACAATAAAATATAATTAAATAAAATAAAACGTTATCAAAAAATTTTTAAAATAGGTTGAATCGGTTGAACGGTTATCGAAATATCGCTATTTGAAAGATATATTTTTTTTAAATCTCAAAATTTTGTCTCCTTCAAGCTTTTATAGAGTTTGAGATAATTTGAGCCAAGTCCGATTATATAAAACCGAGGCGCCCTTTATCAAAGTTTTGGTTTTTTGAAAATGTTCGCTAAAAAATCTAAACTTTAAAGGGTGTCATGGTTTAAAATGGTCTGATTTGTCTCATATCAAGTTTAAATGAAACTTTGTCTCAAACTATATAAAATCGTCAATGGAAAAAAAATTTGAGATTTTTTTTTTAATTTCTTGAATGTAGGAAAAAACCGCCATATTTGTAAATTTTTTTTAAAAATTTTAAAACCGCTCGATCGATTTCTGAAATCGTTTGATATTCGTATTCAGCCAGCTAGGGGCCCCTGTAGGCTAGTTGGTAGCGTGCTTACCTTTGAACGTGGGGGTCGTGGGTTCGATTCCCACCAGAACCCTTGGTTTTTTTCGCTACAACGAGACGACGGTCATTGTTACCAGTTCTCGGTTAGGTTGAAATTATTAAAAATGAGTTGTAAATAAATAGAAAGAATAAATAAAAAATAATTGATCATGTGATCAAAACTATTATAAAATATTTAAAATAAAATATTTCCTCAGCCTGCTAGAATTAATAAAAAATAATGTATCGGGAAAGGTTTTTCATATTTTTAATTTTTCAACAATCAAAAATTTTGGTGGAAATTTCCCAAAAATCCAAAATTTTAAACGAAGCGCGCCACAGGTTAAATAGATCGGATTTGGTTTGAATGAAAAATTCTCTCAAGCTCTATGAAAGAAACGGATAGGGATAGACATTTTGAGATGTAATTTTTTTAATTTATGAACGTTGGAAAAAACCGTAATTTTTGCTAGTGTCCGATCAGAATTTGGTGTTTGATCAGAATTTGGTATTTGGAAGTAATTTGAAAAAAAAATTCTGATATGGTATGATTGTTGAGGCGATGGAAGACGATCCTGAATTTCAAATTCAATAATGTTTGGTAACCGTTTTTTTTTTTCAATTTGGCCGAACGTTCGGTTACCCAACATCTAAATTGATGTTTAACTTCGTCCTCGCCGTTAAATGTGAAATTCATAAGAAAAATTTGTCTAAAATGCTTGCAAATACCGATTTCAGGCCAATGCCGTTTTTAGGCGGAACTATTCGGTCGGGCACTAATTTTTTCTAAATTTCAAATATCACACACAAAAAAAACTTTGTCAAATTACTAGGAAAAGTCTCGTAATCCCATTTTACCAATATTTGACAGTTTCCTTGTTTTTTAACAAATCCAAATTTACATTTTTTTTTGTAATTTTACAATTTCTTTTTGTAATTTTACAAATTTCCAAGATAATTTTACAAACAAAATCTAGTAAATTCACGAGAATTCCTTGTAATTTTAATTGCGACAAAAAACTGTAAATTTACAATTTTATTGGTAAAAAGCTTGTAAAATTACAAAATTATTGGTAACAAGCTTGTAAAATTACTAGGAATTCTCGTAAAATAGGAGGTAGCAAAAAATCTAGTAAAATTACGAAACCTCTTTATTTTTTGGTAAAAACCTCGTAAAATTACAAAATTATTGGTAAAAAACTTGTAAAATTACTAGGAATTTTTGTTAAATAAAAGGTAGCAAACAAAAAAAGTTACAAGTTTTTCTTGCAATTTTATAAGGTTTTTTTTTTTTTTTTGAGTGTAATATCGCAAAATCGTTCGACCAATTTAAATGTTTTTTTTATATTCGTGTTCAGCGCATCAAAATTATTAAATATGATAAGTTTTTATACCCTACACCACTCTGTGGTACAGGTTTTAATGAGTTTGTGCTGATGTTTGTAACTACCCGAAATATTGATCCTAGACCCCCTCTCAAGTAAAATTAGTAGATTTTGTAAATTTCTGCGCGCGATACAGATCGCACTTATAAACCGATTTGGCTGGAATTTGTTTAAAAATGCATTCTTCTGATTTGTTGCACTTAAGAAATACAAGTTTATCATTATTTTAAAAAAAATATAACACGCCCATAAAAGGGGGGCGGACCGAAAGAAATTAAATTTTCTAATTCTCTGGGTCGAAATGCAGGACTTTGAACTTCTTGTAGCATAAAAATGTTGCATTTGTTAAACAAAAACACAAAAACTCATGCAAAAATATGTTATTTTTCAGAGGTTGGTTTAGTTCTTCAAGGGGGAACTTTATTCCCCCTGGTTCGATTTTGTTCATTTACGAACTTAAACTGCCTAGGAACATAAGACATATTCGTGCTAAATGTCGGGAGTCTAGCTCTTTTATTGTGGACTGCATTGTGTTGACTACAGACGGACAGACGGACGGACAGACGGACGGACGGACAGACGGACGGACATCGCTAGAATGTCTTAGAATCGATGACTGATCATAAATATATATACTTTATGGGGTACTAGACCGATATTTTGATGCGTTACACACGGAATGACAAAGTGAGTAAACCCCCATACTAGTGCCTACGGTCAGTAGTAGTACCGGGAATACCGGTATTCCCGGTTGTCGGTATTCCCGGGAAATGGTACCGGTTTCCCGGTTCTTTAGTTATTCCCCGTATTCCCGGGAATACCGGTATCCCCGGTTCCGACGGTATTCCCGGTACTACCGGTATGTATATTTTGTACAATTAAAATTTTTTCTTCGCTTTTACTAAAAAAAGATGCAAAACATGAATTTAAGAAAAAAATATTTACATGATTTTAAATAATTTTACAAACACAACTCAATATTTCTGAAATACTGATTAAATGGTGTAATTATATTATGTAATAGTATTGTATTTTTTGTATTTTGGTATCAGATTAAAGGTATTTAAAATACCTATCAACGTGCCAAAGTTAATATTTTTCGACTTAATAACAAAAATGTCCTAAAATTTTGGTATTTTACTCAATATGACGAAAATTTGTGCAAGAAGATAGGTTTTCCAAAGACTTTTCATTTGGTACGTAACATGACTAGGTTTCTTTGCATAAAATAGTAGATAAACGCAAAAAACTGAAAACTTACCGTTTCTTCCCCCCCCCCTCATTTACACCACCTAAATATGAATTTGGGCCGCTAAAAAAAAAATACGCGTCCCTTTATTTTTTCTGCTCTATACAATATATTTAATTCCATAAAGATCGGCGGGTGACACTAGGGAGACTTCCCTTGTTAGTCCCATATAAAATTTTTTCCCTATAGTCTGTTAAAAAGCAAAAAATTGCCAATTCCACTAAAAATAGGTTTGTGCGTGTTTTCTACACTAATTAAAGGTCTAACCAAAGATAGATCCAATCGGTCCATGTTTGGACTTGGAACCCATTTTCCGGAAAACGCTGATGTAGGGTTTCATATGGTAGGTCTTGACCGACTATAACTTTCTTACTTGTGTTTTTCTTTTAATTTTCCAAAATCCTAAACTTTGATCACCGGGCGCCACGGGTTAATTTAGTCAGACGGTCCTCAAATTTGTAGCACATAAGTTTTAGGCCAAGGAGAATACAAATTTGTCCTGACGTTCAAAACCCGTTAGAAAAATTATAAATTTGGCTAAACTTTAAATTTTGATACATATTTTGTTAAATTTCGTAATTTTAATATTTATTTTATAAAATAAGTGTGAGTCAACGTGAGTGTGAGTACAGCTTGTGTGAGTGCACGTGAGTGTAAGTTGTCTTTAATTTCTCTCAAAATTGCGTGATAGAGTTTGCGTGATTGGAAAATTCATGTGAGCGTGAATGAGTATGAGTCAAAAAACATTCACGTGCCTATCTCTAGTCCAGACATTTTAAAGTCAATACGGAACATATTTTTCTATACGAAACTTTTCAAAAAAAAATTAAAAAATTTGAGAATTTTTCTATGCGAAATATGGTTTAAAATCTGAAATTTTATTGTAGAAAAAATATTTCATAATCTAAGTTTGTAGTAAACTTTTAATAATATTTTCAATTTTATTTTTTGTATTATTTTTAATTTATTTATTACTTTTTAGTCATATGTTCGATATTTACATACACATTTATTACACAAGTAGATTGCTCGTTTGATGTCGTGTTCTTTTGTCATTTTATTTGACATTTCAAAAGTATGAGTAAGTAATGTTAATTTTATGAATATGTTAATAGAGCTCCATTACACTTGTGTTGTAAATAAAAAAGTTTATAATTTTAACCCTTTAATAGACACTGTAGCCAAAACAAAAAAAAAAGTAATACGGCGGCATATATTATTTGATCCAAAAATATATGATTATATCTTATTACATCAAATTCGATATAATTAGATCCCAAAAATGAATCGGTAATTATTATATAATTTGATATTTAAAAAAAATATATCTAATAAGATATAATAATATTCAATATGAAATTTACCGCTCCATTTTTGGGATACGATTTGATCTAATCTTATCAAATTTAATTCTAAATGATACAATTATATTTGTTTGGATTCATTAAATTATATATAATTATATTAAAAAATTTATGATTATATCAAATTTAATGCAATCTTATATGAGTTAATATGGTCCCGTATGCGTTAAGATGTACTTATCAATATGTGCTTTAAAGGGTTAATTTTAAAGACATAATATTGCTAATAATAACGCCTACAAACAATATAATGTTTGAGATACGCATGTTTGTTTTATTAATTTTAAGGTTAAATGAAAATGGGATAAACAAATATAATCAAATGATGTAAATTGCTTTAGCTTCAAGTTGATTTTATTTGTTGATAGAATTACATGAAGTGATTATTTTTTATTTAAATTAGCGATAGTAAATTAAAACGTTTGTTCCTTTTTCAAAAATTATACACAGAAGTCTAATAAAGTCGTAAACGAATTATTTGATACTCCTCGAGTAAAAAAGTTTTTTTTATATAATTATATATAATTTGATAAAATTATATATACAAGTTAATTTTTTCAAAAATTTTATAAAATTATATATAATTTGATAAAATCACATATAAATTGATAAAATCATATATAATTTGATAAAATCTATAATAATATTATATATAATTATAACCAGGATTTGGTGGAAATAATTTTATAAAATTAAATTAAATTATATCTAATTTGATAAAATTTTATCAAATTGTATATAATTTAATCTAATTTATACAATCCCGAGTAAAAAAAAAACTTTTAAGATCTAATTTGATCTCAAAATTGGCTGTATCAAGTTGGATCAAATACTGATCTAATTGTATTATTTAAGATACACAAATATAAAAAATGATATAATTAGATCCGAATTTTGGTCACATCCAATTAAATCCAGTTGATCTTATTTTATATAAATTAATATAGATTTATATAATTACATAAAGTCAGATATATTTATATATAACCTCAGATAAGAAAATGGAGCCGCAATAAATCTTAGATAAAATTAGATCTGCACATTTAAAAAGTCATATATAATTTCATATGATTGTATCAAATTATATATCATTATATCAAAACTTTTTTACTAGGGATTTTTTGAATAAATTAACCTGTATATATAATTTTTTTTAATTGTATATAATTTTATATAATTTTATCAAATTATATATAATTTTAATTTTATATAATTTTATCAAGTTATATATAATAATATATAAACTTTTTTGCCCGGGTCCTTACAATGTAAAAAAAAAATTAAGAAGTAAAATAAAAATTTTATCAAATCAAATTTTAATGCAAAATTTATAAAAAAAAAAATTGAGTGAAGAAAAATTTGCAGTGAAAAATGGTTGCAGTTGTATTGTATAAAAGCATTAACTCAAAAAAATTATACAATGTGAATGAAATTGAACTCGACCGATTTCGTCAAAACTCAACATAAAAATAGAAATCGTTCAATCGATCATGAATTTATGTCATAGACTAGGGTTGCCATTTCCATTTTGAGAAAAAGAGGACGCCAACCTCAAAAAAGGAGGACATTTGACCCAAAAAAGAGGACAATTTTTTTTTTTAATAAATTAATTTAAAAAAAGTAAATTGCGCGATACAATATGAAAAAAAAAAAAAATGGATTTTTATGAGGAAAACAATTTTTATTTCCACTAAAAAAATCACAAAAATATATAAAAGATAATGTTCCAATTTTATTTCAGAAAATACCAATTATATTTCAAAAATTTTTCAATTTTAAAAAGTTTTTAACTATGTTTCCAATTATATATGAGAAATTTTCAATTATATTTCAGAAATATTCATTTTTTATTCAATGTTTGGTTAATTTAAAAAAATGTCCAATTATAATTCACAAATTTTCAATTGTAAATCAGAATTTTCTATTTGTACTTCAAAATTTTTTAAATGGTTTTCAGAAAATTTCATTTGCATTTTAAACATTTCCATTTAAAATTTTCTCAATGATTTTAAGAAAATTACTTTTGAATATAAATAAACTTAATTGGAATTTTAGATAATTCAAATGTATTTCAGAAATCTCCATTTTTATTTAAAAATTATCTAAAAGTTCAAATTCTGATAAATTTTTATTAAAAAATAAAAATTGTTGTACTCGACCATTAAAATATTATATTTTGAGGTTTTTTTCTAGCTCGAGGTCATTATTTCCTTTACTAATTAAAACTATGATTTTCTCATATAACAATTTCAAGAAAATTATTTTTCTGTTTTAAATTTATTTATGTTGGTCATTTTTTGCAAGACTTTATCGACACGTGTTTCCGGATTTGTCTGTTTTTAATATTTGTTGGTTGGTTAGCTGATGATCGTGACCTTACTACGATGGTACAATTTTCGTCTAAATTTTTGCTAAATAATCATGACAATGGGATCTGACAAATCCCGAAACACATGTCGATTAAGGGCGGATTACTCAATGAAAAGTTAGCTGCTAACTGCCGATTTAACGGAGCCTTACGTCAAAATTTGTATGAAAAAGTTAAATTCAACGGAGAGTTATTTTATAACGGAGCATTGAGTAATCCAGCCTAAGTCTAGCAAAAAATGACCAACATAAATAAATTTTAAACAGAAAAATAATTTTCTTAAAAATTATTATATAAGAATATCATAGTTTTAATGACCTCGAGCTAGAAAAAAACCTACTCAAAATATAATTATCTAAATGCTTTTAAAAAAATTTCATTTGTATATCAAAATTTTCTGCAAAGCATTCGAAAAATTTTGAATAGAAATAGAAAATTTTTTAAATATACCTAATTGGATTTTTCTGAAAAGCATTTAGATATTTTTGAAATGTAAATGGACATTTTTTAAATTTAATTGGAAATTTCTGAAACGGATTTTTATGAAAAGCATTTAGAAATTTATAAAATACAACTGGAAGCTTTTGAAATACAATTGGAAATTTCTAAAATACAAATGGAATTATTGGAAATCCAAAGGAATTTTCTTAAAATTATTTTTTTTTTAATTTGTAATGAAAATTTTTGTTATACAAATCTTTTTTCGGAGAGCAAACTTCAAGACACACAACAGCTGATAAGAATTGATTCTAACGTAGTTATTTTCGCACTACCTAGAGTGAATTTTTACTCGAAATATAATTAATTTAAAGCGTTTTTTTTTATTTTTGTGCGTTTTGTACTCAAAAAGTTGACATTACTGCTGATAAGCCAAAATACGGCGATGAAAATAATTCAAAAGTTTAAAAGTAATAAAAAAATGTTATGGAGAAAAGTGCAAAAAGTAGGACAACCCCGGACACTTTCTAAAAAAGAAGTAGGACTGCCCCGGACGCCCTAAAAAAGAGGACGGTGTCCGGGGAAAAGAGGACGGATGGCAACCCTATCATAGACCGATATTTTGATCTGTTTGTCATTCCGTTTGTCATTCCGTTTGTCATTCCAAACGGAATGAAAAACTTATATATTACCCTTAACCATTATTTGGAGGGTATAACAATAAACTCAAGTGATTTTCAAATCAATTCACTACAATAAATGCCATAGAACAGCGGTTACCAACCTTTTTGGCTCGCGTACCCCTAATTTTAGATTTTATCAGCCGCGTACCCCCTAACGAGTTTATTGTTTTCGTTAAAAAACTTCACATATTAATATTAGAGTAAATTTTGAAATTTTTGATCTGCGGGTATATAATTTTTTTTAAGGATTTAGCGAGATCAAAACAATGGTGGTATTTTTTTGGAAAAAAAATGCACCTTAAGGGTGCATCTGAATACGCGGATTATGAGCTGATTTTTCTGCAGAGCAAAAACGGCTGAAAATATTGCAAATCAGATTTCACCAGTCGACTCTACACCAAAAATTAAAACAGCGGACGTTTTTTGAACTCTTAAAAAAAGTTACAAAACCTATCACAGGGGGCGGAAATATAATGTTTTTATTTTTTTAATACGAGGGCAGATCAATAATTGCATGACTTTTTGAATGAAACACCCTCGCATATACAATGAAAAGGCATTTGGAGCTTAACAAAATCGTACCAAAATTTCCATACTATCACAACCCGTCTCAAAAATGCCCAAAAATACGTTTTTGAGAACTTTATCATAAATTTTCTCATAAACCTGACATCATAGAACAATTTGGAAACCATATTCGGAATCAGCATGGAAAGGTTAATCGAAAACTAGATCTCTGACCGATCTCAAAATATCATCCAAAAATATCAAAAAATATTCTCTAAATTGCACATAAATACGTTGTTTGTGAACTTTCACCTCAACTTTCTTAAAAACCTGATGTTTTGAAAAACTTTGGAAGCCAGATGCGGAACCAGCATTGAAAGGTTAATCTAAATTGAATGTCCAAATTACTAAAATTTTGCGTACCCCCGCAGACAGTTCCGCGTACCCCCTAGTGGTACGCGTACCATAGGTTGGTAACCGCTGCCATAGAAAATGGAAAACTTAAAAAAAAATCAAAAAATAAGTTGAATGCAATGTGTAAATTGATTTACTAGTATGGTTGCAACCACTTTAGCACGAATTTATCAGAGACAGACTTATGGGCATAAATACAAAAGCATAAACTAAAGTCTTTTATAGCCATACGGAAAACAATGGGTACAGAAACTAAAACTAAATTAAAAACCCATTTTTGTAAAAAAAAAAAAATTGAGTTAATTTGTTTAGTGTAAATTTTTTTAGTGTTATTTATTTTTCAATTTTAAATTTTTTTTGAATAACAAAAATGCATGTTTAGTGTGTCTTTTAACGTGTGAATTCATAAACCTATCTGAATTTCACGGTTTTGCTCATAAATTTAAAACCTCGGACCGAGGTTTGGTATTAAAATGCTATACCATCCTAACCCTGAATATTAAAAATGTACATATACCAAGTCTCATTAGAGTTGTCTGTTGAATGTTAGCGTGTTTTCAACAGAAATATGGACGGAAAGCGCTTGATGGACTTTAAATCAATAAATTGAATATAATATTTTTTGGGGTCCTAGACCGATACAAACATGTTAAACACAGAATGACAAACTAATATATGGGGCATTCCATGTGAAATCGGACACTTTGAAAAACTTTTTTTTTAGATTTTCCCAATTTGTTTACAGTTTTTAGTACCCTTCGAAAACTCCTTCGTGGTAAATTTTCAGATTTTTTTGATGACCCGTTCAAAAGATATCGAATTTTTAAAAATTGGTAGTTTGTTCCTTTACTCAAACTTCTTTTAATCATAACTTCTTCAATAATGGTCTAAATTTCAAATTTTTTTTTTTTAAATTTTTGTTTTTTTACGAACTTTCTAAAAAAAAATCTCAAAAAATTCTTGAAAGCGCTCTAGTAAGCGATTTTTAAGTTTAAAAATTTAAATCTCATTTTTGAAAATGTTTGTACTCTTCGATTTTTTTGAAATTTTTTTGTGTAAAACTTCTATTAATTCTACAAATTTTTTGCCCAGGAAGATCGTGGGATAACGATTATTACTATTTTTTAAAATTTTTTGAAAAAATTTTATTGTAATTTTCCAATCTTAAAATCATTTCTACTGATCCAATGGTGCGTCATAGAGGGGTCCTTTATAAGACCGACCCCCATTAATTTTTACGTCTTAACATTTCTTTGGAACAAACTAATACCCTATCTCCAATTTCTAAGGGGGCTCCCACACAAAACGACATTTTTTAAAATTTGTTCCAACCGCTCTAACTGCCCTAATAGTGCCCTTAGAACAACAAAATGTATGATCGACCCACAATATTTTTTTAGTCCAAACATTTTCTCTGAACACACCTACCCTCTATCTTTAACTGTTAAGGCGGTCCCCATACAATTTTTTTTATTTTTTGTAAATTTGATTTATTTAATCATCTTCTACCGGTCCAATGGTGCGTCCGAGAGGGGTCATTAGTGAGACCGACCCCCATTTATTTTTATCCTTCAACATTTTTTCAAAACATACCTACGCCCTATCTACACTCCCTCAGTAGGCTCCCATACAAATAACAGTTGGAGCAAATTTTATAAAAATGTAATTTTGTATGGGAGCCTACTTAGGGAGTGGAGATAGGGCGTAGGTATGTTTTGAAAAAATGTTGTGGGGTAAAAATAAATGGGGGTCGGTCTCAGTAATGACCCCTCTCGAATGCATCATTGGACCAGTAGAAGCTGATTAAATAAAACAAATTTACAAAAAATAAAAAAAATTGTATGGGGACCACCTTAACAGTTAAAGATAGAGGGTAAGTGTGTTCAGAGAAAATGTTAAGACTAATAAAATATTGTGGGTCGGTCATACATTTTGTTGCTCTAAGGGCACTATTAGGGCAGTTAGAGCGGTTGGAACAAATTATAAAAAACTTCGTTTTGTGTGGGAGCCCCCTTAGAAATTGGAGATAGGGTATTAGTTTGTTCCAAAGAAATGTTAAGACGTAAAAATTAATGGGGGTCGGTCTTATAAAGGACCCCTCTATGACGCACCATTGGAGCAGTAGAAATGATTTTAAGATTGGAAAATTGCAATAAAATTTTTTCAAAAAATTTTAAAAAATAGTAATAATCGTTATCCCACGATCTTCCTGGGCAAAAAATTTGTATAATTGATAGAAGTTTTACACAAAAAAATTTCAAAAAAATCGAAGAGTACAAACATTTTCAAAAATGAGATTTAAATTTTAAAACTTAAAAATCGCGTACTAGAGCGCTTTTAAGAATTTTTTTGGATTTTTTTTTAGAAAGTACGTAAAAAAACAAAAAATTTAAAAAAAAAACATTTGAAATTTGGACCATTATTGAAGAAGTTATGATTAAAAGAAGTTTGAGTAAAGGAACAAACTACCAATTTTTAAAAATTCGATATCTTTTAAACGGGTCATCAAAAAAATCTGAAAATTTACCACGAAGGAGTTTTCGAAGGGTACTAAAAACTGTAAACAAATTGGGAAAATCTAAAAAAAAAGTTTTTCAAAGTGTCCAATTTCACATGGAATGCCCCATATATATAAACTCAAAAATCACTATTTTGGAAATTTTTAAATATTTTCCCCATAAAGTACGCAAAAATTCCTAATATTTGAGCCGGATTTTTTTAAAAAAATTCGGACATGAATTTTAGTCGAAAAACGTAATTTTTTTCAAACTTTGCCCTTGCAAAATTTTGTCATAAATTTTCCAACAATCAGCTATTCTGTGGCCATCGTTCGGCAGGTATTACAACACGAAAGTTTAGATTTGACGGTACACCCTTATTATTAGGTTTCTTTGCAAAATATTGGAGATAAACGAAAAAAACTGAAAAATGCACCAAAGACTACTAATAGAAGACGTCCTATGAGTGGAAAGTGAGGAGGTGTAAAAAAGTTTATTCCCGTGGATGAAGATTTTTCGTCGTTTGCCTTGATAAATTCGTTAATTTCACTAATACACACTTATATTTACAGCAGAATCACTAATACTATCAAGTTTTTCGTATTTAGAATTGCGTAGAATCTAGGGTGTTCAATTAATCGGGTTTTTTAATTGTTCGATTAAACGATTAATCGATATTTGCCATTTTTAAATTATTCGATTAAACGAAAAAAATTTTAAAATTGTTCGATTAATCGAATAATCACAAAATTCAGACATTTTCTAAATTACAAGATTTTTTTATTTGAGTAAATAAACAACATTAATTACAACTTGTAATTTACAAGTATTTAAACATTTTATTAACAACAAAAAAAAACAAAATTAAAATCATTTTAAAATGTATCAAAATTTAAGTTTTCTGCTAATTTGTTTGAGAAAATTAAAAAATCATTTTGGAGATTTGTGTAGAATTCAAAAACATTTTTTTTTACAAATTTATTGGATTATCGATATCACAAAAAATGTATATTTATTATCTGACTAAATTTGGGAAATCTTAAATTTTGTAATTTGTAATTTAATTTTTTTTTATAAATTAGTGTCGAAAATTCGAAACTTTGCCCGATTTTGACTTTATGACCGTTGACCGCTTTGGCCCAAAATTTTATCAGGTACTTACTTAATTCGTTTAACAAATCCAAGCTTCAGGAGCAGCGAAAATCGGAAAACAAATTTAAAATAACGACCATTCAAATAAACATGGCTGTTTTTTTTTAATTCCAACGGTAACATACATTTGGTTTGTTTATTGGACTTAAAAATTTAAAAAAATTATACATATTTCTAGAAAAAACATATATTATTATTATTCGATTAATCGGCATAAATTCTTCGATTAATCCTTTAATTGAAATTAGCAATTTTAAATTAATCGAACAATTATTCGTCTAAAATTGTTCGATTAATCGAACAAGAATTAATCGACTGAACACCCTAGTAGAATCAAATAAAATTGAAGAATGGCAAAAGACTAAAATTTAATTTTGCTTTTTCTGTCTTCTTTGCAATGGAACCCCCTTGAAATGCACCCCGAAATATGAATTTGGGCCGCTAAAAAAAACGTATGCCTTTATTTTTGTTGCTCTACACAATAAAACCAATTTCATAAATATCGGAGGGTGACATTAGGGAGACTTCCCTTGTAAGTGGAGAGTTTAATTAAAACAAGTAAAAAAGTTAAGTTCGGCCTTGCCGAATGTAGTGATACCCTCCCCAATTTCAAAAAGATTATTGCAAAAAACTTTATTTAAAAGGAAATTACTTTTGAAAAAGTAAAAAAAAATTTCCGCGAAAAAAAATTCCGCGATTTTCCCTTTTTTTTGTCAAAAAAAAATAAGTTCGTACTTGTTTAGATTTCATTTGGTGTTCAATTAGGTTCACATATGTCAACCAGTAGCCAAATTAAAGCACTTTGTATTTTTAGGTTATGTTGAATGTACTAAAATTTTTGAGGTTTCCTTACAATTCCGTTCATAACTTTTGAACCGCTAAACCGATATAGCTCAAATGCAAACAAAACTTCTCGGGAGAACTTCCAATAAATATGTTACGTTTCAGTCATCTCCGTGTAATATTTTGGCCGTGATTACCATTTGCACAGACAGACAGACGGACATCGCTAGAATGGGTCCCAGACCGATATTTCGATGAGTTACAAACGGAATGACAAACTTATATATACCCTCTATCACTAACAATAAGTGGAGGCTAAAAAAAAACGATCGATATTTCCATTGTTACTCTTGGCAAAAAATTCTTAATTATGGCCCATAGTTTAATAACAGACAAATATATCGTTGCCGAACAGTCAAGTGAGACAATTCACGTATTGACAAATAATATGATTTTCAAATAGATTAAAAACATTTATAAACGAATGTAGGTACAACAGTGGTCAAAAAAATAGCACCATTTTGGAATTTTCTTAAGTTTTTGGTAGTTGACGGTAGAGATGGGCGCTGGTCACGTGATTTGCGTGATTCACGCGTGAATCACGCGTGAGTGTGAGTGATTTTCATTTCAATCACGTGATTGTGAGTGAGTGTGAGTTGAAAAAAAAATCTGAGTGAGTGATTAGTGAGTGAGACATTTATTTTTTGCGTGAGTTTGCGTGATTACATTTTTTGATTTGCCCAATTTTTTTTTAATTTTTTGTAAAAAATTTTTTATTGGATTTATTTTTTCTTTTTGGTAAGAAAATTTTATTGCGTGAGTAGATTTTGCGTGACTCACGCGTGAGCGTGATTGAATCTGGCGTGAGTCACGCGTGAGTAAGTTTTTTATTACTCACGTGAATGTGAGTGAGCGTGAGTAAAAAAAAAAATTGCGTGAGTGATTAGTGAGTGATTCGGTTATTTTTTGCGTGAGGTGAGTGAGTGTGAGTCAAAATCCACTCACGCGCCCATCTCTAGTTGACGGCCAAAAAATCTACAATATGTTTTTTTTTCTGTAAAATTTTTTAGAAAAAATATATTTTGGCAAATTTTAGTCTAAAAGTAACAATAGGGCATGCGCGGGTAGACCAAATAAAAAAAATAAAAAGAAAAAAAAAATAAAAAGAAAGAAAAAGAAGGAAAGAGGATAAAATTTTCTAAAAAAATTTTCCACAGGAAAAGAATTTTGAAATCCGAAAATTTGTCATCGGAAAAAATTTGAATATTTAAAAAAGAAAAATCTAAAAAATTTTATAGGGAAAATCTAAAAATTTTTTTAGGGAAAATCTAAAAATTTTTAAAGGAAAAATGTGACTAAATCTGAAAATTTTTTGTGAAAAAATATCTGTCAATCTGGAAGTCCTCATTGCGAAAAGAAATTTTCTATGGGAAAATTGTTGTGAACGTGACAGTTTTGTTATAAAAAAATAGAAAAAAACCTGGGACTTTTTCTATAGGAAAAATGTCTCAGAGTCTGACACTTACTCTATAGGAAAAATTTCTCAGAATCTAACGCTTTTCTATGGGAAAAGTGTCTCAGAAACTGAAGCCTTTTCTTTAGGAAAAATATCTCAGAATCTGAAACTTTTTCTACAGGAAAAATGTCTCAGAATTTGAGAATTTTTCTTTAGGAAAAAATGTCTCAGAATCTAAGACTATTTCTATAAGAAAAATTTCTTAGAGTGTAAGATTTTTTCTATAGGAAATATGTTAAAATATTTTTCAAAGGAAAAATGTCTCAGAATCTGAGACTTTTTGTATAGGAAAAATGTTCCTGAATCTGAGACTTTTTTATAGAAAAAATGTGAAACACGTCTCAGAATTTTAGGCTTATTTACAGGAAAAGGTCGCAGTATCTGCAACTTTTTCGATAGAAAAATGGCCTAAGAATCTGGGATTTTTTCTATAGGAAAAAGGTCGTAGAATCTCTGAATTTGAGACTTACTTTATAGGAAAAGGTCTCAGAATATGAGGCTTTTTCGAAAGGATAAAGGTCTCAAAATTTGAAACTTTTTCGATAGGCAAAAGGCTAAGAATCTGAGGCTTTTTCTGCAGAAAAACGGTCTCAGAATCTCTAAATTTAAGACTAATTTTATAGGAAAAAGTCCCAGTATCTAGACATTTTTAAATAGAAAAAGTCTCAAAATATGAGACTTTTTCTGTTGAAAAAAGTCTCAGAAGCTGAAACTTATTCTATTGGGTGAAAGTTGCAGAATCTGAGACTTTTTCGATAGGAAAAATGTCTTAAAATCTTAGACCTTTTTCTATAGGAGACTTTGATACTTGTTCTATAGGAAAATAAGTCTCCGAATCTGAGACTTTTTCTATAGGAAACAGGTATCACAAATGAGATTTTTTCTATGGGAAAAAGGTTTCAGAATCTGAGACTTTTTCTTTAGGCAATGTGCCAAAATCTTAGACTTTTTCTATATAAATAAAAGATCTTAGAACTTGAGACTTTCTTATGGGAAAAACGTCTCAGAATCTTAGAATTTCTATAGGAATGGGTCTCAGAATCTCAGACTTTTTCTGTAGGAAAAAAGCCTCAGAGTCCGAGACTTTTTCTATAAGAAAAAAGGTCTCGGAAAAAAGCCTTTTTCTATAGGACAAAGGCTCTCAGAATCTGAGACTTTTATATTGAAAAAAAGTTCGCAGAATCTGAGATATTTCGTATTAAAAAGTTCTCAGAATCTAGAACTTTTTCTATGAGACATTTCCTATTTAAGAATCTGTGACATTTTCTGTAGGAAAAATATCTCAAAAACGTTTTAGAGTATGAAGCTTTTTCTATAGTAAGAATTTTAAGAATCTGAGACTTTTTTTGTGGAAAAAAGTTCTTAAAATCCGAAAATTTTTCTATAGGAAAAAAGTCTTAGATTCTATGAAATTTTTTGTTAAGAAATTTGTTGATGTTTAATTGAAAAATCGCCTGTAAGTGTGCTGCAGCCGATTTTTATTTGATTTTATAGCTTTATTTTATTTTATAGCTCTGCCATCACTTTTTTTGCAAAAAAAAAATAAGTATCCCTGTTTTTGCTTGTCCGACAGCGGTAAATTAATAATTTTTTTTATTTCAAGTAAAAAAAAAAATTCCCCCCCCCAAACCCAAAAGCTGTATCCGCCACTGCAATAGGGAGAACAAATTTTTAAACTGTCTAATTGTTTATGTATCATTCAAAATGCATATTTTAATTCAAAATGCATATTTGGATACAAAACGCATATTTTGTGTATATTTCCTTTTATTAAACACATATTTTTGCTTATTTTGGCATAAATTAGCAAATAAAAAAACAAAACACAAATAAAAATCAATTTCTTTTATAAATTATTTTTAAAATTTTAAAATTTATTTTTGATAATATGCATTATTTTAAACTTTTTTGTTTGTAAATTGTGTTATTTAAAAAAAAAAAAATCTTTTAACTAATAAAGTTTTAAAAGCTGATTTTAAAATCCGGCGTTTAGATTTTAAAAAATTTTTAAGTTTTTAAAGCATATTTTGGATTTTTGCGCATATTTTTTGATTGTCTATACTTATGACAGGTAGGTACCATTTTTTCGTCCGTATCTGTATGTGCAAAGTTTTGACTCAATATATGTATGCAATATTTGTATGAACTCGTATGAGATGTCAAGTGTTTTGTGTAGTACAAATGTTTTTTGCTTGTATTTTGCTGCTGTAGAAAATTTTGTTTAAAAATAAATCTTGACTTATGAACTAAAATGCTAACCTTGTCATAAATAGAAAAACAAAAATAGTAAAACATTGTTGAAATGTTTTAATAGACACTTTTTGACGTTACAATTTTTTGTAACAATATAATTAAAGGTAATATGTTAAGGGTTGCCAAGTAAGGAAAAAAAAAGCTGTCTGTAGAAAGCACGATACAGTCCAAATTGAAAGAGCTAGATACCTGAAGTTTGCCATGAAGATGTCTTGTGGTCATAGTTCGGAAATGGACAAGATAGGGCATAGAGGAAACATTTTTCCCTTTGAAGAACTAAACCATCCCCTGAAAGACTTCATTTTTAAAGGTTGTTTTTTAGTTTCAAATTCTGATTAATTTTTATTAAAAAAATAAAAATTATTTTATTCGACCTTTAAAATATTATATTTTGAGGATGTTTATTCTGGCTCGAGGTCATTATTTTCTTTACTAATTAAAACCATGATATTCTCATAGCATAATTTTCAAGAAAATTATTTTTTTGTTTTAAATTTATTTATGTTGGTAATTTTTGCAAGACTTAATCGACACGTGTTTCGGAATTTGTCAGATTCCATTGTCAAGATTATTTAGCAAAAATAGAAACGATTTACTACAAAGTAGCAAACGAGTCTAATGACAAATCGATTGTGCACAAACTAGAATATTAATACATATTCGCCTCTATTCAAAATGAGAATTAGAAAGACGAAGAAATTGTACCATACTCATAAGGCAACGATTGTCAATAACCAACAAAAATATTTAAAACAATTTTACATACGATAGTCCATTGGACTACAACAATATGTTTTTTGTGTTGTTGTTGTGAGAAATACTCCATATTAGGGTTATTCATCACATGGCGTGCCAACCATTATGTTCAAATTCTGATTATGTTCAAATTCCGAAACACGTGTCGATTAAGTCTTGCAAAAATGACCAACATAAATAAATTTAAAACAAAAAAATAATTTTCTAGAAAAGTATGCTATGAGAATATCATGGTTTTAATTAGTAAAGAAAATAATGACCTCGAGCCAGAATAAACATCCTCAAAATATAATATTTTAAAGGTCGAATAAAATAATTTTTATTTTTTTAATAAAAATTAATCAGAATTTGAACATAATGGTTGGCACGCCATGTGATGAATAACCCTAATATGGAGTATTTCTCACAACAACAACACAAAAAAGATATTGTTGTAGTCCAATGGACTATCCTGTAAAATTATTTTAAATATTTTTGTTGGTTATTGACAATCGTTGCCTTATTAGTATGGTACAATTTCTTCGTCTTTCTAATTCTCATTTTGAATAGAGGCGAATATGTATTAATATTCTAGTTTGTGCACAAACGATTTGTCATTAGACTCGTTTGCTACTTTGTAGTAAATCGTTTCTATTTTTGCTAAATAATCTTGACAATGGAATCTTGACAAATTCCGAAACACGTGAGGTTGTTTTTTAGTTTTGTTAAACAAATGAAACTTTTTTATGTCAAATGAAGTTCAAATTCCTACACTTGGACTCAGATGATTAAAGAATTTGTTTTTTGGCCCGCCCCCTTTTGTGGGCATGGATATTACTTGTTAGTAATATATGTGAAAGACTGCTGTGGGGAGATTATTCCACATACAGACGAATTTTCCCTGTAATGAGTTGTGCCATAGACAGTCAATTACAAACGCATGCGCTCTACTTGATAAGCGAGTGTTACAAATAAAGACAGTGGCTCGGGGTATGAGTTCACTTATTTCAGTTCACATAATGGACGGGCAACATAGTATGATTGATAACTTTACACTCAAAAAAAAACTGTAATGTTAGCAAAAAAAGCTTGTAAACCTACAAGAAAATTTGCTGATTTTGTACCCACAATTTTTTTGCTAAAGTTAGCAAAAATGTTTTGCCAATAATTAGTTAACTATTATTTTTTTTTGACTTAGTTCATACACATTTGAGGACCCCATTGGGTTCGGACCCGATAGATCCAGACCCCGATGGGCCTAGACCTAGTTGGGTTCCAAAAAATCGTCATAAGTAGTTTTTGATCCAAAATTTGTGTCCGTTTCGCTCTAACTTGCTTAGTTTTTGAGATACGTGATTATAGGGGACCACTGGGGTCTTGAGAATTAGAAAACTCGATAACTTCAAAAATATTACTCGGAGAGCTTTTGACTATTTTGCGGTCTTGTTCTACGTATTGAGAGCTACGCTTTTGGACTTTTTGTTGTGTCGGCAATATTTACCGAGATATGAGCATTTTAAAATTTTCGGGAATGCTAACTTTTTTGGATCCAAAGTTAGGGCCCCCGCGGAAGTATGGAGATTCTAAGAACCAAAAATGCCCTCCATTTTGCTCTATCTGGCTTAGTTTCCGAGATAGCGCCATTTTAAGTTTTCTGAAAATAAAAAAAAATTTACCATTTATTTTTGCTAATGTTAGCAAAAAATCATGTAAAAATGTTGTCAACTCAATTTCAAATTTAGCAAAAGAAATTAGTTCAAAGTTTGTTTAAAATTGCTAATGTGCTAAATAAAGTTTACAAGAATTTTTTTGCTAACATGCTAATCTCAACTAAAAATTTGCTAAAAGTTAGCTAACTAGCATTAGCAAAAAAAATTAGTAAATCTACTAACGTATTTTTTTGAGTGTATCATAACATGATTTTAGTGATCATATTATGATTTACGCTGATCATAGTATGATAAAAAAAGTTTCATTTTATAATTGTTGATAATGAACATAGTATAATTGTCACAATCATACATATGATCATAAGGATCAACCATACTATGTTGCCCCTCCATAAAGGATGAGTTGGCGTGCTGCAATTATGTTCTAAACATGTTTTTTCTTTGTGTGCAGCATAAGGCAAAAACTTTCGGCCGATGGAAGTCAATGTGAGCATATGGACGCGATTTGCTCTCAGTCCACGTATATAGCACAAGTATATTCTTAACCTACCTGACATTAAAACTCAGAAAATCCCCGATCAAATATTCCCAGCAATTTTGTTACATATTAAACAGTTGGCAATCCTAACTCTAAATACTCCATTGGCTTGTGTTGCAAAAACAACAGAAAAAAAAACACAAGATTAAATTGTCACAACAAAGTGTCAAGTTTTAACAAATGAATATATGTTTTAAAACAGATATTGAATTTAAAAAGCAAAAAAAAAAAAAGTTGTATAAACAATTTTTCACGCAAATATTATAATTTTTCTATTTTTTTAGGTGCCAACTTACCAATTTGAGTGACAAAGAATTTGACATATTGATAATTTATTTCGTTATTAGCTTAAATTAAAAAATTTGATTTGAAACTTTTTCTTTTTTTTTTTGACAAAAATTCCAAAGAATTTTATTTTATATATAATTTTTTATTTATTTTTAGTATATTTAGCACTAAATTATTTTCTTTTTATATATATTTTTTTTAATATTATTATAAAAACATATAGACTTTTTATCTTAACCACACAATATTTAACACTAAACATAACAAATATAAATAAAAAAAAATATTATAAAATTTTTTAACATCATCTACAAATTATTTTTACACTCTCTCTAGAGAGTTTTTTTTTAGTCATTCACGTCTACGGAAAATAAAGCAAAAATTAAGAAAAACGATCAATTTATTAAAAACCGAGTGGTCGGTCTACAAATGAAAAAAAAAATCATTAAAAGCATCATTCTATCCAACCATCCATCTATCCACTCAATACAGTTTTATATATGCAATAAAACCCAGTTATAACGAACTTCGGGGGACCAGTGGAAATAGTTCGTTATAAGCGAAGTTCGCTATAAGCGGGGTATATTTTAAATTAAACAAATTTTTTTAACAACAAAAAAAGTTCCAATAATATTTTATTTGAATTAAATGTTGATTTTTTTTATAAATATACTACTTATTCAGAAAAAAACGTTAAAAACATAAAAAAATATAAAATTAATAATATAAACCAAAAATTGGCAAACTTTTGTAAGTTTGATAAACATGATTGCCGCACTTTAAAAATATTTATGAGAGTTCGTTATAAAAGTTAATAAACGTATGTATTCGTGGGACAATTATACACAGAAAAAAAAAATTCCAATGAACAACTTTCATAGTATTTATAAACAAATTTATACAGTTTATTATTTTTTTCATAGTATTTATGAAAAATGTTAAATAGTTCTTAAAATTCACAATTTATGATTTATTCACAAATACTATGAAAAAATTTATAAATATTATGAACAAGTTAATAAATTGTATGAATTTGTTTATAAATACTATGAAAGTCGTTCATTGGAATTTTTTTTTTGTGTGTAAGTACCCGAGTAATAAAATTATATACACTCTTACTAAAATGATTTCAGTTTCCTACACTCAAAAAAAAAAGTTTGTAAAATTACAAGTAAAAGGTCTTGTAATTCTATTTTACTAATATTTTTGTCTTTTTACAAAAATTTTTGTATATTTAATAAAACGAAAACTACAGTTTGCTTTGTAATTTTACTATTATATGTTGGTAAATTTATTTTACAAATTTTTTAGGTAAATTTACAAAAAAGTTAATTATTTTACAAATTAAAAAAATATTACAAGGTGTTTAGTTTTTTTACACAAGAAAACTGTAATTGTACAACAAAATTTTACTTGATGTTATTTAGTCTTTCTACCAAAAAAAATGTTTTATTACAAACATTTTTTTAAGATCGTTTACAAGGTTTTTAGTTTGAAATGTATGTATTGAAAAGTACAAAATTCCAATGTAATTTTTCAAAACTTATTTTATTATATAGTATTCTATAGAATTAATGTTGTTTTACAAAAAAAATTAATTATTCAACAATAAGACACGCAAAAATTTTCTAAGTTCAGATTTTTTTGCGTTTTGGAGTAAAAAATTTAGTTAAAAATAATTTTTTATAAATAAAAAATTTCATGAAAAAAAAGTTTGGAAATTTTTTAAGTTCCGGACACAAACATTTTTCAACTAATTGTAAGCTTTAGCAAAAAAATTGAATTTTTACACCATTTTTTGGTAATTTGCGTTAAGTAAAATACCACAATTTTTATGTGTTTCTACTATATAATTGTTTTAGTTTTTTTTTTTTGTATTTTTACCATTTTTTGGTAATTTTTAGAGTCCGACCGAAACCAGTTTTCGAGCCGAAACCGAACCGAAACCGAAACTTAAAAAAAAATTATCGCCTGGCATGAATAAAATTATTAAAAAGTTGTTAAAGATAAATATACAGCATAAAATGCTTTTAAACCATAGGAATTGTTGTATTTTTGAAAAAATATGTTTTTTAAAAAACTTACAAAAAATTGTGAATTTCGTTTGTAAATTAGGAGAAAATAATTTTTAAACTGAAACAGTTTTACATTTATTGCATAAACTTGTAACATTTTCTTCAATTGAACTGAAACAAGTGCACTGAAATACGAAATCAAAAAATTTAGCGACTTTTTTACATATTTTTTAAAATACCAAAAAGTTTCGGTTTCGGCTAATATTCGGCCAAAATTTTGCCGAACACCGGATAGAGACCGAAACCCCATTATTCGGCCGAAACCGAGACCGAAACCGAATATTCGGTCGGACTCTAGTAATTTTACCATATTTTTTTTGGTATTTTTTTTTTTTTAATTTGGCACCTAAAATGTCAATAAAAAGCTGCCAATTATGAAAAATCCAATCAACAATATCCAATTTTTTTTTCCGAATTTTTAAAAATACTTGTGAAAATAATTAAAAATTCAAAAAAAAAAAATGTTATTTTTTGACTAATTTTTCCTAAAAATATAATATAATTTCTTACGTAGCCTCCTTCGCAATTCTCATATGTTCTACTTAAGAAAAACGAAATGTCGAAAAAAAAACAAAAAAAGTGCAGTGTTATACTTTAAAAAGTTTGTTAAGAGTGTTCAAGTGAAAAAAAAATCATTTCAGGTTGTTGAAGTGCTACTCCAGCTGTTAAAGAAGTAAAAATATGGAATGGAAATGGAAAAAAACCTTTAAATTTACAAAACAAATATGTAAATAAACCAAATTTTTTGTAAATTTACAAAACAAATATGAAAATTTAAAATACAAAATTGTATACTTACGAAAAAATTTGTAATTTTACAAAAATGAAGTAGAAAATACAAAAACAGTATTGTAAATTTACAAAATTATTTGGTTAAACTACTGTTTTTAGGGCAAAAAAAAAATAAGAAAAAATAGTATATTTACAATAAAAATTGTAAATTTACCACTTTTTATTGTAAATATACAAGTTTTTTTCCATAAAAAACAGTAGTTTAACCAAACAATTTGTAAATTTACAATCTTGGTTTTTGATTTTCTACTTTATTTTGTAAATTTACAACTTTTTTTTGTAAGTTTACAATTTGTTTTGTAAATTTTAATTTTTTTTTTTTGCAAATTTACAATTTTTATTGTAAATATATGTACGTGTTTTTCAATATTTTTTTTGCGGTAAAAACAGTAGTTTACTTAAATAATTTGTTAATCTACAACTTATTTTTCTTCATTTTCTATTTTTTCTTTGTAAAATAACAACCTTTTTCTGTAAGTTTACAATTTTGTTTTGTAAATTTACCAAATTTTTTGTTAATTTCCAAAAAAAAAATGTTCACCTCGAAGTTAATATTTTACAAAAAAAATTGTAAATTTACATTTTCTTTTGTTAAATCAATTTACAAATTATCCCCGTAACATTACGGGGATTCTTGCTAGTACATATTTTACAAAACCTGCCCCTTAAAACCCCGGGATTTTATGTCATTTTACAAACTTTTTTTTTTGAGTGTACTATAAATTAGGTAAATTTGCACAAATTGCGTAATTTTACTTAACATTATTGGAAATTTACAAAATTTATAGTAGTATATTATTTGAATTTATTGAAATTTACCCAATTTATAGTAGGAAACTGGACTCATTTTAGAGTGTATAATTTTATCTAATTTTATCAAATATATATAATTATATATAATTTTATCAAATTTTATCAAATTATATATAATTATAAATAAACTTTTTTACTCGGGTAGTTCCTTTCAACCATGCGCGGGTACGGGTGGTGGGGAAAGGAGAAATTTCCACCCCAGACTAAATTTAAAAAAGAAAAAGAAGGAAAAGAAAGAAAAAATAAAGAAAAAAGAAAGAAAAAGAAGAAGAACCAATGAAACTTTCTAAAATGTTTTCCAAAGGAAAAAAATTTTCCGAAAATTTTTCCCTGAACATTTTTAAAGGAAAAATCTAAAAATATTTATAGGGAAAATCTGAAAATTTTTAAATGAAAAATGTAACTAATCTGAAAATTTGTTGTGAAAAAATATATGTCAATCTAGAAGTTCTTATTATGAAGAAAAAATTTCTTTGGGAAAAATTGTCGTGAACGTGAAAATTTTAATATAAAAAATTACTAAAAAATGCCTCAGAATCAGAGACTTTTTCTATAAGAAAAATGTTTCAGAATTTGAGACATTTTCTATAGAAAATATTTCTCAGAATCTGAGACTTTTTCTATAGGAAAGATGTCTCAGAATCTGAGACTTTTTCTATAGGAAAGATGTCTAAAAATCAGAGACTTTTTCAGAATCTCAGAATCTGAGACTTTTTTTTCGGAAAGGTGTCTCAAAATCTGACTTTTTCTATAGGAAAAATGTCTCCGAATCTAAGAATTTTTCTATAGGAAACATGTCTTAGAATTTGAGACTTTTTCTATAGGAAAGATGTCTCAGAATATGAGACTTTTTCTATAAAAAAGTTGTCTCAGAATCTGAGACTTTTTTTTATCGGAGAGGTGTCTCAGAATCTGAGACTTTTTCTATAGGAAAAATGTCTCCGAATCTGAGACTTTTTCTATAGGAAAAATGTCTCAGAGTCTGAGACTTTTTCTATAGGAAAGATGTCTTAGAATCTGAGACTTTTTCTATAAGATGTCTCAGAATATGAGACTTTTTCTATAAAAAAGATGTCTCAGAATCTGAGACATTTTTTATCGGAAAAATGTCTCAGAATCTGAGACTTTTTCAGAGGAAAAATGTCTCAGAATCTGAGACTTTTTCTATAGGAAATTTTTTTTTTTTTTATAAAAAGATGTCTCAGAATCCGAGACTTTTTTATCGGAAAAATGTCTCAGAATCTGAGACTTTTTTATCGGAAAAATGTCTCAGAATCTGCAATCCAACTTTTTCTAGAATGATCCATTTTCGAGATATTCGCATGAAAAATTTTTAAACGCGAATATCACGAAAACGGAACATGCTAGAAAAATTTGGATTGCAGTTTTGAAATCAGGAGGTCCATTTGCAAAAAAAGTTGTCCTTTTTATTGCTTGTCCGACAATGTTGAATTGGTGATTTTGTTTTTATTCGAAGTAAAAAAATTTCTACCCCCCCAAACTGTTTAAACCGAAGATTCGTTTTTGTATATTAAAGGTATTTTGTATGAAAATGTTTGCCAACATGTCGGGACTTTAGAATTAGTGCGTTATAACCGAGAATTCGTTGTAATCGAGTTTTACTGTACTACAGTAATCAATATTTAAATAGAATCACACAGAAAGCAAGTAAGAAAATGTTTAATAACACTGTGTGAATTTTTATTAATATTTTTAATCTTAAAAAAATCAAAAAAAAAAAATATTTTTTTTTTCAAATGGATGTAGAAAAATGCATAAACACTGAAAACTAAAGAAATTTTCAATTAAAAAAAAAAAACTATATTTAAATCAGAACTTTTTTTCACAAGGGAACCCTTTTTACACACTCAAAAAATTAACAATTAACAATGGCTAACAATTTTCAATTAAATCTATTGCTCAACAAAATTTAAACGAGTCAATCAATGTTTTGATTAAAATTTTTGTTAATTTCTTTAACTTTCGAATTACAAATTTTCAGCATTTCAGATTTTTTTTTCGCTTTAATTTGTTTGAATAGATTAATTCAAAAATATTCAAAATAATCGGGTTTTACTTTTTTTATTGCTGGCAACATATTGGAAAGCAAAAAGATGCATTTTTTGATGATTTTGTCATAAGCTTATAATTTGTTTGTTAAATCAATCATTATTTTGATTGACTATAAATAAAAAAATGATCAATCTTTTGATCAAAATCAAAAAAAGGTTTGATTGAAAACATTTTCAATTAATCACCTACAATTTGATGATTGGTATAACAATTTTTTTAATTGGAGGAATTTCAATAAAAAAAAATTGGTTAAATCCGTGTTTTTGTTGATTGAATTTCGTTTTAAATTTTTTCTGTGTACACATCATTTTGTTTTCAAAATTTTAAGACCTGCTTCCGAGACCATCATAAAATTGACAAATAAAATTTTAAATTTTTGTTGTAGGTTTGTATAGGAAAATATTTTATGACTCTTCAAAATTTCTCATATGTTGAGACATTTTTGCCACAATATTCTTCATATAGAAAAATGACACATTTTTGAGATATTTGTGTTTAGAAAAATGTTCAGATAGTAAATTGTGCTTTTAGAATAGAAAATTCATAAATGTTTTTGAATTCCAAAAATATTTCGCCAAATTTTTGTGTACCTTTTGAAATATACATGACTGTATTATAGACAACAGACAATAAAAAATAATAAAAAATAATAAAAAAAATATATAAATATACAAAAGTATACAATATTTAATATTTGCTTGTGTTGATACTTTGTTTATTTGTCCAACAATTTGTTCACTTTATTCTCACTCACTTTTATTTTGTTAATTTTTCTTTTCTTTTTAATTATTCTTTTATAGAGAACTTTAAATTTATGAGATTTTTTTTTTGATTTTATTATGGTTTAACATATTTATTGGATAATAGAAATTTTAAGAGAGTTTTTATTGTTAAAAATTTGTTCTTAAAAAAAAAAAAATAGCTATTAGATTTTAATTGAAAAACTTTTCACAGAAAGAATTGACAACGAATTTAAATCACGAAAAACGAGGTTTCAATAAATTTTTTAATTAAAACTCCTTCGATAAAGAATATTGTTATACCAATCACCAAATTAATAGATGATTAATTGAATATTTTTTTCAATTAAACATTTTTCGATTTTGATAATTTTTTTTATTTGAAGTCAATCAAAATAAGGATTGATTTAACAAATGAATTGTAATCTTGTGGCAAAATTAAAAAGATATGCTTATGTTTTGCTTTCCAATATGTTGCCATTTTTTTTTTTTTAATTAATGTATTCAAATAAATAAAAGCGAAAAAAATCTGGTATGTTGAAAAATTGTAATTCGACAGTAAAAGAAAATACAAAAATATTGATCAATACAATGATTGATATATTAAAATTTTGTTGATTAATAAATTTAATTGAAAATTTTAAGCAAATATTTTGTTTTTGTGTAGGTACCCAGCAAAAACTGACATTACTAGTAATGGGTTTTGTAATCCGAAACAAATGTTTATCACTACTTACTTATTGAATGAAACACTAATTATTTTAACAAGGGCGTGAGACAAAAATAACTAGTGAAGAGTATGGAGATAAATAAGTAGTTACTGCCTCGGATTACAAATAAGGAGTAAAAACCCATTACCAATAAGAAGTAAAATAATTAGTTAATTAAAACTTTTAAAATTTAACTTGTTTTTATTAAAACTTAAAAATTGCGTAATTTTTATTAAGTTTTTAAGTACTTTTTAAGTTAATTGAATTGTAAAGGTTAAAAACTGCAAGTGCAAGAAGATATTATTACTTAGAGGTGCTTTTATAACATATTACTGAGAAGTAGTTACTTTTGGGCTTAAAATAATGTTACTGGTAATGGGTACTCATTATAAATAATGTACTTGGTAATGATTACTTTTCACAACTCATTACCATGTTTTTGCTGGGTATTGCTAGATATTTAAATGCGGTAGATCTCGCATAGTGGAATCTCCACTGTGTGATGCTTTGTCAAAAAAAAAAAAAAAAGTTTAAGAATTCCTCCCAGCAAAAACATGGTAATGAATTGTGAAAAGTAATCATTACCAAGCACATTATTTATAATGAGTACCCATTACCAATAACATTATTTTATGCCCAAAAGTAACTACTTTTTAGTAATATGTTATAAAAACACTTCTAAGTAATAATATCTCCTTGCACTTGCAGTTTTTAACCTTTACACATCAATTAATTTAAAACGTAATAAAACTTAATAAAAATTAAGTATTTTTTAAGTTTTAGTAAAAACAAGGTAAATTTTAAATGTTTTAATTAACTAATTATTTTACTTCTTATTGGTAATGGGTTTTTACTCCTTATTAGTAATCCGAGTCAGTAACTACTTATTTATCTCCATACTCTTCACTAGTTATTTTTGTCTCACGCCCTTGTTAAAATAATTAGTGTTTCATTCAATAAGTAACTACTGATTAACATCTGTTTCGGATTACAAAACCCATTACTAGTAATGCCAATTTTTGCTGGGCTGTTTTACAGAATTATGATATTCATTAAATTCTTAAGTACATAATTCATTATGTCTACACTTGAATACGCACATTTTCTGAATTTTAATTTAGTGTCAAAACCTGAAAAAAAAAAATTATAAATTAAAAGGATTTTCAAAGAAAATATAATGACAACGTATTTTTTTAGGTTTCAACCTTAAAAGTTAGAAGAAGTGTGTTGGTGGGTGTAGGGAACTTAAAATTATCCCATATCATATGACACTTGTTAATAAAGCAACAAAACATCATCATCATCATCATCCTTACACTTTTAAAATTTTGTAGGTATAAACTCGTATAAATTATCAATGATTCCATTCGCACCATATAAAAACACCCTCAATGTGAGGGGGCCACATACTTATTTATATGATAAAAATCTGACCCTTTTTAAAAAGTTAATTAAATAAATTTAAATCACATGCCCATTGAGTTAGAATAACAGAATTTGTCGTAAGAATGAAAAAAGAACATAACTCTATGCCATTTTAATTTTAGCAAAAAATAGGTAAGAGGATTTTTTTCGATTTAAGTAATATCTGATTGTGAGATATTTTTCCTTTATAAAAAAATTCTCAGATTTTGAGGCATTATTTCTGTACCGAAAAAGAAATTTTTTCTACACTCAAAAAAATACGTTAGTAGATTTACTAATTTTTTTTTGCTAATGCTAGTTAGCTAACTTTTAGCAAATTTTTAGTTGAGATTAGCATGTTAGCAAAAAATTCTTGTAAACTTCATTTAGCACATTAGCAATTTTAAACAAACTTTGAACTAATTTCTTTTGCTAAATTTGAAATTGAGTTGACAACATTTTTACAAGATTTTTTGCTAACATTAGCAAAAATAAATGGTAATTTTTTTTTTATTTTCAGAAAACTAAAAATGGCGCTATCTCGGAAACTAAGCCAGATAGAGCAAAATGGAGGGCATTTTTGGTTCTTAGAATCTCCATACTTTCGCGGTTCCTCTTCACATGTGTGGACCCTAACGGGACCTAACTTTGGATCCAAAAAAGTTAGCATTCCCGAAAATTTTAAAATGCTCATATCTCGGTAAATATTGCCGACACAACAAAAAGTCCAAAAGAATTTTTGTAGCCCTCAACACGTAGAACAAGACCGCAAAATAACCAAAAGCTCTCCGAGTAATATTTTTGAAGTTATCGAGTTTTTTAATTCTCAAGACCCCAGTGATCCCCTAAAATCACGTATCTCAAAAACTAAGCAAGGTAGAGCGAAACGGACACAAATTTTGGATCAAAAACTATGACGATTTTTAAGGAACCCAACTAGGTCTAGGCCCATCGGGGTCTGGACCTATTGGGTCCGAACCCAATGGGGTCCTCAAATGTGTATGAACTAAGTTGAAATAAAAAACATTTCAGTTAACTAATTTTTAGCAAAACGTTTTTGCTAACTTTACCAAAAAAACTGTGGGTTCAAAATCAGCAAATTTTCTTGTAGGTTTACAAGCTTTTTTTGTTAACTTTACAGGTTTTTTTTTTGAGTGTATACAGAAAAAATCTCAGATTCTGAGACATTTTTTCTTAACAGAGAAAGTTTCAGATACTGAGACATTTTTTGTAAGACAGAAAAAGTCTCAGATTCTAAGACATTTTTTCTATTCAGAAAATGTCTCAGATTCTGAGACATTTTTTTTATACACAAAAATTCTCAGATTCTGAGACATTTTTCTATATAGAAAAAGTCTCAGATTCTGAGACATTTTTTCTATACAGAAAAAGTCTCAGATTCTGAAACATTTTTTCTATACAGAAAAAGTTTAAGATTCTGAGAAATTTTTTCGATACATAAAAATTCTCAGATTTTGAGACATTTTTTTATACAGAAAAAGTCTCAGATTCTGAGGCATTTTTTCTATAAGGAAAAAGTCTCAGATTCTGAAAAAAATTTTCTATACAGAAAAAGTTTCAGATTCTGACACATTTTTTCTATACAGAAAAAGTTTCAGATTCTGACACATTTTTTCTATATAGAAAAAGTCTCAGATTCTGAGACATTTTTCTATACAAAAAAAAGTCTCAGATTCTGAAAAACTTTTTCTATACACAAAAATTCTCAGATTCTGAGAGGAAAAATGTGAAGAATCAGTACTGATCCGAAAAATGGATCGCTAAGATAAGGTCAGTTTTAATCAGACGGATGAAATTGCATTCGTCTGATTAAAACTGATCTAATTTTAGCGATCCATTTTTCGCATCAGTACTGATCTTTCAAATCTCGGATCAGTACAGATCGTACTCGGATCAGTACTGTTCTTTCAAGTTTAGGATAAGATGTGATATATAAGAATATATCTAAACATTTTTAGTCGGCACATTTTTTCTATACAGAAAAAGTCTCAGATTCTGAGACATTTTTTTATACAGAAAAAGTCTTTGATATTGAGACATTTTTTCTATACAGAAAAAGTTTCAGATTCTGAGAGATTTTTTCTTTACAAAAAAAGTTTTAGATTCTGAGAAATTTTTTCTATACACAAAAATTCTCAGATTCTGATCCCTTTTTTCTATGCAGAAAAAGTCTCAGATTTTATCTATACGGAAAAAGTTTTAAATTCTGAGACTTTTTTTCTATACAGAAAAAGTCGAGAGTTTTTGCTAGGGTACTCAAAGACTTAACTGCTGATTGGAAAATCCAGCCTTATTGTTGTAGTCGTTGTGCATTGTATGATGTGGGTGTTATTTTGGCCAGGACAAACAAAAATATGCGAATAAAGAAAAAAGCCTCAACTTTTGTTTGGTATGTGTTGTTGGTTAACAGTTGAGTGAATATTCATGAAATTTTAAGTACTACACCACTTTCGTTTTTTATTTTTAAAATTTTCAATTGTATTTTAAAAGTGAGGAGGAAAAACTCACATACCGTAAATAAAAGAATTTGGTCGGATCTGAGCTGATTATATTTAACTAATAAATCTAATTTGATCCGTGAAATTGTTATATCAAATAATATCTAATTGTATTATTTAAGATCAAAAAATAGAAAAATTGATACAACTTGATCTGGGATTTGGTGAAATCTAATTATATCAAATTGATCTTAAAATATCTGTTTTTATATAATTTGATGAAATAAAAACAAAATACTAATCTAATCATATATGGAGCAATATCTAAACATATAAAGTTGATTAACCATATCAAGGCGATAGATATAATTTTATATAAATTTATACAAAATCATATTTACTCATATAAGATTATATCAAATTATATATGATTATATCAGAAAATGTTTATTTAGATGGTTGTATATGATGAGTTTGATGGTATTTAATTGTATCTGATTTGATCTTATTGTATTATGAAATTGTCTCAATGTTGGACAACAACGATGTGTAATTAGATATTGAAATTCTCTATTTCAGATATAATTAAATATACAAGCAGATACTATCTTATATAACTATATATCTAAAATGAAAACTTTTTAAATTTAATTAGACATTTTTCGAAACACTATAGGAAATGGTTTAAAATGTGTAACGGAAGTTAAAGGCCAACAAATTTTAAGGTTCCTAATACAAAATGCCAATAAAGAAATATTTATGTAGTTTAAAGGAAAATATTTATAAATGTTACAGAGAAATATCTAGTGGAAGGTCAGGAAATCACAAAAAAAAAAATTGTTCTCGTTGAAAGCAGTTAGCTCAAGAGTTTGGCATTTAAATATCAGTGATAGAATTTAAAAATATATTAAAAATTTTTTTTAATATTTTATAAAGATTTTACTGTAAATTTATACTTTTGATTCTTTTTGGCAACTAACAACAATCGTTAAACAATAGAAAAAGTTAACAAAAAAATATATATTGGATGATTGTAAAGAGAAAGATTTAATTTTGATTGTATTTTGTATAAAATTAAAATGATTTTCTTGTGTCCTTTTTAAAAAAGGATTTTCTTAAGGGACAATATTGACAATGACGTCATTTGTATTTAAAACAAAATAAATATTCGGACAATTAAGTACAAAGAACAGTATTGCACAAACATTTTTTTTTAATTTTAAAATTTTTTATATTCTCAACCCATACTGTAATACAGGATATAATTTGTTTATGCTGCTGGTTGTAACGTTCCAAATTTGAGTGGAATTGGAAAAAAATCCAGGGAGTCTTGGATAAGGTGCATTCCGGATAATAAAGGCTCTATAAATTTTTTACACAGATAGATCGAAGCTACATATACGAACAAGTAGGCTTTAGAGTTTATGCGGAAGAGTTTGGTTTGAGCCTGGCTTGAAGATTGCCAGATCATTGCAGTTTTTACCAGTCAGAGATGCTGCCAATAAAGGAATTGACTGACTGTTGTCAGTCAAGTTACTAATTACTACACTCAAAAAAAAAACCTTGTAAAATTACAAGAAAAACTTGTAACTTTTTTTTGTTTGCTACCTCCTATTTGACAAAAATTCCTAGTAATTTTACAAAATTTTTACCGATAATTTTGTAATTTTACAAAATTTTTACCAATAAAATTTTAAATTTAAAAATTTTTTGACACTATAAAATTTACAAAGAGGTTTCGTAATTTTACTAGAACTTTTGCTACCTCCTATTTTACGAGAATTCCTAGTAATTTTACAAGTTTTTCACCAATAATTTTGTAATTTTACAAGCTTTTTACCAATAAAATTGTAAATTTACAGTTTTTTGGCGCAATTAAAATTACAAGGAATTCTCGTGAATTTACTAGATTTTTTTTGTAAAATTATCATGTAATTATTAATGTAATTATTAGAGCCCCCATTACCCGGGTTTCGGTCTACCCGGGCTACCCGGGTAGACCGGGTTTAAGACCGGATACCCGGTCTACCGATGAACAAAAAGACTACCGGGTAGACCGGTTTTTAATTTTTTATTTATTGAATTTTTATTAAGAACAACTTTTACAACCAATCAAGGGCGAAAATGAAATATTAAATTAGTTTAGTGTTATTTTCACCAAAACTTAGAAAATTTCTCCATTTTTTTTTTTTTTTCACTAAAAATGAAAAATGCTGATATCTCAAAAACTAAGCAAGATAGAGCAAAACGGAGAAAATTTTCAAAATAAAGACAACAAAATATGGAACAACCTTCCTCTATCCATGTGTGGACTCAATAGGTCCGAAATTTTGAATTCAAAATTCGCATTCCGGAATATTTTAAAAAGCCAATATCTTGGTAAGTATTGTCCACACGATAAAAAGTCCAATGGCGTTTTTGTTGCTCTTTACTTGAAAAACTTGACCACAGAATATCCGAAAGCCCTGAGATCAAAAGTTTTTGAGTTTTTTGATTTTTAATTTTTTTAGGACCCCAAAACTCATTTTTTTATGATTTCAAATGCTGATTTCTCCAAATTTTTGTTCTACGACCGGCACAAAAAGCTGTGAATAGATCGAATATTATGTCTAGAGTATCCTTGTTTCATGAAATTGGGACGGTCTTTTTCGGTCTTTAGGACGGCACATTTTTGTGGTTGCTTCAAATGACTCCATATGGAATAGGGATACTCTAGACATAATTGCCGAACTACCCACAGCTTTTTGTGCCGGTCGTAGAACAAAAATTTTGAGAAATCGGCTGTTAAACTCGTAAAGTCTTGGTTTTTCCATGTATTTACATGAAATTGGGACGGTCTTTTTCGGTCTTTAGGACGGCACATTTTTGCGGTTGTTTCAAATGACTCCATATGAAACGTGGATACTCTAGATATAATTTTCGATCTATTCACAGCTTTTTGTGCCGGTCGTAGAACAACAATTTTGAGAAATCGGCATTTGAAATCATAAAAAAATTAGTTTTGGGGTCCTAAAAAAATTAAAAATCAAATAGCTTTTTATCGTGTGGACAATACTTACCGAGATATTGGCTTTTTAAAATTTTCCGGAAAGTGAATTTTTAATTCAAAATTTCGGACGTATTGAGTCCACACATCGATAGAGGAAGGCGAAAACAATAAAAATTAATGATTTCGTAGGTAATTTTTTACAATTTTTTATTGAAATATTTTTTTAAAAATTTTTAATAAAATTTTTGGGGAATCGATCCCGCAATCAACTACATTCTGGCCAGACACTCTACCCATCGTGCCAAAGTCACTTGATACAAACATGTTTTTATATTTCTATAAATAATTTTTTTATTTTTTTTCTACAAAAAAAAATACCAACAATTTAAAAAAAAAATACTTACACAAATCACTAAAAATTTAAAGAATAATCAGTAGTTTTTACTTACAGAACAAAAATAAATGACTTTAAAAATTAAATGTTAATGAAAGTCTTTATATTTAAGTGTGTTATTTTTGAAACAAAGGACAGAGGAAGTCATTAATAAAAACTGAACATTAAATAAATGTTTTTTCTTTTAAAAACGACTAAACGTAAAATTTTTAAAATAAACTACAAACAGTTAATGACATAATTTTTTGAGTGCAAAAAATATTGTAAAATTACAAAAAAAATTTAAATTTCAATTTGTTAAAAAACAAGGAAAACTGTCAGATATTGGTAAAATGTGATTATGAGACTTTTCCTAGTAATTTGACAAAGTTTTTTTTTTGTGTAGGGATGTGATTTCCATGCAAATGCATGTTTTTTGTCGATAGTCTAAAAACGATATCGACCAATTATTTTTCCGAATCAAAAAATTTGCGTTAAAATGGCATCGATTTGTTTTTGCATATTTTGGTGAAAATGCATATTTTTGCATAATTTGGTTTTAAATGCATATTCTGTGCATATCTCTAGCATTTAAGTGCATAGCTTGGCCAAAATTAGCAAGAAGCACAAATTGAAATTTATTTGTTTCAAAAATTATTTAAATTTTAAAAATTTATTTTGAAAATACGAAAAAAAAAATTTTTTTTTTTTTTAATTTGTTTTTTTGATTTTTTATATTTCTTAAGAAAATTTTGCATATTCTCTTCTTATAAATTTTAAAATCTTATTATAAAAACCCGGCGTTTCATTTTTTTTAACAAGATTTTTATTGCATACATATATGTATTTATTTTAGTGCATATTTTTGATCTGTTTAGTGCATATTTTGGATTCTGGAGCGCATATTTTTGATTTTTTAGTGCATGAAAATCTCAGGCCTCAGTAATTAACTTATATTGTATAATATTGTTAGGGATTTTGATTTAAAAATTTATTTTTTTAATTTTCCTGGATATTTTTATTTTATAAATTAAAAATAACCTGGAAATTTTAACAATCATAATATTTTCTCTCCATATGCTTTTATAATCCGTACTACTTAATATACTTTATGGGGTTCTCGATGAAAATTTTAGTGGGTAACAAACGGAATGACAAATTTAATATACCCTGATCATTATATAAATAAAAAATAATATTCAAATTTTTATGACTGCCAGCAGTAGTTTTGTTAGCGCAAATTCCTTGGTAAATAGAAAATGTAAAAAAAGAGCAGAAATATTTATAATACAACAATAACCAGAAAGAAAAAATAACACTATTATGCAAGGACATTTGCATTTGAATGAGAATAACATGACAAATTTTAGGATTATAAAAGAAAAGGATGCTTTTAAAATGAATAGAAGCCAATAGAAAAGCAACAAATGTTTTTTGGGGGGACAACTACAAAATATAATATTTTAATAAAATCCATTTTATGTAAGAACTAAGGATTTTTTTGGCAATATGTCCCTTTTTATTGCCAAAATTGTATTAAAATGATTTGTGTAATCAAATGGTAATCATAACATCAGGATAACTTTTTTTTTTTAAAGAAAATCTTTAACTCTTAGCAGTTAAGGAAATAAAATTATATATTCATATGAAATATTCAATTCTCGTTTAAAATTTTGTAATTCCACATAACACTCTTCAATCAAGCAAGTTTAGGTTTTGTAAAAATGGTGACAAAATCGAGTAATGGCATTTCATTTCCCTTTATTTACACCGTCCGACAAAATGGAAAAAAGTCGTTAAATGCAAACTGTATGATATACGTTTGAAACTAGAGATTAAATATAGTAAAACTGCCTTTACAGTTTTTCATTTCATGATCCTGTTTCCTTTTAAGAGAACTTCAAAGTTTTAGAGTATTTAGTTTTTGTAAAATAATTTTCCACTAGTGATGGCAAATGAAACAGGAGGATATCAGCTATTTTTCCTATTTTATTATTGGCTGTCGGACGGTGTTATAACTTTAAAAATCGTGAACATGAAAATCTTAGCTGATCCTGTAGTTCGAAAAAGATCAGTTGTAATTCGAAAAAGATCTATTGTAATTCGAAGATTCCAATTGTAATTCGAACAAGTGAGAGTGTTACATTCGGCTGTGCTGAATCTTTTATACCCTCCGAAATGTAAAAAAAATATTAAAAAAATCCAGGGGCGTCTTTTTTTTTTTGGGGGGGGGCACCTTTCATTTGCGATTTAGAACTTCTTATGAGATAAAAATGTTGCATTTGCTTTGCAAAAGAACAAAAAACCCTGCAAAATGTGCGGTTTTTCTTAGGTTGGATTAGTTCTCCAAGGGGGAACTTTTTTCCCCTTTGTCCGATTTTGCCCATTTCCAAACTTAACCTGCCTAGGAATATAACACATTTTCGTGCCAAACTTCGGAAGTCTAGCTCTTTTATTTTGGGCTGTATCGTGTCTTCTACAGACGGACAGACGGACGGACGGACATCGCTAGAATGTCTTAGAATCGATCACTGATCAATAAATGATAGAATTTATGTGGTCCTAGACCGATATTTCGATGCGTTACACACGGAATGACAAAGTGAGTATACCCTCATACTGTGGTTGGAGGGTATAAAAATATTATCTAAATTTTCTTTGATCTTTTTACTATCTTTGTCATTTTGTGTGTAGCACATCAAAACATAGTAGGGGACGTTGAGAGCACTTTCCCACCGCGATAAATATACCAAATGTTTAATTTTTTTAACAAAAATACAAAAAAAACATGTAAAAAGTGTATTTTTTCAGAGGTTGGTTCAGTTCTTCAACTTTTCCCCCTGGCCCGATTTTGCCCAATCTCGAACTTAACCTGCCTATGAACATAAGACATATTTGTGCCAAACTTCAGAAGTCTACACCATTTACAGATGTAATTCGAAGAAGATCAATTGTAATTCGAAGATTATATTTGTAATTCGAAGATTCCATTTGTAATTCGAAGATTCCATTTGTAATTCGAAGATTCCATTTGTAATTCGAAGATTCCATTTCTAATTCGAATACTCCAATTGTAATTCGAAGATTCCATTTGTAATTCGAAGATTCCAATTGTAATTCGAAAAAGATCAATTGTAATTCGAAAAAGATCAATTGTAATTCGAAAAAGATCAATTGTAATTCGAAAAAGATCAATTGTAATTCGTAAAAGATCAATTGTAATTCGTAAAAGATCAATTGTAATTCGAAGATTCCAATTGTAATTCGAAAAATATCAATGGAAATACAGTTGATATTTTTCGAATTACAATTGGAATCTTCGAATTACAATTGATCTTTTACGAATTACAATTGATCTTTTACGAATTACAATTGATCTTTTTCGAATTACAATTGATCTTTTTCGAATTACAATTGATCTTTTTCGAATTACAATTGATCTTTTTCGAATTACAATTGGAATCTTCGAATTACAAATGGAATCTTCGAATTACAATTGGAGTATTCGAATTACAAATGGAATCTTCGAATTACAAATGGAATCTTCGAATTACAAATGGAATCTTCGAATTACAAATAGAATCTTCGAATTACAATTGATCTTTTTCAAATTACATCTGTAAATGGTGTAGTGGTCACAAATCTGGTCTCCAAATTTTTCCATCACATCAGGATTTTGAGAAAATTTAGGTCAAATTTCAAAAAAATTGACTTTTTGGGAATTTTTGACAATTATAAGCGGATGAACCCGATGTGATAGCGACTTAAAAAATAGTCGAGGGTAGACCTTTAACATTGCTCTTAAGGATGCAGAACTTATTTGGTCAGCCGCCTTAACCCTTAGGGCACCAATTTTCTTTCAGTGATGTCTTATTTCCCAAAAATTATTTATGCCGCCATTGGGCCCTTTGGGTTAAGGCGAGTAACCCCATGAGTTCTGCATCTTAAAGAGTAATGTTTAAGCTTTACCCTCGATTTATTTTTAAATCGCCAACACATTGGGTTCTACCGCTATGGGTTGCCAAAAATTCGCAAAATGACAAATTTTTGAACTTTGACATCAATTTTCTCAAAAACCTGATGCGATGGAAAATTTTGGATACCGGATTTTTGACCAGCAGAACAGTTAAATTCAAGTGTATAAGGTCGCGTTCCAGTCGCACTTTCGTTTTTTGGTAGTGTTATCAAAGAAATATTGACATTTTTGAGGAGTAATAATAATCGGATTTCCGACCATTAGATAATTTTTCTAAAAAACAAAAAAAAAATAGCCACAACGACAAATTGACAAGATTGATACAAAAAAAAATATAAAAAAATGTCATTAGAAAAAAAAATATTTGTAAAATAATTTTTTGATGAGATAGAGTGTTTTGCATTCAGAAAAATGAGAATTATGAGAAAGAAAAATAACAAAAAATACCAAAAAATAAATATTTTCACTCTGAAATCGATATCATTGATGAGGTCTGTTTTACTGAATACTTTACTATTAAAAACTTATTTCGAAAAATTTATGAGAGATAGAGGGTTTTGAATATAAGCTGTCTATATTATATTTAAGAATCTACGTACTTTAATGAAGCTTAACTATAATCTGATTGGTTTATATTAAAAAAAACTGTTAAAATTTACTAAAAAATTGTATTATGGACCAAAGATTTTATAAAAAATTTCAAAAAAATCTCTACTGTGTAGTTGCAAATAATAGTGCAAACGGAAATTAGCCACCAATCAAAATTGAATAAACATAAAATATAAAATTTTCGTAGACGGATATTGATGTTTAATAAGCATATTTTTTTTTTAGAAAACAAAAATTATTTATAAAGGATTTCATTCAAATAACAGGATATAGAATAAAAGGCCATAAATCACTATGTATGTTATATGAGGCAAAAACAAAGCTAATGAAAAGTATAACAAAATAAATACAATATGGAGAACTAGGAGAGCATTTATTTTTGTATATCCTCCAACTACAGTATGGGGGTCATAGATGGGAATTTTTCATTACCATTGAAATTTAATTACCATTGGTTGACATCAATGGTAATGAAAAAATTTCCATTACCATTTAATGGTAATTAAATTTTTTTAATTGAAAAAATAATTACTAATGGTAATGAAATGCACCAATTGTTAAAAAACACCAATTATAATTAGTTTCAAAACCATTGGTTTGCACATTTTTGTTTTTTTGAAAAGTTAAAAATTTAAACATCAAAGTATGTTTTTACAAAAAAATATGAAAATGTCAAAGACAAAAAACAAAACGCAAATAAAAATTTCAAAAAAACAAAACAAAAAACAACAGATATTTCCAAATATTAACGATTTTGACAAAATTGTGACGACTTTTACTAATGGTAATTATTTTTTTAAGTGATGGCATACCAATGGTAATTATTTTTTTTTTAATTTTCATTAGTAATTAAATTGATAAGTAATTTAATTGGTACAATTGATACAACCAATGGTAATGAAAAAAATTTCATTACCATTGACATCAATTAAATGGTAATTAAACCATCAATTAATTGGTCCCTTTAATTAATTAGTCCCATCTATGACTCTAATAACCGTATTATAACAAATATCTTTTCGAAACTTGGCAGGTAAACATATTTTGTATTCACAAATCATCATTTCAAAATTTTAAAGGAATCGGAGCAGTTCTTCTTGTAGTCCCCATACAAACCACCCTCCCTATATTTACATAAATCTCTCAAAATTCATGAAAATAGGAAATATTTTATCAAAATTTTGTTTGTAGGTGTTAAACGTGTACTTAGGTAGCCTACTTAATTCTGAAATTAATTGGATAATTTTTGGACCTAGACCCATAAATAAATTTTTTCCGATATTCAGTAAAATCCGTCTATTGGCAACACAAATAGGCCAATTTCCCTCATTATTATTTCGTTTGTATGTGTTTTCTACACTAATTAAAGATCTAACGAAAGATGAATCCAATCCGTCTAGGTTTAGACTTGGCACCCATTTACTGGAAAACACTGGTATAGGGTATAATATGGTCGGTCTTGACCGACTTAAATTTTCTTACTTGTTTTTAATGTTCAGCAGTGAGGTTTATCTATTATTTAACATTTATCGCAAGGGGCAAGGTGGCCAGCCCACAACGACTACCACCAATTATGTTTTTTTCTGCGCGATCCTGTCAATCCAGAATTTTTAAAACTCCAAATTTTACTATTTTGGGAACTTATGTTTGAAAAAAAAAAATCCCACTGTACACAGTTAATATTCCAGTTGCATATTCCACGCATAATCCAAAGCTTCAAACTAAATGGAGTCCTATTACACTGTGCAACAAATTTGGGGACACCGAGTGTAACTTGAATGGGACAAAAAAATTCATGAAATTATACAATAAGTAGACCATAACCCCCAAAGGGCTTTAAAAATTTAGCTCGAGTTCTTTTTTATGGTCCACTGAAGTTTTGATTTTTTTAAAGGCGTTCGGTTAGTTAAATTTGATGGCGATTTTTTTCTTAGAGCATATTAAACCACACTCAAAATAATTACTCTGTTAAATACTCTGTAAAATGACTGTAATCTCAATTCGACAGATATTTGACAAAGTTATCTGTCGAAATACAGATTTTAAGAAAATACTTCGTATTTTCTTGTGACCGAAAAACAAAATTTTGTAAAATTGGAGTTACTGGCTAAAAACTTGTAATTTTCACAAAAATAAAAAATTAAATTTACAATTTGGAAGCATTAAAGCGGGAAAATTTAACACAATTTTAATTTTAATTAAATTAATTTTAATTAATGTTTTTGAAGCAGAGAAGTTTTACTCATAAAATGGATTTAACTAAAACTATGTAAATTTACAGTTTTTTTTTGTAAAATTTTGAACTCATAAATGCATTTAACTAAAACTTTGTTAATTTACAGAGTATTTTGGTAAAATTCTTCTTGGTTTTATCAGTATTTTACAGATAATTCTGTAAATTTACAGTTTTTTTTGATCGAAATCATTTTACATAGTTTTCTTCGTAAAATAACAAAAAATCTTGCTGGTTGGAAATCTATGGTATTTTCTGCTGGCTCAGCAGAGTATCTCTGTAATTTAACAGAGTGATTATTTTGAGTGCACTATCTTTCATTTTTGGAAATCATTTTAGTCCTTTTTCAAATTTCCTCATAGAATACCACAAAAACGTGCGTTTAAGGGGTTAAAAAGTTCTACAAAAACATTATTTAGCTCAGAAGCATCTTTTATAAATTATTTTTGAATTATTTCAAACGCCTTTAAAAAAAATAAAAAATTTCAGAGGCCCATAAAAAAAACGCGAGGTAAAATTTCGAAACCCTTTGAGAGGTTTGATCAACTAATGAAATACTTTAATTTTTTCTGTCCCATTAAAGATACAAAATCGTGTTACACATTGTTATGTATAAACATTAGTAATATGAGTTTCTTAGTTTTGTGCATAAACTCATTATTATTCTATTCCTATTATAACTCCTCTTTCTAAGTTGAATTATAGACCCAGTAGTAGGTTACATAGTACATATAAAATCATACGTGACGTTATTTTATTTTTTGTTTTGTTCTACACAGAAAAAAATAAAAAAAATATTTGAGTAAATTTTTAATACTATTGAGTAAAAAATTACTCAATTTTGCACCAGTAAACGATTTAATAGTATTGAGTAAATTTTTAATAAAAATTTATTAAATATTTGAAAAAAAAATTGAGTAAATTTTTAATGGATACAATTAAACATTTACTCAAAATTTATCTATTTATTTTTTTTTTGAAGTTTAAAAAAGTTTTAAATTTTTTACAAAAAAAAACAAAAAACTTGTTTTTTCAAACTTTACCAAAAATATTTATGTCTCAAAAACATAGGAAAATTTTATAAAGACGATTACAAACTTTCATATACATACACAAAAAACTATAAACTAAACGAGAATTCAAAAAAACTATGAGAGTTTAAAAAACAAATAAAAAACTATTAAATTTTTATTAAATTATTTACTTAAATTGTTTTTAAAATTTTTGAGTAAATTTTTAATTGCGTCAATTAAAAAATTACTCAATTTTTGTTTTTAAATTTAAACAAGTGATTACTCAAATTAGTTTCCTCCATATTTTTTTCTGTGTATTATATTCAGTTTCTTGTTTGTAATATTTTTTTTTAGTTTTTGTGAAAGAAATTTGTCCGTCCTTAAATTGCCCAACCGGTAACTGTACGATTATATCCTGGCGAGAATAAGAAAAACTTTATATAAAGTTTGTATGTTAGCGATTTTTTTGTTTACACCGGAATTATTTTATATTCACAAATGTGTATAAATATTTTGACCTTGTTTTTCTGTGTTAAAATATTGGCATTATTAATGGTTAATACTCGTTTAGGCAGAAAAAACTAAAAAAAAAAAAAAAACAGGAGAAGGATTTATATACCTACATTATGTTTTTTTATTTCTTATTTTTTTGTTGTCTTCAATCTTATTATTATAATATCCTAACACTTGTGGTTACGATTAAAAAAAAACTATAAAATATAGTCGGTCAATACCGCCATATAACACCCTATACCAGTGTTTCCCGGAAAATGGATCCAAAATGAAGCAACCACACAAAAATCAAATTTAAGTAAAATAGGCTTCTTTTTGTTGCCAATTGACCGATTTATCTGAATATCGGGCCAAATTTTAATATGGGACTAATTCCTAAAACGGTACAATTATAATCAGATTTCATGAGACTACTACTAAAGTACACCTAAAACACCTACAAACAAAATTTTAATCATATATTAAATATTTCTGAAAATGTGTGAAGTTGATAACACCCCTTTTCAAGCAAGTTTAGCTTGTGTGAAAAAGGTGATAAAATCGGCTAATGGCATTTTGAACTTTTAAAATCGTTAACACAAAAATCCTAGCTGATCTAGGCTTTGATCTTGCTGAACTTGTTTTCGAGTTATTGCTAAATAATTACACTGTTCGGCAACAAAAACCTCCCAGTGAAATATCCAACTGATTCTTAAAGATTTTGCTCTTCTGAATATATTCTTGTACACCCAAAAAAAAACGTGGGTATTCAATACTAAAAATTTAACTAATTTTAGTCCAAAAGGACCTAGTGCAGAAATTGGTAACCAATACTAAAATTTTTAACTAATATTACTTAGTAAAAACCAGTAAAAATTACTAATGTTAGTACTTTGAAGATACTAAAATTAATAACCAATTAGTAGATTTTGGTACAATATCACTTACTAAACCTTTTACTGTAGAATTATTTTGAGTGTATACAACTCAGCTGTCCAATTTTTTCTAGCACGTACCGTTTTAGAGATATTCGCTGTTAAAAAGTAAAAAACAATAATTTCGCACTTTTGGTGGTCCACTGTTATGTTGATTCCGACAAATAGGGCTTGATTTAGTTAATAGCTTCTTACAATTTAGTTAATGACGGGTGAAATTTTTAAAAGAAAGTAAAGATAAACAAGTTACGGCCCTATGATCCTTATAGGAGTAAACGGAACAAATATATAATATATATAAAGATAAACATGGAATGGCCTAGCTTTACATATCTTTCGGAGTCAAGACCCTAATTTCGGATATAAAATTTGATATTCCCGAGATTTTATGCATGCACATATCTCGGTAAATACTGCCGACACGACAAAAAGTCTAACGCTTTTTTGACTCGTAGAACACTTCCGCAGATACTCGAAAGCCCTCTGAGTAACAGTTTTGAGTTATCCAGTTTATAAAATTCTCAAAACATTAGAATCAAAATCAATGGCGACCCTTAAATAACCCAACGGAGTCTCGAGCCAATAGAGTCTGGACCCTATCTAGTCCTCAAATGTGTATGAACTAAAATATAGAAAAAATATTTACCATATATTCAGCCTATATGTGAAGTCCGTCCATGAGTATGTGCGTATACTGTTATAGGGTCACTATCGATTTTGATCCAAAATGTTGGACAGATTCGCTCTACCGTGCTTAGTTTTCGAAATATAGGAATGGGGTCTTGAGAATTTTGATCATGAAATAACACAGAAACTATAACTTGGATGCACCCAAAATATTTTGTAGGCAAAAACAAAAGAAAAACAGACTTAAAACCAGTGAATAAACAATTGAAAACCATCCCAGTAATTATTCATTTGTTTTAACAAACATCAACATTTATTTTTTACTGTTGACAAAATTTTCTAAAATAAATAACATTAAACATTAAAAAATTACGTTTTTTTCACTCTTTTTTACCAACAAATTCGAAAAAAATAACCAACGAAAACATTAAAAATTAATGATAGTTCTGTTATTTTTACCAACAAATTTCAAAAAAATAACCTACGAAAACAATAAAAATTAATGATTTCGTAGGTAATTTTTTACAATTTTTTATCGAAATATTTTTTTTAAAAATTTTTAATAAAATTTTTGGGGAATCGATCCCGCAATCAACTACATTCTGGCCAGACACTCTACCCATCGTGCCAAAGTCACTTGATACAAACATGTTTTTATATTTCTATAAATAATTTTTTGATTTTTTTTTCTACAAAAAAATAACTGACTTGTGTAGGTAAAAACTAATGATATTTCAGTAAAAAATACCAACAATTAAAAAAAAATGCTTACACAAATCATTAAAAATCATAAGAATAATCAGTAGTTTTTAGTTCCAGAACAAAAATAAATGACTTTAAAAATTCAATGTTAATGAAAGTCCCTATTTTTTAGTGAGTTATTTTTGAAACAAAGGACTGAAGTAGTCATTAATAAAAACTGAACATCAAACAAATGTTTTTTCTTTTAAAAACGACTAAACGGAAAACTTTTTAAATAAACTACAAACAGTTAATGACATAATTTTTTGAGTGTGGCTTTCGGGTCTTCGGCGGTCATATTCTACGAGTTAAGCACTACAAAAATTCTTTTTTCGTACACACAAAAAGTTATTGGCTGAAAATGTTCAATTAAATCTAATGATCAACAAAATTTAAATGAGTCAATCAATGTTTTGATTAAAATTTTTGTTATTTTCTTGAACTGTCGAATTACAAATTTTCAACATACAAGACTTTTTTCGCTTTAAGTTATTTGAATACATTAATTTTACTTTTTTTTGTTGTTGGCAACATATTGGAAAGCAAAAAAGACGAATTTTTTCATAAGCTTACAATTCATTTGTTGAATCAATCATTATTTTGATTGACTATTAATAAAAAATTGATCAAATTTGTGATCAAAATCGAAAAAATATTTGATTGAAAAAATATTCAATTAATCACCTACAAGTTGATGATTGGTATAACAATTTTCTTTATTGGAGGAATTTCAATCAAAAAATTTAAAAACACGATTTTTTTTATTTCCTGGGTCCAAGTGCATGATCTTGAACTTTTTCTGACATCAAATTGCTTCATTTACTTAACATAAATACAAAAAAACCTGTGAAAATATGGCGTTTTTCGGAGGTTATTTAAGTTCGTGAAGGGGGAACTTTTTTCCCCCTGGTCCGATTTTGCCCATTTACGAACTTAAACTGCCTAGGACCAAAAGACATATTAGTGCAAAACTTAACGAGTCTAGCTCTTTTATTTTGGACTGCATTGTGTCTTATACAGACGGACGGACGGACATTCTAGAAAAGTCGTAGAATCGATCATAGATCAATAATATATATACTTTACGGGGTCCCCGACAGATATTTCGATGCGTTACAAACGGAATGACAAAGTGAGTATACCCCCATACTGTAGTTGGAGGATATAAAAAAAGGAAAGGAAAAAAGGAAAATTAAAAATTAAAAAGTAAAAAGGAAGGTAAAGGAACAAAGATAGAAAGAAAATGACCAGAATGTTAAAAGTCCTAAGGTGGTCCGATTTTGCCCATCTCCGAACTTAACCAGCCTATGACCGTAAGACATAAATGTACCAAATTTCAGGAGTCTAGCGGTTTTATTTTTAACTGTATCATGTCTTCCACAGACGGACGAACATCGCTAGAATATCTTAGAATCGATCACTGATCAATAACACTGCGCCACACGAGTGTGCACTGAAAAAAACCTTGTAAAATTACAAGAAAAGTTTATAAATTTTTGTTTTGCTACCTCCTATTTGACAAGAATTCCTTGTAATTTTACAAGCTTTTTACCAATAATTTTGTAATTTTACAAGCTTTTCCAATAAAATTGTAAATTTACAATTTTTTTTTTACGCGATAAAATTTACAAGGAGGTTTCGTGAATTTACTAGATGTTTTGCTAACTCCTATTTTACGAGAATTCCTGGTAAAAATTACAAGATTTTTGTAATTTTACAAGCTTTTTACCAATGAAATTGTAAATTTACAACTTCTTCGGCGCAATAAAACTTACAATGAATTCTCGTGAATTAACTAGATTTTTTTGTAAAAAAACTTGGAAATTTGTAAAATTACAAAAAAAATGTAAAATTACAAAAAAAACAAGTAAGAAAATTATAGTCGGTCAAGACCGACCATATAATACCCTACACCAAGGTTTCCCGGAAAATGGGTCCCATGGATCGATTAGATCTATATGTTGTAAAACCTTTAATAAGTGAAGAAAACACTCACAAATCAAATTTGAGTGAAATAGGCTTCTATTTGTTGACAATAAACCGCTTTAACTGAATATCGGGCGAAATTTTCACAAGGGGCCTGAGTCCAAAACTGGTCCGATGATTATCAGGTTTGATAAGGTTATTTAAGTACGCGTTTAACATACACAAACAAAATTTTAATTAAATATTTTCTATTTTCATGAAATTTGAGACATTTATGTGAAAATCGGGAAGGTGGTTTGTATGGGGGCTACAAGAAGAACTGGTCCGATTTCTTTGAAATTCGGAATGATGATATGTGAAGACAAAACATGTTTACCATCCAAATTTCAAAGCGATACCTTATATAATACGGTTATTAGAGTCATTTGAGCCAAAACTAAAGAGGACCTTTGTATGGGGGCTAGGTCTAAATATAGACCGATTTTTTCCAATTTCAATAGGCTTCGTCCTTGGGCCAAGAGAAACTTAAGTTTCAAATTTCAAGTCAATTGATTTAAAATTGCGACCTGTATCGTTACACCGTTTACATGGACAGACAGACAGACGGACGGACGGACGGACAGACGGACGGACGGACGGACGGACATCGCTAAATCGACTCAAAAAGTGATTCTGAGTCGATCGGTATACTTAAAGGTGGGTCTAGGACCAATATTTCGGGTAGTTACAAACATCAGCACAAACTCATTATACCCTGTACCACAGTGTGGTGTAGGGTATAAATATGTAAATTTCGACACAAAATTGTTTTTGTTAAAAAAAAAAGAAAACTGTCAAATATTGGTAAAGCGGGATTACGAGACTTTTTCTACACTCACAAAAAAAAACTGTAATGTTAGCAAAAAAAGCTTGTAAGCCTACAAGAAAATTTGCTGATTTTGAACCAACAATTTTTTTTGGTAAAATTAGGAAAAAACTTTTTGCCAAAAATTAGTTAACTGAAATTTTTTTATTTCAACTTAGTTCATACACATCTGAGGACCCCATTGGGTTCGGACCCGATAGGTCCAGACCCCGAGGGGCCTAGACCTAGTTGGGTTCCTTAAAAATCGTCATAGCTTTTGATCCAAAATTTGTGTCCGTTCCGCGCTACCTTGCTTAGTTTTTGAGATACGTGATTTTAGGGGACCACCGGGATTTTGAGAATTACAAAACTCGATTACTTCAAAAACATTACTCTGAGAGCTTTTGATTATTTTGCGATCTTGTTCTACGTGTTGAGAGCTACAAAAATGCTTTCGGGCTTTTTGTTGTGTCGGCAATATTTACCGAGATATGAGCATTTTAAAATTTTCGGGAATGCTAACTTTTTTGGATCCAAAGTTAGGACCCATTAGGGTCCACACATGTGAAGAGGACCGGCGATACTATGGAGAGCCCGAGAACCAAAAATGGCCCCCATTTTGCTCTATCTGGCTTAGTTTCCAAGATAGCGCCATTTTAAGTTTTCTGAAAATAAAAAAAAATTTACCACTTATTTTTGCTAATATTAGCAAAAAAGCTTGTAAAAATTTGATCAACTCAATTTTAAATTTAGCAAAAAAAAATTAGTTCAAATTTTGTTTAAAATTGCTAATGCGCTAAATGAAGTTTACAAGATATTTTTGCTAACATGCTAATCTCAACTAAAAATTTGCTAAAAGTTAGCTAACCAGCATTAGCAAAAAAAAATTAGTATATATTAGAGTGTCCCTTATTTTGGAAATGTTGGAAATGTTGAGACGGTACCCCCTCATTTTTTTCCTTTTGACTAAAAAATAACTCAGGAAAAATTTTACGCCCCTACGACCACGCCTTCCCTACGCGACGGGGCCGTAAAGAGCGGCGCCTTAAAAATCATTTTTCCATACAAAGCAAAAAATTTTTTAGTCAAAAGGAAAAAAATGAGGGGGTACCGTCTCAACATTTCCAAAATAAGGGACACTCTAGTATATATATATACTAATGTATTATTTTGAGTGTAGTAATGTGACAAGTATTTTTTTTTTGGTGTGTATACGATTGGCCTCAAATATGTACCACATGAGTTTTAGGCCTAGTAGAACAAAAAAATCGGAAGAAATCGGAACTTTTTTGGCATACAAAAAATGCCGCTCTAATGATGCTGTATTTTTCTGTTTCTTATTTGGTAATAAAAGTTTTTCTGGGATTGCGATCCTTAAGGGACCCAAATAGGCTTGAGTCCATCGGGGTGCTTACCCAATCTAGTCCTCAAATGTGCATGAACTAAACTGAAATAAATAGTTTTTCCCAATAATCCCAGTAATTATTATTATAATTATAACACCGTCCGAAAAAAATGAAAAAAGTCGTTGAACACGAACTGGATAATATACGTTTGAAACTAGAGACTAAATGTAGTAAAACTCCTTCAAAGTTTTAGAGGATTAAATTTTAAAAAAATATTTTTTTAATATTTGTACTTGTCCTAGGATGCAACTATTGATAGAAAATGAAAGATGAGGATCTTCCCTAATTTTCCTATTTTATTATTTTTACATATCAGGAGGTAAGTACGTCCATTCAAAAATGTGTCCTTCAGTATCATTCAAAAATTTCAACAAAATATTTTGATAATGTTTTCAAATGACTTTATTCACATCCTTTTAATCTGATATGGCAAAATATAAAAATGGAAAAATTAGGGGGGATCCTCCTTTTTCGCTTGCCATCACCAGTGTCATACCAGGACTAGTACAAATATTTAAAAAATATTTTACAAAATGTATCCTTTAAAACTTTGAAGTCCTTATAAAAGGAAACAGGATCACGAAATGAAAAATTTTAAATGCAGTTTTACTCCATTTGATCTTTACTTTCAGAGGTATATCATCTGGTTTATGTTTAATATTGGCTGTCGGACGGTGTAATTATAATAAAAGTTCACCAACTTCAAATACTCGTTAAAAATGGAATTGGTTGCTGCAGTGTGTAATTTAGAGATGGGCGCGTGAGTGAATTTTGACTCACGCACGCTCACGCTCAAGAAATAAAAATATTACTCACGCACGATCACGCACGAAATTCTTTTTTCTGATCACGTTCACGCACGCTGACGTGAGTAACTAAAATTTTTCTCACGCTAACGAAAAAATCACGCTCACGAAGACTCACGAAATTAAAATTAGCAAATTTTTATTTCACTTCTTTAGATTTCTTGCACAAAAAGTATTGAATTTCCTTAAAACAATAATAAAAATCCCAGTTCCGTTTTAACCATTAGGGCACACTGGGCACGTGCCCAGGGCCCCTGATCTAAAGGGGCTCCGAAGTGCCAAATTCGCTTATGCGAAAATGGAGCATTTCTTATTTAATTTGTTTCTAAAGAAAATTTCACATTTTCTAAGAAAAAAATTCTAAGAATCTAACAGATTTTTCGTATACATCTGAAACTTTATCTATAGAAGAAATCTGTCGTATATCAAGTCTCAAATTTAAAGAAATGTTTCCTACACAAAAAGTTTCAGACTGAGAAATATTTTTCGTACAGAAAAAGTTTCAGATTCTTAGATTTTAAAAGTCTAAAGTTCATAGAAGATTTTCCAAAATAAAAAGACTTACAAGGGAAGTCTCCCTGGTGTCACCCTCCGATCTTCATGAAATTTGGATATGTTGTTAAGAACGAAAATTAATTTGACACGTATTTTTTTTTAGCGGCCCAAACTCATTTCGTCGATTTGTATGGGGGGAAATTGACCTTTTTCAGTTTTTTACGATTTACGCCTACTTAAACAAAATTGATATAGGCATGTGTGGTATCAGATTAAAGGTATTAAAAATACCTATCTCGTGGTGCTAACAACGGGCCAAAGAAGTTAACATTTTTCGACTTATTAACAAAAATGTCCTAAAATTTTGGTATTTTACTCAATATGACGAAAAGTTGTGCATGTTCGGACACATTCTTAGCACACGTAGATAGGTTTTCCAAAGACCTTTCATTTGGTATGTAACATGACTAGGTTGCTTTGCATAATATAGGAGATAAACGAAAAAAAACTGAAAAATGGCCTTGTCTTCCCCCCTCCTTTTTACCCCCTAAATATGAATTTGGGCCGCTAAAAAAAAATACGTGTCCCTTTATTTTTTCTGCTCTACAAAATAAAACCAATTCCATAAAGATCCGCGGGTGACACTAGGGAGACTTCCCTTGTTAGATTTTGAGATACTTATCGTATGTAGAGTCTCAGATTCTGAGACATTTTTCGTATAGAAAAAATCTCACATTCTAAGACATTTTTCGTATAAAAAAAGATTTAGATTCTGAGGCATTTTTCGTATAGAAAAAGTCTTAGATTCTGATACATATATCGTATAGAAAAAGTCTCAGATGCTTATACATTTTAATGTAAAATAGTCATATTATGAGATCGTCTAGATAAAGTCTCAGATTCAGAAAAATTTTTCGCATTGAAGAAGTTTTAGATCTGTTACGTTTTTCGTATAAAAAAAATCTCATATACTAAGAGATTTTTCATACAAAAATATTCTTAGATTCTCAAATATTTTTCGAAAGAAATTGTCGCTGATTCTAAGAAATTTTTCGAATAGAAAAAATTTTAGATTATTCTGAAACATTTTTTATATAGAAAAAGTTTCAGCTTCCGAGGCATTTTTTAGTTTAGAAAAAGTTTAAGATTCTGAGACATTTTTCGTATAGGAAAAGTCTCAGATTTGAAGATAGAAAAGATCTCATTAAAACTAAATTGTTCTACACAAATATCATGGTTTTAGTAAAGAAAATGACCTAGAGCTAGAATATCCCTACTCAAAAGTTTTTTTTAGTTTCTTTGTCTTAAACCAGGTAATAAGAATATTTAAATTTGTACAAAAAAAAAAGTTTTTTTTGTCATGCAACTTTTTACTTTCCAGCGGGCACCCAAATTCTTGTGTGCCCAGGGCCCCCGCCATACCTTAAAGCGGCCCTGAAAAATCCCAATTTTGGATTAATTTCCCTCTAAATTCAATATAATGACGATTTTTTTTTACTAGTTTTCTGTTTCAAACAGCACAAAAAATCACGCAAACTCACGAAACAAAAATTACTCACGCACGCTCACGCACGAAACTATTTTATATAATCACGCGCACTCACGATCACGTGAGTAAAAATAAATTTCACTCACGATCACGCGTGAATCACGTGAATCACGAAAAATTGGTGACACGCGCGCATCTCTAGTGTAATTACTTGAGAAGTGTATAAGGCGTATGATTAATTTTTTCATTGCCTATAAATACTATTTACTTTTTTTTAAAAAAGCTAAATTTTTTCTAAAAAGTACTATTTTTTTTAAAAAAGTACTTTTTTTATAAAAAGTACTATTTTTTCCAAAAAAGTACTATTTTTTCTAAAAAGTATTTTTTTTTTCTAAAAAGTATTTTTTTTCTAAAAAGTAAAATTTTTTCCAAAAAAGTACTATTTTTTCCAAAAAAGTACTATTTTTTCTAAAAAGTACTATTTTTTCTAAAAAAGTACTATTTTTTCCAAAAAAGTACTATTTTTTCTAAAAAGTACTATTTTTTCTAAAAAAGTACTATTTTTTCTAAAAAGTACTTTTTTTCCAAAAAAAATACTAATTTTCCTAAAAAGTACTATTTTTTTCTAAAAAAAAAGTACTAGATTTTCTAAAAAAAAAGTATTTTTTTTTAAAAAAAGTACTATTTTTTCTAAAAAAGTAATTTTTTTTAAAAAAGTACTAACTTTTCTAATATTTATTTTTTTTTTATAAAAAGTACCATGTGTCGTGTGCCAATAATTGGCACACGGCACACGTTTCAGATGTGCTATGTGCCAAATGTGCGCACATGTGCCCTGGGCACGTGTGCCATTCCTTACCCTGATAAATAGCAATCATACGCAAGGGAGCACAGTGGGTTATTTTTAATAATTTGGCTATTTAGTAAGTAGGTAAAGGACCGATTGCAGCGAAATTTATACCGGTTATAGCTAACGTAATTTGAAGCTTAATTTTTAGTGTCCGACCGAACGTTCGGGTTCGGTTACGGAGTTCGGCAAAAAGTGACGTTCGGCAACTGTTCGGTGTTCGGCCAAATTTTGGCCGAACTTTACCGAACACCGAACTTCTGTATGTATTGCAACTACTTTGAACCTCGAATCGGGCTATTGTTAAAAATAAATATATTTTTTTTCCAAAAATAATCAACTTGAGCTAAATTTTCCACTTTTTTAGTATACTACAAAATATTTATTTTTTTACTATAAAATAGTACAACTAATAAAAAAACACTTTTTTTAGTTGTTTTTTTTTTTTTTTCATAATTATTCGCAAAAACAATTTTTTTTAAATAAAAAAAGTTCGGGTACGGGTTCGGCCGAACTTTGCAAAATTTACCGAAGTTCGGGTTCGGGTACGGGTTCGGTCTGAAAAAGTGCGTTCGGTCGGACACTATTAATTTTAAACGCTGGACTCCACATGTTCAATAAGGCACCACCAGGGGCCTCTAAAGTAGGACAAATTTAGTATACAAAAAAAAATGCTTTTAAATCACCAACTTTAAATGCGTGTAAAAAAATCTAGCACTGAACTAAAAGAGCCTTAAGAGTTTAATTATGTAAAATAACAACTTTCATTTGCTTTTGGTTTCATCTCATTGCGATTCGAAAAGTTCAATTTTGTATCACTGTGTTATAATTTTTTCTTGAATTTAGTTAATTTTCTCCATTTTAGAATTTATTTTTTAGTGTAAACGGTAAATAAAAAAACCGTGAAACCATCTAAACAACAATTTCATACAACCAAATAACAAATATTTAATAATACTATTAAAAATTAACAAAATGTACAAACGTGTTCGCACCTTTTCCGTGGTCATTATGAATGATGATGATTTGCGCCAAAAATTAATCAAATCGAATAAAGTAAAATTGATATAGCGGGTGGTGGTGGCGTGTTGTTGATGGCAATAATGTTGTTTGTAGCCGTCAGCAACAATCAGCAAATAAAATAATGTAAAACACCTTCTTTTATTTCTTTTGGAAATGTTTACAACAGCAAGAACAAAAGCAAAAAAAAACAAACACTCTTTACACAAAATATCGTAAAGAAAACAACAATAAAATTAACACATTATTACGATTATTATTGCCGTGACCGTTAGCGAAAATAAACAAAACGTCGCGTAATAGAACGTTACAAATATAAACAATCTATCATAAAATGAACGTATGTGTTGGCGGGGAGAAGTGGATTAAAAAACACTAAAAAGCCAACAGCGAAACACACATACAATAGAAACAGCCTCAAACGTTAAAAAAAGTTGGTATGAAATTTTTTTTTTTGGTTTTGGCGAAAACTTATAAGTTACTTGAGCAAAATATTGTGTAATTTACAATAGTTTTGTTTTAAATAATTTTTTTTGCGCTTTTTATTAAAAAAAATATATTTTACAAAAAGGAAGAATTGAATTTTTTTATAGCAACTAATCAAACACAATGAAAGTTAAATAACACTTAAATGTTTTATGCGAAAAAACAATACAACACAACATAAACCGTATTCGCGAAATACGCGTTTCGAGCAAAAACACAAGTGTTAGTGTTGAAAATTGATTGGCAACTAAACTAAGATTGTAAACTTACATTGCAGCACACATATATAGAAAGGGAGATGATGCCAAACAACGATGATAATGTAGCGACTTTTTGTTTTGGCAAAAGCGATTTTTTTAAATAAACAAAATACGGAAATTTCGATTCTAATATCTTGAAGTAATGGTCCCAGAAACTTCAAATTTTAGATCCATATATACAGTGGGCTACAATACATTGGAAACTTTTCTATAGTAGGTGCAATTTGGTAAAGACAAAGTTTACAATACTACACTCAAAAAAAAACCTTGTAATATAACAAGAAAAACTTGTAACCTTTATTTTTTGCTACCTCCTATTTGTAATTTTACAAGCTTTTCACCAAAAATTTTGTAATTTTACAAGATTTTTATCAATAAAATTGTAAATTTACAATTTTTTTGACGCGATAAAACTTACAAGGAGGTTTCGTAACGTCACTAGATTTTTTGCTACATCCCATTTTGCGAAAATTCCTAGTAAAAATTACGAGCTTTTTTGTAATTTTACAAGTTTTTTAGCAATAAAACTGTAAATTTACAACTTTTTGGCTCAATAAAACTTACAAGGAATTATTGTAAATTTACTAGATTTTGTTTGTAAAAAAAACATTAAAATTTGTAAAATTACAAAAAAAAAAAATGTAAATTTCGAAAACTGTCAAATATTTGTAAAATTGGATTACGAAACTTTTTCTAGTAATTTGACAAGGTTTGTTTTTGTGTGTAAACGAGTTTGACACTTTTTTTAACAAGCTTGGCCGTTTTGTTAGCCGTTTTTCGAAGTTAGCGCTCGTATTCGCGATTTAAAATTTTTATGCCCAAGTACAATAAAAACGATATTTTTAAACTTTTGCGATAATTTTCAAATTTAAAACCATTCAAGTCTGTTAAACAAACATAACAACCCATAATACCCTAATTTTTTCGCGAAAAACATTTTTTGTTCGCCAAAACTCTTTGTAAAAATTGGTTCAGTACAAATATTTATAGTTTGATTTGAATTTACGACACACATCTGGTTTTGTACACGAAATCCCATTCTAATATAAGTTTTTTCAAAGTTAGCGTATTCGCGATTAATTTTTTTTTTATTTTTTAGTAAAAAAACAATTTTTTTTTTTATTATTAATTTGTTATAGGGATGCCAAACGGGAAATCCCGAATCCCGGAATTTTTTTATAATAATTCCGAAAATCCCGAAATTTATAACATTGAAATTTTTAACTAAAAACAAATCGGATTTAGATGAATTGAAATATGACTTATTAAAATCAAGTTTTAAAATGTTCATAACGATTTTGCAAATCCAAAAAAAAATAATTAAATATTGCAATATTGCATGCTGTTGATAATCGTAAAATCCTAATTAAATCTGCAAAATGACAAAATAAAAATGTTTGTAAATAAATTTGCGGATTAGCAACTGAGATTCAGTTGATACAACAAAAATTCGGGCGACATATTTACATATAAGTAGGCTGTCACAGTTGAATATCTGTGGTAACAACTGAATTATATTGACAAAACTGATTTTTAATTAAAGCTACTACAAAATTTAATTGATGCAACAGAAAAATTCAGTTGGAAATTTATTTCTGTATGTTGAAAATTGTAACCCTTTCAACGCACGGTTTAAGGGTGCTCTATTAGGGTATTTAAAAAAAGGACAAAAATTATCCGTAGAAATGGAGATAGAGGAATAATATATTCTAGAAAAAGTACTAACATTATCTAGGTCAGCAGCAGATATAAAACATTTTTTTACTTATCCCAAACGCTTTTGAAAACAAATTAAAAGCTTCTGTGGGCCATAAAAATTAACTCGAGATAAGTTTTTAAACCACTTCAGAAGTTTTGGTATATTAATGGTATAATTATATTTTTTGTTTGGTCTAAAAATACTAAATCGTGTTGCACAGTGTTATATTTTGTTTTTTCAGCTATTTTATGTACATGTTTACATAAAAATATGACAAATAAAAATATTTAATATATGGTTTTTGAATTGAGAAAAGTGTGAAAGAAAAATTTAATTTTTCTAAAAATTTAAGACATCCTGGTTTGTTTCTTACTAGTTTCATATTATCCAGTTATAATAATCTTCAGAAAAACTTTTAATGTCAAATTTATTTAGTTAATAGTCAATAGAACTCTATATGTGAAAATTATTTACAGATCGCAGCCGCCGAGGATTGAACCCATCATCATCTGTAATACTTTGCTATTAACTGCTTGTAACGTACAATCACTCTAGACCGATACGCCACGAAGGCTGTTAAGCAAGTATCAACTAAATCTGATTTTTTCAATTCGAGTGGTGTTGTTGCTGTAGTTTTTTTCTTACAGAAGTGTTGTTATTGCTATTTAATGTAAATAGATTTTTATTTTTAGTAATCATTATTCTTCTTCCTCTCCTTCATCAATTCTGATCTAAGTACTTATTTTTGCAAACGTTGCCAGACATGTTTATTTAAGTTTATGTAAATCTTATTTTTTCTAATATAGGAAATAAAAATCCCGAAAATCCCCAAAAAACCCGAAAAACCCGGGATCCCGAAAAAATCCAAAAAATACCGGGATCCCGAAATTTCAAATTTCAAAATCTGGAATCCCGGGATTTTTCAAATTTAATCCCGTTTGGCATCCCTAATTTGTTATTAATTATTAATATATAATTTTTTTTTTTCGCGAATTTTTTATTTTAATATTAATTTATGAAAATGTGTAGAATAAGCTCTGTTGCCAATTATTTTTCACCAAAAACCTCGAAATTTCACTAAAAAAGCGAAAGAAAAATTTTTAATTATCCCGCTAAATTACGGAATAAAAGCGCTGAAAGCCGACAAACTTTGCGTTTTTGATTGAAAAAAAAGAAAAATTAAAAAAAACCTCTAAATTATTTTTTCCACGTAAATTATTTTTTCCACGCAAATTATTTTTTTCCACGCAAATTGACTTTTTACTAAAAAAGCGCTAGAAACCGCCAAAAAAAATTAGCGGGGAAAATTTAAAATTCTCCCGCTAAATTACGAAAAAAAAGCGCTAAAAATTTACAATCTTGGCGTTTCTGATAAGAAAAATTAGTAAAAACCTCCAAATTATTTTTTCCACGCAAACTTACTGTTTGTGGAATTCACACTTAGCGATTTTGAGTATTTTAGGAATACGTGTTCCCCCACTAGATCCAAACACCCGAATTAGCTTTACCAGCAAGTTGCCCAGCTTGTTAATTAAGTGCAGTGTTATTAATCAGCTATTTTTTTAAAAAAATATTTTCAAAGCCCGGGAATTCCCGGGAAAACACTGACGGGAATTCCCGGAAATTTTTTTAATTTTTCCCGGGAAATCCGGGAATTTTGTAAAATATACCTTTTTACATAAAAACGTTTATTTTACTTTAATTTTTACCATTTTTTTTACATACAGGTATAATTACATTTGATATTTTTTGTATTTTTTCTATTTGGAACAACAGTGCAAATATATATTCATAGGAAAACTGACCAAGTGTAAAAAGTATGTTAATATCATGAAAAAACTTAAAAAGTCAAAATATATACGTCGGTTAATGATAATTTTGCAAAGACTGTCAAAAAAATATAAAAATTTTGAACCTAGAATTAACATTTCCAGAATAAATATTAAAAGTGTTGCCAGCTATATTAGTTTTTTTTCTCGAAAAACGCAGTTTTAATTTTTGTTTGCAATTTTTAGCTATTTTTTGCGATTTTTTGTGAAGGAAAAAGTTGCAATATTTTTTTTTGTTTTGTTTTATTGTATTTCAGGATTTTTAACTTTTATTTGATTTTTTATGTTTTAATTAATTGTTTATCTCTAATAACCCAATAAGCACTTTTAAAATTCAAGTGCAAATCAAGTATAAATCAAGTGTAAATCAAGCCCTTATTTCCAGTCTATGCTTGCATTATACTTGAATTACACTTGAATTCAATAGCATTCTCCAGCTAAACGGACACTTGAATTCAAGCGCTGTTTTTACACTTGAAAACCAGTGAAAAGGCTGTAAAAACAGGGCTTGAATTCCAGTGTCCGTTTTGCTGGAGTATGCTATTGAATTCAAGTGTAATTCAAGTATAAATCAAGCAGGGGCTGGAATTTAGGGCTTGATTTACACTTGTTTTATACTTGATTTGCACTTGAATTTTAAAATTGCTTATTGGGAAAACTGTTTTTAATAAAAGATAATCAAATTTTAATGTTTTTTATGATTTACATAAATAATGAAAATTTCTCGGGATTCCCGGGAATCCCGGGAAATAAATTATTTTTTTCCCGTTTCCCGGGAAATTGAAAAGTCCGGGAATTCCCAAACACTAATAGTAACATTTAAAACTTTATATTCCCGGTGAAAAATGTTCAAATATGAAAAAAATCTTAAAAAAAAAATCTTTCATCGCTTTTTACTTTTTAAAACATTGTCATTACTGATACCCAAAATAGACATCAAGAGAACAATACAAAAAAAAAAAACATCTATTATAAACCTTTTTTCTGCAGAAGCCATTTTTGTGTTGTTGACAAGTTAAAAAAAAAATTATAAACGTTGAAAAACTCTCATTTAAAGTATTGTCTTTAGTTAGTTTTATAAAGTGTATAAACCAAAAACAAAAAAAAAATCACTAAAATATCCTTTAGCCTTTTCTATATTAAAATACGAATGTGTAGAGAAAGACTTCGTGACGACGCAATGACCTTCATAATCATTCAAATTATAAAGTTCTACTTCGCAAAATCATAAAAATCTAAAAGAGAGAAAGAGTGTGTGTTTTATATCCTGAGCTTTTTTTGTTGTTGTATTTTTTTGTAAAGTATTTCAAGTGCAAAATTGCAATTTGTTTATGTGTTTAAAAAAAGCTTTTTCTTCGTGTGTATGTTTGTTTATTTCTCTGTATGTTTTTTATTGGTGAGACGAAAGCTTTTTAAACAAGTTTAAATTAAGGTGACCATATAAAGATGTTTTCTTTATCAGTCAAGCGTTTTGTAAAATTACAAGAATAAAAAAACAAACAGTATAGGGATAAATAATGGCGACCTATTATAATTTCTCTTTTTGGCTAACATTGTGTAGTTCTGAAATTTCTACGTGACAACAATGAAAACCAATACAAAGGGTTTATTTTGAAATCCTGATGGTATTCATCTAACCGTATAAACACCTCGTATACTGTGTAAACCTGATAAATTTATACAATTTATGTCAAAATCCATTTATGTATAAAAAATAAGTATGGTAAGTTTACACAGTATACGAGGTGTATACAAGTTTAAATGAATACGGTCCCTGTGTTTGATCTTTTTTAAATTTCAATCATAAAATTTTTTTCAAATTTCAGTTTGACCTACTCCAAGTTGAATTTTTAAAATTTAAAGGAAACTTTTAAATTTCAACTAGATTTTTGAAATTTTAATTTAAATATTTGATTTTGAGAAGCGAATTTTAAATTTCAATTGATGCGTTTCAAACATCTAAAAAGTTATAATAAAATTTTTGTTAAAGCACATATCGCTCATTTACTTATATAGTGTCATAACTCAAAATATGTCGTTTTTGGGTAAACAATACAGAATTATTTGTTATATCCTGTTTTACATTGTGTCAAAAATTCGTATTAATATCTTTTAAACTCATCGTTTGAGAAGATAACACGCCATTATAACATTTTCTATGTACGGGACTTTTGCAATGTAAACCAAGTTTCAATTGTAAATTTTAAATAGGTTTTCTGTAAAATCAAACATTTTGCGTTATGACACTATACAAGTAAATGAGCGATATGATGTTGTCTTTTTTGAAACTTTAAAACCACTGACGTTAGGCCTTTATCAAATTTTCTCAAGGTAATTAATAGGGATGAGATTTCCATGCAAATGCATGTTTTTTGTCGATAGTCTAAAATCGATATCGACCAATTATCTTTGCGAATTAAGAAATTTGAGTAAAAATGGCATCGATTTATTATTGCATATTTTTGCATATTGTGGTGAAAATGCATATTTTCGCATATTTTTGTTTTAAATGCATATTTTTTGCATATTCCCAACTTTTAAGTGCATATTTTTGCATATTTTGGCAAAAATGAGCAAAACACAAATTGAAATTATTTGTTTCAAAAACTATTTAAAATTCTAAAAATTTATTTTGAAAAAAAAGAAAATTATTTTTTTCTTTAATTTTTTTTTTCAGATTGTCCTAATTTCTAAAAAATCTTGCTTACATAAAGTTTTAAATGTTGATATTTAAACCCGGCTTTATTTTTTGTTTTTTTTTAAGAAGTTTTTCGTATAAAAACAAGATTTTAATTGCACGTATTTTATTTTTTAGTGCATATTTTTAGGTTTTTAAGTGCATATTTTGAATTTTTTAGTGCATATTTTAAGTGCATATTTTCGATTTTTTAGGGCATGAAAATCTCATCCCTAGTAATTAATATGGATAAAAATTCATTAAAATTTCATTTTTATTTTTATTCTAAAATATTATAAAATACACTGGTTGTCAACTAATTAGAAACGTTTTAAAATTTAAAAAAATTGTGCAATAGTTTTTATTCAGTTATCAATTAATTTTTCCAACAACCAAACAAAAAATTAAATTTTTTAAATACTGTAGAAAAATTTTGCGTTTTTGACCTCCAATTCGTTTGACCACCAATTTTTTGTAAACAAAGAAAATATTTTATTGTTTATTAATAATCATCGTTATTATTATTATTATAAAAAAATGTTATGTAGGTAATTGATATAACTTTAATTTTAGCTTCATATCGTCCTAATTAAGTACATAATAAATGTGCTACGAGGGTCGATATGGAAAATGAAATTATTTATAGGCATTTTACAGATTTTTTTTTTTAAATATTTCTAAGTCGATTTTTTCTAAGTTCAAACATTTAAAATTTAAAAAATGGTGGTCAACTAATTTTTTGAACAACCCAAACAAAAAATACTGTTTTGTAAACAAAGTAAATATGTTATTGTTTATTAATATTAGTACACCTAATATTATGGTAATGAGCAAAGCAACCAAAAATATGCAGTTTCATGTTTTTTTTTTCCTGCGCATTGTATTGATAAATGGGTAAGGTATTTATCCGTTTTAGAAGATTTTAAGAAATCTGGCATCGATTTTTTAGAGCATATTTTAGGTTTAAGAGGATATTTTTGCATATTTTAGGTTTAAGAGCATTTTTTAGCATAATAGCATATTTTCAATTCATGGAGCATTTTTGCACTTTTTAGAGCATTTGTTTAAATTTTTAGAACATTTTTTTCAATTTTTAGTGCATTCTTTTCCAATTTTTTTTATAAAAACACTTATTTTTAATTTTTTTTCATTTTTGTGGGATGTTTTTTTTAACTATTGGACCATTTTTTTTAATTTTTACCTTCAAATTTATAAAAGTTAATAGAGTCTAATAAGAGGTTTATAAAAAATTCGATTAATAAACTTGTTATTAATCGCTTTTATTTTTTATGAATTTGGACTTTAAAAAAAATCATTTTTTTTTTCAAATATTTTAAAAAATTCTGTTTTATTTATTGTTGGACTTTATATTTTATAACTGAATTTTATTTATTTCGGTTTGAGTCCATATTAATTATTTCTGAGAAATAATTATTTTTGTTGTACAATGAGAAAATCTGAAAAAATTAATTGACAACACAGGCTAAGTGGAGATGTCGACAGCTTTCGGAAGAAGCCACCCTTCCTTCGTCAGCACTCTTCGATTGTCACTGTAGGTGTGTAAGATTAAAATCAGCTATTTAAACGTACATTAAGGTGAAAAGGCGGACGGGAATTATATCACATTTCATCACCCATATGTTACGTTTAGCACAAACTTAATCAGCCTGTGTTGTCAATTAATTTTTTCAGATTTTCTCATTGTACAACAAAAATAATTATTTCTCAGAAATAATTAATATGGACTCAAACCGAAATAAATAAAACTTCAGTTATAAAATATAAAGTCCAACAATAAATAAAACAGAATTAATACTCAACTCATAAGGTACCATGCAATTTAGTAATATTTCTAAGAATTAGAAATATGAAATATAAATTTAAACCTAACGGACATTTTTCAAGACTTGAAAAGTCCTACTAAGGGTTGCAACTCTGAGAAAATCTACTACAGTGTAAGAAATTACAACTGTGTTAGAAAAAGTTAAAAATAGATTGATTAAGTTCGTGCTAAACGTAACATATGGGTGATGAAATTTGATATAAATAATTCCCGTCCGCTTTTTCACTTTAATGTACGTTTAAATAGCTGATTTTAATCTTACACACCTAAAGTGACAATCGAAGAGTGCTGACGAAGGAAGGGTGGCTTCTTCCGAAAGCTGTCGACATCTCCACTTAGCCTGTGTTGTCAATTATTTATTTTTTTTCAGATTTTCTTATTGTCCAACAAAAATAATTATTTCTCAGAAATAATTAATATGGACTCAAACCGAAATAAATAAAACTTCAGTTATTTTAAAAAATTTTCAGAAAAACTTTTATAAATAATTTATAAATAATTTTTTCAGATTTTCTTATTGTCCAACAAAAATAATTATTTCTCAGAAATAATTAATATGGACTCAAACCGAAATAAATAAAACTTCAGTTATTTTAAAAAATTTCATTTTCCAGATCTAGCCTCGTATCACTTTTATTATTTTTTCAATCTGGCCGCTATCAAGCTTAAATTAGAGCTTTATAAATTACCTATATAACATTTTTTTAAATTATACTCGTTTGATAATAATATTGTTTAATATTGTTAACTTTGACTTTAACAAATTTCATATACTATAGAAACATTTCTTGACAACCAGTGTATATGTCTCTTCAGAAACTTATTCTTTTATACCCTCCAACCACAGTATGGGGGTATACTCACTTTGTCATTCCGTTTGTAACGCATCAAAATATCGATCGGGAACCCCATTAAGTATATATATTATTGATCTATGATCGATTCTAAGACTTTTCTAGAATGTCCATATGTCTGTCCGTCCGTCCGTCTGTATAAGACACGATGCAGTCCAAAATAAAAGAGATAGACTGGTTAAGTTTGGCAGGAATATGTCTTTTGGTCCTAGGCAGTTTAAGTTCGTAAATGGGTAAAATCGGACCAGGGGGAAAAAAGTTCCCCTCCGAAAAACGCCATATTTTCTCAGTTTTTTTGTATTTTTGTTAAGCAAATGAAACAATTTGATGCCAGAAAAAGTTCAAGGTCCTGCATTTAGACTTGGGAAATAAAAAAAATATTTTTTTTTGCCCGCCCCCTATTGTGGGCGTGGATTTTAAAAATGTTTTTAAATAATGATAAAATTGTGTTTCTTAAGCTCAAAAAGCATAATAAATCAATGTTTAAACATTTATCGCATTGGTTTATGTGTCCCCCAATGACCCCTTCAGACCCCCCCCCCCCCAAAAAACGGTCATGAAATTTTTTTATTTTTTTATCTGTTGGAGGGTATTATAGATTAGGCACAGCCGAATTTAACACTCTCACTTGTTTTTTTTTAAAGATTAAGCATATTTAATTTTTAGCTGTAGTGCATTTAAGACATTTTATTTACCATTTATAGATTTTTCAAGGGGCGTATGATTAATAATAATTGTAATATTTATTATCCGCACATCGCAAACCTTTTAAGAAACCAAATAGTTTGGGAGATACCAGGGTTTGAAAAGTAAAAAAATCAAAAATATCTTACGGAATTGGTCCTACATTTTTGACCATATCTCCGTTAATCTTAATGATACGAATCTCAGTGATATCTCATTTTAAAGGTAATGGGGTCCACATTAAAATAATTTTTAACCTATTTTAGTCATATTTAGCAAATCCGTGGTTTAAGATTAAATATCTCAAAAAGGGTATTTTTAAATCTTTTAAAAAAATATATGTCAATTCTTTATCCATTCTTTATACTTATGTTCAAACACTAGTGTGGAGTCTCGCCTGGTTCCCGAGTTATGCAAAAAATTGTTACGCCACATAAGAAAAAAAAATATTTTCAGGGTTAAACTTACAAATTTTTTTAAAGTTGACGAGTTTGTGATGCTGTTCATCGATTCTATTAGGTTTGGGGATGTAGATTACGAAAATAATTTCAAAATTGCAAAATTAGCACTTGTTCTAGAGTTATTTGCATAAAAATCGCATTTCTTAAAATTGATAAGTTTGTGATGCCACACTATGTTTCTTTGTTTTTATAGGAAAAGTCAGAAAAATTGTCAGACTTTTCCTATAAAAAATTGTCAGATTTTTTCGGTAGAAATATTCTTAGATTTTTCCTATTGAAAAACTTTAAGGAAAGTTTGAAATTATTCCTATAGAAAAATTCTCCAATTTTTTCTATAGAAAAATATCCAAAGATTCTTAGACATTTTTCACAGAAAAAAAACATAGAATATTTCCCTTACTTTTTCACTGGCCTTTAATTTTTCCCTCTCCTTTCCTTTTTCTTTTTTCTTTTTTTTCGAATTCGGTTTGGGGGAGGGGGGGGAGGAAATTTCACTCCTCCCGTGGATCCACGCCTGACTCTTAAGATAATAAAAAAAACCTACGGCATAGATGGGACTAATTAATTAAAGGGACCAATTAATTGATGGTTTAATTACCATTTAATTGATGTCAATGGTAATGAAATTTTTTTCATTACCATTGGTTGTATCAATTGTACCAATTAAATTACTTATCAATTTAATTACTAATGAAAATTAAAAACAAAATAATTACCATTGGTATGGCATCATTTAAAAAAAATAATTACCATTAGTAAAAGTCGTCACAATATTGTCAAAATCGTTAATATTTGGAAATATTCGTTGTTTTTTGTTATATGGTGTTATAGTTTTTCACATTTTATAAACCAAACACACGTTGATTGCCTTTATATAACACAATATTTGAAATTTTTATTTGCGTTTTGTTTTTTGTCTTTAACATTTACATATTTTTTTTTGTAAAAACATACTTTGATGTCTAAATTTTTAACTTTTCAAAATAACAAAAATGTGCAAACCAATGGTTTTGAAACCAATTATAATTGGTGTTTTTCAACAATTGGTGCATTTCATTACCATTAGTAATTATTTTTTCAATTAAAAAAATTTAATTACCATTAAATGGTAATGAAATTTTTTTCATTACCATTGATATCAACCAATGGTAATTAAATTTCAATGGTAATTAAAAATTCCCATCTATGACCTACGGTACTATTAGTAATAAGCGGGGCAAGGGGGTTCATGTAAGTACATGTTTGTTGTCGTTAGCCTTAGAACATAATAAAGTAATTATTTTCACGAATTATCGAATTTGTTTAAAAATGGCATTGATTTGTTAATACATATTTTTGCATATTAGGATGAAAATGAATGTTTTTACATATTTTGATAAAAATGCACGAATCCAGTCAGAAATTGCCAACCGTACCAAAAATTTTGTGTTGGTACAATATCGGGCTAGCCAAAAATACAACATTGTATAATGTAAAACCGTTTTACTAAAAATATTGTGTTGGCACAACTTTGTGTTTACATAAAACACTACACTATAGATTATAATTTACAAGTTTAACATTTTTATTTTTTAAAAAAAGTTTTTGATTTACATAGACCTCAACTCTTTAATCTAAGTGAACACTTAAGTAGTTGCTTTTTCAACCAATTTGTACAAAATGGTAACTCAAAAGGCCTACATCGAGATTTTCAATCCATCCCTAAGCAAAAGTTAAATCCAATGTCGTAAATTTGTAAAATCAATGTTAAACCAACGTAAAAACAAAAGTCGAGCGATCGTTGGCCACTGGTATCATTTCAACCTCGGAATGACGTCGTAGACTTAGAAACGGGTATGATTCGCCAACGTTGGTACCGTCGCCGCCAACTTCATTCCAACGTTGGCCCGTTTGTATTTTTCTGCCTGGGAATATATGCGATTAAGACAAAATTTTTTTATATTTTATTTTAAAAATTTATTTGCACATACAAATTCCGAAAAAAAAATTTGATCGGGAAAGTATGACCCGTAATAATTATTTGATATTAATAAGTACGTCTAGATAAACAAAAACCTTATTTATTTTATTTTTTTAAAGTATTTCAACTAGCTTTAAATAATTTCCGCAAAAACTTTTTCAAAAATGTTTGCCAAAATATTTTGATCATGCATGGGTTAAATTAATTGTGGCCAAATATATAAATTAAACGTGTTTCCTGCACAAAGATATGCTTTTTTTTGGTTATAAAATGGGTTTTTAATGATGTTGAAATAAATGTTATAAAAAAGTAAGACAGTGCAGTTAAGGGTTAATTTTTGACTAAAATCCCGAGCGGTGGTCAACACCTTTCTAACGATGTATTAGAAGTGAAAATCGGACAAAAAATATAAAAGTTATTTAAGTTTTCAGTAAATTCGAATTGAAAAGCATCAAAAAACTGACATAAACATCTCGTTATCTCGAGTCTGTGGTTAGATTTTTAAAATGTTTTAATGCAGAATCAAAGAATTCCTAAATATCTATTATATTTGGTCATTCATTGGACAAAAAAAAAAATTGCTGAATTTTTTATTCATGAAAAATACCATTTTTTGACGCGGTTTAGCTCACGGGAGATTATCGCTAGAGCCCAAATATTTTGGGAATCTTCATAAAACATGTCAAAGTTAATTTTGAGGTGGGTACATCATTAACTTTTTTTTTGAGTCACTCTAACGGACAGGTGTTTTCTTAATTTTTTTTTAATTTTTTTTAATTAACGTCACTGAGATTTTAAAAAAAATGATTTTATGTAAATTTGTTGCTTTCTCCTTTTCATCGTAAAAGGGTCCGAATTGAGCATCGTATGGGAAAAAGCCATATTCTGGACACACTAACGTACATATTTGTAAAATTTTTAAATGCATATTTTTTTAATTTTTACTGCATATTTTGTAATTTTTGATACATATTTTTAGCGCTAAAAACGCGATTTTTAGTGCATGAACTTCCTTGCCCTGGTAATAAGCAGGGACAGGACATTCATGCACTTAAAAACTATGTTTTAGGCGCCTAAAATATGCATTAAAATACCTTAAAATATGCACTAAAAACCACAAAAATATGCACTAAAAATTATAAAAATAGTGAATTTTTATTTTAATGAACAAAACTTTCTACATTATTTTAAAAATTTCATTTCGATTTTAATTTTTTTTTTAATATTTTTTTACTTTGTAAGCTTATTAACGAAAAAAAAATATCATATTGGTCGGACAAGTATTTCGGTTCCAAAATTGGCTTTGAAAAAAAAACGATGTCCAAAAAGTTCATGAAAAATTTATAAAAAAGCTAAAACTGAAATTTTATACAAACTATGACCAAAAAATATTCACTTATAGCGAAATAATAGCAAGATATGCAAAAATATGCATTTTCACCAAAATATGCAAAAATATGCACTAACGAATCGATGCCATTTTAAAGCAATTTCGTTGATTCGCAAAGATATTTGGTTAATGCTATTCTAAGACTAACAAGAAAAAACATGCATTTGCATGAAAGTCCTCTCCTTGGTAATTAGTAACTTATTAGTAGAATTTGGTTACCAACGCACTTACTAATTTTTTTTAATGTAGAATTATTTTGAGTGTAGGGAATTTAAATTAAAAGTTGTTTTACAAATTGTTTGGCTGTATTTGCGTTACGTTCTATTATGAAGGTAAAATAAGAGAATAATCAGCTGATATTCCAGTCAAATTACAGATAGGCTACAGGATGCCAAATATCGCAAAAACAACCATGCATAAATAAAAAAAATAATTAAAATACACTTTATTATAAACCTACTTTCCATAAACAAATCCCGATAACATAATTTAATAGTAGTATATTTGTACGTCCTTTTATCATAATTTATTATAATGAATACCTTTTTTTTTAAACATCCTCGAAATCTTCAACAACTTATTTATGTAGGCTATTTTTAACTTTCATCTAACAAAAATTATTGAATTATCGATTTTCTTTTGTTTGGCATTCATTAATTTGAAACCCACAACAGGCATCGTTCGTCTGTCGTTGTTGTTGTTTGTCTTTATAAACAGGGATATATTGAGAGAATGTAAAGGATACAGTAAATATACAGAAATGTCTAATTGTTGTATCCTTATTTAAATTGGGGTAGTAATGGTAGTAGTAAGTATGTATGTATGTATTCACTTACAATATCCTCTTCCGGTATAGTTGTACATGAGGTACGCACATAACGTGGTCGATGATTAGCATCAAAACTATAACGATGTTCCTCCAGCGGCGGCACATGATCATCACGATGTAAATGATAATGATGCTGGCCCACTCGCGTTGCCAATTGTGCGCCACCATCCGAAAATGAACGTATACGTATGACGCCATTATCGTCAGTGGTTAGTGAAATCGCCTTAAAACGATCAACAACAGCCGTTTGTATTTGATTAACGTTCATAGAATTGCCCATATTTGTTGATTGGTTGGTTGATTGGTTATAGTACAAAAACAATAACAACGTCACGTAGTAATCGAATATGGGTGGTTTGTATGTTTGTATAAAGTTTTTACTACTACTATTTTATATCCTGTTTTCGAGTATTTCAAATACATACGCACACAGATACGCATAGAGATTTACAGGCACAATACGATGGATTTCAAAATATAAACGAAAGCAATAATAACAATAAATAACAAAGAAAATAACAACAACACAACACTACCGTACTACGCCAGGATAAAAAGAAAACTAAACACCCAACATAAAAATTTATATGGCGAAATAGTAACTGACACATTCAACAGGCTGCTGCTTTTGTCGTCTATGATTGTGTTTGTTTTTTTTTTTTTGTGTGTGTATGTGTTGTATAAAAAGATGGATGGATATTAGGGTGACATTAAACATAAAATTTGCTTTTGTTGTAAAGGGGGGCTAAACAAAGAAAATCTCTTTTTAAAAAAAACTGTGAAATGACAAATTTTTAGCAGATTTTTTTGCTAAAATTATTTTTCTGCAGAGCTTTTACTGATTCTGTTTGCTAAGTTTCACAAAGTTTTTGTGCAGATTTTCAACAATTTATTTTGCTAGCCCTTTAACGACCACACCGAGTAAAACTAATTTAATATGATCTTGTATACTTTTATGTAGTCATATTATTATACTCAAAAAAAAAAAAAACTTGTCAAATTACTAGAAAAAGTCTCGTAATCCCATTTTTTTTTTTTTTTTTGTAATTTTACAGTTTTATTTGTAATTTTACAAATTTCCAAGATTTTTTACAAAAATTATCTAGTAAATTTACGAGAATTTTTTGCAAGTTATATTTCGCCAAAAAAGTTGTAAATTTACAATTTTATTGGTAAAAATCTTGTAAAATTACAAAAAAGTTCGTAATTTTTACTAGGAATTCTCGTAAAATAGCAGGTAGCAAAAAAACTAGTTAAATCACGAAACCTAAGTTTTATCGCGTCAAAAAAATTGAAAATTTTCCATTTTTTTGGTAAAAAGCTTGTAAAATTACAAAACACAGCTAAAGTTTTAAATTTTTTAATAATATTAACAAAATTCCTGTTGAAATTTATAAAGAAAAATTTTTGAACACAAATGATTGGTCATCTAATGAAAATGTTTAAAACCTATAATTCAAAACTACGAAGAGTGAATTCTTTTTTGAATTATTGAAAATTGTAAAACATTAGAGTGGGCTAAAAAAAATCTTTTTGTCAGATCTTGAGAATTTTTATCAAAGTCCGCAATTTATATCCTCAATTTATACAATTTTAATGAAACTACATTAAAAAGAAACTATTTGCAAAAAGTAGATTTTTTGTTTGTCCAAATATTCTACAGTACACCGTGTCGTATACGTGGTACCAGCGACATATCCAGGAATTTGAAAAGGGGGGGGGGGGGGGGGGGGCACAACTTCAAAAAAAAATATTAATCATCGCCGATTTATTTCAAACTAGGTCTACCCCCTAGGTATAGGGAAGGAGGAAAGAGGGATTAGTATTTGTTAATATTTGACTTGAATTTGAAGATGTTAAAAGTGTCGGGAAAGACATAAGCGGGAAGTCTGTTCCACATACGAATTGTTCGGCCAAAGAAAGAATTTTCTCTAAAGTGAGTTGTGCGCTCAGCTGACCAATCCACGACGAACGGGTGAGCTCTATTTGAGAGGCGCGTATTACGACCAAATACACGTCTATCCGGAATGAGTTCACCTATCTCAGCAGAACACTCTCCGTGGAAGTATCGATAGAATAAAGACACACAACCCACATTCCTACGATGCTCCAGGGAGTTGATGGAATTAGATATTCGATCGTCCCCTATAAGCATAAGTGCCCTTTTCTGTACGCGGTCAAGTAGTTCCAATGAAGATATTGAAGCACCTGCCCATACATGGGAATTATATTCCATTTTGGGACGGATATAAGTGGTATAGACAGTCAAGAGATCAGATGGTGTGAAGTATCTTCTACAACGTTTTAAAAACCCTAAACATTTAAATGCGTCTTTCGCTACTTCAAAAATGTGCTTATTCCAACGGACATCACACTGTATTTTCATGCCCAGAACGTCAAGAGCTTCCGATTCATCAATAATCGTAGTACCAATAGATAAATTAGAAGTTTCCACACCATGAATACGCTTGTGTGTTAGAGTACAGCATTGAGTCTTCCGTGCATTAAAATCGACCCTATTCTCCAGCCCCCATAAATAGATTCTCGATAGGTCAAGGTTAAGAGAGTTATCCATATGCTGCCTCATAAGCCTAACTTCGGACTGACCCGGTCTATGGTCAAAAGAATAAGAGTGACAGATATTGCTGTCTTATGTTTTATAATCTAGAACTTTCTTATGAAAAATATCCCTAAATTTCAGAATTTTTCTAAAAAAAGGTATCAGAATCATACACTCAAAATAATTCTACAGTAAAAGGTTTAGTAAGTGATTTTGTACCAAAATATACTACTAATTTACTAATTTTAGTATCTTCAAATATTTGAATAATTTTAGTAAAAAATTTTAGTATTGGTTACCAATTTCCTTAATAGGTCCTTTTGGACTAAAATTTAGTTAAATTTTTAGTATTGAATACCCACGTTTTTTTTGGGTGTATAATTTTGCTATAGAAAAGATTCAGAGAATTTTCTATGTATGTATATCAAAAACATTTCAAAATTTGAGAATTTTTCTTTATCAAAAATTTCTCAAAATCTGTGAATTTTTCATACAAAAATGTCTGAGAAATTAATAACAAAATTTTCGATCAACCACTTTTTTGCAACGACTTGATTTTGAATAAAATTAACTTTTTGATTCCAAACCAGCCATCTAAATTAGTTTTATAACATTTCGTTATTGAGATATTTGCTTTTGAAAATTATTAGATGCTTATTTAGCACTTTTCGCGGCTCTATCTCTAGATTTTCTATCTATCTCTATCTCTAGATTAGATGTCACTCAAAAACATTTTTACACTAAAAAAAATAACAATACACTCGAAAAAAATTTTACACTCAAAAAAAATTTTACACTAAAAAAAAATTTAGTAAATTTTTTTTTTTTTTTTTAAATACTAAAAAAAAGTTGTTTCACAGAAAATAAAATATTTCTAATCAAAAATTTTATTTTTTCACGTTAGAAAATGAACTATCACTTTAAAAGGGCATTGTGGAGGGTATTCATAGATTCGGATAAGTCGAATTTAACTTTTCTACTTGTTTCGAATTACAATTGATATTTTGCGAATTACAATTGATCTTCTTCGAATTACAATTGATCCTTTTCAAATAACAATTGCTTTTTTTCGATTACAATTGATCTTTTTCGAATTACAATTGATCCATTTCGAATTACTATTGATATTTCTTGAATTACAATTAATCTTTTTCGAATTATAACTGGAGTCTTCGAATTACAATTTATCTTTTTTGAATTTTAATCTTTTTCGAATTACAATTGATCTTTTTGGAATTACACTTGATCTTTTTCGAATTACAATTCATCTTTTTCGAATTACGATTGATCTTTTTCGAAATACAATTAATCTTTTTCGAATTATAACTAAAATCTTCGAATTAGAATTAATTTTTTTTTTTAATTTTTATCTTTTTCGTATTACAATTGAATAGTTCATGCGAATAAAGACGAATAGACCATTTGTAGAATTTTACGACGTATAATAAAAGGACATGAAATTATTTTTTTTTTATTCCTGACATTGGATGCAGTATTAACACTAAATGTTTGTATGTGCTGATTGTTTTTTTTTGTGTACAATTTCAAATTTTAGCTAATATCAATTTTAAACTCGCAGCTAAATAATTTTTATATAATATTTTGTTAAGGATGGATATTCGTCCTTTTTTCTTTCCACACTTTAAAGTCTTATAACTTAAGAACGGTAAAATTGTTTGCCAATATAATAAGTGTGGTTTGTTCTTCGTAATGTTCTTTTAACACATTGTTACTGAAAGTAAAATTTTTGTATGATTTTGTGTTGTATTTAATCAAAATTGTGCGTTAGTTCACTCCCAATTTAAACAAAAATATAAAAATATACGAATTATTGCACATTCAAAGTCATTTTTTTAGCCTTAAAAGTCAAAATTTCCCCAAAATTTCTGCATAGGATTGTAGGGCTCTGCTAATAATATGCATTTATGCAAAAAAACGTGTTTGCGAAAAAGTGGTCTATTCGTCCTTATTCGCATGAACTATTCAATTGATGTTTTTGGAATTACACTTGATCTTTTTTGAATTACAATTGATGTTTTTCGAAAAAGAAAATTTCAAGATTTAAATATTCCAAGAATTACGAAAAAAAAAAAATTATTTTTTTTTTTTAATTTTTATCTTTTTCGTATTACAATTGATGTTTTTAGAATTACACTTGATCTTTTTCAAATTACAATTGATGATTTTCGAAAAAAGAAAATTTCAAGATTTAAATATTCCAAGAATTAAAAAAAACTAAACATCCGTTTATTTTTTTATTTAACGCGAAAATGTTATACGAACTCCTTTAAAGTTCTGATACATGCATACATACACATAATGAAAAAATATTCGTGTAATTTGTTTGAATGGCTGTTTGTTTTTATGGTATATCACCCGGTTGTTTTGTAAATGGATGGGTTAGTTGATATGATGTTACGTCGAAGGCTCGTTAGCTCGAGATTCATTTTTTTTTTTAAATATTTCTTTGTATGTATGTGTTGAGTAAGATGTATAACCTAATGTTGCTTGACAAATATGCTACGAACAATTTAACAAATAACCAACCTTGATGAGTGTATGATTGGGTGCTAATAGCCACAAATACGTATAGAAAATTAAAGGGGTCTGCAAAAATTATTTTGTTACAGCACTTAAAAAATTATTTCTGTCAAATGAGCAAAAAAAAAATTAGCTGAACCAGCGGAAAATTACATGGAAGTTTAAAGTAAGGTTTGATTTCAGCAATTTTGGTAACATTTTTGATAACAAATATTTTTGTAAATATACTAACATTTAGTTATGCGTGTTTTTTTTTTTTTTTTTTAATTTTGCCTTTTTAGAGTGTACATTTTTAAAATGTTTAATCATCAAAAATTTGCATATTATTTGACTGGAATAGAACACAACATACAGCAATATTCTGCCCTATTTTTTTAACAGCTGTTTTGAGAGAAACACAGAAATTTCAAACCCGTTTTATACAGGGCAAAAAGTGCAACTTTTGTGCACTTTACAGGGCAGACATTTTTAGGAAAAAACACGATACTCTTTACAAGGACTGACATTTTTTAGAAAAGAACACAAAGTCATTATTTTTTGGGCAAAATGAAAAAAGGCACATTTTTTGCCAGAAAAGAAAACACCATTAGATTTAGATAAAATGTAGTCGACTCCAGAATTGTTTCTTTAGAAAATTTCTCAGACTCCTAGATATTTAACCTAAAGAAAAGTTCTCAGATTCTTAGATATTTTTCCAATATTAAAATTTTTAGATCCTGAGAAATTTTTTCAATAGAAAAGTTCCGAAACATTTTCTTTTAATTTTTTACCAAAAAAACATCTCAAATACTAATACATTTTCCTGTTTTATTATAAAAAAAAAGAGTTTTTTTTATCGTTTTTAGAGCCGTTGTCAATTTCTGCCTGGGACATGACACACAATTGGGGATAATAATAACATTCACTTTTGAAATCTATACATTTTTTTATTTTATTTGAGTATAATCATGCCCAAAATTGTTAAAACATAATTAAAGATACGATGTAAAGATGTAGAAAAAAAATAATATACAGTGAGCATCAAAAGAAAGTAGACAGGGCTATAGTAGATGTAAGTCGTGTAAGACAAAGCTAACAATACCAAACCATATTATTACACTGTGCAACAAATAAAGACTTAGTTTTTGATCACATGATCAATTATTTTTTTTATACCCTCCAACCACAGTATGGGGGTATACTCACTTTGTCATTCCGTTTGTAACGCATAAAAATATCGGTCGGGGACCCCGTAAAGTATATATATTATTGATCTATGATCGATTCTAAGTCGTTCTATGAATGTCCGTCCGTCCGTCCGTCCGTCCGTCCGTATAAAACACGATTCAGTCCAAAATAAAAGAGCTAGACCCCTGAAAATTGGCAAGAATATGATGAATTTCATGTAAAAATCGAGATGCATTGAACCCGACCCCCTCAGATATCGATGAAATTTTGTTCATAGCTAAATTTGATCAATACAAACAAACTCTCATTTTTAGAAATGACTGTTTTGCGATTTTTTGGGCGTGACACAGTGGGAACGTTTTCGAAAAAACGCGAAAATGGTCGAAAAGAGCTCCATTTAAACTACAATAACTCTGAATCGGCTAAACCGATTTCCATGATCTTGGTATCATTAAAAAGATATTTTAACAGGCTTTATGACACGTTAAAAAAAAAAAAAAAAAAAAAATACACTGTAAAAAATTTATAACAAAAAAAATTTTAACTGACGAAAAAACCAAAAAGATCAAGGGTTTTTTTACAGTGTATTAATTTTTTAGAAAGGTTTATCCTTCATCTATACCATATCAAAAAATAAAAATGGGTTCTTTGTTAGTTTTTTTTATATAATTTTTTAAGTAGTGTCACTTCTAGTAATTGCCCTTATATTTTATAACAAAAAAAATTTTAGGTAACGAAAAACCAAAAAAGATCAAGGATTTTTTACAGTGTATTACTTTTTTAGAAAGGTATTTCCTTCACCTATAACATATCCAAAAAGTAAAATGGGTTCTTTTTTATTTTTTTTTTAATAATTTTTTAAGTAGTGTCACTTCTAGTAATTCCGCAAAATTCTGAATAAAAAAATCAATGTATTCTTCATAATAATTTTCTATTTTGTCATAAACATTTATTACTTTACCCATAATAAAGAGAAATATATATAGAACAAAAAAATTGTTGCCCTTTTCATTCCAAAGATTTTTTCAGGTCTATTTTTTCTTCCTCAGGTAGCTAATAACATAGTAAAAAGAAATAGAAACACAAAATATAACAAATATTTTCCTTTCTTAGTAAAAAATTTAACGGCAAACAGCCCTTATTTCCATACAAATGCATGTAAATGTATAGGGGTCTGGCCAGAACTAAGGACTCAAAATATGTACCTAACGAAGGGTTAACAGGTAAAATAAATAAACATTGTCCCAAATTATGAATATGTTTTAACCGCAAAAAGTTCTTGCTTGCCTTAAAAAATGCTATATAATTGCACCTGATGAACGTACCGAAATTCATAATTATAAACAGTTTCGAGAAGCCAAGATATCCCATTAAAATTTTTACGCGTATATTTTAAAAAATTGAGTGAATATGAATTCAAACAATAAGTACAGATGCATAAAAATATCTAATAAGTGTTGCGCTTCGCTTCGTAAAATAAGTGAAAACGAGGCTGCAAATATAATTGAATATTTTCCAGCTGTCGCCAACATTCATTGTAGCCGTATTTGCGAAACTTGCCGGAATACACTGAGAAAAGCTCGCAGTCGTAATGAATCCAACGTGGAGCAGAATGAAGTCTCAAATTATTTACCAACAACGCCCAGCAATAAAATTAGCGAAGAATTGAATGAACTTCCAACTTGTACCAGCCGTATTGCAAACATCGAAAGGACGGAAGTCATTGAAAATATAAATGATCATATTATTCCTCATCTACCAAACCAAATGTCGCCTCTTAAAAGGAAATATATGAAACGAGATGCATACAGAAATAGAAAATCACTGCAAATTTTCGAAAATATAGCAGATTCACTTGGAGCTGATCCATTATCTGATTTGTCAGCGCAACTTGAAAACGTCAAAGCCATTTACGAAGAAATTTTGGAAAACATCAAATATCAAATAGAGAACAGCTCAAATCTTTTGGAAAAGCAAAAACTTTTATCTCTCTTACCAATCAATATGAGTCACGCAGAAATTAAAGATCGTTTTGGGGATGATATATCTCACGATTGTATCAAAAAAAGTAAAGATATCCAAAGGAATAAAACGAAGTTTGCAGATATCAATCTTTTTAAAATGAGCAGACGTAGCTTACCAGCCGAAACTCTAAGCACAGTCAAGTTATTTTATGAAGATGATGAAATTAGCCGAATGATGCCTGGATCGCAAGATTCAATTACTGTTAAACAAGGAAACTTACGTGAAAAAGTTCAAAAAAGACTGATGTTATCTTCACTACGCGAATCTTACTACGAATTTAAAAAAAAACATCCCTTGGCCAAAGTGGGTTTTACAAAATTTACAATGTTAAGGCCAAAAAATTGTATAAAACTTGGAGTTGGAAACCAGCAAAATATCTGTGTATGCACATTGCATCAGAATATGAAATTGATGTTTGAAAAAAGTGGCTTAAAATCAATTTGTATTGAAGGAGAATGCACATTTACCGATTACAAAGATGTTCTCAAATTCGTTGTTTGTAATGGTGACATAGAAAAAAGCGAGTGTTGCGTTTCAATGTGTGGTCACTGCTTTAAAAATTTAAATAATCTAAAAACGCATATGCTAAAACATTTTGAAAATAACCAAACTGAAGAAATAATATACAAAAAGTGGAATACAACGATTAGATGTGTTCTGGAAACGTTAACCACCAACCCAGAATCATTTGTCAGCGATTTTACTGAACACATCAAAGTTCTGATTCCGCATCATTTCATAGCAAAGCGACAATCTGAATTTATCAGCAATAAAAGAGCGGCGCTGTTATCAGGAGAAATGTTAATTCAAATGGACTTTGCTGAAAATTATGCATTTCTTGTACAAGATGCCGTGCAAGGATACCATTGGAATAATGATCAGGCTACAATACATCCGTTCGTTATTTATTACAAAGGTAATTATTTTAATATTTTGGTATTAGTAAACACATCCATCCACACTCATCAAAATATTTAATAATTTTTATTTATTTGTTTTTTTCCTTTGTTTGTTTATTTTCAGATAACGATAAATTAACTCATAAAAGCTTCGCCATAATATCTGATTGCAATACCCATGATAGTATAGCAGTTCATCTATATATTTGAAAAATGGTACAGTTCGTGAAGGCCAATATAACCAACAATATTAATAAAATCATTTACGTATCAGATGGTGCAGGAGCACAATATAAAAATAAATATAACTTCATTAATTTATGCCATCACAAATCTGATTTTGGGATTGACGCTGAATGGCACTTTTATGCTACCAGTCACGGAAAATCTGCATGTGATGGAATCGGAGGAACATTGAAGAGAGGTGCTCGAAATTATAGTATTGCAAATAAAAATGAAATCCAGACAACGAGGCAACTCTATCACTGGGCATCAGAAACATATAAGACCACCATACAAGTTGCTTACGCAGATGCTGACGAATACAACAACGTTAAAAAAAAGCTATTTTCAAGATATGAAGAAGCTAAAACTATAACAGGAACTCAAGGCTTTCATTCATTCATTCCGATAAATGAAACTTTTGTACATGTGCGCAGATATTCTGACTGTGCCAAATTTGAGCAGCGCAAAATTTCTTACAAATAATTAACTTAAAAAAAATTTAAATAAAATAAAACACAAATTAATAAAAACGTGGCAAATAATATAAACAATTGTTGATGGTTTTTTATTTGTAAACATTTAAAAAATGTTAGAATTGTTGAACTATTTTGTGAATGTGACCAGATATTTTCGCTGTTATTCGAATTATTTCGAAAACTTTCGGTAAGTATTACTAGAAGTGACACTACTTAAAAAATTATATAAAAAAAATAAAAAAGAACCCATTTTACTTTTTGGATATGTTATAGGTGAGAGAAATACCTTTCTAAAAAAGTAATACACTGTAAAAAATTCTTGATCTTTTTTGGTTTTTCGTTACCTAAAATTTTTTTTTGTTATAAAATATAAGGGAAATTACTAGAAGTGACACTACTTAAAAAATTATATAAAAAAAACTAACAAAGAACCCATTTTTATTTTTTGATATGGTATAGATGAAGGATAAACCTTTCTAAAAAATTAATACACTGTAAAAAAACCCTTGATCTTTTTGGTTTTTTCGTCAGTTAAAATTTTTTTTGTTATAAATTTTTTACAGTGTATTTTTTTTTTTTTTTTTTTTTAACGTGTCATAAAGCCTGTTAAAATATCTTTTTAATGATACCAAGATCATGGAAATCGGTTGAGCCGATTCAGAGTTATTGTAGTTTAAATGGAGCTCTTTTCGACCATTTTCGCGTTTTTTCGAAAACGTTCCCACTGTGTCACGCTCAAAAAATCGCAAAACAGTCATTTCTAAAAATGAGAGTTTGTTTGTTTTGATCAAATTTAGCTATGAACAAAATTTCATCGATATCTGAGTTGGTCGGGTTCAAAATTTCAGTTTTATCTCGATTTTTAAATGAAATTCATCATATGTCTAATGTTCATAGGCCGGTTAAGTTCGGAAATGGGCAAAATCGGGCCAGGGGGAAAAAAGTTCCCCCTAAAAAAACTAAAAAAACCTCTTAAAAAACGACATTTTTACATCATTTTTTGCCATTTTTGTTAAACAAATGAAACCTTTTTATGTCAGAAGGGGTTTAAACTCCTGCACTTAGACCCAGGGGCTGGAAATTTTAGTTTTTTTCTGCCCGCCCCCTTTTGTGGGCGTGGTTTTAAAAAATCATTAAAATAATGAGAAAATGGTATTACTAAATTGCAAAAAGCATAATAAATAAATTAGTTAACATTTATCGCAATGGGGAAAGTATCCCCCACCACCCCACAAAATAAAACGACCCTGGATTTTTTATATGTTTTAACATGTTGGAGGGTATCATAGATTCGGCATAGCCGAATTTAACACTCTCACTTGTTTTTATTCTTTTCTATTTATTTAAAACTCATTTTTTTATAAATTCAACCTAACCGAGAACTGGTAACAATGACCGTCGTCTCGTTGTAGTGAAAAAACCCAAGGGTTCTGGTGGGAATCGAACCCACGACCACACGTTCAAAGGCTAGCACGCTACCAACTAGCCTACGGGGCCCCCGTAGGCTAGAATTTTACTATACAGGTTCGATTTTACTACCAAAAAAACTGAACTAAAAACTGGAAAAATTAACTAAATTTTTAGAAAAAGAGGGAATGATTTGATTTTTTTATTGGTTTTAGTTGAAATTTTTCCCAAAAAATAAGGAAAAACAAGTAAGAAAGTTATAGTCGGTCAAGACCGACCATATGATACCCTACACCAGTGTTTTCCGGAAAATGGGTTCCAAATCCCAACATGGACCGATTCGATCTATCTTTTGTTAGATCTTTAGTTAGTGTAGAAAACACACGCAGATCAAATTTTATTGTAATTGGTTTATTTTTTTTTTTTTTTGCCAATAGACCGATTTAACTAAATATCGCACAGTGATTCGTTTCATTGGCAAAAATCAAAAAAAGAAGTATGTCTTCAATGTTCATGATTATTTGTATTTTTATAGTTTAATAGTAAACTAAAAAAATATGTGCTTTTCTGAGTCCATAAAAAAAGTTCGTGAGTCAAAAAAATATTTTTTTTGCTTTTTCGATAGTTTGGACTATGGTTTATAAAACAAAACAATAAAAATAACTAAGTTTTTGTCTGAAGTTGGAAAAAAGTAAGGTTTTGTATGTGTCTTTATTTAATTTTTTTCAAAAGCTATATTATTAATGGAAAAAATATTAGAAAAAAATCCAATATTAAGTATTATTTTTTAACACATTGATATCGAGGGCCTATATTCAAAACCCTCTATCTTCCATTTTCACGAAAATGACGTTTTGATGTCAAAATATTCAGTAAAACGGCCCTCATCTATGGTATAAAATTCAGAACAAAAATATTTTTTTTTGCTATTTTATTTGCATTTTTGGTTTTCTCTATCTCTTACACAATTAATTTTTCTGAATGCAAAACCCTCTATATTTTCAATTAATTAATTTATAAATATTTTTTTTTATAATTTCATCATTTACATGTTTTAATACTAATTTTTGCATACTGAACATGAATTTGTCAACAAAATTCCAGAATCACGATTTTGGTCCAGTGATGCTAATTTTTTTTCAAAATTCTTGTTTGACTTTTTTTAAAAATATGGCTTAAAATTTTAATGTCTTGTGTATATTATGAAACAAAAATTTTAATCTTAAAAATCGCGATGCTGATCAGCATCTGTGGACCAAAGTCGCGTTTTTATTTTTTTACTATTTTTTACATAACATACTCAACAGTTTGTCATCTTTTTAGATGAATTCAGTAAAAAAATATTTTTTGTCTCAAAAATCAGCACCTATGGACCAAAACCGCGATTTCGGAAATCTTTATAAGCCGTTATCATTAATAAATCACGTTAAAAAATTACCGATGTAGTATATGAAATCATAATAATTCATTTTTATTAAAATGCAAAACCCTCTATCTGATAATTTTCATTCATGTACTTAATATTTTTAAGAAACAAAACCCACTATCTTTCATAATATCCCAAATAATGCAAAATTTTAACAACGAATTATATGTGAGATTCAGTAGTTGATTTAAAACAAGTAAGAAAATTATAGTCGGTCAAGACCGACCATATAATACCCTACACCAGAGTTTCCCGGACCATGGGTCCCAAGTTCAAACATGGACTGATTAGATCTATATTTTGTCAAATCTTTAATAAGTGTAAAAAGCAATCACTAATCAAATTTGAGTGGAATAGGCTTCTTTTTGTTGACAATAAATCGCTTCAACTGAATATCGGGCGAAATTTCCACATGGGACCTAAGTCTAAAATGGTCCGATGATAATTAGATTTGATAAGGTTATTAAAGTACGCGTTTAACATACACAAACAGAATTTTAATTAAATATTTTCTATTTTCATGAAAATTGAGAGATTTATGTGAAAATCGGGAAGGTGGTTTGTATGGGGGCTACTAGAAGAACTGGTTCGATTTCTTTAAAATTCGGAATGGTGATTTGTGTGTATAAAACATTAATTCCTGCCAAATTTTGAAAATATACCTATTAAAATGCGACTATTAGAGTCATTTGAGCCAAAACTAAAGAGGACCTTTGTATGGGGGCTAGGTCTAAATATGGACCGATTTTTTCCAATTTCAATAGGCTTCGTCCTTGGGCCAAAAGAGGCTTAAGTTTTAAATTTCAAGTCAATTGATCGAGGATTGCGACCTGTATCGTGTTTACACCGTTTACATGGACAGACAGACGGACGGACGGACGGACGGACATCGCTAAATCGACTCAAAAAGTGATTCTAAGTCGATCGGTATACTTAAAAGTGGGTCTAGGACCAATATTTCGGGTAGTTACAAACATCAGCACAAACTCATTATACCCTGTACCACAGTGTGGTGTAGGGTATAAAAATATTGTAGAATATCGAATTTTAATTACTCTAACAATACGCGAAATAAACAGTTTTTTGGCTCTCCTGAAAAGTTGTGTTTTTTAAGATAGAGGGTTTTGAATATAGGCCCTCGATATATTATATAGTATACTGTAAAAATATAACAAAAAATTCACAAAAAAATATGCAGTACACTCAAAAAAATACGTTAGTAGATTTACTATTTTTTTTTGCTAATGCTGGTTAGCTAACTTTTAGCAAATTTTTAGTTGAGATTAGCATGTTAGCAAAAATATCTTGTAAACTTCATTTAGCGCATTAGCAATTTTAAACAAAATTTTAACAAATTTTTTTTGCTAAATTTAAAATTGAGTTGACCAAATTTTTACGAGCTTTTTTGCTAATATTAGCAAAAATAAATGGTAATTCTATTTTTATTTTCAGAAAACTTAAAATAGCTATCTCGGAAACTAAGCCAGATAGAGCAAAATGGAGGCCATTTTTGGTTCTCGGGCTCTCCATTGTATCGCCGGTCCTCTTCATATGTGTGGACCCTAATGGGCCCTAACTTTGGATCCAAAAAAGTTAGCATTCCCGAAAATTTTAAAATGCTCATATCTCGGTAAATATTGCCGACACAACAAAAAGTCTAAAAGCATTTTTGTAGCTCTCAACACGCAAAATAGTCAAAAGCTCTCCGAGTAATATTTTTGAAGTTATTGAGTTTTGTAATTCTCAAAACCCCGGTGGTCCCCTAAAATCACGTATCTCAAAAACTAAGCAAGGTAGAGCGAAACGGACACAAATTTTGGATCAAAAACTATGACGATTTTTAAGGAACCCAACTAGGTCTAGGCCCATCGGGGTCTGGACCTATCGGGTCCGAACCCAATGGGGTCCTCAAATGTGTATGAACTAGATTCTAAGAACCAAAAATGACCTCCATTTTGCTCTATCTGGCTTAGTTTCCGAGATAGCGCCATTTTAAGTTTTCTGAAAATAAAAAAAAATGTACCATTTATTTTTGCTATTGTTAGCAAAAAATCTTGTAAAAATGTTGTCAACTCAATTTCAAATTTAGCAAAGAAATTAGTTCAAAGTTTGTTTAAAATTGCTAATGTGCTAATTGAAGTACAAGAACTTTTTGCTAACATGCTAATCTCAACTAAAAATTTGCTAAAAGTTAGCTAACTAGCATTAGCAAAAAAACATTAGTAAATCTACTAACGTATTTTTTTGAGTGTAGAAAATAAAATTTTATTAAAACGTTGTTTTTTTATTTTTAGTACCAAAAGGTACATAAAAATAAAATGTATTTATTCGGCCTTTATATATGTATATATATTCGATTAGAGTTTTATTCTAGTTCGAGGCCCAAAAATATTTCTATTTATGATATTGTCATAATAGAGTATTTTTAATTTATTGCTTTAACTTTATTGCTCATATAACTTGGGAAATATATCAAATATTATGTCTGGTTTGATGTTTGATTGACCAACGATGATTCTCTAAAGTCTGCTGAAGATTCCTTTAGTGGGGATGAAACTGATCAGTACAGACATACTATGAGATAGTAACTTTTTTAAAGCAATAAATTAAAAATACTCTATTATGACAATATCATAAATAGAAATATTTTTGGGCCTCGAACTAGAATAAAACTCTAATCGAATATATATTTTATTAAAACATTTTTTGATACAGGTTTCCCAAAAAAACCCGAATTTTTCTACGTAGCACTTTTTATTTTTTAGTAATACACGATTTCGTTTTAAAGATATGCCCTTTTCAGTTTTCATGTTTGGTGTCATTATTTTGTGTCCCCCTATTATATTCATAAATTAAAGATAATATTCGCCCATATCTCAAAAATGGTGAGGAATACGAAAAAAATTATAAAGAGAAATTTGTACATAATTTTATATTCTATAAGTTCTTTAATAGACTTTTAAAGCGTATCACTCATGTCAAGCCAGCTATTAGCAAAAAACTGTAAAAAATCTGTTTTTTGTGAATTTTGGCCTTAATATCTCAGAAACGGTGAGAGATACGAAAAAAGTATTAAGAAACATATTGTAGATAATTTTATATTCTACAAGTTTTGTAATAGACTCTTAAAGCGTATGACGCATATCAAGCGAGATATTAGCAAAAAACTGTAAAAAATCCGGTTTTTGTGAACTTTGACCTCAATATCTCAGCAAGGACACAGGTGATTTCTTGGGATTATTTTTTTTTTCTTATTTAGATTGTCAAAACAAAGGGCTGTGCAAATTTTCAGAGAACCTATCCGATTTTCCGCAGATTGCCCTTTTTTCTCCTTATTTTCCTGGGCTATTAACTAAATTCTAAGAAGAACACTTCCTCAATTCTAAAAAGAGAAATACAATGATGTTTTTTTTTAGTAAATTTAAACTAAACTTGAACTAAATTGTTTTTTAAGAAATATGTCTTAAAAATAAAGATACGTTTCTTAGATTTGGGGAAAATTTCTTTGGCAGTAAGATTTTTTTCCTTACATTCTCCATTTTAAGAAAACTATGAGTTTAGTTCAATTATAAGTAAATGAGCTAAACTTATTTTCTCATAGTTAAAAAAAAAATCTCATTTTTTTATTTAAAGTTTACTAAATTTTAGGAAAACACAGCTCAACAAGAAAATGCGTATTGGATTCTGGTTAGTGATTTGGATAGTGTCTGTTGCTCTGATTCCAAATCCGGAGCCCAAATTTGTCTATCACGTCAGGATTTTGAGTAATTCGCGGTTAAAGTGCCGAAAAAGGGCATTTTTTACCCTTTTTAAAAGCTTATAAAATAAGATCCTGACATGCAAATGACTTGGTATCAATCTCATTCGAAAGCCTGTAATTTTCTCTTAAAGATAAGATAAAATGTTCTAAAAATTTAATTTTCTAAAATGGTAAAAAAATCATTAGCAAAAAACATTCCATTTTTTCAATATTTAGTTTATTTACACAGTGTTTTTTAACAAATTTCCATACAAATTCATACGTAAATTTTAGATTTAAAGCACTTGTGGCTAATGATTTTTTTACCATTTTAAAAAATTAAATTCCAAGGAGATTTGATCTAGGCGTTCAAAAATGGTCAAAATGGTCATTTTTTGACACTTTAACAGCGAATTTCTCAAAATTGTGACGTGATAGAAAAATTTGAGTGACCGTGTTGGAATTGCGGCACCAAACCCTATCAACTTTTTTTGGTTTCATCCAAAACGCAGCGACAATCCTCAGATTTGTAGAGCGGTGAAATTCATGATAAATTTTCAAAGACATTTTTTTTTTTAATTTTAGTTATGTACTTTTTTCAGTGTATGTATGTTGAAAAAAAATATTAGAAGGAAAAAAAATTATAGGGACATTCTTAAGATTTGAATAAAGGGGTAGGTATAGTCTAAAAAAATTTTTTGGTTGAAAAAATATTAGGGGTCGGTCACACATTTGACATCTCTAGGGGTATCCTTATTATAGTATTATTATAAAAAGTGTTATGAAGGTAATTTTTAAAGCTTTAATTTAAGACTGATAGCGTCCAGATTGAGTAAATAATAAATGTGCTACGAAGGTCGATTTGGAAAATGAAAACTTTTATAGACATTTTTCAGAACAATCAGTGATCAAATAATTTTTCCAACAACCCAGACAAACAGTGAAATTGTTTAATTACACTAGAAAAAATATACATTTTTTGGCCTCTAATTCTTTTGACCACAAATCTTTTGTAAACAAAGAAAAAGTTTTGTTATTTTTTATATTTCATTACTTTTTACATCCTTTCTTTGTTTACAAAAAATTGATGGACAAAAGAATTGGAGGTCAAAGAATGTGAATTTTTTCTACTGTACTTAAAAAGTTTCACTGCATAGAGTATACATAGAGGCGAAGGCGTCAAAAATTGAGTTGTCAAAGTACAACTTGTATACATGTATTTGTTGACAAAGTACGACTTGTAAACATGTATTGTGTTTTGAATTCACATCGACAACGTACGTGTGAGAAATTAGAAAAAGATAGTGATATTATTTTTTCTTTCACCTTCGCCTCTATGTTTATCTATGTTTCACTGTTTGTTTGGGTTATTGCAAAAATTATTTGATCACTGAACAAAGACTATTGGACCTTTTTTAAATTTTTAATGTTTGACTTAGAAATATTTTTAAAAAAATTTTCTGAAAAATGTCTATAAATAATTTCATTTTTCAGATCGACCCTCGTAACACATTTATTATTTACTCAATCTAGACGCTATCGAGCTTAAATTAAAGCTTTATAAATTACCTACATAACATTTTTTTAAATAATACTCGTTTGATATTAATAACGTTTAGTATTGTTAACTTTGTCTAGCCCAATGTATAACTGGGGGTCTACTGCGTAATTCAAATCGATTCGAACAGAATTTTTATTTCTAAAATAATGTTATAAAAAATATTTTTATTCAAGAAAAATTACTTGGAACTTGTAAGCGCTTCTCCAGACAATGTAAAAAGAGAAAAATATAAAAATTTACATACACGGTTGTGTTGTTTTTAAAGGGTTAAAAATTTCCGAATTCGAACGCTTTCTTTCGATTTGAATTACGCAGTAGACCCCCTGATTCATTAACGAAAGTACAAAAAATGTAACAAATGGCGTTTTTCAAAGGTTGGTTTACTTCTTCAAGGGGACATTTTTTTGTATCCGACCATACCATCCTATCACTATAAGACATATTTGTGCTAAACTTTAGAAGTCTAGCTTTTTAATTTTAGGATTGCTTCGTAATTTCCACAGACGGACCGATATATTGCTAGAATGTTTAAGAATCAATGAAGGATCAATAATATGCATACTTTAAAGGGTCCTAGACCGATATTTCGATGTGTTACATACGGAATGGCAAAGTGTTTATAAAAAACTACTGGTTTAATTTCAAACTCAAAAAAAAAAAAAATTATAATTCAAGTTTCCTTTGTTTGAAATATCAAACAAAAAAAATCATTTTAAAAGCAAAATTCATTTGTACAAAACCAAATATTTTTCTTAATTTTTATTTTATTTTTTTTAAATTTTTGTGTAAAAAAATTATTTAAAATTGGAACAATGGTGTCAACAACAGCGAAAAACAACCAACAATCTGCTGCCATGAAATCGAGTGAACAAAAAACTCAACAGCGTTCTGGTCGTTGTATGAGACCCGGTCCTGTAGGACGAAACCCTTACTTAAACTTTTTAAGGGAATTTCGTAAGAAAAATTGTGGGTTTTCCGCAGTGGAAACGGTAAAAATGGGTGCCAAAGCATGGAATAGTTTGTCTCAAGAGAAAAAACTTCAATATATAGCAGAGGTGAGTTAAAAAAATTTGTGCAAAAAAAAGATGTAAATTTGTATTATTTCTGTTTTTTTTTTTTTATTTAAAGGCATTCTATGCTCCCTTACGTAGAAGACGTATGTCTGCTGCATATTGCCCAAAAGTTGTTTGTCCAACAATGCCTAGTAGTAGAGGAAGAAAATCAAGACGCATGACAAGCAGGAGCAGCCATGCAAAAATGTCAAGAAGCTCAAAACAATCTGAACGAAAAAGTCGCCCACGTAGTCGCCAACAAAGTACTGAAATAAGTGGCAAAGAAAGTTCTACACAAACTCGACCAAGAAGTCGCTCACAAAGTCGAGCACAGAGTCGGTCTCGAATGACATGTTAAAGTTTTAGATTTCAAAGATTGAGTTTAATTTAAAAATTCTGCATGTGTCGTTTTTTGTCAACAAAATTTTGTAAATTTTTTTTTTTTTTTTTAACCAAATAAATTTTATAGTAAAATATATTTTTTTTTTATTTTCAAATTCAGAATGAAAATTTTTCAACCTCATGCGATAGATAAGTCTTATGGTCGTATTTAAAATGAAAAACGAATGACTAACATCGAGTGTTTTCTTTTTTTATATCAGAATTTCTAGAAGATAAAGATTTTCAGTTGATGCAATATTGTTTTCATTATAATGATAGAATGATTGACTCATCAAGAGCCTTACCTTCCCTTATTGAAGCACGTGTATTTCATTTTGAATACGGCCGTCAGATTCTCAGAAATTTTTTCCTATATAGAAAACGTCCCTATTCTAAGACTTTTTAGATTCTGCGATATTTTTTCCGTTGTAAAAAAAGTCACAGATAGAAAAAAGTTACCGATTCTCAAAATTGTTTTCTTATATAGAAAAAGTCCCAGATTCTAAAACATTTTCCATACAGAAAAAGTCTCAGATTCTAAGATATTTTTCATTTATAGAAAACGTCTACGATTCTAAGATTTCTTTTCTATACAGATAAAAATCTCAGATTCTGAAACATTTTTCTGTTATGGAAAAAGTCTTAAATTCTGAAACATTTTTCTGTTATAGAAAAAGTCTCGGATTATATAGAAAAAGTCTCAGATTCTGAGACATTTTTCTGTTATAGAAAAAGTTCTAGGTATTGAGACATTTTTCATATTCTATATAAGAAAACTGTCTCAGAATCAGAGAAAAATGTCTCACTTTTTCTATATAAGAAAAAGTACTCAGAATCTGAGACTTTTTCTATATAAGAAAAATTACTCAGAATCTGAGACTTTCTATATAAGAAAAATTACTCAGAATCTGAGACTTTTTCTATATAAGAAAAATTACTCAGAATCTGAGACTTTTTCTATATAAGAAAAATTACTCAGAATCTGAGACTTTTTCTATATAAGAAAAATTACTCAGAATCTGAGACTTTCTCTATATAAGAAAAATTACTCAGAATCTGAGACTTTTTCTATATAAGAAAAATTACTCAGAATCTGAGACTTTTTCTATATAAGAAAAATGTCTCAGAATCTGAGACTTTTTCTACATAAGAAAAATGTCTCAGAATCTGAGACTTTTTCTATATAAGAAAAATGTCTTAGAATCTGAGACTTTTTCTATATAAGAAAAATGTCTCAGAATCTGAGACTTTTTCTATATAAGAAAAATGTCTCAGAATCTGAGACTTTTTCTATATAAGAAAAATGTCTCAGAATCTGAGACTTTTTCTATATAAGAAAAATGTCTCAGAATCTGAGACTTTTTCTATATAAGAAAAATGTCTCAGAATCTGAGACTTTTTCTATATAAGAAAACTGTCTCAGAATCTGAGACTTTTTCTATATAAGAAAAATGTCTCAGAATCTGAGACTTTTTCTATATAAGAAAAATGTCTCAGAATCTGAGACTTTTTCTATATAAGAACAAGTAGAAAAATTTAATTCGACTTGGTCGAATCTATGAATACCCTCCACAATGTTATCTAATAGTAATTTTCTAAAAAAAATTTAAAAAAATTGCATTACAAATTTTTTATTAGAAATATGTATATTATTTTGAGTCAAACTTTCTTTTTATCAATCAAATTTTTTTGAGTGTACAATTTTTTTGACTGTCAACATTTTTTTGAGTCTGCCATTTCATTCAAAAAAATAATAATGTGTAAATTTTTTTTTTTTTGAGTGTAACATTTTTTTTTTGAGTGTAAATTTTTTTTTGAGTGTAAATTTTTTTTAATGTACAAATTCTTTGAGTAACAAATTACTCTGTAAAATATTTTTGTTGTTTTATACCTACATATGGGGCATTCCATGCCAAATCACTCACTTTTAGGCCCGACCCCCTTCGATTAATTTTATTTTTGGATATGTTTTAGTACGTATTAAATGCAACTTGTAGCCAAATTTTCAGCCTTTTATACCAAGGTGGTGTTGAAAAATCAATTTTTCAAAATGGCGATTTTTTCCAAAAAATGAAAAAATTTAAATTTTCAATCAATTTTGACCAGTAAAAAATATAGATATATTAAAAAAAGATGGACAACATTTTGTTGGTAGTTAAATGTAGTTTTAGAAAAAAAAATATGAAAAATTATTCGAAGTAATTATCACTTGTTTTTTATCGTATAAAAATTAAAATCGACTTTTTGAAAAAGTCCGAAACCTTCGATTTTTTTTTAAAAATGTCAAAAAATTCTACTCTAAATTACGCAACTTTTAAGTCATAATTCGAGATGTGATCGTAATTCGTTCTATTTTTATTCAAATTTTGAAAATTGCACTTTTTTTTTTTTGAGTCTGGTTTATTTTATATGGTGCTCCAAAAAAAATAATTTGGTAAATATTGACCGTAACTTCCCCTAGATATATTAACTTGGGTGTAAAAATACGTCTCAGAAAATTTTAGGATGATCGGACATGGGTAAGGCGTGCCGCATCGGCTTTGAAGTTTGAAAATCGGATTACAAGGGAAAATATGCATTTTTTTCTGTTTTCTTAATTTTTTTGGTATTTTAAGTTAATTTTGAATTCAAATGGTTACAGAATTGAAATGTAGAGTAAAATGTCTCTCTATTAAGGTCATAAAAACCGAAATCGGTTTAAAATCAGCCAAGTTATTACAACTTCCCCAGGCATCTAACGTGTGGCAGACAACTTAATTAATCAATACAACCCGATTTTTTAAATTCATTGAAATTTTCTACTGTAATAACATTTTTTTATTCTTCAAGTTCAAATGTTATTAGATGACAAGTATTTTTCATATTGTGTTTTGCTAACATTTTTTAAATTAGTGCTAAAAATGCCTGCATTTTCCACACCCTTTTGAAATCTCTATTTAAAAAAAAAAATATTTTTTTTGTTTTAAAATTTGGAAAAGTCAAAAAAATATTACACTGAAACATGAATAATGAAAAAATGTTATTACAGTAGAAAATTTCAATAAATTTAAAAAAAGGGCCTCGTATTTTTTAATCAAGTTGTATGGCACACGCTAGATGCCTGGGGAAGTTGTAATAACTTGGCTGATTTTCAACCGATTTTAGTTTTTAGTACCTTATTAGAAAGGCATTTTACTCCACATCATAATTCTGTAATCATTTGAATTAAAACTTAACTTAAAATACCAAAGAAATTTCGAAAACAGAAAAAAATTCATATTTTTCCTTGTAATCCGTTTTTTAAACTTCAAGGACCATGCTAAGCGCCTTACACATGTCCGATCGTGCCAAATTTTTGTGAGACGTATATTTACCTCCAAATGAATATATTTAGGGTAAGTTAGGGTCAGTATCTACCATTTTTTTTTTTTTTGGAGCTCCATATAAAATAAATCAGAGCCAAAACATAAAAGGTGCAATTTTAAAAATTAAAAAAAAATAGAAAGAATTGTGATCACATCTCGAGTTATGGCTTTAAAGTTGCATAATTTAGAGTAGAATTCTTATAGTTTTTTACAAAAAAATCGAAGGTTTCGGACTTTTTCAAAAAGTCGATTTTAATTTTTAAACGTCAAAAAATAAGTGATAATTACTTCGAATAATTTTTTCACATTTTTTTTCTAAAACTACATTTAAATACCAACAAAACGTTGTCCAACTTGTTTTGAAATATCTATATTTTTTACTGGTCAAAATTGATTGAAAATTTAAATCTTTTCATTTTTTGGAAAAAATCGCCATTTTGAAAAATTGATTACTCAACACCACCTTGGTATAAAAGGCTGAAAATTTGGCTGCAAGTTGCATTTAATACGTACTAAAACATATCCAAAAATAAAATTAATCGAAGGGGGTCGGGCCTAAAAGTGAGTGATTTGGCATGGAATGCCCCATATACATATGTAATACAAAAAAAAACTATTTCACATATTTTCCTCTTTTTATATTACCATCCTTTTCTTTAAAAACCAAAAACAAATTAACATTCAATCATACACATACTTTATTTGATTTTTTCCCGTTACATACAGTTACACTAACAATAACAAATATTTACTTGTCTAACAACTAAACTGCACCCCACGACAAGAAAACAAACAACAACAAGTTTTACAAAACTGGTATTTCACCATGCTATTAAAACTTGTTTAACGAGTTTTCAACAGTTTAAGGTGAAACAAATCTGAAATTCAGTGCATTGCTTATAACTTTTGAACCACTGAACCGATTTTGCTGAAATTCAAAACCAAACAGCCTTGGGGAACAACAAATATATATGCTAAGCTTCAGTCCCCTCAGAATTGTCTTTCGAAAGTTATAGTGGTTTTAATCTTGTAAATTCGAAAAATACCCTTCCCGAAATTTACTATTTTGCTCATAACTTTGGAACCACTGGACCGATTTCGCTGGATTGCAATACCAACCTGACCCGGTAAATGAAGAACATATATGTCAAACTTCAGGAGCCTCCGTAAAGTCTTTCAAAAGTTAGCGTGTTTTCAACGGACAGACAGACAGACGGACGGACGGACGGACGGACGGACGGACGGACGGACATCGCTAGATCGACTTAAAATCGATCAAGGATCATGAATATATATACTTTATGGGGTCCTAGACCAATATTTCGATGTGTTACAAACGGAATGACAAACTTATATATACCCTCTATCACTAGAGTGGAGGGTATAAAAATGTCTCAAAATCTGAGACTTTTTCTATATATAGAAAAATGTCTCAGAATCTGAGACTTTTTCTATATAAGAAAAATGTCTCAGAATCTGAGACTTTTTCTATATAAGAAAAATGTCTCAGAATCTGAGACTTTTTCTATATAAGAAAAATGTCTCAGAATCTGAGACTTTTTCTATATAAGAAAAATGTCTCAGAATCTGAGACTTTTTCTATATAAGAAAAATGTCTCAGAATCTGAGACTTTTTCTATATAAGAAAAATGTCTCAGAATCTGAGACTTTTTCTATATAAGACAAATGTCTCAGAATCTGAGACTTTTTCTATATAAGAAAAATGTCTCAGAATCTGAGACTTTTTCTATATAAGAAAAATGTCTCAGAATCTGAGACCTTTTCTATATAAGAAAAATGTCTCAGAATCTGAGATTTTTTCTATATAAGAAAAATGTCTCAGAATCTGAGACTTTTTCTATATAAGAAAAATGTCTCAGAATCTGAGATTTTTTCTATATAAGAAAAATGTCTCAGAATCTGAGACTTTTTCTATATAAGAAAAATGTCTCAGAATCTGAGACTTTTTCTATATAAGAAAAATGCCACAGAATCTGAGACTTTTTCTATATAAGAAAAATGTCTCAGAATCTGAGACTTTTTCTATATAAGAAAAATGTCTCAGAATCTGAGACTTTTTCTATATAAGAAAAATGTCTTAGAATCTGAGACTTTTTCTATATAAGAAAAATGTCTCAGAAGCTGAGACTTTTTCTATAATCTGAAACTTTTTCTATATAAGAAAAATGTTTCAGAATCTGAGACTTTTTCTATATAAGAAAAATGTTTCAGAATCTGAGACTTTTTCTATATAAGAAAATGTCTCAGAATCTGACTTTTTCTATAGAAAAATGTTTCAGAATCTTATACTTTTTCTATATAAGAAAAATGTTTCAGAATCTGAGACTTTTTCTATATAAGAAAAATTTCTCAGAATCTGAGATTTTTTCTATATAAGAAAAATGTCTCAGAATCTGAGACTTTTTCTATATAAGAAAAATGTCTCATAATCTGAGACTTTTTCTATATAAGAAAAATGTCTCAGAATCTGAGACTTTTTCTATATAAGAAAAATGTCTCAGAATCTAGGACTTTTTCTATATAAGAAAAATGTTTCAGAATCTGAGACTTTTTCTATATAAGAAAAATGTCTCAGAATCTGAGATTTTTTCTATATAAGAAAAATGTCTCAGAATCTGAGACTTTTTCTATATAAGAAAAATGTTTCAGAATCTGAGACTTTTTCTATAATCTGAAACTTTCTCAGATTCTGAGACATTTTTCTTATATAGAAAAAGTTTTACATTCTAAGACAATTTTCTTATATAGAAAAAGTCTCAGATTCTTGGACATTTTTCTTATGTAGAAAAAGTCTCAGATTCTGAGACATTTTTCATATACATATAGAAAAAGTTTCAGATTATGGGTCTCTACCTCCTCCGAAGTCTCCTGTATAATTATATGTGCAATAAAAATGTACGATTATTAAATTTATGGGATACTAAATTATTGAATAGATGAAATGTTTTATGCACTTACCTTTTCTAATTTCTGAAAATATTGCCTCAAAAATTGTATGGGATTTTCGGGACGTTTAACACACAGCTGAACAATACAATCCTTCAGTACACGTTGTATACCATGCGATTGTATATAATTTTCGCATTCGCGTAGACTTTGTTGTTCTTCTAAAGTATTAGCCATATTTGAAAACATGTAGGCTATGTCTGGTGTCTGGGATCAGCAACAAGATGAAGATGACAATAAAAAAAAACAAGCAACTTGAGCACTTTCGCTATATGTTAGTAGTATTTTCTATTGGAATTGTTCAAATTAGAAAAAAATTAACCAACTAATTAAAGAAAAATTCTCTAGTGCGTATGTACTTAATTAAAACAAGAGTTTTTTTTGGTCGTTTCTTATCTCGTTTTAATGGATCACAGTTGAAATGTAACCTATGAAATGGGTAAAGCAGCACCTCCTACACTCCTCTTAAGACATACATATAATTGTTACTTTTTGTAACTACGCACTATCAATATGCACAAATTTAAACAAGTGATTTCTGGAATTTCTTTTAATTTTTGTTACAGAAATAAAAAGCACTCCTATTCGTTTAATTTATACAGTTTTTCTTTTTTTTATAAACTTTTATCACACACTTCTACCACCTTTTTTTGATATTACGAATTTTTCACTTGTATTTTTGACGGTCTTTCAAGTTTTTTTTTTTGTTCTTTGTTCGTATAAAAAAATGTTTTCACTTGTAAAAGTATTGAATTGTTATAAAATTGCGTATGTTTGTTTACTTTTCACTGTGTTCCTACAAAATTATGAATATTTATGTTTATTTTGTTAAAATTATAAACAAATTACACGATTATTTTAGGTGGAATATAATTGGTTTTTTCACTAATCTGTCTACAATTTTTTTTTTTGATGTTGATTTTGCAATGTTAAAATAAGGGAAAACGAAATGTCATGGGGAGCATAAACAAAAAATCCCCATTACAGCGGTTTGTTTTTAGCCAGAACAAATGGGAAGCTGGCAACCCATCAAAAGGCAATGGCTCTTAAACTGTAATTGGAAAAGGCATTTGTCAGAGTTTCTCAACATTTTAAATTAGCTTCCTATTTTGGATTATAAATTTGGACAATGTAACGATGTCCGTCCGTCCGCCTGTCTGTAGAAAACACGCCAACTTTCGAAAAACTACTGAGAATTCTAAAGTTTGGCATTTTACCTGGTCAGGTTAGTATTGCATTCCAGCAATATAAGCAAAAGAGTGAATTTCACACGCAAAAAAAAAATCTGTGTCAGATTGAGCAATCCTACTTGGTAAAAATTTTTTCATACCAAAAAAATTTTTTTAACAAATTTTTGCTAAAATTATGCTTGTCGATGTTAAAGTAACATAATTAGTCTTTTATGTAAAATAACCAAGTAGCTTGCACAATAACGCAAATTACTTGCACAAAAATTTATCGAAAGAAAACAAAAAAAAAAAAAACAAATACAGACCTCCATTTTCATTTTGTATTTTTATGTGCGTGCTTCGTTCATTTTTTGTGTTATAAAAACGTAAGAAGGAAATTGATAAATAAAATTAAAATAAATTAATAAATAAAAATAAATAATTAGTTTTTTAAAAGATAAATAAATGTAAGATAAAAAAATGCTAAAGTTAATTTTGCTGTCATAACTTAAAACATCATTCATTTATCAAAACCAATGGAGTCCCATACGTTTATTTCAATGAATTACAAATGGAATGATAAAGTGAGTATACCCCTATTCCGAAGACACCAATAAGGTTTAATAGATTTTTAGTTAAAAATTAGTGAAAAAAAAAGCTGTCAGCTGTTGGAGCGTAAACAACTTTTAGCGGAAAAAAAAATTCTTTACATTTTCTAAAAATTAAATATAAATAACAAATTGCAGTTTTAACTGCAGAAAAATTGATTGTGCGGTATCCGTTTTGGTTGTCCTGATAAGTCAGTATATTCCACAATGGATAGCGAAACTGAAGACGAAACTAATAGCCAAGTATTTGTAATGCAAGGCGCAGAGAAGAGAATGAGATATGACAATGCAAATACACCAACGACAATTGATATAGCAAAATTGACTTCGGGCCCATCACTGAGTAGTCAGAATAGGTTTGCTATTCTGGGCGATTTGGACATTGAAAGTGTCGCTTCTACCTCAAAGGCTGCAAAGATGAAGAACTCAACGGGAACTAAGGACATTCCATCTAGAACATCGTTCTGCCCCCCTATATTCTTGTACAATGTTGATATTAAACATTTAATTGATCAACTAGAAGCCAAAACTCCGAAAATTACTTTCAAAATTAAAAATGTTAATAGAAGTAAAAGTAAAATTTACTTTGCTGACGTATCTGCACATACGGAAATGATGACCATTTTAAAAGAAAAAAACACCAACTCATATTCCTTCACCCCAAAGGAATTACGCCAAACGTCTCTGATACTACGTGGTTTGTACTCTGGGTGTGAAACAGATGACATTAAGGAAGCTATGAACAAAATTGTTCCCAACGTTGTTGCCAAAGTTGCTAAGTTTAAAACTACGTATTCCTCAAAAAATAATATTGACACTGGTTTATACTTAATCTCTCTTCTTCCAGGAAAAGGCTTGAGTGACGTTTCGCATATAAGGTTTCTTTTGAGTCAGTCGATAGTTTGGGAAAAGCCGAAGAAAAAGGACCAGGAAATTCAATGCAGGAGATGTCAACATTGGGGACACATTGCCCGTAATTGCAATCGGCAACTTAAATGTGTAAAGTGTGAAGAGATACATGAAGCAGGTAAATGTGGACGAAATAAAGATGATGGTTCTCAGCCCAGCTGCGTAAATTGCGGTGAAATTGGTCACCCAGCGAATTGGAGAGGCTGTCCGGCGTACAAGACGTATCTAGCCAATAGAAAAGCTCGCATAAATGAAGCAAGAGAACGTAAAACAGTGGCATCCAACAATGTTGGTACACTTTTTAATAACGCCCGGGTATGCCCTGGTAGAACTTTTTCCAGCATCCTTCAGGGAACTAATGATGTTGAATCACGTAAGCCACCAATTATTGAAGAGTTCTTGAAACTCGCCAATTTTTTTAAAGAGCCTGAACAGTTGTCATTAGAGCAAGAGATTGAAAAGTTTCTTAATGAGTACAAAAAAATGCCAAAAACTGCTGCAAAATCTGAATTTCTGCGACTTCTTAAAAATGTACAGGACTCCTTTGGCCCCTAAATATCTCAATGTTATGACATTTAATGTGCGTTCACTTGTTGATACAAGTAGACGCGTAGATCTTTTAAATACTTTACATTATAATAAAATTGACGTTGGTTTTATACAAGAGTGCCACCTGAGGGAAAATGGAAGCGTTCATCTAAAGGGCTATAATTTTATTTATGACAACTCCCGCATTGGGGTAGCAGTGGTGGTTAAAAACACAATTAATTATAGTAAAATAAACATAGATGACATTAATTTTTTTGGCTCTTTCATACAAATTGAACTGAAAACAAACAACTCTTGTAAAAAAATCTTATTTGGCTCTATTTATATACCGTGCAACTATTCAACAGCAGCAATAGTAAACGGTTTGAATAAAATTTTGGATACTTCAAAAAATTTTGATGGGTTTATAATTGGGGGAGACCTCAATGCCAAAAACTGTGTTTGGGGCGACCTGGCTGATAACTCTAATGGACGAGTTATATGCAGTTGGCTCCAAGATCATATCGTTGAAGTGAACCGGCTCTCAGATAATACCCCGTCATTTCCAAATGGTTCCTCTTTTTTGGACCACTTTTTAATTGATGCCAACTTGATCAACGCTCATACACCTAATTTTAAAATATCTAGTTTGCCCACCTTCTCAGATCATTTCCCTCTCAAAATTGAACTGCAGATGAATTATTTTGATTTTATATTAAACAGCACGCGCTCATTCTCCTCGTTCAAGAACACCAATTGGGACAATTTTCGTAGAGATATTCAAATTTCAACACTTAGCATTATGCCACCTGAAAACAAAAATTTACAAAATACCGAAATTGATCAATTTATAAAAGAGTTTACCACAATAGTTAATTCAGTTACCAATATGCACTGCGAGAAAATTGAGATCAAAAATGGCAAAATTTTCATCTCTGAAAAAATAAAAAAATTTTTCCGTGTGAAATACAGGTGGCAAAAACAGTTGAAAAAAATTTATCATAGAACCGGCAACAGACTAAGCGATGAATATAATATCCTGTCAAAACAAATTCAGCTTTTGAAAACAATAATAAAGGAACTGATTAATCTGGAACAAGCTCAGATTTTTAGTCAGCGATTGGAAAAAATTAAACCCGGACCGTCTGCATTTAAAAAAATTTATGAAGTGATGGGTAAAAAGAAATCCCCTTTCTGCGACAAAATTGTAACCGTTGATGGCACTATAACTGAGGATGATGAAAAATGTGAATTGTTCCGTGATTTTTATAGCACAGTGTATGCTGAGAAGCTACCCTTATTGCCAGTTGAAAATCTTGTTCAGCATGTATCTGACAGTGTCTCCAATATTCCTTGCTCTATCTACTCATTCGATAATACATTTGGCTCTTTAAATAATGAGGATACGTACCATTTTGTAAAAGTTGACACGATCAAGGATATTGTCAACAGTATAAACAATAAAAAATCGTTTGGCATCGATGGTATTGCTAACTATATTATAAAAAAACTCCCTCTAACAGCATTTGAATTCCTAACAATTATATATAATAATTGTATTAATAACGGCTACTTCCCTATCAATTGGAAAGACGCAAAAATCATACCACTTAAGAAGAAAAAGGAAAGTGAAAGTCTTGACGAGTTTCGCCCAATTTCACTAATCTCCAATTTGGGTAAAATTTTGGAAAATGTATTAAAACAGAAACTGAAAGCTGAATTCATTATTGATCCGTTGTCTTGCTATCAATTTGGATTTAGGCAGTCACACTCAACAGCTCATGCACTTTTGAAATTCCATAATGACGTTACGGAAAACCTTAGGAACAAAAAATGTACAGTTGCTATATCGCTCGACATTCAAAAAGCGTTTGACACCGCCAGCCATAAGGGGATCCTATATAAGCTAGTGGAACTTGGTATTGATCCATACTTATTAAAATTATTTCAAAGTTATTTTTTCGAGCGCAGATTTTGTATACAAATTAACAACTCTCTCTCCAATTTTGGCTTAGTGAATAGTGGTGTTCCCCAGGGCAGCGTATTGGCTCCGTTTTTATTTAACTTGTTCCTTTACGACTTTCCACATGAATCGACTGACTCCAAAGCTATATTATATGCGGATGACTGCTTGATCTTTTCTCATGACGTTTCACCCGCCCAAGCATTAATTAAAGCTTCAACACATCTTCAGATCATCAATAACTTTTACAAAGTATGGGGGATTCATATAAACGCGTCAAAATCTGAGGCGATATGTATTCGAAATGCCTCAGGAAAATGTCCTAAATTTGTCGTTCCGGAAAGCAAACGTCTTCATCTCAATCTTGATGGTACGGAAATCCACTTTAAGGACAGCTTAAAATATTTAGGAGTAACGTTTGACAAACTCCAAAAATTCAATAATCATGGTAGGAACCTCTTGACTAAAGCTAAGAGAATCACTGGCATGTTCTCACGTCTATTGAATAGCAAATACCTTCCCAAGAATACTAAACTACTGATTTATAAAGTCGCTATACGGTCAGTACTACTTTACGCCTTTCCCATATGGTTCACCATTTCTCCGACAGTGGCGAGGGAAATGGAAGTGTTTGAAAGGAAAATTCTTAGGAAATGCATAAATAAAAATTTCTCATCATATGTGAAACGTTACTCTAGCTCAACAATCTACAATGATTCCGCAATAACGCCTCTATGTTCATACGCTCTTTCCCATCAGAAGAGATTTGTCGAGAACCTGTGTTCCCATGACAACGTTCTCTTAAACGAGATCTTTGAATATGAGAATGGTCTTGATTGGTCCAGCTCAGGTTACTTATCTCCTGTTGGAATCCTGCAAACAATAATTAATGTACCTTCAGGATCTTACTCTCTACCTGATTTTTACACCAGGTCGACTCCAGGCTCACACAGGGGCTAAAATTAAAACGAAAATAATTAAGAAAATAATAACTGTGATATTTTACTAAAAATTATTTATAAAAAACTATATATGTATACATTTACTTATATTTTCCTGTATAGTTATACAATTCGATTTTTCAAATCTGTGATTTATAAATGTTAACCGTAGTAACGTTCCGTTTAACGGCATCGTTTTTGTAGGTGTTATCTAGTTTTAACACTCAGAAAATTATTGCAGTTACTACATGACGGTCGTTTGTGTAGTAAGTAGTAGCTGTTGTTTTTAACTACAATTTCGGTCGTTTTTGTATGAAAAAATCTCAAACAACTTTTTTTGTAGTAGTTTCAAAAAATAACTACAAAAAATATACTACACTGTAGCAATAGTTGATTTATGTAGTTGTTTTTAGTTTTTTTTCTAAAACTCGTTTTTTTCTAGAAATTTTTATTGCAAACGAATGTGTCGAGCGAGTTGGTCGTGCGGGATGCGGAAGGAATTATTTTTATACCAAATAAATAATATCTAAATAAATTAAATTACAATTTATTAAATTTAATTATAACAAAAAATATGTTTTTGGAAAAATATTCTTGAGCGAAAGAAAATAAGTGGATAAATGAGATAACAAGTGTGTATAATATAGCGCTCACATAAGCGTGCGTAAAAACCAATCGGAAAAAAAACAAAATAAAATGTGTGCAGTGTTTTGTTTTCTTATGAGCGCGCCATCTTTCATTTCTTTGTATACACACAGAGCAGGTACATACTTTTTTGAAACATTGGAAATTAATTCTTTTTTTTTTATAAATCAATTTTGCCAAAGCATTTCGTTTTTTTTTATTCCAGACAAATTTTGATCAGCAGCGGTGAAAATTTTAAATGAACTATTAAAAAAACAAAGGTAAATACAATCAATTTATTTTGTTTAACATTTTATTAATATAATTTTTTTCTTCTATAATTCCAGATAAATACATCAAAAAATTGTCATCATGTCGAAATTCTATACAACCAACTGAAATGTATTGCTTTTTAAATAAATAAATATCAATCATTTAAACGTTTAAGAAATTTTTTAAATAAAATTTCAGGCAACTGTAGAAAAAACAACTGTATTAAACAGTTTTGTAGTAGTTTTTACTACATTTTGTAGTTGAAAATCAATAGTTAAAAACAACAACATGTTCAGTTGTTTTTACCGTTTATGTAGTGGACGCCTTTTCAACGACAAAATGTAGTCAAAACAACTGTCTTTTGTAGTTGATTTTACCGACATACTTTTTTGAGTGAAGTGTTGATTTGATTTGATTTTATTTTTTATTTTTTTTTAACAGAATTTTCTCTGTTTGACACAGTCAATGTCGGGAGCAAACATTGTTATGTTAACGTTAAGAAAAAGTACAATGTACATTTCAAATTCATTTTAGCAAGTAGCTTTTACATTCAATGTGAATTAAAACAAGACATACATAGTTTTAAGAAAAATATTTTTGTGATACGTTCGTTTGTATCTATCTTACATATGTTTTAAAAGTCTCAATAAACATTTACTTACTTACTTACTTAAAAATTAGTGTTTGGTAATAATTTTCTATTTTTACAGGGTATAAATTTTTGAAGCTATGGGGAATCCTTCACTACAATAAAAAGCGTGGGCACCATTCCTCCCTTTAGTCATAAAATTAAAACCGAAAAACTCATTTATATAGCAAAGCCAATGGAGTCCAGACCTGTTTTGATGAGTTACAAATGGAATCACAAAGTAAGTGTTCCTTCTAACCAAAAGACCAATGGGATTTACTATTTTTTTAAATTAAAAATTTATGTTTTGTAATAATTTTCTATTTTTACAGGATGCTTTTAAATAAATTCGCGAAGCTATAGCGGACCCTTCACTTGAAGAAAAAGCGTAGGCAGCAGTCACTGGAGAAAATTGTACATAAAGGGTCAGTTGGTCGGTGGTAAATAAAATCCTACACAACATTTATTATATTAATATGGATTTATTCTGTGAAAATTTTAAATTCAACAAATATACAAACTTTTACAAAAATTTTATAGAAAAATTATTTTAGCATAAATGTGGTAATTTTTAGCATTATTTTTAGTCACCTTTTCTAATAATTTTGGTATATTTCACCATATTTATTTTGGTATATTTTACCAAGTTTTTGCTTAAATAGCATTAGCATTTTCTTCAAAATTTTTTACATAAGTGTTTTGGCTAAATTACAAAAACTACTTCGTCGGTTGTAGTTTTAGCATATTTTTGGTAAAATTATGACAGATTTTTGCTCACTCCGACACAAGTTTTTTTTTGCGTGCAGCAAGGGTTTTTTGCGAATTTACGAGTTAATAAACACGCTGACTTTCGAAAGACAATCCTGAGACTGTTAAAGCTTGGCATGTATCTTTGTCGTTCCTCAGGTCTAAATGGTATTAAATTTCAGCAAAATAGCTCCAGTGGTTCAAAAGTTATAAGTAAGACAATAATCACAATAGGAGCGGCAAGCGGTTTTCCGCAATTGTCCTTATAATAATAGAATTTAATCTAGTTTGGCGGAAAAACGCGGCGGAATTTTCTTTTCATATAAAACGTATGTGAACAGTTGCGGAAAAACGCTTCCCGCTGCAATTGTGATTATTCTCTAAATCTCAGATTGGTTTCACCTTAAATTGACATAGGCTGCGTTTTTGACATATCGCTTTAACTAAGTTTAACCGGGAGTTTTATTAAACTTTATAAAAATAAAACCAAGTTTAACCAAGCATTCTGTTTTTCAGTTCAAGTTTAGCAAATGTCGATTAACGCGGTATTGCCATACCAAATGCCACATTTCCAATTAGAATAGTTGCCATCATCGCACATTTTTTCGAATAAAATAGCACAACATGGCAATACTAACCAGTATATTTGAAAATCAGAGGTGTTTTTTTGACATTTTCGTACCTTAGTTTAACTCTCCATCATTGGTGAGTTAAACTTAAAATAAACCACTTCTCAAAAACAGAATTTGTGGTTTTAACTCAGTTTAAACCTAAAACCAACAAATTTTACAACTCAAAAACTCAGCCTTATTGAAAAACAGTTTGAAAATCATTGGTAAGCTACCATTACTTTTGAAACTTGTTTACCAATGGAAAGGTGCATATTCTCACTGATGCCAACTTTTTTTTGACAAAAACCCGCTAAATCAGAAAAAAAATCTCCAGAAAACACCAGATTCAAAAACAGGAAATAAATTTAGCTATTTAATAGCTAAATGTCATGAAATTTAAAATGTAACGTTTTTTTTTAAATATAACGGTTTTTTTAAATAATGTTATAAAAATGCTATAAAACTATTTTTTTTTTCAACATAGCAAGTAGAGATGAGAGCGTGACACGAATTTTTCGTGATTTACGCGTGATCGTGAGTGAAATTTTATTTTACTCACGTGATCGTGAGAAATTTTTCGTCATATTGAGGGAAATACCAAAGTTTTTGTAAATAAGTCTTTTTTTGGCATGTTGTTAGCACTAGAAGATAGGTATTTTAATCTGATACCAAATATGCCTATGTTAATTTTGATTAAATATGCGTAAATCGTAAAAAACCAAAAAAGGTCGAATATACAAATGACGATAAAAACGCTCATCTAAACGGCTCTTTAATAAAAACAAAAAAATCAAAAGTGTGAAAAATTTTAAGTTTTTTTTATTGTTAAGTTGTCGCTGCCCGCTAAATCACTTTTTTCCCCGCTAGACGCAAAATAAAAACGCTAGTTTTAGCGGGAAAAACACCAAATTGGCAACAGTGCATATTCTGTTCGTATAAAAAAAATATTTTTGGCACCGCGGCTATATTGGGGGAAAATCGTTTCAATTGATTTTAAATATGGGGGTTTTCGTGTCAACTAACACAACTTTTGAAACCGATGTCTTTCGATCGGTATGAAATTTGCACTATGGTTAGTCCTTTTAGATAGTAGTTCAGACACAATTTTTCAACGAGATCGGTCAAGAACTCTCTGAGTTAGAGGGGGTCGAAATTTGACATTTTGGCCAAAGAGGTGTTTATTCTTATCCAAGTTACTTCTTACCTATTGTCTTTAGCAAAATGTGTTCCAAACAGTTTAGATAGCTATTTCTTCAATATTTTGAAAAAAATTATAAAATTTTTTTTTTTTTTTTTTTAAATTTAAATCCAAAACTCTATTGACTTTTCCTCAAATCGGGCCCTTTTTTTGACTCAAAAGAAAAATTTAGGTCTTTTCCATATGGCCCCTCATCGGGGTCAAAGTTGGGCGTAAAGAGGTAGAAATCATCAAAAAGCCCCACAACTGCCCTAGAAATGCCCCTGGGGGGGTGCAATGTGAGACCAACCTCCAATAATTTTCTACCCCCAACATTTTTCTTGAACAAACCTAACCCCTATTTCAACTTCCTAATGGGGCTCCCATACAAAACATTTGTAAAAAATTTGTTCCTACCGTTCTAACTTACCCTAAAGTGCCCCTAGTGGAGTCAAATGTATGACCGACCTCCATTACTTTAATAATTCCAACATTTTTTGCAAACATACCTACAATGTATCTTTAACCCTTAGGGTGGTCCCCATACATTTTTTTGTTATTTTATAAATTTGTTTTATTAAACCAGCTCCTACCGCCCCTACCGTGCCACCAAGAGAGGTAAAAATTACGGCCAACCCCTATTATTTTTTAATTACCAACATTTTGTCCGAGCATAATAACACTCTATCTCCACTCTCTAAGGGGGCTCCCATACATTATAAAAATATGTATTTTCAAGAAAAATGTTGGGGACAGAAAATTAATGGAGGTCGGTCTCACATTGCACCCCTCCAGAGGCGTTTTGGGGCAGTTGTGGGGCTTTTTGAGGATTTTTACCTCTTAACGCCCAACTTAGACCTTGATGAGGGGCCATATGGCCCCACCCCACCGCCCTTATTTTTTGGCTCATGCTTTCTTTTTCGAACATATAAAAATTAGAGGGTACTCCGAATCGAAATCGAAAACTGGTGAGCTATCCCAAGCCTAATAGAGCAAATTGAAAAACCGTTTTTTGTGTTCCAAAGTTACAAAAATTTTTTTTCAGAGATATCCCACTCGCATTCCACTGAGCGACCCCATAGCTCTTAAAGGAAAAGACCTAAGCTTTCTTTTAAGTAAAAAAAAAAAAGTTTCCGATTTGAGGAAAGTCAAAAAAGTTTTAGATTAAAAAAAAAAAAATAAAAATTTTTTTTATTTTTTTATAATTTTTTTTCGAAAGATTAAAGAAATAGATTTTTAACCTTTTGACTAGAAAAATTTATTTTGAGTAAAACACTTATTTCAGTAACAAAGTTTTTTTAAGGATAATCTTTTTTTTTTAGTGACAAAGAGACATTGTTAATAATTTTTGCGGCTTATATAAACTATTAAGCGGCTTTTTTTTTGCATTTAACTTTTGAACTATTGGACCGGACTTCTTAAAACTGATCAAGGATCGTGAATATATCATAGATGGGACTAATTAATTAATGGGACCAATTAATTGATGGTTTAATTACCATTTAATTGATGTCAATGGTAATGAAATTTTTTTCATTACCATTGGTTGTATCAATTGTACCAATTAAATTATTTATCAATTTAATTACTAATGAAAATTAAAAAAAAAATAATTACCATTGGTATGGCATCACTTAAAAAAAATAATTACCATTAGTAAAAGTCGTCACAATATTGTCAAAATCGTTAATATTTGGAAATGTCTGTTGTTTTTTGTTATATGGTGTTTTAGTTTTTCACATTTTATAAACCAAACACACGTTGATTGCCTTTGTATAACACAATATTTGAAATTTTTATTTGCGTTTTGTTTTTTGTCTTTAACATTTTTATATTTTTTTTGAAAAACATACTTTGATGTTTAAATTTTTAACTTTTCAAAAAAACAAAAATATGCAAACCAATGGTTTTGAAACCAATTATAATTGGTGTTTTTCAACAATTGGTGCATTTCATTACCATTAGTAATTATTTTTTCAATTAAAAAAATTTAATTACCATTAAATGGTAATGAAAATTTTTTCATTACCATTGATATCAACCAATGGTAATTAAATTTCAATGGTAATGAAAAATTCCCATCTATGGAATATACACGCAAAAAAAAAATCTGTGTAAGATTGAGCAATCCTACTTGGTAAAACTTTTTTCATACCAAAAAAAAATTTTTACCAAATTTTTGCTAATATTATGCTTGTCGATGTTAAAGTAACATAATTCATTTTTTATGTAAAATAACCAAGTAGCTTGCACAATAACGCAAATTACTTGCACAAAAATTTATCGAAAGAAAACAACAACAACAAAAAAAAACAAATACAGACCGCCATTTTCATTTTTTTTTGTGTGCGTTGTTTGTTTATTTTTTGTGTTATAAAAACGTAAAAAGGAAATTGATAAATAAAATAAAAATAAATTAATAAATAAAAATAAATAATTAGTTTTCTAAAAGATAAATAAATGCAAGATAAAAGAATGTTAAAGTTAATTTTGCTTTCATCACTTAAAACACCATTCATTAAGAAAAACCAATGGAGTCCCAGACGTATGTTTCGATGAATAACAAATGGAATGATAAAGTGAGTATACCCGCATTCCGAAGACACCAATAAGGTTTAATAGATTTTTAGTGTTTGAAACCGGTATGGGAAATACCAGAAATGTCTACAATTTTTAGAAATTCAATTTTTCTTCTGCATTTTTTCAACTTGAACCCTTATAAAAATTAGTGTTTGGTAATAATTTTCTATTTTTACAGGGTACTGCTAAAAAAATTTTTGAAGCTATGGCGAATCCTTCACTACAATAAAGAGCGTGGACACCAATCCTGCCTTTAGGTATAAAATTGAAACCTAAAAACCCAAAGCCAAGGGAGTCCATACCTGTTTTGAGTTACAAATGGAATGACAAAGTAAGTGTTCCTCCTTACCAAGAGACCAATGGGGTTTACCAATTTTTTAAATTAAAAATATATGTTTTGTAATAATTTTCTATTTTTACAGGATGCTTTTAAATAAATTCGTGAAGCTATAGCGGATCCTTTACTTCAAGAAGAAGCGTAGGCAGCAGTCACTCGAGAAAATTGTACAAAAAGGGTCAGTTGGTCGGTGGTAAATTAAATCCTACACAACATTTATTACATTAATATGGATTTATTCTGTGAAAATTTTAAATTCAACAAATATACAAATTTTTACAAAAATTTATTGAAAATTTATTTTAGCATAAATGTGGTAATTTTTAGCATTATTTTTAGTCATATTTTCTAATAATTTTGGAATATTTCACCATATCTCTTTTGGTATATTTTACCAAGTTTTTACTTAAATAGCATTAGCATTTTCTTCAAAATTTTTTACATAAGTGTTTTGGCTAAATTACGAAAACTACTTCGTCGGTTGTAGTTTTAGCATATTTTTGGTAAAATTATGCCAGATTTTTGCTCACTCCGACACAAGTTTTTTTTTGCGTGTATATACTTGGCTATTCATAATGTAGGTTTATTTGACTGATATTGCATGAATATTTGTCAAATAAACCTACTTTAAGTACACTTTACCGTCCAACCTGAATCAAATTACGTCGCGTAAGGCGTAACGCCCAATAATTTTTCGTTTCTAATATTTAAATGTGAGTTACCTAAATCAAACGGACGTAAAAATTTCAAATTTGATGTGTTTGTTTTTGTTTTTTTTTTTACGTCTTGCGCTACGCATTTGATTCTGGTTCGACCCTTAGGTATTATGAATAACACCCATAATTTATAGGGTCCTAGCATGATAGTTTGACGGTATAAAAAAAAACATCATTATTAAAAAAGTCGTGTATTTTCATTTGAAGATTTTTTTGACGATTTTTTCAAAAATATCAATTTGACGATTTTTTACAAAATTTATCTGGCGGCCACTGTTGCCAACTATTTTTAACCAAAAACCTCTAAATTTCACTAAAAAAGCGCTAGAAACCGCCAAAAATAAATTTAGCGGGGAAAATTTCAAATTCTCCCGCTAAATTACGAAAAAAGCGTTAAAAACCGAAAAACTTGGCATTTTTGATTGACAAAAAAGAAAAAATTAAACAAAAAACTCCAAATTATTTTTTCTACGAAAATTAACTTTTCACTAAAAACGCGCAAGAAACCGCAAAAAAAAATTTAGCGGGAAAATATAAAATTCTCCCGCTAAGTTACAAAAAAAACGCTAAAATTCGACAAACTTGGCGTTTTCAATTGAAAAAAAAGAAAAATTGGAAAAAAACCTCTAAATTTTTCCAACTAAGTCCAAACAAAAAGCGCTAGATTTTACCGCTAAAGCACCGTTCCCGCTAAAACCAATTTTCACCCGCTAAATCCAAACAAAAAGCGCTAGATTTAGCGGGAAAACCTCCAACTTGGCAACAGTGCTGGCGGCCCTGGTTAAAATCGTATTTTTGCAATAACTCCCAAACTGTTCGATTTTACAGCGGTTGGTTTTTGTTTGCCTTTTTCCTTTCATCCGGCATGTTTAATTCAACAACCCTGTCTTTTCATCGTGTATTTAATTCTTGTCGCCATTTTTTCCTTAAAAAGCAGACGAAAAAAGTTCTTGTTGGTGAAAAAATAAAAAAATTGCCTATTTAAATAAGACAAAAATTCCAAAAAACAAATAAAATACATAATACAAGTGGTTTTTAACAATATTTTTATAAAAAATCATTAAACAAACGTAAGTATATGCATAAAATCGTCAATTAAAAAATGTATTCATTTATTGGTCTCTTTGTGTGTGTGTGTATGAGACTTTTCTGGCATTATGCAGCCAATTTTATGGCGGCGTTACTAAAATGTTGCCGGCAGGTCAATCGATTTGCATACACAAAATGACCTTGATGGTTATACTTTTCTGGTCCAATTTTGAATTGTTTGTCCCTATATTCAAAGACGTCTTGTAATATGGATATTTTTTCTTAATTTCATATCAGATAATGGTTCGAGGTTATACTAGAGGTTACAATAACCGGGGTGGTGGCAGCTCTTCACATCGTGGATCATCTTATCGGTCTTCGAATTACAACAGCGGTGGTCGCATGCAAAATTCCGGACGTTCATCAGATCGTTATGGCAGTAGCAGTGGTGGATCGGGACGTTATAACTCTAGCAGTCATCATGGTGCTAGTAGCAGCAGTCACTATGATTCTCGAAGGGATCGTTTTAATAATAGTTCCAGTAGTAGCAGTCGTCATGATTCTGCACATAAACGTAGTTATAATAGGGTAAGTTGTAAAAATATTTTTTTTTTACACAGTTTTTTTATAGAAAAGTGTCTTGGAATCTGAAATTTATTGCCGGTGTCTACCTTCCGCTCTGTAGTTGTCAAGATAGACTTGAACAGCTCTCCTCTATGCTGTTTAAATACCAACTGTTGTATCCATAGTTCACAAAATACCTAATGATGATACGTACAGTTATTTTAAACTCTAGATATTAAGGTACCTACAGACGACGCAATATTATGTACAATATTCAATTATATTGAAGGTGTGTGGGTAATATTGACGATTGTACAATGGTCAATCTTACCCACACACCATCAATATAATTGAATATTGTACATAATATTGCGTCGTCTGTAGGTACCTTTAGGGCATAATTTTTTTTGTTAAAGTATTTTTTGCTCGGCCTCCAGAATGTATTGGACCAACAGTTTTGATAGTTTTCAACTTATTTACAATGTTATTTACCGCCGATTTCGGCAAAAAAAAAAACTCCTTCCGAATTAGGTTTAATGCAGTGTTGGCACCAATGGAATTGGAAATTACACACAAAATTATCCAAAATCTGACAAATTACACAAATTTTTTTATTTTGTCATTCCGTTTGTAACCCCTGGTCTACACCTGATTTTTTTTGGTGGCAATAAACAATAACGTATGCAAAATGAACAAAAAAAAAAAACGCTTTGCGTCTATTTTGATGAATTCCAAACAAAGATGGCGTACGATTTTGATGTTTAATTGCCAGCAATAGTTGTTCAGAAAAATTGCCAAGCAATTATTGCTATAAAAATGTTGATGTTATATCAGTTGTAGACACTAAAATATCAAAATATCGGTCAGAGAGCCCTTAAAATTTATTTACATGATTGATCCTTGATCGATTCTAAGACATTCTCTGAATGTTCGTCCGTCTGTATAAAACATACTGCAGTCCAAAATAAAAAATCTAGACTCCTGAAGATTGGCACGAATTTGTCTTATGGTCATAGGTAGGCCAAGTTCGTAAATGGGAAAAATCGGTCAAGGTGGAAAAATGTTTCCCCTTGAAAAACTAAACGAACCTCTGAAAAACGACATTTTTTAATGATTTTTGTTCAACAATTGAAACAATTTTCAGTCCGCCTCCTTTTGTAGGCGTGGATAAAAAAAATAATTTTAATAATGATAAAATGGCTATAATATTGACATAATTAGGTGACAGGACATAATCCCCACGGACATTATCCCCATAACAGAAATGGGGATAATGTTCCAATGCATTACGGACATAATCCCCATATTAGTTGTGGGGACTATGACCATTCCAAAAACGGTCATAATCCCAGTGGGGATTATGTCCCTTCCCTGTTGGGATTGCGACCGAAAGTTTTTCGGCCATAACCCCCATTCATATTATGGGGACTAAGTCCAAAACAATTTCGGTCATAATCCCATTATTTTGAGGAGAGGGTGGGTTTAATGCATGGAGTTTGTAATCCCTAAGCCGGCCGAAGGCCGGCTACGCAGAAAAACTTTTAAGACAAAAAAAAAATTCTCATAATTATTAGTATAGTAGACATAATCCCTGTAATGGGGATTATTTCTACTTTTTACGGGGTCATTGTCCCAATAAAACTGGGAATTATGTCCATTTTTTATTGGGATTATGTCCAAATTTTTTTCGGTCATAGTCCCCACTACCGTTATGGGGATTATGACCGAATTCGTTTTGGCCATAATCCCCATAACGGAAATGGGCGTTATGTCCGTGGGGATTATGTCATGTCACCATATAATTATAATAAAGTGCAAAATCATTATAAATCAAGTTGCCAACATATCGCGTGTGAAAAAGTGTCCCCCAATATGGGGATATTGAAAGATATGAAATAACAAATTTCAGATTTGGGAATAGGGATTCTCCAAAACAATTTTTAATGTAAAAAATTTTAGAGCGTTGTTTTTCGACATCAAGTCATGAAGAAAATTAAGGCTTAAATGGTCCAAATATGCATGTTCGTCATTTATTATCTGGTATTTGGTAATAACAATTTTTAAAGTCGATGTTGTCAATGATTTTTTAAGCCAAAAATGTCGATAAAATGATAAAAAAGTTGGAACTTTATTGAGGTAAAATTACACAAAAAATATCCAAAAATTATCCAATTATCCCACTTTTGGATAATTATCCAGAAAGTGGTAACACTGGTTGGGAATGTAGTTTTTTGTTCAAAATGTTTTTGTATCTTAACAATTTGGTATTTTTTTATATATTTTCAGGATTCTTCCCGTGATCGTTCTTCTGATCGTAAAAGACCCCGCCAAGACGTAAGTACAAAAAATTCCCAACTAACATTTCATTTCCATATACCATGCTAAAACTAAAAAAAAGCAAAAAAAAAGAGTAATATAATATTTTTAACAAACAAATTTTTAACACAGAAACCTTTTTTTATGATAATAATTTTATTATTTTATATATATTTATTATAATCGAAAAAAACCATAGAGTTTTATTTAGAAAGAAAGTGTTAAGCTGTTCTTTACTATCAAATGAACAAAATGTGGATTATTGAGTTATATATTATTATAAAAATAAATAAATAATAAACCAATTTCACCAAAATGCTCCACAATGATTGACAAAACCAGAAGGGAGCACATTGGGTTAACTTATCTCGAACGAACCAATAAAACATTTTAAAAGGCTTTATAAAACCAAATGTTAAAACTAAATCATATATCTACCGCATACAAATCTAGCTTATGTATTGAGCATTATACATATATGTACTATATAATTGTTGTCGTCAATTGAAGAAAAGCATTTTTCATTTATAATTTCTAAAGCCGAAACGATCAAATCAGATCAACTCATACGATGAAGATTTTTCTATATAAAAAAAATAAACAAAGCTAGATGGCATTTGATTTGACCAAACAACCTACCAACCAACCATATGTAATGTATATTTTTATGTAGAAAGCATTGAAACATTGAATGAAAAAAAACTAAACAAAATGGTAAAAATTTGATTTGATAAATCTCCTCTATATATATATAATAATATAGAACAATATAAAATAGTAATCAACCTATGTAAGGCATGCCAAACAAAGGCTTTATGCAGCTCCTAACACCCTCTTATGTTGTAATCAATCAAACTCTCTACTACTTCCCATAATTCTCAGAATAGAACATAATGTCATAAAATGAATAAATAGAATAAAAAAAAAACTGTATTTATTTGTGTGTTGTAAAAACATCTATAGAAATTCTACTACAAAAAAAGTTCTAAGTTTATGAATTTGTCAAATAAACTCCTCTCTACAAATCTGTTCTCATCATCGTATACATATAGGATTATAGACGTACATCATCATCAACGGGTAGAGGCAATCGTACCCCACCGCCACCACCACCACCGCCAGTATCTTCAAGCAGTTCTTCATACCGGGTTGGTAACTCTTCAAGACACAGCGATCGCGATAAGTCTAGACATCGTTCTCCCATGGGACCACCAACGAAGCGTGCACCAATGCGTAGCGGTTTTGTTTCACGTATTCGTGGTTCAAGCAATCGTGGGGGTGGTATGCGTACAGGACGTGGAGGTTCTAGTCGTATAATACGTGGTGGTGGTCGTGAAGCCAACGATTTAAGAATTATGAGACGCAAACTTATGTATGCCCAACAAAAAGATCGTGCTCGTGTTTTAAAAATAGCACGTTTAACGAGGTAAATACCAAACAAACATGAATCAGACTAAATTGAATTGAATATTAAAGGTTTTAAGGCTGAATAGTTTATAAAAATAAAAACTGGGAAGATGATTTTGGAAACGATATACATATTAAACAAAAACTAAAAACACCTAAACGGAAACAGTTAGATACCTTTCGAAATAAAAGAGAGGTTGACAAGAACTTGACAATATTATTTTATAATATATTCCAAATCTCTATAGTTTTCCAAATCTTCCTAAGAAAACCATCTAAGACACACCTTGAAATCTCAAAATTTTTATATTTAATGGTTTAAAGTTAAAAGAAGCCATTAAAAAAAATCTACATTCCTAAAAAATTATCTTCAAAGCCTTTTATTTGTAAATTAAAATAAAATCATCCTAAAATATTTTTTTCCTTGATATTAACACATGCGTTAATTAAACACAAACAAAAATCCAATAATCCTTAGCTCTCTTAGACGTCGTCGTATTGATAGAAATTCTTCAAAGAGTCCGCGTAGATCTTCGAGAAGTAAGAAAACTCCTACATCTAGTGATGATGATGATGACGATGATGAGAAGAAAACATCTAAATCTAAACGTAAAGATAGCGACAACGAAGAGGAGAACGAAGATGATAATGACGACGACAAGGCCGATAAAGTTGAGAATAGGGAGGTTGGTGAATCGAAATCAAAGCGTTCCAAATCTAAACGTTCAAAATCTTCGGAAAAATCAAACGTTGAAGATGAAGACGATGAAGTAAATACTTCGGCAGTAAAAGATGAAGACAACGACGACGATGACGCTGACGACGATGAGAATGACGATAAAAAATCACAAGTTGATAAAAAAGAACATACAGAGGGTGATGAGGGAGCCGATAAAGCTGATGACGGTGATGATATTGCTACAGATAAAACAGCCACAACAGAAGGAGATGGTGAAAAATCAGATAAAAAAGAAGGTAAGAAAAAAGATTCTGCTGAAAGTTCATCGAAAAAGGATAAGTCTACATCATCAAGTGCAAAGAAATCTTCATCATCATCTTCGAAGAAAAAAGATGATAAAGATAAAGACGACAAGGAAAAGGAGAGAAAAAGTAAGAAATCATCACGCAGTGATGATGAAGATGACAAAGAACGTAAATCATCGCGTACTTCAAGACGGGATGATCGAAGCAGTCCTTCACGCAGAGGTGGTGGTTCACGTTTTATCAAATTGACTTGTATTCATTGTCACATGAAGTGTGTTACATTTAAGGTAAGTAACTACTTAACTATGGAATTAATGAAAATTCATAAAATTTTCAGAGTCGTATGATTTACATTTTTTGTTAAAAGTGTCATGTGTTCTGAAATTAATATTGCAAAACTAATCGAATGTCTTTACGTTACACAATTTTCAGATTTAATTTGCAAAATATCAATTATAATTCAAAGGAATAGGCTCTAAGTTTGTAGACTTGGAAACACTTTCAAGACACAGTGGGCATTATTCGGTGATTGATTTGTTTACACCATTTCCAATTATATTTCAGAAATTATCAATTGTATTTCAGAAATTTTTAATTGTGTTACGAAATACAATTGTTAATATCTGAAATACAATTAAAAAGTTCTGAAATACAATTGTTATTTTCTGAAATACAAATTGAAAATTTCTAAAATGCAATTGATAAGTTCTGAAACACATTCAATTATTTCTGAAATACAATTTGATAACTTTTGAAATACGATTGATAATTATGAAATACAATTGATAATTTCTGAAATATAATTATTAACTTCTGAAATTCAATTGATAATTTCTGAAATACAATTCATAGTTTCTGAATAGTTTCTGTTGATAGTTGTTCAAGATCTAAGTTGGGCAAGTGGTTTCTAGTGCTTCTGGGCAGTAATTTTTCCATTGTATTGTTTTTAGGATTGTTTTTTATATCATATGACTCTGTTTTTAAATTAAAATTTCCCTGAAATATTTGCTAACAAACAATAATTCAAAACTTGATATTTTTTAATAGGAATATTCATACCATTTGAGTTCCCGTACACATAAGATGGCCTTAAGACAAATCGCTATGCGTCAAAGAGCCCACCTATTGAGATTGAGGGCACGTCAGCGGGCAGCTCAAAAAGAATTGGAGGAGAAATCTAAAGAGAGTTATGAATCGAAATTCTGTTATCTATGTCGTTTACACTATAGACAACCAAAAGCTAAGCATCAACTATCAGAACATCATAAAATTTTGAAAAAATTCCTAATGCCCTACTGTTCAACTTGCCATTTGGCCTTTAAGAGTCCAATTTTATATGAGACACATCGTTGTTCTTTGGAACACATCAGAGTAAGTTTAAAAAATCATTCAATAAAATAACTAAAAAAAAAACATTTTTTGTTATTAAATATTTTCAGAATAAAGCACGCAAACAAGATTCCGACTCTGAAAATAGTGGCGATGAAGAAATGCGTGAAATTGATTTAAATAAATTTATGACAGTTGATTCAGTGGGTGAAATTGATGAAGAAATTGATGCTGATGTTGAGGCTTTACTCAATGAGACCCAAACAAATGAGGAGAATAGCGAGGAAAGTGAAGATAAGGATCGTGTAGCAGTAGGTTCGGAATTTGTTAAAGAAATCACTGCATTCTATTGCGAAATATGTGAACACTATTCAGCTGACAAGGGCACTTTAGAGGCGTATACCAAGAAACATTGCCTACAACGTTCTCATTTAAAGGCATATTTGCGTCACAAGGAAGAAGAGAAAAATGCTAAAAAACGTAAGGAAGCTAGAGATAAGAAAAAGGCTGAGTCCGATAAAAAGGACGAAAAAGAAAAGAAAGAGAAAACCGAGGAGGATAAAGAGGAAGAAATTGAAGATGAAGTTAATGGTGAAAAAGAGGAGGAGGAACATGAACATGAAGAGGATGATGTAGAACCCCACGATGATAAGCTATGGGAAGATGTTGATAAAGATTTGGGTGATTTGCTTAGAGAAGTTGGACCCAATGATCATGATGAGGATGAAGAGGAAAATGATTCAGTTTTAAATATAGATATTGAAAGGTGGGTATTATAACAATATTAATTTTGTTAAAAATAATATACAACAATTTCATTTTAAAAAATTTCCTATTGAATTTAAAATTATGAAAATTTTAATTTTAAATCGATCGGTTTTTGATCTACTTCATTTTTAACCTGTTCATGGGCATATTTTATATTTTTGTTTGTTTTTAAAATATTTACTTTAAATACTTCTTTTTTAACCCTGCAGGAAAAATGTATCCCCTTAAAATTAAATTTTTCAAAAACTTTTTTTTTTTGTTAATCCTTAATTCAAAATATCATATTTCTAGAACTATTATTTAAGGGACATATACAAAAATTACCTTAAGTACACTTTTTTAACCCCTTTTACTCCGCTTAGAAACGGAATTTTCTAAAAGTACTTTTTCCAGAATGTTTTTTACACCGAAGGATCCTTCATTTCAAGCTTTTGAGACCATAATTCATAAAATAAAAAAAGTACCAAAAAAAGTAAAAAAAAGAACCATAAGTATAAAAGGTATTTCCAAAAAGTACCTTTTTCAGAATGCTTTTTTTTACCGAAAGATCCTGCATTACAAATTTCAATTGAGTAGGATCATTATTTCTGGAAAAATATAAAATACCAAAAGTAAACTTTTTGACCCTTTTACCCCCCTTAAAACGGAACTTCCAAAAAGTACTCTTTTTCCATTTTGTTTTTACAACGAAAGATAATACATTCCAAATTTTAAGTGGGTATCATTGGCGTAGGAAGCCAACATTTCTGGGGGGGGCTAAAGCCCCCCCAGATTTTTTTGAATTTTTTGTTTTTTTTTTTTAATAGAAAACCCCAGACCTATTTCTGAAGCGTTCCCTATATCATGTGTCTAGGTGTCCTAGAAACGAATGCCCTCCGAAAGCGGTTAAAAATTCATATTTTTTTTAAACTAATTTTGATTCTGAAGATTTTTCGGAAATTTAGAACTCCCAGATATGTTATGAAAATGAAAGATTTTTAATGTTTTTCCAATAGTAAAATCATTAGATTACTATGATTTTTTTCAAGAAAATGTTCTGATGATTGCAAAAGTTGATGATTATTAGTCAAAATTCTCAGATTCTTTCTTCCAATAACTCTTGTCTATAAAAAACCACATAGAATTTATAAACTTTTTTAAATCAAAGAACTTAAAATGTTTTCCTGAAGTTAAAATCCTAAGATTCGGTAAAGTTTTTATTACTGACAAAAACATCAGATTCATATAAAAACTTTTTGCAATAATTCAGACTATTTTTCAATAGGAAAAACTATTAGATCTAATATAATAATCATTACGAGTCCTTAAGACTCGTAGAATAATCACACCGGGTCCTAAAGACTCATTATTATTATTTATTGTTGCAAAAATTAATGAAATCATTAAATTATTAAAAAAAAATTGTGAATGATTAAAATTCTGGGGGGGGGGCTAAAATTATTCTGGGGGGGGCTAAGCCCCCCCCAGACAGGGCTATCTACGCCAATGGTGGGTATATATTTTCTATATTCCTTCGGGTACACTTTCACCGACTACAATTCCGGTAAATGAATTCATCAAAACAGTGGTGGACGAACGCAAGATAACGTGGGCGGTCCACTCCTTCAAGCCCTACAAATCGGCAGGGCCTGATGGTATTTTTCCGGCACTCTTGCAGGAGTCCCTCGGGATAATCATGTCATGGCTACTATGTATCTTTATGGGTAGCTTGGCATCGGTGTATATACCCTCCGAATGGATGGAGGTAGGGGTGGTCTTTATCCCCAAAGCGGGAAAGATAAACCACAGTACCGCAAAGGACTACAGACCTATCAGTCTGTCATCGTTTTTATTGAAAACACTGGAAAGACGGGTAGATGTCTATGTGAAAAGTACCCTCACATCAGACAATTTCAGCGAGGCCCAACACGCCTATCTTAAAGGTAGGTCTGTTGAAACGGCTTTAAGCGACGTTGTCGGGCTGATTGAGGATACTCTTCACAGAAAAGAGTATGTTTTGGCATCATTTTTGGACATGCAAGGTGCGTTCAACAATGTCAAAATATCATCTATTCTTAATGCCCTACAGAATACGGGCACGGACACACAGATTACCTTATGGACGGGCAACATGCTGAAAAGCAGGGCAATTAACTCGAAGATAGGTGATGGTGATGCGAGGAAAATAGTTACAAGGGGCACTCCACAAGGAGGAGTCATATATCCTCTTCTGTGGAATCTTGTAATAAATTAAATCCTCGAGTCACTTAACGAAATGGGTATCAAGGCGGTTGCTTACGCTGATGACGTTGTGATCCTAATAAAAGGTAAGTTTTTACCAACGATTAGTGAACTCATGGAATCAGCGCTTAAGATACTCTCAAAGTGGGCAAGGAACAACGGTCTGGGAGTCAATCCCGCCAAAACCGAACTCGTCTTGTTCACAAAAAGGACTAAGATAGACAGGTTTGTCCTTCCCAAATTAGATGGAATCACCCTGGAGCTATCCAATGAGGCGAAATACCTGGGTGTGATCCTGGACTCAAAGCTTTCTTGGAAAAGAAACACAGAGGAAAGGATGAAAAAGTCGTTATGTGCTTTTTACACCTGCAGAAGAACTTTCGGGAGAAGGTGGGGTTTAAAACCGTATATAATACACTGGATGTATGGTGCGATAATTAGACCAATCCTTACCTATGGTGCCCTTGTGTGGTGGAAAGCAGTGGATAAGAAATCATATCTATGCAATCTACAGAAGGTACAACGACTGGCGTGTGTGGGTATCACTGGTGCTATTAGATCAGCCCCCCAGGCCGGTTTGGAAGTGATACTAAACATTCAGCCCGTGGATATTTACGTCAAGAGCACAGCTGCAAAATCGGCTCTCAGGTTAAGAGAGTCGCAAATGCTTAAGCAACGCTCTTGGGGACACTCGACTATATTAAGTACGGTGGGCGGAATGGAACTGGAACAGAGAACCGACTATATCTCACCACAGACGAAATTTTACAGAACCTTCGAAGTCCAAATACCGACTAGGGAAGACTGGGCGGAAACTCTGTTATTTTTTTACGGACGGATCAAAGATGGAGATGGGTACGGGTTCGGGAGTTTACTCTGAATGCCTCGAAATCCGGGTCTTATTGAGGCTTCCGGATAAGTGTAGTGTTTTCCAGGCTGAGGTGCTTGCAATTGACAAAGCCGCGCAGATGATTATGACATTTTCGTGGATAGTCTCGCAGCTCTAAAGGCTTTAGAGTCAAATACTGTAAAATCGGGAATAGTTATGAATTGTATACAATCTCTTCGTCGGATCAGTCAGCACACAATCAAGCTAATCTGGGTCCCAGGCCATAGTGGGGTCGCTGGGAACGAATTGGCTGATGAATGTGCGAGGAATGGCTCTGAATCGGTGGGGGAACGTGTAGAACCTGACGTCTCGGTTCCTATAGTGGAATTGATGAACGAAATTGATAGGATATCTGAGAATAGGATGAAGGATAGGTGGATATCACTGACTACGTGCAGGATATCTAGAACCCTGTGGCCACTGCCGAATCCTAAGAGGACAAAAAGTCTTCTTACTTTTGGCAAACGGACGGTTAGCCTATTAGTTGGAGTACTTACAGGACACTGTATAATTGGCCAAATGGCCGTGCGTATGGGAATTTCTGATAGGGACTATTGTAGAAGCTGTGGGGAAGTGGAGGAAGAGGAGTCAGTGAAGCACTTGCTATGCGAATGTCCGGGCCTAATGAGGAGCCGCCTTAAGCATTTGGGGCAAAGATTTTTCGATGACCTGGAATGCCTAAGCGGTGTCTCATTGACGTCTCTAGCGGAATACCTCAGGGAAACGGGGTGGTTTGGGAAGTAGAACTTTGTATCAGAGGGGGAGTAGGGAAATATGATTAAGGGAATCACAATGGGCCTTATGGCCTCCGAGTGAATTCGCCAAATGGCGAGCGCCCATCCGACCTAAACCTAACCTACACTTTTTTAGTACGACATGGCCGAATCTCTACAATAGGGCAGAGAAAACATGTATGGAGAAGAAGAACAATTGTGTAGAGTCATAGAGAAAAAAGGATATCTGTCGATCCGAAATCGTTATTCTGTGCGGGACAGGAAACTTATCGCTAAACTAATCCCGTGACTGGAGACAATAAGACATATCAAATCAAGTTCCAGACACATTTTCTTTTTGGAGTAAAGAATTTCACAAATTTTGAAAAAATTGTCCCAAAAAAAATTTAAAAAATGTTTAAATTAAATTTTTGAATTTTTTAAATCCCGGACACAAAAATTTGTTTGCATATTTTTTGAACGGGGACTACAAAAATTTTCCGATTACCATAAAAACCTTTTTTCAGTAATGTCCCTATATTTAACAATATTTAAGCAAGATTAAAAAAAAAAATGTTTTTTTACTTTGTTCTAAACTCTTCAAATTTCAAAGTCAAAAAAGGAATCGTTTCTTTTGCCCGAAAGGTCAACTTATTTAAAAAAACAAAATCCTTACAATTCTTTAATATATTTTTTTTTTTTACTTTTTCTTATAAATTTTAGTGAAAAACATAAAATAAAAGAAGTCAATGGTAAAAAAGATGATGGTAATGAAGAAACAGAAGAAAATAAAACATCAAAGGACACAGAAGAAGTCAAAGAAAAGGCCACTACAACTGTTAGCTCTACAAAGTCAAAGCCCCAACGATCTACTAAATCGGCCACAACAGCTGCATCTACTACCAGTACCACCACTAAAGAGGCGGAAGCCAAAGAGTAAATTCACCTAAGGCACTTGTTTGCACTTGTTTTGTTAATATGTCATACTTTCCTTCTTTAATAATATCCTTAAGTCTTTCTAATTATAAAAAGCAATTGAATTTGAATATTTTAATTTGATTTATAAAATCCAATCACCCTTTCAAGACTCGTTTCCCACTATATTCCATATTTACATGTCTTATTACAACATTTTTTTTTTTTTTGTTTAGGTATTTTTAATATTACCTAACAATTTTTATATTTATTCATTTATTAATTTTTCCCACTACAAAATATTGCAAACAAAGAAAATAAAATGGTAAAAATTACATATTCAAACTTTTAACTATTATAATATGATGATGAAAAAATAAAAAAAATTTCAAACTAAATTTAATTTATGCTGGTCTTATTATTTATTTTTTCCTTTCTCCCAAAAATGTATAGATAGGTCTTTTTTAGGAGGCATTTAATAATCCAATTCCATTAATTGTTTAAAATGTTTTTTTTTTTTTTTGGAATTTCTCAAGCATAACAAACAGCCCAGCAGCCATCACAGGTGTTTTTGTGTGTGTCCCACTTCTTTCCGTTTTTAAATGCTTCCGCTTATATTCTTTATGAAGTTAAACTTTTTTGATTTTTTTTTGGTTATTTGTGTTAGGGCAAGTTTAAAGCTGTGTTCACAATGTTGGAGTCATTCATTCACAGATTGATATGTTAACTGTGCAAAATGTAGAGTGGAGTTCTGTCAAATTGTATTTGTCAGGTTACTTACATTTTTCATATTTTTTAACGTTTTTATACCCTCCAATCACAGTATGGGGCTATACTCACTTTGTCATTCCGTTTGTAACGCATCGAAATATCGGTCGGGGACCCCATAAAGTATATGGGGCATTCCATGTCAAATCGGACACTTTGAAAAATTTTTTTTTTAGACTTTTCCAATTTGTTTACCGTTTTTAATACCCTTCGAAAACTCCTTCGTGGTAAGTTTTCAGATTTTTTTGATGACCCGTTCAAAAGATATTGAATTTTTAAAAATTGGTAGCTTGTTCCTTTACTCAAGATTCTTTTCCTCATAACTTCTTCAATAATAGTCCAAATTTCAATTTTTTTTTTTCAAAATTTTTGTTTTTTTACGTACTTTAAAAAAAAAATCCCAAAAAATTCTTAAAAGCGCTCTAGTATGCGATTTATAAGTTTTAAAATTTAAATCTCATTTTTAAAAATGTTTGTACTCTTCGATTTTTTTGAAATTTTTTTGTGTAAAACTTCTATCGATTCTACAAATTTATTGCCCAGGAGGATCGTGGGATAACGATTATTACTATTTTTTAAAAATTTTTTAAAAAATTTTATTGTAATTTTCCAATCTTAAAATCATTTTTACTGCTCCAATGGTAAGTCATAGAGGGGTCATTTATAAGACCGACCCCCATTAATTTTTACGTCTTAACATTTCTTTGGAACAAACTAATACCCTATCTCCAATTTCTAAGGGGGCTCCCACACAAAACGACATTTTTTAAAATTTGCTCCAACCGCTCTAACTGCCCTAATAGTGCCCTAAGACCAACAAAATGTATGACCGACACACAATATTTTTTTAGTTTAAACATTTTTTCTGAACACACCTACCCTCTATCTCTAAATTTTAAGGCGGTCCCCATACAATTTTTTTTTATTTTTTGTAAATTTGTTTTATTTAATCAGCTTTTACCGGTCCAATGGTGCGTCCGAGAGGGGTCATTAGTGAGACCGACCCCCATTTATTTTTACCCTCATCTCCACTTCCTAAGTAGGCTTCCATTCAAAATTACATTTTTATAAAATTTGCTCCAACTGTTATTTGTATGGGAGCCTACTTATGGAGTGGAGTCTGAACACACCTACCCACTATCTCTAATTGTTAAGGCGGTCCCGATACAATTTTTTTTATTTTTTGTAAATTTGTTTTATTTAATCAGCTTCTACCGGTCCAATGCACACTGGGTAATTTGAGCCAATTTTTAGGCCAAAAATAATTACAGCCAAAGTTTTAGACCGATATGGCTGAAATTTTAAATTTAAGAGTTTTTTGTGAACACGCACAGCTGGATTTTATGAATTTGGTAATCGTGGAAATTTTTAGGGTTGCCACCATACGAAAAAAAGGGAAAATACTGAATATCTCGAAAACGAATAGGCTAATTTTTTTGAAACTCGGCACGAAGAAAATACGCAAGAAGGCTAACAAAATGGCACATAAACCATTTTGTTTGATTTTGCTGAAAAAAGCTGTTATTTTTTGAGTGGGCCTTGTACCACCTTAACGAAAAATTTTCAAAAAAAGTTCGTACTATTTCCTTCAACGAAGCCAAATATTGGTTTAAAACATTATTTTAATGAATTTTACCGACAACAAAATTATAAACAGCAACAGGGTTTTTTCTCTTAGTTCTTTTCCCAATCCAAACGTTAGAAAGTTCAAGATATGGCAAGATGAGGCTGTCTGAAAGAAAATTGATTTCTCAAAAAGTGCAACTGAAAATAAAAAAAAATGAATTCAGAATTATTTTCTTTAAATTTTTCATCAATCAAAAACACGGCACACCACGGCTAACATTATTAAAAGCTTATGCGAAGTTTATATTCATTGAAAAAGTCATTTATTTAAGGTTAAATTATAATTACACGTTTTGTTAAAAAAAGCAATAACGTCCACCAAAATATTTTGCTATTTTTTTATTACTTAATATCCCCTCTCTTCTCCATATTATACACGATATCCTTCTTTATGTTTAATAGCTGAAAAAATCGTTTGAATTTATATCAAAATTAGGCGTTTTATATTGCACTGTGTACGTTGCTTGAAAATGCCGAATTCAACTGCCCGTCAATCAGTTTATATTTGTTTTTTGGAAAAACCAAATATGCAGTTATTTGCTTTAATATTTTCTAAATCGAACGTAATTAACAAAAACATTATTATTGTTAGTTCGAAAAATGATTTTTGGCCAAGATTTCGGTTCAAATTACCTACTGTGCAATGGTGCGTCCAAGAGGGGTCATTAGTGAGACCAACCCCCATTTATTTTTACCCTACAACATTTTTTTAAAACATACCTACGCCCTATCTCCACTCCATAAGTAGGCTCCCATACAAATAACAGTTGGAGCAAATTTTATAAAAATGTAATTTTGAATGGAAGCCTACTTAGGAAGTGGAGATAGGCGTAGGTATGTTTTAAAAAAATGTTGCAGTGTAAAAATAAATGGGGGTTGGTCTCACTATTAACCCCTCTTGGACGCACCATTGGACCGGTAGAAGCTGATTAAATAAAACAAATTTAAAAAAAAAATAAAAAAAATTGTATGGGGACCGCCTTAACATTTAAAGATAGAGGGTAGGTGTGTTCAGAGTGGTGCGCCCAAGAGGGGTCATTAGTGAGACCAACCCCCATTTATTTTTACCCTACAACATTTTTTTAAAACATACCTACGCCTATCTCCACTTCCTAAGTAGGCTTCCATTCAAAATTACATTTTTATAAAATTTGCTCCAACTGGTATTTGTATGGGAGCCTACTTATGGAGTGGAGATAGGGCGTAGGTATGTTTTAAAAAAATGTAGGGTAAAAATAAATGGGGGTTGGTCTCACTAATGACCCCTCTTGGACGCACCATTGGACCGGTAGAAGCTGATTAAATAAAACAAATTTACAAAAAATAAAAAAAATTGTATCGGGACCGCCTTAACAATTAGAGATAGAGGGTAGGTGTGTTCAGAGAAAATGTTTGGACTAAAAAAATATTGTGGGTCGGGCATACATTTTGTTGCTCTAAGGGCACTATTAGGGCAGTTAGAGCGGTTGGAGCAAAATTAGAAATTGAAGATAGGGTATTAGTTTGTTCCAAAGAAATGTTAAGACGTAAAAATTAATGGGGGTCGGTCATATAAATGACCCCTCTATGACGCACCATTGGAGCAGTAGAAATGATTTTAAGATTGGAAAATTACAATAAATTGTTTTCAAAAAATTTTAAAAAATAGTAATAATCGTTATCCCACGATCCTCCTGGGCAAAAAATTTGTAGAATCGATAGAAGTTTTACACAACAAATTTTCAAAAAAAAAACGAAAAGTACAAACATTTTCAAAAATGAGATTTAAATTTTAAAACTTAAAAATCGCATACTAGAGCGCTTTTAAGAATTTTTTGGGATTTTTTTTTAAAAGTACGTAAATTTTGAAAAAAAAAACTTTGAAATTTGGACCATTATTGAAGAAGTTATGAGTAAAGAAGTTTGAGTAAAGGAACAAACTACCAATTTTTAAAAATTCGATATCTTTGAACGGGTCATCAAAAAATTCTGAAAATTTACCACGAAGGAGTTTTCGAAGGGTACTAAGCACTGTAAACAAATTGGGAAAATCTAAAAAAAAAAAGTTTAAAAGTGTCCGATTTGACATGGAATGCCCCATATATATTATTGATCCATTATCGATTCTAAGACACTCTGTGAATGTCCGTCTGTCCGTCCTTCCGCCTGTCTGTAGATGGCACGATGCAGTCCAAAATAAAAGAGATATCCTCCTGAAATTTGGCACGAATATCTTATGGTCCTAGGCAGGTTAAGTTCGGAAATGGGCAAAATCGGACAAGGGGGAAAAAGTTCCCCTTTAAGAATTGAACCAACATCTGAAAAAATACACTTTAACATGTTTTTTTATTTTTGTTAAATAAATAAAACATTTGGTATATTTATCGCGATGGGAAGGTGGTCTCAACGTCCCCAACTAACCCCATCACCCCCCCCCCCCCCCCAAAAAAAAAGTCCCTAACAATTTTTTTTATTTATTTTTTTACATTTTGGAGGGTATAAAAGATTCGGCACAACCGAATTTAACACTCACTTGTTAAATATTTTTTTGTTTAAATTTGTAGCTGGATTTTTTGCTAACGTGTATAAATTATCCCATACAAATTTTACATGTTTTAGTTATATACGGCAAAATTATGTTAAATTTATGTCAAATTTGTATGGGATAGTTTATACACGTTAGCAAAAAAATCTACCTTGTGTAAATTAATTTTTTTTTATTTGTTTAATGACATTATTAGTGATTGCACTTTCACATAGGTGCAGATTGGAGTACTCCAACATTGTGAATGTGGCTTAAAAAAAATTACACTCGAAAAAAAATTTACACTCAAAAAAATTTTATACTCAAAAAAAAAATTAGTCATTTTTTTTTTTTTACAAAAATTACTAAAAACATATTTTACTCAAAATAAATTATTTCTAAACAAAATTGTTATTTTTTCACATTAGAAAATCTACTATCACCTAAAAAGGGCATTGTAGAGGGTATTCATGGATTCGGCCAAGGTGAATTAAACTTTTCTACTTGTTTTTTTTTTTTGCGTTTTGGAGTAAACGAAATCTTTAAAAATGCTTTTAGGAAATTTTCGTAAAATTTTTAAACATTTTCTAGTTTTAAAAAAAATATTTTTGAAAAACCAGTGATGTAAATATGTGACATTTCACTATTGTTGTATTCGGACATTTCCTCACAAAAATGACTGGTATTTTCATTTCAAAAGTTTTAAAGTATGTGATATGTCATTTGAGTACGTGTGACATGTCACGTGAGGTATCTCTGTTCTTGCAGGGAATATTAATTTTTAAGTGGTTTTAAATCTGGAAATATTTCGTTACTAGAGAATTTGTTTGCTCTTATCCTAGGTATATTCACCATGCTATAGAACAAACAAATTATAAACCCTTGTTACAAGATAACAAATATGCATTTTTTTTACTCAAAAGAAAGACTTGCCCTAATAATTATTATAAAGTTCATATAAAAGTTCATATTTGGTTTATAATAATTGCATTAAACTCTAATCACCATTCTTTTTTTCCTTTTTGTGTTTATTTTGGCCACTTTATTATTGAATAACTTTTCTTTTTGTAAATATTAAAACATTCACTTTTTTATGAACATATTAAGTAGTTAATGTACACGCAAAAAAAAACTTGTGTCGGAGTGAGCAAAAATCTGGCATAATTTTACCAAAAATATGCTAAAACTACAACCGACGAAGTAGTTTTCGTAATTTAGCCAAAACACTTATGTAAAAAATTTTGAAGAAAATGCTAATGCTATTTAAGCAAAAACTTGGTAAAATATACCAAAAGAAATATGGTGAAATATACCAAAATTATTTGAAAAGCTGACTAAAAATAATGCTAAAAATTACCACATTTATGCTAAAATAAATTTTCAATAAATTTTTGTAAAAATTTGTATATTTGTTGAATTTAAAATTTTCACAGAATAAATCCATATTAATATAATAAATGTTGTGTAGGATTTAATTTACCACCGACCAACTGACCCTTTTTGTACAATTTTCTCGAGTGACTGCTGCCTACTCTTCTTCTTGAAGTAAAGGATCCGCTATAGCTTCACGAATTTATTTAAAAGCATCCTGTAAAAATAGAAAATTATTACAAAACATAAATTTTTAATTTAAAAAATTGGTTAACCCCATTGGTCTCTTGGTAAGGAGGAACACTTACTTTGTCATTCCATTTGTAACTCATCAAAACAGGTATGGACTCCCTTGGCTTTGGGTTTTTAGGTTTTAATTTTATAACTAAAGGCAGGATTGGTGTCCACGCTCTTTATTGTTGTGAAGGATTCTCCATAGCTTCAAAAATTTATTTAGCACTACCCTGTAAAAATATAAAATTATTACCAAACACTAATTTTTAACTAAAAATCTATTAAACCTTATTGGTGTCTTCGGAATGCGGGTATACTCACTTTATCATTCCATTTGTTATTCATCGAAACATACGTCTGCGACTCCATTGGTTTTTCTTATTGAATAGTATTTTAAGTGATGAAAGCAAAATTAACTTTAACATTCTTTTATCTTACATTTATTTATCTTTTAGAAAACTAATTATTTATTTTTATTTATGTATTAATTTATTTTTATTTTATATATCAATTTCCTTTTTACGTTTTTATAACACAAAAAATAAACGAACAACGCACGCACAGAAAAATACAAAATGAAAATGGCGGTCTGTATTTGTTTTGTTTTTTTGTTGTTTTCTTTCGATAAATTTTTGTGCAGGTAATTTGCGTTATTGAGCAAGCTACTTGGTTATTTTACATAAAAAATGAATTATGTTACTTTAACATCGACAAGCATAATATTAGCAAAAATTTGGTAAAAAATTTTTTTTGGTATGAAAAAAGTTTTACCAAGTAGGATTGCTCAATCTTACACAGATTTTTTTTTTGCGTGTATGGATACGAACCTCCGCATATTATGTTGGGCATTTTAATACAATTAAACCATAAAATTGGATTTATTTATGATACTTTTATTGCTTAAAAGCTTCGTTAACTGATTTTCTTTAAGATAACAAGAAAAGTGTGTGTTTTTTTAATGATTTCTTAAGTTAAATTATGTTTTAATTAATTAAACTTAATAGAGATTATTATATATGAATTTGTATATATACGTACTTTTCCATATAAAGTATCTCACCATTTACACATTTATGACAATAACCAACTTAACAATGCCTTATTTTGTCAAATCCGACCCACCATTGGATAGGTCTTAAAAAAACCTTTCCATCCATATAATATGTTAAAATAGTTCCTTTGGAAGAAATAAAACAAAAAATGCCGTTTTCACCCCTCGGATTTCCCCTTTTTAACCCCTATGTCATACATGGGAATTTTTAATTGGCATTGAATTTTCATTGGCATTAGTTGGAACTAATGCCAATGCCAAAAAAAAAAAGCATTAGCATTTATTGCCAATGAAATTTTTTGGCATTGTTTGTACTAATGCCAATGAAACGGCACAAATGCCTAAAAAACTATTTACAATTGATAAAAAAAGCATTTTTTACAATAAATATATATATTTTTAAAAAACTTAAAATGGCGATATCTCGAAAACTAAGCCAGATAGAGCAAAATGGAGGGCATTTTTGGTTCTTAGAATTTCCATACTTTCGCGGGTCCTCTTCACATGTGTGGACCCCAATGGGTCCTAACTTTGAATCCAAAAAATTTAGAATTCCGGAATATTTAAAAATGCTTATATCTCGGTAAATATTGGTGACACAACAAAAAGTCGAAAAGCATTTTTGTAGCTCTTGGTTTCTAGAACTCGTCTGCCAATACTAGAAAACCCTCAGAGCAATAGTTTTTTAGTTATTCAGTTTCTAAAATTCTCAAGAATTTAGGGGGTAAAAAGGAGGGGGAAGACAAGGCCATTTTTCAGTTTTTTTCGTTTATCTCCTATATTATGCAAAGAAACCTAGTCATGTTACATACCAAATTAAAGGTCTTTGGAAAACCTATCTACGTGTGCTAAGAACGTGTTCAAACATGCTCAACTTTTCGTTCTTCCTTCCCTTGTTAGTGTTTTTGCAAATAAAAACATTTTTTACATTCAAAAAAAAATTTCGGTCGAAAAAAATGTACACTCTAAAATAATTTTTTAACAAAAATGTCCAAAAAATTTTTTGCTTAAAATAAAATCAATTTTTTCTTGTTTTTACTACATAAATATATATTTTTTTAATATTCGGCTTCGGCCGAATAGTGAAAATTTGGCCGAATATTCGGCTTCGGCCAAAAAAGGTATATTCGGTCGGACACTATACATAAGTCAGTTGTTTTTTGTCAGTTAAAATAACTAACATTGTTAGTTGATTTAACTGAAAAAGTAGTTGACCCCAAAACAACTTACAAAGTAGTTATTTTAACTGACATTTTCAGTTTATTTTACTAACATAAATTTTTGAGTGTGAAAAGTACAAAAATTGGGGTTTCAAAAAATTTTAGTTATTCAAGGGTAAACATTTTTCCTCCTTGCCCGAGTTGCGATCTTAAACTGGCAATGTTCATAAGACGAAACTAACAAACCCAAACTCATATTCTTATGCTGTCAAAAGTATACAGTTTAAGGGTTAAATTCAAAGATATGTATATTATACGTTGTATAATAAATACAAGATAGTACACAATATTAAATAATAACCTCCGCCAACTTAAATTACAACTTAATTGTTAAACAATGTGTATGTTTTACCTAGTTTAGTGTATGATTTTTTTTTTGTTGGTGGTGGGGGGTTTTCTTTGATTACAATCGTAATCACATGGCACCATCTATAATCAGCCTCTGTTTTTTACTTTTTTTTTGAAATCATATTTTCCCATAATGAAAGTCACACGCCCAAACTCCAAAAAAAAAAAAACAAATAATTTGCAATTTTTAATTAATATTTACTGTCCTATTACAATATGATTTTTGTATAAGAGTGGGCAAAAAATGCTCAAATAAAAATTTCATTGGAAATAACTTAAACTCATATCGGGTAATGAAAATTAAATTTTCGGCCCACTCTAATGTATAGTAGTAATTTTTACAAGCAATATTGTTTTATGTTCGAAATTTTTTTTAAAAATATTTTGGCGAATTGTGTGGTATGTTCCTCAGCTCCATAGAAACCCAATAAAAAATTCATAAATAATCAATTATAACCCATAATAGATCAATTACACTGTGCAACACGAATTTGTATCTTGATTGAGACAAAAAAAAAATTAAAACATGTAAGCACACAGAAAAAAAAGGTAAGTAAATTTTTAATTGACACAATTTAAACTTTACTCAAAATTTATAGTTTTTTTTATTAAGTTTTTAATTGTGTCTACTTAAAATTTATTTTTTTAAAGTTAAAAAATTTTTTTTTCAAAATTTTACCAATTATATTGTCTTAAAGACATAGAAAATTTTAATAATGATATTTTAATATTAAATTATTTACTTAATTTTTTTTTTAACTTTTGAGTAAAGTTTTTAATTGCGTCATTTAACAAATTACTCAATGTTTTTTTTTTTTTTTTTTTTTGAAATTTAAACAAGTTATTACTCAAAAAATTTTCCCAAATATTTTTTTCTGTGCAGTAGACCAAAACCTCCGAAGGGTTTTAAATCCTTAGCTCAATTTTTTACTTTGGTCTACTGTGGTTTTTTACTTCTTTTTTAAAGGCGTTTGGAAAACATAACAAAAAAACTATAACGCTGTGCAACAAATTTTGGGTCATCCCAGCAAAAACTTGGTAATGACACATCATTACCATTCGAATTACTTAGTAATGACAGAAAATTACCTTTAGCATTATTTTGAAATGTAAAATAAGGACTTATTAATAATGACTTACACAAGTCATTATAATAAAATAAAAAAATTTCAGAACTAGATTTTCACTTTTTGACTCACTGCACATTATGTTGAATAAAAACAAAACAAAATAAAATTTAATATTTTTTTATTTTTTTAATTTTTTTTTTAAAATAATTTTTTCATTACCTATAAGTACACTCAGAAAATTATTGCAGTTACTACATGACGGTCGTTTGTGTAGTAAGTAGTAGCTGTTGTTTTTAACTACAATTTCGGTCGTTTTTGTATGAAAAAATCTCAAACAACTTTTTTTGTAGTAGTTTCAAAAAATAACTACAAAAAATATACTACACTGTAGCAATAGTTGATTTATGTAGTTGTTTTTAGTTTTTTTTCTAAAACTCGTTTTTTTCTAGAAATGTGTCAAACGAGTTGGTCGTGCGGGATGCGGAAGGAATTATTTTTATACCAAATAAATAATATCTAAATAAATTAAATTACAATTTATTAAATTTAATTATAACAAAAAATATGTTTTTGGAAAAATATTCTTGAGCGAAAGAAAATAAGTGGATAAATGAGATAACAAGTGTGTATAATATAGCGCTCACATAAGCGTGCGTAGAAACCAATCGGAAAAAAACAAAATAAAATGTGTGCAGTGTTTTGTTTTCTTATGAGCGCGCCATCTTTCTTTTCTTTGTATACACAACAGAGCAGGTTCATACTTTTTTGAAACATTTCAAATTAATTCTTTTTTTTATAAATCAATTTTGCCAAAGCATTTCGTTTTTTTTTTATTCCAGACAAATTTTGATCAGTAGCGGTGAAAATTTGAAATGAACTATTAAAAAAACAAAGGTAAATACAATCAATTTATTTTGTTTAACATTTTATTAATATAATTTTTTTCTTCTATAATTCCAGATAAATACATCAAAAAATTGTCATCATGTCGAAATTCTATACAACCAACTGAAATGTATTGCTTTTTAAATAAATAAATATCAATCATTTAAACGTTTAAGAAATTTTTTAAATAAAATTTCAGGCAATTGTAGAAAAAACAACTGTATTAAACAGTTTTGTAGTAGTTTTTACTACATTTTGTAGTTGAAAATCAATAGTTAAAAACAACAACATGTTCAGTTGTTTTTACCGTTTATGTAGTGGACGCCTTTTCAACGACAAAATGTAGTCAAAACAACTGTCTTTTGTAGTAGATTTTACCGACATACTTTTTTGAGTGTACATATGTAATTAGTTATTAATACTGGTTTGATAATCATTACATTTGGCACATTTGCTTGTAAATGTAATGGGAAAGGTAATTCGAATCAGAAGTAGTTATAACTTTTGAATTTCCCATTACACATTTCATTACTTGGTAATGCAAGTTTTTGCTGGGATCACCTTGAGCCTCAATTTTTCCCCTCATCCAATTTTGCACATTTCTAATGGTTTACAATGTGAGACATTTTCTATAGGAAAAATGTCTCAGAATCTGAGATTTTTCTATACGATAAATGTCTCAGAATCTGAGACTTTTCTATACGATAAATGTCTCAGAATCTTAGACTTTTTCTATAGGAAAAATGTCTCAGAATCTGAGACATTTCCTTTACGAAAAATGTCTAAGAATCTGAGACTTTTTCTATAGGAGAAATGTCTCTTCATCTGAGTAGTTTTTTATACGAAAAATGTCTTAGAATCTAAGAATTTTTCTATACGACAAATGTCTCAGAATCTGAGACATTTTCTATACGAAAAATGTCTCAGAATTCGAGACTTTTTCTATACGAAAAAATATCTTATAATAAGACACTTTTTCTATACAAAAAATGTCTCAGAATCTGAGACTTTTTATGTACGAAAAATGTCGCAGAATTTAAGACTTTTTTTATACGAAAAATTTCTCAGAATATGGAACTTTACACTCAAAAAATTATGTTAGTAAAATCAACTGAAAATGTCAGTTAAAATAACTACTTTGTAAGTTGTTTTGGGGTCAACTACTTTTTCAGTTAAATCAACTAACAATGTTAGTTATTTTAACTGACAAAAAACAACTGACTTATGTAGTAAAAACTACTTACATTTGTAGTCAAAACAACTAAAATGTAGTAAAAATAAAATAATCAATATATATATTTTTTTTTTCAAAAATTTTTCAGAAAAAATATTGAATATCAAATTTTTTTCCAAGTTTTTTTTTTTAAAAAAAAGTTGTAAAAAATAAGACAACGAACATTTATTTTTTTGGAAAAAAAATTTTGAAATTTTTTCAGAGATAAAAAAATATAATTAACTACTTTAATTAACTGTTACTACATTACAGTACTTTTTTGTTAGTTGTTCAAAAAAACGACTTAAAATAACTAACAGAAATAGTTGTTTGATATTTTTCATACAAAAACAACTGACTTTGTAGTTGAAAACAACTAACTACTGTAAAATATACAAACAACTAACATGTAGTAACTGACGTAATTTTCTGAGTGTACGACAAATGTCTTAGAATCTGAAACTTTTTCTATACGAAATATATTTTAGAATCTTAGACTTTTTCTATAGGAAAAATGTCTTAGAATCCGAAACTTTTTTGTACGAAAAATGTTGCAGAATCTTAGACTTTTTCTACATGAAAAATTTCTCAGAATCTGAGTCTTTTTCTATACAAAAAATATCTTAAAGTTGGAGGATTTTTCTATAGGAAAAATGTCTCAGTATCTGAGACTTTTTTTATACGAAAAATGTCTCAGATGTTGAGACATTTTCTATACGAAAAAATATCTTATAATAAGAGACTTTATCTATACGAAAAATGTCTTAGAATCTGAGACTTTTTCTGTACAAAAAATGTAATGTTTTGAAAAAAGACTTTTTCAAAAGATAAACGAAAAATGTCTCAGAATCTGAACTTTTTCTATACGAAAAATGTCTTGGGATCTGAAATTTTTCTTTACGAAAAATGTCTCAAAATCTGAGACTCTTTCTATACAAATCTGAGACTTTTTCTATACTAATCTGAGACATTTTCTATACAAAAACATATTAGAATCTGAAACTTTTTACGAAAAATGTCTTAGAATCTGAGACTTTCTTACTTTTGAAAAAAATGGTATTTTTCGAATTTCAATTGAATTTCAAATTACAACGGATATCTTTTTCAAATCGCACATTTAAGGGTTAATATTCAAATATGATTATGAGAAGTATTTTATGTTAATATAAGTTTATCATGTAAATATAATTTCATATTTACAATTTATACATTGCCGTCTCAACTTCTTCACGTAATTCACGTGTAGTGTGAAAAATTTTAAAGTATTCTTTACATGTCTTATACAATAAAAAAATTAATACATTCTTACATAAATTAATTTTAATTAAACCATGTGGTTAATGATATTAATTTACAACAACAACTGACATTAAATAATCACTTTAATAAATTGTTGTTATGCTTGTAAATTGTCAAAATATATGTTTCATGTTGACGACGACTGTTCGTTCATTTTTTTTTCTAATAAAAATAAAATAAATGTCTTTATTTAAAAAAAATAAAAAAAAAAATCATCCTCAAATGAAGCCAATTCTCAATATCGCTGCATCATACATAAATTGTGTTTAAACCGAAGAAAAAATCTAGTATTATTAACCTCAAAGCCATTACTAACATTTAAAATCCAATTGTATTGTAAATTTTATGACAAACTTGCAAGTTGTATTGCAAAAAAAAAAAAAAAGACTCACCAGCGATTTAACTTGTTGAATAGAAACGAAATCAAAACTTTGACTCATGTTCTAGACCAGTGGTCGGCACAAAGAGGCATATGAAAGTATTAGTGTTTTAATAAAAATATGCATGTGTTGGTGTATTTCTTCAACGAAGCGACATCAACCTGCTTTGAAGAAAGTCAGATAAAATATTTGTTTTTTTTATGCTCTTTGTTGATTTTTTGTTGACATTCGTGTTGTATACATGTGAATTACCGATTGTGTTCGGCTCCAGCGTGCAATGGGTGCCGATCACTGTTCTAGACAGTCATTGAACGTTAAAATACACTAAAAATAAAAAGGTTATCTGAATCGTGTGGCTTAACTCAGATCCCCAAACAGGTTTTGAAAACATTTGTCCTATCGAAAAGTCTCAGATTCTAAGACATTTTTCCTACAGAAAAATTCTCAGACTATGAAACATTTTCCTTTAGAAAAGGTCTCAGATTCAGAGACATTTTTTCTACAGAAAAAAGTTTCAGATTTTGAAATAATTTCCTAAAGAAGAAGTCTTAGATTCTGATATTGAAAATGTTTTCTATTGAAAATGTTTCAGGTTCCGAGACATTTTTCCTATAGAAAAATTCTCAGATTCTGGGACATTTTCTCTTAAGAAAAGGTCTCAGACTCTGAGACATTTTTCCTATAGAAAAAGTCTTAGATTCTGAGACATTTTTCCTATAGAAAAAGTCTCAATTTATGAGTCATTTTTCTGATAGGAAAAGTCTCAGATTCTGAAACATTTTTCCTATAGAAAAAGTCTCAGATTATGAGACATTTATGAGATTCTTATACATTTTTCCTTTAGAAAAAGTATCAGAAAATGTCAGTTAAAATAACTACTTTGTAAGTTGTTTTGGGGTCAACTACTTTTTCAGTTAAATCAACTAACAATATTAGTAATTTTAACTGACAAAAAACAACTGACTTATTTAGTAAAAACTACTTACATTTGTAGTCAAAACAACTAACATGTAGTAAATAAAAAATAATCAATATATAATTTTTTTTTTTCAAAAAATTTTTTAGAAAAAAAATTTAAGACCAAATTTTTTCAAAAATTTTTTTTTTTTTTTAAATATAAAAAATAAAAAAAACGAAAATTTATTTTTATATTTTGGAAAAAAACTTTGAAAATTTTTCAGATATAAAAAAATAAAATTAACTACTTTAAATAAATGTTACTTGATTACCAGTGGCGGGTACAGCTTTTGGCTTTGGGGGGGGAAATTTTTTTTTTTACTTCAAAGAAAAAAAATCATAATGCTTTGTCGGACGAGCAAAGACAGGGATACGTGTCATTTGCAAAAAAAAAGTGATGGGAAAGCTATAAAATTAAAAAATTTATTAGTTTTTGCCGAAGGAGGTTTGTTTTTCATGATCGTATGTATTTCGTATAAAAATTTTATTTTTTTTTTGTTTTTTCTAAATCTGAGAATTTTTCAATAGAACAACTTCGTCTTACATAGAAAATATCAGATAATGAAAAAAATATTTTTTATAGGGCAAATGTCTCAGAATTTAAGCGTTCTTCTCAGATTCGGAGACATTTTTCGTATAGAAAAATTTTTGGATTCTAAGAACTTTTTTCCACAGAAAAAGTATCAGATTCTGAGAAATTTTACTGTAGAAAAAGTCTCATATTTTAAAGCATTTTTGAGATATTTTTCCTATAGAAAAGTTCTCAGATTATTAGATTTGTTCGTACTGAAAAAATTTCAGATTCTGAGACATTTTTCTATAGAGAAAGTCACAGACCTTTTTTCTATAGAAAAAAATCTCAGATTCTCTAGAAAAAGTCTAAGATTCTGAGATCTTATTCTAAAGAAAAAAGTCTCAGACTTTCAGACCTTTTTCCCATAGAAAAGGTCTCAGATTCTGAGAGCTTTTTTTTAAATGAAAAAGTATGAAATTCTGGCACTTTTGCCCCCTAAAGTAAAAGTGACAGATTCTGAGAAATTTTTCCTTTATAAAAAGTCTGATTGTTAGAACTTTTTCCTTCAGAAAAAGTATAACATTCTGATTCAAAGATTATTATTTTCTATAGACAAAGTCTAAGATTATGAGACCCTCTCTAAAAGAAAAAGTCACAGATTCTGAAACGTTTTTCCGATAGAAAAAGTCTTAGATGCTAAAACTTTTTTCATAAATAAAAAAGGCATTTTTTCTAATGAAAACGTCTCAGATTTTGAGACCTATTTCCTATAGAAAAATTCATAGATTCTGAGACCTGTTTCCCAAAGAAAACGTGTCAGATTCTGATAAAATTTTCCTATAGAATAAGTCTAAAATTTTGAAATTTTGAGACCTTATTCCTATAGAAAAAGCCTTGGATTCTAAGACTTTTTTCCTATAGAAAAAGTCACAGATTGTGCGACCTTCTTCCAATTGAGTAAGTCTCATACTTTGAGACGTTTTTCTTTTTAAAAAAGATTCAGATTTTGAGACCTTTATCCTTAAAATAAGTCTCAAATTCAGAGATTCTGAGACCTTTTTCCTATCGAAAAAGTCTCAGATTCTTAGACCTTTCCCCTATCGAAAGAGTCTCAGATTTGGCAACATTCACATTTTTCTTTTAAAAATTTTTCAAATTTTTCCTATAAAAATTTTCAGATTTTTTTTATGAAAAGTTTTTGATTTCGAGATTTTTTTCCTTCGGAAAATTTTTTAGAAAATTTCCTTCTTTCTTTTTTCTTTTTTCTTCTTTTTCTTTCTTTTCTTTTTTTCTTTTCCTTTCTTTTTTTTCTTTTTTTTTTCCTTTTTGAAATTTGGTCTGGGGGGGGGGAAATTTCCCCTTTTTCCCCCCCCTTGTACCCGCGCATGTTGATTACAGTACTTTTTTGTTTAGTTGTTCAAAAAAACGACTTAAAATAACTAACAGAAATAGTTGTTTGATATTTTCCATACAAAAACAACTGACTTTGTAGTTGAAAACAACTAACTACTATAAAATATACAAATAACTAACAAGAAGTAACTTACATAATTTTCTGAGTGTATAGAAAAAGTCTCAGACTACATTTTTCCTATTAAAAATGTCTCAGATTCTGAGAAATTTTTTCTATAGAAAAATTCTCAGATTCTGGAACATTTTATTTTCTCTTAAGAAAAAGTCTCAGATTTTGAGACATTTTTCCTATAGAAAAAGTCTGAGATTCTGAGACATTTTTTCTATAGAAAAAGTCTCAGATTCTAAGACAATTTCAGATCAGATTTTGAGAAATTTTTCCTGATTTTTCTTATTAAAAAATCTTAAATTCTAATTGTAAGACATTTTTCCTATAGAAAAAGTCAGATTATGAGACATTTTTCTGATAGAAAAAGTCTCAGATTCTGAGACATTTTTCCTATAGAAAAAGTCTAAAATTCTGAGACATTTTTCTTATAGAAAGTCTTAGATTCTGAGAAAAAGTCTAAGATTCTGAGATATTTTACCTACCCGGGTGAAAATGACCATGTATGTTCATACATGTTCATACATGTTCATACATGATTCCATGTATGATAGTATATGAACAATATATGGAAATGTATGTCATATATGGGAGCATATATGAACATACACAAGTAATGTAATATTCCATAAATGTAAATGTATGCAACTATGTGTGGATAGGTATATGTCATTCTCCTTCATATATGCTATGCATATATGAAAAGGTTGGGTTCGGCAGAACTTTGCAAAATTGGACGAAGTTCATGTATGGGTTCAGTCTGAAAAAATCGTTCGGTTGGACAATAATGATCATACATAATCAAGATTGATTATAATGTTTGTATTCTATAGGCGAATATGAACGGCACTAACGTAAACAACCAAATTTAGAAGAAAATTCGGGATTTCATTCCTTAATAAGATTTGGTGTTCTGAATCAAACTTTTGGTGTTCTGAATTAAAATATAGAATGAATTTGGTTTCTTTTTCATTCGAATTTGAAATTGAATGCGTAAGTTTTTATAAATTCGATTTTTAAAAGTCTCATGAATAATAAATAAATGAAATAAAGAATGCATTCAGTTTTTAAAATTCTCATAAACAAGAATTCGACTAAGTAATATTGATATTTAAAGATAATTTTATTCAGTGACTATAAAAATCGAATGTATTTTATTTGTGAATTCATTCGAAAAGTGGTTAATTCTTCGAAGCTTTGATTAGCCTAAAGTATCATAAAGTCCAAAGTATATTTTTAAAATATTCGTTAGTTTTTATTAAAAAATCAGTGTCATAAATTAGTACAAATTATTTATATTTGAAAAAATTTCAATTAATAGACGTTTTATGGAAAAAAATACAAAAAACAATTTTACATACAAATTCATGTATGACAATGTATGATCATTAATGTACATGTACCCTCAAATTACGGATATGCACTTGTATGGACATCTATATATGCATCATATATGAACATACATGGTAATTTTCACCCGGGTATAGAAAAAGTCTCAGATTTTGAGACATTTTTCCTATAGAAAAAGTCTCAGATTCTGAGACATTTTTCCTATAGAAAAAGTCTCAGATTCTGAGACATTTTTCCTATAGAAAAAGTCTCAGATTCTGAGACATTTTTCCTATAGAAAAAGTCTCAGATTCTGAGACATTTTTCCTATAGAAAAAGTCTCAGATTCTGAGGCATTTTTCCTATAAAAAAAGTCTCAGATTCTGAGACATTTTTCCTATAGAAAAAGTCTCAGATTCTGAGACATTTTTCCTATAGAAAAAGTCTCAGATTCTGAGACATTTTTCCTATAGAAAAAGTCTCAGATTCTGAGACATTTTTCCTATAGAAAAAGTCTCAGAGTCTGAGACATTTTTCCTATAGAAAAAGTCTCAGATTCTGAGACATTTTTCCTATAGAAAAAGTCTCAGATTCTGAGACATTTTTCCTATAGAAAAAGTCTCAGATTCTGAGAAATTTTTTCTATAGAAAAAGTCTCAGATTCTGAGACATTTTTCCTATAGAAAAAGTCTCAGATTCTGAGACATTTTTCCTATAGAAAAAGTCTCAGATTCTGAGAAATTTTTCCTATAGAAAAAGTCTCAGATTCTGAGACATTTTTCCTATAGAAAAAGTCTCAGATTCTGAGACATTTTTCCTATAGAAAAAGTCTCAGATTCTGAGACATTGCGACATTTTTTCTATAGAAAAAGCCTCAGATTCTGAGGCACTTTTCTTATAGAAAAAGTCTAAGATTCCTAGATATTTAACCTATAGAATCTCCGATTCTGAGAATTTTTTTAAGAAAAAGTCATAGATTCTAAGACATTTTTCCTATAGAAAAATCTCAGATTCTGAGGCACTTTTCTTATAGAAAAAGTCTAAGATTCCTAGATATTTAACCCATAGAATCTCAGATTCTGAGAATTTTTTTAGAAAAAGTCATAGATTCTAAGACATTTTTCCTTTAGAAAAAGTCTCAGAATCTGAGGCACTTTTCTTATAGAAAAAGTCTAAGATTATGAGATATTTAACCTATAGAATCTCAGATTCTGAGATTTTTTTTAGAAAAATTCACAGATTCTGAAACATTTTTCCTATAGAAAAAGTCTCAGATACTTTCCTATAGAAAATGTTTCAGATTGTGCCACATTTTTCCTTAAGAAAAAGTGTCAGATTCTAAGACATTTTTCTAATAGAAAAAGTCTTAGATTCTGAGACAATTTTCCTATAGAAAAAGTCTCAGATTCTGAGGCAATTTTCCTATAGAAAAAGTCTCAGATTCTGAGACAATTTTCCTATAGAAAAAGTCTCAGATTCTGAGACAATTATCCTATAGAAAAAGTCTCAGATTCTGAGACAATTTTCCTATAGAAAAAGTCTCAGATTCTGAGACAATTTTCCTATAGAAAAAGTCTCAGATTCTGAGACAATTTTCCTATAGAAAAAGTCTCAGATTCTGAGACAATTTTCCTATAGAAAAAGTCTCAGATTCTGAGACATTTTTCCTATAGAAAAAGTCTCAGATTCTGAGACATTTTTCCTATAGAAAAAGTGTCAGATTCTAAGACATTTTTCCCATAGAAAATGTCTTAGATTCTGAGATATTTTTCATATAGAAAAAGTCTCAGATTCTCAGACATTTTTCCTATATAAAAAGTCTCAGATTCTGAAACATTTTGTCTATAGAAAAAAATGCTTCACATTCTTAAACTTAAAGATTTGTTTTATCATAAAAAAAAAAGTTTCATTGATATGGTGTTCATTAAGGTGCTAAAAAGTTTCTTTAATATGATGAAACATTTCATATCAATTAAAATGTTTGTTTTCATTGAAATCTCTTCATCATAGTAATGAAACCTTTCGTTATTATGATGTAATTTTTCGTAAAAATGTCAAGATTTTTTCTTTCACTGACATTCATATCCATTCCTTCCTTCTCAAAATATATTCTTATTATATCTTCAGTGTATTCGTAAATTTTTTTTTGCCAGATATTATTTTTTTTTTTTTTGTGAAATATTAAAATTTGTAATAGTTTATTCAGTCAAGTTACCTTGACATTTAGCTGAATCCAATTAAAATTATAAGTAACAAAAAAAAATCAAAATTATATAGAACAGGAAAAATAAACACTCTAATAAAATTAAAATGGATAAAATCCATTTGCTTAGGGAATTAGCATTAAAAAAAATTTTAATATTTTTGTATGTATCGAGTGTAACAAAATAAATATGTATTTAATAAAAATTTATTGAAATCATTTTATTTAAAAGTACATTTTTTACATTTTTACAGCCATTATGGATGAGTTTTGAAAATATCAAAGTTTCAAACCTAAGGTAAACCGGATTTTTTTTTTATAAACCGAGATGAGAACAATACAGACATAAATCTTGAAAATGAAATTGTTAATGCATAAAGCAACAAACAAAAAAACATGATCATTTTTGTTTTTGTTGGCAGCTTAATGCTACTTACTTCAAAAGTGCTATTGTGAAAAAATAAGTTGGATTAAATTCTGCAAAATGCTCTTTTTTTTGTATATACCTACATAGTTAAATGAATCTTGCATTACGGGTGGCTGTGAACAAACTTTATGCAATGAAGGGGCCAATTTAAATGTTTTTGATTTAAAAATGTGTGTTGTCTTAAGGGCCCATTAGATGACAGACAAATCTTACAATTTGTTTAACGACTAAAAAATGGTTTTGAATTACAGTTACCAATATGTCATCCAATTTGCCATCTAACCGCTCATTTTATTTGTGAAAATATTTGAGAACACACATTTTAATACAATTTTTTTAAGGGGGTTGGATGGAATGAAATTACACTTAACAACAAGTTGTACAACTTGTTAGCATACCAGCAAAAATATCAAAATATTTAGATATTTTTAACGGTTTGTTGACAGATTCTACAACTTGAAGCAATTTGAATTCAGTCGTTAAACAAATTGTAAGATTTGTCAGTCGTCTGATGGGTCCTTTACACAATGTAACAAATTTTCAAAAATGTTCTGTGTCTCGTTCGGCATAAATATATATGTGGCATTACAGGCCAAATCACTCACTTTTATACCCGACCCCCTTCGCCTTTTATACCAAGTTGGTGTTGAGTAATCAATTTTTCAAAATGGCGATTTTTTCAAAAAAAATTTAAATTTTCCATTAATTTTGACCAGAAAAAAAAAAAGATATCTTAAAAAAATTTGGAACACGGTTTTTTGGTATTTAAATGTAGTTTTAGAAAAAAAAAATATGAAAAAATTATTCGAATTAATTATCACTTATTCAAAAATTAAAATCAACATTTTGAAAAATTCCGAAACCTTAGATTTTTTTTTTAAAAGCCTAAAAATTCTACTCTAAATTACGCAACTTTTAAGCCATCCCAGCAAAAACATGGTAATGAGTTGTGAAAAGTAATCATTACCAAGTACATTATTTATAATGAGTACCCATTACCATTAACATTATTTTAAGCCAAAAAGTAACTACTTCTCAGTAATATGTTATAAAAGCACCTCTTAGTAATTATATCTCCTTGCACTTGCAGTTTTTAACCTTTACAATTCAATTAACTTAAAAAGTACTTAAAAACTTAATAACAATTACGCAATTTTTAAGTTTTAGTAAAAACAAGTTACATTTTAAAAGTTTTAATTAACTAATTATTTTACTTCTTATTGGTAATGAGTTTTTACACCTTATTAGTAATCCGAGTCAGTAACTACTTATTTATCTCCATACTCTTCACTACTTATTTTTGTCTCACGCCCTTGTTAAAATAATTAGTGTTTCATTCAATAAGTAACTACTTATTAACATCTGTTTCGGATTACAAAACCCATTACTAGTAATGCCAATTTTTGCTGGGATAATTCGAGATGTGGTCACAATTCGTTCTATTTTTTTTTTTCAAATTTTGAAAATTGCACTTTTTGGTTTATTTTATATGGTGCTCCAAAATTAATAAAAAGGGAGATATTGACCCTAACTTACCCTAAATATATTCATTTGTGGGTAAAAATATGTCTCACAAAAATTTAGGTTGATCGGACATGGGTAAGGCTTGCCGCATCGGCCTTGAATTTTCAAAAACGGGTTACAAGGAAAAATATATACTACTATTTTTATCTGGTTTCTTAATTTTTTGGTATTTGAAGTTTAATTTGAATTCAGGTGGTTACAGAATTTTGATTTGGAGTAAAATGCCACTCTAATAAGGTACTAAAAACTAAAATCGGTTGAAAATCAGTCAAGTTATTAAAACTTCCCCAGGCGTGTGGCAGACCACTTGATTAAGGAATACAATCTGATTTATAAAATTCATTAAATTTATACTGTAATAACATTTTTTTATTCTTCAAGTTCAAAAATAATTAGATGACAAATATTTTTCATATTAAATTAATTAAATTAATTTAATTAAATTAATGCTAAAAATGCCTTAACTTTTCAACCCTCGTTTGAAATCTCAATTTTTAAATTTTTATTTTTTTTTTTTAATTTAGAAAAACAAAAAATATTACACTTGAACATGAAGAATAAAAAATGTTTCAACAGTAGAAAATTTCAATAAATTTCCAAAATTTGACTCGTACACTCAAAAAATTATGTTAGTAAAATCAACTGAAAATGTCAGTTAAAATAACTACTTTGTAAGTTGTTTTGGGGTCAACTACTTTTTCAGTTAAATCAACTAACAATGTAAGTTACTTTAACTGACAAAAAACAACTGACTTATGTAGAAAAAATTACTTACATTTGTAGTCAAAACAACTAAAATGTAGTAAAAATAAAATAATCAATATATAATTTTTTTTCAAAAAATTTTTCAGAAAAAAAATTGAAGATCAAATTTTTTCCAAGTTTTTTTTTTAAGTTGTGAAAGATAAGAAAACGAAAAAAAATTTTTATTTTTTTTGGAAAAAAAAATTCGAAATTTTTTCAGAGATAAAAAAAATATAATTAACTACTTTAATTAACTGTTACTACATTACAGTACTTTTTTGTTAGTTGTTCAAAAAAACGATTTAAAATAACTAACAGAGATAGTTAGTTGTTTGATATTTTTCATACAAAAACAACTGACTTTGTAGTTGAAAACAACTAACTACTGTAAAATATACAAACAACTAATATGTAGTAACTTACATAATTTTCTGAGTGTATTCATTAATCATATAGTATGATACACGTTAGATTTTTTTTTTTTCAACAGAGAAAGTCTCAGATTTTAAGAACTTTTTTCTTACGAAAAAATCTCAGATTCTGAGACCTTTTTTCTATAAAATAAGTCTCAAATTCAGATATTGCACTCAAAAAATTATGTTAATAAAATCAACTGAAAATGTCAGTTAAAATAACTACTTTGTAAGTTGTTTTGGGATCAACTACTTTTTCAGTTAAATCAACTAACAATGTTAGTTATTCTAACTGACAAAAAACAACTGACTTATGTAGTAAAAATTACTAACATTTGTAGTCAAAACAACTAATATGTAGTAAAAATAAAGTAAACAATATATATTTTTCTGTTCAAACAATTTTTCAGAAAAAAAAATGAAGACCAAACTTTTTCCAAGTTTTTTTTTTTAAAGTTATGAAAACTAAAAAAAAAACAATTTTTTTTTTTTTTTGGAAAAAGCTGAAAATTTTTCAGAGATAAAAAAAATAAAATTAACTACTTTAAATAACTGTTACTACATTACAGTACTTTTTTGTTAGTTATTCAAAAAAATTACTTAAAATAACTAACAGAAATAGTTGTTTGATATTTTTCATACAAAAATAACTGACTTTATAGTTGAAAACAACTAACTACTGTAAAATATACAAACAACTAACATGTAGTAACTTATATAATTTTCTAAGTGTGTGAGAACTTTTTCCTATAGAAAAGTCTTGGATTCAAAGACTATTGAAAAAGTTTCAGACTCTGCCAACTTTTTTTTTTTTGTAAATGAGTCTCAAATTCAATGACTTTTTCTACAGAAAAAGCCTACGATTTCATTTTGTCAATAGAAATAGTTTCAGACACTGAGAAAGTTTTCGAATTGAAAAAGTCTCAAATTCTAAGGCATTTTCCTTTTAGAAATCTTATTGTTAGATTCTGCGACATTTCTCCTATAGAAAAGTCTCACACTCTGAAATATTTTTCCTTCAGGAAAAGCCTCAGATTCTGAGACATTTTTCCTATAGAAAAAGTCTTAGATTCACACATTTTTCTATAGAAAAAGGCTAAGATTCTAAAATAGTTTCCTATAGAAAAGTCTATATTCTGAGACTTTTTTCCTATAGAAAAAGACTTAGATTCTGAGTAGGGTTGCCAGATACTAGAAGCCAAATAACTGGACAATGGATAATTTTCAGCTGGATTTTAAAAAGATAACTGGACCCATACATAATTTTTTTTTTAATAATTTGAAGAAAAAAAAAATCTACCGATTTTCATATGTGTGAAAAACATATTTTTATTTTGGACTAAATGGACGTCTCTATTTGCCACGGCAAAATGTGCCTTTTTTAAGCATTTCTATTACTTTTTCGATCATCTCGAAATGGTGATGTTTAGCTCGCCATTGTCCTGAGGATTGTTAGTGTATATTTTCTTTTTAAATAACCCCACAAAATGAATGCCAAAGTGGTCAAATTTGGAAATCTAGAAGTACCGTTAAAATTTCCCGGACGTGTGAAGTCAAAAAAGGGCGACAACAACTGACCATCATTTGCAGATTTGACCCATCCAGACACATTTTTGTGAGGTTATTTTAAAAGAAAAATGTACGCTAAGAATCCTTAAATCATCAACGGGCTCAAGAAAAACATTCGTGCCAAAATCAACGATAGACTGGACGAAATGCTCGAAGAAGTTGTAAAAAAATTTGTGAAAATGCAGAAAAAAAGCACATTTTTCGTATTCAAAAGAGGCATTTATGTTGTATTTATGATTGTTTTATTCAAAAAATAGTCCCTAAAAATTGTCAAAAATATTTAATAAAAAAAATAATTATTAAAAAAGGAAATCCTTTTTCAACTGGATAAATTATGTTTTAACTGGAAACTGGACCAGACCTCAAATAACTGGAAAATCCAGGCCATTCCAGGCCGTCTGGCAACCCTAATTCTGAGACATTTTTCCAATAGAATTAGTCTCAGATTATGAGACATTTTTCCTATAGAAAAAGTCCCAGATTCTAAGACATTTTTCTAAAGAAGAAGCAACAGATTCTGAGGCATTTTTCCTATAGAAAACTCTCAGATTCTGAGACATTTTTCCTATACAAAAAGTCTTAGATTCTGAGATATAGAAAAACATTTTTCTACAGAAAAAGTCTCAGATTTAGACACATTTTTCCCATAGAAAAATCCCAGATTCTAAGACATTTTTCTATAGAAGAAGTCACAGATTCTGAGACATTTTTTCTATTAAAAAAGTCCAGATACTGAGACATTTTTTCTATAGAAAAAGTCTCAGATTCTGAGACATTCATTCCATAGAAAACATCTGAGATTATAAGATATTTTTTCTATTGAAATGGTCTGAGACTCTAATACATTTTTTCGATAGAAAAAGTCTCAGATTTTGAGACATTTTTTCTATAAAAAATTTCAATATTCTGAGACATTTTTTCTATAGAAAAATTCTTAGATTCTGAGACATTTTTTCTATAGAAAAAGACTCAGCTTTCAGGGCATTTTTTTCATAGAAAATTTTTAGATTTTGAGACATTTTTCCTATAGAAAAAGTTTCAGATTCTGAGACATTTTTGCTATAGAAAAAAGTCTCAGAAGTAATTGTTTTATACCAAAAAAAAAATTGACAGATATTTTTCACAAAAAATTTTCATATATAATCACGTTTTTCCTTTAACAATTTCAGATTTTCCCCATAAAAATTTTCAGATTTTTCCTTTAAAAATTTTCTGATTTTTTCTATAAAAAATTTTCGGATTTCAAGTTTTTTTTTCCTTTGGAACATTTTTTAGAAAATTTCTTTCTTTTTTCTTCTTTTTCTTTCTTTTTTTTTTTTCTTTCCTCTTTTTTTCTTTTTGAACTTTTGTCTGGGAGGGGAATTAATTATTTATTAAAAAAAGAAAATTGTGTGTTCGTCATCATCCATTTTTATTTTTTTTTTGTAAAATTATCATTATATGTACCAGGTTTGTACATCTCAGCATTTTTTTTTTGTAAAGATTATGAGATTTGATATTTTTCATAAAAAAAATAAACACTTGCATATCATCATATCAACTTGACATTGTTAAAAAAAAGCTAAAAGATGAGGAAAAATTTATACATATTTGCTGTTTAAAGAGTAGGCTATTTAAAGTAAATAAAAGGCATAATATGCATTTATGCAGATATTATTACCGGTAGAAATACAACATTTCTTTTATAAATTTTTGATGGCATGTGACATTAATAATGTATGCTTTTTTTTGTTATTTGCTTGATATTATGCAATAATTAAAATATTTCAATGACAATGAAAACATTAAAAAAAACATTACTAAAAAAATGCATCAAAAATGTTTAAATTTCTTAATATAAAAATGCAATAATAATATTATGCAATATTCAACCTTATACGCCAAACTATCTACCACAACATATGATGAAGTTTTCCAGGTTAAAACAAAAAAATAAATTGAAAATTTGTAATGAAACATCCTACCACACTGGCATACGTGTTGTAAGTGAAAGTTCATGTAATTTTTGTTTATATTTTGTGTATATTTTACTATGGAATGAATAGGGAAAACATTTATTCAAAGTTATTATTAAAAGGAAATTCAATTGTTTCCTACAAAATTAAAACCGTTTAAATGAAAACGGAAATAAACATTTTAAAAGTATATAATATAGTAACTAACAGAAGACTTACTACCACCCTGCAGGAAAAGTGATCGGTCGATTATAGGTCAAGTGATATATTACCCGGTCCCAAAAAAACCTACCACATATTCGATACCTATCACTTTTGTTAGGGAATGTCTTAGCCCCATTTATATCACTAGCAACATGTCACTGGACATGTGCTTTAGGAACACAAACCCTGAAAGTTCAATAGTGACATTTCACAGAACACATCACATCTGCACCCACCATTTTTCGAAACTTAGAAATTTTGTAAAAATTCCTAGAAGAATTTTTAATGAATTTTTACTCCGAACACACAAAAAAAAATTTCCAAACATTTTTTTAACGGGATTCAGAAAATTTTCAAAAATTTGTATAAAACAAATATTAGGCATTCCACACCAAATGTCCCGCTACAGAAAAACATGTGTCCCGTAAATTTCTGAATAGATTGTTTGGATAGCCCTATATGGAACTAAGAAATTGCGTTTTTGGTTTTTCCAATTTTCAAAAACTGGGCTTAGGAGGCGTGGTCAAATATTGGAAAAATGTTCAAATTTGTGGCGAGTTGCCTTGATTAAATATTTATCACATTAAAACGGAATGCACCACAATCTTAAAAATTTAAATTCTTATATAGTTTTGTATGGGCTATCGAATAAATTTTTTTTCTTTGGAAAATTTTCAGACCCCGTTTTGAAATTATCCATTTTTTAAAAAAGTCAATTTATCAAAAATCCGGCCACTTTTTTTTATTTTTTAAAAATTTATTTTTTTTTAAAGTTTAGATGTTTGTCCATCCACACAAAAAAAAATCAGAAAAACATTTTTCGTTTTTTTCGAGAAAATCGCATTTGAATTTTAAATTTCATAACAATTCTGTAATTTGCTTGTATTTTCTTGTATTAACGTTGCGAATGAGTAATATTCATGCAATTAATTAATTAATTGCATGAATATTACTCAGTGGATGGACAAACATCTAAACTTAAAAAAAAAAAATTAAAAAAAATAAAATAAAAGTTGCCGGATTTTTGATAAATTGACTTTTTTAAAAATGGAAAATTTCAGAACGGGTTCTGAAAATTTTCCAAAAAAAAAAAATTTAATCGATAGCCCATACAAAACTATATAAGAATGTAAATTTTTAAGATTGTGGTGCATTCCGTTTTAATGTGATAAATATTTAATCAAGGCAACTCGCCACAAATTTTACCATTTTTTCATATTTGACCACGCCTCCCAGTTTTTGAAAATTTAAAAACCAAAAACGCAATTTTCTAAGTTCCATATAGGGCTATCCATACAAGCTATTCAAAAGTGTACGGTACACTAGTTTTTTTTCGCTGGACATTTGGTGTGGAATGCCTCATATGTGCCCTCCAAGTGTGTGACTCCACAAAGTAACATACTTTTTGATTTTTAAAATTTTTAAAGAAAATTAAATTCGAAAAAATCAGTTTCTAGAACATTCTACTATCAAGGTGTGTCGATTTTTGGATATGATTCGAAGCCAGTGAGAACATAATTAAAGAACTTCCCAATGATATTATGACCCTGACTGTAATAACATGAACTATAAAAATATTTTCACTTTTTTTATACAAAAAAAAACAAGAGTTATAAGAATTAAAAGAATCATACATGTAATTATGACTGAATTATGAGATTGTGTTAAAGAAAAACAAGTAGAAAAGTTAAATTCGACTTGGCCGAATCTATGAATACCCTCCACAATTCCCTTTTTAAGTGATAGTAAATTTTCTAACGTGAAAAAAAAATAAAATTTTCGATTAAAAATATTTTACTTTGTGTAAAACAACTTTTTTGTTGTAATTTAAAAAAAAAAATAAAAATTTACTAAATTTTTTTTTGAGTGAAAAATTTTTTTCGAGTGTATTTTTTTTTAGTGTAAAAAAATTTTTAAGTGACAAAAATACGTTGTAAAATTTTTTTGTGACTTACCAATATTTTTAAAACATGTTTAACGGGTTTTCAACACGTGAATTTACGGTGAAACTAATCTGAAATTCACGGTTTTGCTAATAACTTTTGAACTACTGGACCCATTTGGCTGAAATTCAATACGAACCAGGCCAGTGGCACGAAAAATAATTATGCTAAGCTTCAGCATTCTCAGAATTGTCTTTCGAAAGTTAGAGTGTTTTTTATCTCATAAATTCACGACATTCAGTCTTTTGCTCATAACTTTCGAACCACTGTACCGATTTTGCTAGATTGCAATACCAACCTGACCAGGTAAATGCCCAACATATATGCCAAACCTCAGGAGCCTTCGTAAAGTATTTCAAAAGTTAGCGTGTTTTCAACAGACAGACGGACCGACGGACGGACGGACATCGCCAGATCGTCTCAAAATCGATCGACGATCAAACGGAATGACAAACTTATAATCAGGGAAGGGACTCTTTTATACACAAAAAATGCAAATTCAAAAATGCAATAAAAATTCAAAATTAAAAAAAAATAATCAAAATTAAATTTGTTCACGATTTGGAAAAAACAAAATGATTATAACTGGATTTAAACAAAAAAAATCTGGACATTTTTCTTATAGAAAAATTCTCAGATTCAGAGAAATTTTTCTTATAGAAAAAGTCTCAAATTCTGAGACAATTTTCTTATAGAAAAAGTCTCAGATTCCGAGACATTTTTCATTTAGAAAGTCTCGGATTTAAAAACATTTTTCTTATAGAAATAGTCTCAGAGTCTGAGACATTTTTCTTATAGAAAAAGTCTTAGATTCTGATAATTTTTTCTTATAAAAAAAGTCTCAAATTCTAAGACATTTTTCCTATAGAAATAGTCTCAGATTCTAAGACATTTTTCCTATAGAAAAAGTCTCAGATTATGAGAGGTTTTTCTTAACGAAAATGTCTTAGATTCTAAAACATTTTTCTTATAGAAGTAGTCTCAGATTTTGAGAAATTTTTCTTATAGAAAATTTTTTTTTTTATAGAAAAAGATTCTGACACATTTTTCTTAAAGAAAAATCTCACATCCCGAGTAAAAAAATTAATCTGGTCCTTTATGAATTTATATCTTAATTAATCTGGTAGCAGCTCTTAATTGATCTAATCTGATCTCAAAATTGGCTGTATCAGAAATTATCTAAAATTGTCTAATAATATCATATATGATATTGTTAGATTTAATTAGATCCGAATTTTGGTCTAATGTGGATTTGTAAAATTTTATCAAATTATATTAAAAATTATATAATCTGATATTTCATAAAAATTTTTTAAATAAAATTTGGACCATTAGGTTGTAAGTGGCTGCTGACGTTATACGTCAACAAACGTAGACTCTGAGGTCGATTGTGACCATAAATTTTAAAACTTAAAACAAATATTTTTATGTAGTTATTGAATTCATTTAGGGTTTTTTCTTTTTGGGTTATATTAAAATTAGAATTAGCAACAATCTTCCAAGTTTTGTTTTTTTAATCATTTTAATTTAGTAAAAATATAAATTAATTTTTGTTATAATTTATATTATTTGTTTTTCTTTAACAATTTTGATTTTTTTTTTGTATAAAATTACATAAAATAATATCAAAATTAACTTAGAAAATTTTTGCTTTTTTGATGTAATATATTATTTGACATGGTACCATATATATTTATATGCGGAGTTGTATTTAATTTGGCCAATCTTGTATATTTATATACAGCATATAAAATAATATATGTGACCACATATAATAATATATAACTTTATCTGAGACGATATTAAAAATTATTTAAATATTTTTTCCAATACATAATTTTATCTAGAAACATATAGTGTCGGATATAAACATATACAAGTCTATATTCCTATACAATATTGTATATGATTATATCATTTCTTTTTTACTCGGGATTCTTAAAAATTTTTTTTATAGAAAGAGTATCACATTCTGTGACATTTTTCTTATAGAAAAAGTCATAGATTCTGAGACATTTTTCAACATTTTTTGTGATATCTTAAAAACTATAAATAATCTCACTCTAAAATTTTCAGGGTGTTTGGAACACATAATTGGCTATTTGTATAAAAAATAAAGAGAATCTAAAAAATATATTTGTAAAAAAAAAAAATATTTTTATTTTTTGTCCAAAATTTTTTCTCGTTTTCTTACGTACATTTTTTGTGATATCTCAAAAACTATTACGAATCCCACTCTGAAATTTTCAAGGTATTTAAACCATATTATTTTCCATTTTAGTTTTTTAAAAAAAATCTATTTTTATTTTTTCCTAATTCCGTATTGAGTTTCAGCAAAACCGTTCCAAAAGTTGTGAACAAAACCGTGAATTTCAGATTGATTTCACCTCAAATTTCCGTGTTGAAAAACCCGTTAAACAAGCTTTAAAAACTATGGTAAGTCATGAAAATATTTTACAAGGTATTTTTGTTTTATTTATAAATTTTACACTCAAAAAAATTTAGTATTTTTTTTTACAAAAATTACTAAAAAAAAATTTGTACTCAAAAAAAAATATTTTTAATAAAAATTGTTATTTTTCAAGTTAAAAAATTTGCTATCACTTAAAAAGGGGCATTGTGCAGGGTTTCATGGATTCGACCAAATCGAATTTAACTTTTCTACTTGTTTTTTTTTAACTCAAATTATTACAACAGCCTAATTTAAATTTGATTTGATTACAATGAACGAAATCAAAAGTACTTAAGGCAAATGTAATTATTAAAATTATTTCAACAACAAATAAAAATCAAAAGAAATGTAATAAACGTCGATATTTTCAAATAAATTTTGAAATAATATTTGATGATGACTCTGCAGTAAAACAACATAAAATATGATGCAATCGAATTAAAACAAAAAAAAAAAATAAAATATTAAACAAAGCATTTCTTAGCACTTTTTAATCTATTTTTTTGTTTATAACAAATTTAAAATTAATGTTTTTTAGATAAACTAGAAACATTATTAACCAGGAAGTTTAATTTTTTGTTTTAAATATTATTTGTTTTGAAATCGAAATGTTTTGAAAAAAAAACCCAAATATAAAATAACACAAACGGATTTTTATGTGTGGCACATTAAACGCCACCAGCCACAAAGTGCATTTTTTTTTGTTCAAATAAAGACATCAATAAAGTCATTATAATCATCAAATGTAGTAAGTCAGTCAGTTAAAGAGTCGTGGTAATATAGCATGAATTAAATAAACAACTTACTACAGTTTGATTTGGACATACAAAAACACCAACTATGAAATCATGGTCATATTGACATGCAATGATAAATTTGAAAAGAAAAAATATAAAAATACCACAACATTTAAACAGAAATTTTTTGTAATATGAGAAATCAAAAAAAGACACAAGATTGCTGCACAAAATTATATAGTTTAAAATTTTGTCATTGGCGGTAAATAGATATAAACAAAAATAACAATCTTACAATGCTGATGGTATCATAAAAATGTTTAATAAATATGATCGTTATTGTTATTGTATCTAAGACAATTGTTTTTATTTTCTATGCCCTACACCACTATTTAGAACGGTGACATGACATAATCCCCACGGACATAATCCCCATTTTCGTTATGGGGATTATGACCAAATTCATTTCGGTCATAATCCCCATAATGGTAGTGGGGACTATGACCGAAAATTATTTGGACATAATTCCTAGATTTATGGGGATAATGACCACGTAACAAATGGCCATAATCCCCATTATGGGGATTATGTCTTCTATACTAGTTTGTCATAATCCCCAAAATCAAAAGAATTTTTTTTTTACTTAAAAGTTTTTCTGCGTAGCCGGCCTTCGGCCGGGCTTAGGGATTACAAACTCCATGCATTAAACCCACCCTCTCTACAGAAAACGGGGATTATGACCAAAATTGCTTTGGACTTACTCCCCATAATGTGAATGGGGGTTATGACCGAAAAAAGTTCGGTCGTAATCCCAACAAGAAAGGGACATAATCCCCATTGGGATTGTGACCGTTTTGGAAACGGTCATAGTCCCCACAACTATTATGGGGATAATGTCCGTGGAGATTATGTCCTGTCACCATTTAGAACACTCTACACTCAAAAAAAAACCATGTCAAATTACTAAAAAAAAGTCTCGTAATCCCATTTTAGCAATATTTGACAGCTTTCCTGGTTTTTAACAAAAAATTTTTGATCGAAATTTAAATTTTTTTTTGTAAATTTTACAATTTCTGTTTGTAAATGTCCAAATTTCAATGGTATTTTTATAAAAAACAATTAGAAAAGTTAAATTCGTCTTGGCCAAATCTATGAATACCCTCCACAATGCCCTTTTTAAGTGATATTAAATTTTCTTACGTAAAAAAATAACATTTTGGAGTAGAAATATTTTATTTTGTGTGAAAAAACTTTTTTTTAAGAAATTTTTGAAAAAAAAATTATTTACTAAATTATTTTTTGAGTGTAAAATTTTTTTTGAGTGTAAAATTTTTTTCGAGTTTATTTTTTTTTAGTGTAAAAATATTTTTGAGTAACAAAAATACGTTGTAAAATATTTTTGTAACTTACTAAGGCTTTTAAAACATGTTTAACGGGTTTTCAACACGTGAATTTAAGGTGAAACTAATCTGAAATTCACGGTTTTGCTAATAAATTTTGAACCACTGGACTGAATTGGCTGAAATTCAATACGAATCAGGCCAGGGGAATGACAAATATATCTGCCAAGCGTCAGCAACCTCAGAATTGCTTTTCGAAAGTTAGCGTGTTTTTTATCTCGTAAATTCACGAAAAATCTTTGCCGAAATTCAGTCTTTTGCTCATAACTTTTGAACCAGTGGACTGATTTCGCTGGTCTTCGTAAAGTTTTTCAAAAGTTAGCGTGTTTTCAACAGACAGGCAGACGGACGGACGGACGGACATCGCTAGATCGTCTTAAAATTGATCGAGGATCATGAATAAATATGGGGCATTCCATGTGAAATCGGACACTTTGAAAAATTTTTTTTTTAGATTTTCCCACTTAATTTACAGTTTTTAGTACTTTTCGAAACCCCCTTCGTGGTAAATTTTCAGATTTTTTTGATGACCCGTTCAAAAGATATCGAATTTTTAAAAATTGGTAGTTTGTTCCTTTACTCAAATTTCTTTTACTCATAACTTCTTCAATAATGGTCCAAATTTAAAATTTTTTTTTTTAAAAATTTTGTTTTTTTGCGTACTTTAAAAAAAAACAAATACCAAAAAATTTTTAAAAGCGCTCTAGTATGCGATTTTTAAGTTTTAAAATTTAAATCTCATTTTTGAAAATGTTTGTACTCTTCGATTTTTTTGAATTTTTTTTTGTGTAAAACTTCTATCAATTCTACAAATTTTTTGCCCAGGAGGATAGTGGGATAACGATTATACTATTTTTTTAAATTTTTTGAAAAAAAATTATTTTAATTTTCCAATCTTAAAATCATTTCTACTACAACAAATTTACAAAAAATCCAATGGTGCGTCATAGAGGGGTCCTTTGTAAGACCGACCCCCATTAATTTTTAAGTCTTAACATTTCTTTGGAACAAACTTATACCCTATCTCCAATTTCTAAGGGGGCTCCCACACAAAACGACATTTTTCAAAATTTGCTCCAACCGCTCTAAGTGCCCTTAGAGCAACAAAATGTATGACCGACCCACAATATTTTTTAGTCCAAACATTTTCTCTGAACACACCTACCCCCTATCTCTAATTGTTAAGGCGGTCCCCATACAATTTTTTTTATTTTTTGTAAATTAGTTTTATTTAATCAGCTTCTACCGGTCCAATGGTGCGTCCGAGAGGAGTCATTAGTGAGACCGACCCCCATTTATTTTTACCCTACAATATTTTTTTAAAATATACCTACGCCCTATCTCCACTTCCTAAGTAGGCTCCAATACAAAATTACATTTTTATAAAATTTGCTTATTTGTTATTTGTATGGGAGCCTACTTAGGAAGTGGAGATAAGGCGTAGGTATGTTTTAAAAAAATGTTGTAAGGTAAAAATAAATGGGGTCGGTCTCACTAATGACCCCTCTCGGACGCACCATTTGACTGGTAGAAGCTGATTAAATAAAACAAATTTACAAAAAATCAAAAAAATTGTATGGGGACCCCCTTAACATTTAAAGATAGAGGGTAGGTGTGTTCAGAGAAAATGTTTGGACTAAAAAAATATTGTGAGTCGGTCATACATTTTGTTGCTCTAAGGCCACTATTAGGGCAGTTAGAGCGTTTGGAGCAAATTTTAAAAAATGTCGTTTTTGTGGGAGCCCCCTTAGAAATTGAAGATAGGGTATTAGTTTGTTCCAAAGAAATGTTAAGACGTAAAAATTAATGGGCGTCGGTCTTATAAATGACCCCTCTATGACGCACCATTGGAGCAGTAGAAATGATTTTAAGATTGGAAAATTACAATAAACATTATTGAAGAAGTTTGAGTAAAGGAGCAAACTACCAATTTTTAAAAATTCGATATCTTTTGAACGGGTCATCAAAAAAATATGAAAATTTACCACGAAGGAGTTTTCGAAGGGTACACTCAAAAAAAAAAAACTGTAAAGTTGGCAAAAAATTTAGTTAAATTTAACTAAAAAAACACCTGATTTTGAACCTACTAAATTTCTAGTTAATTTAACAAAAAATATTTAGTTAACTTTTCGTAGAATGAATGTAGCAAAAAAACAGTAATTTTAACTAAAAATTCAGCTGAAAATTTCGTAACATTTTTTATTAGGTGAATTCAGCTAACCTTTTTTTTAAATAAAAAAAAAAATATATTTTTCACAGCGTTAAGTTCAGCTTAAGTAGGACTAATGAGATTTGCATAGGAGGCTACACAAGAAATGTTTAAAATTTTCGACTTGACAAAAATGTTACAAAAAATCAGCAAATTAATTAGTAAAAATTCGTAAACTCAGTTTTAAAGTCAACAAAAAAAATTAATTCCAAATTTGTACAAAACTAGTATTTTCGTATAACGAACTTAACTAAAAAAAGTAGTTAAAACGCTGATTTTAACTAAAAATTTGCTAAAAAGCCAGTAAACTCGAGTTAACAAAAAAAAGTTTGTTAACTTTACAGTTTTATTTTTTTGAGTGTACTAAAAACTGTAAACAAATTGGGAAAATCTAAAAAAAAAAATTTCAAAGTGTCCGATTTGACATGGAATGCCCCATATACTTTATGGGGTCCCAGACCCATATTTCGAGTTGTTCCAAACGGAATGACAAACTTATATATACCCTCTATCACTAGAGTGGAGGGTAAAAAAATCTAATCATGTTACGAGAATGCCTTGTAAGTTTTATCGCGTCAAAAAAGTTGTAAATTTACAATTTTATTGGTAAAAAGCTAGTCAAATTACAAAAAAACTCGTAATTTTTACTAGGAATTCTCGTAAAATAGGGGGTAGCACAAAATCTGGTAAAGTCACAAGAATTCTTTGTAATTTTTATCGAGTCAAAAATGTTGTAAATTTACAATATTATTGATAAAAAGCTTGTAAAATTACCAAAAATTTTTACTAGGAATTCTAGAAAAGGAGGTATCAAAAAATAATTAATTTTTGTCATTTCACAAGTTTTTTTTTTGAGTGTACAATAGGGTGGGTCGATGATTTGCATATTTGCGAATCTCGTTAACTTATAGCAAAAAGTCGGTGTGCATTTTCGAGCTGATAACGGGAAAAAATATAATTTTATAATAGAAAATATTTGTTAAAAATTTTGTTTGTACACTCAAAAAAAACCTTGTAAAATTACAAGAAAAATTTGTTTGCTACCTTCTATTTAACAAAAATTCCTAGTAATTTTACAAGCTTTTTACCGATAATTTTGTAATTTTACAAGGTTTTTACCAATAAAATTGTAAATTTACAAATTTTTTGACACAATAAAATTTTCAAGGAGGTTTCGTAATTTTACTAGATTTTTTGCTATCTCCTATTTTAAGAGAATTTCTAGTAATTTTACAAGCTTTTTACCAATAATTTTGAAATTTTATAAGCTTTTTACCAATAAAATTATAAATGTACAGTTTTTTGGCGCAATTGCAATTACAAGGAATTCTCGTGAATTTACTAGATTTTTTTGTAAAATTATTTTGAAAATTTGTTAAATTACAAAAAAAAATTAAATTTCGATCCAAATTTGTTTGTTAAAAAACAAGGAAAACTGTCAAATATTGGTAAAATGAGATTACGAGACTTTTCCTACACTCAAAAAAAAAAGTTTGTAAAATGACATAAAATCCCCGTGATTTTACGGGGCAGGTTTTGTAAAATATGTACTAGCAAGAATCCCGGTAATGTTACGGGGATAATTTGTAAATTGATTTAACAAAAGAAAATGTAAATTTACATTTTTTTTGTAAAATATTAACTTCGAGGTGAACATTTTTTTTGGAAATTTACAAAAAATTTGGTAAATTTACAAAACAAAATTGTAAACTTACAGAAAAAGGTTGTTATTTTACAAAGAAAAAATAAAAAATGAAAAAATAAATTGTAGATTAACAAATTATTTGGTTAAACTACTGTTTTTACCGCAAAAAAATATTGAAAAACACGTACATATATTTACAACCAAAATTGTAAATTTGCAAAAAAATAAACTTTACAAAACAAATTGTAAATTTACAAAAAAAAGTTGTAAATTTACAAAATAAAGTAGAAAATCAAACAACAAAATTGTAAATTTACAAATTGTTTGGTTAAACTACTGTTTTTATGCAAAAAACTTGTATATTTACAATAAAAAGTGGTAAATTTACAATTTTTATTGTAAATATACCATTTTTTCTTATTTTTTTTTTTGCCGTAAAAACCGTAGTTTAACCAAATAATTTGTAAATTTACAATATTGTTTTCGTATTTTCTACTTAATTTTTGTAAAATTACAACTTTTTTCTGTAAGTATACAACTTTGTTTTTTAAATTTACAAAAAATTTGGTTTATTTACATATTTGTTTTGTAAATTTAAAGGTTTTTTTCCATGGGTACATCTTATTTTTCCTTCTTCGGCAGCTGGAGTAGCACTTCAACAACCTGAAATGATTTTTTTTCACTTGAACACTTTTAACAAACTTTTTATAGTATAACACTGCAATTTTTTATTTTTTTCGACATTTCGTTTTTCTTAAGTAGAACATATGAGAATTGCGAAGGAGGCTACACAAGAAATTTCTTATATTTTCAGGAAAAATTAGTCAGAAAATGAAATTTTTTTTTTGAATTTTTAATTATTTTCACAAGTATTTTTAAAAAATCGGAAAAATTTTTTTGGATATTGTAGATTGAATGTTTAAGTGCCTGTTAAAATAAGAAAAACTTAATTTTTCATAATTGGCAGCTTTTTATTGACATTTTAGGTGCCAAATTTAAAAAAAAAATACCAAAAAAATATGGTAAAATTACCAAAAAAATGGTAAAAATAAAAAAAAAAAAACAGAACAATTATATAGTAGAAACACATAAAAATTGTGGTATTTTACTTAACGCAAATTACCAAAAAATGGTGTAAAAATTATTTTTTTTTCTAAAGTTTACAATTAGTTGAAAAATTTTTGTGTCCGGAACTTAAAAAATTTACAAATTTTTTTTTCATAAAATTTTTTATTTATAAAAAATGATTTTTAACTAAATTTTTTACTCCAAAACGCAAAAAATTTCTGAACAACAACATTAATTCTAGTAATAAAAAAAGTTTTGTAAAATTACATTGGAATTTTGTACCTTTTAATACATACATTTCAAACTGAAAACCTTGTAAACGATCTTAAAAAATGCTTGTAATAAAACATTTTTTTAGTAGAAAGACTTAATAACATCAACTAAAATTTTGTTGTACAATTACAGTTTTCTTGTATAAAAAAACTAAACACCTTGTAATATTTTTTTAATTTGTTAAATAATTCACTTTTTTGTAAATTTACCTAAAAAATTTGTAAAATAAATTTACCAACATATAATAGTAAAATTACAAAGCAAATTGTAGTTTTCGTTTTATTAAATATACAACAATTTTTGTAAAAAGACAAAAATATTGGTAGAATAGAATTACAAGACCTTTTACTTGTAATTTTACAAACTTTTTTTTTGAGTGTAGTAACTTGACAAAGTTTTTTTTTTTTGTGTGTAGGTGTTAAACGTGTACTTTAATAGCCAAATGAAATCTGAATATAATTGGACCAGTTTTCGCCTAAGACCCCATATAAAAATTTTGCCGATATTCTGTTAAATTGGTCTATTGACAACAAAACGGCTTATTTTTGTTTTCACTTAAATATAGATCCAATCACGAAATATAGATCCAATCAGTCCATGTTTGGACTGGGGACACATTTTCCGGAAAAACTGATGTAGGTTATCATATGGTCGGTCTTGACCGACTATAGTTTTCTTACTTGCTTTTTTTTATAATTAACACCTTGCCAACTTTGCGATAAAGTGAATTATCGTAATCAAATCTATTTTTAATGTGCTTTTTTATGAATGCTTTTTACAACTTTAACCGGAATTCCAGATGTTTATTGTCATGCTGGATTAGAAAGAAAATCTAAATTTTTATTCTTTGATAAAAAATCGTGTTTAACAAAACTAAAATTGTCATTAGGAAATCTTGAAATATAAAACGTTTATTAAAGTTTATTGTTAAATAGAGACTGCATTGTCCAACCTACGGCATTTAAGTTTAGTTTTATAAAAAAAAACTTTAAGGGCGGATTACTCAATGAAAAGTTAGCTGCTAACTGCCGATTTAACGGAGCCTTATGTCAAAATTTGTATGAAAAAGTTAAATTTAACGGAGAGTTATTTTATAACGGAGCAGTGAGTAATCCAGCCTAAATCTAACAATAAAATTTTATTTAGTACAAACATTGTATATTATTATTATTTTTTTTTGTGAATTTCTTTTGATGCAACGATTTAACACTTCATGGTCATTATTTTAATAATGATTATTATTATCAACAATAGCAGCAACAACAAAAAGTGCAACAGCAAAAAAAAAACGCATTATAACAGATTTTTTTTCTGTGATACGGAAAATTATCTCATTAACTTTAACAGCATACAAAAAGAAACATCACAACAGGCACACTTTTTTCCCTACAAGGAAGGTATTTCACACAAAAAACAGGTAAAAAAGTTATAGTCGGTGCTTTCAGGAAAATGGGTCCTTAGTCGGAACATGAACCAAGTGGATAATGAAACCAAAAGAAAATGAAAGTCGATATAACAAAACCCTTAAGGCGTTTTTTTAGTTCAGCGCTAGATTATTTTTTACACGCATTCAAAGTTGGTGATTTTAAAGCATTTAAAGCTTTTGTGTACTAAACATGTCCTACATTAGGGGCCACTGTTTGTGCTTTTATTGGACAGCGTCCAAACTTAAGTTCGAAATTATGTTAGCTTTTACCGGTATGAATTTCGCTTAAATCGTACCTGTACCTACTTACTGAATATCCAAACTATTAAAAATAATTCACTGTTGACCATTGCGTATGATTGTTATTTAAAGGCAATTACAAAATTAATCATACGCCTTATACAGTTTTAAGCAAATATTTTTATAATTATAATAAAAGTTTAATAACTACAAATGCGTGTAGAAAAAAATTCTAGAGCTGAAAAAAATGAATCCTCTAGGATTTTTTTATGTAATATGTCAACATTAGGGTGGTTCTTAAAAAAAAATGTTGGATTTTTGTACGGGACGCCCCCTAAGTTTATTTAGATTCATGAAAAAGTAACGCCAAAATTTTTTCGAAATTTTCGAAAAGGTTCTTAAGGTTGCACCGGGCGCTTGAAGTTCGGGACCTGGGACAAAAAAGACGTTTTTAAAAAATAAAAAAAATATATAAAAAAAATTAAATTAATCATTATGAAACCGGTTTTATTTAATAATTGACCGTAAGCAAGGATCATAGAAGTAAATAGGATGTCCAGAACTTCAAGTTCCTGATAATCACGTTGCTCAGCTTGCTCTCCCAAAACAGGGGTCTTGTGGACTGTCCACAGGGGCCTTGTGGACTGTCCACAAGACCCCTGAACATTAACCATTAAAGCGTTCAAAACAAAGAAATCGAAATTTGGCAAACATTTTGAAAAATTTTCGATTTAAATTTTGAAAAAATGAGGAATATTAAGAAAAATTCCAAAAAAATTATTGAAAATACTAAGAAGAACCAAAAATGAATATTTATGGGGGAAAAAAATAAAAAAGAATGAAAATTTTTTAAATTTTCAAAAAGAAGAGAAAAAGCCTTAAAAAGATTTATAAATCAAATCCGTTCTTTTCAGAACGACAAATTATTTAAAAAAAAGTGTAAACATTTTGTGGAACGAAATTTAAAAATAAAAAAATAGTTATTTAAAATTTAAATAAAAAAACCTAAAAAAAAATCAATTCTGCTATACTATAAAAAGCTATGGATATTGAAATCATCCAATATCCGTCCTTTGCCGTCCTGAAAAGGACGGATATTGGATTTCAAATGCATAGTTTTTTATGGTATAGTTTAGACCAGCTGGCAGGTGGTAGACCTTACAAACAGTTGGTCGAATCCCATGAACTTCAAAATTGTTTTTTTTTTAGGTTTTTTCATTTAATTTTTAAATAATTTTTTTTTTTTTAAATTTCGTTCCACAAAATTTTTACACTTTTTTTTAAATAATTTGTCGTTCTGAAAAGAACGGATTTGATTTATAAATCTTTTTAAGGCTTTTTCTCTTCTTTTTGAAAATTTAAAAAATTTTCATTCTTTTTTATTTTTTCCCCCATAAATATTCATTTTTGGTTCTTCTTAGTATTTTCAATAATTTTTTTGGAATTTTTCTTAATATTCCTCATTTTTTCAAAATTTAAATCGAAAATTTTTCAAAATGTTTGCCAAATTTCGATTTCTTTGTTTTGAACGCTTTAATGGTTAATGTTCAGGGGTCTTGTGGACAGTCCACAAGGCCCCTGTGAACAGTGCACAAGACCCCTGTTTTGGGAGAGCAAGCTGACAAGGATCATAGAAGTAAATAGGATGTCCAGAACCAGTGTTGCCAGATAAGGGGATTTGTCCCCAAAATGGGGATTTCGAGTTTGGTTTGGGGACAAGATTTCCAGCGGAGTGATTTGGGGATTTCGCTAATTTTTGGGGATTTTTTTTCAAAAATTTAAAATTTAATTTTTAAAATTATTAAGACTATTACCAATTTACAAGATTGACATTGGTACAGAATGCAGTCAAAAATTACAGCTGCATTCATTTGTTAATGTCAAAGTAGTAAAATTGCAATAACAATGCTTTAATTATTTTTTGACGTTTTTTGAAAAACAAAAATATTATTTTTTAAATGAACTAAGATTGCAGTCTTTATATATAAGCTGGTAGACAACTGTTTTTTTGTTATTTTCCCCGTAAAACTGTCCTTAATCCCATCATTTGGATTGGGCAAGATGAAATAATTTAGGTCGGGAATGTTTTACGAGGGTCGAACAAAGTTAATTTTTTTCAAATTAATTTTTCTAACGACATACAAAAATACTAAAAGTCAATCAATACAGCTAAAGAAACCATTCAATACAGCTAAACAAACCATTATCCAATACTTTTGACCACCAATTTATTTGGGAACAATAAAAAAATATTTTGTTTATTTATTTTAGATCTACTTAAGTGCAAAGTAATGGGATATCAAAATAAAATTTTTTTTCTTTGTTTACAAAAAAATTGGTGGTCAAAAGTATTGGGGGCCAAAAAATAGGTACTGGTGTCTCCAACTGTATTGATTGACTTATAGTATTTTTGTGGGTCGTTTAAAAAATTATTTGACAACCGAGATATATGTAGGCATTTTAATATTTTGTGGAACAAGCCTTCAAACCCAACAATTCTTTTAATATTGGAAAAGTGTATGTTAAAGGAATATATTTTTTATTCAAATTTCTTATAAAAAGTCCTAACATATCCAAGAATTCCGGGCTCGATACGATCAGGGGTACCATCAGGTAATGTCAAGGAAGTCAAAATTTTAAAAGACATTTTTTAAGTATACGGATCAGTCATCAGAAAAATTAAATTTCTAAAGATTATCCTTAACTAGTCGAATTGTGAAAAAATCCTGTAGATATTCAAATTAAGAGAACGTGGGGTTAAAATCCAAATTTCGTTGAGTATATCCAGAAATATTTGAAAAGCAAATATCTGATTTGAACATTATATCGCTCCTTTACTTGTATAGTGTCATAACTCAAAATATATGATTTTGCAGAAAACACGTTTAAAGTTTACTATTGAAACTGGTTTTTAATTGAAAAAGGCCGGTATATGGAAAATGTAATAATGGCGTGTACTCTTCTCAAACGGTGAGTTTAAAAGATATTAATACGAATTTTTGACACAATATAAAGCACGATATAACGAATAATTCTGCATCATTAACTCAAAAAACGCATTTTTTGAGATATGACACTATACAAGTAAAGGAGCGATATTTTCTTTTTTTCAAAATTCGAAGGATAAAACCAAAAAAAAATACATTTTAAACTTCCTTACAATGTTCTGATGGTATTCCTGATCTTATCGATGCCGGATTTTTTTTTTCAAAAGTTATGTAATTTTGTAGGGAAGAGAAATAAAAAGACAACATTTACACCTTTTTTAATATCAACAGATTTCTTGGATTTGTGGGCTTGATTAACAAAAAAATTCAAATTCCCATATCTCTAGAAGGTAAATCGCCTTCTACAACTTTTTTATTTAAAATTTAATACTTAAATATCATAAAAAGGTAAAATCTTAAAATTAATATAAAAATATTGTTTAATAAACACCGGTTTTTAATTAAAAGAGAGTTTATATTTGAATATTCATAAAATATTTTTTTGGGGATTTGATATAATTTGTAGGGTATTTTTGGGGATTTCATTTTTCAAATTGGGGACAAGAGCCAAATATTTTCTGGCAACACTGTCCAGAACTTCAAGTTCCTGATAATGATGTTGCTCAGTCTGCTCAGTCTGCTCAGTCTGCTCTCCCAAAACAGGGGTCTTGTGGACTGTCCACAGGGGCCTTGTGGACTGTCCACAAGACCCCTGAACATTAACCAGTAAAGCGTTCAAAACAAATAAATCGAAATTTGGCAAACATTTTGAAAAATTTTCGATTTAAATTTTGAAAAAATGAGGAATATTGAGAAAAATTCCAAAAAAATAATTGAAAATACTAAGAAGAACCAAAAATGAATATTTATGGGGAAAAAAATAAAAAAGAATGAAATTTTTTTTAATTTTCAAAAAGAAGAGAAAAAGCCTTAAAAAGATTTATAAATCAAATCCGTTCTTTTCAGGACGACAAATTATTTAAAAAAAAGAGTAAAAATTTTGTGGAACGAAATTAAAACAAAAAAAAAATGTTTTTTTTTTTAAATTAAATAAAAAAACCTAAAAAAAAACAATTTTGAAGTTCATGGGAAAAGGACGGATATTTCAATATCCATAGTTTTTTATGGTATAGTTTAGACCAGCTGGTAGGTGGTAGAAGTTACAAAAAGTTGGTCTCAGGTTCGAATCCCATGAACTTCAAAATTGTTTTTTTTTAGGTTTTTTTATTTAATTTTTAAAAAAAAAAATATTTTTTTTTATACCCTCCAACTACAGTATGGGGGTATACTCACTTTGTCATTCCGTGTGTAACGCATTGAAATATCGGTCTAGGACCCCATAAAGTGTATATATTATTGATCAGTGATCGATTCTAAGACATTCTAGCGATGTCCGTCTGTCCGTCCGTCCGTCCGTCTGTCCGTCCGTCTGTGGAAGACACGATACAGTCCAAAATAAAAGTGCGAGACTCCTGAAATTTTGCACATACATGCCTTATGTTCATAGGCTGTTTAAGTTCGGAGATGGGCAAAATCGGACCAGGGGGGAAAAAGTTCCCCCTTGACGAATTAAACCAACCCATGAAAAAAGGTTACTTTTTATAGGTTTTTTCTGTATTTTTGTTAAACAAATGAAACATTTTTATGCTTGAAAAAGTTCAAAGTCTTGGACTTGGACCCAGGGGATTTGAAAATTACTTTTTTTTGGTCCGCCCCCCTTTGTGGGCGTGGATATTAGTAAATAATTTATATAATGATGAAATTGTATATCTTTTGTACAAAAAGCATAGTAATTAAATTTGTAAACATTTTTGACCAGAGAGAAGGTGTTCCCAAGAACCCCCGAAGAGCCCCCCCCCCCAAAAAAAAACGCCCCTGCAATTTTTATTTTATTTTTTTTAACGTTGGAGGGTATACAAGATTCGGCACAGCCGAATTTAACACTCTCACTTGTTTGTTTTAATTTCGTTCCACAAAATTTTTACTCTTTTTTTTAAATAATTTGTCGTCCTGAAAAGAACGGATTTGATTTATAAATCTTTTTAAGGCTTTTTCTCTTCTTTTTGAAAATTTAAAAAATTTTCATTCTTTTTTATTTTTTTTTTCCCCATAAATATTCATTTTTGGTTCTTCTTAGTATTTTCAATTATTTTTTTGGAATTTTTCTCAATATTCCTCATTTTTTCAAAATTTAAATCGAAAATTTTTCAAAATGTTTGCCAAATTTCGATTTCTTTGTTTTGAACGCTTTACTGGTTAATGTTCAGGGGTCTTGTGGACAGTCCACAAGGCCCCTGTGGACAGTCCACAAGACCCCTGTTTTGGGAGAGCAGACTGAGCAGACTGAGCAGACTGAGCAACATCATTATCAGGAACTTGAAGTTCTGGACATCCTATTTACTTCTATGATCCTTGAAGCTGAGCAACGTGATTATCAGGAACTTGAAGTTCTGGACATCCTATTTACTTCTATGATCCTTGCCCTAAGTATTTAATTTAAGATTTATTGGACATATTTAACCCTTCGCTACGTAAGGTAAAAAAAATGTCCTTTTTCTGAGATCGTGCCCAAAGCCTCAATTTCATGGTTTTCAAAATTTTATTCACTTAAATTTTAAACTCTTCGAATTTTAATGATAAATTTCATTGAATACATCTTGGAGAATAAATGTTTAATTTTGGGTATTTTTCGCTCTTTCCGTTTAGCATTTGTAGCGATTTAATTTTGGCGATTTTCAAGAAAATGCGCTTTTTTAACCATTATTGTTTATTTTTTTTTGTTTTGACTAGTGTTTGGGGTCCGGGAATTTCCGGGTCGGATTTCCCGGGAATTCCCGGGAAAAGACTGACGGGAATTCCCGGGAAATTTTTTAATTTTTCCCGGGAAATCCGGGAATTTTTAAAAATAAACCATTTTACATAAAAAACGTTTATTTTATTTTAATTTAATTTTTAATATTTTTTTACATACAGGAAAAATTACATTTGCTAGTTTTTGTAGTTTTTCTATTTGGAAGAACAGTGCAAATATATATTCAGAAAACTGATCAAGTGTAAAAAGTATGACAATATCAAAAAAATATAAAAATTTTGAACCTAGAATTTAAATTTCCAGAACAAATATTAAAAGTGCTGCCAACTATATTAGGTTTTGCTCAAATAACGCAGTTTTAAAGTTTTTTGCGATTTTTATCTATTTTTTGGGATTTTTTGTTGGGGAAAAAGTTGCAATATTTTTTCTTGTTTTATTGTATTTCAGGATATTTAAATTTATTTTTTGATTTTTTATGTTTTAATTACTTGTTTATCTGTAATAAAACTGTTTTTAATAAAAAGTTGGTAAAATTTTAATGTTTTTTATGATTTATATTAATAAAGAAAATTTCACGGGATTCCCGGGAATCCCGGGAAATAAATTATTTTCTTCCCGTTTCCCGGGAAATTGAAAAGTCCGGAAATTCCCAAACACTAGTTTTGACCTACATTTTGGGGGAAAAAAAACTAAAGCTCAATTGAATATTGTTCCATTCGATTACTACTACACACTTTTTCAAATCTTACCAGTCCATGAGACTTTTAACTCATGTCGAACGTCGGCCAAAAGTGACCACAATGCAAAATTTGATTTAATTTCTAAAAATTATTGAAAGTAATAACTACAATGTACTATTTAATCATAAAGGATGTTTAATGAACTATTTTTACTTAGAAAATTATTAACCCGTGTTGACCAAAGGCCATTAACCCATTTTGACCGACGGCCAAATGTGACCAAAAAGCGAAATTTGACGAATTTTGAAAAAAATTTCGGAATTTTATCAAAACTAACAATAAGTTTCTACTTGTGTGTATTTTTATTGACTTTATTTATTTGAAAAGTTAAATTTTTGTGAAACATAAATAATCACCAATCCTGTTGCATACAGTCTGAAATTTACTTGCTTGTAACAAAATATGTACTAGAATGTCAAATTTTTTGCTAACAGAATAGCACGGTGATTTCCTTTTTTTATACCCTCCACTCTAGTGATAGAGGGTATATATAAGTTTGTCATTCCGTTTGTAACACCTCGAAATATTGGTCTAGGACCCCATAAAGTATATATATTTATAATCCTCGATCGATTTTAAGTCGATCTAGCGATGTCCGTCCGTCCGTCCGTCTGTCTGTCCGTCCGTAGAAAACACGCTAACTTTTGAAAGACTTTACAGAGGCTACTGAAGTTTGGCATATATGTTTGTCATTTACCTGGTCAGGTTGGTATTGCAATCCAGCCAAATCGGTCCAGTGGTTCAAAAGTTATGAGCAAAAGAGTAAATTTCGGCAAGGGTGTTTCGCGAATTTACGAGGTAAAAAACACGATAACTTTCGAAAAACAATAATGATACTACTGAAGCTTGGCATGTATCTTTGCCGTTCCCCGGGTCTGTTTAGTATTAAATTTCAGCTCAATCGGTCCAGTGGTTCAAAAGTTTTTAGCAAAACCCTGAATTTCAGATTATGTTCATCTAAAATGCCACGTGTTTTAACAAGTTTTACAAGCATTGGTGGTAACTAAACAATGCTTTTCAAACTTGTTTAATTTTAAAGCAATGCTTTTTAAACTTGTTTAGTTTTAAAAGCATTGGTAACTTAAAAATTACACTCGAAAAAAATTTTACACTCAAAAAAAATTTTACACTCAAAACAAATTTTACACTCAAAAAAAAATTTACACAACAAAAAATTAGTTTTTTTTTACAAAAATGACAATATTTTGTGTACATACGTACGTGCATTCACTCAGAAATATTTTTACAGTAAAAAAAACATTACACTCGAAAAAAATTTTACACTCAAAAAAAAAAAAAGTAATTTTTTTTTTTTTTAAATGACAAAAAAAGAGTTTTTTTTATCAAAATAAAATATTTCTAATCAAAATTGTTAATTTTTTCACGTTAACAAATGTACTACCCTTTAAAAAAAATGCATTGTGGAGGGTATTCATAGATTCGGCAAAGTCGAATTTAACTTTTCTACTTGTTACTTTTTGAATCAAAATAAAAACAACAATTCACCACTGCATAAACATCATTTGAACATTTGAGTGCTTTTCACCTCGAGTTCGTTATTTTCATTGCAGTGTGGCAAGGCGACCAAATGAATCTCTTTAGCATTTTCTGATTTTCTGATTTGATGATTTTCTGAGTAAAAATAATTGTTTAATTATCCTTTACAATAAAATAAAACATTGTGCTAATAACTTTCAATTTTTTTTTTTGAATAAGTCAAATTTCGCTTTTTGGTAACATTTGGATGTCGGTCAAAATGGGTTAATGGCCTTTGGTCAACACGAATTAATAATTTTCTAAGTAAAAATAGTCCATTGTAGTTATTACTTTCAATAATTTTTAGAAACATGGGCTAAAAGTCTCATGGACTGGTAAGATTTGAAAAATGTGTAATGAATGGAACAATATTCAATTGAGCTTTAGTTTTTTTCCCCCAAAATGTAGGTCAAAACAAAAAAAATAAACAATAATGGTTAAAAAAGCGCATTTTATTGAAAATCGCTAAAACTAAATCGCTACAAATGCTAAACGGAAAGAGCGAAAAATACCCAAAATTAAACATTTATTCTAATAGATGTATTCAATGAAATTTATCGATAAAATTTGAAGATTTTTAAATTTAGGTGAAGAAAATTTTGAAAACCACGAAATGGTGGCTTTGGGCATGATCTCAGAAAAAGGACATTTTTTTTTACCTTACGTAGCGAAGGGTTAAATATGTCCAATAAATCTATAAATTTTAAATTAAATACTTAGGGTCAATTATTAAATAAAACAGGTTTCATAATGATTAATTTAATTTTTTTTTATATATTTTTTTTTAAATACTTCTTTTTTGTCCCAGGTCCCGAACTTCAAGCGCCCGGTGCGACCTTAAGAACCTTTTCGAAAAAATTTTGGGATTACTTTTTCATGAATCTTAATAAACTGAGGGGACGTCCCGTACAAAAATCCAACATTTTTTTTTAAGAACCACCCTAGTCAACATTCATTTTCTTTTGGTTTAATACCATTCCGATTTTAGTTGTTGAACTGTGTAATTAAATTTTCCAGTTGTAACCTCGTAGAATATTTATTATTTACTCAATCTGTAAAAAAAACAGCCTTAGAGTTTTTTTTCTAAAAAAAGTTTACCAAGAAAATTTTGTGTTTTCGGAAAGTTCCACAAAAAATTTTACTTAATTCTGCTTAATTTTTATTAAAAAAAAATAAAATTGTTTTTATTCGACCTTAAAAATATTATATTTTGAGTAGGTTTTTTTCTAGCTCGAGGTCATTATTTCCTTTACTAATTAAAACTAAGATATTCTCATAGAATAATTTTCAAGAAAATTATTTTCATGTTTTAAATTTATTTATGTTGGTAATTTTTTGCAAGACTTAATCGACACGTGTTTCGGAATCTGTCAGATCCCATTGTCAAGATTAATTAGCAAAAGTCTTGCAAAAATGACCCACACAAATAAATTTAAAACAGAAAAATAAGTTTCTTGAAAATTATTCTATGAGAATATCATAGATTTAATTGGTAAAGAAAATAATGACCTCGAGCTAGAATAAACCTATTCAAAATATAATTTTATTTAATTTTAAGTTATTTTTTTTAAGTTAAAAACTAGTTTCATTAAGATCTCAGAGAACTTGTTAGGATGCCTCCCTTGTATGTTAAGTATTTATTTTTCATTGTATTGCAGTTGTTGATGCAACATTATTAAATATTTTCCATTTTTTTCAAACAAAACGATGATCAGAGTTGCCAATTGTTTTAAAAGTTTATTAAAAAACACTTAAGAAAACAATAAAAACCCAACATGCTTTTTAAATCTGCAGCAAAATAAATTGTAGGTGCTTTTCTCTAACTGTTTTGGTGTCAGAATCAAGTGCAAGTCCAGGGGCAGGATAAAAGGTCATATGTTCTCATCTAAGCTCAGAATCGGAAATTCTTAAAAAAAAAATGCTAAGAATATCAAACTCTTCTTTAGAAAAAATCCAACGAATAGGCTTTTTTCTTTAAAAATTATTTCTAAAAATATATCAGAACCTTAATAATATGTTTTCTCCAGAAAGTTGCAAAGTAAACGATTTTTCTTTTACAGAAAATGTTTAAAATTTTTCCTTTAGAAAGATATTTGTAATCTTCATGAAAAGTGAAAAAGACGGAGTAATCGTCAAAGTGCATTTTTTTACAATGAAATGAGCAACACCAATTTTTTGAAGTTTAAAGGTCTCAGATTACGAAAATGAAAATTGCTTCGGCCGAAAATGTATTACCGTGAAAAAGTTAAGAATAATGTTGAGATGAGTGTCATAGATTCTAAAAAAAGCAAATTTGTTTAAAGAAAATTTGTTTACATGGCAACACTGCTAATGATTACGCAGATTGTAATGTTAAAAAAACAAGGAGTAAATTCATACAATATAAACTGCTTTCTTTTTAAAATGATCATGTTTGTCATGTTGTTAGATGACAGATGAAAAAAAAAAAAAATAAGAAGTGTTTTTAATGGCTTGTTTTAAATAAAAGATTAAAAATTACAACTTTTTATATCTTTTTTTATTATTGTTGATTTTTTTTCTAGATATTTATGTATTTCCTATACACCATTACAAAATAAAATGTGCTGATATTTGTAACTACCCGAAATATTGGTCCAAAACCCACTGTTAAGCATACCGATCGAGTCAGAATCTGTCGATGTCTGTCCGTCCGTCTCGCTGTTCATGTAAACGGTGTAAACGCGATACAGGTCGAAATTTTCAATCAATATAATTTTCATACTTGTTTTACATGATGTTTTGTGTTTTTTTGTTAATAAATGCAACATTTTTATTCTGCAGGACGTTCAAAGTCATGAATTTGAACTTAAGGGATAAGAATATATCGTGTTTTTCATTCCGCCCCCTTTTGTGGGCGTGAATTAAAAAATAGTTTGTATGTCCTTACGGCAAAAAGCATAAAAATGAATTTGTAAACATATATTTCGAGGGAAAATTTCGGCAATGGGTTTTCGCAAATTTACGAGTTTAAAACACTCTAACTGCTAAAGCTTGGCATTTACATTTGTCGTTTCTCTGGTCCAGTTGGCATTTAATTTCGGCAAAATCGGTCTAGTGGTTCAAAGTTATTAGCAAAACCGTGAATTTCAAATTGGTTTCACCTTAAATTTACTTGATGAAAAAGCTGTTAACGAAGCTTTAAAAACATTGGTAAGCCACAAAAATATTTTACAAAGTTACACTCGAAAAATATTTACACTCAAAAAAAAAATTTTACACTCAAAAAAAAATTTTTGTCGTTTTTTTTACAAAAATTACTAGAAAATTTACTAGGGCTTTGTGGAGGGTATTCATGGATCAGGCCAAGTCGAATTTAACTTTTTTACTTGTTTTCATTTGTAAATTATTTTTCCAATAAAATATTAAAATGGTGTAGTGGCGTTTTTGCTTACTTTTAAATTTCTCAATTTATTTACTTAATTGATTAGTAAGGATGTCTACATAAATTTAAAAGATAACTGGAAGTAGTAGCAACAATTTTAAAAAGCGTTTTTTTTATGTTTCTGTTTTTGTGTAATTCATTCAATTCGTAATTAAACATATGGTGTATAATATATTTTTTTTGTTTTTTATAACATTATCTATCTTCTATCCCCTCAACACCAAAGAAACTAAGACAACAATATCACAACAAATTATTGTCAATTTTTTTGTCATCATCACAGTGTAACATCATCAGTTGTGCAACACAATTGCATTCCAAGTATTTTAAATGAACATTATTGCACCATAGCAGAAGTAGCAGTAGTATCAGCAGTGTAGATGCATAGCTGCAAGACTCTACTCTACTAACTCCAATACTGTGGGCAATATATCTATCTCATCATTTGAATCTTTTGAATATTTACGTTAAAGATGAAACTGCCATTGTTGGTTGCTGCAGTTTGGCAGAAGTGTACAAGTGATCTTCATTTATTTACTATTGCATTGTTTGGTTTTATTTTTTTATACCCTCCACTCTAGTGATAGAGGGTATATATAAGTTTGTCATTCCGTTTGTAACACCTCGAAATATTGATCTAGGACCCCATAAAGTATATATATTCATGATCCTCGATCGATTTTAAGACGATCTAGCGATGTCCGTCCGTCCGTCCGTCCGTCTGTCCGTCTGTCTGTCTGTCTGTCTGTCTGTTGAAAACACGCTAACTTTTGAAAGACTTTACGGAGGCTCCTGAAGTTTGGCATATATGTTGGACATTTACCTGGTCAGGTTGGTATTGCAATCCAGCGAAATTGGTCCAGTGGTTCAAAAGTTATAAGCAAATGAGTGAATTTCGGCAAGGGTTTTTCTGGAATTTACGAGATAAAACACACGGTATCTTTCGAACGGCAATTCTGATGGTGCTGAAGTGTGGCATATATATTTACCGTTCCTCTGGTACAGTTTGTTTTAAATTTCAGCCAAATCGGTCCAGTGGTTCAAAAGTTATTAGCAAAACCGTAAATTTCAGATTAGTTTCACCTTAAATTCACGTGTTGAAAACCCGTTAAACATGTTTTAAAAACATTTGTAAGTCAGAAAAATATTTTAAAAGGTATTTTTGTCACACAAAAATATTTTTACACTAAAACAAAAAAAAAATACACTCAAAAAAAGTTTACACTCAAAAAAAAATTTACACTCAAAAAAAAAAATTGGTAAATTATTTTTTTTTTTTCAAAAATTAATAAAAAAAAGTTTTTTTACACTAAAACAAAAAAAAAAATACACTCAAAAAAAATTTTACACTCAAAAAAAAAATTAGTAAATTTTTTTTTTTTCAAAAATTAATAAAAAAAAGTTTTTTTACAGAAAATAAAATATTTCTAACCAAAAATGTTATATTTTCACGTTAGAAAAATTACTATCACTTAAAAAGGGCATTGTGGAGGGTATTCATAGATTCGACCAAGTCGAATTTAACTTTTCTACTTGTTTTTTTATATATTTTTTTATACCCTCCACTCTAGTGATAGAGGGTATATATAAGTTTGTCATTCCGTTTGTAACACCTCGAAATATTGGTCTAGGACCCCATAAAGTATATATATTTATGATCCTCGATCCATTTTAAGACGATCTAGCGATGTCCGTCCGTCCGTCTGTCCGTCTGTCTGTCTGTTGAAAACACGCTAACTTTTGAAAGACTTTACGGAGGCTCCTGAAGTTTGGCACATATGTTGGGCATTTACCTGGTCAGGTTGGTATTGGAATCCAGAGAAATCGGTCTAGTGGTTCAAAAGTTATGAGCAAAAGACTGAATTTCGGCAAGGGTTTTTCGTGAATTTACGAGATAAAAAACACTATAACTTTCGAAAGACAATAATGAGACTACTGAAGCTTAGCATATATCTTTGCCGTTCCCCGGGTCTGTTTAGTATTAAATTTCAGCTCAATCGGTCCAGCGGTTCAAAAGTTATAAGCAAAACCCTGAATTTAAAATTAGTTTCACCTAAAATGCCACGTGTTTTAACAAGTTTTAAAAGCATTGGTGGTAACTAAACAATGCTTTTCAAACTTGTTTAATTTTAAAGCAATGCTTTTTACACTTGTTTAGTTTTAAAAGGATTGGTACCTTAAAAATTACACTCGAAAAAAAATTTACACTCAAAAAAAATTTTGCACTCAAAAAATTTTACACTCAAAAAAAAAATTACACAAAAAAAAATTTATTTTTTTTTTTTACAAAAATGACATAATTTTGTGTACATACGTACGTGCATTCACTCAGAAATATTTTTACAGTAAAAAAAAACATTACACTCGAAAAAAAATTTTACACTCAAAAAAAAAATTAGTATTTTTTTTTTTTTTTTTTTTAAATGACAAAAAATTAGTTTTTTACTCAAAATAAAATATTTCTAATCAAAATTGTTAATTTTTTCACGTTAAAAAATGTACTATCCTTTAAAAAATGCATTGTGGAGGGTATTCATAGATTCGGCAAAGTCGAATTTAACTTTTCTACTTGTTTTTTATACATTTTTTGTGTAATAAAATTATCCGGTTTGTTATTTTTGTAGATCAGTATTATTAACCAATAATGTTAATAAAAGCTTCCCACTACTAACCAATATAAATTGATTTAAACATATTTTTATTTAACACGAAAAACAAATGTTTTTTAGCTTCCACTTTATGAAATTAGAATAAAAATAAATTTTTAAAGATTTTTTGTTTTAATTTTTAAAACAGTTATCAAAAAATTAAAAAATAAAACGAACAAGAATAATCTTTAGAGAAATTATTTATCAAGTCGAGACACAAAAATATTAAACTGCAATTCGTTGGCTGGCCTGCAAGAAGGCCGACGGGCAAGATTTTTGCATATTTTTTAAACCATGCCATTGTGGTTCTATATTGCATAGACTGGCCGCCAAAAGTCTCAAAAAAAAGTTTGGTATTGCATTTGAGCGATATCGGTTCAGCGGTTCAAAAGTTATGAACGAAAATGTAAGCACACCTCAAAAACTTCAGTACATTCAACATAACCTAAAAATACAAAATGCTTTAATTCGGCTTCTGGTTGGGATATGTGAACATAATTGAACACCAAATGGTATTTAAACAAGTACGAACATATTTTTTGACAAAAAAAGAAAAAAATCGCGGATTTTTTTTACCAAAATTTTTTTTCGCGGAAATTTTTTTAAAAAAAAATTTTTTTTCAAAAAAAATTTTTTTTTTCAAAAGTAATTTCCTTTTAAATAAAGTTTTTTGCAATAATCTTTTTGAAATTGTGGAGGGTATCACTACATTCGGCAAGGCCGAATTTAACTTTTTTACTTGTTTTTGTTAATGTCCAAATCTCCAAGGTAATTTTACAAAAAAAATTTAGTAAAATAACGAAAATTCCTTGAAAGTTATATCGCGTCAAAAAGTTGTAAATTTTAAAATTTTTTTGGTAAAGCCCTTGTAGAATTACAAAAAAGGTCGTAATTTTTACTAGAAATTCTCGTAAAATAGGAGGTAGTAAAAAATAAAAGTTACAAACTTTTCTGGTCATTTTACAAGGTTTTTTCATTTTTGAGTATAGTACTAGATTTAATTCGTTAACGACAAAGTTAACAATATTATACCTAATTCTTACACTGTGCAACACGATTTTGTATCTTGCATGGGACTAAAAAAATTAAAGTATACACTCAAAAAAAAAATATTGTAAAACTAGCAAAAAAATGGTTAAAATTAGCAAAAAAAAGCTGTAGTTTTGGACGTTCCAAAAATTTTAGGAATATTAGCAAAACTATTTTGCTAATCAAAAAATTAGGAAAAATTGGTTAAATTACAACAATACCATTTTAATTTAGTAAAAAATTAACCTTGTAAAATTATTACTTTTGATTTTCTACTGCGCTGCGATGGATTAATATATAGCGTGGTAATCTGCATGTAAGAGCAGGGGTTTTGGGTTCGATTCTCACCAGAGCCTTTGCATGTTAGCAACAACGGAACCGTTTTGCTCCAGCTTATTCTTGGTTAGTTAAATATATAATTTATAAAAAAAACACGATATACGTTTACTGTTTCTAAAAATAATAATATACTGATTTATTGTGGCAAACATATTTCAGTTTTGACATTTTAAGATTTTGACAAAAAATGAAAACCAAAATAAAATTGGGCAATTTTTCATATATAATTTTTGCGTAATTTTTCGTAATGAAAAATCACCCAATTTTTAATTTCGAAATTTTTTCCAAAAACTATGAAAATTTGCCCAAAAATGTTGGGTAACTTTTCATATGAAATATGACCCAAATTTGTGTGAACAATTTTTGGGCGAATTTTCGTTTTCTTTTTTGTGTCATTTTTCTTTGGGCGATTTTGCCTACAGCCGTAACATTTATGCAAATATTTAATACTCATTCGCTACGTTGAAACTTGAAAAAACAAGCAAATTACAAAATTGTTATGAAATTTAATACAAATGCTATTTTCTCGAAAAAATAGAAAAACACATGTCTGAATTTTTTTGTGTGGATAGACAAACATCTAAACTTTAAAAACAAAATTTTTTAAAAATAAACAAAAGTGGCCGGATTTTTGATAAATTGACTTTTTTAAAAAATGGAAAATTTTAGAACGGGTTCTGAAAATTTTCCAAAAAAAAATTTAATCGATAGCCCATACAAAACTATATAAGAATGTAAATTTTTAAGATTGTGGTGCATTCCGTTTTAATGTGATAAATATTTAATCAAGGCAACTCGCCACAAATTTGACCATTTTTCCAATATTTGACCACGCCGCCTAAGCCCAGTTTTTAAAAAATTGAAAAACCAAAAACCCAATTTTCTTAGTTACATATAGGGCTATTCAATGAATAGCCCTATATGTAACTAAGAATGAATAGTATTCATACAACCTATTCAGAAATTCACGGGACACATGGTTTTCTGTAGCGGGACATTTAGTGTGGAATGCCTCATGTAAAGAATTTCAAATAGTTCAACATTAACAATAAAATTTTAAAAATGTAGTTCTTCAATATGACTATGAAAAAAAAATATTTTTTTTTTGGTAATTTTTGGCATTTGCATTTTTTGTTACTCCAAATGTGTTTCTAATTGCAAATACAGTTTATAAAAATTTTGCTACAATTTTTTTGTCTATTTATCTACTGGCAAAAAAACGGTATTTCAATTTTATTTAGCTACTGGCAAAACCAAAACGGTATTTCAATTTTTAAACGTCAACCTTAACATTTATCTGGACATGTACTCGTATGTATGTTAGTTTTTATTAATGTATGAATACTTGAATTTATGTAGTTGGTACAAACGAATTCATCATTGAAATAGTCTTTTAAAGGTTTCAGTTACAGATTGTTTGGAAAATCTAGTTCAATTTTTTTTTGTTACATTATTAAATAATGATCTTTTTTTGTTGAACTGTTAATAAATTAAAATTACAATTAAACATTTTTTTTGCAGAATTCAAATATTTTAAATTTTCGTTTAAAAAAAAAAATATACAGTGAGATAATACTTGTATTGTGACAGGTGCTTAATTCGAAATTTTTAACATTAGGGCGATAGTACACTCAAAATAAATTCTCTGCCCAATCAGCAGAAAAAGCTGCTGAAAATATACCCATTTTGAGCTATATGAGAAATCTGCTGATTTTAGCAGACTCGGTTTTTATTTTTCACAAAAATTAAAAAAAAAAATACATCTTAAAAAAAACTGAGAAAATATTTTGAAAAAAAATATCAACAGGCTTTTTCTGTAAAATAACAAAATAATCTGCTAAATAATCTGCTAAAAAATCTGCACAAAAATATTTTGAAATTCAACAAACAGAATCAGTAAAATTGCAGAAAAATTTCTGTTATTTTCTAAAACTGAATGACAGAGAATTTACTTAAAATATCTATTTCAGCAGAAAAATCTGCTAAAAGTTTGCTAATTCAAATTAAAAGTCATTTTACAAATTTTTTGACAGAGCCTTTCTTTTGAGTATATTCACAAAATTTAATTACTGTTTATTATTTTGTTAAATTTACACCATTTAATAAACTAGAAAAATAAGCAATTTAAGTAAATGTCATCAACATTAATGTTACAATAAAAAAAATTAATAGTTTTATGTGTGTGTATGATATATATAAATTATAATGTCAGTGTTTATGAAAAGAATATCTAATACCACCACTACAAGCTCACTGAACATAAGAGCAGTCATGTTGCAAAAAAACCAACCAAACAAAAGACTTAAGAGAGCAACGTGATAGTAAAATAATAATACTAAAAAAAAGAAATATAACAAGACAAAAAACTAAAAACTTTTTCATGGTACTTTTAAATTTAAATGACATATCCGCAAATGTATACTTTGTACTACTATTTATTATTTTGTTAATCATAACAAAAAAAATGAAACTAGAGTAAACAATTAAAAGTTTTTATTCAAAACTATGATGCAAGAAAAAAGAATTAACAAAAAAAAAAAACACTGTAGTAATAGAACTTTATATTAGCAAATACCTATTAAAAGTGCTGGAAAATTTAAAGGAAGTTTAAACAAATAAATGATTAATTGCAGTACAACTACGGAAACTAATTGCATTAAAACATGAAGTTATACATTTAAGATTTTAATTGACAGAATTAAATAAACAAAAAATTTCTGCAAATTTTGTTCACATTAAATCATGATTTGCCAAAGCAAATTTGTTTAGAAAAAATAATGTTATATTTAGCAATATGCCAAAATCGACTTTTTGCGAAAAGAACTTTTTTATTGTTGAAAATGGTTCTTTAGGGTATCAGAAGAAACTTTTGTTCCGCGACTTTTTTATAATTCCGTTATTTACAAAATTACCGTTATTTTTAGGTTCTTGAAGAAAATCAAAATTTTGACCGTTAAATTTCCAGAATTCGACCAAATGTTGTTTGGCAACTTTGTACAAAATCATATGGCGAGTACTTTTGCAGAACATATGAACTCAAAATATTTGCAAATACAGGGTGTTTTGATGCATTTTTAAAAAAAGATGAATTTTACGTCATCTAGCGGCAATAATTATTTTGTACTAACAAAATTCAACAATTAGAAAGGTAATTTGAATACATTTCCAACAAAAAAAAAACTTGAAAATTGGATGAAAAATAACCGAATGAGAAAGAAAAGATCTATAAGATAATGAGATAGTACCAAATTTATATTAAAATATGTATGTAAATTTTATTAAATTGATCATTAAAGTTTACATTTTTAGTTTTGCGAAAAAAATTTTAGGTTTTTTACTAGAATTGTATTTAACAGAAATCTTTATTATTTATACTTTTAAAAACATTTAAAAATTTGATACATTTTTAAACGATTTTTAAAGAAAACAGAAATGGAAAAAATTAAAAAACCACTTTAATAGACTATTTACAATGAAATAATTTGAGGAAGACAAGGTAATGACAACTTTTGAATAAACGACTGTTGACGTTTATTTTTCGTCTGTTTTTTATTAAGAAAATCATTTGAGAACAGATAATAAGAGATTGATAGCACAGCCCCACAAAAAATAAAAAAAAAATATGACCCAGAAACTAATCCTTATCTATTTTGACCTTCTGCATTCGATTCCGTCATTAGAAATGAATTCAATTGTTGGGTTTTTCTGTAATTTACAAGGACAGTCCACAAAGTGAACCTACCCGGTTTCTTTGTAAATTTGACAATTAATATAATTTGTCGAAAATAGGCTGTACTGTTTGTAATACGGCACAAATTCGGCTGAATATTATGCCTTGGGAGACAACATAGTTGTTGATGACTAAAATATCTAAAATTCTGCCATGGTGCTTGAAGATAACACTCCTACTTCAAAAGTTATAAGTGAATGAAGGTCAAAAAACCCCATTTTTTTCATTTTTTTCGCCTTTTTTTACATTTTCCTAATTTTCTTGTAAACGAAAAATGCGATCGCCAAGCACCAAGGCAGAATTTTAGATTTTAATGTCATTAACAACTGTGTTGCATGGCAAGCCATAATATTCAGACCAATTTGTGCCGCGCTAAATGTTAGAAGTAGTATTTTCTTACTTCCAAGTTTTGTTGTTGCCACTTTGTTTTTTTTAGTGTATTATTCCATCAAAAAACAAAAATGGAAGATTACTACCAAAACTAACTATTCAACAAATAAAAACATTGATTTTGTAGCTATTAACATAAATAATTCGTTAAATTCATAAAAAGTCAAAAAATCCAAGTTTTAAGGGCCACCCTAAATATCCGTTTTAGGACAAGTGAGGGGCATTCTAATAAGCAAGTAGGGTACCTGACTCTACCCTCGAAACATATAAAATCATTCGGGATTAATAGCTTGAAAATGAAAAAGTTGATTTTTTTGGCATATTGCTAGTTATATTCATTGTCATTCCTTGCAAAAAGAATTGAAATATCGATTGAGAACTTATTATCGATCCATGATGGTTTCTTAGAAACAAGTGTTCGAGGAACATATATATGGGGGATTCCACGTCAAATCGGACATATTGAAATTTTTTTTTCCCCAATTTGTTTACAGTTTTAAGTACCCTTCGAAAACTCCTTCGTGATAAACTTTTCGATTTTTTTGATGACCCGTTCAAAAGATATAAAATTTTAAAAAAATGGTAGTTTTTTCCTTACTCAAACTTGTTTTACTCGTAACTTCTTCAAAAATAGTCCAAATTCCAATTTTTGTAAGTTTTAAAATTAAAATATAATTTTTCTAAATGTCTGTACACTTTCAGCCTTACCACAAGAAAATAAAATAAATTTAAAATGAGCTTTTAATTTTATTTCCATACAAACTGTTTTTGTTTTTAAAATCGACTTTCAAAAAATGTATTGAAAATTTGAAATTTAAAATAAAACTTTTGTTAAAATAGACTTTTTGTTTTCTTGTGGTAAGGGCCTTTGATTTTGTTGAAATTGTTTTGAGTAAAACTTCTATGGATTATACAAATTTTTTGCCCAGTAGAATCGTGGTATATCTATTATTAATATTTTTTTAAATTTTTTTAAAAATGTAATTGTAGTTTTCCAATCTTTAAATAATTTCTACTGATTCAATGGTGCGTCGTAGAGGGGTCAATGGCAGGGCCGACATCCATAAATTAAAAAACATTTTTTCTAATACTCAATCTTCGATTTCTAAGGGAGCTCCCACATTTTTTTGCCTTGACATTTTCTCCGAACACACCTACATTCTATCTTGAAATCTTTCAATTTTTTATAAATTTGATTTATTTAATCAGCTTCTACCGGTCTTACGGTGCTTCCTAGAGGGGCCATTAGTGACACCGACCCCCATTTATTTTTACCCTCCAACATTTTTTAAAAACATACCTATGCCCTATCTTCTGCGAACTTTCGGATATAATATAAAATTTACAAAAAAAATGTGTTTTTCGCCAAAAACTAAAACTGCCAATATCTCGAAAACGGAAAACGATATCTCAAAAAGAAGATAGCAAGCAAAAATTTGTAAAAAAAAAGCTGACTCCGGATGGAGATTATTTTGGATGTCGAATAGTGTAATTTGCATCCTTACCAAAAATGAAACAAATTTTTAGGTAAATTTAAATTTTGAGTGATCATTAATTGCTAGTTTACTTTATAAAGTTACAATATTCGGAAATATTTTCCCTTCGAAAAAGATTTTGAAATATGTTTCTTAAATCAAAAAAAATCTCAGTTTATGAATCATTTCCAATGTTAGACTCTCCCAGCAAAACTTTGGTAATGGGTGGTGATTATATAACACATTACCAGGTAATATATATACCTTATTTGTAACATTATTTTAGGATGTCTTACCAAACATTTGTTCCACAACGTATTATTTTAAAGTGAAAAATAATGCTTTAATAATAATTTGTTAGGTAATGCATGATGATTGGAAAAAATGCATTTCATATTTATTATTTCTAAACATTAAATCATGGATGACTTATATTTGGTTACATTATGTATTATTTCAAAGTTTGAAATAATGCATTATTTATAATTCGATGCATAATGCATTACAATAACATAAAAAATAAATATTTTATAAAAAAATGCATAAGTTTAAACTAGAGATGGGCTCACGACAGGAATTTTCTAATGACACACACTCACTCACGAGCATATTTGATCTACTTACACTCACTTACAATCACGTGAGTAAATTTAATACAAAATTACTTTTTCGCTACTCGTAACACCTTATATATTACGTTCTGGTATGTTATATTATCTACCTTACCCGTATGCATTACTTTGAGTCTCATCCCCTGTTAAAATCATCAATGCTGCAATGTATAAAATAAGCAATCCTATACCTTATTTTATACCTTATTTGGTAATCTAAGTTTTGCTGGGGTATTTTGCTTAAATCCCAAAACTTTTTAGAGAGGTAAAATAAATCCCCTAACAAATTTTATATTGTACTGTCTTAAAGGAAGTCATTACAATTCGTTTGAAATAACAATCTAATTTTTGAGGGTGGTGTTGATGTTTTTCTTGTTTGTTGTTAACTTTTGATATTGGCCTGTTGATTATTACCTTGTTAATATGTATTTACCACTGAAGAAAAAAAAAAATATAAACTTAACATTTAATACATGAAATTAATAATTTAAACTCAAAACCACAAGTCATAATGTCATTATTTCCTACTAATATGCCAGGCAGGCAGACATGCAGACAGACTGTATCAACAAGACCTCTTAAAAAAGCAGTAACCTTAAAAACATTTGAACAACTTTTAGCCAAAAAAAAACACGGCCCACTTTTAGTCAGCACAATTCACAAAAATTAAAACTATAATACTGACAATTCAACAAACGGATGAGGACCTTTCTCTTTCCGTTACTTTAGAGTCAATATTTATTTATATGGCATGAAAAATTAAATTAACTGAACTGAAAATATATTTGGTGATTTTTTTTTCCTTAAAATCAGTTGTTGGAAACGATTTTTTTAATATATTTTTTTTTTTTGTTGGAGAGTCAATATGCTAAAATCAAAACTGCAGATTAAACTGAAGCAAATGTTAAAGCTTTTGAAAAATAAATAAACTAAATACGTTTACGCGGGCAGAGTTCATTTTAAAATTTTCAATAACGTAAAATGAGACACTATCACAATTGTTTACGTTTCAGCGACTGCTGTGGAAGATTCTGTTGCAATTACTTTAAAGGAATTCATTGTTAAACTGTTTCGTGTGTTTTGCATCGAAACACAGATCTAGGATCCCATAAAGTATTATTGATTAGCAGCGACAGGACCTTCATGCACAAAAAAAATATGTTTTAGGCGCCTAAAATATGCACTAAAAATATTTAAAATATGCACCAAAAACTGCAAAATTATGCACTCAAAATTATAAAAATAGTGTTTTTTTGAAAAAAAAAAAAATAAATTTTTTTTAGCTTTTTATCGAAAAAAATCATTTCGGTTGGACAAGTATTTGACATCAAAAAAAATTTAAGGCATGCTCAACAAGCAAATTAATGATGTTTACAAAAAAAATTCATAAAAAAGTTTAAAAAGAATCCAAAAATTCACATTTTATACAAAATATGATCCAAAAATATGCATTTATAGCAGAATTCTAGCAAAATATGCAAAAATATGCATTTTCAGAAAAATATGCAAAAATATGCACTAACGAATCGATGCCATTTTAGGTCCAAAGATTTTCAAAATCGGCCCAGGGGGAAAAAATTCCCCCTTAAAGAACTAAAACATTCTGAAAAATTAATTTTTAGAGGTTTTTTAACCCTTTTGTGAGTGGAAAAAAACAACTATAACAGAGTGACAGGGGTACATCGTAATGATTAGTAATGAAATATGACCTTGAGCTAGAATAATCTTTATCAAAATATAATTTTAATGGTCGAAAAATAATTTGTTTTATTAATTTATTATTAATTAAAACAGAAAATTTTGTTCGATCAAGACTAACCATACCCGAGTAAAAAAGTTTTTGATATAATTATATATAATTTGATAAAATTATATAAAATTATATATAATTTGATAAAATTATACATAATTATATCCAGGATTTGGTGGATATAATTATATAAAATTATATCAAATTATATCTAATTTGATAAAATTTTATCGAATTATATATAATTTGATATAATTATATCCACCATATCCTGGATATAATTATATATAATTTTATCAAATTATATATAATTTTATATAATTATATCCAACTTTTTGGAAAATTTTACCTCTTTATATAATTTTATATAATTATATATAATTTGATATAATTTTATCACATTCTATATAATTATATAAAAACTTTTTTACTCGGGTAGTATAATATACGAGTGTTTGTCGGAAAATTAATCTATGGCCTCTTTTCTGTATTTCACAACTTTTCAATTCACATGAAAATTTCCGAATCACATGAAATCAAGTTTAGTGTTTTGTTGATCACGTTTTCATTCGAAGTTTAAATCGAATAATTCAAATTTAAAAAATTATAAGGAAAAAAGTGCATTCGTTTTACTTTTACCAAATTTTATTTATGTGAAACAAAACGAAAAAGATATTCGGATGTGAAATCTAGAACAGCAAAAAAAAATCGGAAATTTTCATTTTCACATTTTTTATGTGAATTACTTTTTTTTGGAACAGCGGCCTATATTTTGTTGGATTTTTAATTACACCGAATCGGAATGGGTTGAAACCAAAAGCAAATGAAAGTCGACATTTCACATAGCAAAACCCTAAAGGCTGTTTTTAGTTCAGCGCTAGATTTTTTTTTACATGTATTTGAAGTTGGTAATTTTAAAGCATTTAAAGTTTTTGTACACTGAACATGGTGCCCTTGGTGGTGCCTTATTGGACATGTGGGGTCTAGCGTCTAAACTTAAGCTCGATATTACGAGAGCTATAACCAGTATGAATTGTGCTGCAATCGGTCCAGTACCTACTTACTGAATAGCCAAATTATTAAAAATAAATCACTGTGCACCGTTGCGAATGATTGTTATTTAAAGGCAATTACAAAATTAAGTATGAGTCTTTTCAATCAATTACACTAGTTTACAGAGATTTTGATCCACGACATGTTGCATTCATTTTCCATGTAAAATATAACGCTGAATCCGAAAATCCTCTCTAAAGTTTCAAAAGTAGAACAGTTTTCGAGATATCGACAAAAACGTTAATTCTCTTGTAATTTTACTCAGTTAAAATTTTTTAAAATTTTATTTCTGAATGTAAAGTTTAAGTCTCACTTTTTACGAAGAAAATAAGAGGTTTTTTAATAAAATCCGTCAAAAATTGTAGAAGTTACATACATTTGAACAAAAATGCACAATTTCAGTTTTATACAAAAACAGTTGTATTTGTTTATTTTGGGTGCGCCGAGTGTGAAAACGCACACAAAATACTGTATTTGTATATAAACTGAATTATGCATTTTTACTCAAATGCTCGTAACTTTTACATTTTTCAAGGAATTTTTTTAAAAGACCGCTTATTTTCTTCGTAATAGATCAGGTTTGATCTGTAAAGAGAGCAATTTATTTTAATTTTTTTTTTTTAATTTCTGAAATTTTTAATTGAATTTACCCAGCAAAATTTTCTGTTCCAAATAATCGGTTCCAGAACGCATCATATTGCCCTGCAACCGATTCTACTTAACGTTCCAGAATTAATGATTTTTGGTTGAAATTGTCCCGAAAGCAATCGTTTTTTAGAGCAAGTAGTTTTTTTGAAAAAAATGTTTACAAAGAAAATTTTGTTGTGATTACCGTAGAATATATTTAAGAATCTATTGTAATGGGAATCTGTTCCAAAAAATTTTCCTGGGCAGTTATTTTCCCTAATTTTGGTAAAATTGAAAATTTTTTGGAACAAATTGCTATAACAATAGATTCTTGAATATATTCTCCAGTAATCAAAACAAAATTTTCAATGTAAAATTATTTTTCAAAAAAAACTACTTGCTCTAAAAAACGATTGCTTTAGGGACAATTTTAAACAAAAATCTTTAATTTAAAACCAAAAACCATGAAATACATCAATTTGTTCCGGCTTACAAGGGAAGTCTCCCTGGTGTCACCCTCCAATCTTCATGAAATTTGGATATGTTCCCAGGAAATTTTTTTGGAACAAATTCCTGGTTCAATAGATTCTTGAATATATTCTACGGTAATTACTACAAAATTTTCTATGTAAAAGTATTTTTTGAAAAAACTACTTGCTCTAAAAGTCGATTGCTTTCGGGACAATTTCAAACAAAAATCATTGATTCTGGAATGTTAAGTAGAACCGGTTGCAGGGTAATATGATGAATTCCAGAACCGATTATTTGGAACAAAAAATGTTGCTGGGTTGTTAAGAACGAAAATTAATTCGACATAATTTTTTTTTTAGCGGCCCAAACTCATTTTTAGGGGGGGTCGATTTGTATGGGGGGAAATTGACCTTTTTCAGTTTTTTACGATTTACGCCTATTTAAACAAAATAAATATAGGCATGTGTGGTATCAGATTAAAGGTATTAAAAATACCTATCTCGTGGTGCTAACAACGGGCCAAAGAAGTTAATATTTTTCGACTTATTAACAAAAATGTACTAAAATTTTGGTATTTTACTCAATATGACGAAAAGTTGTGCATGTTTGGACACGTTCTTAGCACACGTAGATAGGTTTTCCAAAGACCTTTAATTTTGTAACATGACTGGGTTTCTTTGCATAATATAGGAGATAAACGAAAAAAAAAAACTGAAAAATGGCCTTGTCTTCTCCCCTCCTTTTTACCCCCTAAATATGAATTTGGGCCGCTAAAAAAAATACATGTCCCTTTATTTTTTCTGATCTACAAAATAAAACCAATTCCATAAAGATCCGCGGGTGACACTAGGGAGACTTCCCTTGTTAGTGAAAAAAATCTAAAAGTGCGACCCTTATAAGATAACTTCAATTTAATACTTTGACCTTGAATTTTAAGGTCAAATTTTTTTTTTTTTTTTCAAAAAAACTACAAATACTACAAAATACTTTGAAAGTCGTTTTAAAATTATAATTTTTATTTAATCAAAATGTTAATAAAAACTCACCAAAATATGTTCTTTTCAAAAACATCAAAACTTCCCAACCCTGTAACTCTGTCAATACTTCATCAAAAAATTTTATATTCGTAATTTAGACTACCTATCATCATCCTAATATTTTGCCAATATTATACTTAAATCGGACAGCATTTGTTTTTTGGTGTGGACCGTTGACGCGTTTTGCCCCATATACAGCAGTGGTGCCTCCAGTTCTGCTGTATGGAATCTTTCTCTTGTGGCCCGATTTAGAGACAAAAGGCAAATTTGTCTTTATAACGAAGGTACAGAGAAGGGCGTCTATGTGTATTACTGATGCTCTTCGTAACTACATCATACCATTAGACATATAGGGTAGGCAGTATGCGGCTACGTCGGCAACTAGATGGAATAGCACACTGCATTAGAAGAGCAGCGATTGTGGCCATAGCGTGAAATCGAAGAAGATTCAATGCCACAAGGTGTGGACTTTGGAATTTCAAAGCCAAATCTACGACTTTGTTTCGGTTTGGAAATTAATCAGAGATGGGCAAATGGATGGAGGTGTGAGAAACATGATAGATTTGGCCTTCTCTTAATCAGAAGCGGACAAGTGAGTTTATATCGCTTCCAAGAGGAGAGATTTTGACGGTGGTTGCTGTAATTGCCAAACACTGTCTTATAGACAAGCACACATAGTGGTTAAATGTGCCGTCAAATTACTTTTGCTAGAGCTGCATAGATTAGGCGGAGTTAGAAACTATCGAATACTCAACCTGCCATTGCCCAGCACTTTCTGATGTTTGGGATCTTAACGATATTTCCAATTTGTCATATGTCTATATTCAATATCTTAGGAGTTTCATAAGGAGCTTAAATTGGTTTAACGGTAATTATCAATTGTATTTCAGAAATTATCAATTGTATTTCAGAATTTATCAAATGTATTTCAGAAATTATCTATTGAATTTCAGAAGTTATCAAATGTATTTCAGAATTTATCAATTGTATTTTAGATACTATCAATTGTATTTCAGAAATAATTGCATTTCAGAAATTACACAGCGTGACAAAACTGACCACTATTTTAGAAAACAAGAGGTGTGACCAACGTTTCTATATATTTGAGACATGCTGATTCGAATGGCGTACTCTGTTTTTCAATGTATGGTACAGTTTTCTTGCAAAATGTCGTTAAAGATTTGCTGATTTCAAGCCGGTTTTTCAACAAAAAAATTTGCAAAGTTAATGATTTTTAAATTGTATGACATGGAAAACAAAGATATGACTTGTAGCAATATTTCTAATGCAAATTTGGTTTAAAGCTTTTCATTTTAAGCCCTTAAATTCGCGAATTTCTTCATTTTTTAGGTTTTCGCGATATTAACCGCCAAGTTGGTCTTTGATTAAAAACTTGCTTTTAGTGAATCAAAAAGGTATCCCTAACAATACAAATAGTGGACAAAAACAGCTATGTTATATGGACCATCATGATGAAAATCGCGAAAACCCGTTTTTTGGAATATGGCAGCATCACTTTACGAGATGATTTAAGGTTCCATCTTTTAGTATATAATGGGGCAACCTTAAAAAATTAACTGACCAAAAATTTGGCCAAAAAAGTTTTCATTTGCAAAAGTTATCTTAACAAAAACTATAATTATTGTGAGGTTAACACTAAAATAATAGTTTTTGTTAAGATAATTTTTGCAAATGAAAACTTTTTTGGCCAAATTTTTGGTCAGTTAATTGTTTAAGGTTTCCACATTATATACTAAAAGATGGAGTCTTAAATCATCTCGTGAAATGATGCTGGCATATACAAAAAAACGGTTTTTCGCGATTTTCATCATGATGGTCAATATAACATAGCTGTTTTTTGTCCACTATTCTTATTGTTAGGGATGACTTTTTGATTCACTAAAAGCAAGTTTTTTATCAAAGACCAACTTGGCGGTTAATTTTGCGAAAACCTCAAAAAATGAAGAAATTCGCGAATTTAAGGGCTTAAGATGAAAAGCCTTAAACCAAATTTGTATAAGAAATATTGCTACAAGTCACATCTTTGTTTTCCATGCCATACAATTTAAAAATAATTAACTTTGCAAATTTTTTTGTTAAAAAACTGGCTCGAAATCAGCAAATCTTTAACGACATTTTGCAAGAAAACTGTACCATACATCTAGAGTTTTTCACGGGAATTCCCGTAAATTTTCGATCCCGAAATCCCGGGAAACATAGGATACTTCTGCATGCGTTAATTGTTGTTTTATTTTAATAACTCGAGTTTTTTAAGGCTCAAAGAGTTTTTAATAACAGTTATAAAAAATAAAAGTTTTTTATTTCTGTTATTTTGAACAGATATTTATATAAATCATTTCAAACTGTTATTTTAAATTTTTATTTGAATAAATATTTTTGAACAGTTAAATTTGATTTCTTTCAATAAATCTCATAACTGTTATGGTCTCTGGTATAATCTCATTCATAAGGTTTTTATATATTTTTTTGACAAACAATTTTGGGTTTTAGTTTTTACGGGAATTCCTGGGATCCCGGGAAATTTAAAAATGAATCCCGCTTTCCCGGAAAATGAAAAAGTCCGGGAAAAGAAAAACTCTACATACATCGAAAAATGGAGTACGCCATTCGAATCAGCATGTCCGAAATATATAGAAATGATGGTCGTAATTCTTCTTTATTTTTTAGTGTTTCGCAGTGTTATCAATTGTATTTCAGAAATTATAAATTGTATTTCAGAAATTATCAATTGTATTTCAGAAAATATCAATTGTATTTCAGAAATTATCAATTGTATTTCAGAATTTATCAATTGTATTTCAGAAATTATCAATTGTATTTCAGAAACTAACTATCGAAAAACAATTGAAAATTTCTGAAATACAATTGATATTTTCTGAAATACAATTGATAATTTCTTAAATACAATTGATAATTTCTGAAATACAATTGATAATTTCTAAAATACAATTGATAACATCTGAAATACAATTGATAAATTCTGAAATACAATTAATAACTTCTGAAATACAAGTGATAATTTCTAAAATACAATTTATAAATTCTGAACTACATTTGATAACTTCTGAAATACAATAGATAATTTCTGAAATACATTTGATAAATTCTGAAATACAATTGATAACTTCTGAAATGCAATTGATAATTTCGAAAATACAATTGATAAATTCTGAAATACAATTGATAACTTCTGAAATACAAGTGATAATTTCTGAAATACAATTGATAACTTCTGAAATACAATTGATCATTTCTGAAATACAATTGATCATTTCTGAAATACAATTAGAACGCCAATACCATTCCGTGGTATCACACCGGACCTCAGAGTCTATGTGTGCTAAAGTGAAGTGTCTGCAGCAAAAACCTAACCTTACTATTTTTGAACGAAATTTAAAATAGGTCCTAATTTTATCATTCTTGAGCTCCGTTTAAGATATGGGTGCGATTGGACAATAGGAAGAATTTTTGATTTTTGTTAGATTTCCATTATATATGGAATTATTCTGGTCGAGTGGTGAGGCCTACTTCTTTCAGGACAAAAAATTCTTGTTAAAGAAACATTTTAACAAAAACAAATAAAATTCATTTAAAGTTCTGCATTTGGTGTGTTGGTGCCTTACTACAATCACAGACTAATACAGACTCGACATAAGTGACAGGTGTCAAAAAAGTAGTCTTGAACCATATGGTTAATATTTTCAAATTATTCTACGAATTAGGTTAGAAAGAGAAAGCTAATATAACGCGGCATAAGAAAAATAGATGCCAGATCGGTTTTTATAGTTTCACTCACTCCTAAGTCGTAGAAAGTGTTGCCATGTTAGCTTGAAACTGGATAAAAACCGCTCTGTTTTCTCCTAAAATCGCTTAGCTTTTCCCCATTTTTTGTTATAAAACTCTACTGTCGAGTCTGTATATAGTCTGTGCTACAATGTTCCAAAACTATTGTTTATGTTACAAAGTTAACTGTTGTTGCAGCCGCAAAAGCATCAACATCACAACACAGTTCCTCTCAACATTTTAGTTTCCAGACAATATGTATAAGACAAAAAGGTCTCACATTATCTTATACACATAATTTTTCTGTATTTTCGTGTATTTTAAATTTTAGAGGTGCAAAACTTTTATAAATGCCAGTGTCGTTAAACAATTGAAATGAGTCGTTATTCAAACGTAAAACAAACAACTTGTGTGGTGTGGTGAATTTGAGTGGATTTTTGTATTTCGTAGAAAATTTCTAAACAAAAAATTAAAAACCAACAAATTTCCGTTAAATTTAAAAAATTGTTTAAAAAAAAAAATATATATAAAACATACTTTGCCAGGATTAAAAGTATGATTTTATAGAATTTAAAAAAAAAAACAAACGCTTTTGTTGAGTTTCTCCAAAAAATAAAATCTTAAAAATGAATATAAAACATTATAAAAAAATTTAATACAATTTATAATAATTTAAATATTCAAATAAAAAAAGTGTCATTAACTAGTCTTCAGCAATTAAACAATTAAAAAAATATATTGTTTGCAAAACTTTGTTTTTTTAAAATGAAGACATTAATATTGATTTGTTTTGCGTTAGGTAAGTGAAATTCAGAAAAAAAAAATAAGTGAAGTGGAAAAAGTAAAAAAAAACAATAACATTTTATTTGTGACATTTTCATTAAGAAATCAAAAACAATTACTCAATTAAACTAACGATACGTAAAAAAAAACATTTAATCATATGAAGTTAAATGCAATTTAAAGTATAAATTAAAAAAACATTAGAGGAGCACTAAAAAATAATTGGTTTTTCTTCTTTTACAAGAGGAGGAAACATATAGAACCCCGGTGAAAAATTTACATACAGTGGGCGACAATACATTTGAAACTTTTATAAAGTAAATGCAATTTGTTAAAAACAAAGTTAATAAACTAAACGTTTTTATTATCCAGCGAGTATTATTTTAAAAACTGTTATGTAGGTAATTTATAAAGCTTTAATTTAAGCGTAATGGCGTCCAGATTAAATAAATAATAAAAGTGCTACGAGGGTCGATCTGGAAAATGAAAGTATTTATAGACATTTTTTTTAAATATTTCAAAGTCGAATTTTTCTAAGTTAAAACTAATTGTAAGTTACAAACAAAAAAAGGTCCAATATCAGCGTTCAACACTCATTTTCCGGTTTGAATTCTGATGATCAATTTTAGTAGACTTTGATCTCCTCCCAGTCAGAAAAATACAATCGCAAAAGCGCTGTGAAAGCGCTGTGGACGGTTCTACAAGCGTTCCATATACCATCTTCAAAGCGCTTTCAGATGATCCGAATGATAACATCGATCTACGCTAGGTTTAAAGCGTTTTAAAAGCGTTTTAAAAAAGTGCTTTCAGAACGTTTTGTTTAAAGTCATGAAAGCGCTTTAAAAACCAAAAGTAAAGCACTTATAAAGAGCTTAAATACAAAAATTAAAGATATTTTCCAGCGATTGAAATAAGAAAAAACAGTACTTTAAAGGACTTCATATAAAGCTGATATTTTTTTTTATTCGTTAATTGTAGATATTTTTTTTATAAAAGTATTTTAGAAAATAAAAAAACAAAAATGTATTGATGAAATACTAATAATATTTAGATCTGAAGGCTATACATCACTTCCGAAGTGTTGCAAAACCTTACTTGGAACATCAGGCGTTAGAAGTGACAGTAAAATAATGAGGAGTATGGATGACACATTAGGAGTTTTTAAATTTTTCGGAATAAAGGAAACTCTAAATAAAATAATTCATCCCAATAATTTCACTGAACCAAAAATCGAAATTATTATTCATGTGGATGGCATGTATATATTTAACAAATCAAAAAAAGGTTTTTGGTCAGTAATGGGCAAAGTATTTTCACCATTTTACATGTCGAAACCATTTCTAATTGCGCTATTTTTTGGAAACTCGAAACCTTTTCAGCAAATTAGGACATTTTTTTCTAGTAAAAATGATGAAGAAAATAATGTTAAATAAAAAAAAATCAAAAGGGATAAAAGTTTCGCAAAATGCACTTCAAAACTGCATTTGCATTTAAAATGCACTTTTGAACCACCAACTTTTTCCATCTTTTTAAATGTAAAAATAGACTAATGTACTATCATTTTGAGCTTTATTTCATAAAGATACAATGAGTACTTAAAAATATATAGCTGTTCAAAGTTACACAGATTTTGCATTTTTTTTGAAAATCGCGAATAAAATCGCGAAATTTTTAAATTCTTTGGATCTGATAAATGATATCTTTAAATGGTTCCATAGCGCTTGTGTGTGCAAAATATTGGAAAACTTCAAAGACCCCAGGTCAGATTTTGTTCGGTCTCTCATGGAATTAATGATATTTAAAAGGCAACATCTTTAATGAAATAAACGATTATTTTGTCTATCTAATTCCATCAAAAGAAATAGGACTTTATAACGTTAAAAATAAATGATAATAATAAAACTTAAAATAGATTTACAAATTAAAAAATGTTTTATGTTTTCAAAATTTTGCGTTTTCAATGTGGTGGTAGGGAAAAATTATTTAATTTGATTTAACAAAATGTTTTTATAACAATTTGTTTAAAATTGAGTATAATCTAAAAAATACTACACTTGTATGTACTACGAAAAAAATTTAAAAACGTTTGCAAAAACTGCTTTAAAACCATTTAATTTTGAAACGAACATGTATTTTGTTAATAAAGTGCTTTCAAAACGCTTTTCGAAAACGCTCTCAAGGCGTTCGAATAAAGCGTTTTGAGAATGCTTTTTTTTTGTTACAGTGCTTTCAGAACGCTTTTCGAAAACGCTCGTAAAGCGTTCGAAAATAACGTTTTGAGAACGTTCTTTTTTTTGTTACAGTGCTTTCAGAACGCTTTTTTTTTATAACCGTCGTCAATTTCTGCTTGGGCTGATTCCAAATCAGTTCTCCAAATTTTCCCATCACGTCCAGATTTTTAGTTATTCACGGTTGAAAATGCGAAAAATTACGATTTTTGCAATATTTGAAAGCCTGAACAGCAGTCATTCAGTGGAATACAAATCTGGTATAAAGCGAAAAAGTATAATTTGTCTATGGTCTCAAACATAGAACACAATTTTTTTCAAATTATTACGCTTGGTTGGGTTTTACTTGCGTTTTAAAATGATACTGTTAAAATTACCATTTTTGTACAATTTACCCTAAGTTTTTTGATATTTTTCAAACAAAAACTCCAAAAAATAAATATTTTACAAAATAAGGTTTTCTGTGTTATTATTTGTATAAACCGGAAGATATCTATAGTGGGTTTAAAAGTCAATAAGAAAGAATGAACTTTTGCCTAAATTTCGAGCTCATCGCAGTAAAGATTGATTATCTGGTTTTTGTTTTAGAGCCTTTTAAAAATGGTGCTTTTTCTAATTTTTTTGACAGTGTTTTTGTAAAATGCATGTTTGGTCAAAAATAGTTCAACAACTTCAAATTTTTTTTATCATATTTTTGAGATCATAGTTCAATTCTACTCTTACGCTTTATACCAGATTGTTATTTAACGCAGCGGCTGCTGTGCAGGCTTTCAAAAAAGGCAACAATCGCGTTTTTTCGTATTTTCAGCCGCAAATAATTAAAATTCTAGACGTGATGGAAAAATTTGGACCACGGATTTGGAATCAGCGAGTCAAAATCTTTAAAAATTTTATGTGAAACTTAAAACCGGAGCCAAGAACCTTCGATTTGTTGAGCGGTGTAGTTTTTATTCAGTGATCAAGTAATTTTTCTAACAACCTAAACAAACAGTAAAAATTATTAAGTACAGTACAAAAAATTCAAATTTTTTGACCTTCAATTCTTTTGTGCACCAATTTTTTGTAAACAAAGAAAATATGTTACTTTTTATTAATTTTAGTACACCTAAATGTATAGTAATGGAATATTAAAATAATTAAAACTTTTCTTTGTTTACAAAAAATTGGTGGTCAAAAGAATTGGAGGTCAAAAATGTGGATTTTTTTTTCTACTGTACTTAAAAAGTTTCACTGTTTGTTTGGGTTGTTAGAAAAAGTATTTGATGACTGAATAAAAACTATTGGACCTTTTTTTAAATTTTTAATGTTTGAGCTTGCAAAAATCGACTTAGAGATATTTTTAAAAAATGTTCTGAAAAATATCTATAAATAATTTCGTTTTCCAGATGGGCCCTCATAGCACATTTATTATTTACTCAATCTGAACGCTACCAAGCTTAAATTGAAGCTTTAAAAATTACCTACGTAACATTTTTTTATAATAATACACGTTTGATAATGAGAACGTTTAGTATTATTAACTTTGTCTTTAACAAATTGCATCTACTATAAAAAAGTTTCCAATGTATTGTCACCCACTGAATACATATCAGGCATTGCAAACCAAATGTCCAGCGAAAAAACATGTGTCCCATGAATTTTCGCATAGGTTGTATTGATAGCCCTATATAAAACTAAGAAAATTACGTTTTTGGTTTTTAAATTTTTCAAAACCTGGGCTTAGGAGGCGTGGCTAAATATTGAAAAAATTGTCAAATTTGTTTGTGTTGCCTTGATGAAATATTTATCAAATTTATTATCATCATTCAAAATGTGTTAAAGGTGTTATGATTGAAGCACTTTTTGCAGCGCCGATAATTGCGCAGTAATGATGCAGTCAAATCATGTATCTTTGTCCAAAACTAGTGGTTTTTCTTTCAAAAAGTGTTAAATATATTTTAAAAAGGAAAGCAAGTGTAAAATTTTATCGAAAAAAAAAATTTATATTAGAAGTTTTATATAAAAAATCTTAAGAAAAAAATTTAAATTTTACCCTTACTTTTACTGCATCCTCAAGAGCGCTCTTTGGATGCGCTTCGGTATGCTATAAAAAGATGCTGTGTCGCTAAAATCTCGATTTATTTTTGCTGGGTATTATTATTTTTAATATTTTCTTCTCAAAAAGAAGTTAATTTACGACAAAAATATCAAATAAAATAAAGTTGTATCTATTTTTTTTTTTTTTTTTGGAAATAAAACTAGGTTGACATAAAATATACCCTGCTTATAGCGAACTTCGCTTATAACGAACTATTTTTACTGGCGCCTGGGAGTTCGTTATAACCGGGTTTGACTGTAGAAAGATTCTCGAGAATTTTCCTATAGAAAATTCTAAGTACCGAGATATTTTTTTAGAAATATTCTATGATTCTTAGCCATTTTTCTTGGAACTAAATTCTCAGATTATTTCCTTTAATTTTCCTAAAGAAAAAAGATTTGTCAATAGAATTATTCCAAGATTTACCAATAGAATAATTCTCAGATTTTTCGTATAGAAAAATTCCTATAAAAAATGTTTATTCCTTAACTTTCTTTTAACGAAGAAAAAATTCGCAAATTTTTTTCTTTAGAACAATGTTAAGATTTTAGTGTAAAAAAATTCTAAGATTCCGAGTCATTTTTCCTATAGACTATTACGTTTCTTTTTCTATATCTGTTTCCTGCCTCTCATTTTCGTACCTTTATTTTATATCTCCCCGTGGATCCGCGCCTGCCCTCTATCATTACACTAAAAAATCATTACACTATGTCCAATCAGCAGAAAAATCTGCTGAAAATACACCTGTTTTGAGCCATATGAGAAAGTCTGTCAGGACAGCAGAAAATCTGCTGATTTGTGCTGATGTGCTGATTTAAGCAGAAAAATCTGCTGATTTCAGATAAACAATCGAAACATCCAAAATGTATTTTATTTATGTAAAAAAAAACTTAAACAAGATTTTGAGAAATCAAATTTTTTTTCTAAAGTTTTTAAAAAAGACAATTGTAATTTTTTTTAAGAAAATTTATTTTAATTTTTTTCTCAGAGTGTTAATTTTTTTATATATTCTGTTTTTCAATCAAATTTTGAAAGTTTTTTTAAAAATTCTGATTAATTTTTATTTAAAAAAAAAAAATTTTATTCGACTTGACAATGGAATCTGACAAATTCCGAAACACGCGAATACTATGAGAATATCATGAAATCTGACAAATTCCGAAACACGTTTCGATTAAGTTTTGCAAAAATGACCAACATAAATAAATTTAAAACAAAAAATAATTTTCTTGAAAATTATATTATGAGAATATTATGGTTTTAATTAGTAAAGAAAATAATGACCTCGAGCCAGAATAAACATCATCAAAATATGTTTTTTTTTTTTTAAATAAATTTTTTTTTGAAAAAACATTTTTCAAAAATGTAATCTTTGAAAAAAAACACTTACAAGGGAAGTCTCCCTAGTGTCACCAGCGGATCTTCATGGAATTGGTTTTATTTTGTAGAGCAGAAAAAATGAAGGGACACGTATTTTTTTTAACGGCCCAAATTCATATTTAGGGGGTGAAAAGGAGGGGGGAAAAAAAGACCATTTTGCAGTTTTTTTCATTTATCTCCTACATTATGCAATGAAACCTACACTCAAAAAAATACGTTAGTAGATTTACTAATTTTTTTTTTTTTGCTAATGCTAGTTAGCTAACTTTTAGCAAATTTTTAGTTGCGATTAGCATGTTAGCAAAAAATTCTTGTAAACTTCATTTAGCACATTAGCAATTTTAAACAAACCTTGAACTAATTTCTTTTGCTAAGATTTGAAACATTTTTACAAGATTTTTTGCTAATATTAGCAAAAATAAATGGTAAATTTTTTTTTTAATTTTCAAAAAACTTAAAATGGCGCTATCTCGGAAACTAAGCCAGATAGAGCAAAATGGAGGCCATTTTTAGTTCTCGGGCTCTCCATAGTATAGCCGGTCCTCTTCACATGTGTAGACCCTAATGGGTCCGAACTTTGGATCCAAAAAAGTTAGCATTCCCGAAAATTTTAAAATGCTCATATCTCGGTAAATATTGCCGACACACCAAAAAGTCCAGAAGCATTTTTGTAGCTCTCAACACGTAGAACAAGACCGCAAAATAATCAAAAGCTCTCCGAGTAATATTTTTGAAGTTATCGAGTTTTGTAATTCTCAAAACCCCGGATTTTTAAGGAATGATGATTTTTAAGGAATCTAACTAGGTCTAGGCCCATCGGGGTCTGGACCTATCGGGTTCGAACCCAACGGGGTCCCCAAATGTGTCTAAACTAAGTTGAAAAAAAAATTTCAGTTAACTAATTTTGGCAAAACATTTTCGCTAACTTTACCCAAAAAATTGTGGGTTCAAAGTCAGCAAATTTTCTTGTAGGTTTACAAGCTTTTTTTGCTAACATTACAGTTTTTTTTTTTTGAGCGTAGTCGTGTTACATACCAAATGAAAGGTCTTTTGAAAACCTATCCTCGTGTGTTAAGAACGTAACCAAGCATGCGCAACTTTTCGTCATATTGAGTAAAATACCAAAATTTTACCACATTTTCGTTAATAAGTCGAAAAATATTTACTTCTTTGGCCCGTTAATAGCACCACAAGATAGGTATTTTTAATACCTTTAATCTGATACCACATATGCCTATATTACCTTTGCTTAAATAAGCGTAAAAAAATGTCAATCTCCCCCCGTACAAATCGACCCCCCCCCTAAATATGAGTTTGGGCCGCTAAAAAAATACGTGTCGAATTAATTTTCGTTCTTAACAACATATCCAAATTTCATGAAGATCGGAGGGTGACACCAGGGAGACTTCCCTTGTTAGATATTTTTTTTGAAAACAGGACAACTTAATATTTCTGTAAAATTAGCAAAATAATCTGCTGATTTCTGTTACATATTTTCTAAAACTAAAGAACAGAGAATTTACTAATAATATCCATTTCGGCAGAAAATTTTACTAATTCAAACTAAAAGTTGTTTTACAGATTTTTCGACCGAGTTTTTCTTCTGAGTGGAGGGTATAATAACAAGTATTTCAATTTAATGCCCTTTTTCTATTTCAATTTGTTTCAGGCATATTTAATGTCTGCGCCAGTGAAACAAATAAAGCCAATAAAATAACGACAACAAAACAAATTGCTGATGACACAACAGTGAATACAGCACCAGCAGCTGCAGCAGTAACTGCAACAAATGTTGCAAAAGAATTAACAAATGACGCTACCAAAGATAAAAGACAAACAAAAGACACAAAAGATGCGGCAACAGCTACAACACACTATGCAAATCATCGATCAGATACCGCCAACAGCGGCAATAGAAACAGTAACACAAATTCCGATGATCCCGAAGAACCACAAGAAACAATTTATGGTACGAATGCGAGACAATTTTTAATACGGCCACAACATCAACAACAACAAAACGAAGAAGAGCAACAACAACTATTACTAAGCCAACAACAGCAACAACAACATCAACCAGCACAACAATTGAGAAATTATCCAGCCACCATAAGGCCCCACAGTCAACAGCTACTGGAACAAAGTCAGGAGGTAAGTGGGCACACAATACAACACTAAATAATAAAGTTAAGTACCAAAAAAAAAAACACACAACACAATGAAACTGAAACTGAAACTAATGTTAAACAACAACAACAAAAACCTATAAAATAAATAAGCGTTGAATCGATTATTTGTAGTTACTACTCGAGCTGTCAATAGATGTTTAGCTTTAAAATATCAAAAGGTTAATGAGATAATTAAGGTGAAGAAAATCAAAGCAAACTAAAGTAAAGTTTACAAAAAATGATTCAAACTGCAGTATGAAAACAAACAAAACAGAAAAAACACACAAAAACTCATCATCTTATGGTAGCTGAAAACCATAAAAATTAATCGTTATTAGATCGATCAGTAATGTACAAACTTATTGTTTTGAGAAAAAAAAAATATTTTTATTATAAAAAAAAAATCTCAGAATTTTAGAATTTTTCTTAAAGAAAATTTGTTAGAATCTAAGAATTTTTCTATACAAAATAAAGTCTCAGAAACTAAGAATTTTCTTTACAAAAAATTTCTCCGAGTATGAACAATTTTTTACACCCATAAAAATATGCTGGGAAATTAACAAATTTTTGGCTTTTTTGGAAGTTATCTTGTTATATTTTACTGAAGTGCTTTGTAAAAATTGCAGATTTTAGAAAAATTGGCAAGAGGCGAAATGCAAGTGGGCATTTCCCCTCTTGCGGTAAATTTTATCATTATTTTAATTATCTTTTTTAATACCCACGTCCACAAAAGGGGGCAGATAATTTTATCTGGGACCAAGTTTGTGTCTTAAGTCTTTTGATTACCTCTTATATATCGTTATACAATTTTTGGTTTTTTGCATTTCTTTTAGCAACTTATAATGAAAAGATTAAATATAATAACTCATTTTTAGTATTAAACGTGTTTGTTTCTTAAGTCTTTTGTTTTAAGATTTTTAATTGAATCATAACATATCAAAAGATTTAAGATACAAGCAAGTACGCAGATTTTAGAATATTTATCGTGTAAAAACACTTTTTTGATTTTCCCTAATATTTGTAGTTAGGTGTGGGACTAAAAAACTAGAGGTTCCAGGTTCAAATCCAGTTGGGACTAAAAAGGGCGAACAGTTTTTTCTTAATATACACTCAAAAAAATACGTTAGAAGATTTACTAATTTTTTTTTGCTAACGCTAGTTAGCTAACTTTTAGCAAATTTTTAGTTGAGATTAGCTGTTAGCAAAAAATTCTTGTAAACTTCATTTAGCACATTAGCAATTTTAAACAAACTTTGAACTAATTTCTTTTGCTAAATTTGAAATTGAGTTGACAAAATTTTTACAAGATTTTTTGCTAATATTAGCAAAATAAATGGTAAATTTTTTTTATTTTCAGAAAACTTAAAATGGCGCTATCTCGGAAACTAAGATAGAGCAAAATGGAGGCCATTTTTGGTTCTTGGAATCTCCATAGTATCGCCGGTCCTCTTCACATGTGTGGACCCTAATGGGCCCTAACTTTGGATCCAAAAAAGTTAGCATTCCTGAAAATTTAAAATGCTCATATCTCGGTAAATATTGCCGACACAACAAAAAGTCCAAAAGCATTTTTGTAGCCCTCAACACGTAGAACAAGACCGCAAAATAGTCAAAAGCTCTCCGAGTAATATTTTTGAAGTTATCGTGTTTTGTAATTCTCAAGACCCCAGTGGTCCCCTATAATCACGTATCTCAAAAACTAAGCAAGGTAGAGCGAAACGGACACAAATTTTGGATCAAAAACTATGACGATTTTAAAGGAACCCAACTAGGTCTAGGCCCATCGGGGTTTGGACCTATCGGGTCCGAACCCAATGGGGTTCTCAGATGTGTATGAACTAAGTTCAAAAAAAAATAAATTTTTAACTAATTATTGGCAAAACATTTTTGCTAACTTTAGCAAAAAAATTGTGGGTTCAAAATCAGCAAATTTTCTTGTAGGATTACAAGCTTTTTTTGCTAACATTACAGTTTTTTTTTTTTTTGAGTGTAATAAATATAGTTAATAAAGGAAAATGAATAAAAGTAAAAACTAAAGAAAATACAAAAAATGTTTTTATTTTCCTATGACCTATGTATATCAGACATTTCCCCAAAGAATTCTTAGGTGACATGTCCACAGAAAGTCAGGTGACATGTCCACAGAAAGTCAGCTACTGCTGACTTTGAGTGAGGGCATTTTGAAAATTTATATTAAATTTAAAGCCTTAAGATACAAGCAAAGATACAGATTTAAGGATATTTATCGTATAAAAATATATTTTTTTTAATTTCCCCTAATATTTTTTATAAAATTTTAAAATGTTTAAATTCTGATAAAGTTTTATTAAAAATAAAAATTGTTTTCCTCGACCTTTAAAATATAATATTATGAGTAGGTTTATTCTAGCTCGAGGTAATTTTTCTTTACTAATTGCAAAATGATATTATCGTAAATTGTAAATCTTCGCATGCTCCACAAAATGCCTAAAAATAATTTAGTGTCCGAGACTTATACAAAAAAAATTTTATCTAAGAAAAATTGTCATTTCTCCCTCGCGATTAATGTTGACTAAATGATTTATTAAGATTTTTGCACTTAACTAATCTATTTTTATCATTATTTAAATTATTTTATTAATATCCACGGAGACTAAAGGAGCGGTAATTTTGTCTAGGGCCAACTTTGTGTCTTAAGTCATTTGATTTATCTTATATATTTCTATACAATTTCCCGTTTTTTGCATTTCTTTTAGCAACTAATAACAAAAAAAATTCCATTTAATATCTAATTTTCAGTATTAACCATGTTTGTGTCTTAAGTCTTTTGTTTTAAGATTTTTAAATGACCCATAACATATCAAAAGACTTAAGATACAAGCAAAGACATAGATTTTAGGATATTTATCGTGTAAAAACATTTTTTGGTTTTCCTTAATATTTTTAATTAAATTTTTAAATGTTCAAATTCTGATAAATTTTTATTAAAACAAAAAATTGTTTCTTCGACCTTTAAAATATTACACCGTTCGACAGCCAATATTAAACGCGAACTGGATAATATACGTTTGAAACTAGAGACAAAATTAGTTAAACTGCATTTACAGTTTTTCTTTTCGTGATCATGTTTTCTTTTAAAATGACTTCAAAGTTTTAGAGGATTAAATTTTATAAAACTTTTTTATATTTGTACTTGTCCTACACTCAAAAAAAAAAAGTTTGTAAAATGACATAAAATCCCCGTGATTTTACGGGGCAGGTTTTGTAAAATATGTACTAGCAAGAATCCCCGTAAAGTTACGGGGATAATTTGTAAATTGATTTAACAAAAGAAAATGTAAATTTACATTTTTTTTTGTAAAATATCATCTTCGAGGTGAAAATTTTTTTTGTAAATTTGCAAAAAATTTGGTAAATTTACAAAACAAAATTGTAAATTTACAGAAAAAGGTTGTTATTTTACAAGGAAAAATAGAAAATGAAAAAAATAAATTGTAGATTAACAAATTATTTGGTTAAACTACTGTTTTTTATGCAAAAAACTTGTATATTTACAATAAAAAGTGGTAAATTTACAATTTTTATTGTATATGTACCATTTTTCCTTATTTTTTTGCCGTAAAAACGGTAGTTTAACCATAAAATTTGTAAATTTACAATATTAATTAACTGTGATATTAAAGATAAGATGTGTTTTATTGTTAAATTCGTGTTTTCTGTTATATGTTACATGTTAAATGTTAAATTATCCATAATTTTTTAATGTAAAAATATACAAATTACGAATCCCCAGAAGAAGTCGACAAATAATCGACGAAACGTCGGGATAAAACCTGTAAACAAAATTTAGTTTTATTTACATGAAAATTATAGGTCCAATTAGCTCAACAAATCAACAAATTTTCTATTTCATTTTTGTAAAATTACAACTTTTTCTTAAGTATACAATTTTGTTTTTTAAATTTTCATATTTGTTTTGTAAGTTTACAAAAAAATGGTTTATTTACATATTGGTTTTGTAAATTTAAAGGTTTTTTCCATTGGTGCATCTTACTTTTCCTTCTTCGGCAGCTGGAGTAGCACTTCAACAACCTGAAAAGATTTTTTTTCACTTGAGCACTTTTAACAAACTTTTTAATGTATAACACTGCACTTTTTTATTTTTTGTTTGACATTTCGTTTTTCTTAAGTAGAACATATGAGAATTGCGAAGGAGGCTACACAAGAAATTTCTTACATTTTCATAAAAAATTTGTCAAAAAATAAAATTTTTTTTTTGAATTTTTAATTATTTTCACAAGTATTTTTAAAAAATCGGAAAAAAAAATTTTGGATATTGTAGATTGGATGTTTAAGTACCAGTTAAAATAAGAAAAATTTGATTTTTCATAATTGGCAGCTTTCTATTGACATTTTAGGTACCAAATTTAAAAAAAAATTACCAAAAAAATATGGTACAATCACCAAAAAAAATTGTAAAAATACAAAAAAAAAAACTAGAACAATTATATAGTAGAAACACATAAAAATTGTGGTATTTTACTTAACGCAAATTACCAAAAAAACGGTGTAAAAATTATTTATAAAAAATTATTTTTAACTAAATTTTTTACTCCAAAACGCAAAAAAAAAAATCTGAACTTAGAAAATTTTTGCGTGTCCTATTGTTGAATAATTATTTTTTTTTGTAAAACAACATTAATTCTAGTAATAAAATAAGTTTTGTAAAATTATATTGGAATTTTGTACTTTTCAATACATACATTTCAAACTGAAAACCTTGTAAACGATCTTAAAAAAAAATTTTTGTAATAAAACATTTTTTTGGTAAAAAGACTAAATAACATCAAGTAAAATTATGTTGTACAATTACAGTTTTCTTGTGTAAAAAAAATAAACACCTTGTAATATTTTTTTAATTTGTAAAATAATTCACTTTTTTGTAAATTTACCTTAAAAATTTGTAAAATAAATTTACCAACATATACTTAATAGTAAAATTACAAAGCAAACTGTAGTTTTCGTTTTATTAAATATACAACAATTTTTGTAAAAAGACAAAAATATTAGTAAAATAGAATTACAAGACCTTTTGTTTGTAAATTTACAAACTTTTTTTTTTGAGTGTAGGATAACACTGGTGACGTCAAATGAATGAGTAGGATCTCCCTAATTTTTCCATTTTTTTTTATTTTGCCATATTAGAATAATAATGATAAAATTCCATAAAATATTTCATTTTTAGTATTAACCCTTGTTTTTGTCTTAAGTCTTTTGTTTTAAGATTTGTAACACAGTGCAACACCCAAAATCGGAATGGGATGAAACCAAAAGCAAATGAAAGTTGTCATATTCCATAACAAACCCCTCAAGGCTTTTTTCTAGTTCAGAGCTAGATTTTGTTTTACACGCATTTGAAGTTAGTGCACTTTTTTTATAATTACACAGTGATACAAAATCGAACTTTCGGAATCGGAATGGGATGAAACCAAAAGCAAATGAAAGCTGACGTTTTCCATAACAAAACCCTCAAGGCCTTTTTTTTAGGTCAGAGCTAGATTTTATTTTACACCCATTTAAAGTTGGTAATTTTAAAGCATTTAAAGTTTGTGTGTACTAAACATATCCTACTTTAAATGCCCCTGGTTGTGCCCTTATTGAACATGTAGGGTCCAGTTTCCAAACTTAAGCTGAAAATTACTTCAGCTATGACTGGTATGAATTTTGCTGCAATCTGTCCAGTACCTATTTACTGAATAGCCAAATTATTCAAATAAACCACAAAACACCGTTGCGTATGATTGTTATTTAAAGGCAATTATTAACATAAAACACTGGACACCGTTGCGTATGATTGTTATTTAAAGGCAATTACAATATTAATCATTCGCCACTAATATAATTTTCAAGCATTTATTATTATAATTATATTAAAAGTGCACTAACTTTAAATGCGTGTAAAAAATCTAGCTCTGAACTGGAAAAAAGCCTTGAGGGGTTTGTTACGGAATATGTCATCTTTCGTTTGCTTTTGGTTTCATCCCATTCCGATTTTGGGTGTTACACAGTGTTATAATAATAAATGCTTGAAAACTGTATTAGTGGCGAATGATTAATATTGTAATTGCCTTTAAATAACAATCATACGCAACGGTGTACAGTGGTTTATTTTAATAATTTGTCTATTCAGTAAATAGGTACTGGACCGATTGCAGCAAAATTCATACCAGTCATAGCTGAAGTAATTTTGAGAATAAGTTTGGAAACTGGACCCTACATGTCCAATAAGGGCACCACCAGGGGCCTTTAAAGTAGGACATGTTTAGTACACAAAAACTTTAAGTGCTTTAAAATCACCAACTTTAAATGCGTGTAAAATAAAATCTAGCTCTGACCTAAAAAAAAGGCCTTGAGGGTTTTGTTATGGAAAACGTCAGCTTTCATTTGCTTTTGGTTTCATCCCATTCCGATTCCGAAAGTTCGATTTTGTATCACTGTGTAATTGAATCATAACATATCAAAAGACTTAAGACACAAGCAAAGATACAGATTTTAGAATATTTTTCGTGTAAATTTTTTTTGTCCTAATATTTTTTATTAAATTTTAAAATGTTTAAACTCTGATAAATTTTTATTAAAACTAAAAGTTGTTTATTTTCGGCCTTTAAAATTTTATATTATGAGTAAGTTTATTCTAGCTCGAGGCGTCGGCGTATACAGAGGGGGGGCCCAACAACAACAACAAAAAAATATTTTTTTATATGTATTGGAAAACACAAATCTCACGAAAAAAAACAACAAAATTTTTTTTTGTTGTTGTTGGGCCCTGAAAAAACAGTCCTGCATACGCCGTTGGCTCGAGGTAATTTTTCTTTTCCTACTAATTACACCAAAATATTCTAGTAAACTGTAAATCTTCGTATGCTCCAAAAAATGCCTAAAAATAATTTAGTGTCCGGTAGTTTAAAAGAAAAGTTTTGATCTAAGAAAAATTGTCATTTCCCCCTCGCGATAAATGTTGACAAAATGATTTTTATCAATATTAATTTTTTTATATTACCCGCCACAAAAGGGGCGGATAATTCAATGTGAGACCAAGTTTATGTCTTAAGTCTTTTGAATAACTCTTATATTTTTTGATGCAATTTTTAATTTTACTTTTCAAATCTTTTAACAACTAATAATGAAAAAATTCCATAAAATATCTCATTCTATTAAGATTTTTAATTGAATCATAACTTTAAGATTTTTAATTGAATCATAACATATCAAAAGACTTAAGACACAAGCAAAGGTACAGATTTTAGGATATTTATGGTATACAAATATTTATTTGATTTCCCCTAATGATTTTTATTAAATTTTTCAATGTTTGAATTCTGATAAATTGTTAGTAAAACTAAAAATTGTTTACTTCGACCTTTAAAATATTATATTTATGAGTAGGTTTATTCTAGCTCGAGGTAATTTTTCTTTTCCTACTAATTACACCATGATATTCTCGTTGATTTTAAATCTTCGTATGCTCCAAAAAATGCCTAAAAATAATTTAGTGTCCGGGACTTTAAAAAAAATGTCATGGTTGGTTACCGTTACCCTTATTATACCGTTACCGATTCAAAACCCTTTCAAATCGAATACCGTTACCGTTACCGATACCGCTAAAAATATTTTTAAAATACCGTTACCCTTACCGTTACCGTTATAATTATTAGAAGTTACCGGTATTGTACCGGTATTCAAAATTTTACCTGTTTTAAGGGATTTTAACGAACAAAAAAATAAAATTAAATTGCTAACATAATTTTAAATGTATAATTTGCAAATTATCATAAAAGAAATGACAAAAATAATAATCATATCAAATCTATACTGGTTTTTGGGTCTATAAAATATTTTTAGCTTTCAGTTCTATCTTTTTTCAAATTTTTAACTAAATTAATAATACCGGTACGTACCGGTTTGGTTGGTTCGGTACCGGTACATACCGTTACCGAAACGATTTGAAAACACTTACCGTTACCTTTACTGAAATAAATAAAAATTAGATACCGTTACCCTTACCGTTATTCGTTTCGGTAACCAACCTTGAAAAATGTTGATCTAAGATAATTGTTGACTAAATGACTTATCAAAATTTTGCATTTAACTAATATTATTTATCATTATTTAAATTATTTTTTTAATATCCATGGCTACAAAAAGGGGCGGATAATCCTTTCTGGGACCAAGTTTGTTTCTTAGGTCTTTTGATTACCTTTTATATTTTTTTGATACAATTTTCAGTTTTTTTTGCATTTCTTTTAGCAACTAATAATGAAAAAATTCAAATCTCGTTTTCAGCATTACTTGTAACCATGTTTGTGTCTTAAGTCTTTTGTTTTAAGAGTTTTTATTGAATCATAATATAACAAAAAACTTTAAATACAAGCAGAGATGCAGATTGTAGGATAATTATCGAAAAAAACGTATATATATATACGTATAATAAAACGTATATATATATACGTACCATATTTTTGTATGAAATTTTGCTAATTTCCATTTCGTTTTAATTACAAATATTGAAAAAATGTTAGCCAAACAGTTAACCACATTTTCTATATTAATAATATTTGTGTCTTAAATCTTTCGTAAATCAAAATTGTTTGTTTGTTGTCTTTCGAAAATGATCGTTTTTTTAAAAGACAGACAAACGCACATCGCTCGATCGTTTTAAAATCAATCAAGAATCATATCAGAAATATACAAAATTTATGGGGTCCTAGAGCAATATTTCGAGGTATTAAATTAACATTTTTTTGTACCTTCTATTAGAACTGTAGGGTATAAACATCTTCATCATAAAATTAAGTTTGTGTCTTAAGTCTTTTGATTTAATCTGATACAAAATTTTCTGCTTTTGCTAGTTTTTATTTCGGTTTATCAAATAACATTGAAAATTTGTTATCCAAACAGTTATTCCCATTTTCCGTATTAACCAGGTTTGTGTCTTAAGTCTTTTGTTTTGACATTGTTTAATTTAAGCGCAGCAAATTAAAAGACTTAAGACACAAGCGTTGCAAAAACAAATTAATTAAATCTCTGATATATTAACCATCGCATGTAATTATTTAAAAAATGTTTTTGATAAAAAAATAAAATTAATATTTCTCTGAGATATACAATGTTCCTTTAACTCCCATTAGAGCATAGGGTGCCTTCTGAGATGATTTATGAAAAATGTCCAAGAATCTACACATTTTCTGTATAAAAAAATGTCTCAGATTCTAGAATTTTTTTTTATATAAAAAATGTCTCAGAATCTTAAAATTTTTGTAAAGAAAAATCACATTCACAAACATTTTTCTAAATTTTTCTTCAAAATAAAAGTCTATGAATCTAAAAGTTTTATTGTCTCAAAATCTTAAATTTTTATAAGATTCAGGCGTGCAAAATTTTGTTCAACTCGGTTGCAAACCAGACTGCAGTTATGAATTTAAAACATTTATTTTATTTTTTGTTGTTGCCAAATAAGAAGAAGACATTATCTAAAGTGATGTTTGTGTTTTTTTTAATCAGTTGACAAGCATTTTTTATATGCAACTGCAGTCGTTTTGTTAAAGTTTTTTTTTTTTGTTACTAAATTGTTTTTATGTTTTAAAATTCAGTATTATATTTCAAAGGAGATTCATTCATTGATTACGGTTTTTGTTTTACTTAATAGACAAGGTATAGTTACAACACTATTTCCAAATGTTTTTCTTTTTTAAAAATTAAAAAAAATTTAATGTTTTACAAATTTCATATTAATTATCAGAATGTATTATTCAGATCCCATGTAAGTGAAAAAAAAAGAATCACAATTAAATTTAATTACACTACACAACAATTTTAAACATTCTGCATAATTACGGGGTTCTACACACAAAAAAAAAACCTTGTCAAATTACTAGAAAAAGTCTCGTAATCCCATTTTACCAATATTTGACAGTTTTCCTTTTTTTAACAAAAAATTTTCGATCGAAATTTACATTTTTTTTATAATTTTTTTGTAATTTTACAAATTTTTTAAAATTTTTTTACAAAAAAAATCTAGTAAATTTACGAGATTTCTTTGTAAATTTTATTGCGCTAAAAAAGTTGTAAATTTACAATTTTATTGGTAAAAAGCTTGTAAAATTACGAAAAAGCTTACTAGATTTTTTGCTACCTCCTATTTTACGAGAATTCCTAGTAAAAATTACTAGCTTTTTTGTAATTTTACAAGCTTGTTACCAATAAAATTGTAAATTTACAACTTTTTTGGCAAAATAAAACATACAAGGAATTTTCGTGAATTTACTAGATTTTTTTGTAAAAAAAGGTTAGAAATTTGTAAAAAAAAATGTAAAGTTGCAAAAAAAATTTAAATTTTGATCGAAAATTTTTTGTTAAAAAACAAGGAAAACTGTCAAATATTGGTTAAATGGGATTACAAAACTTTTTCTAGAAATTTGGCAAAGTTTTTTTTGTGCATATTTTTTTTTTTGTATATTCAAATTTTATGGCAACTTTTTGAACAGAATTGGATACCGAACGGTATCTAAATAAGTACAAACATATTTTTTACAAAAACTTTGAGAAAATATTTTTTTTTCAGAGGTTGGTTTAGTTTTTCGAGATAAAACTTTTCCTCCCTGGTCTGAATTTGCCTATTTACGAACTTAACTTAACATTCCATAGAATGTCTTAGGCTGGGTTTTTGAGATCTCAGTTAAACTAGGTTTTGAATTGAGTTGAGTTGAAGGTGGGTTGTACAAGCCTTGAAAGAAAGCTAGGCTTAAGACTTAAAATAGTCCATTATACCATACCCTAGAAGGAAAGATTAGTATAGAATGAGAGAAAGTTTAAAGAGAGTGAAAGGTGCTTGCTCAGAACTTCTCAGTTGATTTCACAAACCTGAGAAAGTCAGACAAGGGAAGTCCATGGAACATGTCAATTGACAAAATATCAGAGCCCATTATCCGCAGTCTTGCTCTTGAGAACGCTGGGAGGGTCTGATAAGACACCCAATCTCGTCATATGACGAGCACAGGCATTGTGTCCCTTAATTAGGCCAGTAAGTTTGCGACAGACTCTTCTACTCAGACTGAGTAAATAGTTTGCCACTTTCTTGTCTGGCCTTATTACAAAACATTTAGTATTCCTACATGTCAACTCATTGGACCATCTTTCCATGAAAATTGATTTCATGTGAGAGTCTATCCAACGCATCATCCACGTCAAGTCTATACCAATCTGAGGCTCCGGATTGTGAGGAATTGTATCGGAGCCAATGTTTGCCAAAGAATCGGCAATCTCATTTCCCCGTATTCCCCTATGACCCGGAACCCACAAGAGGCAGATCCTGTTCTCACATGAGACCTCATTGAGTCTGCGCCTGCACTCTTGGACAATTTTAGACGTTGTAATTGGAGAATCCAGTGCCTTGAGTGCAGCTTGACTGTCACTACAGATACCGATTTTCCTATCCCTCCATCTATTTTCAATTATCCAAGTCACCACGTCCAGAATAGCAAACACTTCAGTTTGAAAAACTGTTGCCATTTTGCCCATGGCATGAAAGTATTTGGTTTCGTCATCCAAATACCAACCAGATCCAGAACCAACTAAGGTACTAGAACCGTCCGTATAGAAGGTATCAGAGTAATTTCTGAGAAGTTTATCTGGATCACACCAGTCTTCCCTTCTCGGAAATTTAACACTGAACTACCTACCAAACTCTATGCAAGGCGTCATACTGTCTAAGGGCATAGCAAACATCGGACAAAGTTCCGAAAGCCCATTAAAAAGTTGACCATGTCCTGCATTGTAGTCTCCATGCCATGATCCATTTTTACGGAGTCTGCACAGAGATTTCATGGCTACCCCTTGGATATGTAGATCCAAGGGAAGCATGCCCAATATGGCGTTAAGAGCTGCACCTGGTGTAGTGCTCATAGCACCTGTAATCCCCAAGTAAACTGCTCTTTGTAGTCTGTCCAGTAGAGCCCGTGTAGATTTAACTACCGTTCTCGGCCACCAGACCACCGCCGCATACGTCGAAAAATGATGTACCTGTAATGACCACTAGGTACATCCAGTGCACCCCCGCAGGTCTTAGACACCACGTTTCCCCAAAAGCTCTCCGACACTGCCAGAAAATACGATGCGTCCGAGATGCCTTAAGTTCAACATGTTTTGTCCACATTAGTTACATCTGTGGACAGTTGAAGAGTAACACCCCTCAGCGTAGGGAGCTTAAGACCCTTGTGTTTGGTCCTTCGCGTAAACCTCACGAGTGTTGTCTTAGCTGGATTCACGGACAGTCCATGCCTTTTGCACCAGTTGTCCATCAAGTCTATAACAGTCTGCATTTTATTGCAAACCATTTCAAGAGACTTTCCAGAAACTAATGCACACACATCGTCCGCATATGCGAGTGTTGTCTTAGCTGGATTCACGGACAGTCCATGCCTGTTGCACCAGTTGTCCATCAAGTCTATAACAGTCTGCATTTTATTGCAGACCATTTCAAGAGACTTTCCAGCAACTAATGCACACACATCGTCCGCATATGCCTGTACGTGAAAACCCAGAGACTGTATTTCCACCAGAAGTGAGTCGACCACAAAACACCATAGTAGCGGGGAGAGAACACCTCCTTGGGGGCAGCCTCTGTTTACCTCAACCGTGACTTTTGTGCCCCACTGACTTTCAGTGGTCAACAATCTATTAGAGAGCATAAAGTAGATCCATTTGACAAGAACTGGATCCACACCATGCTCTTCAGCCGAAACCTTCATAGAGTCAAAGGTGGCACTATCAAAGGCTCCCTCAATATCCAAATACATCCAAAGTGAAGTTTTGTTTATCAAGGCCCTTCTCAATCTTTAAAACAAGATCAAGAAGTGCTGACTCACAAGATCTACCACTTTGGTACGCATGTTGCTGAGTATTTAAGGGACACTCGACTAATGCTACCGACCTTATGAATTTTTCCACCATTCGTTCAAGAACTTTCAGTAGGAAAGAAGACAAACTGATTGGTCTGAAACTTTTCTGCAAAGTCTAGTCCTCCTTTCCCGTTTTGGAAATAAAGACGACTTTGGCATCGCACCAGGGTAGTGGAACATAACCATGGGCCAGACTGGCCAAGAAGATTCTTTCAAGATTCTTCACAAGGATGTCTCCACCACTCTTTAGCATAATTGGATATATACCATCGGGACCAGGGGATTTTTAGTTATCGAAGGACGAAAAGGCGTACGTAATCGAATCTTCAGTAACTACCCTCGATGCTATATACCAGGACCAACCCGTGGTGACTGAAACAGGTTTTTCAATAATTTCTGTTTTTGTCTCTGTCACTTTGCACCCTGGAAAGTGAATGGACAACAGAATGTCATGACTTCCTGTTGGTTTTCAGTATAACTACCATCGGGTTTCCTAAGGGAGTCAAGCTTAGCTGCATTATCTTTCGGAAAGGTTTTGCAGAGTTTGGCTGTATGCCTCGTGCCCTTTACCCCCTCACAAAATGTTTTATAACTAGGTTTAGTAAGTCTGAAAATTAATTTGTCCTGCCATTACCAAGTTTGTAAAGAAAATTTCGGCGACACAGCTAAGTTTTGCTTAAACTGTTGGTCTTTATCAAAATAATACAAAATAAATCACATTTATCCACATCTCAAAAACCCGAGCTTAAAGTTTATTTTATTAAATTAATTTTCTGGAAATTATTGAAAATGGTGTTGTAAAGTGTACGGTTGCAGTTAAGTGCTTTTCTGAGATGTTTTCTTATGTTTATTTATTTTTTTTTTTTTTGTTGTTGTTACTATTATTATTATTATTGTTGTTGTTACTGATGTTGTTGCTGCAACAATACTGTGGTTAATTTGTTCATGGGGTCTCTGTCGTGACTGGTTTCTCATACACGATTCGTTCTGTAAGCAGCATTTAGTAATAATTTAGTTTTTTGCTTCTTTTTTTTCTACAATTACAACGTTTAAAAATGTCTAATGTTTTCGAAAACTATAAATTATGTTTTATTTCGTTTAATGTTATGTTTTAGAAAATTATAGGATTTGACTTGTTTGCACTTTGTACTTTCTAGATTTAAATTTACAAATTTAGGATTTGCAAACTTTTTAAAAGTATATGCAAAAAAAATTGCACGATTTATAAGCTTAAATGTTTTAAATAGGAAGAAAAACAAAGAAATACTTTTTAAATTTCTTTATCAAAGAATTGTATTTAAAATGTTTACTTTAAATTCTATATTTTTTTTTTAGTTATCATGCTTGTGTCTTAAGTCTTTTGTTTTAACTTACATCCTAAAAAGATATCAATTCAATCCCATGATTCAATCTATCGCAGACCCCATAAAATATTTACATATATTATGATCCATTATAGGTTCTAAGACATTCTAGCAAAGTCTGCCCATCTGTCTTTGGAAAGCCCTGCTGCCCAGGCGGCAACGTCCTCGAGCCATCCTCAGTGACGGAGCGGTGACATGTCAGAGTCACTGCTGACATCCACAAGACATCTCTATGTACTGGGTTGAGGACAGTTTCATACAAATTTTCAAAATGTCCTCACTCAAAGTCAGCAGTGGTCAGGGCTGACATTCTGAGGACATGTCCCCTAAGACTTCTTTGGGGAAATGTCTGACGTAGGTCATGCGAAAATACAAATAAATTCGTATTTCCTTTAGTTTTTACTTTTATCCATTTTCCTTTATAAATTACTAGCTATACCCGGTCCGCGTTGCTGGCCCTAAGAATAAAACTGTTTTATATTGCATCTTAATTTAAATAAAGTGTCGGACAAAATTAAAGCACGGGTCCGGGTCCAGCTAGTAACCTTTGGTTCCACTCTCGGTTAACACTATCTATAGAGAAATCTCAACAAAATCGGTTCAGCCGTTTTTGCGTCATTTCGAAACAGGCAGACATAACGTTAAGTATAGTACAAAGGGGCGTGTCATTTAACGCATTTTTATCGAATTGTGATAGTCTAAAGTTCCATGCTGCATTCTCGATTAGTACTATCTGTGCTGCAAATTTCATTGATATAAGTTTTGCCGTTTTTGTGTGAGTGATTGCGAAATAGGAGGAAATAACTTTTTATTTATGAAAAACGGGAGTGACATTTTATACCCTTTTGCAGAATCGCGCACTACATATGACCTATAGTTCCCGCTCGGTTAGTTCTATCAGTAGTGAAAGATTCGGCTTATCCGTTTTTGCGTGATTTCAAAACATGCAGATGTAACGTTCAGTATAAAACAAAGGGTGTGGCAATTTACGCCTCTTTGTTCAATCGTGGTCAGTATAGTACAAAAGGCGTTGCAATTTTGATCCCTTTTTCAAATAACGATCTTATATGGCCTACATATGCACTTGGTTAGCACTGTAAAATGTCAAGAGAATCGGTTCAGCTGTTTTTAGGTGATTGCGAAACAGGCAGACAACGTCCAGTATAGTACAAAAGTGGCGTGTCATTTTACGCCCTTTTTTTCAATCGTAGTATAACATGGCCTATAGTTCCGCACTCGGTTAACACTATCAGTGCTGAAAATTTAATTAAAATCGAATCAACAGTTTTTGCGTTATTGCGGAGCACGCAGAAATAACATTCAATTCAATAAAAAGGGGAATGGAATTTTACGCCCATCACGCTCTAATTTGGCACATAGTTAGTACTTGGTTATCGTCGGTTTAAATTTCATCAAAATCGGTCCATCCGTTTTTTATATACACTCTAATTAAAATGATTTCTGTTTCCTACTATAAATTGGGTAAATTTACACAAAATGTGTAGTTGTACTACAAAATTATTGGAAATTTACACATTTAAAGTAGTATATTATTTGAATTTGTTGAAATTTACCCAATTTATAGTAGGAAACCGAACTCATTTGTTTAGAGTGTATAGATGTCAATATTGGTGCAATGTAAAAACTCGAGTTTGCCCACCCCTCCGCCCACAGGCAAAAAAGCATGGCATTTTACGCCCATTTGTCCGATCACGCTCTAGTTTGGCATATAGTTAGTACTCGGTTAGTACTATCTTTGGTTTAAACTTCATCAAAATCGGTCTATCCGTTTTTGATATATAGATGTTATTAGTGGTGGAATGTAAAAATTCGATTTTGCCACGCCCCTCTGCCCACAGGCAGAAATTCAAAAATCTGAGCGGACAGTGTTACTCCCCAGGCTATTCTGAATATTCCCTGAAAATTTCATCAAGATCGGTCCAGCCGTTTTCGAGTCCATACGGAACATACATACATACATACCCACATACATACACACATCCATTTTTATATATATAGATCTTTTTCATATTTAGAAAAAACTTTTCGCCTTTTTAAGTCCCAACTGGATTTGAACCTGGAACCTCCAGTTTATTAGTCCCACACCTTACTACTTGTTCCAAACTTTATTGTGAAAATTGTTTGTCTATTTATTACTTTTATTCTTCTTGTTAGATTTTGATTTTATTTTAAATAAATCGACAATATTGCCATCTTTTTCTTGGAAATCGAAGAGTTGCCCAGATTTAAAATTCTAATTTAATATACTGCTATTCTGAAGACATTTCCTTTTAGACGTCTTAGTGGAATTGTGTACTCTCTAAAAGCAAACATTCAGTGCAGACAATGTTAGGACATGTCATCAAGGATTACCTATCATTTGTCAGAACCTGAAGACATTTCCTCAAGGAATCACTATGGAAATTTTCTCAGTGACACATTTTCCAACTGGGTGGAAAAGAAAATCACCCCTGACATACTGCCGACTCTCCCTTTATAAAATTGCTGACATCTTCATACAATTTTTCCAAATGTCCCCAATGACATGTCAGCAGTTGGTCAGCGGTTGTTTAAACGCATTGTTGGTAGCACTGCTGACCAACTGCTGACATGTCATTGGGGACATTTGGAAAAATTGCATGAAGATGGCAAAATAAAATCACCCTGACATACAGCTGGCAATTCCTTTATGAAATCGGAGACATCTTCATACAATTTTTAAAAATGTCCCCAATGGCATGTCAGCAGTTGGTCAGCAGTGTCCACCAGTATCTATGGCCACCAACAATTCGTTTTAACAACCGCTGACCAATTGCTGACATGTCATTGGGGGCATTTTGAAAAATTGTATGAAGATGTCAGCAATTTTATAAAGGGAGAGTCAGCAGTATGTCAGGGGTGAATTTTTTTTGCCAACTAGGATGTCAGCAGTTGTCAGCGGTGATTTTATTTTACCAACTGGGAGTGTATCTTATGGTCATAGGCTGGTTAAGTGCGTTAATGGACAAATTTGGTCCAGGGGGAAAAAGTTCTCTCTTGAAGAACTAACAAAGGTAGTCTCCCTACTAGGGTTATATAGTCGCAACAAAAAGTCGGCTTTTCGACTTTTTTCAATTTCTGAAAAGTCGATTTTTCGACTTTTTTCAAATTTTAATAAGTCGACTTTTCGACTTTTTTCGACTTTTTAACTTTTTTTGACCTTTTCCAACTTTTAAAAAGTTGATTTTTTTGTAAATAAAAGTTTAGTTTTGACTTGTTGTAAGCATTTATGTGCTATTTTTATACCCTCCAACCACAGTATGGGGGTATACTCACTTTGTCATTCCGTTTGTAACGCATAAAAATATCGGTCGGGGACCCCATAAAGTATATATATTATTGATCTATGATCGATTTTAAGTCATTCTATGAATGTCCGTCCGTCCGTCTGTATAAAACACGATTCAGTCCAAAATAAGAGAGCTAGACTCCTGAAAATTGGCACGAATGTGTCTCTTGGTCATAGGCCAATTAAGTTCGGAAATGGGTAAAATCGGATCAGTTCCCCCTTAAAGAACTTAAAAAAAGTCTCAAAAACGCAATTTTTTACAGCTTTTTTCCATTTTTGTTAAACAAGCGAAATCTTTTTACGCCAGAAGGTGTGCAAAGTCCTGCACTTAGACCCCGGGGGCTACAAAATTAAGATTTTTTTGGCCCGCTGTGGGTATCAAAGATTCGGCACAGCCGAATTTAACACTCTCACTTGTTTTGGTTGTATTTTAACTGCCAAAAAAAGTATTTTTTTCAGAAGAAAGAAATTATTTTCATCTGGCAAAAGTAAAAAAAAATCAAAAAAAGTCGAAAAAAGTCGAAAGCAAAAGTCGACTTTTCGACTTTGTAAGAACAAAAAAGTCGATTTCGACTTTTCGACTTTTTCATAAAAAAAGTCGATTAATCGACTTTTCGACTATAGAACCCTACTCCCTAGACTCACCCTCCGACATTTATGGAATTGGTTTTATTTTGTAGAGTAGGAAATATAAAATATGCACAAAAAATTGTTCTATTAATTTTTTTATAATATTTTTTTATCTACAAAATTTTTTATCATCTAAAACTTTTTTATCAAAAATTTTTTTATAAAAAAACTTTTTCTTATCAAAATCAAAACTTTCTTTCATGAAAAATATTTTTTCATAAATTTTTTTATTAAAAATATTTTTTTATTAAAAACTAGCTATACCCGGTCCGCGTTGCTGGCCCTAGGAAAAAAACTGTTTTATATTGCAATTTAAATATAGTGTCGGACTAAATTGAAGCACGGATCCGGGTCCAGCTAGTAACCTTTGGTTCCACCATCGGTTAGCACTATCTGTAGAGAAATCTCAGCCGTTTTTGCCTGATTTCGAAACAGACAGACATAACGTTAAGTATAGTACAAAGGGGCGTGTCATTTAACGCATTTTTGTCGAATCGTGATAGTCTAAATTTTCATGCTGCATCCTCGATTAGTACTATCTGCGCTGCAAACTTCATTGACATCAGTTTTGCCGTTTTTGTGTGATTGCGAAAGAGGAGGAAATAACTTTTTATTTATGAAAAACGGGAGTGACATTTTATACCCTTTTGCCGAATTGCGCTCTACATATGACCTTCAGTTCTCGCTCGGTTAGTTCTATCAGTAGTGACAGATTCGGCTTATCCGTTTTTGCGTGATTTCAAAACAGGCACATATAACGTTCAGTATTAAACAAAGGGGCGTGGCAATTTACGCATCTTTGTTCAATCGTGGACAGTTAGTACAAAGGGCGCTGCAATTTTGATCCTTTTTCCAAAAACGATCTTATATGGCCTATGTCAAATGTCAAGAGAATCGGTTCAGCTGTTTTTGCGTGATTGCGCAACAGGCAGACAACGTCCAGTATAATACATAGGGTACATTTACGCCCCTTTTTCCAATCATAGTATAACATGGCCTTTAGTTCCGCACCTGGTTAACACTATCAGTGCTGAAAATTTAATTACAATCGAATCAACAGTTTTTGCGTTATTGCGGAGCATGCAGAAATAACATTCAATTCAATACAAAGGGGCATGGCATTTTACGCCCATTTGTCCCATCACGCTCTAATTTGGCACATAGTTAGTACTTGATTATAACTATCGGTGGTTTAAATTTCATCAAAATCGGTCCATCCGTTTTTTATATATAGGTGTTATTAATGGTGCAATGTAAAAATTCGATTTTGCCCACCCTCCGCCCACAGGCAAAAAAGCATGGCATTTTACGCCCATTTGTCCGATAACGCTCAAATTTGTCATAGAGTTAGTACTTGATTGGTACTATCTTTGGTTTAAATTTCATCATAATCGGTGTATCCGTTTTTTATATATAGATGTCATTAGTAGTGCAATGTAAAAATTCGATTTTGCCACGCCCCTCCGCCAACACGTAAAAAATCAAAAATGTGACCGCTCAGTATTACTCCCTAGACTATTCTGAATATTCCCTGAAAATTTCATCGAGATCGGTCCAGTCGTTTTCGAGTCCATACGGAACATACATACATACCCACATACATACATCCATTTTTATACCCTCCAACTACAGTATGAGGGTATACTCACTTTGTCATTCCGTGTGTAACGCATTAAAATATCGGTCTAGGACCCCATAAAGTATATATATTTATGATCAGTGATCGATTCTAAGACATTCTAGCGATGTCCGTCCGTCCGTCCGTCCGTCTGTCCGTCCGTCTGTCCGTCTGTAGTTAACACGATGCAGTCCAAAATAAAAGAGCTAGACTCCCGACATTGGGCACGAATATGTCTAATGTTCCTAGGCAGGTTAAGTTCGTAAAGGAGCAAAATCCGTCCAGGGGGAAAAAAGTTCCCCCTTGAGGAAATAAACCAACCTCTGAAAGATACCATATTTTTACATGATTTTCTTTGTTTTTGTTTAACAAATGCAACATTTTTATGCTACAAGAAGTTCAAAGTCCTGCATTTGGACCCACAGAATTAAAAAATGTCGTTTTTTCGGTCCGCCCTCCCCCCCTTTTATGGGCGAGGAATATTTTTTTTTTTTTAAATAATGATAAACTTGTATTTTTTTAGAGCAAAAAGTATACGAATGAATTCTTAAATACATATTCGAGAAGAAATGCCCCCCCCCAATTTCCACTACCGACCCCCCCCCCCCCCCCAAAAAAAATAATACGCCCCTGCAATTTTTTTTTTTTATTTATTTGCATGTTGGAGGGTATAACAGATTCGGCACGGCCGAATTTAACACTCTCACTTGTTATATATAGAGATATTTTTTTATCAGAAATTTTTTTATCAAAATTTCGTAATTAATTTTTATACCCTACACCACACAGGGTATAATGAGTTTGTGCTGATGTTTGTAACTACCCGAAATATTGGTCCTAGACCCACCTTTAAGTATACCTATCAACTCATAATCACTTTTTGAGTCGATTTAGTGATGTCCGTCCGTCCGTCTGTCCGTCCGTCCGTCTGTCCATGTAAACGGTGTAAACACGATACAGGTCGCAATTTTTAATCAATTGACTTGAAATTTGAAACTTAAGCCTCTCTTGGCCCAAGGACGAAGCCTATTGAAATTGGAAAAAATCGGTCCATATTTAGACCTAGCCCCCACACAAAGGTCTACTTTAGTTTTGGCTTAAACTAATAGCCGCATTTTAATAGGTATCTTTCTGAAATTTGGCAGGTAAACGTGTTTTGTCTTCACAAATCACCATTCCGAATTTTGAAGAAATCGAACCAGTTCTTCTTGTAGCCCCCAATGGGGACCCCCCATACAAACCACCTTCCCGATTTTCACATAAATCTCTCAAATTTCATGAAAATAGAAAATATTTAATTAAAATTTTGTTTGTGTATGTTAAACGCGTACTTAAATAACCTTATCAAATCTGATAATCATCGGTCCCGCTTTGGACTTAGGCCCCTTGTGAAAATTACGCCCGATATTCAGTTAAAGCGGTTTACTGTCAACAAATACAAGCCTATTTCATTTAAATTTGATTTGTGAGTGTTTTTTACACTTATTTAAGATTTGACAAAATATAGATCTAATCGGTCCATAGGACCCATTTTCCGGGAAACTCTGGTGTAGGGTATTATATGATCGGTCTTGACTATAATTTTTTTCATAAATGACATAAAAATGTATAATTTTTTTATAAAAACGTACAAAAATAAATTTAGAGTGTTAAATCTGTGTCGAATCTTTTAAACCCATCAAAATGTAAAAAAAAAAACTTTTTTGTATTTTAGCAATATAACTTTATCCTATTTTATATTAACGGATTTTAGTTGGATTTTAAAGTCCTCTGATTCTAAGTGGGCGTTTTTCATAAGATGGTTTAGTTCTTTAAGGAAAAGCTTCTTTCTCAAGTCGAATTTCATCCATTTAAAAACGTTACCAGCCTATGAACACAAAAAATATTTGCGCTGAATTTCGGGGGTCTAGCTCTTTTAGCTTCCAAAATCGGATCCGATTTTGCTCATTTACCAAATTTACAGCTCTTTTCGACATTTTAAGCTTATCTCGAAAGCAATGAGAGATATGAAAAAATTACTTATTAAGACGAAAATTATTCCTCGGAAAAATTGCAATAAAACTGCAAATTCACATTTTGCAATTGTATTGTTTTTGTTTGCCAAAAATTGTACTTTTAAATTCCGAGCTAAAAACTTCGCGTTTTCCGTAAACAAATAAAGTATTGTTAATATCGCGATTAAAACTTCTTTATTTACTGACTTTATTTAAATTTAATCGGGTTTGTTGCAAAAAAAATATTTTTGCAATATATTTTTATACCCTACACCACTCTGTGGTAGAGAATATAATGAGTTAGTGCTGATGCTTGTAACTACCCGAAATATTGGTCCTAGACACACCTTTAAGTATACCGATCGACTCAGAATTACTTTTTGAGTCGATTTAGCGATGTCCGTCCGTCCGTCCGTCCGTCCGTCCGTCCGTCCGTCCGTCCGTCCGTAGAAGAAATTTTTTACTGCCAAAATTAAATGTAACAGAAAATTCGTTTTTAATACAGTAAATTATTTTTTTAAACTACAGAAACAGTAGAAAATAAGAAGTCCATAATAAAATTAATGATTTTTCTTTTAAAATAACTTTACTGATTACTTTTTAAAATAACCTACAAACAGTTAATGACATAATTTTCTTAATGTAGAGTTGTCAACCGATTAAGAATAATTCGATTAATCGATCAAACAAATCCAAACTCTGGTTCGATTAATTTAAAAATAACGATTTCCGAATAACGAATAAATCGATTAATTTATGTCAATTAATCGAACAATTCTTTTTCAGTATCGAAATATCGGTCTAGAACTCGATAAAGTATATGGGGAATTCCATGTCAAATCGGACACTTTGAATAATTTTTTTTTTTAGATTTTCCCAATTTGTTTACAGTTTTTAGTACCCTTCGAAAACTCTTTCGTGGTAAATTTTTAGATTTTTTAATGACCGGTTCAAAAGATATCGAATTTTTAAAAATTGGTAGTTTGTTCCTTTACTCAAACTTCTTTTACTCATAACTTCTTCAATAATGGTCCGAATTACAATTTAGGGAGTGGAGATAGGGCGTAGGAATGTTTGACAAAAATGGTGGAGGGTAAAAATAAATTGGGGTCGGTCTCACTAATGACCCGTCTTGGACGAACCATTGGACCGGTAGAAGCAGATTAAATAAAACAATTTTACAAAAAATTATGGGGACCGCCTTTATAGTTAAAGCTAGAGGGTAGATGTGTTCAGAGAAAATGTTTGGACTAAAAAAATATTGTGGGTCGGTCATACATTTGATTGCTCTGTGGGCACTTTTAGGGCAGTTAGAGCGGTTGGAGCAAATTTAAAAAATTGTAATTTTGTGTGGGAGCCCCCTTAGAAATTGGAGATAGGGTATTAGTTTGTTTGAAGAAATGTTTAGACGTAAAAATTAATGGGGGTCGGTCTTGGAAATGACCCCTCTATGACGCACCATTGGAGCAGTAGAAATGATTTTAAGATTGGAAAATAACAATAAAAATTTTTAAAAAAATTTAAAAAAATAGTAATAATGATAAAAATGTTTTTTTAAGGTGTTGTAAGTGGTGTTTTACGTCAGCAGACTCTGACTCCACTGAGGTCCACTGTGTGGTGCATTTGGCGTAAATATCATAAAAATTAATTTCTAAACATTTGTGAAGAGAGAAAAGGTGTCCTCTAACGTCCCCCGCCGAGTCCCACCAACTATAATCTTAAAATTATTCAAATTTTAAGTTGTTTATGCATTTTTTACATAAAAAAGTAAATTCAGATTCAGTTTTTTACTTATTTTTTGTTAATAAAATATTAATTTTTTAATTTTTTAATTTTTTGGTTGAATTGTTTATTTTTTTGTCAATATAAATATTTTTAAGTAACCACTTTTTTATTCGTTATTCTCCTCGATTAATCGAATATTTTTTTAGATTTAATCATTTGATCGAACGAACAAAAACAATTATTTGAATTATTCGAACAAAGTTGAATTGCGAATAATTGACAACTGTATAAACCACCCTCCCGATATTCACATAATTTCCTCAAAATTCATAAAAATGGAAATATTTGATAAACATTTTATTTTTAGGTTTTAAACGTGTACTTAAGTAACCTTATCAAATCGGAATATAATTGGACCATTTTTGGACTTAGTCTTCCATATACAAATTTGAACCGATATTCAGTTAAACCAGTCAATGGACAAAAAAATAAGCCAATTCCACTAAAATTTGACCTGTGTGTGTTTTCTACACTAAATAAAGATCTAACAACGACAGATTTAATCGTTCCATGTTTGGACTTGGGATCAATTTTCCGGGAAACATTGGTGTAGGGTATCATATGGTCGGTCTTGACCGACTATAACTTTCTTACTTGTTTATAAATGTTTAACTGCAACTTTGTATGTTAAAAACTCGAAAATTATTCCTTGCAAAAAATGCCTCTAAAATAAAACTCCTAAGTGACCTTTCAAAACGCCGACACACGTGTATCTTTTTTAGGTCTTCTCTACCACAATCAATCGTCGGAGCCCCGTAATTTTGGAAAAAGTTAAAAATTGTTGTACAGTGTAATTCAAAAAAAAAACTAGATGTTTCAGTGAATATTTCAACCCCTAGAATATATTAACCTCAAACACATATGAAATTCTCATAATTTCAAAAAAAAAATGTTTCTCGCTAAAATTTTTAAATTTGCGGACATATTTCGTGTAGAAAATCTTTACAATTCTAATGCTATTTCCTGGTAATCTTAGAAGAATTCTAAATTATCTTAAGACAATTTTTCTATTGAAAATTTATTTTCAAAAAATATAATTGTTTTTAAGTTTTTGAAGATTTTTTATGAAATTAAAAACGTTTTACATGCAAAAAAAATATTTCTTATGAATTTTTAAACTGAAATAATCCCAGATATAATTTTTTTATTTTGTTTTGTATTAAAAACATTTATTAAATCATTACGTGTGCTGTTAAATATATCAAAGACTTAATTAATTTGTTAACACATCGCTTGTGTCTTAAGTCTTTTGATTTGATACGCTTCAGTTGAAAAAAATAATAAAACAAAAGACTTAAGACAGAAACATGGTTAAAACTGAAAATGAGATTAATTTTGTAGATGAAAAAATTTTTTTTAATATATTTCTTGCAACGAAATGAAAATGAAATATAAAAATATTAGAGCAAAACAAAAGACTTAAGACACAAACTTGGTAATAAGATTATGATATTCATTTCACTATGATAATTATTTAAGTAAAATGGAAATTTTAAAAAAATGTTAACTAAATGCAAAAAATTTATATAGTTTTTCAAGTTTAATAAAATATTGTCACTTTAAGATTTCTTAACATCTATTGATTTCAAAATAAATAAAATTTTTATCAAAAAAAAAATCTAACTCCAAATTATTGTTAGTACAATTGTTAAACTTTAAAATGATTAACTTAAATCACACTAACCACCGCAACATTTACAATAAATTAAATTTTAAACAATTGCCTTGTAAACAACTTTAATTTGTCAGAATCTGTTTTCAAAAATTCACATAATGAAACAATTATTTGCTGACAATAAAACAACACTTTGAATGAATAAATGATGGTGGTTCATGTACGTGCAACCACAAACATGACTTCTGATGACTTTACGAGTGTTAACTTACGAATCAAACCACAAAAATTTTGAAATTTTAAACAACAAAAAAACAAACCCCAACAAAAATAATTGCAGCAAATTTAACATAAAGATTTTCATAAAAGTAGAAAAAAAACTCTTAATGTTTAAAATTGCCATATGGAAAAAAGAATTTAAATTTGTGGTGAAGAGTAGAAACAACATACATAGACTGCACCCACAACGCCTTAGTATGCAGTAATAAATAAACACCTTGTGAGAATTGTGCGGCATCTTAACGGCGACACAGAATATAAAAACGAAAAAAAAAATGAAGGATGTACAAGAAAATATTTTAACAAAAAATTAACACAATTACCTCTGTTTTGATGAGCAAAAATTTTTAAATAAAAAAGTCTCAGAAAGTGTCTCAGAATCTGAGACTTTTTCTATATAGAAAAAATGCCTCAGAATCTGAGACTTTTCTTTATAGAAAAAATGTCTTAGAATTTGAAATTCTATATATAAAAAAGTCTCGGAATCTAAGATGTCTCGGAATCTAAGATGTCTCGGAATCTGAGATTTCTCAGAATCTGAGATTTTTTTCTATATAGAAAAAATGTCCCAGAATCTGTGGCTTTTTCTATGTAGAAAAAATGTCACAGAATCTTAGACTTTTTCTATAAAGAACAAATGTCACAGAATCTGAATTTTTCTATATAGAAAAAATTTCTCAGAATCTGAGACTTTTCCTATATAGAAAAAAGTTCTTAGAATTTAAAATTATATAGAAAAAATGTCTTAAGGTACCTACAGACGACGCAATATAATGCACAATATTTTTGATGTTTTCCCACAAATGGCATACATAAAAATACTGTGAAAAAAATACATGCAGATTGTACATAATATTGCATCGTCTGTAGAGGCCTTTAGAATTTGAAATTTTGTCTATATGTAAAAAATGTATCGGATTCTGAGATTTTTTTCTGTATGGAAAAAATGTCCCAGAATCTGTGACTTTTTCTATATAGAACAAGTAGAAAAGTTAAATTCGACTTGGCCGAAACTTTGAATACCCTCCACAATGCCCTTTTTAAGTGATAGTTAATTTTCAAACGTGAAAAAATAACATTTTTGATTAGAAATATTTTATTTTGTGTAAAACAACATTTTTTTAGTAATTTTTGAAAAAAAAAATAATTTACTAAATTTTTTTTTGACTGTAAATTTTTTTGAGTGTAAAATTTTTTGGAGTGTATTTTTTTTTTGTGTAAAAAAGTTTTTGAGTGACAAAAATACGTTGTAAAATATTTTCAAGACTTACCAATGTTTTTAAACCACCCAGTCAGAAATTGCCAACCGTACCAAAAATTTTGTGTTGGTACAATATCGGGCTAGCCAAAAATACAACATTGTATAGTGTAAAACAGTTTTACTAAAAATTTTGTGTTGGCACAACTTTGTGTTTACATAAAACACTACACTATAGATTATAATTTAAAAGTTTAACATTTTTGTGTTTTTAAAAAGTTTTCGATTTACATGGACCTCAACTCTTTTATCTAAGTGAAGACTTAAGTAGTTGCTTTTTCAACCAATTTGTACAAAATGGGTACTAAAAAGCACTACATCGAGATTTTCAATACATCCCTAAGCAAAAGTTAAATCCAATGTCGTAAATTTGTAAAATCAATGTTAACCCAACGTTAAAACAAAAACAAAAAAAACCGTCTGCAACGCCGACTACAGTGGGGCGATATATAAACCTTGTTTTTACATATTTCTTAAACACATTTAAAAAAGTAGGCGTGGCTGCCCCCTTTTTGTAATATTATTTCTACAGTCATTGAGAGTATATATACCAAATTTAAATAGATTATAACCAAAATTACAAATTTTTAAAAAAAGTGGGCGAGGCCTTTAACCGGCCTCCCACATTTTTCATAATGTTATTTTCGAAGTCTAAACGAACATTTATACCGAATTTCAAGTCAATATAATTAAAATTGGATTTTTGTCGTCCTAGATTGGCCAAATGTGGCACTGTGCACTGGACCGATTTCGCTGGATTGCAATACCAACCTGACCAGGTTGGACAATGTCCAACCTGGACATGTCCAACGGACATATATGCCAAACTTCAGGAGCCTACGTAAAGTCTCTCATGAGTTAGCGTGTTTTCAACAGACAGACTGACGGATAGACGGACGAACGGACATCTCTAGATCGTCTTAAAATCGATCGAGGATCATGAATATATATGGGGCATTCCATGTCAAATCGGACACTTTGAAAATTTTTTTTTTAGATTTTCCCAATTTGTTTACAGTTTTTAGTACCCTTCGAAAACTCCTTCGTGGTAAATTTTTAGATTTTTTTGATGACCCGTTCAAAAGATATCAAATTTTTAAAAATTGGAAGTTTGTTCCTTTACTCAAACTTCTTTTACTCATAACTTCTTCAATAATGGTCCAAATTTCATACAACATTTTCTTAAAAAATATCTACGCCCTATCTCCACTCCCATACAAAATTACATTTTTATAAAATTTGCTCCAACTGTTATTTGTATGGGAGCCTACTTAGGGAATGGAGATAGGGCGTAGGTATGTTTTGAAAAAATGTTGTATAGTAAAAATAAATGGGGGTCGGTCTCACTAATGACCCCTCTCGGACGCACCATTGGACCGGTAGAAGCTGATTAAATAAAACAAATTTGCAAAAACTAAAAAAAATTGTATGGGGACCGCCTTAACAGTTAAAGATAGAGGGTAGGTGTGTTCAGAGAAAATGTTTGGACTAAAAAAATATTGTGGGTCGATCATACATTTTGTTGCTCTAAGGGCAATATTAGGGCAGTTAGAGCGGTTGGAACAAATTTTAAAAAATGTCGTTTTGTGTGGGAGCCCCCTTAGAAATTGGAGATAGGGTATTAGTTTGTTCCAAAGAAATTTTAAGACGTAAAAATTAATGGGGGTCGGTCTAATAAGGGACCCCTCTATGACGCACCATTGGAGCAGTAAAAATGATTTTAAGATTGGAAAATTACAATAAAATTTTTTCAAAAAATTTTAAAAAATAGTAATAATCGTTATCCCACGATCCTCCTGGGCAAAAAATTTGTAGATTCGATAGAAGTTTTACACAAAAAAATTTAAAAAAAATCGAAGAGTACAAACGTTTTCAAAAATGAGATTTAAATTTTAAAACTTAAAAATCGCATACTAGAGCGCTTTTAAGAATTTTTCGGGATTTTTTTTTTTTAAAGTACGTAAAAAAACAAAAATTTTGAAAAAAAAAATTGAAATTTGGACCATTATTGAAGAAGTTATGAGTAAAAGAAGTTTGAGTAAAGGAACAAACTACAAATTTTTAAAAATTCGATATTTTTTGAACGGGTCATCAAAAAAATCTGAAAATTTACCACGAAGGAGTTTTCGAAGGGTACTAAAAACTGTAAACAAATTGGGAAAATCTAAAAAAAAAATTTCAAAGTGTCCGATTTGACATGGAATGCCCCATATACTTTATGGGGTCCTAGACCAATATTTGGAGGTGTTAGAAACAAACTTATATGTATATACCCTCTATCACTAGAGTGGAGGATACAAAAAATGTCCCAGAATCTGAGACACTTTTTTTTTATATAGAAAAAATGTCTCAGAATCTGAGACTTTTTTCATATAGAAAAAATGTCTCGGAATTTGAGACTTTTTTTATATAGAAAAAATGTCTCAGAATTTGTGACTTTTTTTATAGAAAAAATGTCTCAAAATCTGAGACTTTTTCTGTATAGAAAAAATGTCTCAGAATCTGAGACTTTTTCTGTATAGAAAAAATGTCTCAGAATCTGAAACTTTTTCCACATAGAAAAAATGTCTCAGAATCTGAAACTTTTTCTATATAGAAAAAAAATTCTTGGAATTTAAAATTATATAGAAAAAATGTCTTAGGATTTGAAATTTTTTCTATATTTAAAAAATGTCTCGGAGTCTGAGATGTCTCAGAATCTGAGATTTTTTTCTATGCAGAATCTGAGACTTTTTCTGTATAGAAAAAATATCTCAAAATCTGAGACTTTTTCTATATAGAAAAAATGTCTCAGAATCTAAGACTTTTTCTATATAGAAAAAAAAAATTTTTCAAAAAATGTCTCAGAACCTGAGCCTATTTGTATATACACTCAGAAAAAAAAAACTGTAATGTTAGCAAAAAAAGCTTGTAAACCTACAAGAAAATTTGCTGATTTTGAACCCACAATTTTTTTGGTAAAGTTAGCAAAAATGTTTTGCCAAAAATTAGTTAACTGAAACTTTTTTTTTTTTTCAACTTAGTTCAGACACATTTGAGGACCTCGTTGGGTTCGGACCCGATAGGTCCACACCCCGATGGGCCTAGACCTAGTTAGGTTCCTTAAAAATCGTCATAGTTTTTGATCCAAAATTTGTGTCCGTTTCGCTCTACCTTGCTTAGATTTTGAGATACTTGATTTTAGGGGACCACCGGGGTTTTGAGAATTACAAAACTCGATAACTTCAAAAATATTACTCGGAGAGCTTTTGATTATTTTGGGGTCTTGTTCTACGTGTTGAGAGCTACAAAAATGCTTTTGGAGTTTTTGTTGTGTCGGCAATATTTACCGAGATATGAGCATTTTAAATTTTTCGGGAATGCAAACTTTTTTGGATCCAAAGTTCGGACCCATTAGGGTCCACACATGTGAAGAGGACCGGCGATACTATGGAGAGCTCGAGAACCAAAAATGGCCTCCATTTTGCTCTATCTGGCTTAGTTTCCGAGATAGCCCCATTTTAAGTTTTCTTAAAAAAAAAAAATACAATTTATTTTTGCTAATATTAGCAAAAAAGCTTGTAAAAATTTGGTCAACTCAATTTTAAATTTAGCAAAAAAAAAATTAGTTCAAATTTTGTTTAAAATTGCTATTGCACTAAATGAGTTCAAGATATTTTTGCTAACATGCTAATCTCAACTAAAAATTTGAAATGTCTCAGAATCTGAGACTTTTTCTATATAAAAAAATTTATCAGAATCTAAGACTTTTTCTATATAAAAAAAAAAACATTTTTTTTTAAAAAAAGGTCTCAGAACCTGAGACTATTTGTATATAGAAAAAAAGTCTCACAACAGAGACTTTTTCTAAATAGAAAAATTATCTCAAAATCTGAGACATTTTCTCCATAGAAAATTTCTCAGAGTCTGAGACTTTTTCTATATAGAAAAAATGTTTTAGAATCTGAGCATTTTTCTATAGAGAAAAAATGTCTCAGAATCTAATACTTTTTCTATAAAGAAAAAATGTCTCAGAATCTGAGACATTTCCTATATAGGAAAAATATCTCAGAATCTGAGACTTTTTCTGTGTAAGAAATATGTCTCAGAATCTAACCGTTTTTATTAAAAAATGTTTCAGCATCTGAGACTTTTTCTATATATAAAAAATCTCTCAGAATCTGAGACTTTTTCTGTATATGAAAAATGTCTCAAAATATTCAAATTTGTCTTAGATTCTGATAAAACAAGATTTTTTGTTGTAAAAACAATTTAAGGTATCTCCTTTATATACTATATATCTATTTATTATATAACACCAACAATATGGCAACACAGTAGTGTAGGGCCTTATTAAGTAGTGGGTTGAGTTGTTGGTTGGTTTTTTGTATAGTCTTAAATAAGACAATGGTAATCAATTGAAAATTTACATTATTATCTATGTGTAAATTGCACAAGTCTTAGGGAAACAATTTTTTTTAATGAAAGAAAAATATTGTTTAGTTTTATGTAGTTTGAGTTTTTTATATTTTTGTTTTATTTATATTCACATTATTATAATAAACTTATTTTCGTTGTACAAATAAACAGAAATAGACCCAACGAAATTCCCATCAAACTAAACAAATAAAAGGGCCATTTGAAAATATCTTAGAGGTATTCATTAAATTTTATATAAAATTGGGTAACTATTACAGCAACTGACAACTTTCTTCCCACGCGCGTGTCTTTTTCTTATTGTTTATTTATTAAAACTAACAATTTTTTATTGCATTCAAATTGTTTATACGTATTTGCTTAGTTTTTCAATTCGTAATTATGTCCAAAAAATATTTTAATCATGTATAAATTAAATAACATGATTATTTGTTAGATAATGCAAATTTTTTTTTATTTTAATTTTAGGTGTCTTAAAAATATTAAATATTTTATTTTTTTTTTATAAACTCTTAATTGTATAGAATTTAATGTTTTAATTAGAAAAATTGTTTAAACAATTATTTGAAATTTGGTCAAGGTTTTAGAAAATCTTAATTTTAATAATTGCAGTATTTAATGGCGTTAAATGTGAATTTTATTGTTATTGTTTATGTTATAATATCACGCATGTTCCAAAAAGTTTGTGTCTTAAGTCTTTTGTTTTACAATGTTTCAATTGAAGCGTTACAGAAAAAGTCACATACTTTGTGTAAACAAATTAAGAAATATTCTTTGCAGTATTACCCAAATAAATGATTAAACACATAAAAAGGTTGTTAGAATTAGAAACTTTTGCAAATAAAAACTTTATAAAATACCCAGCATGAGTTTTAAGTATTCTTTTATTTCCTGTAAAAGTTCTCCGATTAATGCCTAAGAATCTGAGAATTTTTCTATATAAGAAAAATGTCTAAGAATTTGAGACTTTTTCTATACATATAAAAAAAATGTCTCAGAGTCTGAGACTTTTTCTATATAAGAAAAATGTCTCAGAATCTGAGACTTTTTCTATATAAGAAAAATTTCTCAGAATCTGAGACTTTTTCTATATAAGAAAAATGTCTCAGAATCTGAGACTTTTTCTATATAAGAAAAATGTCTCAAAATCTGAGACTTTTTCTATATAAGAAAAATGTCTCAGAATCTGAGACTTTTTCTATATAAGCAAAATGTCTCAGAATCTGAGACTTTTTCTATATAAAAAAAATGTCTCAGAATCTGAGACTTTTTCTATATAAGAAAAATGTCTCAGAATCTGAGACTTTTTCTATATAAGAAAAATGTCTCAGAATCTGAGACTTTTTCCATATAAGAAAAATGTCTCAGAATCTGAGACTTTTTCTATATAAGAAAAATGTCTCAGAATCTGAGACTTTTTCTATATAAGAAAAATGTCTCAGAATCTGAGACTTTTTCTATATAAGAAAAATGTCTCAGAATCTGAGACTTTTTCTATATAAGAAAAATGTCTCAGAATCTGAGACTTTTTCTATATAAGAAAAATGTCTCAGAATCTGAGACTTTTTCTATATAAGAAAAATGTCTCAGAATCTGAGACTTTTTCTATATAAGAAAAATGTCTCAGAATCTGAGACTTTTTCTATATAAGAAAAATGTCTCAGAATCTGAGACTTTTTCTATATAAGAAAAATGTCTCAGAATCTGAGACTTTTTCTATATAAGAAAAATGTCTCAGAATCTGAGACTTTTTCTATATAAGAAAAATGTCTCAGAATCTGAGACTTTTTCTATATAAGAAAAATGTCTCAGAATCTGAGACTTTTTCTATATAAGAAAAATGTCTCAGAATCTGAGACTTTTTCTATATAAGAAAAATGTCTCAGAATCTGAGACTTTTTCTATATAAGAAAAATGTCTCAGAATCTGAGACTTTTTCTATATAAGAAAAATGGTTCAGAATTGTTATATAAAAAATGTCACAGATTGTGAGACAGCAACCTTTTTTCAGATTCTGAGCATCATTTTCTACAGAAAAAATAACTTTTTCTCGGCAACTTTTTCTAGAGAAGAGTACTTTTATTTTTGTCTTTTTTCAACAACTTTTTCTACAGAAAAATACAGTCAGTTTGTCGGCAACTTGTTCTCAGTTTCTGAGCAACTTTTTCTAAAGAAAAGTAAGTTAGCAATTTTTTTGTTAAGACTCTGAGCAACTATTTGTACAGATAAGTTGATTTTTCCTACAGAAAATTGAAGACATTTTGTCAGCAACATTTTCTCGGCAACTTTTTGACATAAATTACAGTCATTTTCCCACTTTTTACAGAAAAGTACAGTTAGTGTGTCAGGAACTTTTTATTAAATTTTAAGCAGTTTTTTCTACAGAAAAGTACAGTCAGTTTGACAGCAACTTTTTCTCAGAGCCTGAACCATTTTTTCTGCAAAAAAAAGTACAGTCAGAAAAAGTCTTAGATTTTGAGATGAATTGTTTATAAAATAGCTTGACTATTCTTAGACTTTTCTTATATACAGTGGTTGTAAACTAATTAGAAACGTTTTTATATTATAACTAATTAGAAACGCTTCTATGGTACTACTATAATAGTATTGAGAAAATAATAGATCTGCTACGAGGGTCGATCTGAAAAATTAAATTATTTATAGACATTTTTCAGAAAATGTTTTAAAAAATAATTTTTCTAAGTTCAAACATTTAAAATTTAAAAAAATGTCTATTTGTTTTTATTCAGTTATCAACTAGTTTTTCCAACAACCTAAACAAAAAATTAAGTTTTTTAAATACAGTAGAAGAAATTCGCATTTTTAACCCCCAATTCTTTTGACCACCGATTTTTTGTAAACAAAGAAAAATATTAATTATTTTAATATCTTATTACAATGCACTTACATTTAGGTGTACTAATATTAATAAACAATAACATATTTTCTTTGGTTACAAAAAATTGGTGGTCAAACGACTTTTTTCTACTGTATTTAAAAAAATAAAAACAACTACATAAAACAACTGTTACTACGATGTAGTATATTTTTTACTACACAACCGACTGTCATACATGTTTTAAACCCAACCTCTTCGCAAAATGAGGGAATTATGACCGAAATTGTTTTGGACTTACAATTAGTCCACATAATATGAATGGGTATAATGACTGAACAATTTTTCGTCGTAGTCCCAACAGGGAATGGACATAATCTCCATTGGGAGATTGTAAAGGGTCATAGTCCCCACAAATAGTATGGGGATTATGGCTAAGAAGTATTCTGTCATAATCTCCATTTCCGTTCTGGGGATAATGTTCGTGAGGATTATGTCCTGTCACAGAATTTTTCTATAAGAAAATATATCAGATTCTAAGATATTTATACCCTACACCACTCTGTGGTACAAGGTATAATGAATTTGTGCTGATGTTTATAACTACCCGAAATATTGGTCCTAGACCCACTTTTAAGTATACCGATCGACTCAGAATAACTTTTTAAGTCATTCTAGTGATGTCCGTAAACGTGTATTGTATTCAGTAATTGCTATTCCGAATTTCAAAGGAATCGGACCAGTTCTTCTTGTACCCCCCATACAAACCACCTTCCCGATATTCATAAAAATCTCTCAAATTTAATGAAAATAGAAAATATTTTATTAAAATTTTGTTTGTATGTTTTTTACTTGTACTTTAATAACCTAATGATTATAATCGGACCATTTTTGGACTTAGGTCCCATATAAAAATTTTGGCCGATATTCAGTTAAAGCGGTTTATTGGCAACAAATAGAAGCTTATTTCACTCAAATTAGGTTTTCGAGTGTTTTTTTACACTTATTAAAGATTTGACAAAAGATAGATCCAATCGGTCCATGTTTGAACTTGGGACCCATTTTCCGGGGAACACTGGTTTAGGGTATTACATGGTCGGTCTTGACAGACTGTAATAGCGGTTAATTATATAAAAATTATAAACTAAAGACTTATCAATTTTTATAAAATTTATATTTTCTTTCAGATACAACATTATGCTTATCTACAAGATTTAAACCCAAATCAGCACAAAGTACAACTTCAAGGTAAATCTCAACAGAGCAAAAAATCAGCAACCCAAAGTGCACGTAGTGCTCAAACACAACAAACTGGACAAGTAGAAGAAGCCGAACAACGTTATGCAGTGGCAGTGGAAGAACCAGTACCACAACATCATCCCCGAGCCCATATCTATCGACCACAAATACCATATCATGTAGCTTTGCAACAACAACAACAACAACAGCAGCAACAACAAGAAAGAGAACAACAAAATTCTCAGCAACAACCACCACAACAACCATATCAAATTATACCTGAAGAACAATTTTTGAAAATCTTAGAAGAAGAATTACAAGCTAGACAAGCTTATCATGATGATCAAGTTAGACGGCAACAAAGTCAACAGCACCAACATCAGCAACATCAACAACAACAACAGCACCACCAACATCAACAACATCAACAACAGCAGCAGCATCAGCAACAATCTGCTGCTGCAGCAGCTTCACAAAAAGTGGCTCTACAATCTCAAGGTCTAGGAAATTATAGACAAAGAATTGAATCGGCTGACGAAAGAGAACAACAAGACTATGTTCAATATGTAACTAGACCACGTGCAGGTCCCAAATATTTACCATTACCCCAGGGAGCTGAACAGGAAGAACAATCTCAAAATTTAGCCGAATCTGAAGGACCACAACAACATCCCTTACCACAATTGCCACCACAAATAGCCTACTATCAGCCACAGATTAGCTATAAAACTTATCCGAATCATCCATTGGCCAAATCATCATTGGAAAAAGAAATTGAAAAACTATTAGCCATTAATAAACCAGATGTTTCTCCAGTACAAATAATAGATAATTCCAATGAACCATCCGCCTTAATCAATCATCATCATCATGCACCACCACCCCATTCACCGCAATCTTCCCCCAGACCTCATATATCTTCCAAAGCATATTTACCCAGTACAGCTGCTCCTAATAGTTTACTCGATGCCAATAATCAACCTTTCATACCATCCCTCTTCCGATTCAGTGGTTTTCAACAACCAACACAAAATTATCCCACTCAAATACCCCAACAGGTAATTGATGCTAAGAAATTAGGTCCCGTGGTGTATCCTCAACAATCACAGGCACCAGCGTCCTCTGCTCAACCACCCGTACAAGCTTCACAATTTTATTATCAAGAAGCAGCACCCTCACCACGACCCAAAGCATTCCGTTCAAAATATGGTCAAAAATTTGCTACAACACCCACACCCATTAAAGCCCATCAAAATGAAATAAACTATCCGGTACACAATAAATATGGCCAACCTTTACTATATGATATTGAAAGACCATCACCCACAGCTGGTCCAGCCCCAACACATTTCTATCCTAGTCCACCAGATCCACATAGAAATATACCATCACCACCTACTGCACAACCAACACCAGCTGTAACTACAAAATATTCTCCAACTCCAGCAGATTTTCGACAATATGCTTTACCAGGACCATCTTCCTCTCAGTCGAGTATTTATGTATCACAGGGTACGGGCATAGCAACACCATCTCGAGCCATAAGTACGATAAAACCTAAAACTATCGATGATTTGAAACAATTACATTTGCCACAACCTGGTGGTAAACCATTGACACAATCTGAATTTCAAGCATTAGTTGATGCTGGTTATCCCGTTACAGCCGTACCGGTTCCAGTACCCGTACCCTATGAACAATATGTTAAAGATCATCCTGATTATCGTAATCAACCACCACCACAACCTCCACAGCTACCCGTCAACTATGAGCAGTTGATGCGTTTTGCACAATTGCAACAACATCATCAAGTTCCTCAATATGGTCCTTTGCGAGGTGGCCATCCCCAACAACATCTTCATGCTCGTTCATTAGCTCAACGACCTTCTGAGCAATCAGTAAAGCTGTTATCCTCAGCTTCTGAACCTCAAACTGCTACCGCTTTAGGTGGCGGTAGTATAACTTATCTTCGAGCAATACCCGAAAATCAAAAACGACGTCCTCGTGATGAAACCGATACGAAAGTATTGGGAGCTAAAGAAGATGAACAGCAGAAAGTTGATGAGAAGACAGTAGAGGAGAAAAAGGAAAAGTAGTAAATGTGTTTATGTTTTTTAAATATTTTTTTTTTGTATTAAATTGTATTTTATTTAAAAAGTATTAAATTTAGTTAAGTATTTTCGAATAAATTATGTATTTTTTTTATTTTTAAACAATCGATTTAAAATTATTATTGTTACTAACACGACAACAACAAAAAAGCATTAGTGAAATAAAAATAAATATTTTTTTTTATTTAATTTGTATATAAATATAGTTTACTGTTTTTTTTAATCAAATTTGGGATGTTATTCGATTAAGATCAAGTGAAATTCCATTTGAAATTCGAAGATTTGTTTTAAAAATTTGAAAATTTCAAACGAAAATTCTATTTAAAGTTCGAAAAATACATATTATTCAAATGTCAAATCTTCAAATTTGAAATTGAAAGATTTTTTTGAAAATTCCAAACGAAAATTCTATTTAAAGTTCGAAAAAGATCAAAAGGAATTGATGGAATCATCGAAATTCAATTGATCTTTTACTATCTGCATAGCTCACTACAATAGCTTAAGTTAAATTTGAAGTGGCTGATAACGCTTTACACATAGAGTTCCGTACCGTTCCACGGTGCGAAAATATGGGTGACATTACATAGTCCCCACAGGCATAATCCCAAGTTCCCCATTAATTCGGGGGAATATGACAGAATTAATATGAACATAATTCCAAGATTTATGGGGATAATGACCACGCATCAAATGGCTTTAATCCCCATTACGGGGATTATGTCTACTATACAAGTTGGTCATAATCCTAACAGTTATGTAAATATTTTTTTGTCTTAAGCGTAGAACCTGAATCAAATTACGCCGCGTAAGGCGTAACGCCCAATGATTTTTCGTTTCTACAATTTAAATGTCAGGTACCTACAGCGTTGCCAATTTTTGTTGTAATTTGTCCCTACAAAAATCGCTAAATCGACTTTAGCTTATCATAACTTTCTTAATAAACGGCGGATATCTTTTATTTTGGTCAAATTGGGTTCGCGAACATTTTTTCTATAAGACTGATTTATAATAAAAATTCCATCATGTCATTGCTCATTATAACATAACTTTAAAGATGTTGATTACTTAAAAAAAGATGCACCATTTTCTATTCAACATTTTGCTACATAATTCTTCTGTACGTGGATCTTGACTTTGTTTAATTGGTCAGACTTACAGAAAACATGTTCACGAATCCAATTTGATCAAAACAAAAGATATCCGCCATTTATTAAGAAAGTTATGATAAGTTAAAGTCGATTTAGCTATTTTTGTAGGGATAAATTACAACAAAAACTGGCAACACTGGGTACCTAAATTAAACCGACGTAAAAATTTTAAATTTTATGTGTTTGTTTTTATTTTTCTTGAGCGAAGCAATTCCATTCTGGCCGATAACAGGCTTGGGTTACATTACCGCAGACACTTCCGCAGTTGCGAAGGCGAAACTGTGAAGGAATCTCCATTACCCGATGGTATAATCCCTCTAAGATGCAGCAAGTGTCGGAATATATAGCCCCTTGGCTGTAAATTCTCAACACAGCATGCATAAACTGGTAGTATACCCCATCGTTTTTATTCCGAAGGTTGGGAAAAACTCCCACACAGTTCCGAAGGATTTCAGACCAATTAGTAAATCGTCATTTTCGTTAAAGACAATGGAACGAATGATAGACTCATATTTGCGTAGAGAGATTGACCCACGGTTGATTTCGACTAGGCAACATGCATTCACACAAAAAATTATTGGCTAAAAAATTTCAATTAAATCTATTGATCAACAAAATTTAAATGAGTCAATTATTGTTTTGATCAACATTTTTGTTATTTTCTTTAACTACCAAATTACAAATTTTCAACATACCAGATTTTTGTTCGCTTCAATTTATTTGAATACATTAGAGGTATTCAGAGTCTTGTTACCACCCCTGGCAATTTAGCAAAAGAGTACTTCTTTCAAAAAATACATGTATTTTGAAAAGTAATTTTGTAAAGTGCTCTTTTACCACCAGTGCCAGGGCTGGCAAGCAAGACTCTGAATACCTCTATTAATTCAAAAATATACTTTATACTAGGGTTTTACTTTTTTTTATTGTCGGCAACATATTGGAAAGCAAAAAATATGAATTTCTTCATAATTGTTCCATAAGCTTGAAATTCATTTGTTAAATCAATCATTATTTTAAATGACTTTAAATAAAAAATTTATCAAATTTTTAATCAAAATCGAAAAAATGATTAATTAAAATAAAAATCAATTAATCACCTACAATTTGATAATTGATATAACAATTTTCTTTATCGGAGGATTTTCAATTAAAAAATTAATTGAATCCGCGTTTTTGTTGATTGACTTTCGTTTTCAATTCTTTCTGTGTTCAGCAAGGGTAGATCAACGGAAACAGCTCTTTATGAGCTCCTTGGTACCATTGAGCTATCGCTTTCGGTAAAGAAGTACACTATGGTGCCCTTTCCTGATGTAGAGGGTGCTTTTGATAATGTCATCCAAGACACTATAATTGTGGCATTGTCTGGTCTGTGAGTGAAGCGTGGTATCGTTTTAATATACTTGCCAATAGACGTAAAACGTCTGAATTGGGAGCGTCTGTCATATTTCGTTTTGTCAATAGGGCACACCACAGAGAGGTGCTCTTTCGCTACAGGGGGGTGTTCTTTCACTGAAATCACTGCTGCTCTTTCACTGAAATCACTGCTGCTATTTCGTTTTGTCAATAGGGCACACCACAGAGAGGTGCTCTTTCGCCACAGGGAGGTGTTCTTTCACAGAAATCACTGCTGCTCTTTCTAAAAGCACGTGGTTGTCATGTTGTCGCGTATGCTTACGATGTCGCGATAGCGGCAAAGGGAAAGTGTCTGCCAACAATAAGGCACATTTTGCAGGGGATCTATCGCTTTCGGTAAAGAAGTACACTATGGTGCCCTTTCTTGATATAGAGGGGACTTTTAATAATGTCTTCCCATACTCGATAATTGTGGCATTGTCTGGTCAGGAAGTGAAGCGTGGTATCGTTTTAATCTACTTGCCAATAGACGTATAACGTTTGAGTTAGGAGCGTCTGTCATATTTCGTTTTGTCAATAGGGGCACACCACAAGGAGGTGCTCTTTTCAGAAGCACGTGGTTGTCATCTTTCCAGAAGCACGTGGTTGTCGCATATGCTGACGATTTCGCGATAGCGGTAAAGGGAAAGCACCTGCCAACATTAAGGGACATTTTGCAGGGTTCTCTAAAACATCTGTCTAAATAGCAGACATGTGCACGGATATATTCGTTGCTTCGGTTACACCGAGTCATTCGCTTCATAGTACACCACTTTTAGAGTACAGTGTTTGCGAATTAGAATGTTTAGAATGATGATTAACAACAAAATGAAAATTTGTATTGTTTGAACGTTTAGAATGTTAAAAACATTCGTTTCTAGATCAATTCAAAGTTATGCGTCTCAAGTTTGGGGATACCACCTTTTTGAAGAAGTAGACAAACTACAACTGTACTTTATAAAAAAGATATTAAAACTGCCGACAAATACACCAACATATGCGATCATGTTGGAAACTAAAATGGAAAACGGTCATATATACACTCTTAAGTTACATCTTGGGTATATAATGAAAACCTTATTCGAATATAAGGAAAACAGACTTCCTCACCAATTATCAATGAAAGTGCTATCTAGAAATGTGTTTTGGGCAGAAAGACTTAATAAACTCAGTGCGGACCATGGTCATGAATGGAATATGCTTAATTTGAACAAAGAGAACTGGGATATGATGCTAACGAGCTTAATTGAGAATATTAAAATAAGCAACTACCATAAAATGTGGGAAAAATCAATGAGAAGCACAGGTAGAATATACAAATTTCTAGACCATAACTGTGGCAACCTATACATAAATAAAACATATAGTAGATCCAAGATAATGTGGATTTTTAAAGCCAGGTGTGGACTTATTTTCTTAAATGGCTCAAACTTTACTTCACAAGGAACCTGTACATTGTGCAATACAAATGAAATTGAAAATATTCAACATTTTCTTGGAAAATGTCCTATCTTTAGAACATATCGAATGCGTTATTTTGGCGAGGCTTTCTTAAGCGATGCCGATATTATAAATGTTTTAAATGGTGTTAACGATGATCACTGGAATGGCTTAGTAAATTACATTATAAATGCCCTAAAGTATAGAACATTAATTATAAATGAATATGAATAAATATATATATATATATGCTTTATTATTGATAATCCTTTTTTTCTTGTATTAATTATATGTAAACAACTCTCATCTCAAAACAATTAAAAATTAAAATACATTGTCAACAATGATAAATGAAAATACATTGTCAAATCAAACCTCCGACAGACGACTTTTAGTCAATGTCGTAAGTTCAATATTTTTTTTCAACAAAATCTGTATGAATAGCTTTAAGATATTATTGTAAACATACAAACTTTTTTGAAAAAATAAAGAACCCTATCTATCTATCTATCTATCATTCGTTTCTAGAATGACAAACATAGTAGTGATTATAAAAATTACAGCGTGTTGTAAACTTAGAATTGAGAGATGCGCGCGTGACACGATTTATTCGTGATTCACCTGATTCACGCGTGAATTACGCGTGATCGTGAGTGAAATTTATTTTTAATCACGTATACGATACTTTTTGTGCAAGAAATCGAAAAAAGTAAAATAAAAATTTGTTTATTTTAATTTCGTGAGTCTTTGTGAGTGTGATTATTTCGTGAGCGTGAGAAAAATTTTAGTTACTCACGTGAGCGTGAGTGAACGTGAGCGGAACAAAAAAAAGCATTATTTTTATTTCGTGAGCGTGCGTGAGTCAAAATTCACTCACGCATCCATCTCTACTTAGAATGTTTTTAATAAAAAAATATTTTAAAAAAAATCTAAATTTTAAAAAAAAAAATTCACATATCTCGTTTTTTGGAAAAATTATTTTTCAAAAAACACCCGAAAGCAGTTCGAGCAAAAAATTTCGGATTAAAATCGATGGATGCCCTTTAGGGAAAGTTGACCTCTTCACATGTCTGGACCCTATTAGGTCCTAACTTTGAATCAAAAAATTTAAATTCCCGGAAATTTTAAAATGGTCATATCTCGGTAACTACCGCCGATTCGACAAGAAGTTGTGAATCAATTTTGTAGCTCTTGGATCGTAGAACAAGACCACCGAACAACATTTTGTCGTGTTGCCGGTAGTTACCGAGATATGAGCATTTTAAAATTTCCGGGAATTCGAAGTTTTTGATTCAAAGTTAGGTTCCGATGGGGTCCAAATATGCGAAGATGTCAACTTTCCCTATAGGGTCGCCATTGGTTTCGATCCGAAAATTTGCTCCGTTTGGCTCTATCTTGCATAGTTTTCGAGATATGGCAATTTTAGTTTTAAGACTTTATTTTTAGGACCCAATAGGTTTAACACATTTGAAACATAAATAACTCGAAAACTACTGCGCGAATTGTTTTCGGGTATCGTTTTTTTCGTTTTTTCTTTGTATTGCAAGCATAGAATACATTATTCATTCGTTTCGAACTGAAAAATTAGAATAATGTCTTTCATTCTAAATTTTTAGAATGTCTCTAAACGACTTTTAAATGCATTCGTGCACATGTCTGCTAAATAGACTGTGGTCTAGGAGTTAATCCCAGTAAAACTGAACTTGTTTGGAGGAAAAAAAAAGATTACTGCTTTTGAAGCTATTTCTCTGGACGGCATTTAAATCGCCTTCTTAGATGAAGCCAAGTATTTTGGAGCATTTCCAAATAGAAAGTTGAATTTCAGGCGTAATATTAAGAAACGGTGGGAAAAGCAGCGATTGCTTTTTACATTACTGTAAAAGGGCCATTGAAAACGATAGGGTTTTAGCGTCCAATTCTGCTGTATGAAATCGTGGTCTTGTGTCCTGCTTAAGAGACAAAAGGGAACTGTGTCTATATCATGAAGGTAAGGGAATTACGTCGATGTGTACCACTGGAGCTCTTCTTACCACACCTACGGCTGCATTAAAAATCCTCCTTAACTTCATACCATTGGGCATTTTGGGTAGGCCACAATTTTGGTACACTGCAATATAAGAGCAGCGATTGTGGCCTTAGCGCCACTTTACCACTATAATATCATCTAGGGAGTCTTGAATGTGGGACATTCCGGGTGTTGGAGCCTCTATAAATTTTTACACAGATGGATCGAAGTTGCAATAGTCTATTCGGTTGAGTTCGGGTTAAACCTGGCTCGAAGATTGCCATATCATTGCAGTGTTTACTTTACCAGGCAGAGATGCTGGCAATAAATGAAGTGGCTGACGGGTTGAGTTGCAATGTCTCGTCTACAACCGCAGTCAACATCTATTTCGACAGTCAAGCCGCGGTCAAGTCACTGGTGTAAATATTTCTAAAAACAAAATCTGCCTTTAACTGTCGCACGTCTCTAATGGACATACGACTTGAGCCGATGAGCTTGCAAGACTGGGAACTACCTTACAGGTTCCAACGGAACTGGAAGGCGTTGGTATGCCTATAGAATCTTTCAGGCAAAATCTACGATTTCGTTTTGCGACGGAGACTAATTAAAGATGGGCACATGGATGGACATGTGAGAATACACGACAGATTTAGCCTTCTTTTAATCAGAAGAGCACAAGTGAGTTTCCAAGAGGAGACATTTCGACAATCGTTTCTGTAATTACCGAACACTGTCTTATAGGAAAGCACGCTGAGCGGTTAAATGTGCAGTCAAATGACTTTTGCCGGAGTTGCGTGGATGAGGAGTTCGAAACTTTATCTGCCATTTCCTGGGACTTTTTGGTCAGAGACTTGCTTTACTGGGATCTAGGGAGCTGTACGATCTTTCTGATTTGTCGAATGTCAAAGTACAATATCTTAGGAGTTTTATAAGGAGTTCAAATTGGTTTAACGGCAGGGACTACACCATTTACAAATTTAATTCGTAAAAGATCAATTGTAATTGAAGATTCTACTTGTAATTCGAAGATTCTATTTGTAATTCGATGATTTCATTTGTAATTCGAAGATTCTACTTGAAATTCGAAGATTCTACTTGAAATTCGAAGATTCTATTTGTAATTCCAAGATTTCAATTGTAATTCGAAAAATATAAAGCGAATTTCCATTGATCTTTTTCGAATTACAAATGGAATCTTCGAATTACAAATATAATCTTCGAGTTACAAATAGAATCTTCGTAGAATTACTAGTAGAAACTTCGAATTACAAGTTGAATTTTAAAATTACAAATGTAATCTTCGAATAACAAGTAGAATCTTCGAATTACAATTAATCTTTTACGAATTACATCTTTATATGGTGTAGTAGGAGGTCCCCTTTACCACCCGTTGTATTACAACGTAAAGCATTAGCAGCCACTTACAATCTAACCTGAAGAACAGTTAAAAAAAAAAAACTTCAGTTACGAAATATATTTTAAAACTATGAAAACTTTCTTTTATTATATAAATTTTAAAATTTAACATTTAATATTAATTTAAAAAAACTACCATCAAACTTACATATATAATAGTTTTTTAATAGTATGAAAATTCATACCAAATATATACTTTTATAATTTTAAATACAAAATATATAGACGCGTATTTATATATAAAAAAAATACAAATTTTCATAAATGCCTTTAATAAAGCATTTATGGTTACAACTACTACTACTTTTTCATTAAAAATGATTCAAACTTAATGGAGTGATTGAAAAGCCTATGCTATGCTTGAAAGTTAAATGGTGGATTACTATTGCTATTGCTACTATCCGCAGAACTTAAAGTTTCCGGTGTAGCTTCTTTAGCTTGTAGACGAGATATATTGGGATCTTTTTTATCTTTACGTTCGCGTTCCTTCTCCTTATCCTTATCGCGGTTATGCTTATGTTTATGCTTGTGTTTATGTTTCTTCTTATCCTTCTTTTTCTTTTTCTGCGAAAAAAAAACAAAAAAAGTGTTAAATGATGACTTTAAATTTGAAATGCAGGCCTCTGTTCTGTCTTTCACAACTTTTCAATTCACATGAAAATTTCCAAATCACATGAAATCAAGTTTAGTGTTTTGTTGATCACGTTTTCATTCGAAGTTGATATCGAATAATTTAAATTTAAAAAATTATATGGAAAAATGTGCATTCGTTTTACTTTTACCAAATTTTATTTATGTGAAACAAAACGAAAAAGAAATTCGGATGTGAAATCTAGAACACCAAAAAAATTCGGAAATTTTCATTTTCACATTTTTTATGTGAATTACTTTTTTTGGAACAGCGGCCGCAGTTAAAATTAAACAAACCTTTGATGAACTTTCCAATTTATGTTTGAAATCATTATCTGCTTTGGACGAATCAAAACTACTATCCATTCTGGTAACTGTTGTTGATTCAGATACATCTATAATGGTTATAGAATTTTCATCTTCTTCAAAAACTTCACTCTTAAGTTTTTTAGTTTCTGAAACATAATTATCCGTATCAATGGTAGTGGTTGAAGAAATCTCCACTTTTGTTGTATCAATTTCCTTAGTTTCATCTTTAATCTCTTCATCATGGACCACTGTTATTTCTTCAGTGGTCTCTAATTTAATAATTTCATCTCCCACAGCAAATGCTTCAGTTGCAGTACGTTTAAGAGTAGTTGTGGTGGTGGTGTTGCTGTTGGACGTGGTGTTGGTATTGATATTAGCAGGCGGCTTTTGTTCTATAACAGTTGGTGGTGCATCTATATCATCACGACTTATTTCGGGCTTAATTTCTGGTGTTGAAATCGTTGTATTTGAATTGTTAGTTGAAGATTTTTTCATGGATCCCTCCCTGACAAATTCTTTGTACATGTTATTCATTTCAGCTGGTTGTAGGCAATTTGGACGTTTAGTACCGTACAGTGCATTGTAGAGATCAACCATGTCACAACGAAGTTTTGTATCAAAAGCTAATTTATTACTGTTTATAAAGATGGGAATAAAAAAATATTTACTTGGTATTGTAAACAACAAAACATAAACCGAATATTCTCACAATCACACAAATGTTCTATTCTGTTTGCTTTCAATATTATATCTACACTTTCAACTCATTATTCAATAGTTTCACTAATTTAATAAATGATTATTTTCTATTTTAATTATTCTTTCTTTGGAGCTTTTTCTTCATTTCATTTTGATTCACTGGCAACAGGATTTTAATATTTAAAATAGCGGAATAAATTTCTCTTTTTTAGTACATTGAGCCCATTAATGATTTCAATAATGTGCGAATTCAATTTTCAATTAATAAAATAGTTCGTAATTTACAGATGGGATTCGAAAAACATAAATTTTAATCAAAAATTTATACTTGTAATTCCAAAATTTCATTTGTAATTTGAAATTTCCATTTGTAGTTCAAAGATTTAAATTTTAATTTGAAAAAGATCAATTTCAATTCAAAAAAGATCAATTGTAATTTGAAATAAAATTTTCAAATTACAATTGATCGAATTACATATGTAAATGTTGTACACCATGCACGCGGCAGCTAGACAGCAGCCTTTTGCATTACACTATTTCCAATTGTATTTCAGAAATTATAAATTGAAGGGCTTATTGTAAAAACTCGATAAGCAACATTTCATTTCATGGTGGTTTTTGCCATAAAACTTTTAAGATAATGTAGAAAATATAACTTTTGCAGAACTTTTATTCTCAATATACTTGTACGAAGGGTTAAAGCAAGACTTCTGCCAAAAATCTGTCAATGGAACATCAGCAGAAGGCGAAAAACACGAAAAAATAAAATGTTGCTTATCAAGTTCTTGCAGTAAGCCCTTCAATTGTATTTCAGAAATTATCAATTGTATTTCAAAAGTTATCAATTGTATTTCAGAATTTATTAACTGTATTTAAGAAATTATCAATTGTTTTTCAAAAGTTATCAATTGAATTTCGGAAATTATCAAATGTTTTTCAGATTTATCAATAGTATTTCAGAATTATCAATTGTATTTCAGAAATTATTGTATTTCAGAAATTATCAATTGTATTTCAGAACTTATCCAATGTAGAATTATCAATGGTATTTCAGATATTATTAATTGTATTTCAGAAGTTATCAATTGTTTATCAGAAATAGTCAATTGTATTTCAGAATTAATCAATTGTATTTTAGATTCTATCAATTGTATTTCAGATATTATCAATTGTATTTCAGATATTTATCAATTGTATTTCAGAACTTATCAAATTGTATTTCGGAAATTATCAATTGTATTTCAGAATTTATCAATTGTATTTCAGAAATTATCAATTGTATTTCAGAAATTATCAATACGTCTGTAAATGGTGTACACCATTTAAAGATATAATTCGAAAAAGATCAATTCGCATTCAAAGATTATACTTGTAATTCTATTTGTAATTCGAAATTTTCATTTGTAATTTGAATACTCCATTTGTAGTTAAAAACAATTGTGATTCAAAAAGTATGAAATTCTTGTTCGAAAAATATCAATTGTGATTCGTTAAAGATCAATTTTATTTCGTAAAAGATCAATTGTAATTCGAAGATTCCAATTAAATTTCGAAAAACATTAATTGTATTTCGAAAAAGATCAATTGGGATTCGAAAAATATCAAATGTAATTCGATTGAAATTCGAAAAAAATCATTTGTAATACGAAAAAGATCAATTGTTATTCGAAAAAATCAATTCTAATGCGTAAAAGATCACTTGTTATTCCAAAAATATCAAATGTAGTTCGAAAATTCCAATTGAAGGGCTTATTGTAAAAACTCGATAAGCAACATTTTATGGGGGTTTTTTCCTCAAAACTTTTTAAATAATGTAGAAAATAGTACCTTTGTAGATCTTTTATTCTCAATATACTTGTACGAAGGGTTAAAGCAAGAAAAACACGAAAAAATAAAATATTGCTTATCAAGTTCTTGCAGTAAGCCCTTAAATTGTTTTTCGTATAAGATCAATTGTAACTAGAAAAAGTTCAATTTTAATTCGAAAATTCCAATTATAATTCGTAAAAGATCAATTGTAATTCGTAAAAGATCGATTGTAATTTAAGATAGATAATATATTAAATCAATATATTAAAAATATCCCTTAAAACGAGCCCAAATGACCCATCAAAAACTTTACACCTTTAATATATAAACATCTTTGTAAGAACTTAGAAAAGAACTCCGGAACTTAGAAAATTCTCAAAAAAATTCAAGACTTAGAAATATTTTTCTAAAAGCATTTTTATGGAATTTTTTACTCCAAAAAAAAAAAAAAATTCCGGGACTTTCAAAACCAATGCAATTTGTTTGTTGTGTTGTTTAAGCTATGGTTTCTTCAATGTAAATAAAAATGCATTTAAATTACAAGTTTTCCTCGACATTTCGTCAATTATTTGTTCGGGACTTTCAAATGTTTTCTGATCTGAGAAAATTTTTCAAAGATGTTTTTTCCTAAATAAAATTTTTTACTCCAAAACGTAAAAAAAGAATTGACAAAAAATTTTTGTGGCCGGGACATTTCCCAGCAAAACTTTTCGGAGTCATTCAAAAATAACTAGATCTAGAAGTACTTCAAAGCTTGTCATGATAGCTTCTCAAAGAGCATCCTGGAACTAGTGATGTCACAACTAGTTCTAGAAGTGATCCAAAAGGGTAATATTTTGATTCCAAAGAGCTTTTTTGGGGTAGTTTGTGAACTAGTGATTTGGAAGTAGTCGTACATGACTTCTGCACCACTTCCATGAAACAAATACTGGTTCTCAAATAACATCTTAGAAGCTGTTTCAAAAACTTATAATTTTTTTCAAAAAAGAAAAAATATATATTTGATTACGTATTTCTCTGTTGCATCGTCTATTTGGAAAAACTCAAACCTTTTGAAATATGTACAGAGGGGCTAAAAATATTATTAAGTATTGGGTAATTTGTTTGGTATTAATCAGTATTGGGGCATTAATGCAAATAGGTTTTTATAGATCTATTCAATTACCTTACTACAATCTGGAATAAACTTCTTTATTTACTACAGCTGGAATTTTTTATTACAAAAAGTAAACAAAACTTTCCAATTGTAGCAAAAATAGTAAGCAATTTGAGTATCCAACTAAGTATATAATCGTATATTTTTTGGTCCCTACAATATTTTTTTTTTTTTCAAAAATCCCTTATTCTCCTTCTAGATAATTTCTAATTGCATTAAAAAACAAAAAAATACTACTAATTTTGTTCAATAAAGTGCTGATATTGCGTTATATTTTCAACAAAAAATAATTCAAAAATGTTTTTTTTTTGCAAAAAAAATAATGTACAAAATGTTCCTAGACTGCTTCCTTAGAACTAGTTCTGATGGTGACAATTTCAAACAAAAATCATGGGTTAAAGAATGGGATAAAGAATTGGTTCTAGAATGACTTAAAGAACCGTTCCATACATGGGTTCCTACACTACTTTCCTAGAACTAGTTCTGATGGTGACAATTTCAAACAAAAATCATGACTCTGAGAACGAGATAGAGAACTGGTGCCACAATAGCTTCTTGGAAGTAGTTCCTGTCGTGACAATTTCAAAGAAAAATCATGGGTTAAAGAATGGGATAAAGAACTGGTTCTAGAAGTAGTGATGGAACCGTTCCATAGGAGGGGTGATTGTTCTTAGAATACTTCCCTAGAACTAGTTCTGAGGGTGACAATTTCAAACAAAAATCATGACTCTGAGAACGAGATAGAGAACTAGTCGAGCAAAAAAGAAGTACTCCAGCACTAGCTCTGGAAGTCATGCAAGTTTTGCTAGGTTTAGAAATTTTTTAAAATTATTTTAAAAATTTGTGGGAATTTTTTTTTTTAAATAATAACACAGTACAACACGAAAAAAAGGTAGATTTTGGGCTTTAATGTGTTCTGCCACATGTAGTAAAATTTTATGACCAACATTTTTGTAGAACATTTTATTCCTGTCCTCCCCCTTTTTAAGGGATTTTTTTTACGATTTGTTGAAATAGAGCCAAAAATGTTTGTTATGTGGGGGAGTTAGAGGGTTAATATGTTCCACAAAAATATTTTCGCTAATGTTTTCTACAAAGTTACTGAACATGCCCTACATCTCAGAGGTAGAAAACATAGTTTCATATATGAGGCATTCCACACCAAATGTTCAGCAAAAAAAAAGTGATGTCGTGTCAATATGAAATCAATTGCAGAGTACTCGCCCATAGTTCACTATTAAATAACAAAAATAAAATTTAAGATTTTTCAAAAAGTGGGCCTTGGAGGCATGGTCAAAAATTGAAAATTTCAGAATTTTTTGCCTAAGTATCTTTATTTGAATATTTATGCCAATAAAATGAAACACAGTGATGTCTTTAAAATTAAAGTTTTTTATAGATTTTTGTATGGGCTATCGATTAAAAAAAATAAAAATTGGAAAATTTTCAGAAGAAGTTCTGAATTTTTTAAATTTAAACTTAAACTTTATTTATCAAAAAACATGCCACAATTTTATTTCTTTTTTAAATGTTGAAAAATTAGTTAAGGTGTATATCTATCTGCTCTGAAATTTTCAGAGATGCATTTTTCCTTGTTTTCGAGAAAAAAAATGTTGAACATTGCACTATGCTTATAATTTATAATAATAGGGTATATTACGTATGCGAATGAGTAATATTAACTATTAAAAACATTTAAAATAAAGATGTTTTCGTGGGTGAGTTTTTTTTGACGATCACGCACGCTCGCGAAGGAAAAGTTTTAATCACGCACGATTTTTAATTTTCCTCACGTTCACGTACGCTCACGTGAGTAGAAAAATGTTGTCACGGGCACGATACTCACGTGAGCGTGACTAAGCGTGAGCAAAATAAATGATCATGCGTGATTAAAATAATTTCCTTGGTGAGAGTGCGTGATGGTAAAAAAAAAAAACTTACCCACGATCACATCTCTATTTTGAATGTTTTTTAAGAGTTAATATTACTCATTCGCATATGTAATATACCCCATTATTGTAAATTATTAGCATAGTGCAATGTTCAACATTTTTTTTCTCGAAAACAAGGAAAAATGCATCTCTGAAAATTTCAGAACAGATAGATATACACCTTAACTAATTTTTCAACATTTAAAAAAGAAATAAAATTGTGGCATGTTTTTTGATAAATAAAGTTTAAGTTTAAATTTAAAAAATTCAGAACTTCTTCTGAAAATTTTCCAATTTTTATTTTTTTAATCGATAGCCCATACAAAAATCTATAAAAAACTTATATTTTAAAGACATCACTGTGTTTCATTTTATTGGCATAAATATTCAAATAAAGATACTTAGGCAAAAAATGCTAAAATTTTCAATTTTTGACCATGCCTCCAAGGCCCACTTTTTGAAAAATCTTAAATTATATTTTTGTTATTTAATAGTGACCTAAGGGCGAATACTTTGCAAATGATATCCTATTGAAACCACCATGGTTTTTCTGTAGTGGAACAGTTGGTGTGGAATGACTCATATTGATATGCTGCAAAAACAGTCCAAGGGGGAGAAACTTTAAAATAAAATTTCGATGTGATACTTCAAAACGCCGACACACGTATACTTTTTTTGTCTCCTGTACCAGAATCAATAGTCGGAACCCCGTAATTTTGGAAAAAAATTTAAAAAGTCGAATAGTGTAATTAATAATAAAATTCTTTACTCCAAAAGACGGTATTTATACACAGCCTTTTTTTGCTTGCAATAAAGTCTTGCAACTTTTTTTTGATAGGCAAACGGGGGTGAAAAGAAAACGGGGTAGAAAAAAAATCACGAAATCTGTTTTCCTTCTTCTATGCTTCTCACCCCCGTTTGCCAACAAAAAAAAGTTGCAAGACTTTATTGCAAGCAAAAAAAGGCTGTGTATAAATACCCTCAAACTAAAAAAAAAATGTGTCTGGGACTACACAATTGTTTTTTCGTGACTTATCTTATGTCCTTTTTCTTTGCCAAACTTCAAAAAGTAGACTTTTCGTTGTCCGTACCATAGAAAAATAAAAAGTCTATTTTAACAAAAGTTTTATTTTAAATTTCAAATTTTCTATACATTTTTTGAAAGTCGATCTATACATTTTTTGAAAGTCGATTTTAAAAACAAAAACAATTTGTATGGAAATAAAATTAAAAGCTCATTTTAAATTTATTTTATTTTCTTGTGGTAAGGCTGAATTTGTATGGAAATAAAATTAAAAGCTCATTTTAACTTTATTTTATTTTCTTGTGGTAAGGCAGAATTTGTATGGAAATAAAATTAAAAGCTTATTTTAAATTTATTTTATTTTCTTGTGGTAAGGCTGAAACAATTGGGTTTAGTTTTCCTTAAAATTGTAGAAGTTATTCAGATTTAATATTTTTAAAAACATTCAAGGCCAAATATAACAGTGAGCACTTAAGGCTGGTGTAGACTTAAGTGCAGGTTTGTCAAGTAAACTAAAACAATTCCAAACTAATAAGTGCTTCTTCGTAATTTCTTACACTTCTTAAGGCACGTTTAGACGGGAAAGAAAACTCATAGATTTAAAGTAAAACACAACTCTGTGGTAATATACTTTTGACTTTAAAAATTGTTGTGTCAAATCTCATTTCTTTAATACTTGTAGATTGGAAACCGAATTAAAGTAAATAAAAAATAAATAATAAAATTTTATTTGACATTCCAATATTAAAAATTGCCACACAGTTGTCTTTTACTTTAAATCTAGGGGAAATCTCACTTTTGGTCTAATCACGCCTTTAGACCAAATGCTTAATCTGGCGAGCTATAATTCGACTCTGCGAGCTCCTAGATATGTAAAATGCAACTGGAAAATGAAATAATTACTACCAATGTAGTGACTTAAGTCACTACATTGGTATTTAACGGGCGTGGCACTTATTGCAACTTTGTCAAAATAAAATATAAGTAAAGTAGAGATAATAATAAGTTGAGACATAATTTTTTCTTACGTAAAAAAATTCTTTAACAATTTTGAAGAGAAATATTTAAATTTGAGTAAATAAATTGTTTAGTAATTTTAATTTTTGTACTAAAAAAAAATTTTTTAAATGTTTTTTTTTTCAGTGTAAAACTTTTATTATTGGAGTGTAAAAGTTTTTTAGAGTGACAAAAATACTTTGTAAAATAATTTAGTGACTCACTAATGACTTTCAAAGCGTTAAGTGTGTTTTTTTTTACATGTGAATTCAATATGAAATTCACGGTTTTGCTTATAACTTCTGAACCACTGCAGTGCACTGGATCGCTTTTCTGCTGAAATTCAACACCAACCTGGCCAGGAAAATAATAAATATATGTGTCAAGCTTCAACAGCCTAAGATTTGTCATTTAAGAGTTAACGTGTTTTCAACAGGCAGACACGCGGCAAAAATCGGCAGACAATTTTTTTTATTATTTTGAAGCCTGACAGCTTTTCTTTCAAAAGCATGTAGAATATCTCTAAAAGTCAGCGGTATTATAGAATAAATGCAATATAAATTATATAAACAGCACTCATTTCGACTTATTTTGCACTATATTCAACAATTAATCCACTGTGCATCGCCGCTAAAAAACTGCTCTGATTTCTCTTTCTAAATGTACTTTTGATTATGACTTTTACAAACACCCAATTTGACCAATTCATATCATTAACATCATTCACTCATATAAAACAAAAAAAAAGGAAAAATATTAAATCTTGTACTTACTTCATGTTTTTCCATAATCTCTCTACCAATTCCGGACGATCTAAACGACTACTTTTAAAATCTCTCGTAAACGGTGGATTATCTATTAACAATTGAGCCAAAGCGTGACGAGCAGCTGGATCAGGATCTGTTTCCAGCAGTGTTATTAAATGATCTAAATCTTCCCAACGACCATCGACTTTAACGAAATCTACCAAACATTCCATAGCAGCAATGCGTAAATCCAAATATTGACCATAAGCAGCATAACAACGATAGATTTTTGGCAAAGAAGGTAAATGCCCACATTTTTGTAGTTTACGTATGACTTTTAAACATGATACCGATACCATGTATTTGTAGGAAGGTAAATGTTTTTCCAAATTCAATAAACGTGTTACCTCTTCAAGTACAAGCCTGTGTGAGGGTTAAAAAAGGTTAATTGTTAGACATGATTAAATAATATAAGAAAAAAAATGCAATTTAATTGAGTAATTTTCATACTTAGCATCTGCTGATAAACTATCTGATGTAATGGGAGTGCCTCTTAATGCCACCGATACAACAGGTGTTATTGAATTACCCAAAGCATCTACTAATGCTGATCTATAGTAGACATCACTATAATGATTACGTGTATTATCATTGTATTTAAATAAATCAAAAAGAAAACGTAAAACTTCTGGTGGACAAATGCCATGTGATGTACGAAGACCTAAAACGAACGATTTTTTTTTTTTTTTTTTAAATATAAAATCAAAAAGTGTTGAAAAGACTTACCAGCCATTGCTACTGGTATAACTTTTTGCAAGAAATACAATTGAAAATTGGCAAAATTATTTTGTTTTATAATATGAGGGGCACTAAAAGAACCAAAAAATTTACGAAATATGTTTAACATAGCTGGTGGACCACTCCAGGAAGTAACCATTTGATTGGCAACCTATAATTTTTATTAAGAACATTTTCTTAAATACACCTTCCTTACTTTTGACAATATTTTGTTCCTTACCTTTGTTAAGCAATCTGCTGCTTCACATCTTACTTTATAAAAACACTGTTCACTTTCTATGGTATCGGTTAGTGCTGATCTTGTAGCATTTGTAGGATATTTCTCCAAAGCATGTATTGCTTCAAATTGTGCTGTTACATCACGTTCATGACGCAATTGAAATTGCCATTGAAAATCGGGTTGTTCAATATTAAGATCTCTAACTAATATCATTTCCGGATCAAGACGAATCCATAAAACCGGGGAATCACTAAAAATTTTAATAGATTGTAAAAAAAATTAAAAAATTCCACTAATAACCTACTCTGCGGAGGTCTACAGTAAACTTGATTCGCACTCCCTTCATAAATTGGAGGTCTCTTTTAATAACGCAACTCGCTATGTCTATGGTCTGCGCCGTTTTAGTAGTATGACTACGTGGAGAACTATGATTCTTGGCTGTGACATTGTTAATTACCTTGACATGAGAAATTTGCTATTCTTACATAGACTTATATACCAAAAAACCCCACCCTACCTTTATGAGAAAATTACCTTTGGTCAATCAACAAGAAACATGACTCTAATTGTGCCCAGACATAATTTTTTAAACACTAGTAGACTTTTTTTCATTAACGCCATAAAACTCTGGAATGATTTGCCCAACGATACTAAATTCATTTCATCAAAAAATTTGTTTAAAAATGAACTCTTTTATCATCTGACAAATACAAATAGAAATGCATAAACTTAAACTTATATTTGTTTCGATAAATAAACTATTATGTTAAAAAATAAAAAAAAAAAAAAAAAAAACTATATTATAAACTATAGCTTCTTTACTTTATTTTGTCTTGACTTAATATATTGTTATTGCAATCATTTTATATTTTAATTACTGTTTTATTATTATTGCTATTTTACTGCTTTTTTTAAATTATTTATTGTACTAATTAATTATGTCAATCTTTATGTAATACCCGTTGAACTATAAAAGAATTTATTCTTATTGTTCTAATAATGAAAAAACTAAATAAATCTAAATCTAAATCTAATATATAATAACCGGAAAAACAGTTTAGTTCGATCTTGCCGAATATTCACAATGCAAACAAATTAATTTCGTCTTGGCCGAATCCATTTATACATGACATAATCCCCACGGACATAATCCCCATTTCCGTTATGGAAATAATGACCAAATTCATTTCGGTTGTAATCTCCATAATGGTAGTGGGGACTATGACCGAAAATAATTTCAGTTGTAATCCCCAAAATGGTAGTGGGGACTATGACCGAAAATAATTTGGACAAAATCCCAATAAAAAACGGACATAATTCCCAGATTTATGGGGATAAAACATGTAACAAATGGCCATAATCCCCATTACAGGGATTATGTCCACTATACTATTTGGTCATAATCCCAAAAATTTTATTTTTTTTTTGTCTTTTTTAAACATCTCACTCTTGAACACTTCAAAACAGCAAGTGTGAATGCCATATTATATGGCTGTTTTGAAGAGTTCAAGAGTGAGATGTTTAAAAAATTCTTTGTTCTGTGTCCATTGCGTTTTTATTCTATTACTGGTGTTTTGTTGAACAACTTGTTTAAGATCGCAAGTGTGAATGCCATATAAGTTTCTTAATTCAAATTTGTGTTTTAAAATTTCCATTCTTGAAAATTCATAAAATGAAAAAGATTTCTTTATTATAATACAATACTCACTCCATAGGTGACAAATCCATATCAACTTCTTCTCCAGTACACAATGGAATTTTCTTTTTCTTATTACGCCGACTTTTCGAATGACAAGTGATATCAGCCTTCACAACAGTATTTTCAATTTGTAACATATGCTTGAAAGTGCCATCCAATTCTTGAAGTTGTACCAACAATGGGCCATTATATTTGCGTACACCACGTTGATTAACAAACTCTTGACGTACTTCCAATTCAATTGTATTACGTTTACGATTGAAGACGGAAGTTAAAGAAAATTTAGCATGACCACCGGTACGCACCCATTGATCCATGAAAACTGACATATCTTTGCCGGTAACTGTGAAAATAGCTTTAATGAAAATATTTGTAGAGATGAGAAGATGATGCCAAAGACCAGAACCAATTTTTGTGGTGGCAGCATTTGTGGCCAATGCTAATTGTTTATTGAAGACCTAATAAAAAACATTTAATAAAATGACTGTTTAAAAAGCAAATTTAACAAAATTTTGAGATTCAAATTGATGAAGTTTTTTTAAATGCAAATATTGCAAAATTTTGAGATTAAAATAGATGAAGTTGTTTTTTTGGCACCTTTTTATTAATATAAATAATCAAGCTCGAGGTCCTAAGATTAATTAATTAATAGTTATTAAATTTTTAGATTCCGTAACATTTTTCATATGGAACAATTCTTAGAAAATGTTTCCTATAGAAAAATAAAATTTTCGCGATAGAAAATATCTCTGATGATGATTTTTTCTTATAGAAAAATTCCCAGATACTGAGACACTCTTTCTCAGATTCTGAGACAGTTTAATAGAGTCCGACCGAATATTCGGTTTCGGTCTCGGTTTCGGCCGAATAATGGGGTTTCGGCCTCTATTCGGTATTCGGCAAAATTTTTGCCGAATATTAGCCGAAACCGAAACTTTTTGGTATTTTAAAAAATATGTAAAAAAGTCGCTGAATTTATTGATTTCGTAATTTATTACACTTGTTTCAGTTCAATTGAAGAAAATGTTACAAGTTTATGCAATAAATGTAAAACTGTTTCAGTTCAAAAATTATTTTCTCCTAATCTACAAACGAAATATACAATTTTTTTGTAAGTTTTTTAAAAAACATGTTTTTTTTCAAAAATACAACTATGGTTTAAAAGCATTATATACTGTATATTTATCTTTAAAACTTTTTAATAATTTTATTCATGCCAGGCGGAAATTTTTTTTTGAGTTTCGGTTTCGGTTCGGTTTCGGCCGAATATTACTTTTTCGGCCGAATATTCGGTTCGGTTTCGGTTCGGCCTCGAAAACTGGTTTCGGTCGGACTCTACAGTTTAACTATAGAAAAATTCTAAGATTCAGAGTCATTTTTCCCACGAAAGTGTTATCGGATTCAGAGACATTTATTAAATTACTAAAGCTAGACCCCTGATCCCGCTAATACGGGATTTTTGGATATATGAAAAATTTCTCAGAATCAGATACTTTTTCTATATACGAAAAATCTCTTAGAATATAAGACTTTTTCTATATGTATAGGAAAAATGTCTCAGAATCTGAGACTTTTTCAATATAGGAAAAATATCTCAGAATCTGAGATTGTTTCTAAACGGCAGAAACATCTCGGAATCTGAAACTTTTCTATATAGGAAAACTGTCTCAGAAACTGAGATTTTTTCAGGATCTGAAACTTTTCTATATAGTGAAAAATGTCTCAGAATCTGAGGCTATTTCTATATAGGAAAATTTTGTCAGAATCTGAGACTTTTTCTATAAAGAAAAAATGCCCCAGAGGCTAAAAACTTTTCTACATACCCGGCTAAAAATGTTGTATATTATCATATATGATATCATATATGAGACCATATACAGTATCATATATAGTATCAAATATGGTCTCATATATAAACAAATATTAAAATTGGCGCTTATATAAGACACGATCATATATGATCTAATATATGTGATCATATATTGTATCATATATTGGGTCATATATTGGATCATATATTGGATCATATATTGGATCATATATGATATTGTTTTCAATTTGTTTTACATTATTTTTCTTATTTTTTATTTATTTTTTTATCTTAAACTATATGTAATAGATTATTATATTCACCAGAATTGCAAACGGTGTATATAAGTATAATTAAAAATAAAAAATAATTTTTTTTATTCATTATGGTGTTTTTCATATATTTCAATGAAAACCTTTAGTTTGATGATTTTGATTTTTTACTTACTCCGTTTGCATTTCTGGTGACCATATAAAAATATATAATTTAAATTATAGATATTAGAACACATTTTGAAAGTAAAAAAAATTTAACATAAAGGATTTAAAATATCAAGAAGCGAGCAAAGGGCTTATTAAAGGAAGAATGATTTCCTTGTTGTTTTCTTGTTAATTTAGATTTTCTTCAGACTTAGCGTTTTTGTTATGCTATAAACTAGGGCTGTCAAACGGGATCGGTTTTTTAAAATCCCGGGATTCGGGATTTGAAAATCGAAATCCCGGGATCCCGGGATTTTTCGGGATCACGGGATTTTTCGGGATCCCGGGATTTTTCGGGATTCCGGGATTTTTTGGGATTACATTTCTTTGATTATAAGAGTAAAAAAATAGTAGACTCTTTATGTTTCAATTTTATTGTACACATTACGGTGGTTAGTTGGTGCGTGCTAGCCCATTAAGCAGGGAGTCGTGGGTTTGATTCCCACGAAAACCCTTGGGTCTAGTTCGCTACAAAGAAATTATTAAAAAAAATATTTCTAATTATTCTGATTGTTATTTAAAGGCAATGAAAAAATTAAGTGTACGCCACTTATGCAGTTTTCGAGTAATTATTATTATTAAATATTAAGCAATGAACTAAAAAAGCCTTGAGGGGTTTGTTATGGAAAATTACAACTTTTATTTGCTTTTGGTTTCATCCCATTCCGATTTTAGTTGTTGCACTGTATAATTTTAAAACTAATTTAAAGAAAATTTAAAATAATAAAAACATTTAAAGGAGAAAAGTAATAATATAATACATTAGACTTTAATTTTTTTTGTGTAAAACAAGCTTTTTTGCAATTTTAAACGTCCGGCAAAATTTTTATTCTCCTACGCCTAAAACTTGTGTGATACAAATTTAAGGCCAATCGGATTAAATTTACCCTTGGCGTCCTTCGATCAAAGTTCCGATTTTTTAGACAATTTTCTCCAAAACCTGCAAACTTTGGTCAAAGGGCTCCGTGACTGTGGCTTAGTGGTTAGTGCGTTGGACTATTATCCAGCAACCCTGGGAAGAATTCTCAGCCAAATTCGTGGCTAGCTACGTTGAAAATTAAAAAAAAGATTTAGTTTTAATTTGTTTATGTAGATGTAACAATAATTGAGCAAAGTTGTGTTTTTAAAAAAAAATTCTCATATGTACATTTTTCATATTTTAAAAATCCCGGGATTTGAGCTTAAAAATCCCGGGATTCGGGATTCATTTTATGACAAAAATCCCGGGATTTCGGGATTCGGGATTTCGGGATTGACAGCCCTACTATAAACCTCATTTTAGCATATTTAAAGTCAAAATCTATAAAAAAAAAGATATAAAATATTAATAAATAAGGTATTTCTAGACATTTTATTGTATTAAAGGGCATGTCACAGGCTTAATTCCTTTCGGAATTAAAATAAGTAGTTTACTCGTAAAACGCAAAACGAATATTTTTTTTTTGGAATGAAATCACTTTCAAAAATCAAAGTGGGATTGAATTGCATAGGAGTCGATTTATTCGGAAAAAATATTTTGCTTCACGTTTTTAGAGGAAAACTTTCAAACCACTTCGGAACGGAATTGACTCTGTGACAGGCCCTTAAGTATTACCAACAATAGCATTTGGTGCCGATGCGTTTTAATGATAACACTGATATCATTTAAAGAAACAACCATGTTCCTTTAAATATTGACTTCTTAGATACATACATGTTAATAGAGTTTATTTTGTTAAGACCATGAGATGCTTAAGACCATCGAATACTTATTACGGAATTTCAACTGAAAAAATATTAAAAATAATTCCACATTCCATTTTAATTCCAGCAAAAAATAACTTGCTACTACTAAAAACATTTTTTACTCATAATAAGCAAATGGGTACTTAAAACTTTTATTAAAAGCAATATATTTAGTAGTATGTATATTAACTTACTGGGTTATGTTTGTTAGGATATTTGAAGAAAAGGGTTAAATAAACTATTAATACTTACATCATGCCGACAATATTTTCCATGTAGGTAAGGTCTTCTTCTGATTGTTAGTCAAAACGTTGTCCTTCCCAAATCGTAACTCATCATCAAAACTGATTATACGTTCTTTTCATTTCCAACAGTAAGGGATGTCAAAAGTGTGTAGTGTTGAAATCGTAGTGATAACGTTATGGTGGTGCACATGATTTTCCCCCCAAGTTAAGTGAGCTGAACGTTGCTGCGCATGGTTGATTTTTCTGTAACTCGACCTTCAAACTGCATATATGTTCTTTCCATTTCCAGTAAGGGATTTCAAAATAGTTTGTAGTGTTGAAATCGTAGTGATAACATTATGATGGCGCATATGTTCTCTCCTCCAAGTAGAAGAGCTTAACGTAGCTGCGTATAGTTGAATTTCTTCAACTCGTAACTCGGTATCAAAATTGCTTATATGATATTTTTTTCAATTTGATATGGCGACATTAAGGGATTTGTAAAAAGTTTGTAATATTGGAATCGTAGTATTAACATTATGGTGGTGCATATGCCCTCTCCTCCAAGTTGCGAAAGCTTAACGTCTTCAACATCAAAGTACTCAATAATATTGTTTTTTCTACATTTTGAATACGAAAATTTCCAGTTTATCTTGTTTTGGAATAAAATGCCCATGTTATGACGATGAACTGGAAAAAAATGAAAACATGATTTTATAATTATTTACATATATTAATGAAAACTTACCTTTTCCAACATTTTTCTATGTAAAAGTAATTTTTTAAGCAGAATATTTTGCAAGTATGACAATATTTGTTAAATTATTTATATGCACCAGTATTGCAGTTATGTTTATGTCGGTAATCGATGGTAATAAAATATAATTTTATTCGTAAAATTCCTTTTTGTAATTCTGGTTCAAATTTGCATACACATTAACTAAGATTTAACATTTTATGATAACATATATGGTTCCATATATGATATCATATATGGTACATATTATACATACGACCTCATATATGGTATCGATTTTTGCATATATGGTCACATATATGTTTCCTTATATGTCATATATGATCATATAAAGATCAATACATAGCCATATATGAACATACACATTTATTTTTAGCCGGGTAGGTAAAATGTCTCAGAATCTGAGACTTAAATGTAAAATGTCTCAGAATCAGAAACTTTTTCTATATTGGAAAAATGTCTCAGAATCTGAGAATTTTTCTATACAGGAAAAAAAAGTCTGAGAATCTAGGACTTTTTCTATATTAAAAAAAAAAATCAGAATCTAAGACTTTTTCTATGTAGGAAAATTGTGTCAGAATCTGACGACATTTCCCCAGAAAAATTTCAAGAAAACGCAAGAGATATTTTGAAATTTAATTTTTTTATGCGGTAAAAAATGGGTAAAAGTGGAATAAATTGATACTTTTTATATCTATTGAGCTAAACTGGGAACGAAATGGAAAAGAGCAGGAACAATATGAAGAGGAGCGGGGAATAAAGTGAAAAAGAAGTAAAGGAAATAGAAAGAAACGGAACAAAATGAAATTAAATATTGTTTTGCTTAAAGTTTTTGCTCAATTTTTTTATTCTGACATATTTTTCCTGTAGAAAATGTTAAGATTCTGAGAATTGTTTATAGAAAATTTTGCTAAAAATGGTCCTTATTGAAAAATTTTTCAATTATGAGCCTTTTTTCTCTAACAAAATAATATTATTTTTGGAAATCTCCCTTATATTTTTTTAGAATTTAATTTTTTTTTTTAATAAAAAAATCCCAGTTTTGAATTAATTTTCTTATAAAAAAAATCTTAGAGCAGCTAAATTAATATCTCTTACCTGTATTAATAATTCTTGACCAATACGATGTTCCAACATTCTTATAACCAAATGAGCTTTTTTTCTCATAGCCACTACATATTTTGGCGAAACGGTATGTAAACTTTTTATGGGAAAATAATGAACAATCTCTTGTTGTTTTCCAGTTACGGCAGCAGGATTTGTACTACTTACGGGTAGAGGTGCCGGAGGTTGACTACAATCCAATATTATACCACCATATTGTTCTTCATATTTAACGACACGTGCTAATTCCTTTTGAACCCACTCTCGATACTCATTATTACCAAAACATTTACGAGAATATAAACCACATAGATATTCGGCTATACCCTTAGCCAACCAAGTATCAGACCAATGATGTGATGTTATAAAACAACCAAAAAATTGCTCAGCTATTGCTTTAGACATTAAAGTACGTGAGACATAAGTTTGATCAATTATAGCAATTGAATTTAAAAGATGTACCGACGCAATACTCATAGTAGCATAAGCACTTATGTCAGCATCTGCTTCATCTACAAATACCTGTTTGTAGCATGAAAAGGGATAGCGCGTCGATAGGGTTTCTTCGAAGAACTCAAAAGCTTCATGTAAATAACGTACAGTATTTTTAAGCAGCGGCAATAGTTGTGGTAAACAAAAATGTGTTACTTCATGCATATGAGGATCGACATAAATTTCAAATGGTCCCACAGCTAAAGCAATATTTGGTGCACAAACTGGTACAGTTAATGTATAATGATATGTTTTTCTTCTCAAGTCTGGAGTCATTACCACCTCCATCAGTTCACCACACGATATTGCAGTCAAATGTTTATCTACAGTAAATTCTAATTTCCATGTGCAAGGATCAGCAAAACTATCCACACAAGGAAACCATAAACGTGATGAGTTCTCATAGGCATATGTAAACATATGAGCACTATTTGGTTGTGTATCATCTTCACTAGTTGGCGGTATAACAAAATGAATACCACCTTGAGGACTTTCTAAAGAAAACTCGATGCCAATACGCAGGCCACGACCTTCTTGAATCATATGATAACCTTCGGGAGGTATCTGTATTAAAAGCTCACCGGCATTAACATCTGGATCAGTTTTTTGAGCAGCTATTAAATGGTTTTTAGAAAAAGTTTCCAAAGACCGGCTAAAAGCAGAAAAATTAAAAATTTCACAAGAATTTCTTGAGATTTGGATTTTTCTTTTTTAATTTTTATAATTTATTAAATTCAAGAAATTCTCAGTTTTTGAAACATTCTGACACATTTTCCCATATAGAAAAAGCTTATATTCTGAGACATTTTTCCTATATAGAAAACATCTCAGATTCTGAGATATTTTTTCTATATAGAGAACGTCTCAGATTCTGAGACATTTTTCCTATATAGAAAACGTCTCAGATTCTGAGACATTTTTCCTATATAGAAAAAGTCTCAGATTCTGAGACATTTGTCCTATATAAAAAAAGCCTCAGATTCTAAGACATTTTTCCTATATAGAATCTGAGACTATATAGAAAAAGTCTCAGATTCTGAGACATTTTTCCTATTTAGAAAAAGTCTCAGATTCTGAGACATTTTTCCTATATAGAAAAAGTCTCAGATTCTGAGACATTTTTCCTATATAGAAATAGTCTCAGATTCTGAGACATTTTTTCTATATAGAAAAAGTCTCAGATTCTGAGACATTTTTCCTATATAGAAACAGTCTCAGATTCTGAGACATTTTCCTATATAGAAAAAGTCTGAGACTCTGAGACATTTTTCCTATATAGAAAAAGTCTCAGATTCTGATACATTTTTCCTATATAGAAAAAGTCTCAGACATCTTTCGTGTTAAAAATATATTTTAAAGCTTGTACAATAAATGTATCACTTACGTTTTTGTATCCCCTTGGCAAATATCCATAAATGGATCAAAATACACAAAATCTGCCTCACAGACATCATTCAGCAGCACCCTATATATGCGACACTGTTTGGCATTCAAACGTATTATTCTTAAATTTTCTTTGGTAGGAACAATTGTTAGTTCCACAGCTCCCTAATAAAAAAAATGCATCATTACTAAGGATTTATGTACATTTTAATTGAATTTTTACTTACAATTATACTTTTTCTTTCAAAACTAATGCCGGTCAAGCTGACAATTTGATGGGCCGTGCTGGTGGGAGAAGACAGAAAACAATATTGTAAAAATTAGGTAAATTTAATGATTTTCACGGATACTTATAATTTGAATGGCCGGAGAGGTTGTTCCTTAGGGAGATTATCAAGAACTGGTTCCATTTTTCGTATTAAATTGTATAAATTTATACAAAATTATATATTTTTTTCACAAAATTAATGCATTTTCAGTACACTTTTGCTTGTTTTCTGCAATGTTTACGTTGAAATTTTCTATTTCTCTTTTTTGCAGAGTTGAGTAATTTAGTAGAAAAAAACAGTTATGGCAATTTGGTGATTCCTACGCCAAATCTGGCGTTTTTATTTTTTGTTAAGGGGAAATCCAGCGATTTTTTGTTATAAGATGTATTTTTTAATGATAAAATTGAATTAGAGTCCCACTGTTGCCAACTATTTTTAACCAAAAACCTCCAAATTTCACGAAAAAAGCGCTAGAAACCGCCAAAAATTAATTTAGCGGGGAAAATTTAAAATTTTCCCGCTAAATTACGAAAAAAAACGCTGAAAACCGAAAAACTTGGCATTTTTGATTGACAAAAAAGAAAAATTTTAAAAAAAACCTCCAAATTATTTTTTCTACGAAAATTTACTTTTCATTAAAAACGCGCAAGAAACGGTCGAAAAAATTTTAGCGGGAAGACACAAAATTCTCCCGCTAAATTACAAAAAAAGCGCTAAAATTCGACAAACTTGGCGTTTTCGATTGAAAAAAAAAATAAAAATTGGAAAAAACCTCTAAATTTGTCCCACTAAATCCAAATAAAAAGCGCTAGATTTTCCCGCTAAAGCACCGTTCCCGCTAAAACCAATTTTCCCCCGCTAAATCCAAACAAAAAGCGCTAGATTTAGCGGGAAAACCTCCAACTTGGCAACAGTGTAGAGTCCCCGCACAACAATGTCGGTGACGTTTTTTTCATACAAATTTGGCAAGAAAAAACGCTCGACCGAAAACCGCTTAATAAAATCAATTTTATTTTTTTGTCGGTTTCTCTTTTAATTTTTGATATGAAAATGTTTCCACAATTTTATATGTAAATATTTTGATTATTTTCGATAAAGTAAACAAAAAAATGTGATCTCTAAAAAAAAATATTTAAAATTCTAAAAAAACGAAACAATATAAGAAAATCAAATTGATAATAAAAAAAAACAATAAAATTTAAATAAAAAATGTCGAAAAAGTGAAAAATAGTGTAAATATCAACGTCTGACTGAATTTCCCGCTGCCGCCTTTGTTTTGCGCCTATACTCTCGTGACCGAAAGCGTCAAACGCTCCGACATTGTTGTGCGGGGACTCTTACTTAATTGCGAAAATTAATAAAATCGAATATGTTAACATTTATTACGAGTAGGAAGGAATCCCCTATACCAGTTCCTGACCCCCTACAAACGATCTTAAAACGTTGCGAAAAAACGCTCACTCCAATTGTGATTATTCTCTTAGCTGGTTTTCATTAGAAAAAGTTGGCAGCAGTGGCAAAAAGTACTTTTCACGACAGGGCTGCCAGGTTTCAAAATGTTATAACAGAGTTGTATTTTATAAAGGGAAATCTTTTTAAAAAAAAAATCAAATGACTGTTATATTTAAATTGCATTTTTTTTTTAATTTTACGTACCGTTTTCTATATTAAATATACATTTTAGCAAAATTTAAAAGCCTTTGAATGATACTGAAAATCAATAAAATTTATTATGATTTATAATCTGATAATTTTTTTTATAGGAAATATACCTCAGATTGTTTTTCTAGAGCAAAATCATCCATGTTACCAAATTAATAAGTAATTTAATTTTCAAAATTTCCTTTATATCTTTAAAACTAAATTTTCAATATGACCGAAGATGATGATAAACCAAAGAAACATACCTTGGAATCATTATTTCATCTTTATGCTAATCATGCTGTTGTTCAATTGGATTTAGATAATGTAGTTTATGATTGTATTTTACTCTCACAAATTGATTATTGGTTGGAACAGGCGAAACTTTTAAAAATCGTTTTTAGTTTAACCCAAACTGGATTGACTTACATGAGATTTCGGTAAAAGCAGTTGAGTTAAAATATTAATAATTTTTGATTTTAAAGTACATATTATTGCGATTTTAGGAAATGGCGTTTGGATTATGAAGAGTTTCAAGAATTTTTAGAATATTTATGTGCGGACAAAAATGTAACCGTGGATGAAGTTAAAGCAAAACTTTTAGAAGCTGGTGTTCCCGGATTGGGTGGTGACATTATTGTTATAGTTAAATAAATATTAATTATAGTTTAGATTAATTATAGTTTAAATACTCTTTATACAAATGATCTGTAAAAAACTTAACACATCTATACTATATTATAAAACGCACTTTTCGCGAAAATTTTCTTTGTCACCGGTGTTTGAAGAGACTACTGAACCGATTTTGATCAGATAAAAACCATAATAAAGCTTTTATTCCAACTTAGATTATAGGCTATATACTGTTTTGATATCGGTTAAGGGGGACTTTCAAAAATGTGAAAATACGAAAAAAAAATCAGTTTTTCCGCTTTTAAAAAGACACAATAACTCAGATTTGAATGTGAATAGCACCATTGGAAAGCTCTTTTTTTAACAAACAACTTAGCCTTTTCAGTTTTTTAAATAAGTCCATTAACACGCCTCGGCCATTCAATTTTACCACTGTTCGGGGATCTGTACCTTATCTATACTATATACTATAAAACTCACGGTTCGATATTTCAAATTTCAAACAAAAAAACACTATGCAAAAAAATTCATTTACGTCTTAAACATTTTAAATAAAGTGAATGTTAGGGACAACTTTTTGGAAGAAGATTTAGAATTAACAGTAAATTCATGTTTTGGCAGCCAAAAGTTTTGAAGAAAAAAGTTTTCAGGTAAAACCAGTTATGTCGATCGAATTCAACTTTGACTACCGATTAGAGGTGTCAAACTATCGATAGTAGTATTGATAATATCGATAGTATTGATAGTTTTGTGACTGTCGATTGTGGTTTTTTGTACTCAGTTAACATTGAAAAACAGTCGATAGTTTTTAGCCACTATCGATAGTAAATGATCAACCACTGATTTTATGCGTAGTACGAATTTATTTAATTTTTGTTGAATTTTGTTATTTATTAAATGAGGAATTAAAGTTATGTTTGGTTTTGTCTTACCGTTATGTATTTAATGCACATAAATATGTTCTCACTATGTATTAAACTTTGTAACTATCACGATAGTATCTTCAAAAAATTAAACTATCGATAGTTTTTATGTTTTGGTAGTTGAGAGTTGATATATCGATGTATTTTTTTAAACTATCAAAAACTATTGATAGTGGCCCTATCGATAGTTTGACAGCTCTACTACCGATATTCCATTTATGTATATTAGGGTGGCACGACCAATGACTTTTTTTGAATTTCGTCGATCGCCGGGAAAATTATGGTTCGTGTTGGTCTAAAACTCTATGTTTAAATTTTTAGCCAAACAAACTAGCCCGTGCTTTTGGGTGGTTAAAATTTTGCCCAAAATTTTTTTTTTTTCATACAAACCAAATAAAAATTTTTTTTCAATTTTTTATTTTGTTTTTAATTATTATTTTACTTGACTAGCTTATTAACGACTATAAATTTCATTTTGGTGAGGTAAACGCTTCAAAACTGACTTCGAAAATAATAAATTTAGGGCCGTTGCAGTCACACTCCAAAAAAAAATTTTAAAAAAATTTTATTTAGTTTTGGGTCAAAACTTTTGACTTGAAAGAATTTTTTTCTGAGATTTTGCTTTTAATGATACATATCAACAAAAAAATCTTATTTCTATCTGCAACACCTTTATCACGTACTAAAATGTAGCAAAAAATTCACTTTTTACCTTTCTCACATTTTATGTATTATCACAAAAAATTGCTTTTGCCGAATTTGTTCAAATCGGACAATTTTAACCTGTGCCGCTGAAGTGTTAAAGTTTGGCCCTAAAATATTTTCTTTTGATTTGCACAAAAAATTTAAACCACCAAGGGGCACGGGCTAAAATTGTCCGATTTGGCTAAAAATTTAAACATATATCTTTTACACCACAACGAACGATAATTTGCCAGGCAATCTACAAAAGTTATTTTTTTTTTTTTTGACAATACATAAAATTTGAAAAAACGTGTAAAACGTGTTTTTTATGATTTTTTGATACATTTAACAACACGACAAAGATGTCACAGATAGGTATAATTTTTTTGTGGATACATCTCAGCAAAAATTTTTTCATTTCAAAATTAAAAAAAAAATCTTGGAGTAACTTTTTTTTTCGAAGCCAATTTTGAAGCGGAAGGAGTTATCCTACCAAAATGAAATTTTTCGTCATTATTAAGTTAATCAAGTAAAGTAATAATTAGAAAAAAAATAAATTTAAGACACAGGTTTATTTTGTCCGATTTAGCTAAAAATTTTAACATGAGATTTTTAGACCAAAAAGAACCATAATTTGCCCGGCGATCGACGAAATTTAAAAATTCGACATTTTTTTTTTCAAAAACCGAGCTAAAGTTTATATTATCGAATTTATTGCATTTGGACAACTAAATATCATGGGGGTTTTAATTAAACGGCATTAATATCAAAATAATTCAGATATGAATTCATAACAATATTTAGTTTTTTTTTACTTTTCCCCTTCCTGATAACTTAAAGGTCTGATGGGAGAATGTTCCATATACGTAGGGTCAAGTTGAAAAAAAAATACTGGGGTCAAATTGACAAATGTTAGTTTAACACATTCCGTGTTAAAATTTTCTTTGATAATAATAATTGAAATATTTTAAGGATTTGCGACTTTCCCTTTGACAAATTTATTAGACTTTTTTAACTATTAACTGTATTTTTACTTCTTATGTTCAAAATAATAAAACATTTTCTATTTTGAAAAATATTATCCGTGGAAATAATTTTTTATTTAAATAAAATATCCAATCCAAATCAAAAAACTTTGATTGCTTTACAAAGATTATTAAAATTTTTAATATTAGATTTTGGGGAAAATAATTTTCTTCAATGTTTTAATTTTTTTTTTCAATAAAAATAGATTTATTATTTTTTTTTTTTTTATTATAAAATGATGTTCCTAAAAAAAAAAGAATTTAACGCAAATTTCATAATTATTAATTAATATTTCTAATTTTTATTCCTCGGGCAACGCCGGGTACTCTGCTAGTTTCATATAAAATCACATGTCGCTTTTGTGAGATAATGTCGCAACTCCGAATATATCATTTGTGACATGTCACTGGAACTCTCAACCCGTGCTGGTTCATTAGTGACATGTCAAAAAACACATCACAGGCGATACGTTACAGAACTACCCCTCTGTGACCTATTACAGACCTCACACCTTTCATAGACCTCACAACTTTCAAAATTTTGTATCCTTAAATCATTTTAAATGAATTTCTTTACTTTAAGACATGAAAAAATGTATTTTTTTTCGGGACTTAAAAAATGTTGATGTGTCCTTTTTTTTATACCCTCCAACCACATTAGTGGGGTGTACTCACTTTGTCATTCCGTTTGTAACGCATCGAAATATTGATCCATGGTCGATTCTAAGACATTCTATGAATGTCCGTCCGCCCGTCTGTAGATAACACAATGCAGTCCAAAATTAAGAAGCTAGGATCCTGCAGTTTGACACGAATATGTCTCATGGTCATAGGGAGGTTAGTGTCGTAAACGGGCAAAATCAGATCAGGGGGAAAAAGTTTCCCCCTCTGAAAAACATAATTTTGTTTACATGTTATTTTGTATTTTTGTTAAACAAATTAAGCGTTTTTATTGTAGAAGTTAAAAGTCCTAATCCAGGGGGTGACCCAGGTCTTTTTTTTTGGCAGCCCCCTTTTGTGCAAAATACATAATAAATAAATAAGTAAAAAATTTTCGTAAGAGGAAAGGTATCCAAACATCTCCTCCAAACCAAAACCCCACCCTCCACAAAAAAACACGCCCTGAATTTTTTTTTAACATGTTGAAGGGTGTAAAAGATTTGGAACAGCCGAATTTAGCACTCACACTTTTTTGATCTAAAAGTGCTTTGTTATACCCTCCACTTACAATTAGCGTAATAGGGTATATATAAGTTTGTCATTCCGTTTGTAACTAATCGCAATATCGGTCAAGGACCCCATTAGGTATATGGGTCATTATTAGTGAAATCAATCATGAATATTCTTGACCCCCTCCGATATTGATGAAATTTGGTTAAGTTCTTACACTACGTAAAAAACTAACAAATGCAAATTTTCAGCCCTCTAAGTCAACAGGGGCCGAAAATACGGAGGGTCAAAATTTCCCCCAAAATCTCCCAGTCACGACACTTTACACCGTAAAAACTTTATATCGTTGGTTCTATTATAGCTAGAAAGCCCATTTTTAGTTTGTTTTAAAGCTCATAATATGCTCTATAAGACCTACCATAACCTCCCTATTTGATTGATTTCACTAAGACTGACCCATATACATTACTGAATAGTGATCGAATCTAAGACATTCTAGCGATGTCCGTCTGCGGAAATGGCGATCACGTCCAAAATATTACACGCATATGACTGAAACTTACATATTTACTTGTTGTTTCCCCGAGTTTGTTTGGTATTGTATTTAAGCGATATCGGTTTAATGGTTCAAAAGTTATGAACGAAAATGTAAGGACACCTCGAAAATTTTGCTACATTCAACATAACCTCAAAATACAAAATGCTTTAATTCGGCTGCTAGTCGAAATGTGTAAACAGAAATGAACACCGAATGGTATTTAAACAAGTACAAACATATTTTTTATCAAAAAAGAAGAAAAATCGCGGATTTTTTTCACCAAATTTTTTTTTTGCGGATTTTTTATTTAATTTCTTTTTTAAAGTAATTTCTTTTTTAAACAAAGTTTTTTGCAAACATTAATAGTTATGCCAACAAAATAGGTATATTTTTGGAAAAAAAAAACTTTACTCGTTCGGAAGATATTGTATGTGAAATCATTAAGTTTGGTTGCATATATCTCCGCTCGAAGGAGCAGTAGACCAAAGAAAACAATGTTTTTCTCAGGATAGATCTACCTACATATTCACAAAGTTTGTTGAAGAAATTCTTAACCAAAAATTCTAAACCACAGGATTAGTATTTGCGCCTAAAAGTATGCTACAAAAAATTTCACAACTTTTTTGAGTGCAAAATACCACTCCAGTACCATGTGGGGAATGTTGTTCTGATAATAAACCACTGTTTTTTAAGTTGATTCGGTGAAAAAAGTTTCCGCGCCGAAGGCGATTTCTTAAGAGCTTTAAATTATTTTTTTTTTAAATTATGATTCAACACATTAAACTACAACTACAATGGGTTCTATCACATAACGCCTAAGGTATATCTGTCAAAAACAACCCCTAAAAGGCTAGAATTATGGTCATTTCCCCCCCCCCCCCCCCCCCCCTAACATGCACAAAAGCTAAGTCCGTCCAATCCATCAATATAAAAAAACCCCACTCGGGTTTAAAGTGTAAATTTTTGGTGTGGTCCATTTGCTTATTATCTTTAGCCTTCTTTAAGGTTTTTGGACTTCGTAGACCTGGAACCCATTTTGATAACCCTGTTTTTAAGTAAATGTTATGGAAAATATAAATAAAGACAAAACTTCAACGCCTTCGGTGCGGGAAGATAGAGAAAAGGTGACACCATATTTTTTAATATTTTGTTATGCCCCACATGGCTATGCGGTGTGGTATTTTTGATATTTGCAAAAATTGGAAAAAGTTATATCCCAAATGTGTAAATGCCATAATCCAAATGGAGTTTTGTATGATAAATCCCAAACCAAATAACTAAAAAAATAAACACAGTCTTTCGAGAATAATATAATAATGGAATTCACGTCAGAAATTTTAGTCTTGCAAAATTTCGCAATGTCAAAATTGCAACTTTATTTGCTTGTTTCTTTGTAAATAGAAGCAATTGTGGCAGCATGAAATAACCCCCCAGGAAATAAGTTCCCAAAACAAAAATGAAATAAGTCCCCAAAAATTTGTACAGAAAAAAACAACAACGATAATTGGGGATTTATTTCGTATTTTGGGGGTTTAATTCATTTTTTATTTGGGGACTTATCTCATTACGAAATAGGTCCCCAAAAATTAAAATGAAATAAACCCCCAATTATTATTTTTGGGGACTTATTTCATTTTTTTCTAAAATGAAGATGATAATTTTTTAAATTATTTCTGGACATATAAGGAATGCATGATTTTGGTATGTTGTGGTACATCCAAGCAATGAGACAAAAAAATTATTAGGACACTGATCAGTATTAAGGAGAATTTCTTTATGCCCTTTAAGTTTTTGAGTTTTGGACTGATATTGCTTTTGAAACATATTATATAATACCCGTAGTAGTTGTTGTTTAATATATTGCAATCATAATTATTTTTAGTACAAATTTCCTTTAACAAATTATGCTTTTTTTTACTTCACCAATTCGTAACGAACTAACTACTAGTTTTGGTGGAGCAAAAATTTTATTTAAGTGTAAGTCGGTTGGAAATGAAAAATTTGCGCGAATTTTTCCACCAAAACTAGTACATAGTTAGTTCGCTACAAATTAGTAAAGTAGAAACTATATTTTGAAGTCAGCGAACTATTAGTTTTGTTTAAGAAAAATATTTTTTGATTGTAAATCGGTTGGAAATGAAAAATTCGCGCGAATTTTTCATTTCCAACCGATTTACAATCAAACAATATTTTTCTTAAACAAAACTAATAGTTCGTTGCCAAACCTGTTACCATGAAATAATTAATTGCAACAACAGAAACATGAAAAATTCCCAAAAATGTTTTTTCTACCGAGAAAACATATTAAGATAAAAAAATGGAACTAAAAAAATCTGAAAAAATTTTAATCTTCGAAATAAATTTTGTTCTACACCAAAATTATAAATTCGTTAACTATAAACAACAGACACAAATGCGTAGTTTGCAATATAAGTTGTGATTTCAACACAAAAATTAAAAAAAAAAGTATTCTGAAATTCTTTTATTCGGTATTTTTTTTTTGAGAGCGTTTAATGAATTTAAAATTGGGGCCTTATTTCATTTTTTAAAATGGGGATTTATTTCATATGAAAAAAACCCCTAAAATTGGGGTGTTATTTCATTTCATTTTGAGGTGTTTTTTCATTCCGATGAAATTTCATTTTTGAAATTGGGGGTTTATTTCATTATGAAAAAAGCCCCCAATTTTGGGGACTTGTTTCATTTTCATTTTGGGGACTTATTTCCTGGGGGGTTATTTCATGCTGCCAGCAATTGTATTACTATTAAAATAAATTGCGAATATTTTCTTGCACCGACGCATCATATAAAAAGTAATAGAAAAATAAAAATTTTATTAAATTTTTTTTTTTAAAAAAGTTGCAATATTGCACTTTTGCAAGGGTCAAAAATTTCTGAAGAGAATACCCTGAATATTACGAATTAAAAATATCATATATCTATGGAGGCGACAAATTGAGAAAGAGCTGCATGAGCATGGTGTATCCTGGAGTGAAATGAAATCGATGTCTAATGATAAAATACGATGGAAAGCATTTGTTGCGGCCCTATGTTCCACAGGCAATTAAAGGATTAAATATATATATGGGTTGTTTTTGAATCTTATTTATTTAATATTTTTTTTTTTTATTTACAATAAATGGTAATCATAATTGTTAATAATAATCGATCTAAATATAATTTTTATGTATATATTTTTGTTTTAATTTTAGCAAATATTTGTTTTTTTTTTTTGTTGCATTAAAAAAAAGAAAAAATTTCGTTTAATATTTGTTTTGCTGCTATAGAACTGAGAGAAAAAAAAAAAGATTTTTTAAAAAAATACATGTATGTAGATAATATTGAATATAAATATAGGTTTGTATATAAAAAATGCTAAAATTAAAGAAATGATAATAAACAAATTACAAAAATAAAAATAAAGAAAATGTATAGTAATAACGAGAAAAAGATATACTTGTATAAATAAATTCCATAAAGATAATTTAAACAAGAAATACAGAGACGCTGATGCTTTTTAAGATTTGTGTTTTGTTTATTTTTTGCCATAACATAAAGAGATTATTAAAAGGATAAGAGACATAAATAATTAAAACGAAAGAAATTCTTTAAAATTTCTTGAGTAAGAGAAGAAAATATTGAAAGACTTTATTTTAATTTTTAAAAACAAAAATTAAAGTAAGTAGAGAAGAGAAAGAGGGGCATTTATAAAAATTTATACGCCATTAACATTATGAAATTTCAAAATTACAATTGAAATTTAAAAAATAACAAATAAAATTTAATAAATTAAAATTTGCACTTTAAATTAAAACAAAATCAAATAAAAAAAAGTTATGAAGGGTATTCACGTCAAAATTCGTACTCCTGCAAAAATTTTATAAGTCCCTTAACTTTTTTTGCAAATTTTATAAGCAAGCCGTTTAAAATCAAAAGCATTTTCTTAAGTGCTTTACCGATCTTTAAAACTCTTCAAAAATCGTAGTCTATGGTGGTATTTAGCAGACAGAATTTTCCTAGAACATAAATAGGCAATATCGTTTTAAACCCTATTTTTAAATTAACTTTTAACTTTACCACCGAGTTAAATTAAAAAATGATTTGATTTTTGTTTTTAATTTGATTTATTACCTATTTTTAAATATTTTAATTGAAAGTTTAAAGTTAACTTGAAATACACAAAAAAAAAAAACAATTTAAATTCGAAAAAAATTAGTTGAAATATGAAAAAAATGAATTGAAATTAGAACAAAATCAATCAAAAATAATTGAGTGTTAAATTCGGCTGTGCCGAATCTTTGATACCCTCTAACATGTTAAAATATATATAAAAAAAATCAGAGGCGTTTTTGGGGAGACGGCTCTGTGGGGGTGCTGGGGGATACCTTTCCCCAACGCGATAAATGTTTACTAAATTATTTATTATGCTTTTTGAACTTTAGTTATACAATTTTCTCATAATTTTTAAGTTTTTTTTTTAATCCACGCCCACAAAAGGGGGCGGGATAAAAAAAACAATATTTTGTAGCCCCCCGAGGTCTAAGTGCATGACTTTTAACTCTGCTGAGATAAAAACGTTTCATTTGTTTAACAAAAATGCAAAAAAAAGCTGTAAAAAATGGCGCTTTTATAGATGTTTTTTTAGTTCTTTAAGGGGGAACTTTTTTGCCCCTTATCCGATTTTACCCATTTCCGAACTTAACCGGCCTATGACTATGAAACACATTCGTGTCAATTTTCAGGAGTCTAGCTCTATTATTTTGGACTGAATCGTGCTTTATACAGACGGACGGACGGACATCCATAGAATGACTTATAATCGATCATAGATCAATAATATATATACTTTATGGGGTCCCCGAACGATATTTCTATGCGTTACAAACGAAATGACAAAGTGAGTATACCCCCATACTGTGGTTGGAGGGTACAAAAATCTAAGAAGTAAAAATTTAGTGAAATTCGAAAAATTCCCACTGAAAATAAAAAAATCTATTTGAAAGTCGAAAAAGATTTTAAATTTAAATAGGTCAACTGAAATTCGAAAAAAAAATCATTTGAAATTCAAAAAAGACAATTTAAAATTCGTTATAAAATTTACGATAACAAAAAGCTGGAGTTTGAAAAAATTTTTTACCAAAATTCCATTTTTTAAATTTCAATTAATAACTTTAAAGTTTTAATTGATTTTTTCGAAATTAAATTAATCGAATTTCAATAGATAATTTTTGAAATTCGAAAAAGACAATTTAAAATTTTAATTAAAAAAAAATATATTGAGTTCGAAAAAAACAAATTTTAATTATATATATCGCTCCTTTACTTGTATAGTGTCATAACTCAAAAAATGCGTTTTTTGAGTTAATGATGCAGAATTATTCGTTATATCATGCTTTATATTGTGTCAAAAATTCGTATTAATATCTTTTAAACTCACCGTTTGTGAAGAGAACACGCCATTATAACATTTTCTACGCACGGGCCTTTTGCAACGTAAACCAAGTTTCAATTGTAAACTTTAAACGTGTTTTCTGCAAAATCAAATATTTTGAGTTGTGACACTATACAAGTAAAGGAGCGATATATATATCTTAATTAGCAATTTCAATAATAGATCCTTAAGAATTTCAATTAAACTTTTGAAAATTCTATTGATATTTAAGAAAATTTAATAGGTAATTTTTGAATTTCAAACTACATAGATTTGAATTTTTTTTTTTAATTTTAATTGTACTTTTCGAGCTTCTGATGTTTTTCGAAATTTAATAATACAATTTTTTCAATTGTTTTATTTTTCAATTATTGTTTTTTAAATTTGAGTTGAACTTTTTTTGAATTTTACGTTTTCTGCAAAATCAGTTTTTTTGAGTTATGTCACAATTGCAGAATGCGGGTTTTAATAACACACATACCTAGAAAATAAATTAAAATAAATTATTTGTTTTATGATAACTTCTTAGAAACGCAACTACCGTTTAAAATATATGGTTCTTAGCACATGTGGTATGTGTTCAGGTTTGTCTAAGTTGGGAATCGAACCCAGCACCTTATGGTTGTAGATTTCAAGTCTTAGCTACGTTACCAACAGCACATTTGATTTGAACGTTTTTTTTTGGAAATTAAATTGTTTTTTACGACTTTTGAAGAGTTATTTAGATTTTTTTTTTAATATAAAAATTTATTTTTCTGATTAAAAATTTTATTTTTTTTAAATTTCAAACATTTTTTTTTAAATTTTAATTGTTATTTATACCTTTTGTTATTGCTTTATTTTGATTCAATTTTAAATTAAAATTTCAATTGCTATTTTTTAAATTTGAACCTAAATTTTTTTTTAAACTTTGGAAAATGGTGTTAAAATATTTTCTTTTGTTGTAAATGAAAATCTTTTATTTTTTTTTTTAATTATAGTATAGAAAAAAATTATTAACAAATGTTATGCATAAGTTTATAAACTAATGTCTAACATTGCTAACACACACAGATTTTTTTGGGATTCTTTTTTTTTTTTTTAATTTATTTTATGTTTTATTTGTTTTGTTTTAGCACGTGAATTACACATTTTATGGTAGAAGAGAAATTTATATATATATATTTTGTTTTTTTGATTTAACATTTTTATTTTTGTTTTTATTTAAATTTCATTTTATGGATGTAATTTCATAAAACATACATCATTATTATTTTGTTTTGTTCATCAGCATCAATTAATTTTTTTTATTTATATATAATGTTGTAAATATTAAATATATATTTTTTTTGCTTATTAAATTATATATTTACGTTCTTGTTGTTCTTTAATTGTTGTTGTGGGTAGAAAGTTTTCAAAATTTTCCAGTTGTTATATTGATTTTGTATTTTTTTTTTTTGTTTTCTTTAATATCAAAAGGAATGCTGCTACAAAAAGCTGTTGTTTTTAAATACACTCTTACATAGGACCATCGACATGGCTGACTTTTAAGCGGAAATAATAAAGGGAACGCGCACATAAAAATATGCCAATCAAAAATATGGTTATATATGCTACAAAAATGCCCGCATGATCCTAAAAATAGAAAATAAATATTAGTATAGGCCTATTGACTCCTAAGGTGAAATCTCGTTCAAACGATATTTCGATCATCTGATACTTACAATTAGTCATATTATACACTAGTGTGTAATCAAAATACCGTTCGAACAAGATTTCACCTCATGGGTAAATTATGTATAAGTAAGAAATATATTTATTGCATTTTTATACCCTCCAACCACAGTATGGGGGTATACTCACTTTGTCATTCCGTGTGTAACGCATCGAAATATCGGTCTAGGACCCCATAAAGTATATATTTTATTGATCAGTGATCGATTCTAAGACATTCTAGCGATGTCCGCCCGTCTGTCCGTCTGTAGAAGACACGATGAAGTCCAAAATAAAAGAGCTAGACTTCCGAAGTTTCGCACGAATATGTCTTATATTCCTAGGCAGGTTAAGTTCGGACCTAGGGGAAAAAAGTTACCCCTTGGAGAACTAAACCAATCTAAGAAAAACCGCAATTTTTTCAGGTTTTTGTGTACTTTTTCTAAGCAAATGCAACATTCTTATCTCAGATGAAGTTCAAAATCGCAAGGGGAAGGTGCTCCCTAACGTCTCCCACCAACCCCCCCCCCCCCAAAAAAAAAGACGCTCCTGGATTTTTATTTTATATTGTTTTTTTTTTTACATTTTGGAGGGTATAAAAGATTCGGCACAGCCGAATGTAACAATCTCACTTGTTTTAAATTGATATTGCAAAATATAGTTACATGCTTACTAGGGCTTCTAATCGGGATTGGTTTTTCTGAATTCCGGGCTTCGGGATTTAAGAAAAATTTTCGGGATCCCGTTATTTTCGGGATAATTAAAATCCTGAAATTAGCGGGATTTTTTTTGGAAATTTTTTAAAATTTTCGGGATTTTCAAAAATTTTCTGTATTTTCTGTCACTTTGACAAATCCACGCGTTCGTAAAGATTAGCAAAGTTATGTTGAAGTTGTGAACTTCAAAAAAAGGTTGGGACTCCTTCTGTGAAGAATATCCATATTCGGTTATCTTTCGTCGTGGCTCATCGTTATAAACTATTAGTGAGCGTGAGTTGAAAAAAATTACATGAATTTTTGAATTTTTGCATAAGTGATTCATTTTTTGTTAAAGCTTGCATGATTTAATTTTTTCATTTTCTGCAAAAAAAAAATATTTTTTGGCAATGTTTTTTTTGGTAAAAAATTTGCATAGCAAGAATAGAGTTTGCATGACTCACGCGTGAGCGTAATTGAATCCGACGTGAATCATTCGTACGGGTGGGCAATTTTGTGTGCTTTCTAGTACTCAAATAGTGAGTAAGCGTGAGTAAAAAAAATTGCGCAAGTGATTAGTGAGTGATTCTATTATTGTTTGCGTGAGTGTGACTGAATGTGAGTCAAAATACAATCACGCCTTTAAAAAATGATTTAGTAAAACATAAAATTAAAAAAGTTTATAACTTAAGGAGTTAAGATGTGTCAAAAGCCCTTGTAGGAGCATAGAGTTCTAAAATGCTGATCTGCGATTTTGATCCACAGTTGCTGATCAGCATTTTTATGCCAAAATCGTGTTTTTATTTTTTATATTTTTTAGATAACAAAAGTTGGAAAATGTTAAGTGTGTTTTCAAAAAAATATTAGATTTTCGGAACAAAATCGCGTTTTTATATTTTTTTAATATTTTTAAGGTACCACACTTAACATTTTCCAACTTAAGATACCAATTTGGATAAAATAAAAATTATGTTTAAAAATCAGCATATGTGGACCAAAATCGCGGTTTAGATTTTTTTAAATATTTTTCCAATAAGGAACGCAAAATTACGAATTTTTGAGCCGGGTTTAGTAAAAAAATTCGGACATAAATTTTGTTAAAATACGTAATTTTTCCAACTTTAACCGCTGGTTGCCGACTGAATATGACCTTGCAAAATTTTTCATAAATTTTACAACAATCAGGAAAAATGGAAAAAATTGTTTGTCCAATTTTGCCTACAGGTCGCAGTTTTTAACCGATTTTAGTTTTTCTCTTTTGAATTTTAGCTAATAAAATTCCTCATCGCTCTGTCATGGTGGATTTCTGAAAATATTGTTCCATTAAAAGGAACAAATATAAAAGCCCTTTTGTCGAACCACCACTAGTTTTTAGAATTTCTTGCAAGCTTTACATTTCGCAAACGTTTCACCTTTTGCTATAATATAAACATGGTACTTATATTTTATACAAATTATTGAAACAAATTTAAAAATAATAAGAAAAATTAAAAAAAATTAAAAATCGGGATCCCGAAAATCCAGGGATTGAAAATCAAAAATACAGAGATTCGTGGGTTTCAACCTTTTCCACTTTTTCGATTTCTTCGACTTTTTTTAACCTTGTTAAATAAAAATTAAAAAACAGCATCTAATTGCTTACAACAAGTCAAAAACAAACTTTTAGTTACAAAAAAATCGACATTTTAAAAAATGTAAAAAGTCAAGTTTTTGAAAAAGTCGAAAGGTCAAAAAGTCGATTTTTTAAATTTTAAAAAAAGTCCAAAAGTATAAAAATCGACTTGGAATTTTTTTAAAAAAGTTGAAAAGTCTTAAAGTCGACTTTTTATAAATTGAAAAAAGTCGAAAAGTCGACTTTTTGTTGCGACTATACATATAACCCTAATTGGAAGCCCTAATGTTAACCATAGAAATTGGTCTCTTGGAAGGTTTTGCTCATATTCTATTAGCTCCTAGACCGATTTTGCTAAAATTACATACCAACATAACTTGCAAAATCACAAATATATATGATAAGCACCTGCAGCTTCCAAGTTGGCTCTCGTAAGTTAGCCTGTTTTGAACAGATAGACGGACATCGTTAACAATTTCATACAAAAATAAAGTTTTGACGCTGATCACCAGTTTTTTATAGTACACTCAAAAAATTTCATGCATAAATATACGAATGATAATTTCGTAAAACTGTTTTCGTAGAATAAACGAAATTTTTTACGTATTACTAAATTTTTGTATTTTTACAAAAACCTCTGAATACGCCATTGACGCCATTTGGGTATTTAAAGTATAATTTGTTTTTAAGTTTTTTGTGTTGATTTTTACGTGAAAAACGACCGATTAACCTTCGTACTACCAAAGATTTTTGTTTACGTATGAAACGTATATCAAAGAAACCCACCCGGGGGGTTTTGGTAGTGCGAAGGTTAACTAAGCGCTTATAAACCCTTTAAAAAGCGAGTAAATTTGAGATTAATAATAGAATAAAGAAATTAAAAAAAAAAAATAATTTTTGTTAGAAAAAAATATTTTAGTTTAGGACATTTTCCTATTGAAAAAATTGAGGCGATAATGCTTTACGTTAGCATACAAGAACTCTGAGTTCCATTTCAACACCACGGAACGATTAGCAAGTAACCCTTTTAGTCCCTGCCGTTAAATTATTTACAGCTTTTTATTAAAGAAAAAATATGTACTCTGTTTTGTCATTATAAAAAGTGAAAGAGTTCCCAAGGAAATGCTTTTGGACACTTCCTTTTTCCAACTTACCTGTGCATATCCATGTGTACCAATAGTAATACCAATACCAGCAAATAATACAATTAAACCTACAATGACAAAAATTATGCCACGACCACAGGCAAAACGAGATCCAACTGATGATACTTTTCTGCAGTGGGGACAACGAGCCAAAGAATTGTGAAACGTATTAAACTAGAAAACAACACATTATATCATTATCAGTCTCTACAAAAAAAAATGATTTTTTTTAAACTTACCAAAAATGTATCCGAACAATGACCACATGTTACACGACACATACCCGGCATAGTGGGTACGGGGGGTGTAACAGGACTTGGAGCTAAATTAATAATACGCTTGCAATTGGGACGTGGACAAGCGATACGTTGAGATGAACTTTTACAAATGAGTAAACAGTTGCAAGGGCAACGTACATACTTTTTACCAGGTGGTGCATTACGTATAGGCTAAAAAGAAGGAACAAAAATTTAACATCAATAAATTAATTAACATTTTTTATACATATGGAAATTAAAAGACTTACTGTAGCTTCATTACACTGGAGACATTTAACAACATGTTGATCTCTTTTCGATGTAATGTCAATCATGCCCTGACACACCCGGCAAGTAACCATGGGTACACCACCGGCAGTACCCTGTTGATAGGGTGGTGGTACTTCATCAGGTCCAATAAATGGAACATTCGATTGTGAGACACCACCTGAAATTCATTAAACAAATTAAAGTTTTAAATTCGGTATTGGTTAATCTTTCATTTTGTTTTCCTTTTTTTGGGAAATTCATAGATTTAAGAATTAAAAAAAGTGGTCATGACCAGAGTGCTTCACAATTTTAAATTAAAATACACTTAATTTTTGTTGAAGTTAATAAATCTACTTTTTGAATGAGAAAACTTTAATCTATATATCGAGGGCGAATATTTTAAACTTGCTATCGCCTTCACGCCTCGATATATGTTTGGCGGTAGGTGTAAGTTGTACCATACCCTCGCAATTAATAAAAAAGAGTAAAAGTTAAATTCGGCCTTGCCCAAAACACTTATAGAATGTATCCCGTGATTCCCGGAAATTTTGTAGTTATAACCGAGTTTGACTGTATGAGTGCAGGAACAATACAAGCACGGCACGGGTGGTAGTTTCCAATTAGAATGAGTTTCACCACCTTTAAAAAATAGAACAAGTTTTATTTTACACCGGCACCAACCACCGTTTTGCACTGTGAACGAGGATGCCCCTACCAGGATTGTGGAACATGCGCTAGCTCGCCAGACATCACCATCGCAAGCGCAGGTCTGATAAATATTAGGACATGGCAAACAGTGGTATCACTTGCATCAGACCACCTTCCTATAATCATCACTCTTGACCGACCCAACGATTTTATACACTCTGAACGCCGAACCTATGTAAATCATAAAAAGGCAGACTGGGTCGGCTTTAAAGAGTATACGCCACTTCAGTGGCCACCCCCTCCGAAGTACGTTCCGCGCAGAAGTTGTTCCCAAAAATCGTCACTTCAGCAGCCGCTCGCTATGTCCCTGCTGACCAAACGGGATTCACAGATGTGCGTGCCGATATTCGTAGGACCAACCCCAGCGATCCCAGACTCGGCCAACTAAATCTGGAGATCAGAAAATTGGTCAACGAATATAAAAGGAACAAGTGGTTAGATCACTTGAAGTACTGCAACCTCAGCTCCGGAGCTAGTAAACTGTGGTCGACAGTCAAAGCTCACGAAGGTAGATGACCGGGTCGCAATAACCTTCGGCAACAACACTTTATTGGACCCTAAGCGGTGCGCGGCATGTTTCAGATGCCAATTCATAGAGCACCTCGAGAGATAAGGCGAAACGAAGTGTTGTCACGAGTGAAGTTGCAGATGCTATCAATAACTCGAAACCATCCAAAGCGGTAGACCCCGACGGAATTTCGATGCTGATGCTTAAGCACTTGGACGTGCCGGGAGTCGAGTATGATCCAAGTACTCAACTTCTCGTTATCCACTCTGATCATACCCGAAGTCTGGGAAATGGGTAGAGTGGTCCCGGAGAATCGTACAGGCCGATCTCCTTGCTATCACCAGTCGCGAAGACACTTGAGGTACTTTTTCTCCCCAGCCTCACAATGCACCTTCAAGCGGCAACACATCAGCACGGATCCCGAAAGCATCATAGCACCTCAACAGCTTTAACTGCCATTACCACACATTTAAGCCATGGTCAGAATCAAAGTAAGCCATGTGAGCGCACAGTGATGGTTGCGCTTGACCTGTCAAAAGCCTATGACACTGTCAGTCATGCAACCCTCTTCGGAGATATCGCCAACTCTAGTCTCCCCAACACTATCAATAGGTGGGTGATAAATTATATGTGTCAGTCAGGTGATAAATTATATGTGTCAGTCAGTGTGGAGTTTAGAAATAAGAAGTCAAAACCCCATAGAGTTAAACAAGGAGTCCCACAGGGTGGAGTTCTCTATCCGATCTTTACCTTTCTAAACTCCCGGCACCACCCCAAAGGGTAAAATTGATAACCTTTGTCGACGATTGTACGTTAATGCACGGGGCCATAACATTGATGAGCTGTGCGGTAGGTTTAATGCAATCATCGGCAACGCTCTTTACCACATGGACGAAAGAGGTACAACTGAAACTGAATCTTATAGTCGATGGCGTAAAAATTCCGACAGTGAATCACTCCAAAATATTGGGGGTATCATTCGACAGTTCGTATTCGTCCTCGGCACATGCCACTGCAACGTGCAATAAATTGCGCAGTAGAAATAAGGTCCTCAAGTCGAAAGCCGGCAGCACTTGGGGTAAGAACAAAGTAACCTTGTTGGCTACCTACAAAACGATTGGCCGGTCAGTGGCAAACCACGCAGCGCCGGTGTGGTCACCAAGTGTGAGCGAAACGCAGTGGAAAAGCTTCAGAGTTGTCAACATGCAGCCCTTAGGACCGTAACGGGCTGCCTTTAAGTGTCCTCAGAACACCATCTACATGAGGAGACGAATATACTTCCGGTTAAGGAACACAAACACATGCTGGCGAAACAGTTCCTTCTGGCGTGTCATCGGAGGGATATTTTAATATTTTATTTTGCTTTTAAACAAATAAAAATAAAAAAAATATTGCAATATTCAAGTTATTTTCAAATAAAGTATTTGGACTATACAGCTCTGATGCGAACCATCACCTTACGGAAATTGATCCTCCCCCGATGTCAGAGAAGATCTTCGGTGTTATAAGATGGATATCCAGCAATACGACATCCAACAGCTAGATTCCATCTCATATCGGACAACTCTGAATAACATTCACATTGATACGGTAGAATCGACGACAGCCAACTACCAAGTGAATGTCCTACTTGGAGGCCGTCCCCCCACTCAGAAGAAGAGAGAAGTCTGCCAAAAAGAACAAGAGTGGGTATTGTAGTCGGGTCAATTCTTATTGGTCGAGAATAAACCCTACTATACCCAATACGTGGCCTGCATGTACACTTAGAAAATTATTGCAGTTACGACATGCTGGTCATTTGTGTAGTAAGTAGTAGTTGTTGTTTTCAACTACAACTTCAGTTGTTTATGGGTGAAAAATTTCAAACAACTGTTTTTTGTAGTCGTTTTAAAAAATAAATACAAAAAATTACTACATTGTAGTAACAGTTGTTTTATGTAGTTGTTTTTAGTCTATAAAAAAACTTATAATTTTCTAGAAATTTTTAGAAAAACGGATGTGTTGAACCAGTTAGATGCAGCAGAAATTATTTCCAAATAATTTTAACCGTTTTTAAGTTTAGAAGAAAATTCAGACAATTTGAGTTACAGTAAAAATAACTGTAATTTGAAGTAGTTTTTACCGTTTTTGTAGTTGTTAATTGATAGTTAAAAACAACAACAATTTTTGGTTGATTTTACCGTAAAATGTAGTGGACGCCTAAACAACAGCAAATGTAGTAGTTTTAACTGTCTTTTGTAGTGGAATCTACCGTCATAATTTTTTGAGTGTAGAGATTCTCCACATGACGTATCACACCTCTTCAACTGCAAGGAAAACCAGACTCGTTTAAATCCAGCATTTTATGGACACAGCCCATAGAGGTGGCACGCTTTTTGGAACTCGATTTGGAAGAGTCAACAGAACAGGGAGAGGAAACATAACAAAATACAAACCATAAACTTACATGCATTTACAGGTCGAGCAACAACAACAACCGTTTTTATCTGTCAAATCGTTTGGAAAAAGTTGTGCCGGGCTTGTTCTGTTTCTACTCTAAGTTTTCATAATAGAGAAATTTGATAGACTCCCATCTGTCATTTTCTATAAAACGGGCTTGTTCTGTTTCTACTCTAAGTTTTCATAATAGAGAAATTTGATAGCCTCCAATCTGTCATTTTCTATAAAACGGTAGATTCAGTGTATTTCTCTTTTCATATACGATTTTACATGTACTTGCCTCTTACACTAAATAGCGAGAGAGGAAATTCAATGGTATCCAACAAACCTGATAACCACTGGTTTTCACCAAACAATAAAAAATAACAAAGTATTTCACAAGAATGTTTTTTCATGCAAATGTCGTTTACACAATTAGGAATTTTATAATATTGCAAATGATGCGAACATCCCTATTGTATTAAAAATTAAATTAAAACATGGCTCGTTCATAAAACTAGACATTTATTATTACAAACTACCACAAAATAAATGATTTTATTTAATTTACCAAATGAATAAGCTGGCTCTTCTATCATTCTACTTAAACACAAATAGTTAATTGTTTATGTTTAGTTTATAATGCATCAAATTTTAAATAACAATGAATTAAATTATATACATATGGAATTTTCTTTAAGATTAATAAACTTTAATGTAAAATAAATAATAGTGTCAATGTTAATTCTACACTACCAAGTTGTTAAATGAATTACAGATTTAAAGAAATACAGATTTTATTATAAATAAAAAAAAGTAAAGAGAAAAACGCTCATTATGGAATTATATTTAGCTTCGTAGTCAAAGTGTAAGTGAAGTACAAACTAACAAGGAAGGACTCCCTGTAGTCAACCGCCGATCTTTATGGAATTGGTTTTATTTTGTAGAGCTGGAAAAATAAAGGGACACGTTTTTTTTTAGCGGCCCAAATTCATATTTAGGGGGTGAACATGAGGGGGAAAGAAACGGTAATTTTTCAGTTTTTTGCGTTTATCTCCTATATTATACAAAGAAACCTAGTCATGTTATATAACAAATGAAAGGTCTTTGGAAAACCTATCTTCAAAATTTTAGGATATTTTCGTTAATAAATCGAAAAATATTTACTTTTTTGGCATGCTGTTAGCATCACGAGATAGGTATTTAAAACACCTTTAATCTGATACCAAATATGCCTATATTAATTTTGAGAAAACAGGCGTAAATCGTAAAAAACTAAAAAAGGTCAATTTACCCACATACAAATCGACCCCCTTTAAAAATGAGTTTGGGCCGCTAAAAAAAAATACGTGTCGAATTAATTTTCGTTTTGAACAACAATATCCAAATTTCATGAAGATCGGAGGGTGACACCTGGGAGACTCTCCTTGTATGAGGTATTTATTGTGTTTTTTATACATTGCCGACTTCTGTTAAATCTACATTAGTAATTATTTCTAAATCAAAAAAACACTGCTCTGGGGGCACTCTTAGGGCACCCAAGCAGAAATTGGCGACGGTTCTAAAAAAAAGCGTTCTGAAAGCACTGTAACAAAAAAAAGCGTTCTCAAAACTTTATTTTCAAAAGCTTTGCGAGCGTTTTTGAAAAGTGTTCTGAAAGCACTATAATAAAAAAAGCAATCTCAAAGCGTTTTTTTGTAACGTTTTGCGAGCGTACTCGAAAAGCGTTTTAAGAGTATTCAGGTTTGATAGGGGTACCAAAGTACACGTTTAACACCTACAAACAAAATTTTAATCAAATGTTTCATATTTTCATGAATTTTGAGAGATTTACAGTGAGCGTCAAAAGAAAGTGTACAGGTATAAAGTATATCGTCACCTTAAATGCAAAAGGCCATAACTAACATTTTACTAATTTGACAGGAAAAGCAGAAAACAGTATAGAGTAAAATTTTGAATTTGTTAATAACTTTGTTGGTTTTGATTGAATTGGGCTAAAATTTTGTGAGGACGTACGTTTTGTTAATGTGTATCAAAACTAGGGATGTCGCGAATATTCGTCACTATTCGGTATTCGGCATATTCGGCATGTTTTTTGAATATTCGGTTAAATAAATATTCGTCAACAGTTTGCCGAATATTCGGCAAAATTTAAATTAGTTAAAAAAACACTTTTTATTACCCAGCAGAAATAAATCGAGATTTTGGCGACACAGCATCTGTTTATAGCATACCGTAGCGCATCCAAAGAGCGCTCTTAGGGATGCAGTAAAAGGAAGGGGAAAAAATTTTAATTTTTTTTTAAGATTTTTTATATAAAACTTATAATGTGTGATTGTTTTTTGATAAAATTTCACACTTGCTTTCCTTTTTAATATTTTTAACACTTTTTGAATAAAAAAACATGAGTTTTAGACAAAGACACATGATTTGACTGCATCATTATTGCGCATTAATCAGCGCTGCAAAGAGCGCTTCAATCATAGCATCTTTGACCGCTGTTCCCAAAAAAAATCCCATAAAAAATGTGAAAATGAAAATGTCCGATATTTTTTTGATGTTCACTTCCGATTTGTTTTTTTTTTTTCATTTTGTTTCACATAAATAAAGTTTTGTAAAGTAAAGCGAATGAATTTTTTTGTTATATTTTTTTAAATTTTAGTTATTTGATTTCAACTTTGAATTTACAGCATCTTTATTCTGGTTAAATCAGCTCTACAAAGATACATGAATTCACTGCATCTTTAATCTGCTTAAATCAGCGCTAAAAAGATACATGAATTTACAGCATCTTTATTCTGCTTAAATCAGCGCTCTAAAGACACGTGATTTCAGTGCATCTAAAGAGCGCTGTTTCTGTGTATCCAACTAGCGCTCTAAAGTGGGACATCGCCTTAGGGAATCATGCATGAATTCAGCGCAATTGGATGCGCTCCTTTACTCAAGTTCCCCTTCCAAAAGCTGCTGAACGTTCAGCAAAATTTCTGCTGGGTAACGTTTGGCACTTTTTTTGTATTCATTTCAGTTTGTTTTTATACAAAAAACTTAATTCAAATTGTTAAGGTACCAGAAAAAATGTCAACAACAGTGTTTTTTTCTTTTAGTCTGGTACTTTTTTTAAATATTTTACATAGGTAAAATACAGGCGTATGAATAATTAAATTATTCGGCAAATATTCGTATTCGGTTCAAACCGAACACCGAATAGTAAATATTCGGTAAAATGCCGAATACACTATTCGCGACATCCCTAATCAAAACTAATCACAAAATGATTTAAAAATGTATTTCTAGTTGCGTCCATTGGCGATTTCGCAATTCACACGTTTTTAATGTTTTGCTATAAAATCGCTAATTTATAAATAAGGACGTGTAGGCTAATAAAATACACCAGAAAAATACCGATTTTGAATTTTTGGTTAGTTAGGGCCTTTTGCATTTTAGATGACGATATGTAAATTGTTACCGACAAATTTGACAATAAAACCCCTTATTATTATCAACAGACCTTTGAAGATTTAATTCCCTAATTCAATTTATTAAATCTGATTTAAGATAATTGAATTAATTCCCTGTTTCTATAAATCAAATCACTTTTGATTCAAATCAACTGATTCAAATCACTTTTGGTTTGAATCAACTTGATTTAAACTTTTTTCACTTAAATCAAACACTAAAAATGCACATTATAAAAATCTTATCAGGTCTGATTGCGTTAAATTCATTGGAATATCGTCAATTTTAAACACACCACGCCATCAATAAACAACACTCCAAATTGTACAGTATTATTAAATGTGTACCTTTAGTCTAGAGATGGGCGCTGGTCACGTGATTTGCGTGATTCACGTGAATCACGCGTGAGTGATTTCCATTTCAATCACGTGATTGTGAGTGAGCGTGATTTGAAAAAAACATGAGCGAGTGATTAGTGAGTTAGTCATTTATTTTTTGCGTGAGTCTGCGTGATTAGATTTTTTGATTTGCCCAATATTTTTAAAATTTTTCTAAAAATTTTTTTTTTCGAGTTTTTTTTTTTTTTTTGGTAAGAAAATTTTATTGCGTGAGTAGATTTTGCGTGACTCACGCGTGAGCGTGATTGAATCTGGCGTGAGTCACGCGTGAGTGTGAGTAAGTTTTTTATTACTTACGTGAATAGTGAGTGAGCGTGAGTAAAAAAATATTGCGTGAGGGATTAGTGAGTGATCCGATTATTTTTTGCGTTAGTGAGTGTGAGTCAAAATCCACTCACGCGCCTATCTTTACTTTAGTCAATAACGAATTTGGCTCTTCAGCATAAAAATAACTTTTAACACAAAAACAATGAATGATTTACATTTTTATTATACACATACATTTCCATTATATCGAAAAGTCGTGCATTATCCCACCCTTAATGTATATGTGCAAATTAGAGATGGGCACATGAGCAGATTAGAGCGTGATTCACGTGAATCACGCTTGATCACGCGTGAGTGTGACTGATTTCAATTTTACTCACGTGATTGTGAGTGAGTGTGAGTGGCGAAAAAAATTGCGTGAGTGAGTGTGCGTGAGTAAGATTTTTGCGTGAGTGAGTGTGCGTGAGTCGATTTTTTTGCGTGAGTTTGCGTGATTTATTTTCTCTTTATATTTCCTTTTGTAACAAAAAAAAGCAACAAAAAATTGTAAAATTTGGCTTAACTTAAGATTTCGGCCCGAAAAAAGCAAAAAAAGTATGTAAAATTTCGCTGAACTGTTAATTTTGCTGAAAATTTTGAAAAATTTTTGAAATTAGTTTTTAAATTTTTTTTTTGTATAAATAAGAGTTTCGTGAGTGTGAGTCAACGTGAGTGTGAGTGAAGCTTGCGTGAGTGCACGTGAGTGTGAGTTGTTTTAAATTTACTCACGTGATTGTGAGTGAGTGTGAGTAGAAAAAATATGCTCGTGAGTGAGTGTGCGTGATTAAAAAATTCCTGTCGTGAGCGTGAGTGAGTGTGAGTCAAAAACCACTCACGCGCCCATCTCTAGTGCAAATTAATAAATGTTATATTAAAGCAATGTCTTGCATTTTTGTGATTCCTATGCATGCATAGGCTAAAAAATGCTGCCAATAAAATGTACACTATAAAATTCTGTTGCTTTGACTTTTTGCTTGCTACTACCGCACAAGAATATATGTTATAGTATGTGTATGCGTGTGTAAAGTAAATACTTTGATTTAAGAAAAAAATGTTTAAATCAACTGAATCAAAACATTTTTGATTTGAATCAATTGATTTGAATCAAATTGATTTGAATCAATTGATTTGAATCAAATTGATTTGAATCAATTGATTTGAATCAATTGATTTGAATCAAGTGAATTAATTCTTTGTTGATTTGAATCAAGTTGATTTGAATCTTTATTTAAACAAGGAATTAAACAAAAAATTAGTTAATTCTTTCAACAAAAAGTTGAAATTAATTCTTTTGAATCAAATCATCAAGAATTAATTCCTTGATTTATTAATATGAGTTAATCTTTTTGCGAATCAAATCAAAAAGTGAATTAATTCTTCAAAGGTCTGATTATCAATCGCCTATTATTTAAAAACAATCTATTATGACATTTAATTTTCGCACTCCAGTAGTGCGATTCAGTAACTTTTTTTTAACAAATATGTGATTCTATAAATTTTTCAATTTACGACAAAATAGTTAATTTGAAATTTTTTTATTTTTAAATTGTATTGAGAAGCGAAAATTTTCATTAACTTTAACTTCAAAAAATTTTTTGTTGATAAGTTAACTATTTTCAATAACAACAAAATTCGATAGAAAAATGTTATAGAATCGCTTTAAAAAACATTATCGATAATTAACGATTTTTGACAATACAACTACCGATTTTTGTCGTTAAAAGTTAGTGAATTGCGCTAGAGGTTGAGCAAATATTAAATGAGATACGAGGGTCGTGCAGGAAAATTAAATTATTGGTAGACGTTTTTAAGAAAATTAAAAAAAAAATTTAAGTTGATTTTTTTCAAGTTCAAACATTAAATTTAAAAAATAGTACAGTTGTTTAAATTCGGTTATCAACTCATTTTTCCAATTGTTTACAAAAAATTGGTGGTCAAAAGAATTGGAGATAAAAAAAAAATGCATAATTTTTTACTGCATTTAAAAAATTTAAACAACTGAAAAAATCAACTTATTGTTAGAAATGTCTTTTAAAAATTTTCTAAAAAACATCTACAAATAATTTTATTTTCCAGCACGACCCTCGTATCTCATTTAATATTTGCTCAATGTGGACGCTATCAAGATTAAATTAAAGCTTGAACAATTTCCTATGTAGCATTTTTTAAATAATAGTCAATTGATAATAATAAGGGGTTTTTGTCCACTTTGTCGTAAACGAATTACACCTATTTAAGACCTGTACACTTTCTTTTGACGCTCACTGTATGTGAATATCGGCATGGTGGTTTGTATGGGGACTACAATAAGAAATGGTTTTATTCCTTTAAAATTTAGAATGATTTGTGAATATAAAATACAGTAACATCCCAAATTTCGAGTAATATGCCAAAGGAAACCTAATATAATACGGTTATTATAGTCATTTGAGCAAAATTATAAAATTTGTATAGGGGCTAGGTCTATACATGGAACGTTTTTTTTTTTTTTAATTTTAACAGGCTTCGTCCTTGGGTCATAAGAAGCTTGAATTTCAAATTTCATACAAACCGATTGATAATTGCGATCTGTACGTGCTCACAATGTTTACATGGACAGACAGATGTACAGAAGGGCGGGCCGACATCGCTAAATCTTCTCAGAAATTGATTCTGAGTCTATCGCTATACTTGAAGGTGGGTCAAGGATCAATATTTCGGATAGTTACAATCATCAGCACAAACCATTACACCATGTACCACAGAGTGGTGTAGGCTATAAATACATATCACAATATAAACAAAAAGAAAACATTGTTTTTTTTTTTTAATATTATAAACAATAAAAAGTGTTTAACCATATTGTTAAGGGAAACAAACCAGAAAAAGCTGTTTTTAACGAAATAAAAGAAATGCACTCCATAGAAAGTGTGCATCATGGTTTATTATTGGTGTGGGCAAACTACATAAGTACATATCGTTGGTGCGCCAACCAAAACCGCTATGTGTTTTTCAAACTTTTTTGAAGAGGCTTGCAAATCAGCTTTATTTTGACCTTTCGCGGTGCTTTAAAACAATATTTCTTTCATAAATATTGAATTAATATTATAAATTTTCTATTTACATTAATTTGAATTAAAAAAAAAAAAAAACAGCGCAAAAGTACCAAATTTAGCTGTTATTAAAGTATCTTTAAAAAGTTTTTAAATACACAAAGCGTTTTTGGTTGGCGCACCGACGACATGTACATTAAGGGTGTTCTTAACAGTAAGGGAAAAATTTAAAATGTTTTAATTGCTTGGCACTGGGCAGAATTTTGTTCCTTTGTACTAAAAACTTAATAATAAAAAATTTGGAGTTAATCCGATAACTTTAAGTGGACGCGGAAACGATCTGAAGTTTTTATAACGGATTATAAGGGGGAAAATTACTTTTTACTCATTTTCTCAATTTTTTCGATATTTTAAGTTAAGTTTGAATTTAAATGGTTACATAATTGTGATATGGAGTACATTACCTTTGTAATAAGGCAACAAAAACTAAAATCGGTTAAAAAATCAGCCAAGTTATTACAACTGCCCCAGGCAACTAGCGTGTGGCAGACCACTTGATCAAAGATTTCGAGTTAAATTTTTGAAATTGATTGAAATTGTCTACTATAACAACATTTTTTTATTCTTTACTTCCCAATGTACTAAGGTGATAGGTATTTTTCATATTGTGTTATGCTAACTTGTTTTCAATTAATGTTAAAATGGTCTAAATTTTTCAGCCCTGTTTTCAAATCTCCAATTTTAAATTTTGATTTTTTTAGGCAAATAAAATTTAAAAAATCGACCATTGGACCATAGGATTTTGTTAAGCACATATAAGGGAATAAAAATTACAAAAATTGTAGACATTCCTTTTTTCATTCGTCAAGTTTAGCGATTTTAATTCGGCGGATTTCGAGATAATAGTGATTTTGGTAACTTTTTTAGATTTTATTTAATTTTTTTATTTTTTTTTACAAACTTTATATGTTTTCTACCGAATTACTACAGAACAATATAGAATACTTCAATTCCTTTAATCGGGGCGAAATTGAGATATGAAAAATTGACCCAGTTAAAGGTAAAAGGTCAAATTTGAGAACAATTTGAATTTTTAAAGATTATCAATTTTTTTGAGCGGATATTTATGAAACTCCTTGATGTTATTTTAATATGACTAAACATAAATGGTTTATTATTAAAATTCGGAAAATTAACCCATAAGTGCTATTGGGGTCTATATTTTTTTTTATTTAATGGAGAAAATATAAGTATATTACTTCATAGGGTCATATAGACCCCAACAGCACTTAAGGGTTAATGTTCTGAATTTTTATAAACCATTAATTTTTACATCTTATTAAAATAACATTTAGGAGTTTCATTAATATCCGCTCGAAAAATCTGTAAATCTTTAAAAATTCAAATTCTTCTAAAATTTGACCTTTGACCTTTAACTGGGTCAATTTTTCATATCTCAATTTTGCCCTGATTAAAGGAATTGAAGTATTCTATATAATTCTGTAATAATTCAGTAGAAAACATATGAAGTTTGTTAAAAAAAAATAAAAAAATTAACTTAAAGGTTAAAAAAGTTACCAAAATCACTATTATCTCGAAATCCGCCGAAATAAAATCGCTGAACTATCCGAATGAAAAAAAAAATATCTACAATTTTTGTAGTTTTTATTCACTTATATGTGCTTAACAAAATCCTATAGTCCAATTGTCAATTTTTTAAATTTTATTTGCCAAAAAAAATAAAAATTTAAAATTGGAGATTTGAAAACAGGGTTGAAAAATTAACACCTTTTTACCATTTATTTAAAACAAGTTAGCATAACACAATATGAAAAATGCATATCACCTTAGTACAATGGGACTTAAAGAATAAAAAAATGTTGCTATAGTATATACCCAAGCAGAAATTGACGACGGTTATAAAAAAAAAGCGTTCTGAAAGCACTGTAACAAAAAAAGAACGTTCTCAAAACGTTATTTTCGAACGCTTTGCGAGCGTTTTCGAAAAGCATTCTGAAAGCACTGTAACAAAAAAAAAGCATTCTCAAAACGCTTTATTCGAACGCCTTGAGAGCGTTTTCGAAAAGCGTTTTGAAAGCACTTTATTAACAAAAAACATGTTCGTTTCAAAATTAAATGGTTTTAAAGCAGTTTTTGCAAACGTTTTTTTCGTAGTACATACAAGTATAGTATTTTTTTAGATTATACTCAATTTTAAACAAATTGTTATAAAAACATTTTGTTAAATCAAATTAAATAAAATTTTGAAAGCATAAAACATTTTTTAATTTGTAAATCTATTTTAAGTTTTATTATTATCATTTATGCTAAAGAGTTATAGCAATAGAATTAACGATGTTGAGCAATTTTTACAAAAATTAGCCGCTGGCTGGCTGCAGTAAAGGACAGAATGGGAGGAAGAAAGTCCCTATAAATAAATTAGTTTGCTTTTTTTATGAAGTTTACCTTTACTAAGTTTACTTTTTTTATTACATACCCGAGTAAAAATAAACATATATTACAATATATAACTTGATACAAACATAATAAATTATATATGATTATACATCCGTGAGATATTTTCTAAATTTTTTTAATGCAGTCATATGTAGTAATATATAATTTAATCATGATTCGGATTAAAATGTGTACGGTTGATATAATTAAATAAAATAATATGAGGGTCAATACAAAATCTGTTTTTCTGTATAATTTAACATAACATTATATATAGCTTATTCTGTTCCGTATAAAACTTTATGTGATTTATATTAACCAAAAATTTTCTAAGTTTTTTAGGGAAAGTATAAGAAACTTTTTTAAATGTTCCTAAACATTTCCTTGTTAGGGTTATGTATATCACCTATCTGGTTCGAAGCGTACCCAAACATTTTTTTTTGTTTTAGAAAATTATATGTTTGGTGAATGTATCGTTGACCTGTGGTGTATCTCAACCAAAACCAAAAAACACTAGGATTTTATATGTTTTTATGCAATTAGATCTAATTAGATCCATTAATATATGACAATGTCTGGTCAAAACTCGGATGAAATCAAATCATATTTTATACAAGTTGATCTTTTTTAATGCAAAAACATCCACCATTATTCGGATCAAATTGCGTATAAATATATATTGTGTTACATATCATTATATATTGTATCATATACAAATTTTTACTCGGGTATTGAATTTAATTTTTATTTACTAAAATACTTTTATAAAAAAAATATCTGCTTTATATAAAGTCCTTTAAAGTACTGTTTTTTCTTATTTCAATCGCTGGAAAATATCTTTAATTTTTGTATTTAAGCTCTTTATAAGTGCTTTACTTTTGGTTTTTAAAGCGCTTTCATGACTTTTAAGAAAACGTTCTGAAAGAACTTTTTTAAAACGCTTTTAAAACGCTTTAAACCTAGCGTAGATCGATGTTATCATTCGGATCATCTGAAAGCGCTTTCAAGATGGTAAATGGAACGCTTGTAGAACCGTTTACAACGCTTTCACAGCGCTTTTGCGATTGTATTTTTCTGACTGGGTAATTTCAATCAATTTCAAAAATGGAACTCGAAATCTTTGATCAAGTGGTCTGCCACACGCTAGTTGCCTGGGGCAGTTGTAATAACTTGGCTGATTTTTAACCGATTTTAGTTTTTATTGCCTTATTAGAAAGGAAATGTACTCCACATCACAATTCTGTAACCATTTGAATTCAAACTTAACTTTAAATATCGAAAAAATTGAGAAAATGAGTAAAAAGTAATTTTTTCCCCTTGTAATCCGTTATTCAAACTTCAGGTCGTTTCCGCGTCCACTTAAAGTTATCGGATTAACTCCAAATTTTTTATTATTAAGTTTTTAGTACAAAGGAACAAAATTTTGCCCAGTGCAACACAAAAATCCGAAATAAAAAAATAAGAACACCCTTAATGTACATATGTTTTAATATCAAAAACGTGATAATTTATAAACTATGAATGAGTCATAATAAAATGTAAAGTATTCGTATTGTTTTGATATGACAGCAAAAGTTATGGGAGTAATGCCTTTATGATACTTGCTTGTTTCAAGTTACTTGTTGCTGCATTTATTAGGGTTTTTCTATGGGAATTTCGATAAATTCAAAGTTTTTGGTTAAAGTTATCGAAATTTTTATAGAAAAACCCTAATAAATGCAGCAACAAGTAACTTGAAACAAGCAAGTATCATACGCACTTAAGATAGAAGTAAACAAAACAAATGCGAAACAAGTAAGAGTGTTAAATTCGGCTGTGCCGAATCTTTTATACCCTCCAACAAGCAAAAAAATAAAAAAAAAATGCAGGGGCGTTTTTTTTTGGGGGGGGGGGGGGGTCAGGGGGTCGCTAGTAATTGAGGGGGGGGGCAAATTTTCCCTCGAATATGTGTTTAACAATTCATTCTTATGCTTTTTGCACTAAAGAAATACAAATTATCATTATTAAAAAAAAATGTTTTATTCCACGCCCATAAAAGGGGGGCGGGCCGAAAAAACGGCATTTTCTAATTCTTTGTGTCCAAATGCAGGACTTTGAACTTTTTGTGGCATAAAAATGTTGCATTTGTTAAACAAAAACACAAAAAATCATGTAAAAATATGGTATTTTTCAGAGGTTGGTTTAGTTCTTCAAGGGGGAACTTTTTTCCCCCTGGTCCGATTTTGCTCATTTACGAACTTAACCTGCCTATGAACATAAGACATATTCGTGCCAAATGTCGGGAGTCTAGCTCTTTTATTTTGGACTGCATCGTGTTAACTACAGACGGACAGACGGACGGACATCGCTAGAATGTCTTAGAATCGATCACTGATCATAAATATATATACTTTATGGGGTCCTAGACCGATATTTTGATGCGTTACACACGGAATGACAAAGTGAGTATACCCCCATACTGTAGTTGGAGGGTATAAAAAGCAATAATGCAAAACATCGAATAAATATAAACTTAAATAATTGGCAAGTAATAAAGGTACAGTAGAATAACGACGGGACCCAAACCGAATTACTTAAAATAATTTCATTTGTTGAATAAAAAAAATTGTTTAAGGGGGTACCCCACACTTAAAATTAAAAAAAAGTTTGCAATTTTTTTCTTGTATTGGAAATATACGCATTGTAGTATATCATATGGTTATATAGCCGCAACAAAAAGTCGAGTTTTCGGTCGGTATCAAGACCGACCATATGATACCCTACACCAGTGTTTTCCGGAAAATGGGTCCCAAGTCCAAGCATGGACCGATTGGACCTATCTTTTGTCAGATCTTTATTTAGTGTAGAAAGCACACACAGATCAAAGTTTAGTGGAATTAGTTTATTTTTTTTTTTGCCAATAGACAGATTTAATTGAATATTGGTCGAAATTTTTATATAGGGGACTAAGTCCAAAAATGGTCCAAATGTATTCCGCTTTGATTAGGTTACCAAAGTACACGTTTAACCCCTACAAATAAAATTTTAATCAATTTTTTTCATTTTTATAAATTTTGAGGAAATTATGTGAATATCGGGAGGGTGGTTTGTATGGGTACAACAAGAAGGACCGAGCCGATTCTTTTGAAATTTGGTATGATGGTTTGTACATACAGAATTTTATTACCTGTTAAATTTCAAAACGATATCTATTAAAATACGGTTATTAGAGGCATTAAAGCAAAATTCAAAATTGGCGTTTGTATGGGGGCTATGTCTTAACATGGACCGGTTTTTTCCAATTTCATTAGGATTCGTCCTTGGGCAAAAAAGAAGCTTAAGTTTCAAATTTCAAGTCAATTGATTGAAAATTGCGACCTGTATCGTGCTTAAGCCGATAGACGGACAGACGGACGGACATCGCTAAATCTACTCAAAAAGTAATTCTGAGTCGATCGGTATACTTTAAGGTAGGTTAGGACCAATATTTCGGGTAGCTACAAACATCAGCACAAATTACTCTGTAGTACAGGGTATAAATATTGGTAAATATCCCAGCAAAACTTAGATTACCAAATAAGGTATAAAATAAGGTATAGGATTGCTTATTTTATACATTGCAGCACTGATGATTTTAACAGGGGATGAGACTCAAAGTAATGCATACGGGTAAGGTATATAATATAGCATACCAGAACGTAATATATAAGGTGTAACGAGTAGTGAAAAAGAAACTTTGTATTAAATTTACTCACGTGATTGTAAGTGAATGTAAGTAGATAAAATATAGCATATATGCTCGTGAGTGTGTGTCATTAGAAAATTCCTGTCGTGAGCCCACCTCTAGTTTAAACTTATGCCTTTTTTATTTATTTTTTATGTTATTGTAGTGCATTATGCATCCAATAATAAATAATGCATTATTTCAAACTTTGAAATAATACATAATGTAACTAAATATAAGTCATCCGTGATTTAATGTTTAGAAATAATAAATACTACCTCTGTCCCGAAATATTCTTTACATTTCTATACTTTGGCTGGGATTATGGAGGGTTTTGCGAAAAATTTTTTTTTTTTTTTGTTAATACATATTAGTACACATCAGTAATTTAGAAATTCTCTATAGGTTTGCAATTTTTTAATTTACGTGAAAAATGCATTCAATAAACTGCATCCAGATAAATGGGACAACGTGTTTTTAACGTTACAAACAGGCAATGGCGTTCATTATGGTGGAAAAGGTGGAAATAATTACAAAATGCAGCATATGAAATGAGAAATTTCAAACTGAGAGGCCCTTTTAGCTGTTTTTAATAAATGCATTATGCATTATGGGCATCTCGGAAACATTATTAATTATTTTTTTTACAATTTTTGTACACGATATTGATATAAGAGTGTTTTTTTTTAACGTTGTCTTGTATTATTTCAATTCAAACACTGATTAATAATATGTAAAGTTTATTTTGGGACAAAAAATCGATAGAAATGTAAAGTTTATTTCGGGACGGAGGTAGTATGAAATACATTTTTTCCAATAATCATGCATTACGTAACAAATTATTAAAAAATCATAATTTTTTACTTTAAAATAATACGTTGTGGAACAAATGTTTGGTAAGACATCCTAAAATAATGCTACAAATAAGGTATATACATTACCTGGTAATGTGTTATATAATCACCACCTATTACCAAAGTTTTGCTGGGAGCTTCAGTTTTTACTAAACTCCGCCGCCTTTTAAAATTTTTTTCAGAAGAAATTATTTGCATCAGGCAAAAGTAAAAAATCAAATCAAGTCATAAAGTCGAAAGCAAAAGTTGACTTTTCTACAAAAAATGTGATTTCGACTTTTCGACTTTTTTATACAAAAAGTCGATTAGCCGAATTTTCGACTTTAAGTTATTTAAATTTGCATGTACCAAAATCGTAGCACATACAAAGCCCAACAAAAGTCTACGTACGACTATATAGGAGATGTAATTCGTTAACGACAAAGTTAACAATAAAAGACCTAATTACACAGGCCAATAAATTTTTAACCGATAGGCCAGAGTATACTTTTCTATGACTTAGCGTTTCGCTGAATCTCAATCTGATCTCAGAATTTGCAGATCACATGAGGGTTTCGAGATATCTTAGGTTGAAGTATAAAAAAAAACCGTTTTCGCCATATTCGAGACGTTGTACATGCGCGAATTCAAGTTTATTTATAAAACCTGTTATGTCGCCTAAAAGTCCTACAAATTACCCAAAAAAATAATGTTTAACCTTTGTAATATTTGGTTTCATCTCTGAGATATCTAAGTTTGTCCTCGTTTAGGGACTGGGTTCGGCTGAGAGTGGTAGTATGTATTCATAAATTTCAATGAACGATATCTTAGCAAAAAGAAAGAATATCCAAACAATCCAAAAAACATTTTTTTTTAATGGGGTATTTAATATTTTATAAGTTTGCTGTAAAATATAGGTGAAATGTAACGAAAAATCGGTTGAATTTGCATTATTAGCAAAAATACCATGAATATAGCGAAAACCCGAATTTTTCAAACTTCATGTTAAGATATCTCAGAAAAGAAAAAATATTACAGAGATTAAATATTTATTTTAAAGGTAATAAATAGGACTTTTAATTAAATATCAGGTTTTATAAACAAAGGTAAATTTCCGCAGTTTTAATGTCTCGAATATGGCGAAAAACAGGGTTTTTTCTAACTTTAAGCTAAGATATCTCGAAAAACTGGTGTGATGGAGATATTGTGAGTACAGATTCGGATTCAGAGCAACTCAAACCACTAGTTTATATTCAGTTATCGACTATCTTTTCCAACGACCCAAGCAAATATTATAATTTTTAAAACAAGTAAAAAAAGTTAAATTCGGCCTTGCCGAATGTAGTGATACCCTCCACAATTTCAAAATGATTTTTGCAAAAAACTTTTTTTAAAAGGAAATTACTTTTGAAAAAAAAAGTTTTTGAAAAAAAAAATTTCCGCGAAAAATAAAATCCAGGATTTTTTTGTTTTTTGTCAAAAAATATGTTCGTACTTGTATAAATACCATTTGGTGTTCAGTTATGTTCACATTGTAGGGCTGCCAATACCGAATTCGGTAATACCGAATTCGTCGAAATTCAAGTTTTTTTTCAAATTCGAAATACCGATTTTTAGTCAATTTCGATTTCGGTATTGCATACAACTTTTTTCTCATTTTAGTTAAAATTTATATGACGATTTCCAAAAAAAAATTCAAGAAAATAATTTTTATGTTATCAGTTTATTTTCAAAAAAAGTATGATTTCGACATACCTTTTATAATACAACTCGTATTTTTAGATATAAAAGTTATTATTCTAAGTGGTGCCGTGATTTTTACGTCAAACAATTTTTTTGGTGTGTTTATGAAATTTTGTTTCTCAATAAAATCAAAAAAATAATTTAATTAACTTAGGGCTGGTAACTTACTTACTAATCATTGCTTATTTTCATATAAATATGACGTTTGCAAACACTGATTAGCCTTAATCATTGATTATATTGTGATGAGTTTACCAGCCCTTAGATGAATAATTATGAATAGACCATTTTATTAATTTTACAGGGGGCAATAAAACGCAGGAAACGGTTAAAAGCCAATATTTTTGTCAACTGTTTTGCATTAGCTTCAAGATTTAATTTACTTCTACCCATATACAAAATTTTAGCAATGTAATTGGACTTCAAAGAGGGCAAAAATTCAAACAAAATTTTTTATTAAAATTTTAATAAAAATGGGTTATTTTGCAGCAGATTTTGACCACCATTTTTGAGACTTGAAAAACTTGAAGAACTGTTGTTGGTATTTTTTTGTAACACTTTGAGGACTTCAAGGATACGCTTTTTAAGTAAATAAATCCATGAAATGAATTAAAAAATATTTTTTTTATGAATACCGAAAATACCGAAAATTCGGTATTGAAAATTTTCCAATATCGAAATACCGATTTTCTAATACCGGTCCGGTATTGGCAGCCCTAGTTCACATACGTCAACCAGCAGCCGAATTAAAGCATTTTGTATTTTTAGGTTATGTTGAATGTACTAAAATTTTTGAGGTGTCCGAACATTTTCTTTCATAACTTTTGAACCGCTGAACCGATAGCGCTCAAATGCAATACCAAACTTCTCGGGAGAACTTTAATAAATATGTTGAGTTTCAGTCATCTCCGTGTAATATTTTGGCCGTGATCACCATTTCCACAGACGGACATCGCTAGAATATCTTAAAATCGATCGAGGATCATGAATATATATACTTTATGGGGTCCCATACCGATATTTCGATGAGTTACAAACAGAATGACAAACTTATATATACCCTCTATCACTAAGTGGCGGGTATAAAAATTGTCATTTTTTGAACTTCAACTATTTTGAATAACATTTTTGGAAAAACATAGCAAAAGTTTATTTTTTTATATCTCAGTACTGTACACTGTGTACAAAAATTATAAAACAATAAAATAGTTTCTTTCAAGGTAGATTTATAAATTTGCCTTGGTTTCTTTATTTACAAAAAATTTGTGATCAAGAGAATTGGAGTTAAAAAAATTACGATTTTTGTACTGTATTTATAAAATAATTTATCGATCTTTTTGTTTTAACTTCAATAAGAAAACAAATAATTAAATTCAAGGCCTTGCGCTTAATTATTCGTTTACGTATTTAAAAAATTAAATTTTTGCTTGTGTCGTTGGAAAAGGTAACATAATGTATTGAATTTCAATATGAACCAAAAGAAGTTTAAGTTTTAAATTTTAGGCACATCGGACGATAATTGCGACCTGTATCGTGTTTACATCCATTACATGGACGGACAGACAGAAAGGGAGAGAGACGGTCGGACATAGCAAAATCGACTCAAAAAGTGATTCTAGTTAATTGGAATACATGAAGATAGGTAGTATACCGATATTTCGGGAAGTTACAAACATCAGCATAAACTTATTATGCCCTGTACTACAGAGTGATGTGGGGGGCATAAAAAGCAGCATCGCGTATTCAATTTAAAGGGAACCAAATAAGAGATAGTGAGACTTTTTACAGTTGTATGACTCAATGTAATGTGACACTTAAATTATCACTATATATTTACATATTTATCAAAAGTAAAAATAAGTAAAAAAAAAATAAATTGTTAAACATAAAAATTGCAGTAATTCAAAAATACAATAATTTATACTTTTAATCGTTATAACGAGATAAAATTGTTAGCAGTATTATTAATATGGGCGTACTTAACAAATTTAATGCGGGGAGACGTTTAGTTCATTATAATTTTGAAAGATCTATCTCGATGTTTGTAGTTCCCAGATTTTGAGATATTTTTTTTTTTATAGGAAAATTCGCAGATTCTGATATTTATTCCTAGAAAAAAATTCTCAGATTCTAAGACAATTTTTCCAATATAGAAAAAATTCTCAGATTCTGAAACATTTTTCCTATAGAGGAAAAGTCTTAGATTCTGACATTTTTTCTATATAAAAAGTCTCAGATTTCATTTTTCCAATATAGAAAACGTCTCAGATTCTGAGACATTTTTCCTATATAGAAAAAATCTCAGATTTTGCGACATTTTTCTTATATAGAAAAAGTCTTATATTCTGAGACATTTTTCGTATATAGAAAAAGTCTTAAGTTCTGAGACATTTTTCCTATATAGAAAGTCTTAGATTTTGAGACATTTTTCCTATATAGTAAAAGTCACAGATTCTGTGACATTTTTCCTCTATAGAAAAAGGCTTAGATTCTGAGACATTTTTCCTATATAGAAAAAGGTTTAGCTTCCAAATCATTTTTCCCATATAGTAAGTCTCAGATTTCTTATAAAGAAAAAGTCTTAGATTTTGAACCATTTTTCTTATAAAGAACAAGTCTCAGATCCTGAGACCTTTTACCTACGTAGAAAAAGTCTCAGATTCTAAGACATTTTTCCTATATAGAAAAAGGCTCAGATTCTTAGCCATTTTTCCTATATAGAAAAAGTCCAATGTTCTGAGACATTTTTCCTATAGAAAAAGTCTCAGATTCTGAAACATTTTTCCTATATAGTAAAAGTCATAGATTCTGAGATATTTTTCTAGTAAAAGTCTCAGATTCTAGTTGAAGTCTCAGATTTTGAGACTTACTGTATATTTATAAAGAAAAAGTCTCAGATTCTGAGACATTTTTCCTATAAAGAAAAAGTCTCAGATTCTTAGACATTTTTCCAATATAAAAAAGTCCCAGGTTCTGAGACATTTTTCCTATATAGAAAAAGTCTCAGATTCTTAAACATTAAGATATTTTTTTAGAAAAAGTCTCAGGTTCTGAGACAATTTTTGTATATAGAAAAAGCCTGATATTCTGATACATTTTACACAATTCTTCCAACAAAACAATTCTCAGATCCGTAGATGGTTTCAGTTGGAAAATTGTGTAAAATGTCTCAGAATCTGACCCTTTTTCTTTATAGGAAAAAAAATATATTCTTTGACATTTTTCCTATAAAGAATAAGACTAAGATTCTGAGACATTTTTCCTAAATAGAAAAAGTTTCAAATTCTGAAACATTTTTCTTATATAGAAAAAGTCAAATATTCTGTTTTTCCAACAGAAAATCTCTCAGACCCGTAGACGGTTCTATCTACGCTCATGATTATTTGTTTGCAACATAAATGATGAAACTACAAACACTTGTCAGGTTTCAACCACACATTCAATTGCAATCAAAACAACGAAAAACTGTTTATGATTTACTTTTGTAAATCACCAACGCCTACATATTATCGACAGTTTAATGAACTTACCTTCTGTCTGTTGTGGCTGCTGTTGAGCAGCTATTCCAACATCACCTTGACTAACGGCGGCCACGTTGGTGGAGCCACCACCAGCTGAGGCTGAAGTATACATAGAAGTATCTTCATTTTTCAATAGGCTCTGTCTCTCGGAATCACCCATGTTTAAACTTTAGAAAATATTTCCCAAAGAAAACTGTTGAAAGATCAAACACCAAAAACCGAAACTATACAAATAATTCTTGTCTACAATTTGTACCTTTTTTGTTTGTTTAATTATTTCTCAATTTGTCTTTGGCTTTTAGATTTTCACTTTCTTTAATTATTTTATTATTATTTACTTCTGCTTTGGTATGAGTATGTATTATTTATTTAACGAGTTGATTAAATTACACTTTTTGTTGCTGGAGAAGACCTGCAAGAAAAAAATACAAAAATAATTTTAGGTTTATGTCTCCATTTTCATTTTTACAGAAATCGAAAAAAGCATAAGAACCACATTTTTCTTTGTCTAAAATTATATGCGGGCCTTTTGTTTTTTAATCACAAGAAAATTTAAATTGTATTTTTTTATCTCAAATTTCACAATTTGTTAAAAATGCAACAAAAACAAACGAAATAAAATATTGTTATTTGCCTGCATTGATTAGAATTGTATTAACAATTTAGATTTTCTTAGTTTTCTATTCTCAGACTGACGACGACTGCATTTAATTTTTTTCCTGTATTGCGTTTTTTCCTTACTTCCCTTTTTTCTTAATTTTTTATTGCTTAATTTGCATTTTAATTCAATCCCAATTATCTAGCTGGTTAATAATTTTGTCCATGAATCATTGTATTTTTTAGATAATCTTTAGCTTTAAATTATTTGTTTACCTTTTGTATTTTTTAATAATCAAAAAATATTTGCAAAAACTTTTTGCGTAGACTTTAACAGATCTCAAAACTGCAAAAAAAATTCCTCCCGAAATGAAAAAAATTAACCGAATTCAATAAAACGGTGAAATGTCATTTCGTTAGTTTCGTTATACAGCGTTGATTATTTTAGTATTTAGGTCGTTATTACACTATATTGTTTTAAACAAAGTTATAAACCACAGTACAGACTAGTATGCAAACACTGGTGCTAATTGCGTACTTTCCAATATGGTGGTATGGTTTTTAGTACAGAATGATCATCGCTGCCTAGTATATGTGTGCCTGTACGTGTGAGCTTTTGTGTATGTATTTATTATGTTTGTTTACGTTTTGTATGAAACGTCAAAAGTTACACCGTGTGCTGTCACTAATACTTACAACCATCAGATGCAACTCTGTGATACTACTACTCATGTACTGTGTTATAAACACAGTACAGACTAGTATGCAAACCACAGTACAGACTAGTATGCAAACACTGGTGCTAATTGCGTACTTTCCAATATGGTGGTATGGTTTTTAGTACAGAATGATCATCGCTGCCTACACACAAAAAAAATTTTACCAAGTACTTGGGAGGATATGCGTTTTTAAAGTTTTTTGCATATATTAAGCAAAAAATAGCATTAATTTACCAAGTTTTTGCTTGTTTCTGATAAAAATTTAGAAAATATTCATAAGAGTATTTAACCTTGTGTAATTTTACAAACCTTAACCAAAATTATGCAAAAACTTGGTAAAATGTTGCAAAATTTTTCATAATTTATGTAAAAAACTTTAAAAACGCATATCCTCCCAAGTTATTGGTAAAATATTTTTTTGTGTGTAGTATATGTGTGCCTGTACGTGTGAGCTTTTGTGCATGTATTTATGATGTTTGTTTACGTTTTGTATGAAACGTCAAAAGTTACACCGTGTGCTGTCACTAATACTTACACCCATCAGATGCAACTCTGTGATACTACTACTCATGTACTGTGATGCAAACACTGGTGCTTATTGCGTACTTTCCAATATGGTGGTATGGTTTTTAGTACAGAATGATCATCGCTGCCTAGTATACGTGTGAGCTTTTGTGCATGTGTTTATGATGTTTGTTTACGTTTTGTATGAAACGTCAAAAGTTACACCGTGTGCTGTCACTAATACTTACACCCATCAGATGCAACTCTGTGATACTACTACTCATGTACTGTGGTTATAAAGTAATACCACAGACTAATACAGACTCGACATAAGTGACAGGTGACAAAAAAGTAGTTCTGAACCATATGGTTAATATTTTCAAATTATTCTACGAATTAGGTTAGAAAGAGAAAACTGATATAACGCGCCATAAGAAAAATGGATGCCAGATCGGTTTTTGTTGTCTCACTCACTCCTAATTCGTAGAAAGTGTTGCCATGTTAGCGTAAAACGGACTAAAAACCGCTGTGTTTTCTCCTAAAATCGCTTATTTTTCCCCAGTTTTTCTTGTAAAACTCTACTGTCGAGTCTGTATTTAGTCTGTGGTAATACATCGACCGTTTTGTAGATCTGACATCACCAAATATACGTAAGTGTGCAATTACAATTCTGGCGTTGGCCTTGAATTTTGCTTGTTCCCATACATTTTGTATGTAGAACAAAATTCAAAGCCAACGCTAGAGTTTCAAAGCCAGAATAGAATCAATTCTATTTTCTTGGCTTTGCTCTCTCGTGAGTATTTTTTTTTTTTTGTTGCTTTGGCATTGCCAGTCTTTAATAAAAACAAGGGTTGATTTTGTTTATGAAACAAATCTTGTTTATGAAACACATCTGTGTATTGGAAAATTATAAGAAAAGTACATATAAAAGAAAGTGAAAATATAATTTACCGCCAATTATTATAAAAAAAATCAAGTATCAAAAAAATATCAATAAAAAAACCAAAGTAGTTTTATGTTTCACCGAAAAAAAATAATTTTCAGGACAAATTTATTTTTCTTCCACCAAATAATTATATTTCTGTTCTTCTTTGTGCGTGTGTATACAAACAAACGCCAGAACAAAATTCAAAGCCAAAGCCTTTGTTTAAATCAAACGCCCTGTCACAGACTAATACAGACTCGACAGAAGTGACAGCTGTCAAAAAAGTAATTTCGAACCATATGTTCAAGTTTTATATTTTTTTCTACGAATTAGGTGGGAAAGAGAAAAAAGATTGAAGAAAAAATTATATGAGCAAATTAATGCGCAAGAGTGAACAGCTATATACTACTTATTATAAGCACGTGTTCAAAGAAAAAATTGTTTACATTTACAACATTGTTACGCAAAATAATATTTTAATTAATAATTCGAGAAAGTACAAGAAAAAATATAAAATAATTTAATGTAGAACAAAGAACAAAGTGAAGAGTCAGTAAACAAACAATCTGTTTATAAAATATCAACATTAAATACATACATATGAACATACACACGAATAAATACAAGCCACCACGACATTTATTCAAACTAATTTTGAAACATGTTCTTATCGAAACCAAATGGTTGTGACGGAACTCCTGTTAAAGGGTTCCAAAGTAAATACGTCGTTGTTGCAAGGATAGGCGGAAGATTAATCAAAAATATAACCACAACGATGCAATCAAAAAATAAATACAAACGCATCTCACAAGGGAAGTATCTCAACCCTTATGAACCGATTTGCCTGAAACTTAAAATTTATGTAAAAGAGACGATTTTAAGGTTGGGGTGTCTCGGCTTATCGGCCATATCAGAGTTTTAAAATTTCGTTGTCCCCTTATGAAACAAAGTGGACCTTCGGGAAAATTTCGATAACTCTCGAACTAATAGGAATATCCTCTAGGGAAAAAATATGTGTCGACTTAAAATTAATAAAGATTTTTTCGTATTCATATGGACATCGTAGGTCTATGTCTTCATATAAATACCCTCCAAAATTTACACATTTTCGTGAAAAAAGTATTTAAGAAAGCCGAACTTTTACAAGGCTATGACACCGTTGGATAGGCATTAAAAAAACCTTTCTTCTCATATGTAAACATCATATAGTTTCTTAAAAAAAATGGCTGAAAAATCCAAAAAACGTATTTTTCGCCATTTTTTGACCCATGTTATGTACCCTTAAATCCCCGATATGGCCGATAAGCCGAGACACCCCAACCTTAGAATTGTCCCTTTTATATATATTTTACGTTTCATGCAAATCGGTTCATATGGGTTGAGATACTTCCCTTGTCAGTTTTAACAAACCAAATGATGCAAACACAAAATTATATAAATGAATTTATCCAGACTTGAATGAACAATTTTAAGAGCCAGTGAAGACAGAAGACAGGTAAGGAAAATTAAAAATGGTGATGTGATTTAGACTTAACTTTTTGCTTTTATATTTGTTTCTAAAGATTTCATCGATTTCGGTCAACTTATATGTATGCTTCCCAATATTTAGCATCCGGAGGTCAAAAAATTGCGCCTAATATTGGTTAATATCACAAGGGAAACTAATTGAATGTCTAGATGTTTTTGTGGTGGTGGTGTATTTTAGTTAATGCTAGATACAAAAACCAAGTACATACGGGACGTGTAAATCGTACTTAACTTGATGGTCGCTTCGGTGGAGGTGGCGTTTAGCGCCGGAAATAATAAGGCGAGCAAGAAAACAAAAAATGCTGTAGATTTTCAAAGTAAGTTATAGTTTATTATACCCTACAGTATGACTCACTTTCTAATTTTGTGTGTTTCGAATCTAAATTAAGGTCGGTGTCTAAAGCAATACAGTCCAAAATAACAAAGGAAGAACCCTGTAATTTGGCAAAAAAAAATTATGGTCATAGGCTGGTTAAGTTCGTAAATGTGCAAAATCAGACTAGGAGCACTTTTGTTAGGAAATGAAACATTTCTTGTCAGAACAAGTTCAAAATTCTGCACTTGTACCCAGTGGATTAAAAAATAGATTTTTTTACTCCACTAACGCCATTAGACCTAAAAAACGACCAACACTTTTTGAAGATTATAAAATGTTTGGTACAACTAAATTTAATACTATCACTTGTTTTATTTACATATCGTTGTTGTTTATAGCAACCGCCTGAGAAGGACACAATGCAGTCCAACCAAGAAAAGTAAACCCCAGCACCGTCGTCCTAAAAAGTCACAAGTGCCAAAATTGGGATAAGAGTGGATTTGGAACCGAAAATGAGCCACTGATTTTTGTGTTGAGCTTAAGACCCATTTTCAACTGTAAATGTTATTTGTATAGATATACAAAAATATTTATTTTGTTGGCGCAAAAGGTAAAACCGTTAAAGCTGAATTTCTCAAAACTGCAAAAACGGAGTTGTGACTTTTTTTCTTTGGAGGACAGTGCAGTTTAGCACAAATATTTGTTATGGTCATAAGCTGGCTAAGTTCGTAAATGGGCAAAATCAGACCATGGGAAAAAAGTTCCCATTGTAAAACTAAACCAACTCCCGAAAAATTTTATTTTTTTACAATAAAATATTTTTATATCAGAATAAGCTCAAAATCCTGCACATGAGCTCAGGAGATTAGAAAATGTTTTTTCTTTTAAGACCGCCACTTTTTTGTAGGCGTAGATATATAAAATTTACTTAAATAATGGTAAAATTGTATTGCTTAACTAAAAAAATCTTTATAAATTTGTTACGAAACGAGTAGGAAGGTGTCCAAAACGTATCCTGGCCTTCCCTCCCCCAAAAAGCCCCTCTAAACTTTTTTTTTTACATTTTGAAGGGTTATAAAAAATTCTGCACAGCTGAATTTAACACCCAGCTGTTTATATTTAAATTTAATAATTCAAATACTTTTTCTCAATACTTTTCAGATATTAAGCGACAGACAGCAAGTAGGTTTGCCTCCTTTTAAAAGGTTTTATTTTATAGAATTCCTAAAACTGGAGCAAAGCCACCACAAAATATTGATCGATGTAGAGCGGATAATAAGGTTTCAATTCAGCGCCATACTTCGATGAAGCCAGCTGTTTTCCTTACTATTGTATGACTTTATTTAACTTACTCCTATCTAATCAGAAGCCTGGCCCATTGCAATGAGTGGAAAAAAAAAATGATTGTCATAGCCATGACTGACTCAGCAAAGCCATAGACAAAGGTTTTAAATCCAAAACAGTAAAGCAATATAGATAGTAAAGCATAATACATTTCATTAAAATAGTCGAATTGAATTCGTATTTACATGTTGTAAATAATAGAAATTAATAAAAAAGTAATTTAATTTTACAAAATTTGTTTTACAAAATTTATTTTTTTAAAATTATGCAGAGTTTTTAACAATATATTTCGTTTTAAAACGTATTTGGGATGTTGCAAATACCAAAAATATCGATCATGCGTTTTTTGCAACGCTAAGGACCTCCAAACCTAAGGACCAAAAATGGGCACAACACAATTATCAATTTCTTCACTTAAGTAGTTTTCATTTGTAAAAATATTTTCTGGGGTAGTTTGTAGGATATGGTCGGCAGTATCCGATTGTGGAGAATTCTTTGTTGCTCTCATTCTGAAAATATAAAAAAATAAAGAAAATTTGGGATTAAAAAAGGGATCTTTACTTGTCAAGCGAAGTTAGGTTTAAGAAAGATGTTAAGAGGTGCGAATACTTGTAGAATAACTATTATTGAGTAACAGATTTCAAAAATCACAGCGAAATCGCAATAGCATTGACAACAACTGTGTAATTGTCAAATTTAAATTTTTTCAAAAATTAAAATGAGGGAGAAGGAGGTGCTTTAGGTGTCCATTACTACTTTATTATTAGCTCTTTGTTCTTAGTTCTTCTTTGTGCGTGTGTATACAAACAAACGCCAGGACAAAATTCAAAGCCAAAGCCTTTGTTTAAATCAAACGCCCTGTCTTTAAACAAAATTCAAAGCCAACGGCCAACGCCAGAATTGTAATTGCACACTAAAGCAAAGAGAGACAAAAAACAATCTGCATTCCACTGATGCCAATTTTTTTTGACAAAAACTCGCTAAATCAAGAAAAAAAAATCTCCAGAAAACACCAGATTCAAAAACAGAAAAAAAAAAATTAGCTATTTAATAGCTCAACAGTATGAAATTTGAAATGTAACGGTTTTTTGAAAAAAATATAACGGTTTTTTTAAATAATGTATGTATGTATGTATTAGCTATAGAGTTTTTCACGGGAGTTCCCGTAAATTTTCGATCCCGAAATCCGGGGAAATAGAGCGGGAATTCCCGGGAATTTTCATTTCATTGAAATTGTTGATTCGACTTCTATTGATCATTTTGTATGTGATTTTAAGACATTTTATTAATAATTGATGGCAGAAACGTACGCAGGGACCAGGAGGGCTTAAAGCTTGATTTACACGTTAACTACCCTTGACTACCCTTATCTACTATTTCCCAGTATTGGAGGATAGCAATTGTCAAATTCAAATAATTTTTCATACAAAATTATTTAAACCCGGCAAACCGTATCACCAATACTGGGAAATAGTAGATAAGGGTGGTCAAGGGTAGTTAACGTGTAAACTGCCCTTAAAAAGTATTCCAAGAGAGACCTAACTAAAAAATATCATAAAATCTGAGACATACGAAATGAAAAAAGTCTCACAATATCTAAATCTTCGATAGGATATAATTATCAGAACCTGATACTTTTTTTCAGAAGCTGAAAAATGTTCTTTCTGAGACCTGCATTAGAAAAATTTGCACTATGATTATTTGTTTCTATAGAAAATATTTATGTTTCTGGACATGATTCTTTTTAAATCGATAAATTTATATAAAATCTATGTAAGGAATGACTCTGAAATTAACGGATTTTTCTTTTAGAAACCAGAATTTTTAAATTTTTTTAAATTTCTTTAATAATTTTTTGGAGTAAATTTTCTTATAATTTCATTTCTCTGAAACATTTACATTCAGTTTCAGAGACATAATTGAGAACTTCTTCTGAATCAGTTTCGTTGTGTTTTAGAGACAAAGCGTTGAGAACGAATTGTAAAAATGAACTGAGATGAACTGGAATAAATAATGAATTTTTATTATAAAAACAGATAAAGCGAAGTGAAATAACATATTCCCTTAAAAATTATTTTAAAAGGCTTCGAAATATTACGGTCGTTTTTTTATAAAAATAGTTCTTTTTTCTCGAAGCTTATTTTTTTTTTTTAAAGGTACTAAATAAGATTTTTATGGTGTTAATAAACATTATAAATAGTGTAATCGCATTCATAAGGTTTTAATATATTTTTTTGACAAAATTTTTGGGATTTTAGTTTTTGCAGGAATTACCGGGATCCCGAGAAATTTAAAAATGAATTCCGCTTTTCCGGGAAATAAAAAAAAACAAGATTTTCATTCAAAAATTGTTGACTGGTCGCTTTACAAGTCTGCTCGTCTAAACTAGAGCTTCTCAGTAACTTTTGCTTTGCGACCCCTTTTCAGTATTTACTATTTTTCGCGACCCCCAACATAAAAAAAATTAAATTATTAACGTGAACTTTGCCCTCGGTTTTTTTAAAAACCTGAAGTAATAGAAAAATTTGGAAATTAAATTCAGAAGCAGCATTGAAAGATTGATGGAAACCATGTGGTCAGATCCCAGACGCATACCAAAAATTTCACATAAAAAACTTTTCAAAAATAAAAAAACACAATTTTTGTGAACTTTGACCTCAATTTCCTTAAAAATTTGCAAACCGGGTCCCGAACTACGGCATTTTATATCGAAACTTACTATAGTTATCCATTTTTTATTTCCAAAAATGAAAGAAAAATACCAGTTTAACCTGATCAGAAATGAAGAAATGTTTACCATTTAAAGCCCAATTTGGCAATTTCTTTTTTAAAATTTATGAACCAGCGTTTGGTATTGATCGAAATTTTATTCGATCACGAATCTACATCCGTTATTCGGATCCAAATTTGGAATCAGAATTAAAAAGTAAATCGAAAAAAGTGGCCAGATTCCAACATCCAAAAATATCACAAAATAGCCCTTAAAAATGCACAAGAATACTCAAATGCACAAAAATACCCAGACTCAGCCAAAAAACTTCAAAAATCAGTGTTGGGTATCCCGGGAAATTTACAACTGCACAGTGATAACGGAGGGATTTTAAGTTATGAAAAAAATTTAAGGTTTTTCCAAAATTGTTCGCGATCCCCCTGAAACTCTACCGCGACCCCCTAGGGGGTCGCGACCCACCGTTTGAGAACCATTGGTCTAAACGGCTCTTTAATAATACCAAAAATTTAAAAAGTGTGGAAATTTCAAGTTTTTTTATTGTTAGGTTGTGGCTGGTGAAAACCGCTAGATTTCCCGCTGCCCGCTAAATCACTTTTTTTCCCGCTAGACGGAAATTAAAAACGCTAGTTTTAGCGGAAAAAACACCAAATTGGCAACAGTGCTGCATTCTCACTGTAAGTGTTTCTTCACAATACAGCAGCAAGCAGCAGACAGCAAAATTTTTACATGTATTTTGTTGTTGCCGCAACAACAAATTTTTCTTGCTGCTGTATTGTGAAGAAACACTAACCCCCAGTTTGTGTTTCTTCACAATACAGCAGCTATCAGCAAATAGCAAAATTTTTACATGTATTTTGTTGTTGGACAAAGCTTAATTTGTTTTTCTGTTTATATTTACTTATTGTATGTAATTTCAGAAAAAAATTATAAAAAAATTCTGGACTTGATTTGACCCATTTTTTAACTAAATAAAGTTAATGCAAATCTTAATCCGGTCTGCAAAAAACAGGGCTAATATAAATGGGAAAATATTGCTGTCTGCTGCTTGCTGATGAATTATAAAAAACAATGCACGACGTAATTTGATTCTGGTTCGACGGTAAGAAAATTTCCCTGTTTTTAAATTTCCCTCATTTCAAATTAAACTGAATTTACTTAAAACTACAACCATGGGTATTTTTACGTTATTTAGCAACTGTGTTTTTTTACATCAACCAAAGTTTCGTTCTAATTTCATTTAGCAAAACTTTTACCAAGATTACAAAGAAAAATAATTAAATTTTACAAAAAAAAGTAAGTAAGCAATAGCTTTAAGATATAAAATATATTATTCTCGAAACTATAAACCTTTTAACAATATGGAAAAGAAACATTTTGCGATGATTTCATTTTTGCCTTGAGAAAGAAGCTAAAACGGATGAAAAAACTTACTGATTTTTTTACCTTGTGTTGTTGCTCCCGTACTTCGCCGCAGTAAACGTTCGTAGCAGCTGAGAAGTTGACAGCGGGAGTAAAGCAAAAAGCCAATTGAAAATAAAAAAAAAAAACAAATTTAGAAAAATAAAACAACAAAATCGTAAAAAAACAACGTAGAAAAATCAAAAATCAGTTTGGTTAACAAACAAGAAATAGCAAAAAAAAGAGAAAATGTGGCAGTGTAGGATTTTCTTTAGACAAACACTTGTTAATTAATTGATTTTTCACAATAGATAAAATATATTTTCATATTTATACTTGAAAATAATAATTAATTTGCATATAATTTTCTAATTATTTTGTTTTTAATTTTAGGAATAAAATTTTGTTAATATTTGGAAGAAAAAAAGAACGAAACGGACGATATAATAACTAAAAAACAACGGGGACATCAATATTAAAAGCGAAAAATCTTTAAAATAATATTTTAAAGTCTTAACAAAAGCAAACCACACAAAGAATATAAAAATCCCCCTTATCCTGGAATAAAAAAGTTGTTTTATTCCTTGGTTAAACGAACTTTTGCTCACTGAACTCTTGAACAAGTATTGTTGTCATCATTCCTATAAACGACAGACCACCACAAATTTAAACAACCGAAACATTTACAATAATGGAATCAGCTCCTCTATTTAATAGTGTTGAAGACGAATGTCGTTATTGGAAGGAAAGAGCTAAACTTTATCATAAAGAGTAAGTTTGCTTGTTTTCAAAACATAAAGTTTATGTCTAAAATTGATTTATACTTTGTTTTTTTTTTTTATCTTCAATAGGTGGACAGATGTTAAGCAAGAGTATGACGAATATGTTGAACAATCACGTGAAATGGAAGCCGAAATGGATGCTACTATTGATCAAAAACAGGCTACAATTAAAGATCTCAGATTTAAATTATCTTCAGTGGAAAATGAAAATGAATCCCTTAAGGTAAGTAGATAGAAATATTTATTTCCAAGTGTATACATACTTATTTATACATACTATATACCTGTCCTGGGCAAAGTGATTACCACGAACCGCTTATATTATTAAAATAAAGGGGGGGGGGGGGGGGGGGGGTAGTTTGAGAGGTAGAATTTTGTATATCAGAGGGGAGTAGGGAGACAACTTTAGGGTAATCACAATGAGCCTTATGGCCTCCGAGTGAATTCGCTAAATTGACGGACGCCCATCCAACCTAACCTATTTCCTTGTGTCTACTTTTAAGACTGCTGTGTCACACAGAGCTTTGTTGGACTCATTGACTTTTACCAGAGAATTTACTAAATAATAATTTCCCGCTTCTCGGTATTCCCGGGGATACCGGTATTCCCTGGTACCAAATTCGGATCGACCGATACCCTTTTCCGGCTGGTTATAATTCACAACAAAAAATGTTCAAAAAGTCTAATAAAAAAATGATAAACGGTAATATATTTTTTAAAAAATCACTGGCAAAGCACATTATGGTTATTATTTCCAATATTGGAAAATACCCAGACAGAGATATTCGCTGTTAAAAAGTCAAAAATCCAATAATTTAGCTCTTTTGGGGGTCCACTGTTACATATTTTTACGTTTCTTCCAAAAATAGGACTTGATTTCATATAAAATGGACCTTTCGTATTTGGGATATTCGCGTTCGAGGTATTCGCATCAGGGATGTTAAATGGGGTTTTCAATTTTGTACCAACTTTCAAAAAAAATTGTACTTTTTGGACACTGACGGTACCATTTTTTTTTTTTGAGAGTGTTAATTCGGTTGTACTAAATTTTGTATCCCCCCCAAAATCGGATATACCCCCCCCCCCACAAATTAATAGGAAAAATTTATATGGTTGCGTAAACACGAAAAATGTATCAAGAATTCTTCTAAAGATAAAAGGTCTCAAATTTTGCAATTTATACTATATTCATTAATTGTCTATAAATAACTGACTGTTAGTATTGTGGAAAATTCTGAGACCTTTTTTTGATAAAAGTAAGTAATAATTTTTCCCAAAGTGTCTAATTCTGATAGTTTTTTTATAAAAATAAGTTTTTAGCTTCCGGAAATTTTTGTAAAAAAATTTTAGAAAAATTTTATTTGAAAACTTTTTTAAACTGTTTTAAAACAAGGGGTAAAACTTAAAAAAAGTCTCATTTATTGTGTAAATCGGTCTGAAATTAGTTGCCTTGTGAGCATTTCTTTTTTTTTTGTTAAGAAAAAAGCTGGGTTCTTTTACCGATATTTCGATGAGTTATAAAGAAAGAATTTTAAAATTTTAAAATTGTACCAAATGAGTCGCGGTAGTACCATGGTACTTTTGAAGGTCAAAATGTACCAAAAAAAGTACAATTGTACCAACTTTAACATCCCTGATTCGCATGAACAATTTTTCAAACGCGAATATGTCGAAAGCAAAACATGCTAGACAAATTGTATTGTAGTTTTGCTAGACAAATTGTATAGCAACGTAAGAATATCGAGTTGCTATGTTGAGGTTGACCCCCCAAAAGTGCAAATAATACAGTGCAACAACCTTAATCGGAATGGGATAAAAACAAAAGCAAATGAAAGTTGACATATTCCAATACAAACCCTTCAAGTTGTTGAACTTTTATTATAATTATAATAATTGCTTTAAAACTGTAAAGTAGTGTATGCTTAATTTTGTAATTGCCTTTAAATAACAATCATAAACAACAGTGCACAGTGGTTTATTTTAAATAATTTGGATATTCAGTATGTACCCACTAAAGATGGGCGCGTGAGTGATTTTTGACTCACACTCACTCACGGTCACGACAGGAATTTTTTAATCACGCACACTCACTAACAAGCATATTTTTTCTACTCACACTCACTCACAATCACGTGAGTAAATTTAATACAACTCACACTCACGTGCACTCACGCAAGCTTTACTCACACCCACGTTGACTCACACTCACGAAACTCTTATTTATACAAAAAAAATTTTTTAAAATCTTTAAAAATTTTTAACAAAAATTAAAGTTCATCGAAATTTTACATTTGTTTTTGCTTTTTTCGGGACGAAATCTTAAGTAAAGCTAAATTTTACAATTTTTTTGTTGCTTTTTTTGGCACGAAAACAATCATGAAAAGAAAATAAATCACGCTAAAAAATCGACTTACGCATACTCACTCACGCAAAAATCTTACTCACGCACACTCATTTACGCAATTTTTTTCTCCACTCACACTCACACACAAATACGTGAGTAAAATTGAATTCAGTCACACTAACGCGTGATCACGCGTGAATCATGCTCTAATCTGCTCATGTGTCTATCTCTAGTACACACTAGGGTGGCTCGTTTTTGGGCTTTTCTCTCTGATCAAATTCTAATACCCGCCAAAAGTGTCGGTCCCCTAAGGGTGACTCACATGCAAAATATCACTCCGATCGGAGTTTATCTTCTGTCTCCACTTTGAGCCTCAAAATTGGGGTTTTTGCAAAAAAGGACCCAAGCAGAAATTGACGACGGTTATAAAAAAAAAGCGTTCTGAAAGCACTGTAACAAAAAAAAGAACGTTCTCAAAACGTTATTTTCGAACGCTTTACGAGCGTTTTCGAAAAGCGTTCTGAAAGCACTGTAACAAAAAAAAAGCATTCTCAAAACGCTTTATTCGAACGCCTTGATAGCGTTTTCGAAAACCGTTTTGAAAGCACTTTATTAACAAAATACATGTTCGTTTCAAAATTAAATGGTTTTAAAGCAGTTTTTGCAAACGTTTTTAAATTTTTTTCGTAGTACATACAAGTATAGTATTTTTTAGATTATACTCAATATTAAACAAATTGTTATAAAAACATTTTGTTAAATCAAATTAAATAATTTTTCCCTACCACCACATTGAAAACGCAAAATTTTGAAAACATAAAACATTTTTTAATTTGTAAATCTATTTTAAGTTTTATTATTATTATCATTTATGCAAAAGAGTTATAGCAATTGTTTCGTTATAAAATTTACAAATAATGCATTTAACTTCTACAATATGCACACTGACTTCAATAACATCTTCACGTAAATTTTTAACGTTATAAAGTCCTATTTCTTTTGATGGAATTAGATAGACAAAATAATCGTTTATTTCATTAAAGATGTTGCCTTTTAAATATCATTAATTCCATGAGAGACCGAACAAAATCTGACCAGGGGTCTTTGAAGTTTTCCAATATTTTGCACACACAAGCGCTATGGAACCATTTAAAGATATCATTTATCAGATCCAAAGAATTTAAAAATTTCGCGATTTTATTCGCGATTTTCAAAAAAAATGCAAAATCTGTGTAACTTTGAACAGCTATATATTTTTAAGTACTCATTGTATCTTTATGAAATAAAGCGCAAAATGATAGTACGTTAGTCTATTTTTACATTTAAAAAGATGGAAAAAGTTGGTGGTTCAAAAGTGCATTTTAAATGCAAATGCAGTTTTGAAGTGCATTTTGCGAAACTTTTATCCCTTTTGATTTTTTTTATTTAACATTATTATTTTCTTCATCATTTTTACTAGAAAAAAATGTCCTCATTTGCTGAAAAAGGTTTCGAGTTTCCAAAAAATAGCGCAATTAGAAATGGTTTCTACATGTAAAATGGTGAAAATACTTTGCCCATTACTGACCAAAAACCTTTTTTTGATTTGTTAAATATATCCATGCCATCCACATGAATAATAATTTCGATTTTTGGTTCAGTGAAATTATTGGGATGAATTATTTTATTTAGAGTTTCCTTTATTCCGAAAAATTTAAAAACTCGTAATGTGTCATCCATACTCCTCATTATTTTACTGTCACTTCTAACGCCTGATGTTCCAAGTAAGGTTTTGCAACACTTCGGAAGTGATGTATAGCCTTCAGATCTAAATATTATTAGTATTTCATCAATACATTTTTGTTTTTTTATTTTCTAAAATACTTTTATAAAAAAAATATCTACAATTAACGAATAAAAAAAAATATCAGCTTTATATGAAGTCCTTTAAAGTACTGTTTTTTCTTATTTCAATCGCTGGAAATATCTTTAATTTTTGTATTTAAGCTCTTTATAAGTGCTTTACTTTTGGTTTTTAAAGCGCTTTCATGACTTTAAACAAAACGTTCTGAAAGCACTTTTTTAAAACGCTTTTAAAACGCTTTAAACCTAGCGTAGATCGATGTTATCATTCGGATCATCTGAAAGCGCTTTAAAGATGGTATATGGAACGCTTGTAGAACCGTCCACAGCGCTTTCACAGCGCTTTTGCGATTGTATTTTTCTGACTGGGGACTTTAAAAAAAAAAAAAAATTTAAGTTTTTTTATAAAATAATTAAAAAAAATATTTTTGTATAATATTTGATCGTAAATACTTAATTATGAATTTTAAAGATTTTACGGTATCATTAACCCGTTCAAACTTGATACCAAAAAAATGGCATGATTTTGGGGGCCTTCTTAAAAAACCTTTTTTCAAAATTTGAAAATTTTATTAAAAAAAAATTTAAATATACCATTTTTTCTTTCTGAATTCATTAAGAACACCTTGGAGAAGAAAAATGTGAAATATGGCGGATATCCGTCGAGCCACTTTTCGGGAATCGCGGGGGGATGTTAGCGGATTTCAAGGAAATGTTGGTTTTATCAATAATTTGGATTAATAAAATCTTATAAACTTCATTTTTGTGCAAATTAACGGTTTTTTGGTGTCGTGGCATTCTATTATATAACTTTAAGTCTGTCATAAAATCTTACAGATCTAGGACGTTTTAAACCCACATTGGCTGGGGGTCAAAAATGACCCCCGCGGAAAATTTGAAGTTTAGAGCTTAAATTTTGTGCTATAAACAACTATAAAACGGCTTTCATGTTTTTTACCCCAACTATTATTTCGTATTAATATACTATCTTTAAAAAAATCGTTAACCCAACTTGGTAGGGGGTCAAAAATGACCCATTCAATAAAAAGTATATATTTTTTCATATAAAATTAATTTGTGGCAATATATTAGATAACTTTATATCCGTCCTTAAATCTCTCATATTTAAGGTATCTTTAACCCACATTGGCCAGGGGTCAAAAATGACCCCGACAAAAACTTTTAGGCATAGTGCTTGAATTTTTTTATATCAACAAAATATATATTTTTTATTGAATGGGTCATTTTTGACCCCCTACCAAGAAGGGTTAACGATTTTTTTAAAGATAATATAATAATACGAAATAATAGTTGGGGTAAAAAACACAAAAACCGTTTTATACTTGTTTATAGCACAAAAATTTAGCTCTAAACTTCAAATTTTTCGCGGGGGTCATTTTTGACCCCCAGCCAATGTGGGTTTAAGACGTCCTAGATCTGTAAGATTTCATGACAGACTTAAAGTTATATAATAGAATGCCACGACACCAAAAAAACGTTAATTTGCACAAAAATAAAATTTATAAGATTTTATTAATCCAAATTATTGATAAAACCAACATTTCCTTGAAATCCGCTAACTTCCCCCCGTGATTCCCGAAAAGTGGCTCGACGGATATCCGCCATATTTCACATTTTTCTTCTCCAAGGTGTTCTTAATGAATTCAGAATGAAAAAATGGTATATTTAAAATTTTTTTTAAATAAAATTTTCAAATTTTGAAAAAAGGTGTTTTGAGAACGCCCCCAAAATCATTCCATTTTTTTGGTATCAATTTTGAACGGGTTAATGATACCGTAAAATCTTTAAATTTCATATTTAAGTATTTACAATCAAATATTATACAAAAATAATTTTTTAATCATTTTAATAAAAAACCTTAAATTTTTTTTAATTTTTTTTTAAAAAGTCCTTTTTTGCGAAACCCTAATTTTGAGGCTCAAAGTGGAGACAGAAGATAAACTCCGATCGGAGTGATATTTTGCATGTGAGTTACCCTTAGGGGACCGACACTTTTGGCGGGTATTAGAATTTGATCCGAGAGAAAAGCCCAAAAACGAGCCATCCTAGTACACACCCAGACAAAAATACAATCATCAAAGCGTTTTAAAATTACTCTAGATGGTGGTGCAAGCGTTTCCAAAACGTCAAAACGTTTTTGCTTTTAAAGTGCTCTCAAAACGTCCGAATGATAACGTCGTTAAACGCTCATGCGATTGTTTTTCAAAGCGCTCTAAAAACATTCGGAAGACTTAAAATTATGTGGTTTAAAGATGCTTTATGTTAATTTTATTTGAAATTGTAGATTTTTTAAATTATATTTTTTATATATTTTCTTACAATAGAGTAAAAAAATAATTGAGTTAATACAAGAGGACTTCATGTTTCCCGTGCTTTTTTTTGTTAATAGAGAGGATGTGTGCCTCATTCCCCTTATTGGAATGGTACAATTATTATATATTCTACATTATGGGTGGAAGATATAAAACATTTTTTTAATTCGTAAAAAGGTGCTGTAAAAGCACTTTTGAGTTGGTGAAAGAGCGTTTAGAAAATAATACTTTCAAAGTGCTTCCCAGGCAGAAACTGCCAACCGTTCCAAAGAAAAAGTCTCGGCAAAGCACTTTATTTTTTGTGTAGAAGGTAGTATGAATTCGAAAAAGTGTTTTGCAAGCGCTTTGCCAATGTTTTTCTATTTAAATCCGTTCAAAGTATAAATTTTTTATTAAAATTTATTAAAATTCATAACAATTGGAATATTTTTTATTTCCCTGCAGGATAAGTGGCCGGTCCTTGATAGTTCTCATGATATGTCACTTATACACAATGACCTACATATTACAAACTTGACACCTTTTATATAAAAACACCTGTTTCTTTCGTGAGGAAGTGTCTTAAACTCTGGATACATCACCCTTAAACTCCTGATACATACCCGTTTCGGTTCAATACACCACTTTTTTTCGGGACTTTTCCAAATTTTTTCCTAAAAGCATTTTTAATAAATTTTTTTATTCCAAAACGCAAAGAAAACTGCAAACAATTTTTTTCCGGGACTTAGAAAATTGTTCAAAGTTTGTTCAAAATTTTTTTTATCCTAATAAATGAGTCAATAAATTTTTTATCCTAATTTAATAAATTTCTTTATTCAAATAAACACCAAAAAAAGTTGTGTCTTATGGACTTATGTATACAATTTAGATACGTCCCATTTTTTTTGTTTTAGAAGTGCTATAAAAGTACCATATTGTTTGTTTTTAAAGCCCTTTCAAAGCGCTTTAAAACAGCAACGGCATACCGTTTACCGTGGTTATCATTTTGGACGCTGGGAGAGTACTAAACTGTGATGCTTTCCCAGCACACAAGCGACCATACAAGGTACTTTGCCAGCGCTCTCCCGTTCGTATTTTTCTGCCTGGGTTTATTTTTTGTACCATCATCAATAAATACAAACGGGAAAGCGCTGGCAAAGTATCTTTTATGGTTGCTTTTGTGCTGAGAAAGCATCACAGTTTAGTACTCTTCCAGCGTCCAAAATGATAACCGCGGTAAAAGGTATGCTGTTGTTATTTTAAAGCGCTTTAAAAACAAAAAATATGATACTATTATAGCACTTTTAGAACAAAAAAATGGGACGTGTCTAAAATTTAGCACAAATATGTCTCATTGTCAAAGGCCGGCTACGTTTGTAAATGGACAAAATAGGACCAGGGGGAAAAAACTACCCTTTTTAACATGTTTTTTGCATTTTTGTAAAACAAAAGAAACATTTTTATTAGATTAGATTAGATTAAAGAGGCCCTATGCACTGCGACCAGAATGATCTTTTGTGCAGCCTGAGAGGGGGTGCCCTAAATATTCAGGCTTTTAATAAAGCCGAGAATCCTATTTGGCAAAGAGTTTCGTATGTCAGTTGGAGATAACAAGTGTCCCCCCAGATGTCGAAGCCTTCTACCAGTCAGTCTTGGGCATGTACAAAGAACATGTTCTGCCGTCTCCTCCTCTATTTCGCAGAATCTGCACGTGTCCGTGTCAGATAGGTACCTTTTCTTAAGGTGGTAGCGTAAGTTGCAATGTCCAGTTAGGTAAGACGTTAGAGTCCGTAGATCCTTTTTGTCCAAGGATAGTAGCAGCTTTGCTGCCGAACTGGATGGAGTGATGAATCTCTTCGCCTGCCTTTGGCCAGCACAAAAGTTCCAGTGTTCGATGAACTTAGATTCACTCCATATTTTGAGTTTTTCCCTAACGTGTCCCATCGGAAGACCAAAGAATGGTTCCGGACCGATGAATGGTCTACGGGCACCACGGTTTGCCAGACAATCGGCACGCTCGTTCCCCGTATGACCCTCGTGACCCGGAATCCATACCAGGGTTAGGTCGTTATCCCGTCCTAGTCTGTTAAGGGATTCAACACAGTCCATGACAAGTCCGGATGACACATCATAAGCTCTGAGAGCTTTCAGTGCAGCCTGACTGTCAGACATTATATATATGCGTGAGCCTTTTGCCCTTCTACGAAGACATTCGGTCACGCATATGTGAATGGCGTACAGTTCCGCCTGAAATATTGATGGAGATTTGCCCATGGGCAAAGCGCGTTGAAAGTTGGGTCCGAAGATACCTGCGCCTGTATCCTTGTTGGTTTGCTTGGACCCGTCCGTATACCATATCATGGAATCAGGATCAGGGTCCCAGGTCATGTTTGACCATTCGCTCCGTTCAAGGATTTTGATTTCAAAGTTCCTGTTGAATACCCGTGTTGGTAATATTCTGTCCTTGACTTTTAGAACAGGGTCATTTATAAAAAGCTCAACGATTTTCATGTGTCCCCGCAAGTCACCTTCCTTCATATTACCAAGTTCTGTCAACCTAAGGGCGCTCTTGCAAGCATTCTCCATTACCGAGATATGTAATGGTGGAATGTTAAGCAAGGCCCCAATGGCGTAGGTTGGACATGTTTTACCAGCACCAGTGATGCCGATGCAAACGAGTCTGTAGACTTTGTCCAAAATTGTCCTGGCCGTGCTTTGTTCAACCTTAGGCCACCATACCAGGGCAGCATAGGTAAGCATGGGTTTCACAATGGTGTTAAAGGACCAGAAGATCATATGCGGTTTCAGTCCCCAGGTTTTCCCAAAAAGCCTCTGACAGGCATATGTAGCCCTAGTGGCTTTTGTGGTTAAGTTATTTAGATGCTGGTTCCATAGCAAGGATTTGTCTAATGTAATTCCAAGATATTTAACCTCATCTGAAAAACCTATAGTTGTGCCATTTAAAGTTGGCATGGTTAGGTTAAGTTTTCTCTTCCTAGTGAAAGGTACTAATATGGTTTTAGCTGGGTTAATAGATAACCCCTTTGATTGACACCAGTTTTGGGTCATATCAAGAGCCTGTTGCATGCGGTCCGAAATAGTCGGCTCATGCCAGCCGGTGACAGCAATGACAAGATCGTCAGCGTAGCCGAAGGTCTTAAAACCAGAGTCATTAAGTTCTTCCAGCAGCTCATCTATGACCAAGGTCCACAATAAAGGAGATAAGACACCACCCTGTGGGCATCCCCTTGTAGCGTTGATGGTCATAGATGTGCTACCAATATTGAACGTAATAACCCTAGATGTTAACATCTCCAGCGTCCAATTTATTATAAGCCTAGGAATATCCTTTCTTATCATAGCTTTCTCAATAGCAGCATAAGATGTGTTATCGAAAGCTCCCTGTATATCGATAAATGCACACAGAGCAATTTGTTTTGCTTCTAAGGCCTTTTCAATCGATGTAACAACATGATGGACTGCTGTTTCAGTAGATTTACCTGGTTGATATGCAAATTGAAACCTATGTATCGGTTTGCTATTCAAGCAGGTTTCTCTGATAAAGCAGTCCAATAGTTTTTCCATAGTTTTAAGGAAGAATGAGCTGAGACTAATTGGTCTGTATGATTTAGCCAGTTGCTCAGATTTCTTCCCTGCCTTAGGTATAAATACCACTTTTACCTCTCTCCAAGGTTCCGGAATGTAACCAAATAAAAGGCTTGATCTAAATAGTCTAACCAGTTGAGGAATTATTAGATCAATTCCCCTCTGGAGCAGACATGGGTAGATCCCGTCCGGACCCGGTGATTTGAAGGAGGAAAACTTACTGATCGCCCATTTAACTCGTTCGCTGCTAAATATATTGTTCGTTAAGCGAATATTCCTACCAGTTAAAGAAGGAATTCTTGTAGCTGGTGGTAATTCGCAAACGGACATACATCCTGGAAAGTGAGTTTCCAAAAGCAGCTCACAGGTTTCAATAGGCGATTCAGTATAGGACCCATCAGGTCTTTTCAAAGTACTTAGACCATTTGAATGGTCTTGAGAGAGGGCTTTTTGAAGTCGCACGGCTTCTGGAAGATCATTTATTTTCTCACAGTAGTCGCGCCACGTAGTCCTCTTGGATCGTCTAATCTCCCTGTTGTATTCAGTTAGTGCCCCTCTATAGGTTACCCAATCACCTGTTTGTTTAGCCCTATTGAATAATCTTCTAGCCTCCTGCCTAAGCTGTTCAAGACCGTTGTTCCACCATGGAACGTCTCTCTTCACCCTCCTGGTCTTGAGTGGACAGCTATCCTCGTAAGCTAGCGTCATGTTTGAATGTAATTCGATACTCTCCTGATCAATCTCATATGTACTCCTAATGAGCTCGGTAGATTTATTCATGTTAGTATCAAGGTTATAGAGATATTTATCCCAGTTAGTTTTCCTAGGATTGCGATAAGTCTGGTCTGAGTCTAATGCACTAACCAAGTCGAAAACCAGGTGTTGGTGGTCCGACATAGATAGTGCATCAGAAACATGCCAGTTTGAGATGGAGAACGCTAGATTGGAGCTAGTCATGGTGAGGTCCAAGACCTCGGATCTGATAGCGTTTCTGAACGTTGGTTCATCTCCTCTATTCGCAATGTTAATATTATTGTTACAAACAAATTCTAAAAGCGACTCACCTCTTTTATTTATGTCAGTACTCCCCCAGCTGGTGTGATGCGCATTTGCATCGCAGCAAAGGATCCAGCTCAGATTCTTCGCTCGGCAGTATTCCACGAAGTTTGAAACTTCAGTGGTTGGTGCCGTCTCAAACTCACCTGGCATATAGGCGGATGCTAGTACCACCTCGTGATCCCCTGATAGGGAGGGCACCGTTGCCCTGATTGCCACCAAGTCCCCAAGAATGAACTCTGAAATTGGAAGATATGTTAAATTGTTCTTAACAAGAATGGCCGTTCTAGGCCTCTTATGTAATGAGTTGTAGATTAGCTTACCTTTTTGGGCAGTGAGTCCCTTTATGACTCCATTGTTGACCCAAGGTTCCTGGATGAATACGATGTCCAGGTCATCGTTGGTGAACCTTCTGCTGAGCACGTATGAAGCAGCTTTTGCGTGGTGAAGGTTCACCTGGAGACACCTAAGGTGCCGGGGTGTCTTACCTTTTGGAGCAGGCATCGTGTTTGTTGTGCTTCATGGCACGCTTCGCCACCTTTCTTCCACGATTTGAGTTCAGCAGCGCTGACTCCTCGGTTGAGCTCCTCTCCCATTTTCGAGGTCGGTCCGATTGTGACCTAACAGATCCCGATTTAGCGGTGTTACCCGCGGGCTCAGAAAAAGAACTCGGTTTGGCAATCTCCTTCGAGCAACAAGGTTTGTCATCTGACGAGTTGGTGCTGAGTTTAGCTCCATTGTCAGATTTAGCCTTGTTTGCTGAAGTGGTCGCCATAACCGTTCTGGCTACCCCGCGCTCGACCTCAGTTTGTGGACGGGTAGGTCGTACCAGCGCTGATCCGTAGCCATAGTTCACTCTATGACCCTTCTGTTGGAGTACGTCGGCCGAAATTGGGTCAATAGAGATGGTAAGTTCAACTATACCACCTCGTATGACCCGCTTTAGGACCTTCCAGTACCCAACAGAAAGATCAATATTCTGGCCCTCGAGTAAACCGAGGATCATCTCGTTGGATGTTTCGGCCTGTTCGGGGAAATATCCAACGACGATACGGGCTTTGGGTACATCGTCTTCCGCGACAACTTTTAGTTCGGCATCGTTCCAGGGTTTTAGAGTAGGAACATGAGTTTCTAACCACTCAACCGTATCATTGTCGCGGCAGACGAATACAAGCCATCCTGGTTTGAAAGTGCAGCTGGAAAAGCTTGGTTTAATAACCCCTTTCCTCAGCTCCACAATCTTTACCAGAACCGCCTGCTGTATAGCCCGCAGCTGTTCATCGGACCACCTCGTCTTGGGGAAATCTGGTGGAATCACACCAATCTTGGTGGTGGAAACAGCATCTTTATAGGAAGGAGCCGCCTTCTTCTGCTGTTGAGGTTTGTGCACAGTTTGCATCGGTGGCGCTGGCTTAGCTGGTCTGGTCGTTGCTGCCTTGCGCGGTGTGCCATCAGCGTCTATTTCAGCGGCCCATTTTAAAGGTCGTTTTACCTCAGGAGGTGTAGAACCATCCGACCTCACCCTCTTGCGCGTTGATAGAAGGTCACGTACTTCGCTTCGAGCTTCGCGCATCGGCATTTGACATAGTCTGCGAGCGTTGTCAATATCAATGCCTTCATTTAGGTATTTACGCAGGCGTATTCGGGCAGCTCCAGAGAGCTTAACCCTATCAGACACGGGATTTGTCTGCACACCTGGTACCTTTTCCTTCTCTTTTTCATTTTCGGATGCTTTAGGCTGCGAATTCAACAACTCATCCTCTTCGTCCGTTGGGATGTTCTGATCAACCACATTAGGCTCCGTGACCTCTGTCTGATGAACAGCATCCATTTCTTCCTCGGCTATTACGAGACACGGTATCTCGTCCGTTTCCATAAATAGGCCTACGTCGACCTGATTTTGTTCATTTATTTTATTAATTTGGTTACTTGAATCCATTTCTGAAAGAATAAAAATATAGGGATTAAAATATATGAAGCTTGGTAACAGAGCCCTTTGCTACCAGCTAGCTAATACAACCAAGTTTCGCCAAAAGCATGGAGGTCACCGTGCACAAACACACTAACGTAGTGCACCCAAAAAAATAACTAGTGTTAAACAGTCTAATGTGACTTAGGTAAATTTTTTTTATATTGAGTTCAAGAAATTGCTCAAGTTTTGACTAAATTGTATGTGACATTTATTTTGTAAAATAGCATTGTATACAATATCAAATTTAACCTACACAAACTTGAATCTTTTACCTAAGTTTTTTTTTATAAATATAAATAAATTTAATTCAATAAAGTCGACAAATTAATGCCACATTGTAAGCAACATATTGACAACACATTGTCTTTAATTTTTTATAAAAAACATGAAGTAATTTTTTTCATTAATTAAAAAGGTAAGCAAAACGAATGTGTTTATATATTTGCTAAACGTATATTAACCAAAATATTAACTTTCAGTTGCAGACGGTGGTGGTTTATCAGAACATTTGCGGCATCCGCCACACACTTTAAATCGGAACTTTTAGACAGTTTACATTTTAAGGAACGGGATACAAAACAAATTTAAGAGAACCCAATCATGCCTCAAGTGTTTCAGCAGAGGTAAAAGTTTAATATATAAAAAGACCTTGGTCTCACAATCTGGTACATTCTACAGAAAAATTGTCTCAGAATTAAAAAATTGTTCTAAAGAAAAATTGTCTTAGAATCTGAGATTTTTTCTATAGAAAAATTGTCTCAGAACCTGAGCCTTTTTTGTAGAAAAATTTTTACAGAATTTAAAATTTGTTCTGTAGAAAAATTGTCTGAGAATCTGAGATTTTTTCTATAAATTTTTTTTCAGAATTTGAAACTTTTATAGAAAAATTGTCTCAAAATGCAAGACTTTTTCTATTGAAAAAATGTCTCAGAATTCGAGAATTTTTCTATAGAAAAAATTTCACAAAATTATAGAATTTTTGAACAAGTGTCAAAGAATCTGACAATTTTTCTATCGAAAAAATATCTTAGGATTTGAAACTTTTTTCTATAGAAAAAAAAACGTCTCAGAAACTTAAAAATTTTCTATAGAAAAAATGGACGGAGTCTGAACATTTTTCTATAAAAAATTTTCACAAAACATTTCAAAATTTCTCAAAAACAATTGTTCTATAGAAAATTTCTCAGACAATTCTATAGAAAATTTCTCAGACAATTTTCTATAGAAAGTTTCCCAAAAACAATTGTTCTATAGAAAATTTCTTAGACAATTTTTCTCTAGAAAATTTCCCAGAAAAAGTTACTCAAGGAAAATTTGTCTATAGAAAATTTCACAAAGACACTTTTTCTATAGAAAATTTGTCAAAGTCAATTCTTCTATAGAAGATAACTCTAAGGACAAGTTTTCTATAAAAAAAAAATTCTGAAAGACAATTTTTCTTTAGAAAATTTTTTGAAAGACAATTTTTCTATAGAAATTTTCAAGCAATTTTTCCATAGAAAATATCACTAAAAGCAATTTTTTTATAAAAAATTTCTCAAAGACAATTTTTCTATAAAAAATTTCTCCTACAATTTTTCTATAGAAAATATCTACAAAGACAGCTTTCTAAAGAAAAATTGTTTTTGCAAAATTTTTTAAAGAGTAATTTTCTATAGAAAAATTGTCTTTGAAAAAGTTTCTATAGAAATATTGTCTTTCAAAAATGTTCTATACAAGAATTGCCTTTCAGAAATTTTCTATAAAAAAATTGTATTTGAAAAATTTTCTAAAGAAAAATTGTCTTTCAGAAAGTTTTTATAGAAAAATTGTCTTCAAGAAATTTTCTATTGAAGAATAATCTTTAAGAAATTTTCAGTAAAAAAATTGTCTTTGGGAAAGTTTCTATAGAAAAATTGTATTTCAAAAATTTTCTATAGAAGTATTGCCTTTCAGAAAATTTCTATAGAAAAATTGTCTTTCAGAAATTTTCTAAAGAAGAATTGTATTTCTATAGAAAAATTGACTTTCAGAAATTTTCTGTCAGACATTTTCTATAGAAGAATTGTCTTTCAGAATTTTTCTATAGAAGAATTGTCTTTGAGAAATTTTCTATAGAAAAATATTCTCTCAGAAAAACTGTCTTTGAGAAATTTTCTACAGAATAATTGTCTTTGAGAATTTTTCTATGGAAAATTGTCTTTCAAAAATTTTCTATAGAAAAATTTCTCTCAGAAATTTTCTATAGAAAAATTGTCTTTGAGAAATTTTCTATAGAATAATTGTCTTTGAGAACTTTTCTATGAAAAATTGTCTTTCAAAAATTTTCTATAAAAAAAAATTTCTCTCAAAAATTTTCTAAAGAAAAATTGTCTTTGAGGAATTTTCTATTGAATAATTGTCTTTCAAAATTTTTCTATAGGAAAATTCTATAGAAAAATTGTCTTTGAGAAATTTTCTATAGAATAATTAACTTTGAGAATTTTTCTATGGAAAGTTGTCTTCCAGAACTTTTCTATAGAAAAATTGAAAGATTTTCTTTCAAAAATTTTCTTTAGAAAACCTGTCTTTCAAAAATTTTATATAGAAAAATTGTGTTCGAGAAAGTTTCCATAGAAAGATTGTCTTTAAAAAAGTTCCTGTAGAAAAATTCTCTTTGAGACCTATTCTATAGGAAAATTGTTTTTGAGAAATTTTCTATAGAAAACCTGTCTTTCAGAAATTTTTTATAGAAAAATTATCTGTTAGAAATTTTCTATAAAAAATCTCTCTTTTAGAAATTTTCTACAGAAAAATTGTCTTTGAGAAATTTTATATAGAAAATTTTTCTTCCAAAAATTTTCTATAGAAAAATTGTCTTTCAGAAATTTTCTATAGAAGAATTGTCTTTGAAAAAGATTCTGTAGAAAAATTGTCTTTGAAAAATATTCTATAGAAAAATTGTCTTTGAGAAATTTTCTATAAAAAAATTGCTTTTCAGAAATTTTCTATGGAAAAATTATATTTGTTAAATTTTCTATAGAAAAATTATCTTTAAAAAATTTGAGAAATTTTCTATTAAAGAATTATCTTTGAGAAATTTTCTATAGAAAAATTGTATTTGAGAAATTTTCTATAAAAAAATTTGATATAAAAAAAATTATCTTTCAGAAATTTTCTATAGAAAAATATTCTTCCAGAAATTTTCTATCGAAAAATTATCTTTTAGAAATTTTCTATAGAAGTATTGTCGTTTAGAAAGTTTCTATAGAAAAATTGTCTTTCAGAAATTTTCTATAGAAGAATTGTCTTTGAGAAAATTTCTATAAAAAAATTGTCTCTAAGAAATTTTCTATAGAAAAATTGTCTTTCAGAAATTTTCTGTAGAAAAATTGTCTCTCAGAAATTTTCTATAAAAAAATTGTCTTTGAGAAATTTTCTATAGAAAAATTGTCTTTGAGACAGTTTCTATTAAAGAATTGTCTTTGAGAAACTTTCTATAGAAAAATTGTCTTTGAGAAAATTTCTATAAAAAAATTGTCTTTAAGAAATTTTCTATAGAAGAATTGTCTTTCAGAAATTTTCTGTAGAAAAATTGTCTCTCAGAAATTTTTTATAAAAAAATTGTCTTTGAGAAATTTTCTATAGAAAAATTGTCTTTGAGACAGTTTCTATAGAAGAATTGTCTTTGAGAAATTTTCTATAGAAAAATTGCCTGTTAGAAATTTTCTATAGAAAACCTGTCTTTTAGAAATTTTTTATAGAAAGATTGTCTATTAGAAATTTTCTATAGAAAATTTCTCTTTTAGAAATTTTATATAGAAAAATTGCCTTTGAGAAAGTTTCTATAGAAAATTGTTCTTCCTGAAATTTACGATTATGTTGAAGGCAAGTCTTTAAATCAAAAGTATATATTTTAAGCTTATTAATATTTATATTTTATTATAAAAATGTCCTTTTTATTAAAAAAATTATTAAAAATAAATCTAATTAAAATTTATAATATTGAGCATTTTGTATGGAAGGGGATATATATAAAATTATTAAATCAACCTAAAAAAATACGTCATTTAACCAATCAAACTGTACCATTTATTTAAATATATTGGCTAAATAAACAAAACTAAATTTGAAATAATGCTTAGTTGCATTTTGTAAGTTTACCTAAGTTGTTTCGGCTAATAAGCAAAGAAACTTTTCAAGTTGGATTCCTGCGAAAAAACTTAGGTAAATTGTACCCTAAAATTTTATAATTCCACAATTGTTTTTTTTTGGGTGTGCTATTCGTCCCATGGGCACGGTACGAATGACACCTGGGATTACGGGTTTTTATTGAGCGTCCACTCTAGATCCGCCATCTTCTGTTAAAACAGCAGAGACACCTCCTGCAGGTTGCGGCTCTTCACCGCGGATGGTCGGTCACTGAATTCTGAGAGGCTAAGGCTAGTTTCAATAGAATAAGCTATATTGCGCTTCAAGAATCCCTGCAACACTCGCTGCTTCGTCTCCTAACATTTTTATTGTAGAAGAAGTAGTGTTTCCAATTATTCGACCCTGCCGGTTAACCGGTTAGGTCATTATTCGAAAATTGACGAAAATTGGTTAATTGGTTATTCGGGTCGATTAATCGGAAAAAGTGGCGATTAATCGATTAATCGTCAAAAACAGTGAAAAATTATTTTAAACGATTATTTAAAAGTAATGTAACAAAAAATTAAAGTATTTTAAGTAAAAGGGTGGCTTCTTCCGAAAGCTGTCGACATCTCCACTTAGCCTGTGTTGTCAATTAATTTTTTCAGATTTTCTCATTGTACAACAAAAATAATTGAACAGTTCATGCGAATAAGGACGAATAGACCATTTGTATTATTTTACATATGACGATAAAAACGCAGGAAACGGCTAAAAACTAATATTTTTTCCAACATTTTTGCAAAATGCACTAATCCATTAATGCAAAAAAGTTCACAAAAATATAAGTTTTAAACCGTTTCCTGCGTTTTTATCGTCATTTGTAAAATTATACAAATGGTCTATTCGTCCTTATTCGCATGAACTGTTCAATTATTTCTCAAAAATAATTAATATGGACTCAAATCGAAATAAATAAAACTTCAGTTATAAAATATAAAGTCCAACAATAAATAAAACAGAATTAATAGTAAAATTTAATTTTCAGTCTTTATGCACACACACAAAAAATTAGAATTTAGTATTAATTACTAAAATTTGTAAAAGTTTAATATCGCAAAAGTGCATTTATTCTCAATTCACGGAAATTTTCCAAATCTATTAAAAAATTTTACATAACAATTAAAAAAATTATTAAAAACAAAATCGAACTTAATTTTTAATAAATTTTTTGTGTGCAGTTTTTAAAGAAGAAACCTAGAACGCAATTAATTGAAATTTAGATATAATAAAAATTCCTAAATTTTATTTGGAATTTTCTAAATTTCAATCGGGATTTTTGCGTTTCAATTGGCCATTTCCGTTTTTCAATTGAAATTTCAAAATTTCAATTTACTAATAATTGTAATTTTTTATACCCTCCACTTTAGTGATAGAGGGTATATATAGGTTTGTCTTTCCGTTTGTAACACCTCGAAATATTGGTCTAGGACCCCATAAAATATATATATTCATGATCCTCGATCGATTTTAAGACGATCTAGCGATGTCCGTCCGTCCGTCTGTCTGTCTCTTTAAAACACGCTATCTTTTGAAAGACTTAACGGAGGCTCCTGAAGTTTGGCATATATGTTGGGCATTTACCTGGTCAGGTTGGTATTGCAATCCAGCGAAATCGGTCCAGTGGTTCAATAGTTATGAGCAAAAGACTGAATTTCGGCAAGGGTTTTTCGTGAATTTAGGAGATAAAAAACACGCTAACTTTCGAAAGGCAACTCTGAGGATGCTGAAGCATGGCATATATATTTGTCGTTCCCCAGGCCTGGTTCTTGTTGAATTTCAGCCAAATCGGTCCAGTGGTTCAAAAGTTATTAGCAAATCCGTGAATATCAGATTAGTTTCACCTTAAATTCACGTGTTGTTCATGTTTTAAAAAAATTGGTAAGTCACAAAAATATTTTACACCGTATTTTTGTCACTCAAAAATATTTTTACATTAAAAAAAAACACTCGAAAAAAATGTACACTCAAAAAAAATTTTACACTCAAAAAAAAATTAGTAAAATATTTTTTTTTTTTTCAAAAATTTATTTAAAAAAAAGTTTTTTTACACAAAATAAAATATTTCTAATCAAAAATGTTTTTTTTTTCACCTTAGAAAATTTACTATCACTTAAAAAATGCATAGTGGAGGGTATTCATTAGACTGCCCAGAAAAAAAGCGCAGTTTTTATTTTCTTAGGGGATACCTGCAAATTTTGTTCCTTTTTGTGCAAAAAAATTTCGGTTTTTTTTTGGGATTTTTAAAATAATATCTAGAGTTCGCGAACTCGCGTTTTATAACGATTTATTTTTTTGAGTTTTTTATTATTTTAAATTGTTAAATATGATTAATATGATAAAATATTAATAATTTCAGACAAAAAAAAATTAAATTAAAAATTAAATATCGCTCATTCCATGAGATGTCTCCCAGCATCTAATCAAATGTTCCTTAATTTATTTGAAATTTTGCACACATGAACACTATGAAGCTATTAAAATAAATCAGTTGTTAGTTCCGAGAAAATCCGTGAATTCGCGAATATATTCGCGTTCGCGAATTCGTGGATTTTCGCGAAACTAAAAACGAATTTATTTTAATTGCTCCATAGTGTACCTGTGTGCGAAATTTCAAATAAATTAAAGAACATTTTATTAGATGCTGGGAGACATCTCATGGAATGAGCGATATTTAATTTTTAATTTAATTTTTTTTTGTCTGAAATTATTAATATTTTATCATATTAATCATATTTAACAATTTAAAATAATAAAAAACTCAAAAAAAATAAATCGTTATAAAACGCAAGTTCGCGACCTCTAGATATTATTTTAAAAATCCCAAAAAAAAACCGAAATTTTTTTGCACAAAAAGGAACAAAATTCGCAGGTATCCCCCAAGAAAATAACAACTTTGTTTTTTTCTGGGCAGTCTAGTATTCATAGATTCGGCCAAGTCGAATTTAATTTTTCTACTTGTTAAATTTAAATTTTGATTTTTTAAACTATGAATATCAATTCTGATTTGTGAATTTCAGTTGGGCTTTTCGAAATTTCAATTGTGCTTTTCAGAATTTTAATTGGTGTCTTCTAAATATTAATTTTGATTTATGTAATTTGAGTTCACTTTCCTAATTTTAATTGGGATTTCAATTTCAAACCTACTATAATAAAAATTTCGCCTTTAGCTTCAAATTTACAAATACCAGACTTATTTAAGGCCACTGCATAGAATCCAAATGTCCTTAAATGCTTTTCGTTTGGTTTTCTACCAAACCAAATCTCAAACGGTGTCTTGCCACATAATATTTTAGTAGGGCATCTATTTCGCAGATAAGCGGCCGTGTTTATCGCTTCTGCCCACAGACCTTGTTAAACACCACTATGAACCATCATCGCACGCGCCATTTCAACCAACGTACGATTGGCACGCTCAGCTATGCCATTTTGTTGCGGCGTGAAGGGTACCGTAAGTTGTCTACCAATGCCTTCAGATTCCAAAAAAGTATTGAAATCTTGGTTCACATATTCACGACCATTGTCGCTTCTGATCATCTTTATTTTGTGGCCAGTCTGTTTTTCTACAAACTGTTTAAATACCTTGAACGTTTTCAAAACGTCACTTTTGGTCTTGATGCAATATACAAATATTCGTCTTGAGAAATCATCAATAACGTGATGAAATACCTGGAACCACCATGGGAGTGCACATTGAATCATATTATTTAAAATTTACGTGACTAAATCGATTGTGCCACATTTGGTCTGAATTACCTCAAATGACGGTAACAACCGTATTTTAATAGGTATCCTTTCGTATTCAGAAATCATCATTCCAAATTTAAATGAAATCGGACAAGTCCACATACAACCATCCTCCGAATTTTTCATAAATCTCAAAATGGAAATTTTTTGTTTAATTTTTGTTTGTAGGAGTTAAACGTGGACTTTGGTAATCTAATCAAATCTGATTATAATTGGACCATTTCTGGACTAAAGGAACCTACAGACGACGCAATATTATGTACGATATTCAATTATATTGACGGTATATTGATGGTGTGTGGGTAAGATTGACGATTGTACAATCGTCAATACCTTTACCATTAGTCTCCATATACAAATTTCTTCCGATATTTAGTTAAATTGGTTTATTAGCAACAAAAACCAGAATACTATGAGAAATAGATCCAATCGGATCAATGTTTGGAGTTGGGACCGATTTTTCGGAAAACACTGGTGTAGGGTATTATATGGTCGGTCTTGACTGAGTATAATTTTCTTACTTCTTTTTTTTAACAAGGATCAATTAAAAATCCTTAATTTAAAATCAAAACACTTTATCAAATTTATGTAAAAAAATCGGTCGTTAATGTTGAACAAATTGCAATTTGTTCAAGAGGTGTGGTACGTCATGTGGAGAATCTCCGCATGCAGGGCACGTATTGGGTATAGTCGGGTTAATTCTCGACCAATAAGAATTAAGCCGACTACAATACCCGGATCTTAATTGTGCTAGTACCACTCTTGTTCTTCTTGGCAGACTTCTCTCTTCTTTTTCGATGGGTGGGGGACGGCCTCCAAGTAAGACATTCACTCGGTAGTTGGTTGTTGTCGATTCTACCGTATCCCTGTGAATGTAATTCAGAGTTGCCCGATATGAGATGGAATCTAGCTGTTGGATGTCGTATTGCTGGATATCCATTTCATAGCACCGAAGATCTTTTCTGACATGTCTCGGGGGAGGATCAATTTCCGTAAGGTGATGGTTCGGATGATCCCTCCGGTGACACGCCAGAAGGAACTGTTTCGCCAACATGTGACTGTGTTCCTTAACCGGAAGTATCTTCGTCTCCTCATGTAGATGGTGTTCTGAGGACATCTGAAGGCAGCCCGTTACGGTTCTTAGGGCTGCATTTTGACAACTCTGAAGCTTCTTCCACTGCGTTTCGCTCACGTTTCGCTCACCACACCAAATTTTCCGTTTTATACTTGTTTATAGCACAAAAATTTAGCTCTAAACTTCAAATTTTTCGCGGGGGTCATTTTTGACCCCCAGCCAATGTGGGTTTAAGACGTCCTAGATCTGTAAGATTTCATGACAGACTTAAAGTTATATAATAGAATGCCACGACACCAAAAAAACGTTAATTTGCACAAAAATAAAATTTATAAGATTTTATTAATCCAAATTATTGATAAAACCAACATTTCCTTGAAATCCGCTAACTTCCCCCCGTGATTCCCGAAAAGTGGCTCGACGGATATCCGCCATATTTCACATTTTTCTTCTCCAAGGTGTTCTTAATGAATTCAGAATGAAAAAATGGTATATTTAAAATTTTTTTTAAATAAAATTTTCAAATTTTGAAAAAAGGTGTTTTGAGAACGCCCCCAAAATCATTCCATTTTTTTGGTATCAATTTTGAACGGGTTAATGATACCGTAAAATCTTTAAATTTCATATTTAAGTATTTACAATCAAATATTATACAAAAATAATTTTTTAATCATTTTAATAAAAAACCTTAAATTTTTTTTAATTTTTTTTTAAAAAGTCCTTTTTTGCGAAACCCTAATTTTGAGGCTCAAAGTGGAGACAGAAGATAAACTCCGATCGGAGTGATATTTTGCATGTGAGTTACCCTTAGGGGACCGACACTTTTGGCGGGTATTAGAATTTGATCCGAGAGAAAAGCCCAAAAACGAGCCATCCTAGTACACACCCAGACAAAAATACAATCATCAAAGCGTTTTAAAATTACTCTAGATGGTGGTGCAAGCGTTTCCAAAACGTCAAAACGTTTTTGCTTTTAAAGTGCTCTCAAAACGTCCGAATGATAACGTCGTTAAACGCTCATGCGATTGTTTTTCAAAGCGCTCTAAAAACATTCGGAAGACTTAAAATTATGTGGTTTAAAGATGCTTTATGTTAATTTTATTTGAAATTGTAGATTTTTTAAATTATATTTTTTATATATTTTCTTACAATAGAGTAAAAAAATAATTGAGTTAATACAAGAGGACTTCATGTTTCCCGTGCTTTTTTTTGTTAATAGAGAGGATGTGTGCCTCATTCCCCTTATTGGAATGGTACAATTATTATATATTCTACATTATGGGTGGAAGATATAAAACATTTTTTTAATTCGTAAAAAGGTGCTGTAAAAGCACTTTTGAGTTGGTGAAAGAGCGTTTAGAAAATAATACTTTCAAAGTGCTTCCCAGGCAGAAACTGCCAACCGTTCCAAAGAAAAAGTCTCGGCAAAGCACTTTATTTTTTGTGTAGAAGGTAGTATGAATTCGAAAAAGTGTTTTGCAAGCGCTTTGCCAATGTTTTTCTATTTAAATCCGTTCAAAGTATAAATTTTTTATTAAAATTTATTAAAATTCATAACAATTGGAATATTTTTTATTTCCCTGCAGGATAAGTGGCCGGTCCTTGATAGTTCTCATGATATGTCACTTATACACAATGACCTACATATTACAAACTTGACACCTTTTATATAAAAACACCTGTTTCTTTCGTGAGGAAGTGTCTTAAACTCTGGATACATCACCCTTAAACTCCTGATACATACCCGTTTCGGTTCAATACACCACTTTTTTTCGGGACTTTTCCAAATTTTTTCCTAAAAGCATTTTTAATAAATTTTTTTATTCCAAAACGCAAAGAAAACTGCAAACAATTTTTTTCCGGGACTTAGAAAATTGTTCAAAGTTTGTTCAAAATTTTTTTTATCCTAATAAATGAGTCAATAAATTTTTTATCCTAATTTAATAAATTTCTTTATTCAAATAAACACCAAAAAAAGTTGTGTCTTATGGACTTATGTATACAATTTAGATACGTCCCATTTTTTTTGTTTTAGAAGTGCTATAAAAGTACCATATTGTTTGTTTTTAAAGCCCTTTCAAAGCGCTTTAAAACAGCAACGGCATACCGTTTACCGTGGTTATCATTTTGGACGCTGGGAGAGTACTAAACTGTGATGCTTTCCCAGCACACAAGCGACCATACAAGGTACTTTGCCAGCGCTCTCCCGTTCGTATTTTTCTGCCTGGGTTTATTTTTTGTACCATCATCAATAAATACAAACGGGAAAGCGCTGGCAAAGTATCTTTTATGGTTGCTTTTGTGCTGAGAAAGCATCACAGTTTAGTACTCTTCCAGCGTCCAAAATGATAACCGCGGTAAAAGGTATGCTGTTGTTATTTTAAAGCGCTTTAAAAACAAAAAATATGATACTATTATAGCACTTTTAGAACAAAAAAATGGGACGTGTCTAAAATTTAGCACAAATATGTCTCATTGTCAAAGGCCGGCTACGTTTGTAAATGGACAAAATAGGACCAGGGGGAAAAAACTACCCTTTTTAACATGTTTTTTGCATTTTTGTAAAACAAAAGAAACATTTTTATTAGATTAGATTAGATTAAAGAGGCCCTATGCACTGCGACCAGAATGATCTTTTGTGCAGCCTGAGAGGGGGTGCCCTAAATATTCAGGCTTTTAATAAAGCCGAGAATCCTATTTGGCAAAGAGTTTCGTATGTCAGTTGGAGATAACAAGTGTCCCCCCAGATGTCGAAGCCTTCTACCAGTCAGTCTTGGGCATGTACAAAGAACATGTTCTGCCGTCTCCTCCTCTATTTCGCAGAATCTGCACGTGTCCGTGTCAGATAGGTACCTTTTCTTAAGGTGGTAGCGTAAGTTGCAATGTCCAGTTAGGTAAGACGTTAGAGTCCGTAGATCCTTTTTGTCCAAGGATAGTAGCAGCTTTGCTGCCGAACTGGATGGAGTGATGAATCTCTTCGCCTGCCTTTGGCCAGCACAAAAGTTCCAGTGTTCGATGAACTTAGATTCACTCCATATTTTGAGTTTTTCCCTAACGTGTCCCATCGGAAGACCAAAGAATGGTTCCGGACCGATGAATGGTCTACGGGCACCACGGTTTGCCAGACAATCGGCACGCTCGTTCCCCGTATGACCCTCGTGACCCGGAATCCATACCAGGGTTAGGTCGTTATCCCGTCCTAGTCTGTTAAGGGATTCAACACAGTCCATGACAAGTCCGGATGACACATCATAAGCTCTGAGAGCTTTCAGTGCAGCCTGACTGTCAGACATTATATATATGCGTGAGCCTTTTGCCCTTCTACGAAGACATTCGGTCACGCATATGTGAATGGCGTACAGTTCCGCCTGAAATATTGATGGAGATTTGCCCATGGGCAAAGCGCGTTGAAAGTTGGGTCCGAAGATACCTGCGCCTGTATCCTTGTTGGTTTGCTTGGACCCGTCCGTATACCATATCATGGAATCAGGATCAGGGTCCCAGGTCATGTTTGACCATTCGCTCCGTTCAAGGATTTTGATTTCAAAGTTCCTGTTGAATACCCGTGTTGGTAATATTCTGTCCTTGACTTTTAGAACAGGGTCATTTATAAAAAGCTCAACGATTTTCATGTGTCCCCGCAAGTCACCTTCCTTCATATTACCAAGTTCTGTCAACCTAAGGGCGCTCTTGCAAGCATTCTCCATTACCGAGATATGTAATGGTGGAATGTTAAGCAAGGCCCCAATGGCGTAGGTTGGACATGTTTTACCAGCACCAGTGATGCCGATGCAAACGAGTCTGTAGACTTTGTCCAAAATTGTCCTGGCCGTGCTTTGTTCAACCTTAGGCCACCATACCAGGGCAGCATAGGTAAGCATGGGTTTCACAATGGTGTTAAAGGACCAGAAGATCATATGCGGTTTCAGTCCCCAGGTTTTCCCAAAAAGCCTCTGACAGGCATATGTAGCCCTAGTGGCTTTTGTGGTTAAGTTATTTAGATGCTGGTTCCATAGCAAGGATTTGTCTAATGTAATTCCAAGATATTTAACCTCATCTGAAAAACCTATAGTTGTGCCATTTAAAGTTGGCATGGTTAGGTTAAGTTTTCTCTTCCTAGTGAAAGGTACTAATATGGTTTTAGCTGGGTTAATAGATAACCCCTTTGATTGACACCAGTTTTGGGTCATATCAAGAGCCTGTTGCATGCGGTCCGAAATAGTCGGCTCATGCCAGCCGGTGACAGCAATGACAAGATCGTCAGCGTAGCCGAAGGTCTTAAAACCAGAGTCATTAAGTTCTTCCAGCAGCTCATCTATGACCAAGGTCCACAATAAAGGAGATAAGACACCACCCTGTGGGCATCCCCTTGTAGCGTTGATGGTCATAGATGTGCTACCAATATTGAACGTAATAACCCTAGATGTTAACATCTCCAGCGTCCAATTTATTATAAGCCTAGGAATATCCTTTCTTATCATAGCTTTCTTAATAGCAGCATAAGATGTGTTATCGAAAGCTCCCTGTATATCGATAAATGCACACAGAGCAATTTGTTTTGCTTCTATGGCCTTTTCAATCGATGTAACAACATGATGGACTGCTGTTTCAGTAGATTTACCTGGTTGATATGCAAATTGAAACCTATGTATCGGTTTGCTATTCAAGCAGGTTTCTCTGATAAAGCAGTCCAATAGTTTTTCCATAGTTTTAAGGAAGAATGAGCTGAGACTAATTGGTCTGTATGATTTAGCCAGTTGCTCAGATTTCTTCCCTGCCTTAGGTATAAATACCACTTTTACCTCTCTCCAAGGTTCCGGAATGTAACCAAATAAAAGGCTTGATCTAAATAGTCTAACCAGTTGAGGAATTATTAGATCAATTCCCCTCTGGAGCAGACATGGGTAGATCCCGTCCGGACCCGGTGATTTGAAGGAGGAAAACTTACTGATCGCCCATTTAACTCGTTCGCTGCTAAATATATTGTTCGTTAAGCGAATATTCCTACCAGTTAAAGAAGGAATTCTTGTAGCTGGTGGTAATTCGCAAACGGACATACATCCTGGAAAGTGAGTTTCCAAAAGCAGCTCACAGGTTTCAATAGGCGATTCAGTATAGGACCCATCAGGTCTTTTCAAAGTACTTAGACCATTTGAATGGTCTTGAGAGAGGGCTTTTTGAAGTCGCACGGCTTCTGGAAGATCATTTATTTTCTCACAGTAGTCGCGCCACGTAGTCCTCTTGGATCGTCTAATCTCCCTGTTGTATTCAGTTAGTGCCCCTCTATAGGTTACCCAATCACCTGTTTGTTTAGCCCTATTGAATAATCTTCTAGCCTCCTGCCTAAGCTGTTCAAGACCGTTGTTCCACCATGGAACGTCTCTCTTCACCCTCCTGGTCTTGAGTGGACAGCTATCCTCGTAAGCTAGCGTCATGTCAAATTCTAAAAGCGACTCACCTCTTTTATTTATGTCAGTACTCCCCCAGCTGGTGTGATGCGCATTTGCATCGCAGCAAAGGATCCAGCTCAGATTCTTCGCTCGGCAGTATTCCACGAAGTTTGAAACTTCAGTGGTTGGTGCCGTCTCAAACTCACCTGGCATATAGGCGGATGCTAGTACCACCTCGTGATCCCCTGATAGGGAGGGCACCGTTGCCCTGATTGCCACCAAGTCCCCAAGAATGAACTCTGAAATTGGAAGATATGTTAAATTGTTCTTAACAAGAATGGCCGTTCTAGGCCTCTTATGTAATGAGTTGTAGATTAGCTTACCTTTTTGGGCAGTGAGTCCCTTTATGACTCCATTGTTGACCCAAGGTTCCTGGATGAATACGATGTCCAGGTCATCGTTGGTGAACCTTCTGCTGAGCACGTATGAAGCAGCTTTTGCGTGGTGAAGGTTCACCTGGAGACACCTAAGGTGCCGGGGTGTCTTACCTTTTGGAGCAGGCATCGTGTTTGTTGTGCTTCATGGCACGCTTCGCCACCTTTCTTCCACGATTTGAGTTCAGCAGCGCTGACTCCTCGGTTGAGCTCCTCTCCCATTTTCGAGGTCGGTCCGATTGTGACCTAACAGATCCCGATTTAGCGGTGTTACCCGCGGGCTCAGAAAAAGAACTCGGTTTGGCAATCTCCTTCGAGCAACAAGGTTTGTCATCTGACGAGTTGGTGCTGAGTTTAGCTCCATTGTCAGATTTAGCCTTGTTTGCTGAAGTGGTCGCCATAACCGTTCTGGCTACCCCGCGCTCGACCTCAGTTTGTGGACGGGTAGGTCGTACCAGCGCTGATCCGTAGCCATAGTTCACTCTATGACCCTTCTGTTGGAGTACGTCGGCCGAAATTGGGTCAATAGAGATGGTAAGTTCAACTATACCACCTCGTATGACCCGCTTTAGGACCTTCCAGTACCCAACAGAAAGATCAATATTCTGGCCCTCGAGTAAACCGAGGATCATCTCGTTGGATGTTTCGGCCTGTTCGGGGAAATATCCAACGACGATACGGGCTTTGGGTACATCGTCTTCCGCGACAACTTTTAGTTCGGCATCGTTCCAGGGTTTTAGAGTAGGAACATGAGTTTCTAACCACTCAACCGTATCATTGTCGCGGCAGACGAATACAAGCCATCCTGGTTTGAAAGTGCAGCTGGAAAAGCTTGGTTTAATAACCCCTTTCCTCAGCTCCACAATCTTTACCAGAACCGCCTGCTGTATAGCCCGCAGCTGTTCATCGGACCACCTCGTCTTGGGGAAATCTGGTGGAATCACACCAATCTTGGTGGTGGAAACAGCATCTTTATAGGAAGGAGCCGCCTTCTTCTGCTGTTGAGGTTTGTGCACAGTTTGCATCGGTGGCGCTGGCTTAGCTGGTCTGGTCGTTGCTGCCTTGCGCGGTGTGCCATCAGCGTCTATTTCAGCGGCCCATTTTAAAGGTCGTTTTACCTCAGGAGGTGTAGAACCATCCGACCTCACCCTCTTGCGCGTTGATAGAAGGTCACGTACTTCGCTTCGAGCTTCGCGCATCGGCATTTGACATAGTCTGCGAGCGTTAGAAAATTTCCCAGAAAAAGTTACTCAAGGAAAATTTGTCTATAGAAAATTTCACAAAGACACTTTTTCTATAGAAAATTTGTCAAAGTCAATTCTTCTATAGAAGATAACTCTAAGGACAAGTTTTCTATAAAAAAAAAAATTCTGAAAGACAATTTTTCTTTAGAAAATTTTTTGAAAGACAATTTTTCTATAGAAATTTTCAAGCAATTTTTCCATAGAAAATATCACTAAAAGCAATTTTTTTATAAAAAATTTCTCAAAGACAATTTTTCTATAAAAAATTTCTCCTACAATTTTTCTATAGAAAATATCTACAAAGACAGCTTTCTAAAGAAAAATTGTTTTTGCAAAATTTTTTAAAGAGTAATTTTCTATAGAAAAATTGTCTTTGAAAAAGTTTCTATAGAAATATTGTCTTTCAAAAATGTTCTATACAAGAATTGCCTTTCAGAAATTTTCTATAAAAAAATTGTATTTGAAAAATTTTCTAAAGAAAAATTGTCTTTCAGAAAGTTTTTATAGAAAAATTGTCTTCAAGAAATTTTCTATTGAAGAATAATCTTTAAGAAATTTTCAGTAAAAAAATTGTCTTTGGGAAAGTTTCTATAGAAAAATTGTATTTCAAAAATTTTCTATAGAAGTATTGCCTTTCAGAAAATTTCTATAGAAAAATTGTCTTTCAGAAATTTTCTAAAGAAGAATTGTATTTCTATAGAAAAATTGACTTTCAGAAATTTTCTGTCAGACATTTTCTATAGAAGAATTGTCTTTCAGAATTTTTCTATAGAAGAATTGTCTTTGAGAAATTTTCTATAGAAAAATATTCTCTCAGAAAAACTGTCTTTGAGAAATTTTCTACAGAATAATTGTCTTTGAGAATTTTTCTATGGAAAATTGTCTTTCAAAAATTTTCTATAGAAAAATTTCTCTCAGAAATTTTCTATAGAAAAATTGTCTTTGAGAAATTTTCTATAGAATAATTGTCTTTGAGAACTTTTCTATGAAAAATTGTCTTTCAAAAATTTTCTATAAAAAAAAATTTCTCTCAAAAATTTTCTAAAGAAAAATTGTCTTTGAGGAATTTTCTATTGAATAATTGTCTTTCAAAATTTTTCTATAGGAAAATTCTATAGAAAAATTGTCTTTGAGAAATTTTCTATAGAATAATTAACTTTGAGAATTTTTCTATGGAAAGTTGTCTTCCAGAACTTTTCTATAGAAAAATTGAAAGATTTTCTTTCAAAAATTTTCTTTAGAAAACCTGTCTTTCAAAAATTTTATATAGAAAAATTGTGTTCGAGAAAGTTTCCATAGAAAGATTGTCTTTAAAAAAGTTCCTGTAGAAAAATTCTCTTTGAGACCTATTCTATAGGAAAATTGTTTTTGAGAAATTTTCTATAGAAAACCTGTCTTTCAGAAATTTTTTATAGAAAAATTATCTGTTAGAAATTTTCTATAAAAAATCTCTCTTTTAGAAATTTTCTACAGAAAAATTGTCTTTGAGAAATTTTATATAGAAAATTTTTCTTCCAAAAATTTTCTATAGAAAAATTGTCTTTCAGAAATTTTCTATAGAAGAATTGTCTTTGAAAAAGATTCTGTAGAAAAATTGTCTTTGAAAAATATTCTATAGAAAAATTGTCTTTGAGAAATTTTCTATAAAAAAATTGCTTTTCAGAAATTTTCTATGGAAAAATTATATTTGTTAAATTTTCTATAGAAAAATTATCTTTAAAAAATTTGAGAAATTTTCTATTAAAGAATTATCTTTGAGAAATTTTCTATAGAAAAATTGTATTTGAGAAATTTTCTATAAAAAAATTTGATATAAAAAAAATTATCTTTCAGAAATTTTCTATAGAAAAATATTCTTCCAGAAATTTTCTATCGAAAAATTATCTTTTAGAAATTTTCTATAGAAGTATTGTCGTTTAGAAAGTTTCTATAGAAAAATTGTCTTTCAGAAATTTTCTATAGAAGAATTGTCTTTGAGAAAATTTCTATAAAAAAATTGTCTCTAAGAAATTTTCTATAGAAAAATTGTCTTTCAGAAATTTTCTGTAGAAAAATTGTCTCTCAGAAATTTTCTATAAAAAAATTGTCTTTGAGAAATTTTCTATAGAAAAATTGTCTTTGAGACAGTTTCTATTAAAGAATTGTCTTTGAGAAACTTTCTATAGAAAAATTGTCTTTGAGAAAATTTCTATAAAAAAATTGTCTTTAAGAAATTTTCTATAGAAGAATTGTCTTTCAGAAATTTTCTGTAGAAAAATTGTCTCTCAGAAATTTTTTATAAAAAAATTGTCTTTGAGAAATTTTCTATAGAAAAATTGTCTTTGAGACAGTTTCTATAGAAGAATTGTCTTTGAGAAATTTTCTATAGAAAAATTGCCTGTTAGAAATTTTCTATAGAAAACCTGTCTTTTAGAAATTTTTTATAGAAAGATTGTCTATTAGAAATTTTCTATAGAAAATTTCTCTTTTAGAAATTTTATATAGAAAAATTGCCTTTGAGAAAGTTTCTATAGAAAATTGTTCTTCCTGAAATTTACGATTATGTTGAAGGCAAGTCTTTAAATCAAAAGTATATATTTTAAGCTTATTAATATTTATATTTTATTATAAAAATGTCCTTTTTATTAAAAAAATTATTAAAAATAAATCTAATTAAAATTTATAATATTGAGCATTTTGTATGGAAGGGGATATATATAAAATTATTAAATCAACCTAAAAAAATACGTCATTTAACCAATCAAACTGTACCATTTATTTAAATATATTGGCTAAATAAACAAAACTAAATTTGAAATAATGCTTAGTTGCATTTTGTAAGTTTACCTAAGTTGTTTCGGCTAATAAGCAAAGAAACTTTTCAAGTTGGATTCCTGCGAAAAAACTTAGGTAAATTGTACCCTAAAATTTTATAATTCCACAATTGTTTTTTTTTGGGTGTGCTATTCGTCCCATGGGCACGGTACGAATGACACCTGGGATTACGGGTTTTTATTGAGCGTCCACTCTAGATCCGCCATCTTCTGTTAAAACAGCAGAGACACCTCCTGCAGGTTGCGGCTCTTCACCGCGGATGGTCGGTCACTGAATTCTGAGAGGCTAAGGCTAGTTTCAATAGAATAAGCTATATTGCGCTTCAAGAATCCCTGCAACACTCGCTGCTTCGTCTCCTAACATTTTTATTGTAGAAGAAGTAGTGTTTCCAATTATTCGACCCTGCCGGTTAACCGGTTAGGTCATTATTCGAAAATTGACGAAAATTGGTTAATTGGTTATTCGGGTCGATTAATCGGAAAAAGTGGCGATTAATCGATTAATCGTCAAAAACAGTGAAAAATTATTTTAAACGATTATTTAAAAGTAATGTAACAAAAAATTAAAGTATTTTAAGTAAAAGGGTGGCTTCTTCCGAAAGCTGTCGACATCTCCACTTAGCCTGTGTTGTCAATTAATTTTTTCAGATTTTCTCATTGTACAACAAAAATAATTGAACAGTTCATGCGAATAAGGACGAATAGACCATTTGTATTATTTTACATATGACGATAAAAACGCAGGAAACGGCTAAAAACTAATATTTTTTCCAACATTTTTGCAAAATGCACTAATCCATTAATGCAAAAAAGTTCACAAAAATATAAGTTTTAAACCGTTTCCTGCGTTTTTATCGTCATTTGTAAAATTATACAAATGGTCTATTCGTCCTTATTCGCATGAACTGTTCAATTATTTCTCAAAAATAATTAATATGGACTCAAATCGAAATAAATAAAACTTCAGTTATAAAATATAAAGTCCAACAATAAATAAAACAGAATTAATAGTAAAATTTAATTTTCAGTCTTTATGCACACACACAAAAAATTAGAATTTAGTATTAATTACTAAAATTTGTAAAAGTTTAATATCGCAAAAGTGCATTTATTCTCAATTCACGGAAATTTTCCAAATCTATTAAAAAATTTTACATAACAATTAAAAAAATTATTAAAAACAAAATCGAACTTAATTTTTAATAAATTTTTTGTGTGCAGTTTTTAAAGAAGAAACCTAGAACGCAATTAATTGAAATTTAGATATAATAAAAATTCCTAAATTTTATTTGGAATTTTCTAAATTTCAATCGGGATTTTTGCGTTTCAATTGGCCATTTCCGTTTTTCAATTGAAATTTCAAAATTTCAATTTACTAATAATTGTAATTTTTTATACCCTCCACTTTAGTGATAGAGGGTATATATAAGTTTGTCTTTCCGTTTGTAACACCTCGAAATATTGGTCTAGGACCCCATAAAATATATATATTCATGATCCTCGATCGATTTTAAGACGATCTAGCGATGTCCGTCCGTCCGTCTGTCTGTCTCTTTAAAACACGCTATCTTTTGAAAGACTTAACGGAGGCTCCTGAAGTTTGGCATATATGTTGGGCATTTACCTGGTCAGGTTGGTATTGCAATCCAGCGAAATCGGTCCAGTGGTTCAATAGTTATGAGCAAAAGACTGAATTTCGGCAAGGGTTTTTCGTGAATTTAGGAGATAAAAAACACGCTAACTTTCGAAAGGCAACTCTGAGGATGCTGAAGCATGGCATATATATTTGTCGTTCCCCAGGCCTGGTTCTTGTTGAATTTCAGCCAAATCGGTCCAGTGGTTCAAAAGTTATTAGCAAATCCGTGAATATCAGATTAGTTTCACCTTAAATTCACGTGTTGTTCATGTTTTAAAAAAATTGGTAAGTCACAAAAATATTTTACACCGTATTTTTGTCACTCAAAAATATTTTTACATTAAAAAAAAACACTCGAAAAAAATGTACACTCAAAAAAAATTTTACACTCAAAAAAAAATTAGTAAAATATTTTTTTTTTTTTCAAAAATTTATTTAAAAAAAAGTTTTTTTACACAAAATAAAATATTTCTAATCAAAAATGTTTTTTTTTTCACCTTAGAAAATTTACTATCACTTAAAAAATGCATAGTGGAGGGTATTCATTAGACTGCCCAGAAAAAAAGCGCAGTTTTTATTTTCTTAGGGGATACCTGCAAATTTTGTTCCTTTTTGTGCAAAAAAATTTCGGTTTTTTTTTGGGATTTTTAAAATAATATCTAGAGTTCGCGAACTCGCGTTTTATAACGATTTATTTTTTTGAGTTTTTTATTATTTTAAATTGTTAAATATGATTAATATGATAAAATATTAATAATTTCAGACAAAAAAAAATTAAATTAAAAATTAAATATCGCTCATTCCATGAGATGTCTCCCAGCATCTAATCAAATGTTCCTTAATTTATTTGAAATTTTGCACACATGAACACTATGAAGCTATTAAAATAAATCAGTTGTTAGTTCCGAGAAAATCCGTGAATTCGCGAATATATTCGCGTTCGCGAATTCGTGGATTTTCGCGAAACTAAAAACGAATTTATTTTAATTGCTCCATAGTGTACCTGTGTGCGAAATTTCAAATAAATTAAAGAACATTTTATTAGATGCTGGGAGACATCTCATGGAATGAGCGATATTTAATTTTTAATTTAATTTTTTTTTGTCTGAAATTATTAATATTTTATCATATTAATCATATTTAACAATTTAAAATAATAAAAAACTCAAAAAAAATAAATCGTTATAAAACGCAAGTTCGCGACCTCTAGATATTATTTTAAAAATCCCAAAAAAAAACCGAAATTTTTTTGCACAAAAAGGAACAAAATTCGCAGGTATCCCCCAAGAAAATAACAACTTTGTTTTTTTCTGGGCAGTCTAGTATTCATAGATTCGGCCAAGTCGAATTTAATTTTTCTACTTGTTAAATTTAAATTTTGATTTTTTAAACTATGAATATCAATTCTGATTTGTGAATTTCAGTTGGGCTTTTCGAAATTTCAATTGTGCTTTTCAGAATTTTAATTGGTGTCTTCTAAATATTAATTTTGATTTATGTAATTTGAGTTCACTTTCCTAATTTTAATTGGGATTTCAATTTCAAACCTACTATAATAAAAATTTCGCCTTTAGCTTCAAATTTACAAATACCAGACTTATTTAAGGCCACTGCATAGAATCCAAATGTCCTTAAATGCTTTTCGTTTGGTTTTCTACCAAACCAAATCTCAAACGGTGTCTTGCCACATAATATTTTAGTAGGGCATCTATTTCGCAGATAAGCGGCCGTGTTTATCGCTTCTGCCCACAGACCTTGTTAAACACCACTATGAACCATCATCGCACGCGCCATTTCAACCAACGTACGATTGGCACGCTCAGCTATGCCATTTTGTTGCGGCGTGAAGGGTACCGTAAGTTGTCTACCAATGCCTTCAGATTCCAAAAAAGTATTGAAATCTTGGTTCACATATTCACGACCATTGTCGCTTCTGATCATCTTTATTTTGTGGCCAGTCTGTTTTTCTACAAACTGTTTAAATACCTTGAACGTTTTCAAAACGTCACTTTTGGTCTTGATGCAATATACAAATATTCGTCTTGAGAAATCATCAATAACGTGATGAAATACCTGGAACCACCATGGGAGTGCACATTGAATCATATTATTTAAAATTTACGTGACTAAATCGATTGTGCCACATTTGGTCTGAATTACCTCAAATGACGGTAACAACCGTATTTTAATAGGTATCCTTTCGTATTCAGAAATCATCATTCCAAATTTAAATGAAATCGGACAAGTCCACATACAACCATCCTCCGAATTTTTCATAAATCTCAAAATGGAAATTTTTTGTTTAATTTTTGTTTGTAGGAGTTAAACGTGGACTTTGGTAATCTAATCAAATCTGATTATAATTGGACCATTTCTGGACTAAAGGAACCTACAGACGACGCAATATTATGTACGATATTCAATTATATTGACGGTATATTGATGGTGTGTGGGTAAGATTGACGATTGTACAATCGTCAATACCTTTACCATTAGTCTCCATATACAAATTTCTTCCGATATTTAGTTAAATTGGTTTATTAGCAACAAAAACCAGAATACTATGAGAAATAGATCCAATCGGATCAATGTTTGGAGTTGGGACCGATTTTTCGGAAAACACTGGTGTAGGGTATTATATGGTCGGTCTTGACTGAGTATAATTTTCTTACTTCTTTTTTTTAACAAGGATCAATTAAAAATCCTTAATTTAAAATCAAAACACTTTATCAAATTTATGTAAAAAAATCGGTCGTTAATGTTGAACAAATTGCAATTTGTTCAAGAGGTGTGGTACGTCATGTGGAGAATCTCCGCATGCAGGGCACGTATTGGGTATAGTCGGGTTAATTCTCGACCAATAAGAATTAAGCCGACTACAATACCCGGATCTTAATTGTGCTAGTACCACTCTTGTTCTTCTTGGCAGACTTCTCTCTTCTTTTTCGATGGGTGGGGGACGGCCTCCAAGTAAGACATTCACTCGGTAGTTGGTTGTTGTCGATTCTACCGTATCCCTGTGAATGTAATTCAGAGTTGCCCGATATGAGATGGAATCTAGCTGTTGGATGTCGTATTGCTGGATATCCATTTCATAGCACCGAAGATCTTTTCTGACATGTCTCGGGGGAGGATCAATTTCCGTAAGGTGATGGTTCGGATGATCCCTCCGGTGACACGCCAGAAGGAACTGTTTCGCCAACATGTGACTGTGTTCCTTAACCGGAAGTATCTTCGTCTCCTCATGTAGATGGTGTTCTGAGGACATCTGAAGGCAGCCCGTTACGGTTCTTAGGGCTGCATTTTGACAACTCTGAAGCTTCTTCCACTGCGTTTCGCTCACGTTTCGCTCACCACACCGGCGCTGCGTATTTTGCCACTGACCGGCCAATCGTTTTATAGGTAGCCAACAAGGTTTCTTTGTCCTTGCCCCAAGTGCTGCCGGCTAGCGACTTGAGGACCTTGTTTCTACTGCGCAATTTATTGCACGTTACAGTGGCATGCGCCGAGGACGAATACAAACTGTCGAATGTTACCCCCAATATTTTATTGCACGTTGCAGTGGCATGCGCCGAGGAAGAATACAAACTGTCGAATGTTACCCCCAATATTTTGGGGTGGTTCACTGTCGGGATTTTTACTCCATCGACTATAAGATTCAGTTCCAGTTGTACCTCTTTCGTCCATGTGGTGAAGAGCGTCGCCGATGATTTGGCGGGGGAAAGCTGCATGTTCCTTGCAGTGAAGAAATTCGTAAGATCATGGATGTATGTATTTAACCTACCGCATAGCTCATCAATGTTATGACCCCGTGCCATTAATGTACAGTCGTCGGCATAGGTGATCAATTCCATCCCTTAGGGTGTTGCCGGGAGTTTAGAAAGGTAGAACATATAATTTACCACCCACCTCTTGGTGGTGTTGGGGAGACTGGAGTTGGCGATGTCTCCGAAGAGGGTGGCATGACTGAGTGTCAAAGGCTTTTGACAGGTCTAGCGCAACCATCACTGTGCGCTCACATGGCTTACTTTGATTCAGACCATGGCTTATATGTGTGGTAATGGCAGTTAAAGCTGTTGTTGTACTGTGGTGCTTTTGGGATCCGTGCTAATGTGTTGCCGCTTGGAGGTGCGTTGTCAGGCTGGGGAGAAGTACCTCAAGTGTCTTCGCGACTGGTGACAGCAAGGAGATCGGTCTGTACGATTCACCTTGGCTCGCGATTTTCCCGGGTTTTAAAATCGGGACCACTCTACCCATTTTCCAAACTTCGGGCACTATTAGAGTGGATAACGACAAGTTGAGTACTTTGGTCATATACTCGACTCCCGGCACGTCCAAGTGCTTAAGCATCACCATCGAAATTCCGTCGGGGCCTAACGCTTTGGATGGTTTTGCGTTTTTGATGGCTTCTGCAACTTCACTCGACAGAAAAACTGGTGGTCCGTCAATGACTGGAAGGTTGTGTACTTTCCTGACAACACTTCGTTTCGCCTTGTCTCTCTCGGGGTGCTCTATGAATTGGCAGGTGAAACATGCCGAGCACCGCTTAGGGTCCAATAACGTGTTGTTGCCAAAGGTTATTGCGACCCGGTCTTCTACCTTCGTGAGATGCGAGAGAGCTTTGACTGTCGACCACAGTTTACTAGCTCCGGAGCTGAGGTTGCAGTTTTTCAGGTGATCTATCCACTTGTTCCGTTTATACTCGTTGACCAATTTGCCGTTCTCCAGATTTAGTTGGCCGATTCTGGGTTCACTGGGGTTGGTCCTACGAATATCGTCACGCTCATCTGAGAGTCCCGCCGCCTATGCTGGGAAGTTTGGTCTGACTATGCGTAATCGACCAGCAGGGATAAAGCGAGCGGCTGCTTCAGTGACGATTTTCCGGAACAACTTCTCCGCGGATCGTACGTCGGAGGGGGTGGGTAGATCACTGAAGTGGCGGTTGGTATACTCTTTGAAGCCGACCCAGTCTGCCTTTTTATGATTTACATAGGTTCGGCGTTCAGAGAGTATAAAATCGTTGGGTCGGTCGAGCGTAATGATTATGGGAAGGCGGTCTGATCCAAGTGATACCACTGCTCGCCATGTCGCAATGTTTATCAGACCTGCGGTTGCGATTGTGATGTCTGGCGAGCTAGCGCATGTTCTCACAATCCTGGTGGGGGCATCCTCGTTCAAAGTGCAAAACGTCGAATCATCAATTTGTTCCGACAGTGCCGCTCCTCTCTGGTCTTCCCCGAGAATCGACTGCCAGAGATCATGATGGGTATTGAAGTCTCCCATAACCATGCGGTTATCACCCTCAAGCAAACAGCTAATATCAGGGCGATAACCGGGCGGACAACTATTCACTGGCGGGATGTAGACGTTGTACAGTTCGATCTCTGCAGCTCCTGACCGGACAGCAATACCTTCCAGGTATTGGTCGTTGGCGATTCGGTCAGACGAGATCATCCTGTACTGCACTTTGTGGTGGATGATGAACGCGATACCCCCTCCAAAGCTTCTTGTGCGGTCCAAGCGCAGAATATTGTAACCATTACAATTCTGGAGGCTGGCATTTCTTATTGTAATTGGCAACGTCGGCTAGGCATTGGCATTTCCATTAAAGCCAACGCTCTGTCTGTACAATATTTTTGGTACGGTTAGCAATTTCTGACTGGGTAGGATCATCTCGCGGAAATAACATTCTAAAAGAAGTACTTTTTTGAAAATTTCGCTATTAAGGGGGGAAAGCAGGGTAATTTTGTATATGCTGAAATTTGGACTGTACGAGCCTCTCGCGGAAATAATATTCTTAAAGAAATACTTTTTTGAAAATTCCACTTCTAAGGCGAAAAAACGGAGAAAGTAGGGCAATTTTGTATCTGCTGATCTAATGGTCCTTGATACTTGAAATTTGGACTGTACGATCCTCTCGCGAAAATAACATTCTGAAAGAAATATTTTTTTTTTTTAATTCCACTTTTTAGGGGAAAAAAGGGGGAAAGTATGGCAATTTTGTAAATTTTAAAAACCACTAAATACTCGTTTTTTTTGTAGTATTTAAACGAGAATATCTCGAAAATAGATACTGCTAGAAAAGTTTGAATGGCTGATTCAAATTCAGAAGGTCCATTTACTATAAAATTTAGTTGTTACCGACTTTAGAAAACGTTAGAGTGGAACTACAGAAAAAGTACTAAATTGGCGTGTTTTGGAATCTTCAAACGCGAATATCTCAAAAACGGCACATGCTAGAAAAATGTTGAAAGCAGATTTGGAAGCAGGGGATAAAAATTTATAAAGTTTATACATTTGAATTTTGAAGAGTGTTTTTTGAAGATTTTAGTTGTTGTTACTAAATTTTTCTTAGACATCCCAAATACATATGTAAAAAAAAAATAAGGTTACAGCTGGCTCGGACCAGCCGTGCGCGGCCATAAAATGTGCAGCATAAAAAATGCTGCTTGTGCGCAGTCGACACACGTACACTATAAAATTCTGTTGCTTTGTTGACTTTTCGCTTGCTACACCACACAAGCATAAATGCTATAGCATGTGTGTGCCCCGCACTGATCTAGACCCAGGGGACAAAAAAAAACATTTTTGTTTAAATAATGATAAAATTGTATTAAAATCATAATGAATCAATTTGACAACTTTTATTTGGAGAGGGAAGGTCGTGCCCCCAATGTCCCATGCCGATTTTTTCATGCGAACATTTTTTTTATTACATTCAGAAGGTGTTATAAAAGATTCAGAACATTCGAATTTAACACTCTTACTAATAATTATGTTTTTGTTTATCTAGATCAAACTCGAATCACATAGTATGGAATTAAATAATGTTGAAAAACTATTGGAAAATATGAAAAAAGAACGAGATTCCATGAAAGATTACCTGCGACAGTTGGAACAAAAAAATGATGATTTAGAGAGAGCGCATCGTATACTAAACGAAAGTATTGTAGATTTTGAAAAAATGCTGGATAAAGCGTACGAAAAGAATGCGTTACTTGAAATGGAAGTAGATGAAAAGGAAGTTTTACAGGAAAAACTACAAAGGTTAATGGATGAAACAAGAGGTTAGTAACGAAAAAAAGCTATGGGATAGATTATAAAAAAATTATTGCCTTATAGTTTTTCTTGTAATACCTATAAAATATAACCCCATAATCTTTACAGATCTTAAACAAGAACTTAATGTGAAAACACGTTATACAACAACAAATGGTTCACAAAATGGTCTCGGCACAGGTTCAGAAGTTACCACACCCAATGGTATTAATAATGGTGATATAATGTTGCAACAAATTGATACAACAGCAACATTAAATAATACCAATGCAACAGCAACAAATAATACAACAACAGCAAATCCAGCTACAAATATAAATGATTACCAATTGCAACAACGTTCATTAAAAAGTAAGATCTATCGTTCCTTAAAACATACAAAACATGTTTTTAAATTTACAAAAAAATCTCGTAAACACGATTAATACAAATTTTAATATCAATTTATATAAGGGGCTTACACAAAACCTTTCAACAAAACCAAAAAACACTCGCATTATTTTATGTAATATACTTTTTTTTTATTTGTGATGATTTTATCTGTAATATTTTGATGTATATATTTTATGTAAATTTTACGTTTTTTTCGATTTATATAACAATTTATTTAAAGTCGAGCTTATTGAGCTTTGTTTTAACAACAATTTATTGTTTATATTTTAATTGTATTTAGTCATAAATATATTTTATGTTTTAGCCAATTTTATATGATTAATATATATAGAATTAATTTTAAAATTTAGAGATTCCATTTAAAATTGATAGTACTGGCCGGTGACATTTGTAAAATTTTTGGGTGCGTCTGACTACACGTTTTCTGTTAACTTTGACCTTAATTTTCTTAAAAATCTAACGAACCAGATTTGGAATCAGCAAGAAGAGGTTATGCGAAAACGTAAAGTCAGATCCAATACTCATTTCTGATTCGGAAAGTGCAGTTCCCCTTTTAATTTGAACACTGTTTAAAATAGGACAATTGAAATTTAAAAATGATCAATTGAAATTCGATTAAAGCAATTAGATCTCGTAAGTGATCATTGTTTAAAAGCGAATACAAATTCTAAAAATATTAAGTATAATGCGAAAAAGATCAATTGAAATTCGAAAAGATTATTTGAAATTCAAAAAGATCATTTGAAATTCGAAAAAAAACCATTGACATAAAAAAATTTCTATAAAATTAATTGAAATTCAAAAAGATCTTTAGAAATTTTAAAAACAAGATTAATTTTAGATTCCAAGTGAAAGTATCAAAAATCGTCAATTAAATCTTATCTATAAATTATCGATGTTCAAATTGAATAAAATAATGTATGGAAATAAAATTTTCAATATTTCAAAAATCAAAATTATTGGTGGAAATGTTGCAAAAAAACAAAAATTTTATCGTAGATCGCCACGTGTGAAATTATCGGATTTGGCTTAAATTAAGTTGAAATAAAAGTTCGATTCAAGCTCTATGAAAGGGTCAAGGGAAACAAATTTTGAGATTTTTTTTTTTTTAATTTCTTGAACTTAAAAAAACTGCAATTTTTGCAAATTCAAATATAGATAGATACCTCGAAAACCGTTCGACCGATTTCAAAAATGTTTGGTGTTCAGCGCATCAAAATTAATAAATAAATTGTATCGTGAGACATATTTTTAATTTTTTTATACCCTCCAACTACATTATTGGGGGTATACTCACTTTGTCATTACGTGTGTAACGCATCGAAATATCGGTCGGGGACCCCATAATGTATATATATTATTGATCAGTGATCGATTCTAAGACATTCTAGCGATGTCCGTCCGTCCGTCTGTCTGTCCTTCCGTCTGTGGAGGACACGATACAGTCCAAAATAAGTTCGGAGATGGGCAAAATCGGATCACGGGGGAAAAAGTTCCCCCTTTAGGAACCTAACCAACCTCTGAAAAACGCCATTTTTTACAGATTTTTTTGTACTTTTGCTTAGCAAACGAAACATTTTTTATGTCAGAAGAAGCTCAAAGTCCTGTAGTTGGATCCAGGAAGATTGTCTACCACCACCGAAACCCCCCACCCAAAAAAGACGCCCCTGTTTTTTAACGTGTTGGAGGGTATAAAAGATTCGGCACGGCCGAATTAAACACTATCACTTGTTTTTATTTCAAAAATCAAAAACTTTGATCGCGGGCGCACAGTGGGGAAAAATTGACTTTTTTGACCAATTTTGCCTACAGGCAGTGTTGCCATATATAAAGATTTCCCTTTTTTTGCAAGTTTTTTGAGGTGCTAAAAAGATTTCAAGATTTTTTCTAAAAAAACAAGTTTTTTGGAAAATAATAAAGTTTTTTCAAGTTTTTCTTAATTAGTAAAAAAATACAAAAAAACATCAGTTGTTTTTTGTAAATACCCAAAATATTGGTCCTAGACTAACCTTTAGTATACCGACCGATTCAGAATCCCTATTTGAGTTGACTTAGCGTGTCCGTCTTTCAGTCTATGTAAACGGTTACAATTAAATATTACTTTATTTTATGCAAATATGAAATATTCGATTAAAATTTTGTTTTTAACTTGGTAACCTTATTAAATCCATTTAAAATCAGACCATTCTTTGACTTGGTCGCCATATGAAAACTCCACCCGATATTTACTCAAATCTGTATGTTGGCAACATAGAATAATTTTTCACTTAAATTGTGTATTTGCTGCACTAATAAAAGATTTTACCACATATAGATCCAATCCCTCATATATTGTCGAGCTTGCACCGGTGTTTGATATTTGCTTACTGTGTACAATTTTCTGAGTCTTCATAAATTATGACTCTTCCAAGGCTCAAAAATATTAATAGAATGCTCGAAATGTGGAGTCCTCAAAGACTCATATTTGACTCTTAACTATGGATATGTAAAAAATTCAAAATATTTTTTTAACATTCATAAAAGAGTCTAAAAAGACTCAGAAAAGAATATGAACATATATTTTTCAGAATATTTTATGAGTCATATAAGAGCGCTGGGTTCGATTCCTAATAAACCCTTGGTCGATTTCGATACAACGAGACGACGGTCATTGTAACCAGATGATTTGTAATTTAATTGGGAAAACAAAATAAAAAATTGATTATTATTATATTATAAAAGCGCTCAAAAAAAGGGACAATTTTGAAAGGAAATACACTCATATCATTATGTTTTCTGATCGTCTAAGGACCCTTTTATTAGTCTTTTCGAGCTCCAAATTAACGCTGGGTTGTTTTTTATTATTCTTTCAATGACCTAAGCATTGATACATTAGTTTTTTTCGTGTAAAATGCCAATGAAATAGCAGACATTGTTTTTTCATACTAAAGTAATGCCAGGTCCCAAGTAAGCTTGATATAAAAATTGAATTGAAAATACATAAATTTGTATTAATTTTTAATTATTTCAATACTTTTGTAAAAAAAAAGATTTTTTTCACAAAAAAAAGATTTTTTTTCGGAAAAAAAAAGTTTTTTCAAAAAAATGTATGGCAACACTGCCTACAGGTCGCAATTCTTAACCGATTTTAGCTTTTTTTTTTTTTTTTTTTAATTTAATTTTAGCTAATATAATTCCACATCGATCTGTCATGGTGGATTTTTTTAAAACTTTTTAGTTTTCTTTTAAGGGTGCAAATACCTTTAATTTTATCCATACAGCTTATTCGTTTCTTGCCTATTAATTTTTTTAAAACAAAAATTCTGAAAAAATAAAAATTTTCTGAACTTTAGGAAAATACAAAAAGTAAAACATTTTTTTAAAAAATCTACCATGACAGATCGATGCGGAATTTAAGTAGCTAAAATACAAAAAAAAATTAAAATGGGTTAAGAATTGCAACCTGTAGGCAAAATTGGACAGAAAAATTCCATTTTCCCACTGAGGCGCCACGGTTAATTTAATCCGATTGGCCTCATAAGTTTTAGGCCATAGAGAAACATAGAGGCGAAGGTGTCGAAAAATAAGTTGTCAAAGTACAACTTGTATACATGTATTTGTTGACAAAGTACGACTTGTAAACATGTATTGTGTGGTAAATTCACATCGACAACGTACATGTGAGAAATTAGAAAAAGATAGCAATATTGTTTTTTCTTTCTCCTTCGCCTCTATGTTTCTCTATGTTTTAGGCCTAGGAGAATAAAAATTTACCCGTACGTTTAAAATCGAACGAAAAAACGTTTTTGCCCTACAAAAACTGCCACTCTTTCTTGCAGGGATGTTTTTAAAAAATTTTCAAATTTAACACTTTTTCGAATTTTAATTGATCTTTTTCGAATTTCTATTAAAGTTTTTCAAATTAAAATTAATCTTTTTCGAATTTTTATTGTTTTATTTTTCAAATTTCAGTTGATATTCTTGGAATTAAATTTTTTTTTTATGATTTTAAATTGTACATTTCATTTGATCTTTTTTGATATTTAAATAATCTTTTTAAATTTTAAATATTCTTTCCCGAGTTTCATTAAATCTATTTGGAATTTTAAAATTTTAAATACCAATTGATAATTTTTGAAATACATCTGGCCCAGATTCGTATTCCGTATCCGAATGAATTTTTACAAAACATCTTATTTCAAAACTCGAAAAAATCAGTTGTTTTTGTAATTTATATGTACTTTACTTTTAAATGAATTTTGTCTTATACAGTTGGCTATTTAAATCTGTTTAAGTTTAGTTTTTTTGTGTTTAAAATATTTGTTAAGTTAATTTAATGATAATATTAAAAAAAATAAATGTATAAAAAATATTTAAAAAAAAAACAAGCATAAAACTCATTTTTAATTTATCATTTGAGCAACATTTTCATATCATTTAAATCACTGCTCAATCAGTAAAATAATGTGTTTGTGTGTTTATTGTGTATGTCTCCCCTAATCTTTAGTTTATTTTTTATTTTCAAATTTTCTTTTTAGTTTTAGTACACTATCTTTTATTTTAAAAAATTGATTTGTAATTCTATGTTTTTTTTGTTATTATTATTTTGCTCATCTAGGAAAACCATTTGCCGATCCGGATAATTTACTTAATGGCAATGCAATGACTGCTAGTTCACGTACAACAGCATTTAATATTGTAACTGATATGCTCAGAAAATTAAATGTAAGTAGTAAAAAAAAGTATTTATATGTTTTATATTAAATCGGTGTGGAATTAAAAAAAAAAACAAATAGTTTTCTAGTTAAATGTTAAATGCATGTTTATTTTTGTTAATAATCGTTATAATTTGTATTTATTGTGTGCTAACAAAATCGACAAAAAAAAGTGTTTTATCCATATGAAAGTAATTTTTTGTATAATCTGTATCAGATTAATCAACTTCTTCTATTTCATCTCTTACTGTCTTTTTTAAACAAAATCTTTTTCTCACAGTCTTTGTAAATGTATGTATCATGTGTATTGTCTTTTTCTTAGTTATAAATATTCACATATTTAGGATTTACTCTTAGAATAAAGGATTTATTTGAAATAAATTTTTAATACCCAACACCACTTTGTGGTAAAGGGTATAATCAGTTTGTACTGATGTTTGTAATTATCCGAAATATTGGTCTAGACCTACTTTTAGTATACCGATCTACTCGTAATCACTTTTTGAGTTTATTTATCGATCTCCTGTTCTATTGAATTTCAACAAGATTGGTCCTTGCAGAAGAAATATATTTTTGCCTTCTAGCAGAGCTTCGAAGGATCTCATTCCTTAATTCGATTTGGTATTCTGGATGAAAATTTAGTGATTGCATTCCCTATGAATTCACTTTAGACTCATTCGATTTATAAATATCGAATGCATTCGATTTATTTTTTATTCGACTTTTAAAAATCGAATGCATTCCATTGCGAATGCAATCTTTTTTTTTTTTTTTTTAAATTCATTTATTAAAGCAATCTATCATAAATTGATATTAATCATTACACGTGACTTAAAATTATTTGACTATGAAGTGGAGATGATCCAGTGATCATCCCACAGATAACTTTAAACTAAAAAAACTAAAATATATATAAAAATAATAAAATAATATATAAAAATGCAATCGATTTTATTTTTATTCAATTTTAAAAATCGAATGGTTTATTCATTCATTGCTTAAAAAACTTAACAAGATAGGCAAAATGGATTTCATTTTTTGTCCATAGTATGGTCGACACTCTTCACATGTGTTGACCCCAATGGGTCCTAATTTTGAATCTAAAAAAATTGACATTCCTGAAAATTTTTAAATTCGCATATCTCGCTAAATACTGCTGACACGACAAAAAATTCAAAATCATTTTTGTAGCTCTTGGCTCGTATAATACGACCGCAAAATACCTGAAAGCTCTCCGAGTTACCGTTTTTTAGTAACACAGTTTTTTTAATTTTCAAGAACCTATTAGGCACCCAAATTTCTATATTATAAAAATAAAAAGGACATAGATTTTGATCCAAAATTTTTATCCATTTTGCACTACTTTGCTTTGCTTTCGAGATACTACAATTAAAGAGCTCTTTAATTAGGGTGTTGAGAATTAAAAAAAAACTGGATAACTAAAAAAACATTACTCGGAGGGCTTTCGAATATTTGGCGGTCGTGTTCTACGAGTCAAGAGCTACAAAAATTCTTTTGGACTTTTTGTCGTGTAGGCAGTTAAATACTGTGTGATATGTGCATTTTTAAAATTTTCGGGAATACAAATTTTTGTGGATTCAAAATTAGGGCCCATTAGGGTCTTCATGTGTAAAGAGGGTCGGCGATACTATGGACCAAAATTTTGCTTTGTTTTGCTCTATCTATTTAAGAAATCGAATGCATTAATTGTTCCCATTCAATCGAATGCATTCCAAGGACTTCATTCAATGTTGATTTATAAAATCGAAGGCATTCACTGACTATGAAAATTGAATAGATTTTTTGGAGAATTCATTCGAAAAGGATTTCATTCTTAGAAGCTCTGCCATCTAGCAAAAAGTAAAAAATCATAAAGTCGACAATGTCGATAAAAGTCTATATCTTTCGTTTTCACCAGTCACAGGATAAGTGATTTGTAAATCTAAATGGGTTTAATTTTATATGAAATGGACCTGTATGAATTTCAATTAACTTTACTGAATTACTGCATACATTTACTTCTATACTTATTCCGTTTAATAACTTTCCTTCATCTTTGAGTTTTATTTTTCTTATCATAACACCCCTACAATTTTCATTATTTTATCATGCATTTTAATTTATAATTTTGTCTATAATTACTGCATTATTTAATTTTATTTGGACATTAACATCATCCTAATAAGATAACCGTGTTGGGCTCAATCACTTGATATCAAAAGAAAATTACCTATACGTCACACTGTTCAAGTAAAATATATTACTTTTGCAGTGTGGCGTAGGAAAATTTCCCACATATTCAAGGACTGATACCGCACAAGTAATAAGGAACTACCCATTAAGAGAATAAACAAAATCTCAAATACAAAAAAAAACATTTGTACTCTATCCTGTTATAAATTATCTTTCAGTTGGATAAAGCACTTTTATGTAATCAATGTGAACGTTTTAGTTGTATCTGTAAACGTACAACAACCACCTCCAAAACTTCCACAAATATTGAAAATCCTACCCAATCATCACCTGCGGTAGCTGAAGACACTATGGACAACAATAATGTTTTGTTACGACAATCAGATACTAGTCAAAGTAATACAAGTTTAAATTTCGGTACCAATATTTTTAAACGTTTTGTTGAACGTATGAGTTCGAATAATAACTTTTTGTCATCATCAAGTTTAAGGACAACATCGTCAGCGTCATCTAATACTGATTTACCAAATGAAAAGACATAGCGATGATTTGATTGAATAAAGATGAGATTAATTTTATATGTACATATTAAAAATATTTGAGAGGACTGATGAATTTACAAACAATCAAAAATATAGTGTTAGTGTTCGTTTAAGTAGTTTTAGATTTTCAAATTCAATATATTTTTTTTTTCCTAATAATTTATGTTTAAAATTTTTTTTAATACATATTTTTTTGTGTATGTGCATATTTTTGTATTTATTTATTTAAATTTTCTAAATAAATGTAATAATTTTATGTTTCAATTATTTATTGTTTAATGTTTACTTTAATTACTTTAAGTTATAGTTATTTTTTTATATAAAACATAAATATGAACAATATTAAGTGATGCGTTACGCTTCAAAAAATATATTTGGAGTACTTTAAAGTTTAAACTAGCAAAACACTTTTGGACTTGTAACTTTAACCATATCAATTGAAATTAAAAAAAAAAAGATCAATTGAAATTTGGGGGTTTTCGTGTCAACTGACACAACTTTTGAAATCGATGTCTTCCGATCGGAATGAAATTTGCATCAAGGTTAGTCCTATTAGATAGTAGTTTAGACACAGTTTTTCAACGAGATCGGTCAAGGACTCTCTGAGTTAGAGGTGGTCGAAATTTGACATTTTGGCCAAAGAGGTGTTTATTCTCATCCATGTAACTTCTTACCTATTGTTTTTAGCAAAATGTGCTAAAACTATAGATAACTTCTTACCTATTGGTTTTAGCAAAATGTGTTCCAAATAGTTTAGATAGTTATTTCTTCAGTCTTTCGAAAAAAAAAATTATAAAAAAAATCCAAAACTTTTTTGACTTTTTCCTCAAATCGGCCCCTTTTTTTGACTCAAAAGAAATCTTAGGTAATTTCCTTTAAGAGCTATGGGGTCGCTTAGTGGGATGCGAGTGGGATATCTATGAAAATTATTTTTTTTTTTTTAACTTTGGAACCAGTGTTGCCAATTCAGCCATTTTCCGGCTAGATTTAGCTCCTTTTGAACTCGTTTAGCCGGAGAAAAAGGCATTTAGCTCTTAGCCGTTTTTTTAAGCCATTTTCGAAAATATTTTGGCAGTTTTTTAGCCATTTTTGAGTTTTCGGTTAAAAAGTAATTTTAAGTGGGTTTTTTATACTAAAATAAAGAATTTGTTGGTTTTTATGTTTGTACAGATCGATCAAAGACTCTAATACTATTTGTTATAAAGATTAAAGTTGAAAAATATAGGAGAAAGTTAATTTCTAAAAATTACAGACATTTCTGGTATTCCCATACCGGTTTCAAAAACTTTAGTTGTGTTATCATCAGCAGGATTTAAATGTTGGTTTGTTTGTTTTTCATATTTCTGAATTTTTATTAACGCCAGTCTGGAATAAAACTACGGATATTTTTGACATATTTATACCATAAACAGTATACTAAATTTTAGACGATCTGGTGATGACCGTTTCATTGTGTTTTAAAAATACACTAACGTTAAAAACTCAACTTAAAGCCTGATTGCCGAATCTTGGCAAATATATTTTTTGAATTCTTCTGGTCAGGTTTCAGCGATAACGGTCACGTGTTGAAAAATTTATTTTAAGCTAATATAACTAAAAGTTTGTTTTACTAAAATACATTTTTTGTAGTCAAAATTTTTATGTACAAATATTTTCATAAAAAATTTTTATATAAAAAATTTAAATCATTAAAAAGTATTTTGAACTCTCTTCGTTTCATCTTAAATATGTCAAAACAGTAACAAAAGATCTCCTTATTTTAATTTATGTATAAAAAAACGTTACAAAATATGATTTTACAATAGTTTTTCTTACAAAAGTAAAATATATATTTTAGCCTTTTTTTAGCCATTTTTTAGCCGTTTTTTCGAATGAATTTAGCCGTTTTTGATTACCAAGTTCTGGCAACACTGTTTGGAACACAAAAAACGGTTCTTCAATTTGCACTATTCGGCGTGGGATAGCTCACCAGTTTTCGATTTCGATCCGGGACACCTAATTTTTATAGGTTCAAAAAAGAAAGAATGAGCCAAAAATAAGGGAGGTGGGGTGGGGCCATATGGCTCATCATCGGGATCAAAGTTGGGCGTAAAGAGGTAAAAATCCTAAAAAAGCCCCACAACTGCCCTAGAACTGCCCATTGAGGGGTGCAATGTGAGACCGACCTCCATTAATTTTCTGTCCCCAACAATTTTCTTTAATATATACCTAACCTCTATTTCCACTTCCTAAGGGGGCTCCCATACAAAATGACATTTTTATAAAATTTGCTCCTACCGCTCTAACTGTCCATAGGGTGCCCCTTGAGAAGTAAAATGTATGACCGACCCCCAATATTTTTTCAACTCCAACATTTTCTCAGAATATACCTACCCTTTATTTTCAACTCTTAAGGGGGTCCCCATACATTTTTGTTATTTTTTTATTAGTTTTTAAAAATACATGCTTTTATAATGTATGGGAGTGGAAATAGGGTGTTATTATGTTCGGACAAAATGTTGGTAACTAAAAAAATAATGGGGGTTGGTCGCAATTTTTACCTCTCTAGGAGGCACGGTAGGGGCGGTAGGAGCTGGTTTAATAAAACAAATTTATATAAAATAAAAAAAATGTATGGGGACCACCTTAAGGGTTAAATACACATTATAGGTATGTTTGCAAAAAATGTTGGAATTAATAAAATAATGGAGGTCGGTCATACATTTGACTCCACTAGGGTCACTTTATTGTAAGTTAGAAGGAACAAATTTTTTAAAAATGTTTTGTATGGGAGCCCCTTAGGAAGTGAAAATAAGGGTTAGGTATGTTCAAGAAAAATGTTGGGGGCAGAAAATTATTGGAGGTTCGTCTCACATTGCACCACCCTACCGCACTCATTTTTGGCGCATGCTTTCTTTTTCGAACCTATAAAAATTAGAGGGTATCGCGGATCGAAATCTAAAACTGGTTAGCTATCCCACGCCTAATAGTGCAAATTGAAGAACCGTTTTTTGTGTTCCAAAGTTAAAAAAAAAATCATAGATATCCCACTCGCATCCCACTAAGCGACCCCATAGCTCTTAAAGGAAATGACCTAAGCTTTCTTTTGAGTCAATAAAAAGGGCCCGATTTGAGGAAAAAGTCAAAAAAGTTTTGGATTTAAAAAAACAAAAATCAAAAAATTTCGACCCCCTCTAACTCATAAAATTTTAAGTGCTATAATTTAATGGAAAAATAAGAAGCTAACACTCATAACACGAAGATGACCTCAGAGGTCAAAACCAGATATGGGTCAAATTTAGTACTCGCTGGGGACTTTCTAACAATTTTTTTTAAAACGATCGGACATCAAATGACAAAGCTATGAACAAAGAACGATTTCGGCGGCACTAAATCGCGACCTAAAAATCTAATATTTTGGCTATGGAACTTTTTCGAGGTAAGCTTTAAAATTAAGCGCGCCCAATGGAAACTTTTTTTTCGACCCGGTCTTATATACATCTCCATATAAACTACCCCAACGATTATACATTTTTGACAATAACGAACTTAGCGAAGCCGAATTCGGACACGACCGATACACCATTAGATAGGTTTTTAAAAAGCCTTTCGACCTGTATAAAATGTTCTGATAGTTTATTTTAAAGAAATGGGAAAAATCCTCAAAAAACGAAAAAATCCTTTTGACCCGTTAAATGTGAGATTGGGCAGCTATAAAAAACAGGTAACTCTTATTTTGTTCCCCTCTTTCCTAAATGCAAGTTTCAGGACAATCGGTGGGTGCCCTGTGAAAGACCTTCCTTGTTAGTTACATATGTCCGTCTGTCTGTCCAAATAGTGATCACGGCCAAAATATTACACAGAAATAAAAAAAAGTACGTAAGACAGCGTTGATCATTTATTAACTTTTATACATACACATTTTAAGCTGCCACCATATTGAAATTTCGAAAATTTACATAACTGCCGGATCTCTAACCATTCTCTATAATCACAACACATTTACTTGTTTTTAAAATAAATTCCGTTAAAATTTATTTTGACTGTTATATTAATGTAATACTAACTATAACAGTTAAATAACTGTTATACGGTTTATAAATGTCATATACAAATTTATATTTATTTCTAATTTTACAGGCAATAGAAACAAAATTGAAAACCTATCGAGAACAGGGACCAGCAATGCCACCGCGTCAATGACAACAAACCCACAGTTGCTGTGCTGCAACACAATATTCATTAACAAAAACCGAAGTAGACGACAATTATGATGTTAATAGTGCAGATAAGAATCATGATGCTGATGACGATAATGAAGGAGATATATTACAACAGGCAACTACAAATTTAATTGCAGCACCAACTATAGCTCCATTAACAACTATTTAAAGATACAAGAGAAAGATAACCAACAAACAAATATTTAAAATATTAATAATTTATTTGATCCTGTGATGAATATTTTAGATTTTATGAGATGATGACATGCAAATAACATGCATAACAACCGACAAACATACTCATTGTTAAATTTATATACAAATAAAAAAATATACCATGTAATTTTACATAGAAAACCCAACAAAACTCTACATAACAACAAAAAAAATCCAAAAATATAAAAAAACGTACAAAAAATTAAATAAAAAACATTTTTTTTTTTAAATAATTTTGACAAATACCTTAAACAAAATTTTTCATACTTGGATGTATGTCCATCTCTGCAAGTACTTTAGCGAAAAACACTCTTGATAGAAAATTAAATAATTTTACAAAAAAAACCAAACCAAATAATTTTTAAGAAATGCAAAAAAAATACAATTTCCAAATAAAACAAATGCTAAACCCGATTTACTAACTATTAGTAAACAGATTTCAGCAAATTATCTGTAATTTTAACAAATATCAGATAAAAATTTAGTACAATTTTAGTAAACTGGAATTTTAAAACAAACGATCATCATATTAATTTGTAATTAACAACCCATCAGCAAATTAATTTTTCAAAATTAGTGAACTGGATTTCGAAAACATTAAAAACAATCTGTGGTTTAAAAGTAAACAAAACTTTTTTTAGTTTTTTGCCATAGAGTATACATAGAGGCGAAGGCGTCAAAAATTGAGTTGTCAAAGTACAACTTGTATGCATGTTTTTGTTGACAAAGTACGACTTGTAAACATGTATTGTGTGGTGAATTCACATCGACAACGTACGTGTGAGAAATTAGAAGAAGATAGCAATATTGTTTTTTCATTTAAGGCATAATTACTTGAGCGAATACGGTTCGGAGACGTGTCAGCTGATACGTTAGCTTGTATTAAAATAAATAGTAATAGGTACTTAAACGAATACGTGACGGTGGTGTAGCTGCCGAACTTTAAAACGATGCAACAGCCCGTCACGCTACAGCACCGCTACAGTAGCGCTCAAGTGCCTGGGCCTTTACCTTTGCCTCTATGTTTCTCTTTGGTTTTCTGCATTTCCCTGATATTTAATTTTCTCTCAAGAGTGATTGACTTCGTAAAAGATTTTTGTATGATTCAGGGATGGAAAATCCAGTACTTTAGTACATTTTTATATCTCAAAATTACCGAAATACCTACACGCCGAAAATTTATTTTAAGGCACAAAAATAATTTTATTAACGAATTTAACTTGCAAACGAAATTATGAAATATTTATAAATATTTTTCTTTTAAGTGTCAAGCCAGAATCAATTTACGTCGCTTTGGGCCCAAAATATTTTTCGTTATTATAATATTACAGTAAAAAATTTCAAATTGAATATGCCTGTTTTGGTTTTTTTACGTCAAACGCGGCGTAATTTGACCCTGATAAAAAACTGAAGTTTTTTGAATAAGTTAAAAAAAACTGATGGAAATTCTACTTGAAAAAATAAATTGAATTTGGATCTCATTAATTTAGGAACTGTTATAATGAATTAATTACGCTGTGCAACAGTGGACCTAGTAAAGATTATTGGTTTCGCCAAGAAGATCACAAAAATTCCCATTAAACTTGCCGGACACCCTCAAATTTCAAAGTTATTGTCAAAAAAACGTTTTTTTTTTTTTAGACTTTTTATCAATCGATTTTCAGTTTTTGAACTGTTTTGGATATTAAAAGGATAAGGCTTTTCATATGTGTAAATTAATATGTACATTTAACTAGGGTGTTCAATTAATCGGATTTTTTATATTGTTTGATTAAACGATATTGGTCAGTTTGGCGTAATCTTGCTTAGTTTTCCAGGTACTGCAATTTAGGACCTCAATAGGGTCTTGAGAAATTTAGAAACTGAATAACTAAAAACTATTACTCTGAGGGATTTCGAGTATTCGGCGAACGGAGTTCCAAAAACCAAAAGCTACAAAAATGCTATCATACTTCTTGTTGTGTACGGAATATTTACCGAGATATAAGCATTTTTAAATTTTTGGGAATGCAAATTTTTTTTAATTCAAAGTTTGTATCCATCGGGGTTCACACATGTGAAGATGACTGGCGAAACTATGGAGCTTTTAAGAACCAATAATGCCCTCCATTTTGCTCCATCTGGTTTAGTTTTCGGAATATCGACATTTAAAGTTTTTAAAGAAAAATAATATTGTAAATAGTTTTTTTAGGCATTTGTGAGGTTTCATTGGCATTAGTACAAGTAATGCCAATGCCAAAAAAATTAATTTGCAATAAATGCTTATGCTTGTTTTGGCATTAGTTCCAACTAATACCAATTAAAAATTCCCATGCATGGCATAGACCAATTTACACACATTGAAAGCTTTATCCTTCTTTTATCCAAAATAGTTCAAAAGTTAAAAACGTTCTGAGTTAAACGTGGCTTAGTGAGAAAAGTCCCAATAACTTTAAAACTTGAGGGTGTCCGTTTTTTTTTGTAGCCCAGTGACATTTTTAGTACCGTTAAGTTTGAAAAAGTACTTATTAAACTTTCGTACTATTTTAAATTTCAGATTTTCCATCCCTGATATCAACTTAAACGAAATTTATGCAGTAAAGTAATGTTTTGTAGATATTTAGGAATTCACACACAATAAGATTTAATACAAAATTTCCAAAACTTGCCACATTAATGTAGCAGAACTTTGTAGAAGAAAATACTAATGGAATTCACGTCAAAAATTTTAGTCTTGCAAAATTGCGCGATGTAAAAATTGCAACTTTATTTGGTTGTTTTTTCTGAATAGAAGCAATTGTATTACTATTAAAATAAATTGCGAATCTTTTCTTGCAACGACGCATCATATAAAAGGTAATAGAAAAATAAAAATTTTATTAAACATTCAGGGTTGTAAGTGGCTGCTGACGTTTTACGTCAACACACGTAGACTCTGAGGTCCATTGTGATTATCAACATTCATTGTTTCAATCAATGCCAATGCCCGTTAAAGAATTAGTAGCATTAGTAATGCCAACTATGAAAAATTTCATTGGCATTAATAATTGAAAACAAAGCATTAGCAATATTAAATGTCGTAAAACGTGTTGGTTAAAACTTAAAATGGGTATATCTCGAAAACTAAGCCAGATAGAGCAAAATGAAGAGGACCCACGAAACTATGGAGATCTGAATAACCAAAAAATGCCCTCCATTTTGCTTTATCTGGCGTAGTTTTCAAGATATTGCCATTTTAAGTTTTTAAAAAAAATATTTTGTAAAAAATGTTTTTTATCAATTGTGAATAGTTTTTTGGGCATTTGTGTGGTTTCATTGGCATTAGTACAAATAATACCAGTGTTTTTTTTTTTTTTTGCATTAGCATTAGTTCCAAGTAATGGCAATAAAAATTCAATGCCAATTAAAAATTCCCATGTGTTATAAGGTTGTTTAAAAATTTTAAGAAGTTGTAGATTTCGTAAGGGTTTAGTATTAAAAATATTTCTTTTTTGATAGTTAATATTACAATCGAATTAAACTGAATTTTCGAAAAAAAAATTGCTAACAAAATTTTTGAGTTCGAAACCTTTTTCGAAATTGTACACCCCCAAGTGAAACTTTACGTTATACTACACATGACACGTTTTATTAAATTTCAGTAAATTTGTTTAAAAGTTGGAATCAAAACTTTTCTGCTGTAATTCAGAAAAAAAATGATATTTCGAAAACATCGGAAATACAAAATTTCTGTTTACAATTTCTATACAATAGAAATTAAGATTGAATTCAATAAATTCATCAACACTTTCTTTTTGATAAGAAAGTTTATGATGTTTTTTAATTTAAATTTTTTATTTAAAAAAAATATTGATTTGAATTCAATAACATAAATTTAAAAATTGTTTTTCAAGAAACCATAAAAAATCATTCTTTAAAGTTCTGGCTACATACATACATAACCTATTAAGAGACCAACAAATATTAAAATTTCTTTTGAAAAATAATCTTTTATATTATCAGATCGCTTCTTTTAATAACGGCCTGATTCTAAAAATGCCACTGACTAAATAAAATACAAAAATTTAACTTTATCATAATAAATTGTTTAAAAAATTATTAAAAACTTATTTTTTGTTATAAGAAAACAAAATCGAGGGGCGAATATTCAAAACTTGCTATCTGCAATATTTTCGAAAGAGTGTTTTCGTTAGAAATGTGTTCACTGAATTGGATGTCATCATCAAATTAATTTTTAACTGAAATATTATTTCAAAAACAATCGTTTTTAATAATATTTTAGAAAAGAAATGAATAATAACTCTTAAAATTACCTAAAAATAATTGTTCTTTTTGATCTCCTAAGAAATGTTCATTATGCAGATAACAAGTTTTGAATATTCACCCTCGAAATGTTGTTTTTGTGCTAGTTTTTAATCCCTGATACTTTTAGAATCACTTCGTAAATCTCATTATTTATTGTTCTACTTTACCTGTAAATCTCACACTTTCCTTGAAATCCAAGTATTTTGTGATTTATCTAAACACATTTGTATAAATACAACAGATTATAAATATTTATGTGTTTTTTTTTTGTCTTTCTTTAATTCATAAATATAAGAAATAACAACCGAGAATGAATGTTTAAAACAATACTTTATTTTTTTACATATAAAAAAAAAAAAAAACAAAACGAAAACTAAACTATAATTGCCTTTTTTGCTAAACATTTAAATTTAAAACAATTATGAAGACAATTTTTTATTTTAGCTGTTTTTTTAGATTATTTACAACATTTTTTGTATAATTATAAAAAAAACATTAAATATTTCAGACAAAATCTTTTGATAAAGATAGAAAAAACTTAACATAAATCTATTACAAAAAAAGTCTTCTTAATAAACAAAAACCTTTAAAAAAATAGTAAAACCAACCAACATTAAATGTATTAGAAATTACAAAACAGTATATTTAAATATTAGAATCTATGGCATACATAAAATCCAAAACAGAGTTTATTAAAAAAAAATATTGTTAAAATTAATGATTGCAATAAATACAAAATAAATGCAGACTCTGATGAATGAATACAAAATATATTTGATTGTTTTATTTAAGAAATAGTGATTAACATCTTAGAAACATATCTGGAGGGATCAGCATTTAATTTTTTTTTTATAAACTTTTTTCTGAAAAATGTAACCCTCTAACCGGGCAATTTATTTTTTTAATTAAAACAATATTTATGTGATAATTTGAGCACGGGAAGCCCCGTTTTTGTATTTTCTTAAATTTTACCAATAAATTTTTTAAATATTTTCAAAAACTGAGTATACAGTTTTAATTGTGCTGATTTACATGTCACCAAACAGTAACCATCGAACTCATATCTTCTCAATTTCGCGAGAAATCGCAAAAAAAAATGGAAAAAATAAATTTTTTCGCGTAAATTAGCAGTCAAGATATTGATTTGAGCAGTTTTGCCATTTCAAAGACGTAAAATTCAAACTGCATACATATATATATTTGTCGTTACTTGATTTTTATACCCTCCACTTACAAGGAAGGTATCCCATACACTCAGAAAATTATGTAAGTTAATACATGTTAGTTTGTATATTTTACAGTAGTTAGTTGTTTTCAACTACAAAATCAGTTGTTTTTGTATGAAAAATATCAAACAACTATTTATGTTAGTTATTTTAAGTCGTTTTCTTGAAAAACTAACAAGAAAGTACTGTAATGTAGTAACCGTTATTTAAAGTAGTTAATTAAATTTATTTCGGAAAAATTTTCTAAGTTTTAAAAAAAAAAATTTTTCATTATTTTCATTTTTCACACCTTTTTTTAAAAAAAACTTAAAAAACATGAAAAAATTTTGGTCGTCAATTTTTTTTCTCTGAAAAATTTTCCAACTTTTTTTTTTGTTCAAAAATTATATATTGATTATTTTATTTTTACTACATATGTTAGTTGTTTTGACTACAAATGTAAGTTGTTTTTACTACATAAGTCAGTTAGTTGTTGGTTGTAATTCGAAAAAGATCAATTGATCTTTTTCGAATTATAATTGATATATTTCGAATTACAATTGATATTTTTCGAATTGCATTGATCTTTTTCGATTTACAATTGATCTTTTTCGAATTACAATAATTCTTTTTCCAATTACAATCGATCTATTTCGTAACAATTGATCTTTTTCGAATTACAATTGCAATCACCAAATTACAATTGATCTTTTTCGAATTACAATTAATCTTTTTCGAATTATAATTGATCCTTTTCGAATTAAAATTGACCTATTTTTAATTGCAATTGATCTTTATACCCTACACCACACTGTGGTACAGGGTATAATGAGTTTGTGCTGATGTGTGTAACTACCCGAAATATTTGTCCTAGACCCACTTTTAAGTATACCGATCGACTTAGAATCACTTTTTGAGTCGATTTAGCGATGTCCGTCCGTCCGTCTGTCTGTCCATGTAAACGGTGTAAACACGATACAGGTCGAAATTTTTAATCAATTGACTTGAAATTTAAAACTTAAGCCTCTTTTGGCCCAAGGACGAAGCCTATTGAAATTGGAAAAAATCTGTCCATATTTAGACCTAGCCCCCACTCAAAGGTCTACTTTAGTTTTGGCTCAAACTAATATCCGCATTTTAATAGGTATCTTTTTGGCAGGTAGTCATGTTTCATCCACACAAATCACCATTCCGAATTTTAAAGAAATCGGACCAGTTCTTCTTGTAGCCCCCATACAAACCACCTTCCCGATTTTCACATAAATTTCTCAAATTTCATGAAAATAGAAAATATTTAATTAAAATTCTGTTTGTGTATGTTAAACTCGTACTTTAATAACCTTATCAAATTTGATTATCATTGGACCATTTTTGGACTTAGGTCCCATGTGAAAATTTCGCCTGAAATTCAGTTAAAGCGGTTTATTGTCAACAAAAAAGAAGCCTATTCCACTCAAATTTGATTAGTGAGTGCTTTTTACACTTATTTGAAAAAATATAGTCCATGTTTGAACTTGGGACCCATTTTCCGGGAAACTCTGGTGTAGGGTATTATATGGTCGGTCTTGACCGACTATAATTTTCTTACTTGTTTTCGAATTAAAATTGACCTATTTTGAATTGCAATTGATCTTTTTCGAATTACAATTGGAATTTTCGAATTAAAAATGTAATTTTCGAATTAAAATGGAAGTAGAATCTTCGAACTACACACAGTAAAAAGTTTTGTGTTAATTTTAATTCCTAGCTGGTGTGTATATATAACAATGCCAAAAATAATTTAATTTATTCCATAAAAAGTTTACTTTTAAAGAGATAAAAAGAGAGTGAGCGAATGGATTTTTAATTTATTTTTGGGTGTTATAATAAAACCAAAATATGGAAATAATTTTACACCTAAACAGTTGTTTATTTGAACAAGGCAGGACTTAAATTTCTCCAAAAGTAAATAAAACTTGGATGTAATGTAAGGTTATGTTTTTTAATATTTTTGTGTATTGAATACAAATACAGACCAAATACATGAATAAAGTTAAAATCCAGAGGACTGTTGATTTGTCACCCAAACTCAGCACAACTCTGCATAAAATAAACTGCTACTGCTTCTATATTAAGAAATTATTCCTGGGGGTAGGCACCGCCGTGATCTAAAAATTCCATCTCTCTGCCTTCTGCTTCAAGATTCAGCTGGTCTACAAGTAAAGTTAACGAAAAATCAATTAAAATGATTGATAAACGTTTGTAGTCAATACTTACTTGATATTTACCTAGGGTTGCCATCCGTCCTCTTTTCCCCGGACATCGTCCTCTTTTTTAGGGCGTCCGGGGCAGTCCTACTTCTTTTTTAGAAAGTGTCCGGGGTTGTCCTACTTTTTGAACTTTTCCCCATAACTTTTTTATTGCTTCTAAACTTTTGAATTATTGACTGTATTTTAGCTTATCAGTAATAATGTCAACTTTTTGAGAGCAATAGGCGAATAAAAATTATTAATACATATTCAAATCTTCATTCATTGAGAATTAGAAGAAGAAAATTGCAAAATCTCTTAGTAAGATCACGATCGTGTTGGTTATATGACGATCATGATCTTACTAAGAATGAATGTAGAGTTTAATATTTATTAATATTGTTGTTTTAACATTAGCGATTTATCATTTAAATTCCCTTTGCTACTTGTAGTATATGGTTTTTATCAGACATGAGCTCAAATGTATTCCCTTCTTCGCTTACACCAAATCATTCGCTTCAGAGTACACTATTTTTAGAGTACAGTGTTTGCGAATGAGAATGTTTACTATGATGCTAAACAACAAATTAAAAAATTTGCTGTGCTTGTTTAAACGAACACGAAAAATGTCGTGTTTGAACGATTAGAATGAAACAAACTAGACTTGTGTTTAATCGTTCAATTGAGTGAGCGCTCTTTTTCGTTCATTTCAGATAAAAGACCTAGTTCGTTCATCTAGTTCAATCGCTCTTTTGTATTTTTCGTTCAACAGTTCATGAACGAATCATTTTGATCATGTCTGTTGGTCGTTCATCTAGTTCAAATCGGTCAATTTTTGTTTTCGTTCAACAGTTCGTGAACGAATCATTTTGTTGTTTTGGCTTGCGTTAAAGAAATACAAAAATGTTGAATAAAAACATTAATTAAAAAAAATATACACAATTTTTGTAAAAAAAAACGCAAATGATGAGAAAGCGTGCCAAAATAGGAGAGAAAACTAACGCCTAATGACAAAAATTAACAAAAAATAATTGAACGACCGAACTTAAAGATCAAAATGAATAATGACCAATTGAGCTGATTGAACGAAAAGACTTGAAATGAACGAACTAGATAAACCGCTCAGTTAAGTGAATAGTTCAATTGAACTAGTTCGTTCGTGAACGACACAACTCTAAAACAAACGTTCGTTTTTAGAATAACAAACATAGTAGAGATTATAAAAATAACACCGTGTTATAGAATATTTTTAACATACACTGATCGCTTAGAATGTTTTTGTAAAAAAATGTTTTAAAAAAATTGTTGGAAAACTTATTATAAATATGGGGGTAGTAAAAAAAACGTTTTGATGAAAAAGTAAATTATGCTTTGTGAAAAAATGTATTAGGATGTATGTATGTATAAGAAAAATATGCAAAATAATGCTGTTAGTTTTTTGTTTGTCTTTTTACACTTGCTCGTACACGCACACGCACAATCTTATTGTGTCGTTGAAACAAATCATAAACATTGTGTTTTTTTTTAACTAAAAGTATTCCCAACAACAATAAGTACCGCTTTAAAGTTTTTTACATTAGGGTGGAGCTAATTAGATCTATTTCGAAAACGTCGGGTCGGTAAAGTTGCCTTTTAGGGTTGACATTAACACATTAAAATATTGATCCTGTGAGACAATGGCCTTGGCTTCAAAATCGGAGAGTTCCGAACAAAGTAAAAAAATATATTTTTTTTCTTAAATTATTTAATATTCGGACATTACTTAAAAAGTGTTTTTATGGTAATTTTTTTTTTGTCTGTAAAAATTAGTTTTTGTCTGTAAATTTTTTTTCTTGTTTTGCAAAAAATTATTTTATTATTTCTTGTTTTGCAAAAAATATTTTTAATTCGTTTTTTGCTGAAAATATAACGTCATGTTGACTCAGTTTTGAGAATATGTTTATTTTTATTTGTCGTTTTGTTTAATTTGGCCTTTAATGCAATTTGAAATTGATTTTAAGAAAATAAGTTGTTTTTAAAGAACATTTTTTTAATTTCTTTACAGGAAAAAAAATGTTTACCATAAAAACACATTTCAGTAATGTCCGAATATAAACTAAAGGCTGGGTTAGCTACCCGTAACTGTCCCCCTACGTAGCGTAGTGATCAAAATCAAATAGAAAATCACAGCCTGCAAAGAAGAATAATTGCACTCATTTGTTCTTATATAACGAAAATCTCTCTACGCTAGTTTACGGTTGAGGGTGCATAATATTTTATTAGCCTAAATATTTAAAAAAAATTAAACAATTTTTTTTCACCGACGTTTTCGAAATTCGAAAAAAGCATAATTTGCTCCACCCTAATGCACATACAAAAAAATAGACAAACTTTCGGTATTAGCAGAACAGTTGAAAATTTTGTAAAAAAAATGTATTTGGTCACACACTACATATTTCATCATTATAGGTACTAACATTTTCTGCCATAAAGCAAAACATTTTTTCCCACAATGAACATTATTTTTCGAAATAGAAAAAGAATTTTTCAATACACCCTAATATTTATTTTTATGTATTAAATTTTTTTTTATCCACTCTTATTTATAAATTAATTTTTCCCATACTTATTTTTTATTTACCTCTTCATTTATGCTACATAACAAAATTTTTATTTTAATTCGCACTTGCATACATACATATTAGAGTGTCCCTTATTTTGGAAATGTTGGAAATCTTGAGACGGTACCCGCTCATTTTTTTCCTTTTGACTTAAAAATAACTCAGGAAAAATTTTACGCCCCTAGGACCACGCCTTCCCTACGCGACGGGCCCTTAAAGAGCGGGGCCTAAAAAATCATTTTTCCATACAAACCAAAAAATTTTTTTTTTGATTTTTAATTTTTTTGTTATTATTTATTATATTACTTGGTTTGCTTATTCACAACAAAAAATTTGATTTTGGTGGGATAAGTCTTTCAGCGCTAAAAAATTTTTCGCAAAAAAAAATTTTGAGCCGCCGGGGTCCTACAGTAAAAAATTTTTAAAAAATATTTTTTTTTAGTTTTGACCAGCAACGGTTTTAGCTGCTATGTTGCTTTAAATGATATATATTCATAAAAAAATATTTTTTGTATCTGTGACATCTTAATCGTGTTCTAAAAAAGGGTAAAAAATGCATTGATGATTTTTTTCGATACACGATAAAAATGTCACAAATATGAATAATATTTTTTTTGGAATATATATCATTAAAAACAACATAAAAACTAAAACCATTGCTTTTCAAAACTAAAAAAAAATATTTTTTAAAAATTTTTTACCGTAGGATTCCTACGGCTCAAAATTTTTTTTTTCGAAAAAGATAAAGATGTCACAGATATGAATAATTTTTTTTTTGGAATATATATCATTTAAAGCAACATAGCAGCTAAAACCGTTGCTGGTCAAAACTAAAAAAAAATATTTTTTAAAAATTTTTTACTGTAGGACCCCGGCCGCCCAAATTTTTTTTTTGCGAAAAATTTTTTAGCGCTGAAAGACTTATCCCTCCAAAATCAAATTTTTTGTCGTGAATAAGCAAACCAAGTAATATAATAATTAATAACAAAAAAATTAAAAATCAAAAAAAAATTTTTTTGGTTTGTATGGAAAAATGATTTTTTAGGCCCCGCTCTTTAAGGCCCCGTCGCGTAGGGAAGGCGTGGTCCTAGGGGCGTAAAATTTTTCCTGAGTTATTTTTAAGTCAAAAGGAAAAAAATGAGCGGGTACCGTCTCAAGATTTCCAACATTTCCAAAATAAGGGACACTCTAATACATATGTATATTTTTTTTATAAAAGAATTCCCCCAAATAGCCAAACAATATTTTTTTTTTTTTATAAAAATCATTCTATTTACACGCTTCAGAGTACAGTATTTTCAAATCATTGGCTGTCTATGTACTCCCTAATTGGTTCATTCGTGTTACGAATGTCGTTACACTAGTGTGTGTAGCTTTCTCTTGCACTGTGAGCATAGAATGAAAAACTCATTCGTGTTGAACGATAAGAATAGAATATTGTCCACATTCTAAATTTTTTAGAATGTCTCTAAACGCATTTTAACACCATCCGTGCACATGTCTGCTATTCAGTAAGCAAGCACTGGGCAGATTGTAGCGAAATTAGAAAAATCTAACACTGAACTAAAAAAAGGGTTTCATTCGATTTTGTAAAATTTTAATTTTCACTTTTTAAAATGGCTATCTCAGAAGGTATAAGAGAAACCACAACTGCGTTCAAAGTGTTCGTTTGCAAAAGGTACCCTTATTTGGGGGGTTCCCTGTTTAAACGATGTGCTCCAACAATTAAACTTAAGCTGGAAAATACGTTAGCTATGACCATTTCAAATTTCTTAGCTATCGGTTAAGTACTTACGGAATGGATGAATTAGCTATTTCTTCCACTGTGGAGTGTATGTTACTATAAATATTGACATGTTAAGTTGATTTCAATTTACATAATTAAATTAAAATAAATTAATTAAAATCAAATCCGCGGTATTTCTTTACGAAATATTCCCAGCAAAAAAAGAGCTTACCATTCACTACAAAATTCACCACAACTTATGAACCAGATGTACTTCTTCTTCAACTGAAACATTGATGAATTTAATATGGGCGTGACACACAAACTATGTTCTTTTTATCGCCACTTTTCAGTGGCGAAAGATTGACACTTAAGTATAACATATATCACTAGTGTTTTTATCACAACTTCTGAAGTAGTGATCAGGATGTTAATATAACTTGACCTTTTGGAAGCACTTTTTTCATCACTTCTTTAGAAGTACATATTTCTTAGCATTTTGGGTGTGATTATGTCATTTTTATTTGGTGATTTAGAACTTCTAAATTAAAAGTTCTTTTTTCACTTATTTTTGTAAGATTGATTGAAAAAGCATTTTTTTGTAATATTTGCACTAAAAACACTGTTCGACAGCAAAAACCTTCCACTGAAATTTCTAACTGGTCCTTATAGATTTTGGTCTCCTGCTTCCAAATCTACCGTCCAAATTTTTCTAGCACGTACCGTTTTTTAGATATTCGCTGTTAAAAAGTAAAAAAAAAACAATTTTAGGGGTCCACTGTTACGTATTCTTACGTTGCTTCCACGAAATAGGACTTGATTTCATATAAAATGGACCTCCTGATTCCAAAACTGCAATCCACAATTTTCAAGCATGTTCTGTTTTTGAGATATTCGCGTTTGAAAATTTTAGTGTGATTTAAAAAGAATATAAGTGCGTAACAGTAGAGTTTGAGTTTTTCAAACGCCAATATTTCAAAAACAGTACGCGATAGAAAAATTTGGATGCCAGTTTTGGAATAAAGATGCCTTATTTTTACTAAATCGAGTTATATTGTGTTTGAGCAACTTAAGAATACGTTACAGAGGGAACCCAAATATTTCAATATTAAAACGCGAATATATTAAAAACCTTACGTGATAGAAAAATTATTTTCATTGATAATCTAACGTATATACACTAAGAAAAAAAAATGTTAAAATCAAACAGAAACAACTTTAAATTAAATATAAAACAGTGACGAAATAGAACAAAGTTTGTTTTTATTTAATTTAAATATGTTTCTATTTGTTTTTAACATGCCACAATTTGTAGACAACATTTTAAAATTAAGATGTAACAATATTGTTTTAAACTTGGCCATGCTAAATTTAAATATGCAATAAATTTTAATTTAAAGTCGACCAATATTAATTTAAATATGGGAAACTGCTTTTCTTTTGCAGCTTTTTACTTACCTATAAACCATTAAATTTAAAATAAAACAATACATATTTTTGTTAAAGGTTTTTTTTTTTTTTTTTTTATTTTCAAATTATTTTTACAATATTTTTTAATAACACACCAAAAAAAATTAACACTACTCTAATTGATCATCTAAGGGTAGAATTACATTCAAGGCTTTGGCTTTAAATATGGCTTGTTGGCTTTGGTTTTCGCTATACATAAAAAAAATCAAAGCCAAAGCCTTGGATGTAGTTCTTCCCTTATTATAGCACTACATCTAATTACAACAAATGTAATTAAATGCCAAAAATAAAAAATAAACACATTTAAATTAATACTTAAATTCCATAAATGAAAAACTAAAGTTAGAAGTCTTCATTTTCTGCCAATTACGTAGATCATCCCCTCCTCGTTCTCTAGCACTTCCTTTTTAATATTTTTCCGTCATTATATTTTTTTCACTTTGTTTTTAACTTTTTCAGTTTTATTTTTGTTTTTCTTCATAATAATTTTCTTTCTCACTTTAGTTTTTTATTTTTTTTTAATTTTTAATTTTATATTAGTTATTTTAATTAATTTCACTTAAATTAATTTCACAATTAGAGAAGTGAAAAATGGGCGTCTTTTCTTAATAAAACAATATTTTAACATTGTTTCTACTTAAAATAAAATTGCCCAACTTTATTATATTTTGACATTTAAAAAATTTAAATGTCAAAAAACAAAATTGTTCAACTTTAAAATAACCATGAAAAATATTATTTTTAATACAAATATTTGAACAAGATATTTTTAAAATTTTTTAACGACTTTTAATGACAGCATATTAAATTTAAAGGGATCAATTTTAAATCAAAATTGTATGCAATTTTAAAACAAACATGTTATGTTAAAATCAATCAAAAACAATATTAAAATTTAAATTTTTTCCAAAAATATGTAGCATACTTAAAATAAACATGAACATATTTGATTTAAATATGTTTTTTTCCCTCAGTGTACTTGGAATTAAAATAGGAGTAATTATAGAGATCACAAAACTATAAAAATTCACGGCGAATTGATTCACAAGTTTGTTTTGACCACAAGCCTATATCTCAATTTTCTAAAAAGCTTAAACAATCCTTAATAACACTGTGCAACAAATTTTGGGTCATCGCATTGAGCCTCAATGCCTTCAACGCCATATGAAAGTAGACCATCAAGTGGACAAAATCACCAAAGGGTTTTGCAAAGTCAGTTCGGATTTCTTTTTTATAGCCCACTGAAGTTTTAATTTTTTTTATCAAAGGCGTTTGGAAAACGCCAAAAATACTATAATAAAAACACATCTGAGCTTCAAAATATGATTTGATGTCTGCAGTGAAATTTTATGGCGGTTCTTTTCTTAGAAAATTTTAACCCTCTAACTGTTATTTTAAGGGGTCATTTTAGTCCTTTTTCCAAACCTAAACACAGAAGTCTAATAAAACGTCCATTTAGAGGGCTAAAATGTTCTACAAATATTTTCCTCATAAAATTTCACTAGGGGTTGTCAAATGTTCAAAGTTTGTGCGACATGTGCAAAATGCTTAAAAATGGTCACGTATAAATAATCAATGTTTGTTATTTTTTTTTACCAAAGCAGTGTTAAAAAATATCGACAAAAAACAGTGCAAATATACTTTTAAGCTAAAAATGATGTTCTGATGTCTTTTATAAAATTTTATGATGATTCTTTTCTTTGACCAAATTAACCCTCTAGCTCTCGTTTTAAAGGGTAATTTTTGTCCTTTTTTTAAAAGAATACATAAAAGTCTATAAAAAAAGCAGTTAGAGGGTTAAATTGTTTTACATATATTTTCTGCATTAAATTTTACTTGGGCACCATAAAATTTCACTGAAGACATCATATCATATTTTGAAGCTCAGATGTGTTCTTATTATAGTATTTTTAACGTTTTCCAAACGCCTTTGATAAAAAAATAAAAACTTCAGTGGGCTATAAAAAAGAAATCCGAACTGACTTTGCAAAACCCGTTGGTGATTTTGTTCACTTGATGGTCTACTTTCATATGGCTTTGAAGCCATTGAGGCTCATTTTTCTTGTTGCACAGTGTAATGTGATGCAGCAACATCCGCTTTAGTTCGAAAATGTATTTATTTAATTTAGGACCAACTTTTTTTGATATAAGATATGCAATTTGAAAAATTTATCAATAATCGATTTTTGTCTTTTCGATTTTTTAAGCTCTAAATAAAGAGAAATGAAATGCCATTACCAACTTTTGTCACCATTTTTGCAAAACCTAAATCTATTTGAAGCTGGACGTAGAAAAAAATGCATACTTCCCTCATTCTAATTGTTTCAGTTGAAAAAGAAGTTCATATGTTGTGGTGATTTGATTCCTAAGAACATATGAAAAAGGTACTTCAAAATCATTAAGCAAAGAACTGGTGAAAGATGTTTTTATTCTTATTTTGTAGCATTTTTGGAAGTGATTTTAAAAGTACTTCCTACGGAATATGAAGTTCGGCACCTATCGCTACTTTGTATGTAGTGAAACCACTAATTCTTTTTAAACCACTTCGTTTATTTTTTGCTGGGATTCTGATGAAATTCGTTTTACTGGCCGTCAAGCACGTGACCAAAAGGTAAATTAAATTAATATCGCATATTTTTCATAATGTATTTACTTATTTATGCAAATATTTTGTTCTTACAGAAATATTTTTTTTCTCTCTCTATTAAGTCTATTTTTGATTTACATCTTAATAGCTTACTATGACCTATGTATGTAGGTCATAGTATCACAATACTATAAAATACCGATCAACTTTAAGAATAAATTATGTTGTATATTATGCAAATACTATATTAAAATTTGTATCTAAATATTGCTAATCAATTTGTTGCGAAAATGGGAGTTAAAAGAATTCAAAATTAAAGGTGTTTTTAAGATTTACATCATTAACAATTGAAATCAAGAGAAAGAATGTAGTACTTTTTATTTATGAAGCTTTCCACACGAAATATTTTACAACATGAAATGTTTCGTGTAATTAAAATTAACACTAGTGAAATGTTTGAATAACATTTTAGGTTTTTTTCCAATTTAACATTTTATTTTTTATACCCTCCACTCTACACCATTTACAGATGTAAAAAAAAAGATCAATTATAATTCAAAGATTCTACTTGTAATTCGAAGATTCCATTTGTAATTCGAAGATTCCATTTGTGATTCGAAGAGTCTACTTGAAATTCGAAGATTCTATTCGTAATTCGAAAATTTCACTTGCAGTTCGAAAAATATCAAAAGAATTTTCATTGATCCTTTTCGAATTACAAGTGGAATCTTCGAATTACAAATAGAATCTTCGAATTACAAGTAGAATCTTCGAATTACAAATAGAATCTGTGAATTACAAATGGAAGTTTTGAATTACGAATGAAATCTTCGAATTACAAGTAGAATCTTCGAATTACAATTGATCTTTTACGAATTACATCTGTAAATGGTGTAGTGATAAAGGGTATATATGGGGCATTCCATGTCAAATAGGGCACTTTGAAAATTTTTTTTTTAGATTTTCCCAATTTGTTTACACACTCAGAAAATTATGAAGTTACTACATGTTAGTTGTTTGTATATTTTACAGTAGTTAGTTGTTTTCAACTACAAAGTCAGTTGTTTTCGTATGAAAAATATCAAACAACTATTTCTGTTAGTTTTTTTAAGTCGTTTTTTTGAATAACTAACAAAAAAGTACTGTAATGTAGTAACAGTTATTTAAAGTAGTTAATTTTATTTTTTTATCTGTGAAAAATGTTCGAAGTTTTTTTCGAAAAAATAAAAATTAATTATCGTTTTTTTTATTTTTCACAACTTTTTTTTTTTTTTTTAAAATAAAAAAATTTGGTCTTTAATTTTTTTCTGAAAAATTTTTTGAAAAAAAAATTATATATTGATTATTTTAGTTGTTTTGACTACAAATGTAAGTAGTTTTTACTACATAAGTCAGTTGTTTTTTGTCCGTTAAAATAACTAACAATGTTAGTTGATTTAACTGAAAAAGTAGTTGACCCCAAAACAACTTACAAAGCAGTTATTTTAACTGACATTTTCAGTTGATTTTACTAACATAATTTTTTGAGTGCAGTTTTTAGTACCCTTCGAAAACTCCTTCGTGGTAAATTTTGAGATTTTTTTGATGACCCGTTCAAAAGATATTTTTAAAAATTGGTAGTTTGTTCCTTTACTCAAACTTCTTTTACTCATAACTTCTTCAATAATGGTCGAAATTCCAATTGTTTTTTTTTTTTAATTTTTGTTTTTTTACGTACTTTTAAAAAAAATCCCAAAAAATTCTTAAAAGCGCTCTAGTATGCGATTTTTAAGTTTTAAAATTTAAATCTCATTTTTGAAAAAGAGATAACGATTATTACTATTTTTAAAAATTTTTTGAAAAAAATTTATTGTAATTTTCCAATCTTAAAATCATTTCTACTGCTCCAATGGTACGTCATAGAGGGGTCATTTATAAGACCGACCCTCATTCATTTTAACATTTCTTTGGAACAAACTAATACCCTATCTCCAATTTCTAAGGGGGCTCCCACACAAAACGACATTTTTTAAAATTTGCTCCAACCGCTCTAACTGCCCTAATAGTGCCCTTAAAGCAACAAAATGTATGACCGACCTACATTATTTTTTTAGTCCTAACATTTTCTCTGAACACACGTACCCTCTATCTTTAACTGTTAAGGCGTTCCCCATACAATTTTTTGTAAATTTGTTTTATTTAATCAGCTTCTACCGGTCCAATGGTGCGTCCGAGAGGGGTCATTAGTGAGACCTACCTCCATTTATTTTTACCCTACAACATTTTTTTAAAACATACCTACGCCCTATCTCCACTCCCCTGTGACTCCAAAAAGATCAATTAAAATTCGAAGATTCCAATTGTAATTCGAAAAAGATCAATTGTTATTCGAAATTGATGAATTGTATTTCAAAAAAGACTAATTGTAATTTGAAAAAGATCAATTGTCATTCGAATAAGATCAATTGTAATGCGAAGAAGAACAATTGTAATTAAAAGAAAATCAATTGTAATTTGACAAATAGAAACTGTAACTGGAAATAGATTAATTCACTCAGAAAATTATGTAAGTTACTACATGTTAGTTATTTGTATATTTTACAGTAGTTAGTTGTTTTCAACTACAAAGTCAGTTGTTTTTGTATGAAAAATATCAAACAACTATTTCTGTTAGTTGTTTTAAGTCGTTTTTTTGAACAACTAACAAAAAAGTACTGTGATGTAGTAACAGTTATTTAAAGTAGTTAATTTTATTTATTTTATCTCTGAAAAGTTTTAAAGTTTTTTTCCAAAAAAAAATTTCGTTATTTTTATTTTTCACAACTTTTTTTAAAAAAAAAACTTGGAAAAAATTTGGTCTTCAATTTTTTTTTTTCTGAAAAATATTTTGAAAAAAAAAATTATATATTGATTTTTTTATTTTTACTACATTTTAGTTGTTTTGACTACAAATGTAAGTAGTTTTTACTACATAAGTCAGTTGTTTTTTGTCAGTTAAAATAACTAACATTGTTAGTTGATTTAACTGAAAAAGTAGTTGACCCCAAAACAACTTACACAGTAGTTATTTTAACTGACAGTAGTTATTTTAACTATTTTGCGATTACAATTGATCTATTTCCAGTTACAATTAAAATTCGTAAAAGATCAATTCTAATTTGAAAAATATCAATTGTAATTCGAAAAAGATTAATAGTAATTCGAAAAAGTGAAATTGTTATTCACAAAAGATCAATTGTAATGTCGAAAAATAAATTTGAAGATTCCAATCGTAATTCGAAAAAGATCAATTGATCACGGCCAACATTTTTGTATTTATTTACAAAAAGTGTTTTACCTGTGAGTTTTAAAACTAAACATTTTGTATGGAATGCCTTATATACTTACATTCTAAATTAGTTTATTCATTTTAATTTATCCAAAGGTAAGAAAAAGAAATTAAATAACATAAACAAATTTTAGAAAACTTTGTCTAAATCAAAGGTAAAACCATAGACTATTTGATTTTAGTCTTTTAGAAAACTTTTTGTCTAAATCAAAGGTAAAAACCATAGACTATTTGATTTTATTCTTAAACAAAACCTTTAACAACCAAGATGTGGTCGGAGAAACTTTTCATCGTAATTAGCTTTTGTTTCGGCATAAATTTGGGCCAAGAATTTAAAAACTCCACAGTAGTTTTTAACGATAATTTTGCAAATTCGACGTATTTCAATTACAACGGTACAATTAATCGAATCGTTGGTGGTAAACGTTTAAATATTGCCCAAGTACCGTATCAAATTGCATTGTACAATGATGGCTATTTTATTTGCGGAGGATCTATTATAAGTGCTAGTTGGGTGCTTACAGCAGCACATTGCGTTAAAGGAGGCGGAGATTTTGGAATACGTGCTGGTTCTCGATATATCGGACGTGGTGGACAAATTAGATTTGCTCGTTATGTTGTCCTTAATTCAGGTTATAATTCAAAAACTATGAATCATGATATTGCTATGATTCGTGTAGATGTACCTTTTAGGTGGAACTACAAAGTAAAACCTGTGCGTCTTGCTAAACCCAAATGGCAATTACCACGCAAATATTTGGTGAGTGGTTGGGGTACTACAAATGAAAAAAGAAAAGTTCCTAGTAATGGACTAAGAGGTGTTACGGTAAAAAGAATATCACGCACATCCTGTTCAGCCAGTTATCGAGGTAGTATAACAAAGAACATGATTTGTGCTGCTGCGCCGGGGAAAGATGCCTGTCAAGGAGATTCTGGTGGTCCTTTAACTCTTAAGGGAGTACAATACGGGGTTGTGTCATTTGGTATTGGTTGTGCACGTAACCTTTATCCAGGTGTTTATACTAATGTTCGTAGAGAATACAAGTGGATTAGAAAAGTGATTAAACGTTTTGGAGGTCAAATGCCAAGATATATGTAAAAAAAAATACTTTTCTCACTCGACTAAGTTTAGGCTAATACATAACTTTAATTTGTAAAGTGTTTTATAAAGACAAATGTGAATAATAAATTAAAAAAAAATGTATTTAAATAATCATAAAATAGTGGTATTCAGAGTCTTGCTTGCCAGCCCTGGCACTGGTGGTAAAAGAGCACTTTTCAAAATTACTTTTCAAAATACATGTATTTTTTGAAAGAAGTACTCTTTTGCTACATTGCCAGGGGTGGCAACAAAACTCTGAATACCTCTAATGTTTTTTTTCAAATTACAATTGATAGTTTTCAATAAAAAAAACGTCCCTACAAATTTTATTTTTTTAGCAACACTTTCACTTGTTTTAATTACAACACTCAGAAAATTATGTAAGTTACTACATGTTAGTTATTTGTATATTTTACGGTAGTTAGTTGTTTTCAACTACAAAGTCAGTTGTTTTTGTATGAAAAATATCAGACAACTATTTCTGTTAGTTATTTTAAATCGTTTTTTTGAACTAATAAAAAAGTACTGTGATGTAGTAACAGTTATTTAAAGTAGTTAATTTTATTTATTTTATCTCTGAAAAGTTTTAAAGTTTTTTTCCAAAAAAAAAAAAAAATTTGTTATTTTTCACAACTTTTTTTAAAAAAAAAAAAACTTGGAAAAAATTTGGTCTTCAATTTTTTTTCTGAAAAATGTTTTGAAAAAAAAAATTATATATTGATTTTTTTATTTTACTACATTTTAGTTGTTTTGACTACAAATGTAAGTAGTTTTTACTACATAAGTCAGTTGTTTTTTTGTCAGTTAAAATAACTAACATTGTTAGTTGATTTAACTGAAAAAGTAGTTGACCCCAAAACAACTTACAAAGAAGTTATTTTAACTGACATTTTCAGTTGATATTACTAACATAATTTTTTAAGTGAATTGATCTTTTTCGAATGAAAATTGATCAAAAAGATGAATTGTAGTTCGAAAATTCTACACTCAAAAAATTATGTTAGTAAAATCAACTGAAAATGTCAGTTAAAATAACTACTTTGTAAGTTGTTTTGGGGTCAACTGCTTTTTCAGTTAAATCAACTAACAATGTTAGTTATTTTAACTGACAAAAAATAACTGACTTATGTAGTAAAAATTACTAACATTTGTAGTCAAAACAACTAAAATGTAGTAAAAATAAAATAAACAATATATAATTTTTTTTCAAAACATTTTTCAGAAAAAAAAATTGAAGCCAAATTTTTTCAAAGTTTTTTTTTTTTTTAAAAGTTGTGAAAAATAAAAAAACGAAAATTTATTTTTTTTTTGTTTGGAAAAAACTTCGAAAATTTTTCAGAGATAAAAAAAAAAAATTAACTACTTTAAATAACTGTTGCTACATTACAGTACTTTTTTGTTAGTTATTAAAAAAACGACTTAAAATAACTAACAGAAATAGTTGTTTGATATTTTTCATACAAAAATAACTGACTTTGTAGTTGAAAACAACTAACAACTGTAAAATATACAAACAACTACCATGTAGAAACTTACATAATTTTCTGAGTGTACTTTTAGGCCGCTGTTCCAAAAAAACTAATTCACATAAAAAATGTGAAAATGAAAATTTCCGAATTTTTTTGGTGTTCTAGATTTCACATCCGAATTTCTTTTTCGTATTGTTTCACATAAATAAAATTTGGTGAAAGTAAAACGAATGCACTTTTTTCCTTATAATTTTTTAAATTTAAATTATTCGATTTCAACTTCGAATGAAAACGTGATCAACAAAACACTAAACTTGATTTCATGTGATTCGGAAATTTTCATGTGAATTGAAAAGTTGTGAAAGACAGAACAGAGGCCTTAATTTGAAAATTTCATTTGTACTTCGAAAATTCCACTTGCACAGTAAAAAGTTTTGCACTCAGAAAATTATGTAAGTTACTACATGTTAGTTGTTTGTATATTTTAGAGTAGTTAGTTGTTTTCAACTACAAAGTTTGTTGTTTTTGTATGAAAAATATCAAACAACTATTTCTGTTAGTTATTTTAAGTCATTTTTTTGAACAACTAACAAAAAAGTACTGTGATGTAGTAACAGTTATTTAAAGTAGTTAATTTTATTTTTTATCTCTGAAAAATGTTCAAAGTTTTTTTACAAAAAATAAAAATAATTTTTGTTTTTTTTTTATTTTTCACAACTTTTTTTTAAAAATTTGGTCTTCAATTTTTTTTCTGAAAATTAAAAAAAAAATGATATGTACATTGATTATTTTATTTTTACTACATTTTACACACAAAAAAATAATCGAGGTAACAATACCTTAGCTGGCATAGGTATTTATTTTTTCTTTGAAATCAAAAATATAAGGTTTATTACCTTAGCAATATGTAATTTAAATACCTATTGGCTATGCAACTTTTACTATTCAAATTAGGTAGAACTTCGAAAAATTTTTTGACAATAATTTTAAAATTAATAAAAAATACAAACATCAAAAATTTTTGGAATATTTTTTAAAAGTTGTTAAACGCAATAAAAATCAAATCATAAAAATTAACAATTCGCGAAAAATTAGACCAGCAAGGTAATTAACTTTATTAGCAAATTAATTATGTAAAAATAAATCAATTATTTTAATTTTTTTAGATAACGTAAGAAGTCTTCAAGAACTAAGGATCCAGCGACCCAGTTTTAAGAAGCATCATTTACAAAAAAAAAAACTCATCAAGAATACTAGAATTAAGAAAAATCTCAGAATCATCTATATTTCTCAACAGTATTTCCACATAGAAAAAATGCGAAAAAGACATTTTTCTATAAAAAATATTTCAAAATCTGCGAATTTTTTGTAAAAAAAAGTCTCAGAATCTGAAAATCGTTCAGTCACAGTTCCATAGATGTTTTCTGCAAAAATTATTTGATTCTGAAACAATTTTTCTAAAGAAAAATTCTCAGATTCTGATACATTTTTTCTACAGAAAAATTTTCAGATTCCGATACATTTTTTCTATTGAAAAATTCTCAGATTCTGAGACATTTTTGCTATAGAAAAATTCTCAGATTCTGAGACATTTTTTCTATAGAAAAATTCTCAGATTCTGAGACATTTTCTCAGATTCTGAGACATTTTTCTATAGAAAAAATCTCAGATTCTGAGATGTCTTAGAATCTCCATAGATAAAATGTCTCAATTTATTTAGAAAATTCAGAGATTTTTTTCAAGATATTCTATAGAAAAGAATCTGAGAATTTGTGTATAAAAAAAAAATTACAGAATCTGAGAAATTTTCTATTGAAAAATACCTCAGATTCTGAAAACTTTTGAAAAGAAAAAACGTCTCAGAATCTCAGAGTTTTTCTATAGAAAAATACTCAGATTTTTAGACATTTTTCCTACAGAAAAATGTCTCTGAGAATATGAGATTTTTTCTATAGAAAAAAATTTATCAGAATCTGAGATTTTTTTTATTCAAAAATGTCTCAGAATATGAGATTTTTTCTATACAAAAATTTCTCAGAATCTGAGATTTTTTCTATACAAAAATGTGTCAGAATCTGAGATTTTTTTCTATAGAAAAATGTCTCGGAATCTTAAATTTTTTCTATAGAAAAATCTCTCTGAATCTGAGAGTTTTTCTATACAAAAATTTATCAGAATTTTAGATTTTTTCTATACAAAAATGTCTCGGAATCTGCGTTTTTTTCTATACAAAAATGACTTAAAATCTGAGAGTTTTTCTATTCAAAAATGTTTCAGAATCTAAGATTTTTTCTATACAAAAATTTCTCAGAATCCCAGATTTTTTCTATAAAAAAATGTCTCAGAATCTGAGATTTTTTCTATACAAAAATGTCTCAGAATCTGAGATTTTTTCTTTAGAAAAATGTCTCATAATCTGAGACTTTTTCTTTAAAAAAATGTCTCAGAATCTGAGATTTTTTCTTTTAAAAAATGTGTCAGAATTCGAAATTTTTTATATATTAAAATTGTCAGATTCTAACTCTTAGATTCTGAAAATTTTTTCTATAGAAAAATTCTCAAACTCTGAGACATTTTTTTATAGAAAATGTCACAGATTCTGAGACATTTTTTCTATAGAAAAATTCACAGATTCTGAGACATTTTTTTCTATAGAAAAATACTCAGATTTTGAGAAATTTTTTCTTTAGAAAAATTCTCAGATCCTGAAACTCTTTTTCAATAGAAAAATTCTTAGATTCTGAGACATGTTTTCTATATAAAAATTCTCAGATCCTGAGACATATTTTCTATAGAAAAATTATCAGATTCTGAGACATTTTTTCTATAGAAAAATTCTCAGATTCTGACACAATTTTCTATAGAAAAGTTCTCATATTCATATCAGAATCTTAGATTTTTTCTTCACAAAATGTCTTAGAATCTGAGATTTTTTCCATACAAAAATGTCTCAGAATCTGAGATTTTTTCTATACAGAAATGCCTCAGAATCTGAGATTTTTCTATACAAAAATGTCTCAGAATCTGAGATTTTTTCTATAGAAAAATGTCTTAGAATCTCCATAGATAAAATGTCTCAATTTCTTTAGAAAATTCAGAGATTTTTTTCAAGATATTCTATAGAAAAGAATCTGAGAATTTGTGTATAGAAAAAAAATTACAGAATCTAAGAAATTTTCTATTGAAAAATACCTCAGATTCTCAAAACTTTTGAAAAGAAAAAACGTCTCAGAATCTCAGAGTTTTTCTATAGAAAAATACTCAGATTTTTAGACATTTTTCCTACAGAAAAATGTCTCTGAGAATATGATATTTTGACACAATTTTCTATAGAAAAGTTCTCATATTCTGAATTGTGAGACATTTTTCTATAGAAAAATTTTCAGATTCTGAGATTTCAGATTTTTTAAAAGAAAAAATATCCAGAAACTGAGTATTTTCTGTAGAAAAGTTTTAGAATCTGAGAGTATTTCTATTTAAAAATGTTTAATAACAGAAAAATTTTCAGATTTTGAGTTCTTCATAAAGTTCTGAGACATTTTTCTTATTATCAACTTTTCTTTAAAATTTGTAAGAATTCAAAAAATTAAAAAAAAAATAAATTAATTAAAAATAATAAACTTTTCGTAGTTTTTATTTAAATTTTAAAAGGAAATGGTGTAAAAAAGCCATTACTAATACAAGGTAATACTACCCAATTATTTACGTAATATCACCTATTTATCAATGCTATTTTACCTAAAAAGCTAAGGTATATTTCTGTCAACCATAATAAATTTTCGAACATTGGAATTACCTTAGCTTTTAAGTAACATTACCTATTAACTTAGCAAATGCCCCGTTTGCCTGGCGCTAAGGTATTTTTATACTATAATTTTAGGTAATATTACCTCGATTTTTTTTTTTGTGTAGTTGTTTTGACTACAAATGTAAGTAGTTTTTACTACATAATTCGGTTGTTTTTTGTCAGTTAAAATAACTAACATTGTTAGTTGATTTAACTGAAAAAGTAGTTGACCCCAAAAGAACTGACAAAGTAGTTATTTTAACTGACATTTTCAGTTGATTTTACTAACATAATTTTTTGTGTGTGGGTTATATTTAAAACCTAGCGGAGCACATTTTAAACTACTTTGGAATTAAATTCAAAGTTAAATTCGAAATGGGTTATTATGTCATTTTTTTTAGTTTTATTTTGATGCCAAAAAATAATTAAATTTCTCTCTTGAAAAACTTATAAAAAATAAACGTCATCAAAAAATTGTATTTCATCAAGTTTAAGATAAACACTTAACAAGGAATTGAAAACAGCTGTCATATTGAGTGAACAAAAAATGCTTATTCATTCAATGAAAGTGAGAAAAGAGGTTAGCAATGTAAAATCTTTATATTATCAAAATTTGTGATCCAGAAAGTGAAGATTTTACTCCGACCGAAATATACACACAAAAAAATAATCGAGGTAATAATACCTTAGCTGGCATAGGTATTTATTTTTTCTATGAAATTTAAAAAATACGGTTTATTACCTTTGCACTACGTAATTTAAATACCTTATTGGCTACGCAACTTTTACTATCCAATTTAGGTAGAACTTCGAAAATTTTTTTGACAATTATATTTAAATTAATAAAAAATACAAACATCAGAAAATTTTCACATATTTTTTGTAAAAGTTGTTTAACGTAATAAAAATCATTGGAAATTCGCGAAAAATTTGATCAGTAAGGTAATAAATTTTATAAGGAAATTAATAATGTAAAAATAATCCAATTATTTTACTGTTTTTAGATAACGTGAACAAAAAGAAGTCTTCAGGAATTTAAGATACAGAGATTCAGAACTTAGAAGCAGCATCTACAAAAAACTCATCAAGAATACTGGAATTAAAAAAGCTCAGAATCAACTATATTTCTCAACCATATTTTCTCAGAATCTAAATATGTTTTCTATAAGAAAATGCATTTTAATGAGAAAATTTTTGGTAAAAAAACGTCTCAAAATTAAGAATAGAATCTAAACTCTCAGAAAAAATCGAATGAAAAAAATTTTAGAAAGGCATTTGCTATAAAAAAATACATATCTCAAAGTCTGTGGAAAACTGTCTCAGAATCTCAGGTCCCGAGATGTTTTTGCAAAAATTATCTGATTCTAAAACACTTTTTCTAAAGAAGTATTCTTAGATTCTGAGACATTTTTTTACGGAAAATTTTTAGATTCTGAGACTTTTTTTCTATAGAAAAAATTTAAGATTCTGAGACATTTTTTCTAAATAAAAATTCTTAGATTCTGAAACATTTTTCTACAGAAAAATTCTCTGAATTTGAGACAGTTTTTCTATAGAAAAATTCTCAGATTCTAAAACATTTTTTCTGTAGAAAAATTGTCAGACTCTGAGACATTTTTTCTATAGAAAAATTCTCCGATTCTGAGACATTTTTTTTGTAGAAAAATTCTCAGATTCTGAGACATTTTTTCTATAGAAAAATTCTCAGATTGTGAGAAATTTTTTCTATAGAAAAATTCTTAGATTCTGAAACATTTTTTCTTTAGAAAAATTCTCAGATTCTGAGACATCAGATTCTGAGACATTTTTTCTATAGAAAAATTCTCAGATTTTGAGACATTTTTTCTAAAAGAAAAATTCTCAGATTCTGAGACATTTTTCTATAGAAAAATTCTCAGATTCCGAGACATTTTTTCTATAGAAAAAATTCTCAGATTCTGAAATATTTTTTTATAGAAAAATTCCCAGATTCTGAGACAGTTTTTTTATAGAAAAACTCTCAGACATTTTTTCTATAGAAAAATTCTCAGATTCTGAGATATTTTTTCTTTAAAAAAATTCTCAGATCCTGAGACATTTCTTCTATAGAAAAATTTTCACATTCTGAGATATTTTTTCTACAGAAAAATTCTTAGATTCTGAGACATTTTTTCTATAGAAAAATTCTCAGATTCTGAGACATTTTTTCGGTAGAAAAATTCTCAGTCTCTGGAGACATTTTTTCAATAGAAAGATTCGCAAACTTGATACATTTTTCTATAGAAAAATTCTCAGATTCTAAGACATTTTTCTATAAAAAATTCCCAGGTTCTGAGTCATTTTTCTATAGAAAAATTACCAGATTCTGAGACATTTTTTCTATATAAAAATTCTCAGATTCTGACACATTTTTTTATAAAAAGTTCTCATATTCTAAATTCTGAGACAATTTTCTATAGAAAAATTTTCAGATTCTGCGATTTCAGATTTTTAAAACAAAAAATATCCAGAAACTGAGTTTTTTCTGTAGAAAATTCTCAAAATCTGTGATTATTTCTATTAAAAAATGTTTAATAACAGAAAAAATTTCAGATTTTAAATTCTTCATAAGATTTTGAGACATTTTTCTTATTATCAACCTTTCTTTAAAATTTGTAAACATTCAAAAAATTAAAAAAAAATAAAATTAATTAAAAATAATAAAATTTTCATAGTTTTATTTAAATTTTGAAAGGAAATGGTGTAAAAATGCCATTACTAATACAAGGTAATACCACAGACTAATACAGACTCGAGATAAGTGACAGGTGTCAAAAAAGTAGTTCTTAACCATATGGTTAATTTTTTCAAATTATTCTACGAATTAGGTTAGAAAGAGAAAGCTAATATAACGCGCCATTAGAAAAATGGATGCCAGATCGGATTTTGTTGTTTCACTCACTCCTAAGTCGTAGAAATTGTTGCCATGTTAGCGTAAAACGGACTAAAAACCGCTGTATTTTCTCCTAAAATCGCTTAGATTTTCCCCATTTTTTCTTATAAAACTCTACTGTCGAGTCTGTATATAGTCTGTGGTAATACTACCAAATTATTTACGTAATATCACCTATTTATCAATGCTATTTTACCTAAAAAGCTAAGGTAGATTTCTGTCAACCATAATAAATTTTCGAACATAGGAATTACCTTAGCTTTTAAGTAACATTACCTTTTAACTTAGCAAATGCCCCGTTTGCCTGGCGCTAAGGTATTTTTATACTATAATTTTAGGTAATATTACCTTGATTTTTTTTTGTGTGTAAATATCAGACATGTGCACGGATGGTGTTAAAATGCGTTTAGAGACATTCTAAAAAATTTAGAATGTGGACAATATTCTATTCTTATCGTTCAACACGAATGAGTTTTTCATTCTATGCTCACAGTGCAAGAGAAAGCTACACACACTAGTGTAACGACATTCGTAACACGAATGAACCAATTAGGGAGTACATAGACAGCCAATGATTTGAAAATACTGTACTCTGAAGCGTGTAAATAGAATGATTTTTATAAAAAAAAAAAATATTGTTTGGCTATTTGGGGGAATTCTTTTATAAAAAAAATATACATATGGGGGTTTTCGTGTCAACTGACACAACTTTTGAAACCGATGTCTTCCGATCGGGATGAAATTTGCACCAAGGTTAGTCCTATTGGATAGTAGTTCAGACACAATTTTTCAACGAGATCGCTCAAGAACTCTCTGAGTTAGAGGGGGTCGAAATTTGACATTTTGGCCAAAGAGGTGTTGATTCTCATCCATGTAACTTCTTACCTATTATTTTTAGCAAAATGTGTCCCAAAGAGTTTAGATAGCTATTTCTTCAGTCTTTCGAAAAAAAAATATAAAAAAAATAAAAAAAAAATTTTTGATTTTTTTTCTTAAAAATCCAAAACTTTTTTGACTTTTTCCTCAAATTGGGCCCTTTTTTTTTTTTTTTTTTTTGATTCAAAAGAAAGCTTAGGTGATTTCCTTTAAGAGCTGTGGGGTCGCTTAGTGGGATGCGAGTGGGATATCTATGAAAAAATTTTTTTTAACTTTGGAACACAAAAAACGGTTCTTCAATTTGCACTATTAGGCGTGGGATAGCTAACCAGTTTTCGATTTCGATCCGCGATACCCTCTAATTTTTTAAGGTTCGAAAAAGAAAGCACGGGCCAAAAAATGGGGGCGGTGGGGAGGGGCCATATGGCTCCTCATTGGGGTCAAATTTGGGCGTAAAGAGGTAAAAATCCTCAAAAAGCCCCAAAACTCCCCTAGAAACGCCCCTGGAGGGGTGCAATGTGAGACCGACCTCCAATAATTTTCTGCCCCCAACATTTTTCTTACACATACCTTACCCCTATTTCCACTTCCTAAGGGGGCTCCCATACAAAACATTTTTAAAAAATTTGATCCTACCATTCTAACTTACCCTAAAGTGCCCCTAGTGGGGCCAAATGTATGACCGACCTCCATTATTTTATTAATTCCAACATTTTTTGCAAACATACCTACAATGTATCTTTAACCCTTAAGGTGGTCCCCATACATTTCTTTTAATTTTTATAAATTTGTTTTATTAAACCAGCTCCTACCGCCCCTACCGTGCCTCCTAGAGAGGCAAAAATTACGACCAACCCCCATTATTTTTTAGTTACCAACATTTTGTCCGAACATCATAACACCCTTTCTCCACTCCCTAAGGGGCTCCCATACATTATAAAAACATGTATTTTTAAAAATAATAAAAAAAAATTTATGGGGACCCCCTTAAGAGTTGAAAATAAAGGGTAGGTATATTCTAAGAAAATGTTGGAGTTGAAAAAATATTGGGGGTCGGTCATACATTTTACATCTCTAGGGGCACCCTATGGACAGTTAGAGCGGTAGGAGCAAATTTTATAAAAATGTCATTTTGTATGGGAGCCCCCTTAGGAAGTGGAAATAGGGGTAATTTATGTTCAAGAAAAATGTTGGGGGCAGAAAATTATTGGAGGTCGGTCTCACATTGCACCCCTCCAGGGGCGTTTCTATGGGAGTTTTGGGGCTTTTTGAGGATTTTACCTCTTTACGCCCAACTTTGACCCCAATGAGGGGCCATATGGCCCCTCCCCACCGCCCCCATTTTTTGTCTCGTGCTTTCTTTTTCGAACCTTAAAAAATTAGGGGGTATCGCGGATCGAAATCGAAAACTGGTTAGCTATCCCACGCCTAATAGTGCAAATTGAAGAACCGTTTTTTGTGTTCCAAAGTTAAAAAAATTTTTTTCATAGATATCCCACTCGCATCCCACTAAGCGACCCCACAGCTCTTAAAGGAAATCACCTAAGCTTTCGTTTGAATCAAAATAAAAAAAAAAAAAAAGGGCCCAATTTGAGGAAAAAGTCAAAAAAGTTTTGGATTTTTAAGAAAAAAAATCAAAAAATTTTTTTTTATTTTTTTTATATTTTTTTTCCGAAAGACTGAAGAAATGGCTATCTAAACTCTTTGGGACACATTTTGCTAAAAATAATAGGTAAGAAGTTACATGGATGAGAATCAACATCTCTTTGGCTAAAATGTCAAATTTCGACCCCCTCTAACTCAGAGAGTTCTTGACCGATCTCGTTTAAAAATTGTGTCTGAACTACTATCCAATAGGACTAACCTTGGTGCAAATTTAATCCCGATCGGAAGACATCGGTTTCAAAAGTTGTGTCAGTTGACACGAAAACCCCCATATGTATGTATGCAAGTGCGAATTAAAATAAAAATTTTGTTATGTAGCATAAATGAAGAGGTAAATAAAAAATAAGTATGGGAAAAATTAATTTATAAATAAGAGTGGATAAAAAAAAATTTAATACATAAAAATAAATATTAGGGTGTATTGAAAAATTCTTTTTCTATTTCGAAAAATAATGTTCATTGTGGGAAAAAAATGTTTTGCTTTATGGCAGAAAATGTTAGTACCTATAATGATGAAATATGTAGTGTGTGACCAAATACATTTTTTTTACAAAATTTTCAACTGTTCTGCTAATACCGAAAGTTTGTCTATTTTTTTGTATGTGCATTAGGGTGGAGCAAATTATGCTTTTTTCGAATTTCGAAAACGTCGGTGAAAAAAAATTGTTTAATTTTTTTTAAATATTTAGGCTAATAAAATATTATGCACCCTCAACCGTAAACTAGCGTAGAGAGATTTTCGTTATATAAGAACAAATGAGTGCAATTATTCTTCTTTGCAGGCTGTGATTTTCTATTTGATTTTGATCACTACGCTACGTAGGGGGACAGTTACGGGTAGCTAACCCAGCCTTTAGTTTATATTCGGACATTACTGAAATGTGTTTTTATGGTAAACATTTTTTTTCCTGTAAAGAAATTAAAAAAATGTTCTTTAAAAACAACTTATTTTCTTAAAATCAATTTCAAATTGCATTAAAGGCCAAATTAAACAAAACGACAAATAAAAATAAACATATTCTCAAAACTGAGTCAACATGACGTTATATTTTCAGCAAAAAACGAATTAAAAATATTTTTTGCAAAACAAGAAATAATAAAATAATTTTTTGCAAAACAAGAAAAAAAATTTACAGACAAAAACTAATTTTTACAGACAAAAAAAAAATTACCATAAAAACACTTTTTAAGTAATGTCCGAATATTAAATAATTTAAGAAAAAAAATATATTTTTTTACTTTGTTCGGAACTCTCCGATTTTGAAGCCAAGGCCATTGTCTCACAGGATCAATATTTTAATGTGTTAATGTCAACCCTAAAAGGCAACTTTACCGACCCGACGTTTTCGAAATAGATCTAATTAGCTCCACCCTAATGTAAAAAACTTTAAAGCGGTACTTATTGTTGTTGGGAATACTTTTAGTTAAAAAAAAACACAATGTTTATGATTTGTTTCAACGACACAATAAGATTGTGCGTGTGCGTGTACGAGCAAGTGTAAAAAGACAAACAAAAAACTAACAGCATTATTTTGCATATTTTTCTTATACATACATACATCCTAATACATTTTTTCACAAAGCATAATTTACTTTTTCATCAAAACGTTTTTTTTACTACCCCCATATTTATAATAAGTTTTCCAACAATTTTTTTAAAACATTTTTTTACAAAAACATTCTAAGCGATCAGTGTATGTTAAAAATATTCTATAACACGGTGTTATTTTTATAATCTCTACTATGTTTGTTATTCTAAAAACGAACGTTTGTTTCATTCTAATCGTTCAAACACGACATTTTTCGTGTTCGTTTAAACAAGCACAGCAAATTTTTTAATTTGTTGTTTAGCATCATAGTAAACATTCTCATTCGCAAACACTGTACTCTAAAAATAGTGTACTCTGAAGCGAATGATTTGGTGTAAGCGAAGAAGGGAATACATTTGAGCTCATGTCTGCTGAATAGGCAATTTAATAAAAATAAATCACTGTGCACCGTTGCGTATGATTTTTATTTAAAGACAATTACAAAATTAAGTATCCGCCACGTATACAGTTTTCAAGTAATTATTATTATAATTACACTAAAAAAATTATGTTAGTAAAATCAACTGAAAATGTCAGTTAAAATAACTACTTTGTAAGTTGTTTTGGGGTCAACTACTTTTTCAGTTAAATCAACTAACAATGTTAGTTATTTTAACTGACAAAAAAACAACTGACTTATGTAGTAAAAACTACTAACATTTGTAGTCAAAACAACTAAAATGTAGTAAAAATAAAATAATCAATACATATTTTTTTTTCAAAAAAATTTTAAGAAAAAAAAATTGAAGATCAAATTTTTTCCAAGTTTTTTGTTTTTTTTTTAAAAAAGTTGTGAAAAATAAGAAAACGAAAATTTATTTTTTATTTTTTTGGAAAAAAAATTTTTAAATTTTTTTAGAGATAAAAAAATTAATTAACTACTTTAATTAACTGTTACTACATTACAGTACTTTTTTGTTAGTTATTCAAAAAAAAAACGATTTAAAATAACTAACAGAAATGGTTGTTTGATATTTTTCATACAAAAACAACTGACTTTGTAGTTGAAAACAACTAACTACTGTAAAATATACAAACAACTAACATGTAGTAACTTACATAATTTTCTGAGTGTATTATAAAAGTTCACTAATTTCAAATGCGTGTAAAAAAGATCTAGCACTGAACTAAAAAATATTAAGGGTTTTGTTATGGAAAATGACAGCTTTCATTTGATTCTGGTTTCATCGCAGTCCGATTTTGGTTGTTAAACTCTGTAATCAACATGTGTTGGTACTTTAAAAAAATCGTATTTTTTGTAATTTTTGACTTTAAAAAGTTTAACTTCTGACTATTAGAAATCTAACTACACCATTTCCAATTGTATTTTAAAATTTTCCAAATAAATTTTAAAATTTTCCAAATGTATTTTAAAATTGTCCAAATATATTTTGCAATTGTCCAAATGTAGTTTATAATTTTCAAAATGTATTTTAAAAATTTCCAAATGTATTTGAAAATTGTCCAATTTAATTTTAAAATTTTCCAAATGTATTTTAAAATTGTCCAAATGTAGTTTAAAATTTTCAAAATGTATTTTAAAATTGTCCAATTGTTAAATGTTGTTTTTTATTTTAAGAACCAAAAGCAAGAATTATACTCTAATCGAATATATGTCCAATTGTATTGTAAAATTTTCCAAATGTATTTTCAAAATTGAATTTAAAAATTGTCCTAATTGTATTTTAAAATTGTCCAAATGTATTTTAAAATTGTCCAAATGTAGTTTAAAATTGTACAAATGTATTTTAAAATTGTCCAATTGTATTTTAAAATTTTCCAAATGTTTTTAAATGTTCTACACCATTTCCAAACGTATTTTAAAATTGTCCAAATGTATTTTAAAATTTTCCAAATGTATTTTAAAATTGTCCAAATGTAGTTTAAATTTTTCCAAATGTGTTTTAAAATTGTGCAATTGTATTTCAAAATTTTCCAAATGTATTTTCAAAATTGCCCAAATGTATTTTAAAATTGTCCAAATGTATTTTCTAAATTGTCCAAATTTATTTTAAAATTGTCTAAATGTATTTTAAAATTGTCAAAATGTATTTTAAAATTGTCCATATGTATTTTAAAAACTTTCAAATGTATTTTAAAATTGTCCAATTGTATTTTAAAATTTTCCAAATGTTATTCTCTGCTGATCTAGGTTAATAATCATGACAGATATTTAGCGAACCGCGTCTGCTAAAATCAACACATTTCTCATATGGCTTAAAATATATATATTTTCAGCAGATTTTTCCGCTGATTAGACAGAGAATTTATTTTGGGTCAAATCCAATTTTTGCACATATTTACCTTTCTTTCACCAATCCAATTACAATAAGAAAAATATATATTTTTTTAATTTTACACATTAAAAGTTTATTTAAATTTACGATTTTTATAAATTTTATTAAGTTTAGGGGCTGATTTCAGCTATATGTAACATATATGTTCTGATAATAATGGTAATATGTAGATATTTTTTATGACTCGCAAAACTTAAGCAAAACACACAAGTTTTGTAATTCGATATTGATGTAAAATATGCATGGCGAACGAAATTTCGAGTATACGGTAGTGTAAAAAATTATGCAACCGCTGGTAAAAATGGTCCCATTTTTCGGATAAAATCACATCTTATTATATGTATCAGATAATATATATGTAAAAATATGTGTTTATATCCAAAAAAGGATAACTTTTTACTTGCGACAACACAAAAATGAAATTTTTGCTTACAAGGAAGGCCTTTTTAAGACCTTCCGCCGATCTTTATGATTTTTTTTCCTGTAGAACAGGTAAAATAAAGGTATGTTTTAAAATGTTTTATTTTAAACAACATATTCAAATTCATGATCGGCACATAAGTGATCTTCCTAGTTAGATGTAAATGGGGCATTAAACGTAAATGAAATCTTAAATATGTTTTGCATTCTAGTTGGGTTTAGAATTTTAAGGCTGGGTGCAAAATTAGTTTAAAAAATGCTAAAATGAATTAAAAATTTCTATAAAAGTTATTGAATGAAAATCATTGGATATCAAATAAATGAATGAGTTTGTAGTTTGCACCCAAGCAATATAAATTTGAAATTATTTTTTTTTATCAAAATTGTAAATCTAAATTAATTGTAAAACTTTCAAATTCAATAAAAAATCTGAAGTACAGAATATGACCAACATTTAAAAGTAATATACAGAAATGGTAAATATTTTGTAACATTTATAAAATTAAAATTAGTAAATCGGGGATAAACAGACGGAATGATAAACATACATACATATAAATATTGATAAAGGTTATTTAGGAATAAAAACTAAAAGTTACACAAAAATATATTTCTATAAAGGCAGAACTAAAATCGATATAAGTGAGTAAACAAATTAAGACATAATATGAAATATTTTCACGAGATCCACTAAAGATTTAATTATATCACATGAACTTAAAATTAATTATTTTTTTGTTTTATTTAAAAATTAATAAATTGAAAATTTAATTAACCAACATTTTATACTATGTTCAGATTGGCCTCGAAACCCCGTTGAAACCTCGTATTTTCAATTTAAAAACTCACCTGTTCACACACAACAATTTTGACACTTAGGTAGGTTTTGGAAACTATCACACACAAAAATATTTTTTTTAACTGGTTTAATTACGCGGAAATTATTTTTTGCACGTTTTAATTTTATTTTTATTTCAAATAAATAAATATTTTTAAGAAATTTTGTAAATAAATTGATTTATTTATATTTTTGTTTTTGTCATTTTCCCATTTTCTCTATTTCTTATTGTCGCACAGTGGTAAAAACATGAAATTTATAAGGTTTCGATCGTACTTTCGTTGAAACCTCACTACAAAAAGGTTTAAATTTGTGAGGGAAAATACGTATTTTCAAATGAGGTTTGGCTCGAAACCTCGTTAAACGGGGTTTCGAGGCCAATCTGAACGTACTATTAAATTCAAAAATAGATTCAACTTTTTATAGTTAAAAGTTTTGTTAAATTCAAATACGCAAACGACTTGTTTTGAAATAAAAATTTTTGGGTTTTTTGAAAATTGGTTGCTTGTCGTGCTTAACAAAACAGTTTTTTTCTTTGTGCACCAAAAATATTTTTTCGGATCACTTTAAAAAACGTTTTAATAAAAAATATTTGAATTAAAACCAAAACTTAATCAATTTTTGAATTAAATTTTCGCTTAATTTTATTTTGAATTTATTTTTTTAATATGTATGTAGTTATATATATTTCACAAAATTAATTAAGGGGGGGGGGGGGGGGTGGTTGTTTTTGAGCCTAAAAGTATGCACTCCTTTTTTAGAAAAAACATAGTAAACCGTTTGACTCACGGCTGGGGTACGGTATAACGGCTGGGGTACTTTCCTTACACTGAAAAAAAAAGCTTCGTGACGGTAATGAAAATTGACATTAGCTTAATGAAAAATGACTCAAAAATTCAACCGAAGTCGGGTTTCATTTGATCAATGAAACTGGTTTCATAGTATTAATGAAAACTGGTGTCATAGAATCAATGAAAATTTTCATAGAATTAAAGAAAATATTCATGGAGTGTGTTGTGAAGTTTTGTCATTAAATTTATGAATGTATTCTTTGGTTTTAAGACTAACATCTTAATTTAACGAAAAGTTGTGTTAAAGTGTTAAATGACAGTGCATATAAGGTAAACTATAAAGACAAAAACGCGATGATTTTAAAAACACGTGCCGCCAAAACGTAGCAATAACGTAACAATGGAACAATACAAATTAACCTACATTTCAGCACAAAATTTTATAACGCTCTAGCTCCTGTTTTAAGGGGTAATTTTTGTCCTTTTTTTTGTGCATCAAATTTTACTAGGGATCGTCAAAGCAAGAAAATTCTTTTGACCAATTGTGAAATTTGTACGTACAATTTTTTGATATTTACAAAAATTTTAAACTTTACATTTCTTTATGCTGGACGCACTACCTGTCTTTGATGGCCCCTAGTGAAATTTAAAGCACAAAATATTAGTAACACATTTTAACCATCTAACTGCCTTTTTCATAGACTTGTATCTATTTCTTTGAAAAAGGACAAAAAAGAATCCCTTAAAATGGCTAGAGGGTTAATTTGGTAAAAGAAAAGAATCATCATAAAATTTTATAAAACACATCTGAATGTAATTTTTAGCTCAGAAGTATATTTACACAAATTTTTTTTTTGTGTATATAGTCTCTGCGATTTTTTGTATTTTTTTACTATAAGAATTTATTGGTTTAACAAGGGCTATCGTGGTAGTGTAAATGAAAATTATTGAAATTATTTTTTAACCATATTTTAAATAAAAATTAGTTTTAAATTATGTTGCTTATATAGCACAAATTATGCAAAAAAAAAATGTTTAAGAGAGTTAATGAAGAGTTTAACCCTTTAAACGCGCTTTATAGTGGTGTTCTATGAGAATCTTTGAAAAAGGGACTAAAATTACCCCTAAAAATGAGAAGGTTAATATGTTCTAAGAACGCCATAAATTTTATTGCAGACATCTATCAACATTATTTAGCTCAGAAGTAACTGCATTACTTTTTTTTCGACATGCATATTTTTCTCGATTTTGGTGAAACACAATTTAAAAATATATTATAACTTACAATTTTACATTTTTATGCATTTTGTTTATGCCAGGCGAACTTTTGGTCTTTTACAAGCCCTAGTGAAATTCGATGCAGAAATTTTTTCTAGAACATTTTAACCCTATAAACGCACGTTTTAGTGGTGTTCTATGAGGATATTGGGAAAAAAACTAAAATGACCCCTAAAAATATGAGATAGAAGGTAAATAAGTTCTAAGAAAAAACCCGTCATTAAATTTTAATAAAGACATCTATACATTTTAATAAATGACACTGATTGGGTAAAAAAAATACAAAAATATGACTTCTTATCCCTAAAAACGGCAGTTATTAGAGGATAAACATGTTTAAGAACCGCCATACGATTTCACTAAAGACATTCCAAATTATTTTTAAGCTCAGATGTGCGTTAATTACAGTTTTTTGACGTTTTCCAAACACCTTTGATAAAAAATTAAAAACTTCAGTGGGTTATAAAAAAGATATTTGAACTAACATTATTTATTTTTTTTATTTTGGTGATTTTGTTAATTTGATGGTCTACTTTCATTTGGCAATGGAGCCATTGAGGCTTAAGGGTGGGATAGTGTTGTGTGAGATTTTAAGCAGCAGTATTTGGAAACGCTAGAACCCCTCATTTTGTGAGGTTCATAAAAAAAATGTTTGAGCCAAAAAATGGGGGAGGTCGGATAGGATCTAGGGGTCGCTCATCGAGGTCAAAACTGGGCGTAAATGGAAAAAAATCCACAAAAAGCCCCACAACTCCCCTGGTTTTGCCCCTAGAGGGGTCAAATGTGAGACCGGCTCCCATTATTTTTTCCCATCAAACACTTTTGCTAAATATACCTAAGCCCATGGACGTATTCAGGGGGGGGGCCCAGGGGGCCCGGGCCCCCCCCTTTTGGATTGAAAAATTTTAAAAACTTAATCCACTTCAACACATAATACAAGTAACAAACATAATTTTTTTTAGTATTGCAAATATTTTGGTTTTTGAAGAAAATTTGTAATATCTTTTTATAAAAACTCTTGATTTTATTAAATTTTCGTTTTTAAAAAGTTATTTATATCGAAATATCTGTAAAATATGTATCGAAAACACATTATATTGGGTTTATTTAATGAAATTTATGCATCAGGCTCATGAAAACAGTTTTCTGTACAAAATTTCAAACTCTGAGGTTCTAAGAGCCTTTTTCTTTATTAAAAGTCTCAGGTTCTGAGATATTATTTCCAAACAAAATTCTTGGATTTTGAAAATTTTTTTCTAAAGAAAAATTTTCATATATAATTTTTAATTTAATTTTTTTATTTTAAAACTGCAGTTTCAAATATGTATTAAAAAACGACTTAGGACAATATTTAAACTTAAAAAAAATCGATTATTTTTAAAAATATTGCGCCAGTGCAATAATATATAACAGTAGAGCCGTAAAAATCGCTATGGAATTAAAAAATTTTTGTTATACAAAAATTTGGATGGCTGATTTGGAATCAGGTCCTTTATTACACTTAAGAAATTGTGTCATTAACCGTTTATAGTTTATTTAAAAAAATTTACGTTTAGTCGTTTTTAAAAGAAAAAACATTTGTTTGACTACTTCTATCCTTTGTTTCAAAAATAACACACTAAAAAATAAAGACTTCATTAACATTTAATTTTTAAAGTCATTTATTTTTGTTCTGTAAGTAAAAACTACTGATTATTCTTTACATTTTTAATGATTTCTGTAATTATTTTTATACCCTCCAACCACAGTATGGGGGTATACTCACTTTGTCATTCCGTGTGTAACGCATCGAAATATCGATCTACGACCCCATAAAGTATATATTTTATTGATCAGTGATCGATTCTAAGACATTCTAGCGATGTCCGTCCGTCCGTCCGTCCGTCTGTCCGTCTGTAGAAGACACGATACAGTCCAAAATAAAAGAGCTAGACTTCCGAAGTTTAGCACGAATATGTCTTATATTCCTAGGCAGGTTAAGTTCGGAAATGGGCAAAATCGGACCAAGGGGGAAAAAGTTCCCCCTTGGAGAACTAAACCAACCCAAGAAAAAACGCATTTTTTGCAGGGTTTTTTGTACTTTTGCTAAGCAAATGCAACATTCTTATCGCAGAAGAAGTTCAAAATCGCAAAGGGAAGGTGCCCCATAACGTCTCCCACCAACCCCCCCCCCCCAAAAAAAAGACGCCCCTGGATTTTTTTTATATTGTTTTTTTTTTACATTTTGGAGGGTATAAAAGATTCGGCACAGCCGAATGTAACACTCTCACTTGTTTTTTTTAAATTTTGGTATTTTTTAATGAGATATCATTAGTTTTTACCTACACAAGTAAGTTATTTTTTTTTTAGAATAAAAATTAAAAAAATTATTTATATAAATATAAAAACATGTTTGTATCAAGTGACTTTGGCACGATGGGTAGAGTGTCTGGCCAGAATGTAGTTGATTGCGGGATCGATTCCCCAAAATTTTATTAAAAGGTTTAAAAAAAATATTTCAATAGAAAATTGTAAAAAATAACCTACGAAATCATTAATTTTTATAGTTTTCGTAGGTTATTTTTTTGGAATTTGTTGGTAAAAATAACAGAACTATCATTTATTTTTAATGTTTTCGTAGGTTATTTTTTTCGAATTTGTTGGTAAAAAAGAATGAAGAAACCGTAATTTTTAAAATGTTTAATGTTAGTTATTTAAGAAAATTTTGTCAACAGTAAAAAATAAATGTTGATGTTTGTTAAAACTAATGAATAATTACTGGGATGGTTTTCAATTGTTTTTTCACTAGTTTTAAGTGTGTTATTTATTTGTTTTGCCTACAAAATATTTTGAGTGTATGGCTCTTACGTGAGAATAAGTATGTAGCAATAATGACTAAATAAGACTTTTTTTTAATTTTCAAACGTGAATATCTCGAAAAAGGAACGCGTTTACGAATACGTAACAGTAGAACCATAAACATGCCTAAATTAGCGTTATTGAATTTTCAAACGCAAATATCGGAAATATGTTAAACCATTAAAATATCCGGTAATATAATTTGGAATCAGGAAAGCTAAATCAATCTTGTTCATATAATTTGATTTTTTTCTCAGAATATTTTCTACAGCAAACTTCTCAGATTTTGATAAATTTTTTTCAATAAAAAATCTCAGATTCTGAGGAAGTTTTTACTATAGGAGAATTCGCCAATTCTAAGACATTTTTTTATAAAAAAAATCTCAAATGCATAAAAACTTACACTTATGAGACAAGTTTTTGGTAAAGACCAAGATTTGTGCGTAATTTAACTAAGTTTTTGGTAAATTAACCATTTTTTGCGTAATTTAACCAAGTTTTTGGTGAGTTTTATTTATTAAACAAAAATTTGGCTAAAATGTGTGTTAGTGTTTTTTGCGTACAGATTCTGAGATATTTAAAATTTTTACGAGATATTCTTTCTCTAGACAAATTCAATTTTTTTTGGAACGGAGGGGGGGGGGGGGTAGTCCTAGAACATAATATTATAATTAACAAAAAAAAAAAAATGAGTTGGGCCCCCCCCTTTTCAAATTCCTGGATACGTCGCTGCCTAAGCCCTATCTCCTCTCCTTAAGGGGGCTCCCATACAAAGGTTCAATTTTTAAAAATATTTGCTCCTACCTCTTTAGCTGTCCCATAAGTGACCCTAGAGGAATCAAATGTATGACCGACCCCCAATACTTTTTTCAACCCCAACATTTTCTTAGAACATACCGACACTCTATCTTCAACCCTTAGGGTGGTCCCCATACATATTTTTTATTTTTTTATTAATTTGTTTTATTACATCAGCTCCTTCCGGTCCAACGGTGCTTTCTAGAGGGGTCATTAGCAAGACCGACCCCCATTTATTTTTAGCCCCCAACATTTCATCTGAACATACTAACTCCCTATCTCCAATTCCTAAGGGGTCTCCCACACAAAATGACATTTTTATAAAATTTTCTCCCACCGCTCTAACTGGCGCAGGGATGACCCTAGAGAATTTAAATGTATGACTGACCCCCAATATTTTTTCAGCCCCAACATTTTCCCCAAACCAGTGGGTATCAGGTTGGTTGGCTACCATTTAATTTCCTCTCTCAAAAAGTTGGTTCTCTTAGTGTTGCCTATGCTATTGCATGTAAAAACTCTCTTAAACATTAAGAGAACCAATTTATAAAGTGGCATATTGTTTTGGGGCCTATCAAAATCTCTGATATATTCTTTACTCTATGCCCCAAACAAACCTATCCTCTATTTTTAAGCCTTAAGGAGGTCCCCACACATATTTTTATATTTTTATAAAATCAGATCTTATCGCTCCTATGGTGCCTCTTAAGCTATGTTTACACCATACCACCGAGTCGTATGATTTTTATGAAAAAGCAATGTTTTTTTATAGCATAATTTTAGGCATGTAGTAAATTTTTTAGATTGTTATTATAAAGCGACAAAAACTCTACATTTTGCTAAATTTATAAACAAATATAACAAATTATTTAATCTTAAGTTTATAAATTAAGCAATATGTAAAGTTTTTTGTCGCTTTTAAATAACAATTCTATATAAATAACAATTCTTATATTACATGCCTAAAATTATGCTATAAAAAATATTGTTTTTTCATGAAAATCATACGACTCAGTGGTATGGTGTAAACATACCCAGTCAGAAAAATACAAAAGGGCCAAGCTTGGCAAAGCGTTGGTGCCAGTATTACCAACGTTGGCCGATAACACGGTTTGCAACTAATACTGTACAGTGGCATTGTTGGATTGATAACGCCAGATGTAGCTCAGCCAATTGTTTTTTCTGGTGTTGGCAGACTGTTGGCAAAACAAAAAATACTGCACATCACCAGTGTCATATTTTTAAGTAATACTACGCTGTGCCAAAGTCGGATTTACAAAAAATACTGTACAGTGCTATTGTTTGATTGATAACGCCAGATGGGGCTCGGGCCAATTGTTTTTTCTGGTGTTGGCAGACTGCTGGCAAAACATATGCAACAAAATTTTTCAAAAATATCTAAAGATATTACAGCTGAGTTCCAAAGAAAAACGTTTGATTTAATGGATACAGGAAATTGGAAAGCTATTATATGGCGGAGGGATAGTTTTTTTATTATATGGCGGAGGGATAGTTTTGAAAAATGTATTGAAATCTAATCAGTACAGACATTTTTTACTTCTTTTTACAGCTTGTCGAATTTTGTCATCTAGCAAATTAGCTACATTGAAAGCTGATTATGCTAAGCAGTTATTAAGGAAATTTGTTGAACTTATGTCATATTTTTATGGACCAAAATCACATACAATGAATATTCACAACCTCATTCATATCGCAGATGACGTTGTTAATATAGGGGCGCCGCTATCTCAATTTTCCGCGTTTGATTTCGAAAATAGCCTAGGTTTTATAAAAAGTATTATAAATTCTCCAACCAACCCCATCGGAGAAGTTCAAAGAAAACTTCATATTTTTCGATCAAACGATTCATCAAATAATTTTCCATTGCTTTATCGTATCGATAGAAAACGAACTCTACTAGAAACTACTACTTGAAAACGAACTCTACTAGAAACTACTGTGTTGCTTACATACATAACAGATTAAATGCATCAAGCATTCTTCAATGTCATATCATTTGGACTCCGAGCCATATGGGTGTAACGTTTAATGAGAAGGCTGATGAGATTGCAAAGTGGGCTGCTACAAATGGTTCTCCTATGGATGTTGACTACACAGCTGATGAGGCAATACGCATAATTAAGAATCGTATTTATGAGGGATGGAACTGTGAATTCGCAGAAGCCTCCAGGGATAAAGGAAGTTTTTTTGCTGGAATTTTCCCTGAAATTCAGAGGAAACCATGGTTTCAAAATTCCCGAAATCTGGAACCGGCCGATGTGAAGATGATAAATAGACTGATGACTGGCCATACTTTTGGCAAAATTTTTTTGAGCAAAATAAAGATCTTGGATTCCAATATGTGTGAAGTATGCAACATGACTGAGACGGCTGATCATTTGGTTTTTAAGTGTAAACTTTACGACAACATTAGAAGTGGATATAAATTTTTTGATTCTTTCGGGGATGTGAGCCAGATTTTAAGGACTGGTGACTTGGCGATTTTTGAGGAACTTGTTTTATTTCTGAGAGATGCCAAAATTGATATCTGAAACTACGGTGAAGAATGGTGTATGAATATTTAATTTAGTTTGAAACCCTGGCTATATGTGAGTGCATGCACTCCGCCAACAGAATTCAGAGTTAAAAAAAAAAAAAAAAAAAGAAGCTTAAAATATTCTCTTGGACAAATTTTAGAAACCTCGGAAATAGGAGTTACTTTTAGCTTTGTTATTATCGAAGGCAATAAAATTTCACCACTTCCTCCTGATAACGTATGCTTACTAAGAAATGGAAATGTTATTACGGTTAACGAAATTTTTAGTAGGAAAGTGTCGAATTTCAAATGTGATGATATTTTTTTTAAAGGCAACGTTTTTCTTGAAGTTACTGATTTTGTGGAATATCCACTTCCATCAAGTGAAATAGGATTGTATGATGTTAGAAAATTAGATGAAAATAACACTGAAATTAACATAAGTATGGTAGAATTCAAGTGTATTCTTACTACATGTGATGATAAAACAATTGCTATTACTCTATTACACTAATTTTAATAATATATATGTAAATTATTTAATAAATCTTTGTTTATATAATAAAAGGTGTAATAAAAACAATATTTAATCAAAATCCATCCGCTTAAAAATAATTAATAAAAAATAAATGGTCGTAAATGTTGTATAAAATGTACTGGCGGAGTACAATTCTGTTTGTAATTGCCAACGTTGAAACACTGTTGGCATTTCCAATAAATTCAGTGCTCCGCCAGTACAATATTTTTTGTACGGTTGGCAGTTTCTGATTGGGTAGCTTTAGTAATAGGGAATGCAGACTTATCCCCATTAGTTTTTGCCCCTCACATTTTTTCCGAAAATATCTACGGCGTATTTCTACTTTATAAGCGTGCTCCCCTTTCGAAAACCAAAATCGTAATGGTACAGGAACCCAACGTTGGAGTATTTAGAATTTACAAAAATACAAAAATTAGCAACACTTTTATTTATAAATTCAGCTCTCACCGCTCCCTTAGGTATGTTTTGGAAAAGTGTTTGGGGGGAAAAATAGTGGGGGTCGGTCTCACATTTGACCCCTCTTGGGGCAAAACCAGGCGAGCTGTAGAGCTTTTTGTGGATTTTTTTCCCTTTATGCCCAACTTTGACCCCGATGAGCGACCCCTAGATCCTATCCGACCTGCTCCATTTTTTGGCTCATGCATTTTTTTTACGAACCTCACAAAATTAGCGGTTCTAGCGTGTCGAAATCTAAAACTCGTGCACTATCCCACCCCTATTGAGGCTCAAGAACATGACCCAAATTTGTTGCACAGTGTTTATGCTAGTTTGGCTTTTATTCGAATTTTCTCGAAAGACCATGGGGCTAATTATGTAACTTGATAATCGTCAATCGTCATCGTTAGCTCATTATTCTATTACCATAAAATGACACTATAAGGTAATGGAATAACGATAGAAACGATACGATTGACGACTATCAAGTTACATAATTACCCCCCATATTATTCATAAGGTGGGAACGCTTTTTTAAATTTGAGATTGAGATTTGAGATTCTCCCCTCATATATGCAAGTTTCAAGACAACCAGTAGGTGCCCTCTGAAATACCTCCCTTGTGATTCAAACGGTTCTCAATGTTTAGTGTAAAAAAGCAGTGCGTAGTTTTATGACACAGTGGTATAAGAAAACAATTATCATTTCATTGAAACAAAATGAAAAAAAACTCATAAGCTTTTTAAGGGGCATGTCACAGACTCAATTCCGTTCGGATTTGAAAAAAGTGGTTTACTCGTAAAACGCAAAAACAATATTGGACGTATTCATTTAAACTCGTATACACAAAGTATACCGTATAAACTTACCAAACTTATTTTTTATAAATGGAGTTTGACATAAATTGTATAAATTTATCAGACTTACATATTATACGAGGTGTTTATACGGTTAGATGAATACCACTAATATTTTTTTCGGAATGAAATCACTTTCAAAAAACAAAGTGGAATTGAATTGCATAAAAGTGGTTTCATTCTAAAAAAAAATATTCGCTTTGCGTTTTTTGGGTAAACCACTTTTTCCAAATCCGAAAGGAATTGAGTCTGTGACATGCCCCTAAATGTATGATTTTTGTTCTGCCTAAATATATGCATTAAAAAAAATAGTTGATTACAATTAATAAAAAAAATAAAATGAAAAATGTTTTCGTGACAATTGGCCCTAAAGGAGTGTTTACAACATACCACTGTGTCGTTTTATTATCAATGATTTTTAGATTTTGTTGTAGCATAATTTTAGGCATTAAGTTATTAATATTTAGTAATTATCTGATTTTTTATTTAAAAAGCGAATAAAACTCCACACATTGTTAAATTTAAAAACAAATACATAAGTTATTATTAAAACTTATTCGATTTATTTAAAAGAAAATCATATATGTCACAGTTTTGTTCGCTTCTAATTTTATGATATTATTTTTACTAAATGCCTGAAATTATACCACAACTAAATCTAACTTTTTCATAAAAAGCATCGAAATTATAACGACTCAAAATGAGTGGCATGAGGTAAACACACCCCAAGAAATATTATGTATTATCTTAAAATATAATTTACACATATAGATTTTGTTTAAATTTATTTTTGGTATAAACTAACTAAATTCAATGTTAATTTTTAATTTTTAATGTTATTCGAATATTTAATATAAAACTTTTTAATTTATTTGAAAAATACTTGCTAATAGGTATACACTTATATAAAAAAAACACTATCTTTGGCTACACATTTACGTAAGTGGCCAAACTTTTGTAACTAATTATATAAACTTAAATATTTTGTATTTATAAAAAATCTAATTTGGGTGGAAAAATATTGTCATTTCTAAAATGGGGGATTTATCTAATAAATATATAAGTACACTCAGGTCTCTTTTTATGCGATTTTTATATAAAAAAATATAAAATCTTTATTTAAAACAATTTTTTTGAAGGTACACCACCCCTTTTCAAGAAAGTTGAGGTTTTGTAAAAATGGTGACAATATCCGGTATTGGCATTTCATTTCTCTTTAATTAGAACTTTAAAAATGGTTAACACGAAAATTTCAACTGACCTTGTTTAATTATTTATTGCTAAATCATTACACTGTTCTTCAACAGAAACCTCCCAGTAAAATATCCAACTGATTCTTTTAGATTTTGCTCTTCTGATGCCAAATTTGTCATCTAAATTTTTCTAGCACGTACCGTTTTGAAATATTTGCTGTTAAAGTCAATAAACCAATTATTTAGAACTTTTCTATTGAGTTTTATATTTTATTTTAACTGAATAGAAAACATAAAAGTGTTTTCGACTCTATTTAATAATAATACTCGATTATAAAAACATTTAACAATTAACAAGTAATGTTAGCTATCAAACAGTAAACTCAACACTTTCCCTTGTTTGATAGTTAACAAAGATTTAAACGATTATGTAAGTTACTACATGTTAGTTGTTTGTATATTTTACAGTAGTTAGTTGTTATCAACTACAAAGTCAGTTGTTTTTGTATGAAAAATATCAAACAACTATTTCTGTTAGTTATTTTAAGTAGTTTTTTTTTGAATAACTAACAAAAAAGTACTGTGCAGTTATTTAAAGTAGTTAATTTTATTTTCTTTATCTCTGAAAAGTTTTCATTTTTTTTCCAAAAATTAAAAATAAATTTTCGTTTTTTTTATTTTTCACAACTTTTAAAAAAAAAATGAAAAAATTTGGTCTTCAAATTTGTTCTAAAAAATTTTTTGAAAAAAAAAAAAATATTTATTGATTATTTTATTTTTACTACATTTTAGTTGTTTTGACTACAAATGTAAGTAGGTTTTACTACATAAGTCAGTTGTTTTTTGTCAGTTAAAATAACTAACATTGTTAGTTGATTTAACTGAAAAAGTAGTTGACCCCAAAACAACTTACAAAGTAGTTATTTTAACTGACATTTTCAGTTGATTTTACTAACATAATTTTTTGAGTGTACATAAATATTTCAAACGAATTTTAGCTAATGGTTTTGTCATCATATCTGCCACTTGCTCTTCAGTTGATACTTGAGACACTTGTAGTTGACCCTCGGTTACTTTTTCTCGTATGAAGAAATGTTTAATTGCTATGTGCTTAGTCCTTCTATGGAATTCGGGATTTTGTGCAAGGCGTATAGCTGCTGTATTATCAATATTGATAACTGGAACTTGCTTCAAATTAATCACATCCTTGTAAAGCCTTTTAAGCCAAATAGCTTCTTTTGCAGCTTCGTTTGCGGCTACAATTTCTGCTTCAGTTGTAGATGTGGAAACCATTTGTTGTCTTTGACTTAGCCAAGATATGGCTCCTCCAGCATATGTCACTACAACACCAGAAGTGGATCTACCAGTTGTCAAACATCCACCAAAATCTGTATCGCTAAAGCATCATAAAGATTTTGGTCCATTTTTATCATACGTAATACCAAAATCAAGTGTGCCTGCGATGTATCTAAACACTCTCTTTATTCTTTGAACATCTTCTTGAGTCGGATTTTCTAAAGATCTTGATAAAAAACCTATGTAGTTAAGGAAATAATGACCTCGAGCTAGAATAAACCTACTCAAAATATAATATTTTAAAGGTCGAATAAAACAATTTTTATTTTTAATAAAAATTAAGTTTTTTTTTACTTTTTAACAGCGAATATCTCAAAAGCGGTACGTCATAGAAAAATTTGGGTGACAGATTTGGAATCAGGAGAGACAAATCGATAAGAATCTGTTTGCTATTTCAGTGGGAGGTTTTTGTTGTGAAACATTGCAAATATTAAACAATAACTCGAAAACATTATCAGCTGGGTTTTTCGTGTTAACGATTTCAAAAGTTGTAAATAGAGCGGAATGAAATGCCATTACCCGATTTTGTCACCATTTTTCCAAAACCTAAACTTGCAGACTACAAATAAAATTATTTTTTATTATAATTTTTATTTTAAACTCTTAAATTATACGTTTTATGTATTTTATCGGTAAGACTTATATTTAAGCGGTTTTACCCCCTTTCTAGGTGAGTGTTAAGTAAAACTGGCTCGGAAGTGGAATTAAATGTTTATTTTTTCTAGGTTTAAAATTTGAGTTTCTATTTAATAACTGAAACAGTAATAGGAAATGGGTTAATTACATTGTGCTACAGTGGATTTGTACTTTTGATCTGAACAAGTGTAGGTGGTTGGTTTTTTCGAGTAGATCATAAAAATTTCCATTAAGCTTGCCAGACACCCTCAAATTTTAAAATTGTATTGTCAAAACACGTTTTTTTGCCCTGTTCTTACTGAACTGCCTATAACTGAAATACTTTTAACCGATTTTCAATTTTCTAAGACGGTATTTATACACAGCCTTTTTTGCTTGCAATAAAGTCTTGCAACTTTTTTTTTGTTGGCAAACGGGGGTGAGAAGTATAGAAGAAGGAAAACAGAATTCGTTATTTTTTTTCTACCCCGTTTTCTTTTCACCCCCGTTTGCCTACAAAAAAAAGTTGCAAGACTTTATTGCAAGCAAAAAAAGGCTGTGTATAAATACCGTCTAACTGTTTTGTATAGAAGAAGAGTATATATCAAATTTATAAATTAATCTGTACTACACCATTTCCAATTGTATTTCAGAAAATATCAATTGGAGGGCTTACTGCAAAAACTTGATAAGCAACATTTTATTTTTTGGGGTTTTTTGCCTTCTACTGATGTTCTTTTGACAGATTTTTTGCAGCATTTTTGCATCAACGCTTCGTACAAGTATTTGAGCATGAAAGTTCATTAAAAGATCTATTTTCTACATAATTTCAAAATACAATTGATAATTTCTGAAATACAATTGATAATTTCTGAAATGCATTTGATAATTTCTGAAATTCAAAGTGTGCCCCATTAACAAATGAAAAAACCAAGTAAATATTTCGCACAACTCAACGTACCTTAAAATATGAAAGATGACATCGTAACGTACAAATTGCGCAAAATTTCAGCTCCCTACGACAATTGGAAGGGGATGCTAACTGATCACATGTGTTTGCAACCTCCGAAGAAATTTTTTTTGTTTTTAGAAAATAACAAAAAAAAATATTAGATATAGAAAAAATATATAATAATTTTGATCCATGATCAAGTGATTTATTCATTGTTTTTCATATAATTACAAATCACGATCTTCACGTCAACCTACAGGTACCCCCAGTATGTTAGTTAAGCCCACTTCAGACCATAATACTGAGTAGTAAGAAAATACGTATCTTAAATAATACGAAATTTTCTCCGCTTGTCAAAAAATCTTTTAAAAAATCCTTTGCGTATTTACACCATCACATCTTAAATATTATCAAAATAAATACAACCCTGATCTTATGAAAAACGTGTACGTTTTCTCATTTTTAGAGAAATTTCTAAAAATGAGAATACGTATCCGCTTGTCATTTTTCAATCCGTATTTCTCTTGGTTTTATACCGATTTGTGTTTACACCATACTATTTTATAGGTTTTACACAAAATTTTGACAGATATTATTACAAATATTATAGTCTGAAGCCACCTTTAGTAGCTTTTCCTTGTTAAATGTATAAATCAATTCGTATATATGGAAAGCCATAATCTTCTTAAATCCAAAACAGTTAAAAAATTAAAAATAGGTTAAAAATTTTCCGAGTTACATGTGGTTTAGTAAGAAAAGCCCTCAAAAAACTTTTTCAACAATAACTTTAAAATCTGAGGGTGCCTGACAAGTTTAATAGGCATTTTTGTTATCTTCTTGACGAAACCAACAACCTACACTTGGTCACATCAAAACTATAAGTTCACTGTAGTATGAAATTCACTATTATGAAACGCCTGTGGCATTTTCTTTTTTATGGTCGTATTCCACTGCATAAAAAGAAACATGAGTGTATTCAAAATATAAAAAAAAAAAATAGTTAAAAATAACATAAATTTAGACCGCCTTGAAATTTTCTTTATTACTGAATTTACACTATAAGATTTTGTATTGATTTGTTAAAATTTAGAACCTTAAGATTTGAGTAATATTATGTCCTACTTCGGTGTAAAACAAAATCTTTTAGTGAAAATCCTCTTTTTTATCATTTGATACAGATTTTTTTTATTTTTTTAGTAAATGATTAATTCTGTGGCAACAAAACAACATAGTTTGAGTCGACATCAGCGAAAACCTTGAAACCTATAGGTAAAAATTTTTAAAAGGAGGCCTATAAACTGGGTGCCAGCTTAATACATCAGATATACCATCAAAAGACTTTTCAATTGTAATTCAAAATACATCAATTAAAATATAGAAAAAAACACAGCTAAAATTTTCAAAGTATTAATTAAAGTTCTAAGAATGCCTGCTAAATTTTAGTTTATATCAATTTGAACAAAATAAATTAAACACATATGAATATTGTAATTGATATTAAAGAAATATAAATTGAAATTCAGAAAATGTCATCTGATGTTCAGTTAACGTTAACTGAAGTTTAGGTGAATATCAGTTGAAATCAACATCATTTAAAGATGTAATAAATAAAACAGTTGTAATTCAAAGAATTAACTACATAGTAATTCGAAGATTCCATTTGTAATTTGAAGATTCCATTTGTAATTCGAAGATTCTTTTTGTAATACGAAAATTTCAATTGTTATTCGAAATTTTCAATTTTAATTCAAAGATCAATTGCAGTGCGTAGAATTTGATTGTTATTTGAAAAATATCAATTGTAATTTGAAAAAGATCAATTGTAATTCGAAAAGGTTAATTGTAATTCGAAAAAGGTTAATTGTAATTCGAAAAAGGTTAATTGTAATTCGAAAAATATCAATTGTAGTTCGAAAATCTAAAAAATCAATTGTAATTCGAAGATTCCAAAGCTATTCAACGAACCCAATTGAATTGCAGTTGTTATTTTTCAAATTACTATTTGAATTTTTTAATTACAATTGGAATATTTAAGTTAAAATTGTTCTTTTTTGAATTACTTTTCGAATTGCAATTAATCTTTTTCGAATTACAATTGATCTTTTTCGAATTGCAATTGATTTTTTTTTTGAGTACCATTTGATTTTTATCAAATTAAAATTGAATCTATGCATTACAATTGGTCTTCTTCGAGTTTAAATTAGAATCTTCAAGTTACAATTGATATTTTTTTTTATTTGACCTTTTTTAAATTACAATTGATATTTTTTTAAATTACAATTGATCTTTTTCAAATTAAAATTGGAATCTTCCAATAACAATTGATCTTTTTGTAATTACAATTGATCTTTTTCGAATTTAAATTGATTTTTTGGAATTACAATTGGAACCTTCGTACTACAATTGATCTTTATCGAATAACAATTGTTCTTTTTCGAATTACAATTGAAATCTACGAATAACAATTGATCTTTTTTGAATTATAATTGACTTTAAAGGAATAACAATTGAAATCTTCTAATTGCAAACTATCTTTTTCGAATAACAATTGATATTTTTCAAATTTCAATTGATATTTTTCAAATTCCACTTGAATTAAAATTGATCCTTTTCGAATTGCAATTGATCTGTCCCTAAAAGTATGCACTTCCTACCATAGAAAATCGTTTTAATCAGTCTTACCGTGACAATTGGCCTTTAGTAATAATCAAAGCTGACGGACATTTTTCAAAATTTGAAAAAAAAAAAAATACAAATCTGCTGGAAAATAGTCAAAACTAAATTAAGTTCGGCCAAACGATAGCATCTGTGTAATGTAAAATGATTCTTATTTTCATTCTCATTCAAAAATCATATTAATAGCTAATTTCAACCTGACGCACTTTAAGTGACAAACGAAGAGTGCTGTGAAAGGAAAGCTGTCGACATCTCCACTTAACCTGTGTTGGCAATTATTTTTTTCAGATTTCTCATTGTACAAAAAAAAAAATATTATTTCTCAGAAAAAATTAGTTAGGACTCAAAACGAACTAAATAATCTGAATTTTTGTTAACATTTCTGAATTTGAGATAAAATTTTCTAATTTTTTTTTTTTTTAATTTCAATTGATATATTTTAAACATATTTTCTCAGTACAAAACCGTATATTAATTGTGTTGCCTTTGTCCTTTCAGACCCATCATTACTGATGTATTTGATGAACAAAATAGCTCAGTATAATATAAAAAGTTTGTCGTATAAAATTTTTTGGTTTTTCATTATTTTAAATAGTTGGAATATGTTTTTTTTTTTTTGGTATTTGGGTCTGAAAGGGTTAGAATAAAAATAGCCAATTATTGATTTACCAATTGTGTTTGTTTGTTTTTTCTTAACTTTACATAGTAGCGGTCTAAATTCGTCTTATATGCTATTTTAAAACATTTATCATTTCTATAACCTTATTCCGATTTGCATACATATAAGCTTTTGCACACCACAGCATATTTACTAATTTTTGATCATTTTTCTCATCCATAGCAATATCTTCAGATAGTTGAGGATTAAATCTAAAATAAAACAAAAAAGTTGTATTAAAACAGAAAGAACTTTATTCAGTTGGGGAATAATAAAAAATTGCACTACAATTTACTATTTTTAAATTTCAATTCAATTTAATTTGTTTTTTCAATTTCCTGAATTTTTCTGAACTTTCCACCGAAAATAGGACTATTTTTCAAAAAAAAAAAATATCGGTCTGGGACCCCATAAATTATATCGTCGCTGCGCCTAAAAATGGACTCGTGTGTTTTTCAAATTTTTTCAAAGAGTCCCAAGAAACAGCAGTTTTTGGCCCTTTCGCAGTAATTTTTAGAAGTCAACTTTTAATCCACATGAAATTTATGTGAAGTTTTTTTCATTAAAGTACCGCGAAAGAACCAAATTTGGCTGTTTCTTGGGCGTCTTCAAAAATAAAATTTTAACACATGACTCCATTTTTAGGCGCAGCGACGATATATATTATTGATCCGTGATCGATTTTAAGACATTCTAGCGATGTTTGGCGATCACGGCCAAAAAATAATACTCGGAGATGTCTGAAACTTAACATATTTACAAACCGAGAAGTTTGGTATTGCAATTCAGCGATATCGGTTCAGCGGTTCAAAAGTTATGAACGAAAACGTAAGGACACCTCAATCATTTTGGTAATTTGAACATAACCTAAAAATACAAAATGCTTTAATTCCGCTGCTGGTTGACATGTGAACAGAATTTAACACCGAATGGTACTTAAACAAGTACAAACATATTTTTTGACAAAAAAAAAGAAAAAGAATCGCGTTTTTTAACCAAAATTTTTTTTTAGCGGAAATTTTTTCCGATTCTACTTAACGTTCCAGAATCAATGATTTTTGTTTGAAATTGTCCCGAAAGCAATCGATTTTTAGAGCAAGTAGTTTTTTTGAAAAATAATTTTACATAGAAAATTTTGTTGTGATTACCATAGAATTTATTCAAGAATCTATTGTAGTAGGAACAGGTTCCAAAAAGTTTTCCTGGGTAATTTCCTTTTAAATAAAGTTTTTTGCACTAATCTTTTTTAAATTGTGGAGGGTATAAATAAATCCGCAAGGCCGAATTTAACTGGTTTACTTTTTTTTAATTTTCTAAGTTTCTCTATTCATTTCTAAACTAGTGCCCCCCATTTCCCGGTTCACGGTATTCCCGGGAATACCGGTATTCCCGGTTCTGGTACCGGTTTTCCGGTTCTAGATATATTCCCGGGAATACCGGTATTCCCGGTTCTGATCCTGGTACCGGTTCTCAAAAACCAAACAATTACTATACCATAAAATATTTAAATTACACCAATTAATCAGTATTTCAGAAATATTTAGTTGTGTTTGTAAAATTATTTGAAAAACATGTAACCATTTTTTCTTAAATTCAAAAAATAAAATGGAAGTGGTATTTTTCACAAGTTTTGTATTTTTTTGGTAAAAGCAAAGAAAAAATTTTAATTGTACAAAATATTACAAAATATACATACCGGTAGTCCCGGGAATACCGTCAGAACCGGAACCGGGAATACCGGGAATGAATTAAGAACCGGGGAACCGGTACCAATTCCCGGGAATACCGAGAACCGGGAATACCGGTATTCCCGGTACTACGGTACTGACCGTAGGCACTATTCTAAACTCTTCTTCACAAATCACCCTATTTTTTGAGAATTTATTCAATATGGTTACCTTTGTCCCATACCGAATATTCGATTAAATTCTTCCATGTTTACAATGAACCACTTAAATTTGTTAAAATGTTTACCTATAATATGGAATTCCAATTGTACTACACCAAGCACGAGCACGATCTACAACTCTGCCATCTGAAGCTGTAGCTTGATCAACAAGCAAATTACCTTAAAAAAAAAAATATATTTATAAAGTTATTGAAAATTAGAGTAACGCAAATTATTTTTTTTTGTTACCAATTGTTGAGATGCCATAAGCCAATTTAGCTGTATCCCAAATACTTTCTGGGCGAAAAACATCAATATCTTTTAATTCTGTGACGGGTATTAAACCAGTACCCAAAGAAACTACTGCAGAGATCTGAAATAAAAATAATAAAACAAAAATTTGGCAATTAGTTTAAAAAAAAATTTTAATTCGAAATCACTTTTACTTTTACAATTTTACTTTTATACTAATAAATTTAAAATTAATATTTAAACATACCGAAACAGCTTCACTTTCTCGTCCAACACTACGCAAAGCCATATTATATTCATGAATTTCGGTCATTGCATCTAGGGTGGGATTATTGGCAATAAGACCGCCATCCAAAAATCTTCCAAAAGCTCTGTAATGTTATTGAAATATTTATGGTAAAAAATTATTTATGTAAATTTCTTAAAATGCATTTACAAACCTAAAATATGAAGGAGCTGCTCCTGTAGCACGGGCCGCACGCCAAACTAGCTGGTCTTTAGGATCGGGAGGGGGTACACGACGATTAGCTAAATAAGAAATATGTCATTAATATAATCTTTTCAAAAAAGAAATAAAAAAAAAATTAATTTCAACATGAAAACTTTATGTTAAATACCATAAAGTATACATAGAGGCGAATTCACATCGACAACGTACGTGTGAGAAATTAGAAAAAGATAGCAATATTGTTGTTTCTTTCACCTTCGCCTCTATGTTTCTCTATGTTAAATACTTTCGATTTCGAAAGCCAAACAGCGGATGTAATTTGAAAGATAACGGATGTAATTTGAAAAGGAATATTCGAATTACAAGTAGTATCTTCGAATTACAAATGAAATTTTCGAATTACAAACGGAATCTTCGAATTACAATTGATCTTTTCCGAATTAAACCATAAATGGTGTATACAATTTTAAATTTTTTTTTAATTAATTCAAAAAAAATTGTAATTTGAAAATGATCAACTGTAATTTTAAAAGGATCAAATGTAATACGATAAAGATCAATTGTTATTCGAAAAATATTAATTGTAAATAGAAATATATTAATTGCAATTCGAAATAGATCAATTGTAATTCTAAGATTCCAATTGTAATTCGAAAAATATCAACTCGATTTCTATGGATCTTTTTTGAATTACAATTGGAATCTCCGAATTATAATTGTTTCATTTCGAATAACAATTGACTCTTTTGAATTACAATTATCTTTTTTGAATTACAATTAATCTATTTCAAATTACAATTAACCTTTTTCGAATTACAATTGATCTATTTCGAATTAAAATTGATTTTTTTCGAATTACAATTAATCTTTTTCGAATTACAATTGATCTATTTCGAATTAAAATTGATTTTTTTCAAATTACAATTAATCCTTTTCAAATTGCAATTAATCTTTTTCGAATTACAATAAGAATTTTCAAATTACTATTAGAATACAGATGGAATTTTCGAATTACAGATGGAATCTTTGAATTACAAATTACGAGTAGAATTTTCAAATTACAATTGATCTTCTATGAATTGCAATTGATCTATTTCGAATTACAAATGATCTATTAGAATTACAATCGATCTTCGAATTACAATTGATATTTTTTGAATTACAATTAATCTTTTACAAATTACAATTGATCTATTTCGAATTACAATCGATCTTTTTGAATTACAAATGGAATTTTCGAATTACAAATGGAATTTTCGAATTACAAGTAGAATCTTAGAATTACAAAGGGAATTTTTCGAATTACAGATGGAATCTTCGAATAAAAAGTAGAATTTTCGAATTACAATTGATCTTTTTCGAATTACATCTGTAAATGGTGTAGTCGTATCTTCAAATTACATTTGTAATATTCAAATGAAAATGAAATCCTCGAATTACACTTGATATTTTCCGAATTACATCTGTAAATGGTATAGACAATTTTTACATTACATTTCAATTTAATTTTTTTTAATTAATTTGTTACTATAATTTAGAGATGGGTGCGTGAGTGATTTTTGACTCACACTCACTCACGCTCACGACAAGAATTTTTGAATCATGCACACTCACTCAGGAGCATATTTTTTCTACTCATTTTTTCTACTTTACTCACAATCACGCGAGTAAATTAATTACAACTCCCACTCACGTGCACTCACACAAGCTTCGCTCACACTAACGTTGACACAAACTTACGAAACTCTTATTTAAAAAAAAATCAAAAATCTAACAAAATTTTAAACAAAATTTGAAGTTCAGCGAAATTTTACAATTTTTTTTGCTTTTTTCGGACGAAATCTTAAGTTTAGCCAAATTTAAAAGGTTTTTTGTTGCTTTTTTTTTTTGTACGAAAGGAAATGCATTAAATTAGACAAACTTACGCAAAACATCGACTCACGCACACTCACTCACGCATTTTTTCCCCTATTCAAATTTTTAATTTCAATTAGATAATAAACCAACAATTTTTTTACTTACTTATTGGTGTAATAATGCCCAAAATATCACTAGCACATGTATAATTACGGAATAAATGTAAATCAACTGGTTTACGATCAGCCATCACACCGGTAACCATTACCTTAGGATGTTTAATATCAGTCATCACTGTAAATTCACCCAAATTATCTTTTAATATATTCTCAAAAAATTCACTGGGATATGGGCGTGAGCCAACAAAACATTGTTCTTTCATACGCAAATAAAGTCCCATAATTTGTCGCATTGTTTTACCACAGCCCAAACCCAAGGCCAGAATGCCACCAGTGCTAGTGCCAGCTATCCAATCAAACATATGAACAATGGGTGTCTGAGATAGTTTTTCAATTTCTAGCAACATTTGTACTAAAAGTAAACCACGTATGCCGCCACCATCTAAACAAAGTAAACGTCCTCTACCGTATGGTTTATCACCCTTTTGCGCATTCATTGAGGGCATAGATGGTGAAGGTGAAACTGAAGGATCATTTATAGATTTTAAAGCATCTTCGGCACCAGCTGAGTCCAGACTAGCTACACTATTGGTTGGAGATTCTAATAAAAAATATTTTTAAAATTGTTATAAGCTAGTCTCAATTGTTTTAATTTATATACCTTTCTTGGAATCAGCATTAACTTTTGTGGTAAACATGCCTAATAAAGCATCCATAATACTTTGACCTTTTTCAACTTTTTCGGTGTTAACTACTACTGGAGGTCTATTAAAAAAAAAAAAATAGAAAAAAATTTATCATATGAATTTCATGAGATTTCAAAATAGATTCAAAAGATAAAAAAAATTAAAGAACTGTATCGTGTCTTCCACAGACAAACGGACGGACGGCCGACGGAAGTGCAGATGGACGGACATCGCTAGAATGTCTCAGAATCGATCTATATACTTTATGGGCTTCTAAACCGATATTTCGACTCGCTACACACCGAAAGACAAAGTGAGTATACCCCCATACTGTGGTTGGAGGGTATAAAAATATGCGATTTTTGAAAAATTAAAAAAATATATATGAAGGGCTTATTGTAAAAACTCGATAGGCAACATTTCATTTTATGGTGGTTTTTGCCTTATAACTTTTGAAATATTATAGAAATTATAACTTTTGCAGAACTTTCATTCACAAGATACTTGTAAGAAGGGTTTAAGCAAGAATTCTGCCAAAAATTTGTCAATGGAGCATCAGTAGAAGGCGAAAAACAGCAAGAAATAAAATGTTGCTTATCAAGTTTTTGCAGTAAGCCCTTCATATATATTTATCACACTACAACCTTTTCAACTTACTCTTTTTCTGTGATATCATTAAACATGCTATTGGCAGCTGAACCGAAAAATCCTACAGCTGCTTGACGACTTGTTGAAGCCAACATATTTTCAATATGTTCACGAGTTTCTACCGATTCTGGAGCCTCTGGTGGTATACCATTGTATGTTCCCTTAGCATTGCAACCCGTGGGACATTTGCTTTTATCTTCAGAACATCTATAATACAAAAAAAAATATTTTAAATAATTTTCTGTTCAATTATTCTACAAAAACAAATAATTACCGTTTAGCACCCACAGAATGTAATATATAAAGAATTTCATGTTCTTTATTACCATTGGTATCCAAACCAACCATATGACGCGGAGTTTCACCATTTTTATTTTTCATATTTATGTCACAGCCGAATACGACCAAACACTGAACAATCGGTACCAATTTTTGTTCTATAGCGATATGTAATGGTGTATTACCATCTTTATCTAAAACATCTATATCAGCATCATGGGCTAAAAGTGTGACAACACATTCGAAGCGATTACGCGCCACCATTATATGTAAGGCAGTTCTTCCATCAAAATTTGTAGCATTAACATTACATCCTTGAACTATGAGGGCGTTTAGAGTCTCCCGCGAGGAGCACCAATGCAAGGGAGTACCACCAAATTTCATATCCTGAGTATAGAGTTTATTGGCGTTATTTTGTTTAAGAAACTCAGCAACTGATGTTGGTGTGGATGTCTTATAGAGTTTACTAATATTTTTTGCTTCAATATTAACATCAGCACCAGCAATAAGAAGAGTCTTAACGCATTCCGGTTTATCGGAGAGACAAGCCAAATGTAAGGGAGTATAGCCATCGGAATTACAGTGATTTAAATTAACAGTACTTTTATCAATTAAAAGCTGAAACATTAAAAAAATATATATTTATAAAACTTTTTTTTTTTAAATTTGGTGTTCCAAAAATTTTCTATGGGAAAAATGTTTTAAACTTTGTTTTTCTAAATTTTACAACAAAAAAAATTGATGGGAAATACTGAGTATTTACTTACTAAGTACCGCCAAAAATTCAACTATTTAAGTATTTGTACAAGTATTGATGAAAGTACTTGATAATTGACAAGTATCAAGTACTTTAAGAAAAAGTAGTTACTTCCCAGTCGGCAAAAAAAATCGCACCTGACATACTGCTGACTCTCCCTTTATGAAATCGCTGACATATTCATACAATTTTTCAAAATGTCATCAATGACATGTCAGCAATTGGTCAGCGGATGTGTAAACGAATTGTTAGTGTCCACCGATACTGGTGGACACTGCTGACCAACTCCTGACATGTCATTGATGACATTTTGAAAAATTGTATGAAGATGTCAGCGATTTCATAAAGGGAGAGTCAGCAGTATGTCAGGTGTGATTTTATTTTGCCAACTGGGTTCTTACCTAAAATCAAGTACTAAAAAGTAGTAACTACTTGGCAAGTACTGTGATATTTAAGAAGTACTTTGGTATTACTTCACAAGTATTATTTTACTGGACGACTACCGTAAATATACAGTGGATGACAATACATTAAAACTCTTTTATAGTAGATGCAATTTGTTTAAGAAAAACATTATTATAAAACGAGTATTATTTTTAAAAAAAAGTTATGTAGGTAATTTATAAAGCTTTAATTTAAGCTTGATAGCGTCCAGATTGAACAAATATTAAATGAGATAAGTCGCACAGTGGGTTGAAACATATCGTCACCTAAGATGCAAAAGGCCCTAACTAACATTTTATTAATTTTACAGGAGAAGCAAAAAACAGTATAGAGTAAAATTTTTAATTTAACTTTGTTGGTTTTGATTGAATTGGTCTAAAATTTTGTGAGGACGTACGTTTTGTGAATATGTATCAAAATTAATCAAAAAATGATTAAAAAATTTATTTCTAGTTGCGTTAATTGACAATTTCGCAATTCACATGTTTTTAATTTTTGGCTATAAAATTGCTAATTTTTATTATTTTTTGTAGGGACATGTAGGTTAATAAAATACACCAGAATCTATCAAAATACCGATTTTGAATTTTTTGTTAGTTAGGGCGTTTTGCATTTTAGGTGACGAATTGTAAACTGGGGATTAAGTCAGAAAAGCCCTTTATTATTGATATTTATATTTTTTTAGATTAATTATACCCAGCAAAACTTGCATGACTTCCAGAACTAGTGCTGGAGTACTTCTTTTTTGCTCGACTAGTTCTCTATCTCGTTCTCAGAGTCATGATTTTTGTTTGAAATTGTCACCCTCAGAACTACTTCTAGGGAAGTAGTCTAGGAACAATCACCCCTCCTATGGAACGGTTCCATCACTACTTCTAGAACCAGTTCTTTATCCCATTCTTTAACCCATGATTTTTCTTTGAAATTGTCACGACAGGAACTACTTCCAAGAAGCTATTGTGGCACTAGTTCTATATCTCGTTCTCAGAGTCATGATTTTTGTTTGAAATTGTCACCATCAGAACTAGTTCTAGGAAAGTAGTCTAGGAACCCATGTATGGAACGGTTCTTTAAGTCATTCTAGAACCAATTCTTTATCCCATTCTTTAACCCATGATTTTTGTTTGAAATTGTCACCATCAGAACTAGTTCTAGGGAAGCAGTCTAGGAACATTTTGTACATTTTTTTTTTGCAAAAAAAACATTTTTGAATTATTTTTTGTTTAAAATATAACGCAATATCAGCACTTTACTGAACAAAAATTAGTATTATTTTTTTGTTTTTTTAGTCCTTAATGCAATTAGAAATTATCTAGAAGGAGAATAAGGGATTTTTGAAAAAAAAAAAAATATTGTAGGGACCAAAAAATATACGATTATATGCTTAGTTGGATTACTCAAATTGCTTACTATTTTTGCTACAATTGGAAAGTTTTGTTTACTTTTTGTAATAAAAAATTCCAGCTGTAGTAAATAAAGTAGTTTATTGCAGATTGTAATAAGGTAATTGAATGGATCTATAAAAACCTATTTGCACTAATGCCCCAATACTAATAATACCAAACAAATTACCCAATACTTATAATATTTTTAGCCCCTCTGTACATATTTCAAAAGGTTTGACTTTTTCCAAATAGAAGATGCAACAGAGAAATGCGTAATCAAATATATATTTTTTTCTTTTTTGAAAAAAAATTATAAGTTTTTGAAACAGCTTCTAAGATGTTATTTGAGAACCAGTATTTGTTTCATGGAAGTGGTGCAGAAGTCATGTACGACTACTTCCAAATCACTAGTTCCCAAACTACACCAAAAAAGCTCTTTGGAATCAAAATATTGCCCTTTTGGATCACTTCTAGAACTAGTTGTGACATAACTAGTTCCAGGATGCTCTTTGAGAACCTATCATGACAAGCTTTGAAGTACTTCTAGAACTAGTTATTTTTGAATGACTCCGAAAAGTTTTGCTGGGTACATTATTTAATTAAAAAAATGCTTTAAAAAAAAATATATAGAAAATATTTTTTTTAAAGAGATAACCTTTTTATTAAAATTGGCTCCTACCGCTCTAACTGCTCCAAGGGTGTCTCAAGAGATGTCAAATATTTTTTCAATCCCAACATTTTTTTTAGAATATACCTTCCCTCTATCTTTAACCCTTAAGGTAGTTCCCATACAATTGTTTTTTTTATTTTTTATAAATTTGATTTATGAAATCAGGTCCTACCGCTCCAATTGTGTCTCTTAAGCTCTGTTTACATCATAGGATTTTCGGTATGATTTTCTCTCGGTACTTATGCAAAACATCGACGATAGTTTGTATAATCAAACCGAAAATCCTATGATGTAAACGCAGCTTTAGAGTGGTAACAAATAAGACCGACCCTCATTAATTTTACACTGCAACATTTTTTCGGAACATACTTATACCGTATCTCCACTCGATAATGGGGCTCCCATACAAAATGCCATTGTTATAAAATCTACTCCTACTTCCACAAAGATGCCCCTGGAGATGTCAAATGTGTAACCGACCTAGTGTTTATAAAAAACCGACATTTTGGAAAACCGGATTCTCGGTTAACCGAAAATCAGCTTTTTCGGTTAACCGGTTTTCTCGGTTAAACCGGAATAAAAAAACCGGTTAACCGGTTTTTTTTCTTTAATTGAAAAAACCAAAAAATACTTGAAAATAGCTGATTTTTATTAAATAATAAAGCGAATATAGCTTAAGTTAACATATTTGTTTCTTTCAGCAAGGTTTGCAACTATTATGCTATAAAAAAGCGATATTTAAATAATGTTCTTTAATTGACCATATTCACTAGAACTTCAATTTAATTTGTATTGGTTATATTTAGAAAAATACATTTATTTGTTATAAGTAAATTGCAGTTCCGAATTTTATTTTTATTTTCTTTTATTGACATTTTCGCCATTAACAGGGATTTTTGTATCTGGTTAACAGTCACTTATTAAGTTTTTCATGAAATGTTCAAAAAAAAAAACGCTGACAACGGTGAGTATTTAAAATTTTTATCATTTTCGGAATAAAATTCCTATTTAGAAAATTATTTCTTGAAGACAAAAAATATTTTAGACGTACTTTTTAATGTGTTTTCAACGAAATTTTGGAAATATCAAAAAAAAATAAGTGTAAACCCTTTATATTTGTGAAAATATTCCGTTTTGAATATATTTAAAAAACCGGTTAACCGACAGAAAAAAACCGGTTTTCGGTGCACCGGAAATCTTCAATTCCGGTTAACCGGTTTGCAAAAAAACCGAAATTTTAGGAAAAAACCGGTTTTTCGGTTAACCGGTTAACCGGTTTATAAACACTAAACCGACCCCAATATTTTATCAACCCCAACATTTTCTTTGTTCTCATAAAATTTGTTTATTATAAATTTGATTTATGTTACCACTCTTAGAGTGTTACCACTCTAAGAGTGGTAACAAATAAGATCGACCCCCATTAATTTTTACCCTCCAACATTTTTTTTAAACACACTTATACCGCAACTCCAATCGATAATGGGGCTCCCATTTATAAAATCTGCTCTTACAGCTCTATCTGCTCCAGGGCTGCCCCTGGAGATGTCAAATGTGTGACCGATTCCCAATATTTTTTTAACCCCAACATTTTTTTAGAATATACCTACCCTCTATCTAAACGTCAGTAAGAATACTGTGGTTGGAGGTTTTCCAAAAAATCGACGAAAAAATTATACTTACATTTAAAATTTCCTTACTAGTACCGGCAGCATAATGAAACACTGAATTACTGTTATTGTCTAAATGTTCCATTTTACAAAGTGGCAGCAAAGCCTTAACCATTTCCACATGTCCACATTTGATGGCAAGCTAAAATAAACAAAACATTTAATAAAAATCAATAATTTAATCGATTTACAATAGAATTATTTACCTGAAATGGTGTCATGTAATTAGTATGATCTGCATAGTCAATAAATTGTAAAACTTTGGCATTACTTATGTAGTCGACAAGATTAAAGTAAGCAACTAAGTGTGTTATGGACCAAGAAGGATTTTCCGTTAATATATCAACTAATTTTTGCAAACCATTAACATTGTAAAACTGCAAATGAAAAATAAACAGGCTTAATTTTTCTTATAATATAGTTTAAACGTGTGTTTACACTATACTATTGAGTCATAGTACTTTCGACTACCCAGGCAGAAATTGATGATGGTACAAAAAATAAAGCACTATGAAAGTACTATTTTCAAAACGCTCTGAAGACGCTTTATTTTACCAACTCAAAAGTGCTTTTGCAGCACTTTTATATTCGCGAGTTAAAAAGTGTTTTATATCTTCCACCTATTTAATAGAAAACATAATAATTGTGCCATTCCATTTAGGGAATGAGGAACACGTCCTCTCTGTTAAAAAACGAAAACAGGGGAAAACATTTAGAAGGCTTGTATTAACTAAATTGATTTTTAGTCTATTGTGAGAAAAAATACTAAAAATTTAAATTAAAAAAATTACAAATTGAAAGAAAATCAGAATAAAGCGCCTTTAAACACTTTTATTTTTAGTCCTCTGAATGCTGTTAGAGCGCTTTGAAAAACAATCATATGAGCGTTTAACGACGTTATCATTCGGACGTTTCAAGAGCACTCAAAAACAAAAACCATGACGTTCTGGAAACGCTTGTACCACCATCTAGAGTACTTTTAAAACGCTTTGATGATTGTATTTTTCTGTTTGGGTATTCTCATATTAAAACTGAGATTTTTTATTGCATAAATTTAGGCATTGGGAAAAAATATGATAGTAATTAAAAAAAAAAAAAAAGAATAAAACTATTAATTTTATAAAATTTAGGCTGGATTACTCAATGCTTCGTTATAAAATAACTCTCCGTTAAATTTAACTTTTTCATACAAATTTTTACATAAGGCTCCGTTAAATCGGCAGTTCGCAGCTAACTTTTCTAATCCGCCCTTAGTAGACACAAATCCGCTCTTAGTAGACACAAATAACAAATTAATTAATTGCTGATTGAGTAATCCAGCCTCAGTGGTATAATGTAAACAGACTTTTAATAATAAATTGGGAAACAAAATATAAAAACTATAGTTTTGGAAACAAAAATTGTATTAGCAAATAAGTTTTCAGTAACACTTACCTCTTTAACTATGCTCACAAATAGCGGTAAACGATGTAAGAATGAGTTAAATTTTTCTTCAGTCTCTTGTTGTGATGGGGAACGATATAAACTAAATGATGTTGTATTCGAATCAGTATGGGGACGTTGTAAAACTATTTCATAGCATTTCTTTTCATTTGAATTGTAAGGTGGTGCATATAAGACCATAGCCTCATCTCTAGCTAATACTTGAAGCATGCCCAAAGACTCACTTTTGATTTCAAGTACTTTATTGGGCGGATGGTCGGCACCCAAAAAACGTTGCAAGGCTAAATTTGTATTCAAGTACACAAATTAATAAAAAAAGTTATTAAATATTAAAAATTTTATTAAAATTACATTAATAAACAATACGGGTATAATGAAATGAATTAAAAACATGCAAATTATAAGAAATAATAATATTTATAAGTAAATTTTGTTTTTTTATACCCAAGCCGGTTGCAAGTACTCCAAAACTCATCCAAGACATTTTGTAGCGTTTTTTATATAGATTTTCAATTCCAAACTTGAAATCGATTAATTTCCTTTTTAACGGATTAATGATTGTTATTTGATTAACAGGCGAATTTGGTAATATTTGAAATGATTATATTAACAATGATTTAGTAGATGGTGTTAATGAATGAAATGATCTTGAAAAAAAAAAAAAAAATAGAAAATAAAAAACAATAATTAAAAACAGAAGTTATTAATATAGAAATGTTTTTTGAATATTTTAATAATGTCTCACAGTGATGTTTTAATAATGTTTTAAGTATTAAGACCAAATGAAACTACAAAATTCTCAAGGATAATTCCAAAAACATTATTTAAATTTCGAAAACTTTCGAAGATACGTATTACAAAGACTATTTCAAAGTTTAAAAATTCCATTTGAAATTTAAATATTACACAGGCCGACAAAATTTGAAAAATCTAAACCCTGCACCTGAATACTTTATTTTCCTAAGGGTTTGAGTTGCGCTGAAACCGAATCTGTACTCAGAATTTCTCCATCATATCAGAATTTCTCCATACATTTTGTATGTAGAGCAAAAATCAAACCCATCGCTGGCGTTTTTTGCTGAGATAAAACTTTTAGATATGTGATAAAATACAAATTTTTTTTCTAAATAAATCTATAAAAATTTATAAATTTTACTGTGCCATAAGCAGTTTTCTATCTTTTGTGATTGCACCTTTGCGACAGTTAAGAGTGACTCACAGACATTTTTCTTATAAATATGAAACAAGTAAGAATGCTATTTGGAAGTGCCGAAACAAAAAAAAACTTAATTTATAGTGTATAAACCGTAGTACTATAGATAATAAAGTTTAGTGTTTGCCGGCTTCAAGTTTTTTTTTTAAATTTATAAAACATGATAAAAAAATATACCTTATCTTTAAAATAAAATAGGTATTGCTTCTGCAATATTATTTTATAACTTTTATGTATATTTTGCAAATGTTATCCAAAATATTTGTAAATTGCATTTGAAAACGCTAGATCGATTTAAAATTTGAGGGTTGTCGGAGAAGTTAGGTAACACTTTCCTCCTCGCGATAAATGTAAACCAATTCATGATTTTTCACTAAAGCAATACAATTTCATCATTGTTTGAATTAATATTTTATAAATATGCCTACAAAATGAGGCGGGCCGAAAAAAATAGCATTTTCTATTCCCCTGAGTCAAAACGGAGGACTTTGAACTTCTGATGACATTTGCTAACATAAAAAAATACACAGTAAAAAGTTTTGGGTTAAATTTAAAACCTATCGGAACATATTTTAAACCACCTTGGAATTAAATTGAAAGTTAAATCCGAAATGGTTTATATGTTAAACCATATAGGAATTAAAAATTTGTTTTATTTATGTTATTTCTTTTAGTTTTATTTTAATGCCAAAAAATAATTAAATTTCTCTCTTAAAAAACTAATAAAAAATAAACGTCAAACGTCATCAACAATTGTATTTCATCAAGTTTAAAATAAACACTGAACAAGGAATTGAAAACAGCTGTTGTATTGAGTGAGCAAAAAAAAAATTATTCATTCAATGAAAGTGTGGCAAAATGTTTACAATGTACGGAAAAATAAAAATTTATAGATAATTTTATGTTATCAAAATTTGTGATCCAGAAAGTGAAGTTTTGATTCCGACCGGAATATAATTATCAAGTAAGTATTGGCTACAAACGTTTTGCAATCGTTTTTAATTAATTTTTTTTAACCTTACTTTTAGACCAGCTGAATCTTAAAGCAGAAGGCATAGACTGGAATTTTTGATCGGGCAGTACATTCATTAACTTTGAAAACCTTCCATAAATAATTAATTACACAATACTGATCCAGCAGCTGCTTTTGTTTCTTTTTGATGGAACGACATCAACAAACCGTGCCGAAATTGATTTGGAAGACCCCCAGGAATGATTTCGTAATATAGAAGAATTATCACTTATCCATGTATTTTTACTGAGTTTGGGTGAAAAATGCATCAACATTCCTCTTCATTTTAACTTTATTCAGGTATTTGATCTGTATTTTAAGTCTTCTTATTTATTCAATACACAAAAATATTAAAAAAAAACATAACCTTTTGTTTTATTTATTTTTGGGTAAATTTTATGAAAGGGGTACTAATTTTAGTCCTGCCTAGATTAAAATTAACACCCGTTTAGGTATACAATTGTTTACATTAATAAGACTATTTGGGAATTATTTTAACACCAAAAAAAAAGGTTAAAAAGCCACTTTCTCACTCTCTTTTTATCTCTTTAAAAGTACACTTTTAAAGGAATAAATTTAATTCTTTTTGTCTTTGATATATATACACACACAGAAAAAAATAACAAGGAACATTTTTTAATTAAAAGTTTTAATAGAATTCAAAATTTGATATAATTAAAATGTTTAATTGTTTTCTATGTAAACATCTCTGATTTTTTTTGCATGCTTCTTCTTACACATGCAATAAAAAACTAGAGTTGTCAAAACCGGTTTCCGAATTATTCGAAAAACCGGTTTTTTCGCTTTCTTACGGTTTTTTCAACCCGGTTTTCTAAAACCGGTTTTTTTCTAGTTATTCGAAAAACCGGTTTTTTGTGTCGAATTATTCGACATTTTCGAATATATAATATGTACTTAACTTTTTGTCATCATTTGTTACAAATTTTGTAAAATGCAACTCTGTTAATTAAATTTTGTTTCTTAATTCATAGTGAATGACAAAAACTTAAAAAGGTTAGTCCAAGGTCTTCAAGTATACCGATCGACTCAGAATCACTTTCTGAGACGATTTTCTGATGTCCGTCTGTCTATCTAAACATTGTGAGCACGATACAGGTCGCAATTATCAATCGATTTCTATGAAATTTGAAACTTAAGCTTCCTTTGTACCAATGACGAATCCTATTGAAATTGGAAAACATCGGTCCTTTATAATTTGGCTCAAATCACTGTAATAACCGTATTATAATAGACATATTTATTTTATAAACATATTTTTATATATTATAAACATATTTTGTATTCACAAATCATCGGTCCAAATTTTAAGGAATCGGACCTATTCTTCTTGTAGTCTCCATACAAACCACCCTCCCGATATTAACATAAATCTCTCAAAATTCATGAAAATAGGAAATATTTGATTAAAATTTTGTTTGTAGGTGTTAGACATGCACTGCGTGGCCTTATCGATTCTGAATATAATTGGACCATTTTGGATTTAGACCTCATAAAAAAATTTCGCACGATATTTAGTAAAATCGGTTAATTGGCAACAAAAAAAGTCAATTTCAACCAAATTTTGTTTGTTTATGTTTTCTACACAAATTAAAGATCTAACGAAAGATAAATCCAATATGACCATGTTTGGACTTGGGAACTATTTTCCGGAAAACACTGGTGTAGGGTATCATATGGTCGGTCATTACCGACTATAATTTTTTACTTGTTTTGTTTGCTTTTTGGAAAACAGCAAACTGCTGAATTGTGAAGAAACACTACCAAGAAAAAAAGTTGTGTTTCAAATGTTTTTTTTAAGTGTATTGAAGTCCTTATTGTACTGATTTAAGCTGAATTCACAATGACGGAGTACTCTGTGCCAGAGAGTGGATTTTGTTCTTTTCTCTTTCGCACTTACACATTTTTTGTATGATGGTATCTCTATTTTTAGAGATGGTACTCTGTAGTACAGAGTACTCCGACATTGTGTCGGAGCCTTTAAAGTATATAGTTCCATTTTATAGTGACTGACCCATAGAAAAAAGATAATGTTAGAGTATTTGATAGGCCCCAATAGCAATCTGTCACTTTCTATAAAATGGTAAACTTGGTGTATTTCTCTTTTCATATACGATTTTACATGTACTTGCCTCATTATACTAAATCTCGAGAGAGGAAATATCATGGTCGCCAACTAACCTGATACCCACTGGACTGGCCTTATAATTTTAATTATTTACATCAAAAATACGTATATTTTGTTGTTTTAAACTTTGAATTTGATTTATTTAATAAGACTAATTTGTGTACAATTATTTTTTCCTCTTTTTTTGTTAAAAACAAATAAAAACCTTTTTTTAAATGTTTTATTAAAAAACCGGTTATTCGAGCCGGTTTTCAAATAAAAAAACCGAAACCCGGTTTTTAAAAAACGGCGGTTTTTTTAACTATTCGAAAACCGGTTTTTTTAATATGCCGAATAGTTGACAACTCTATACAAAACAGAAAAAGTGAAAATATATTTTTATAAAGATTAAATTAATGAAAATGCGTTTTTATCAAATTTATATCTGAATCGGTATTAATTTTGTTAATTAAAAAGAACGAGAACAATTGAAATTGAATAAATAAATGAAAAAAGTGAATATTAGTATAAAAATAAAACAAAGAAGCTCCACAAGAAGATCTTGGTAAACGGCAAACAACAACGGAGGAAAATGACACAAAAATCTAATCAAACACATTTTTGATGCTTTAAATATTTATTTATTATATTTAATAAGTTTTTATTTTGTTAATAATAAACACATTTTTGTTTTTAATTCATATTTGTTTTTTTTTAAGTGGGCGTAAATTTTGTACTGATTTTGAGCAATAATTTTTATTAATTTGTTTAATACTATTAATTACTTTTTTAATTATTTTCAGTTTTAAATTTTTATTAAATTTTTTAATTACTATTATCATTTTTTTAATTAGAGCAAATCTAATTAACATTTTAATCGACATGAGCAATTTTTAATCAAAACTCATTTTTTATTTTTTTGTGTGCACCAGCTAGGAATTAAAATTAACCCAAAACTTTTTACTGTGTATCATTTGGAAAATTTTGATATATAACGGGAAATATTGTAGTTTTTGTTTATACCCTCCTCTAGTGGTAGAGGGTATATATAAGTTTGTCATTCCATTTATAACTCATCGAAATATCGGTCTAGGACCCCATAAAGTCGAACCAGAATCACGTAAGGAATAACGGCTATAGTTGTGAATTATTCGCCTTTTAACTTTGTTCGAATAATTCAAATAATTATTTGTGTTCGTTGGGTAAGAGTTGTCAATTATTCGCCTTTTAACTTTGTTGGAACAATTTAAATAATTGTTTTTGTTCGTTCGGTCAAACGATTAAATCTAAAAAAATATTCGATTAATCGATGAAAATAAAGAATAAAAAAGTGGTTATAAAAATATTTTTGTTAGATAAAAAATTAATAATTCATACAAAAAACTTAAAAATAAATAAGCAAAAGATGTATAAAAACTTAAATTTTAATAATTTTAAGTTAGTGGCAGTCGGCGGGAGACATTGGAGGACATTGTTGGAGGGCATAAAAAAAATAATTGTTCGATTGACATAAATTAATCGATTTATTCGTTAAACGCCAATCAAACGACAGGCAAATCTTACAATTTGTCTTCCAACCGCTCATTTTTTTTCTGAAAATATTTGCGAACACACATCTGAACACATACTATTATTGACGCCATTTGCATTCGGTCGTTAGACAAATTGTAAGATTTGTCTGTCGTCTGATTGACGCTTTATACGAAAATCGTAATTTTTAAATTAATCTAACAAGAGAGAATAATCACAATTGGTGCGGGAAGCACAAAAACGCAATTGTCCTCATAAAAATAAAATTGAATCTAGTTTGGCGGAAAATCGCGGCGAAATTTTGTTGTCATATAAAACGTATGTGAACAGTTGCGGAAACGCTTACCGCTCCAATAGTGATTATTCTCAGAGTTTGGTTTTGTTTGAACAATTAATCGAATTATTCTTAATCGGTTGACAACTCTAGTAACGGCCAAAACCATAGAGAAACATAGAGGCGAAGGTGAAAGAAAAAATAATATCACTATCTTTTTCTAATTTCTCACACGTATCTAATTCACATCACGTTGTCGATGTGAATTCACCACACAATACATGTTTACAAGTCGTACTTTGTCAACAAATACATGTATACAAGTTGTACTTTGACAACTCAATTTTTGACGCCTTCGCCTCTATGTTTCTCTATGGCCAAAACATTTATCGTTTATGCTATTTGTATGTGAGGTAGAGGTGCGCGTGTGACACAAATTTTTCGTGATTAACTTGACTCAATGTGTTTATTTTAATTTCGTGAGTCTTTGTGAGAGTGATTATTTCGTGAGCGTGAGAAAAATTTTAGTAATTGAGCAATATTTTTATTTCGTGAGCTTGATCGTGCCTGAGCAACATTTTTATTTAGTGATGGTGAGCGTGTGTAAGTCAAAATTCCCTCACGCGCCCATCAAGCGGACGTAAACATTTCAAATTGAATGTGTTTTTTTTTACGTCTAACGCGACGCAATTTGATTCTGGTTCGACACTTTAAGATGAGAGTTTAAAAATAATAATAAAAAATGATTAACAAAAGAAAAAAAAACGTAGAAACAAAGTCCAAAGAAAAAAAAATACGTATGTAGACTGATGATAATAGAAATGAATTAATATAATTTCCTACTATGCACTAAGTGTGTCAATTTAAATACGGCATGAATTATAATACAAATTTTAATATGTATACATATGAATGTATCACTTAATATGCAAAAAATATTGAATTTTCTCAAGTAAATTATTTTGACTTCAAATGTTATTTTGAAATAAACGGGATTAAAATTTTAAATATGGTATTGAAAAATCATTTTCATATTTTCTATGCCGCCCATTTTCTGGTTCTTCGTATTACCGCCTGTAATTAACCGGGAATACCGATATTCCTGCATTTGCTACAGGTTTCCCGGTTCTAGATATATACCCGAAAATACCGATATTCCCGGTTTTGATCCTGGTACCGGTTTTCAAGAAATAAAAAACTATGCGCTGCAGCGCTCAGAATATTGTAGAAACAGAACAAGCCCGGCACGACTTCTTCCATACGATTTGATAGATAAAACCGGTGGCCGGCGCCGGTGTGAAATAAAATTTGTTCTATTTTTTAAAGGTGGGAAAACTCATTCTAATTGGAAACCGTCCCCCGTGCCGTGCTTGTTCTATTCCTGCACTAAGCAGGCACGGGGGACGGTTTCCAATTAGAATGAGTTTCGCCACCTTTAAAAAATAGAACAAGTTTTATTTGAGAGTAGAAACAGAACCAGCCCGGCACGATTTTTTCCATACGATTTGACAGATAAGTGCAGGAACAGAACAAGCACGGCACGAGTACGGTTTTCAATTAGAATGAGCTTTGCCACCTTTAAAAAATAGAACAAATTTTATTTCACACCGGCGCCGGCCACTGGTTTTATCTGTCAAATCGTATGGAAAAAATCGTGCCGAGCTTGTTCTGTTTCTACACTAATTGTATAAACAAGCCCGGCACGACTTTTTCCATACGATTTGACAGATAAAACCGGTGGCCAGCGCCGGTGTGAAATAAAACTTGTTATATTTTTTAAAGGTGGCAAAACTCATTCTAATTGGAAATCGCCCCCCGTGCCGAGCTTGTTCTGTTTCTTCACTAAAGGTGGTGAAACTCATTCTAATTGGAAACCATCCCCGTGCGCGCCGTGCTTGTTCTGTTCTTGCACTCAAACCAAACCCGGCCACCGGTTTTATTGGTCAAATCGTATGGAAAAAGTCGTGCCGGGCTTGTTTTGTTCCTCCACTCAGAGTCGTGGTTCTCCTGTTCATCCTCAAATCTGTGAAATTGTATAGAAAATTTTGCGCCGTGATTAATCTATTTATACCCTCAGATCAAAATTATTTTTTTCACCTACTCTATTTTTTTTCTCCTCCACAATGTGTATGGATGTGTATTGGTATGTATGTTTGTTTGTCATTAAAAATATAAGGTGACTAGAATTGGTAACAATACAAAATATAATAACAAAATCATTAATGATACATGAAAACTTGTGTAATTATAATTTAATATAACTTTTAATTTATATTCTTTTTTGAAATTCATTCGTTTTTGCTAACCATTTAACATTTTTTCGTTGCTGCTGATACTTTCACAATTTAACTTCCTGTTTTGTAACTTTTTTTTTCTTTCTTCAAATTCTTATTAGAATGTTGTGCAAAATTCTTTTCATTGGATTTCGCAAATTTTTCTAGAACATGTTTTTTATATTTTTTTCTATTTCGTTTATCTTAAAACGCTTTTTAAAGAATTAAATTATATTTTTAACTTTTTTATTTTATTATTTTGCTATTAATTAATTTTCTAGAAACAATTTCACACAACGTAGATTAAAAAAAACACGGAATTCTATTTTTTCGTTCTTGAAAAAATTATTTTCTACGAAACCAGTATTTTTGTTGTTGGGATTAGTGCTGCCAAACATTTTGCATTGAAGTGTTTCTTCACAATACAGCAGCAAGCAGCGGACAGCAAAATTTTTACATGTATTTTGTTGTTGCCGCAACAAAAAAAATTTTTGCTGTCTGCTGCTTGCTGCTGTTCTGTGAAGAAACACTAAAGCTCTGAACAGAACAAACCCGGCACGAATTTTTCCATACGATTTGACAGTTAAAAACCGTGACCGGCACGACAAAAAATTAAAACTTATTTTATCTCCGGGTTCTCTCAATCTACGAGAATAATCACAATTGGAGCGGGAAGCGTTTTTCCGCAACTGTTTACACACGTTTTGTATTAAAACAAAAAACCGCCGCGTTTTTCCGCCAAACTAGATTCAATTCTATTTGTATGAGGACAATTGCGGAAAACCGCTTGCCGCTCCAATTGTGATTATTGTCTACCTCCCTCTCACACTCCAGGGTTGCCCCATGTACAGAACAATTTTTTATTTTTCCATTCACAATGGTGTAACAAACGTACAGTAGTGCCAACTTAATCACATTGACTATGTGATATGCGATTTTTTTCCGTAAAATTACACTAATTTTATTAAAAGTTAGCACCACTGAACAAACAAATAACATTTTTTGACGTCGCCGCCCCCCGTCATTGTTTTGGGCCTATATTCTCCGGCAACGGCAACCGTCCCCCGTGCCGTGCTTGTTCTGTTTCTACCTTAAGGCATAATTAGTTTAGAGGTGTTGTATAGTGAGGTGTCAGCTGATTACTTCTGCTTTATGGTGAGAGCAAATAAGTGGTTAGTTTTTTAGTGTCTCTTCACAATACGTGTCTCTTCACAATACAGCAGACAGCAAAATTTCCACATGTATTTTGTTGTTGGCACAACAACAAATACATTGCTGCTGTATTGTGAAGAGACACTACAGCAGCAGACAGCAAAATTTTTACATGTATTTTGTTGTTGCGCCAACAAGAAAATACATGTAAAAATTTTGCTGTCTGCTGGTTACTGCTGTATTTAATTTTTAATTTTTTCATTCACAATGGTGTAACAAACGTACAGTAGTGCCAACTTAATCACATTGACTATGTGATATGCGATTTTTTTCGGTAAAATTACTCTAATTTTATTAAAATTTGGCACCACTGAACAAACAACTGACATTTTTTGCCGTCGCCGTCCCCCGTCATTGTTTTGGGTCTATATTCTCCGGCAACGGCAACCGTCCCCCGTGCCGTCCTTGTTCTGTTTCTACCTTAATACAGACTCGACATAAGTGACAGGTGTCAAAAAAGTATTCTTTAACCATATGGTTAATATTTTCAAACTATTCTACGAATTAGGTTAGAAAGAGAAAACTGACATAAGAAAAATGGATGCCAGATCGATTTTTGTTGTTTCACTCACTCCTAAGTCGTAAAAAGTGTTGCCATGTTAGCGTAAAACGGACTAAAAACCGCTGTGTTTTCTCCTAAAATCGCTTAGTTTTTCCCCAGTTTTTCTTATAAAACTCTACTGTCGGGTCTGTATTTAGTCTGTGCTTCCAAATGTGCTAATTCTAGCAGTAAGAATTTTGATATGGCAACACTCTATAGGTAAATTAATATGGCCGCTTCTATTTTGTTTATATTAAAGAAAAATGTACAAGTTTCGCATCTAATCAAAGCAGACTGAAGAACTTTTAGAATATACACAAAGACGGCAGCTTTGAAGTTGAAAAATAATAAAATATAGAGTTATTAAATGCAATCCTAACTTGTTTCTTATTTAAATGAAGTGAAAGAAATACAAAAAAAAATGTCTGGAACAATTTTAGAGAATCTCAGCGGACGTAAATTGTCCATATTGGTGGCTTGTTTATTGCTTTGTCAAGTGGCTTGCTTCTTATTGGGTGGTCTCTTTGCACCAGTACCGGCCGGTCATCAAAATATATTGGGTATGGTATGTAAAGATCAAAAAGAGCGGCAAAATGATACCACATTTTGGTTGTATTCACGTGGCGCCGGACAATGTGCATCCATATCACAGGAGGAAATTGAAGGTGATGAAAATAAAATGGCCAATGGTATTGTGTATCTATTTCAAATGCCTTTACCTCGAGATGGCAAACAACTGGACTATTCGCGGTGGCAACAAAATTTAATTGGTGTGTTACAAGTGGATTTGGCATATGTTTCGGATGGATCCCTAATGGAACCTCCAAAAGATTTGCGTCTAACAATAGATACACGTTTGGCCTACCGTAATAAAGAGGATGCCGCAAATGATTGGCAACTATATGCTTATTCTATAGAGCAACGCTACTTAGATTGCCATGCCGTACACAAGAGTCAACAGGAAACATTGTATTCTTGTGAAATGATACCACTTTTTGAATTGGGCTCCCTGCATCATGATTATTATCTACTGAATTTACGTTTTCCCATAGATAGTGATATGAAGATGAATTTAAATATTGGCCATATGCATGATTTGACATTAACAGCCATTTATCAAAATGGAGGTTTCACCAAAGTATGGTTGTCCCTGAAAACAATTCTCTTCCCCTTTATTGTTGTCATCATGTTATGGTTTTGGCGTCGTGTTCATATTTTACAACGTTCACCGGCTCTCTTAGAATATATGCTTATATATTTGGGTGGTGCATTGACATTTTTAAACTTGCCCTTGGAATATTTTACATTGAGTGTAGAAATGCCGTATATGCTGCTACTGAGTGATGTACGACAGGGCATATTTTATGCCATGTTACTATCATTCTGGTTGGTATTTGCCGGCGAACATATGTTAATACAGGAATCACCACAAAAGAATTCAATACGTTCAAGATATTGGAAACATTTGTCGGCTGTAGTTGTCGGTTGCCTGTCACTCTTTATCTTTGATATCTGTGAGAGAGGTGTACAGCTACGCAATCCATTTTATTCGATATGGACAACACCAATAGGAGCTAAGGTAGCTTTGACTTTTATTATATTAGCGGGAATATCGGCTGCTGTTTATTTTCTATTCCTGTGTTTTATGGTTGGAAAAGTATTTCGTAATATTGGAGCAAAACGGACCTCATTACCATCTATGTCGCAAGCAAGGAGATTACATTATGAAGGCAAGTTAATTTTTAGTTTTGTTCAAATTTTAAGGAGAAATTTTATGAGGGACACCCTTGTAAAAAAACAAAAATTGACAACACCTTTTAAAAAGAGGAGAAAAAAAAAGAAATTTTTAATGTTGATCATCAGATATTGCTATTTTCGCTATATACCCTTTAGTTAAGGGGTTCGCTATATCACCTTTTGTTTGACTATTTGCAGTTATTCTCATTTAATTAAAGTTTAATGTTTTTTTGATGTTGGTCATTAGATTCCGCTTTTTTGCTTAATTACCTTTAGCTAAAGTTTATATTGCATTGTTTTTGTTTTTTTTTTTGGAAAAATTTCATACAAAACAATATTTTTGATGCCGAACACCAGATTTGCCTTTTTCGCTCTAAAAACTTTACTTAATATTTATACTGCAATTAAATTCGTTTTTGATTGAACTATTTTTGGTCTTTCTTCTTTAATTAAGGTTTAAGGTTTCCTTTTTGTCAATTTTATACAAAAAAAATTTTTGATGCTTATCACCAGATTTCGCTATTTTTCGACTATCACTTAAGTTGATATTTAAATTACAATTGATTTTTTTAACAAAAAATTTACATACAAACATTTATTTTTTATGCTCATCGCCAGATTTGGATATTTTCGTTTTATTACCTTAAGTTAAATTTGCAATTTCTTTTTTTGAAATTTTTTTTATGCTAATTACCAGATTTGACTTTTTGTACTTTATTTCCTTGTTAAAGTTTAAATTGTAATTATTTTTTTTTTGTTAATAACTGATGTACAAAATAAGATATTTGATGCTGCTCACCCGATTTGTCTATTTTTGCTGTTTCATCCTTAGTTAAAGGTTGGTTTACTTGGTTTACTCTTAAAACCCAAAACTAATATTTTCCATATAAGGGTTCAAGTTGAAAAAATGCAGAAGAAAAATTGAATTTCTAAAAATTATAGACATTTCTGGTATTTCCTATACCGGTTTCAAACACCCCAGTTAGTGTCATCTTCAGTAGGATTTTAAATGTCGGTTTGTCTTGTTAATGAAAGCTGTTTTTTATATATGTGAATATTTATAGTTTCTACAGAATAAATTTTGACAGTTTTCAACACTACAATTCTATTTCTAGCAATCTCAACCTAACTTCATACTTTCTTTCAACTTTTTTGTCTCTTACATTGTTTTGCAAGGGTTTTCCTTTTGGGAATGAAATCACTTTCAAAAATCTAAGTTTAACCGAAAAAAACGACATTTTCTCTAATTCTCTGTAGGTTCAAGTGCAGGACTTTGAATTTCTTGTAGCATAAAAATGTTGCTTTTGTTAAACAAAAACACAAAAAATCACTTAAAAAAAATGCTATTTTTCAGAGGTTGGTTTAGTTCTTCAAGTGGAACTTTTTGCCCCCTGGTCCGATTTTGCTCATTTACGAACTTAACCTGCCTATTAACATATTTGTGCCAAATGTCGGGAGTCTAGCTCTTTTATTTTGGACTGCATCGTGTTAACTACAGACGTACGGACAGACGGACGGACATCGCTAGAATGTCTTAGAATCGATCACTGATTATAAATATATGTGGCATTCCATGTCAAATCGGACACTTTGAATTTTTTTTTTTTTTAGATTTTCCCAATTTGTTTACAGTTTTTAGTACCCTTCGAAAACTCCTTCGTGGTAAATTTTCAGATTTTTTTGATGGCCCGTTCAAAAGATATCGAATATTTAAAAATTGGTAGTTTCTTCCTTTACTCAAACTTCATTAACTTCTTCAATAATGGTCCAAATTTCAATTTTTTTTTTTCAAAATTTTTGTTTTTTTACGTATTTTTTAAAAAAAAATCCCAAAAAATTCTTAAAAGCGCTCTAGTATGCGATTTTTAAGTTTTAAAATTTAAATCTCATTTTTGAAAATGTTTGTACTCTTCGTTTTTTTTTGAAATTTTTTTGTGTAAAACTTCGATCGATTCTACAAATTTTTTGCCCAGGAGGATCGTGGAATAACGATTATTACTATTTTTTTAAATTTTTTGAAAAAAATTTATTGCAATTTTCCAATCTTAAAATCATTTCTACTGCTCCAATGGTGCGTCTTAGAGGGACCATTTATAAGACAGACCCCCATTTATTTTTACGTCTTAACAAACTAAACTTTGGAACAAACTAATACCCTATCTCCAATTTCTAATGGGGCTCCCACACAAAACGACATTTTTTAAAATTTGCTCCAACCGCTCTAACTGCCCTAATAATGCCCTTAAAGCAAAAAAATTTATGACCGACCCACAATATTTTTTTAGTTCAAACATTTTCTCTGAACACACCTACCCTCTATCTTTAACTGTTAAGGCGGTCCCCATACAGTTTTTTTTATTTTTTGTAAATTTGTTTTATTTAATCAGCTTTTACCGGTCCAATGGTGCGTCCGATAGGGGTCATTAGTGAGACCGACCCCCATTTATTTTTACCCTGCAAGATTTTTTTAAAACATACCTACGCCCTATCTCCACTCCCTAAGTAGGCTCCCATATAAAATTACATTTTTATAAAATATGCTCCAACTGTTATTTGTATGGGAGCCTACTTAGGGATTGGAGATAGGGCGTATGTATGTAATTTTTCAAAGTGTCCGATTTGACATGGAATACCACATATATACTTTATGGGGTCCTACACCGATATTTTGATGCGTTATACACGGAATGACAAAGTTAGTATACCCCCAGACTGTTGTTGGAGGGTATACAAATGCAAAAATTTTATGTCAGAAGTTAAAAGTTAAGCATTTACCCCCAAACTAAAAAAAATATTTTTTTTTGGTTCGACCCCTTTTGTGATAATTTATACACATTTTTTTTAAATAATAATGAAATTATATTAATATGCCTGTTCGTTTACCTCACTATATACAATCTACTCATTTTTACTACTTTTACAAAAAGTAAACAGACCTAATTAAATACAAGAATCATAATAAATTCATTTGACAAAACCTATTGCAAGAGGGAAGGTGTCCCCCAATGACCACACCCAAAAAAACGCCCCTAACATTTTTATACCCTCCACTTAGTGATTGAGGGTATATATAAATTTGTCATTCCGTTTGTAACTCATCGAAATATCGGTCTGGGACCCCATAAAGTATATCGTCACCTAAAATGCAAAACGCCCTAACTAACAAAAAATTCAAAATCGCGTTTTTAATTGATTCTTATGTATTGGATCAAAATACATGTCCACAAAAAAATTTAGACTCCTTTGATCAAAAATGGGGATTTTATTAACAAAATTCAAAAAGCCCTAACTACATGCTTTAATATATGTTAAACCAAAAAGCCCCAACTACACATTTGTATTCATAATATTGCCGACGCAACTGTTATTTTTTAAGATTAAACATTTTTGTTGATGCTTCTTCTTCCACAATGTCCACCAATAGGAAAAACATATGTATATGTACACAAAAAATAAAGTTTAGAAATTTACCAATTAACCCCTTCAGGCCCGTACTCTCACGAGAATTGTTCCTTTTTTTTAGCTATAGAAATCGCAATTTATGCAGTACAATTGGTCTTAAGTAAGACATAAATTCTACATACAATTTAATAACAATATAATTAATGACGATTAAAAACATGATTGGAAGTTCTTCATTTCGATTGAAAAAAAATCAAAGTTAATTTTTCGTTAAATAAGTAAAAAAAATGTTTTTAATTATAATTTTTGCTATTATTACAAAAAATATAGGGGGCTAATTAGAGTTTGCAAAACGATTAAAATCGTAATCGTAATCGCGATTAATCGCACCAATTAATCGTAATCGACAAAAAAATCATGCGATTACGATTAAAAATTTCTTCAACCGTCGTGAGAGGCAGACGCATTAATTTTTAACTCGCTCCGTGAATTTAATAAATTTCAGTGAAAGTGCATTAAATAAATTTAAAAAAATATCAGCGAATAGACGCTTTTAATTATTTACTTAAACAGTGTTAAAAGAAATACTTTTCTTATTTAAATACAGTGGCAAAAAATATTTTAAAATTATAAATTAAAAAAAGGAAAAAAAAAAATATCCAACACTACAAAGGCTTGTTCTTTGTTTTGTTTTAAATTTTCGCAAAAAGTGCATGAGTGATTCTAACACGAAAATAAATGAGTCAAGGCTCAGTTTAAATGGAAGAAATTCCTACATCTCATTTTATGAAGAGAGCAGTGCACAAAATAAAAACATTTATAATCCGCAATATAATAAAAATTTTTTAACAGCAAAACCGATAGAAAGAGCTCGATCATGCTCACCAGCCTTACTCTTAAGTGACAAAAAAACTAACCCGCCAAATTCTGAAACAGAAATAAACACTATTGAAAACAATACAACACTAAAAACTTTGAGTCAAATTCAATCACCCACACTTAAAAGCATATTCAACGATAATGCAGCAATGAATAATACTCCCAACAACAACATAGGTGGTATTTTAAACTCTCCTTCTCTTATCTTGTCTAATGAGAGTACTGTAAGTATGTTACAAACACATGTAAGTACATCAAATACAATTGAAAAGCCAGGAACGAGTAAACAAGCGGCAATACAGACTGGTATAGACCGCTACTTTAAATTCAAAAGAGTCCGTAGCCCACAAAAAAATAATAATAGTGAGACAAAAAAACAAAAAGTTCATAATAGCAACAATAATAATGATAACACTAATCCCTTAAATAACAATCGTTTTGCAGTTCTGGATGAACCAGATACTGATTTACAAAATCCGAGTAGTACCCGTAAAGAGGCTAAACCTCCACCAATATTCCTTCGTGAGCGTAGCTCCAACCAATTGGTGTCTGATTTTACAAAACTAATTGGAAATAACACATTCCATATTGTTCCAATTAGAAAGGGTAACATACACGAGACGAAAGTACAGGTCTACACTGAGAAGAACTATAGGGAAATAACAAAGTTCTTGCACAATAGTAACAGAAGCTATTATACATACCAGTTGAAAAGTAGCAAAGGGTTAATTGTGGTGTTTAAGGGTATAGAATCCAGTGTAGAACCTAATGATATTAAGGAGGCCCTTGAAGCAAAGGGCTATAAAGTTAAAGTTGTAGTTAATATTTTTAACAGGGCAAAAGTTCCTCAACCAATGTTTCGAGTTGAGCTGGAGCCTGAAGCCAAAAGGCTAAAAAGGAATGAAATTCATCCCATCTACTCGGAACGATACCTTCTTCATCGTAGAGTTTCAGTAGAAGAACCGCTTAAAAGAAGTGGTCCAATTCAATGCTCAAACTGTCAGGAGTATGGACACACAAGATCCTATTGTACCTTAAGCACAGTTTGTCCTGTATGTGGTGATTTACACTCTTCATCAGAGTGTACCGTAATTAAAAATGGTGAAGGTGTAAAGAAATGTAGCAACTGCGGAAATAACCACTCTGCAAAATATCGGGGCTGCCCAATTTATAAGGAACTTAGATTAAAACTTAGGCAAAAACAACAACAGTCAAGGGGCCAAATATTATCGTTTGAACCAAGGAATGCATCGCAAAATACGGTAAATCCACCGGCCGTACCTAGTGCACCACCTTTAAGTTTGATAAATCAGAGCTCAGTACCACCCGCGGCTCATTCTCCAGTTTCATCTGAGGCACATACTTCTTTAGGTAGTGCTGGTAACACATACGCTAATGCGTTAATAACGGGCTCTCAGCAACCCTGCAATCCCCCTAATATGGGAGGAGTGGAATCAATGTTTTTCACCCTAATGCAGTCAATGACTAATTTCATGTCTACAATGCAGAGCACAATGAATGCTTTTATGACATCCATGCAAGGTACAATAGAGGAGCTAAAAGCGCAAAATAAAACTTTGCAGGCTCTCATATCAAAAAAATAATGCGTTTGTTTAAAATATGTTTTTGGAATGCAAACGGCGTAAACCAGCATAAGGCTGAGATATCTAATTTTTTGCACAACAATAACATTGATGTGTTATTGTTATCGGAAACCCACCTCACGAACAGATATAATTTTCAGATTCCAGGTTATACATTTCACAAAACAAATCACCCTGACGGTAAGGCTCACGGGGGAACAGGTATTTTGATAAGAAGTAGAATTAAGCACCATGCTATGGAAATTTATTCTACAATCTACCTTCAAGCTACCTCAATACATCTTGATTGTGAAGGAGGAGGACTTACTCTGACATCAGTTTACTGTCCTCCGCGGTTTTCAGTATCTAAGATACAATTCGAAAATTTTTTCAAAACTCTTGGTAATCGCTTCCTAGCTTGTGGAGACTACAATGCGAAACACACCTATTGGGGTTCACGTCTAGCGAACCCTAGGGGAAGACAGCTTTACTGTGCTCTTATTGATCGAAGGAATAATTTAGACGTTATATCGTCTGGACAGCCGACTTATTGGCCTTCAGATCCAAGGAAAATTCCCGATCTTATCGATTTTGGAATAATGAAACATATCGACAGAAGTAAGTTATTTGCTGAAACATCATTTGATCTCAATTCAGACCATTCTCCAGTAATTTTAACATATTACGATGAACCAATTTCGGTTAAGACACCCTGTGGACTCACTTCGTCAAAGACGAATTGGTTAAAATATAAAAAGTACATTAGTAGCCACATCCACATTAGTCCATCTTTGGAATGTGAGGGGGATATAAGTGAATGTGTCCAGGACTTTACGTCCATTTTGAGATCAGCAGCAGATCACTCTTCGGCTCCCATAACCGTTGCTTCCTCAGATCGCAGTTTTTATGTTTCAAACTCTGAAATCGAGCAACTTCTAACCATTAAAAGAAGGCTAAGAAGAGAATGGCAAAACAGTCGATCCCCTGCTGCGAAGCAGAGGCTGTCTGAAGCTACGAGAAACCTTAGAAAAGCCCTTCATTTGGAAGAGGATCGCATTAATAGCGTGTATGTGGAAAGTTTATCGCATAAAAGTTCAGCGAACTATTCACTTTGGAAAGCTACTAAAATTAAACCACCGGTAGAGGGCGAACCACCGCTGAGAAAGCAATGTGGCAATTGGGCACGCAGTGAAGAGGAGAAAGCATACTCATTTGCGGAACATTTGAGGACTGTCTTTGAGCCAAACTTGGCAGAGAATAATTTTACACTTCCGGATCTGCCTGTGCATATGGATCACAACTCAGGTAATATACTATTTAACGCCCAAGACGTTGATGAAATTATTCGAACGCAGCTAAGTCCAAAAAAAGCGCCTGGGTATGACTTGGTCACACCAAACATGATAAAAAACCTACCATTTATAGCGGTTGAAGTTCTGACTAAAATATTTAATGCGATCTTGCAAAAAGGTTACTTCCCGGACATGTGGAAAATTTCTCAAATCAAGATGATTCCCAAGCCTGGAAAAGATTTAACTCTAACTTCGTCATACAGGCCTATAAGTTTACTTCCGTGCCTATCAAAACTATTTGAAAAGGTTTTTCTTCAAAAGATTCTTCCTATTATGGAAAACTCAAATAGTATTCCAGCTCACCAGTTCGGCTTTCGTGAAAGGCATGGAACAATAGAGCAAGTGAACCGCATAACTTGCGAGATAAGGAAAGCCTTTGAAGAAAAAAAATACTGCTCTGCCGTTTTTCTGGATGTCGCTCAGACATTTGATAAAGTATGGCACGAGGGTCTTTTATATAAAATAAAATATCACCTACCAATTGTTACACACAAACTTCTAGAATCTTACCTTCTTAATCGCTACTTCAGGGTAAAATATAAGGAAACTACAACTTCTGATTATAAAATGAATGCAGGTGTTCCTCAAGGAAGTGTTCTCGGCCCCGTTCTTTATCTGATATTTACGTCGGACTTGCCGATATCTGAACATATAACTACATCAACATTTGCGGATGATACAGCTTTGATAAGCACTCACTCAGACCCTTATGTTGCCTCCTTGAGACTCAACAACCACCTTAGAGCTGTGGAGACGTGGTTCAAAAACTGGCGAATTAAAGTTAACGAACTTAAGAGCAAGCACGTTACGTTTACACTTAGAATGGGGTCTTGTGCCCCTGTCTCGTTAAATGGTGTTAATATCCCACAGTCTGAGAGTGTTACATACCTTGGTATTCACTTAGACAGACGTCTTACATGGCGAAAACATTTAGAAGCCAAGAGGCTTCATATGAAGCTGAAAGCCTGCCAGTTACATTGGTTAATTAATAAGCATTCAAAACTTAGCCTTGACTCTAAGGTCATCCTGTATAATTGTATTATAAAACCAATATGGACTTATGGTATCCAACTATGGGGTACAGCCAGTATGTCTAATATTGAGCTTATACAGAGGGCACAATCGAAAATTCTAAGGATCATTACGGGAGCACCGTGGTATGTCAGGAATATCAACATTCACGAGGACTTAAATATTCCGTTAGTAAGAGAAGAGTTTATAGGCATCAGAACGAAATACTTGGAAAAGCTTAGCAACCACCCAAACCCATTGGCGAGAGCCCTTACCCGAACCCAAACGCACACCAGACTGCAACGTGCAGACTTACCGCCCATTTAATTTAGAGGCCCGTTCTTCAAAATGGCTCCTTGGGAGTAACTAGTATTTAAGTTAGTTTTTTTTTAAGATTTACACACTTATTGTTAGGCCAAGAATGGGCAGATTCAATAATCAGAATAATAAAGAATTAAAAAAAAAAAAAAAAAAAAAACGATTAAAAATTTTCTATGAAATACACTGTTTTTATAACGAATTTAAATCAGTTCCAACATTTTTTGAAACCAATTTTAAAGTTTCTATTAAAATTATTTGTCAAAAAAACTAAATTAGTGTTAAAAACGATTACTTTCGGGACAATTTCAAACAAAAATCATTGATTCTGGAATGTTAAGTAGACTGGAAAGTTTTGATGGGTTGACCCAAGGATCATTTAATTTGTTAGCGATTTTTCTTTCCATTTTTCGTAAAAGTCATTCAAATTTAAGGTTAAATTTAAATTCTGATCTCAGTAAATTTTAAAGAGTTTTGTTTTTAATATATACTCAAAAGCCTTTGGTCAACAAATTTGGACATGAAATTTTGTCAAAAACTTAATTTTTCATACTTTGACCGCTGGTTGACTAATGATGCCTTGTTAATTTTTTAAATAAATTTCCTCACAAGAGCTAACTGGCCATCGGCAGGTATTTTGACAGGTCCCCGCAGAAATTTTGGTAAACTGGAAGCAGCTTTGGAAAGAAATCATGATCCAAAGAGCGAATCCAAATCAGTCACAGTTTAGAGTACTCTTTAGTAGCAAAGATAAAAAGCTATTAAGACCCAGTAAAATCATGTCACTTTTCAGTGCTGATTGAAGAACTCTTTGTAAAGTTTATTTAACCGCAATAAAGATGTAAGAAAATCTAGTATTTTTCTCCAAAAATCTTTTTGATCATTTAAAAAGAGTTAAAGATGTTAAAAATTAAAGTATGTATGAAATTTTATCAACAAAGAATTTTAATTATAAGTTTTAAAAAATTTTAACTAAAAATTCTCAAGGGCGCTCGAGCGCAATGATATACTAAAAAAAGAGACCGTGGTGCTAAAATCTCGAATAATTTTAACTGGGAAAGTTCGAAAGCTTTTAATTTGATATCTTAAAAATAACAGTTTTTGTTCCTAAAAATACGTTCTAAAATGTAAATTTCAAAAGATTTTTTTTAAAGATATTGCAACTCAAATTATTTAAAAAATTCGATTAATCGTAATCGCGATTAACGGCAATTTTTTTAATCGTAATCGCGATTATGAAATATCTCGATTATTTGCAAACTCTAGGGCTAATTATGTAACTTGATAATCGTAAATCGTCATCGTGAGCGATACGATTGACGATTACATATGGGGGTTTTCATCTCAAGGGACACAACTTTTAAAACCAATAGTAGTTTAGTCACAATTGTTCAGCTAGATCGGTCATGAACTTTCTGAGTTAGAGGGGGCCGTAATTTTACATTTTGGTCAAACAGGTGTTTTTTTTTTGCATCCATGTAACTGATTACCTAATGTTCCTAGCAAAATGTGTCCCGAGAGTTTAAGATAGCTATTTCTTTAATCTTTCAAAAAAAATTTTTTTTCTTTTTTTTTTGCAAAATCAAAAATTTGTTTGGCATTTTTTTTAAACCGGCCCTTTTTTACTCAAAATAAAGCTAAGGTATTTTCCTTTAAGAGCTTTGTAGGATGCGAGTGAGATATCTGTCAAATGTCCAATATTTACTGTAGATCTTAAGAAATTTTCCAGAAGCCGAGTAAACATTTTTGGCCGAAGAGTTTTAGATTTTCTTTCCATTTTCGTAATTTCTGACCTAATAATAATTAGGTCAGAAATTACCCTCCTTCCCCCTTATAACGCTGTTCTGGCCAAGGCTATTTTGGTACTCGCCGTGATCTTTAAGAAATGCAACTTAATAATAGTTATTCTACAAGAATTTGGATTTCTGAACCCCCTTCTTGACCATTATTTCGCCTGTCAAGTAAATATAATTTTGTCCCTTATATATTTATTACTTCGCAAACTTTGAGAACTTATAGTGAGTAAGTGGACCCATTTAGAGACTTAATGAAAACAAAACTTTTGTTTCTCTAAAACTCTTCTATAATTCATCTTTTAGCACATTTATCCTATCTTTTACTTGAACAAAAAAAAATCGCAAAAAATCATTTGGGAAGTATAGTTGCCTGTGGTCGTTAAAAGGTTAAAGCATTTTGATGCATTAGGTTATTTCGGGCCATACCCTTTGTCCTGTTCCACCTTCATTTGACATGGAGCTTTAAAATGGTAAATTGACATTTTGTATCGAATTAAGTTAGCATGTGTTTAACAGAATCCAAAATGAGAAATTTTGCAGTGTTAGGTTATATAGCAGGTGCCACGCCCCTTTTTCCAATACCGCCCACATTTTTTTAGAGTTCTATATGATAAAACAACATTCAGTATAAAATTTTGTTAGCATGTTCTAACATTTTATAACACATCTGCTTAGTGTTTTAAACATCTTTAGTGCAGTTAGGGCTTTTTGTGTTTCTGAAAATTACAAGACAAAAGGGCGTTACTAACATAACTTTTCAAATATTAAAAATTTATAATTTTTTTTAACAGAAATGAATTTGTTTGTGTGTTTTTACTAATATTTAGGAAATTTGTAATGAAAACTTTTATAGTTTTTATATAAACACGTTTTTTGCTTCTCCTGTAAAATTTGTAAAATGTTAGATAGGGCGTTTTGCATTTTAGGTGACGATATATCGTTAAACTATATTCAATTTGAGCTATCTAAAAAAACATAACTTTTCAGGAGAGCAAAAAAACCGTCGCATTCGCGTATTTTTAAACTTTTTGTCGGCCGATCTTTTACAACATTAATTAATAACAACTACTAAATTTTACACGTGCTTTGTTTGTAAAAATTCGTATTATTCGCTGAGTTGCAGCAGATAGCTCAACCTTTTTTATTTGAAATTAATCAACCTAAGCAGATAGCTCATTAAATACAGACTTTAAAGCTTTATAACTTTTTAACGGATTATGATAAAAATATGAATTTGGTACCATATTTCTCAGTTTTTTAAGCCCTTCCATTACAGGTGTTAAAAAAATACTTTTTAATTTTTTTTTTAATCATCGTTTCGCGCTTTATCGCCATTATTTGGAACCTTCATGAAGCTTGCGAAAAATGTCATAACACTTGTGTTTGCTGTACAATCGAATGGGCAAATAAAATATGCAAAAAGATTAACCGGTTTTGCTCCGCATCGAAATATGGGTCAAAAACCGCGTTTTTAACCGCGGAAAGGAGTTGAAACTTTCCAAAAAAAAACTGCCATTATTTTTATTGATGGAAACACCGTATAAAAAGTGATAATATAAAAAAATGTAAATTTAAAAGTTTACCCTAGTCAACTATACTGTAGAAATTACCCTCCTTCCCCCTTATAACGCTGTTCTGGCCAAGGCTATTTTGGTACTCGCCGTGATCTTTAAGAAATGCAACTTAATAATAGTTATTCTACAAGAATTTGGATTTCTGAACCCCCTTCTTGACCATTATTTCGCCTGTCAAGTAAATATAATTTTGTCCCTTATATATTTATTACTTCGCAAACTTTGAGAACTTATAGTGAGTAAGTGGACCCATTTAGAGACTTAATGAAAACAAAACTTTTGTTTCTCTAAAACTCTTCTATAATTCATCTTTTAGCACATTTATCCTATCTTTTACTTGAACAAAAAAAAATCGCAAAAAATCATTTGGGAAGTATAGTTGCCTGTGGTCGTTAAAAGGTTAAAGCATTTTGATGCATTAGGTTATTTCGGGCCATACCCTTTGTCCTGTTCCACCTTCATTTGACATGGAGCTTTAAAATGGTAAATTGACATTTTGTATCGAATTAAGTTAGCATGTGTTTAACAGAATCCAAAATGAGAAATTTTGCAGTGTTAGGTTATATAGCAGGTGCCACGCCCCTTTTTCCAATACCGCCCACATTTTTTTAGAGTTCTATATGATAAAACAACATTCAGTATAAAATTTTGTTAGCATGTTCTAACATTTTATAACACATCTGCTTAGTGTTTTAAACATCTTTAGTGCAGTTAGGGCTTTTTGTGTTTCTGAAAATTACAAGACAAAAGGGCGTTACTAACATAACTTTTCAAATATTAAAAATTTATAATTTTTTTTAACAGAAATGAATTTGTTTGTGTGTTTTTACTAATATTTAGGAAATTTGTAATGAAAACTTTTATAGTTTTTATATAAACACGTTTTTTGCTTCTCCTGTAAAATTTGTAAAATGTTAGATAGGGCGTTTTGCATTTTAGGTGACGATATATCGTTAAACTATATTCAATTTGAGCTATCTAAAAAAACATAACTTTTCAGGAGAGCAAAAAAACCGTCGCATTCGCGTATTTTTAAACTTTTTGTCGGCCGATCTTTTACAACATTAATTAATAACAACTACTAAATTTTACACGTGCTTTGTTTGTAAAAATTCGTATTATTCGCTGAGTTGCAGCAGATAGCTCAACCTTTTTTATTTGAAATTAATCAACCTAAGCAGATAGCTCATTAAATACAGACTTTAAAGCTTTATAACTTTTTAACGGATTATGATAAAAATATGAATTTGGTACCATATTTCTCAGTTTTTTAAGCCCTTCCATTACAGGTGTTAAAAAAATACTTTTTAATTTTTTTTTTAATCATCGTTTCGCGCTTTATCGCCATTATTTGGAACCTTCATGAAGCTTGCGAAAAATGTCATAACACTTGTGTTTGCTGTACAATCGAATGGGCAAATAAAATATGCAAAAAGATTAACCGGTTTTGCTCCGCATCGAAATATGGGTCAAAAACCGCGTTTTTAACCGCGGAAAGGAGTTGAAACTTTCCAAAAAAAAACTGCCATTATTTTTATTGATGGAAACACCGTATAAAAAGTGATAATATAAAAAAATGTAAATTTAAAAGTTTACCCTAGTCAACTATACTGTAGATAGCTCAAATTTTTATTTATAAAAAATCATGGTTTCACATAGCTCATGCTATTTCTGTAATAAAATAGTCTTAAAATAATTTTTTCGTTCTGAAATTAATACCATAGATGACACTTATGCTAGCTAACATTTTGCCATCAAAAACTCATTTTCGTCAACCGAGCAGATAGCTCAAATTGAATATAGTTCCACGATATATTCATGATGCCTGATCGATTTTAAGACATTCTAGCGATGTCCGTCTGTCTGTCTGTGGAAAATGCTATCACGGACAAAATACTGCACAGAGATGACTGAAACTTCACATATTTATTGGAAGTTCTCCCGAAAAGTTTGGTATTGCATTTGAGCGATATCGGTTCAGCGGTTCAAAAGTTATGAACGAAAATGTAAGCACACCTCAAAAATTTCGTACATTCAACATAACCTAAAAATACAAAATGCTTTAAGCTGGATATTTTTGCTAACGTGTATAAATTATCCTATACAAATTTGACGTTTTTTAACTATATACGGCAAATTTATGTCAAATTTGTAGAGTCCGACCGAAACCAGTTTTCGAGACCGAACCGAAACCGAACCGAATATTCGGCCGAAAAAGTAATATTCGGCCGAAACCGAACCGAAACTTAAAAAAAATTACCGCCTGGCATAAACAAAATTATTAAAAAGTTGTTAAAGATTAATATACAGCATATAATGCTTTTAAACCATAAGAATTGTTGTATTTTTGAAAAAAAAAATATGTTTTTTAAAAAACTTACAAAAAAATTGTATATTTTATTTGCAGATTAGGAGGAAATAATTTTTGAACTGAAACAGTTTTACAATTCCTGCATAAACTTGTAACATTTTCTTCAATTGAACTGAAACAAGTGTAATGAAATACGAAATCAAAAAATTCACCGACTTTTTTACATATTTTTTAAAATACCAAAAAGTTTCGGTTTCGGCTAATATTCGGCCAAAATTTTGCCGAATACCGAATAGAGGCCGAAACCCCATTATTCGGCCGAAACCGAGACCGAAACCGAATATTCATTCGGACTCTACAAATTTGTATGGGATAATTTATACACGTTAGCAAAAAAATCCACCGTTAATTCGGCTTCTGGTTGACATATGTGAACATAATTGAACACCAAATGGTATTTAAACAAGTACAAACATATTTTTTTACAAAAAAGAAAAAAATCGCAAATTTTTTTTTTTTCCAAAATTTTTTTTTCGCGGAAATTTTTTTTCAAATTTTTTTTTTTTCAGAAGTAATTTCCTTTTAAATAAAGTTTTTTGCAATAATCTTTTTGAAATTTTGGAGGGTATCACTACATTCGGCAAGGCCGAATTTAACTTTTTTGCTTGTTTTTAAATATTATAGGTCAAAAGTCTCTCACGCGCCCATCTCTATTATGAAACTACATATAATTTTTGTTACATTTTTTTAGGCCTCATCTACCGTTTCAAATTTCTTATGTTGGCAACGTTACTATGTGCTGCTCTAACAGTGGTTGGCTTTATTATGGGTCAGGTTGCCGAGGGTCACTGGAAATGGGATGAAGATATTGAAATTCAATTGACTTCAGCATTTTTAACTGGTGTCTATGGCATGTGGAACATTTACATATTTGCTTTGTTAATTTTGTATGCACCCAGTCATAAGCAATGGCCATGTGTAAATTCTAGCGAAACCTCACAGTCGAACGAGAATATTGTAGCGGCAGCAGCTAATGAAGAAATTGAATTTAATAATTTACCCTCCGATTCTAATCCAAGTGAAATATCTTCTCTCACTTCGTTTACACGTAAAGTGGCATTTGATTAAAGCAATAAAATTAAATATTTTACTTAATACACTTTTTTTAAATATATTAGTGGTAGTCAGAGTCTTACTTGCCAGGCCTAGTACTGGTGTTAAAAGAGCACTTGTTCAAATTACCATATTTTTGAAAAAGTACTCTATTGCTACACTGCCAGGGCTGGCAGCAAGACTCTGAACACCTCTATTGACTTAAATTTATAATTAAAATTAAGTACTTATTAAGCTCAAAAATTTTAAAATATTAACACATTTATTTTTAATTAAAATTTTATTATTGTGCCAATATAATTTACATGCATTTTTAAAAATATATACATACATACGTTTTTTAATTTTTTTTTACAATATTTGTAGTATTTTGTAAAATCTAGATGTTAGTTTACATATATTTTTACATATTTTTGACTCGTATAAATTATAGTTCTCAATTCAGTATTAAAAAAAATCAAAAAAAAAAAATTATATAACTTTATTACAGAATATAATTCTCTAATTTCTTTCTTAAATTTATATATAGAATATCTTTTTTTCTTTTATAATGTAGTACATTATATTTCTTTTAATAAACTCTATTGTAGTTTTAAAAAATATACCTTCAAAAATGTATTCTTTTACTTTTAAATTATTTAGTCCAAACCGCATTGATGCAGTACCGTCCACAGTGCAATTGGCTTTTAGTTTTTTTCTATTGTAATAGCAAAAACCAATATCAGAAGCACTAGAAAGGGGAACGTTCAAAGACTGTCAGATGCAAGGACATCATCAGCATTTTCAAGTGAAGTTCACAAGAGAAGCGCACTACTTGGAGATCCCCATTATATCTACTATTTATTGATTTTGAACGAGTGTTCGACACGTTGCATCAACAGGCTATATGGACCGATCTTAAATGTAAAGGAGTTCCAGACATTCTGATAGAAATTATTACGTGTTGATTAATTTCATATAAATTTGACGTTTGCAAATATTGATTAGCCTAATACCCTATTCACACTTGCAGTTTTAAACCGTTTTCAGCAATTATTTTTAGCATTTTCTGTCAATATACTGTAATAGAATAAAGAAAGTGCTAAAAATATTGCTGCTAAAAACGATTTAAAACTGTACGTGTGAATAGGGTATTATACCCTATTCACACGTACAGTTTTAAACCGTTTTTAGCAATTATTTTTAGCATTTTCTGTCATTATACTGTAATAGAATTAAGAAAGTGCTAAAAATATTGCAGCTAAAAACGATTTAAAACTGTACGTGTGAATAGGGTATTATACCCTATTCACACTTACAGTTTTAAACCGTTTTTAGCATTTATTTTTAGCATTTTCTGTTAATATACTGTAATAGAATAAAGAAAGTGCTAAAAATATTGCTGCTAAAAACGATTTAAAACTGTACGTGTGAATAGGGTATTATACCCTATTCACACTTACAGTTTTAAACCGTTTTTAGCAATTATTTTTAGCATTTTCTGTCAATATACTCTAATAGAATAAAGAAAGTGCTAAAAATATTACTGCTAAAAACGATTTAAAACTGTACGTGTGAATAGGGTATTAGTCGTTGATTATATTGTGATGAGTTACCAGCCCATAAACATGTTTAAGTGCTTAAGAGCCTATTCACACTTACAGTTTTAAATCGTTTTTAGCAATTATTTTTAGCATTTTCTGTCAATATACTGTAGTAGAATAAAGAAAGTGCTAAAAATATTGCTGCTAAAAGCGATTTAAAACTGTACGTGTGAATATGATATAAACTATAGTTTAATACCCTATTCACACGTACAGTTTTAAATCGTTTTTGGCAGCAATATTTTTAGCACTTTCTTTATGCTATTACAGTATATTGACAGAAAATGCTAAAAATAATTGCTAAAAACGGTTTAAAACTGTAAGTGTGAATTGGGTATAAAAATGTGTATGTGAATATGGCATAATGCAGTTGATTTCGCTTTTCCCCTTTGTATTTATTTTCAGTGTACAAAAATGTATTTTCTACGATACAGTCAATCATAATTGGAGCGGCAATCGGTTTTCCGCAATTGTCCTCATAAAAATAGAATTGAATCTAAAGCTCTGAACAGAACAAGCCCGGCACGACTTTTTCCATACGATTTGACAGTTAAAATCCGTGACCGGCACGACAAAAAATTAAAACTTATTTTATTTTATCTCCGGGTTATCTCAATCTCCCTCCCTCTCACACTCCAGGGTTGCCGCATTTTCACAACAATTTTTTATTTTTTCATTCACAATGGTGTAACAAACTAACAGTAGTGCCAACTTAATCACATTGACTATGTGATAAGCGATTTTTTTCCGTAAAATTACTTTAATTTTATTAAAAGTTAGCACCACTGAACAAACAAATGACATTTTTTGCCGTCGCCGTCCCCCGTCATTGTTTTGGGCCTATATTCTCCGGCAACGGCAACCGTCCCCCGTGCCGTGATTGTTCTGTTTCTACTCTAATTTGGCGGAAAAACGCGGCGGTCTTTTGTTTTTATACAAAACGTGTGTGAACAGTTGCGGAAAACCGCTTCCCGCTCCAATTGTGATTACTCTCACACCCTGTTATTTGTGTCAGAGACCATAGTCGTTAAAAAAATTGGCGGCGTTGAAAATCCAAATCATAGAAAATAGTAGAGGCCAAGCAGTGTTGTATTTCATTTATTTTCCAATATGGTGCCAAAATGCTTGTTCTTTTCCAGCTCACACCTATTACTTTCAAATTAGATTCTTTGTTTATAAAAAGTGGTATTTGTCTTTTATTTAATTATAACTTTTAAAATTGGAATGTCAAATAAAATTTTATTATATATATTTTATTTACTTTAATTCGGTTTCCAATCTACAAATTATTGACTAAATGTGCGAAAACAAATAATAATAAAATGAAAATGGTAAGCAAAAACAAGTATTAAAGAAACGAGATTTGACACAACAAATTTTAAAGCCAAATTATATTACCACAGAGTTGTGTTCACTTTAAATCTAGGGGTTTTCTTTCCCGTCTAAACGCGCCTTTTCAGACAAATAGACAAAAGTTACAAAAATATGTACATTAAATTTATGTTGAATATGCCGACGCGCGAAACATAACCAAACATATGACTGTCAAATTTTCGCTACAAATTAATTTATGTTTCGAAACATTTATTTTTACCGGTGAACAACTTACAGGCATTCAAAAAGGATTATCATTCTAGGGGTTAAACGCCGTCTCTAGTAAATAATAAAAAGTCGGCGTCGACTTAAAGCCAATCGGCATCGTTCTTCGATTTTTTATTATTGTTTTTCTTTATTTGTTTTCATCCCTGGTTTATTTATTTTTCTCTGCATGAATACTTATTTTTTTGACATTTTCTTTTGGTGTTATTGTAATTAAAATAGATAGAAAAAAAAATAAATAGAAAAACAAGGAAACGAGTGAAAAAAACACAAAATACACAAAACAATTTTTTTCTTCATTCAATCACTGTGAAAAATTGTGTTATAAAATCGTGTGTTTTCAAAAAAAAAACAAGAAAAATTAAACAATTTCTTGCGAATTAAATTTATAAAGATTTAGTTACTTTAATCGTCAAAATTAAGGGCTATAGAAATCCAACACAACCTCTCGTCGACGAAGCCGAGGAGGTGGAGACCGAGAACGCAACAATGGCCGCAAATGATTCAGGTGTGGATACCAGCAATGATAGTAATGACGGCGTAACCGCTAGCATAATGATTACACCACCACCACCAATAATGCCGCCCACACCAACATCATCGCCCAATACCCACGAGTGGCCTACCATCAATCCGAATGCATTCCATCTTAACTCGGATGGGCACTTTGCGCTACCTACCTTACCGCCACTGCCATTGAACTCATCATCAGCGCAGCAGTCATCAGACTTTATGTCCAGCATCATTCATCCCAGTACCCTGCCCTCTAGCAGTCACAATTTTAAAATGCGCCCGCGTACTTGTATCAAGAGCAGATTGCGTTTTAGTTACAATAATATCTTTGCGGAATCCACGGGCCGGAAGCTGCGCTATGCCGCCTCGACAAATAACATTGAACTACTAACGCGGGTACTCGAATCAGGAGCCGATCCTAATGCTTCCGATGAATACAAGCGTAGTCCCCTACATTTAGCTGCTTGCCGTGGTTACATACAAATTGTTCAGCAGCTGCTTAAGTTTGGAGCTAATCCAAATGTTGTGGATTCTTTGGGCAACACTCCGCTACATTTGGCCGTCATCTCAGCCAGTTCAAATAATTTTAATGTTGTAGTACGTGTCCTGCTACAGGGCGGTGCCAGTGTTCATATGTTTGATCGTAGCGGCATGTCTCCGCTAGAGTTGGCCGAAGCAAAATTACGTTTATTGCGCACCCGGTATGAGAACCCCACACCGGAAACCAGTAAAATATTGGAGGACATGTGTATGTTAACTGCTCTTATCCTAAGATATATGGTTAAGCAACAGCGTGAACTCGAAGATCTTTCAAATCTCGAGAAACGTTTACAAAATCTTAGTACCCGCGATGATCAAGAACAGGTTGTTTCACAGACGGCTGATGAGCTATTAGCTAGCATTGAGGGTCTATCGCTTAACAAGTAAAGAGGGCCTTTGATATCCCTCCTCCATAAAGATTAAGGTGACAAGGAAGAGAATCACTCTTGATTTGTAAACAAACATATGTATTGTCGTAATTGTAAGTATGTTCGTATTAAAATCTAAAAATATTTTTATAAAAGACAATTTCTCAAATCTGAGAATATTTTTAAGCCCTTTCATTATCGTTGAACATTGCATAAAAAAAATTATCCAAGAAAATAAAAAATGGTTTTAATTGTTTAAATATCATTCTGGCTCCAATTCTATTCACATTTGTCAACCAGCAGCCGAATTAAAGCATTAGTGTGCAATTACAATTCTGGCGTTAGCCTTGAATTTTGCTCGTTCCCATACATTTTGTATGTAGAACAAAATTCAAAGCCAACGCTAGCGTTTCAAAGCCAGAATAGAATCAATTCTATTTTCTTGGCTTTGCTCTCTCGTGAGTATTTTTTTCTTGCTTTGGCGTTGCCAGTCTTTTACAAAAAAAGGGTTGATTTTGTGATGTGTTTCGTATTTTGTTTATGAAACACATCTGTGTATTGGAAAATTAAAAAAACTACATATAAAGAAAGTGAAAATAAAATTTACCGCCAATTATTATAAAAAAAAAACAAGTATTAAAAAAAAAGCAATAAAAAACCAAAGGAGTTTTATATTTCACCAAAAAAAAAAAATATTTTCAGGGGGCTAATTATGTAATTTGATAGTCGTCAATCGTCATCGTTAGCTCATTATTCTATTACCATAAAATGACACTATATGGTAATGGAATAATGATAGAAACGATACGATTGACGACTATCAAGATACATAATTACCCCCCAGGAAAAAATTTTTTTTCTTCCACCAAATAATTATATTTCTGTTTTTCTTTGTGTGTGTGTATATATATATATATATAATTACAATTCTGGCGTTGGCTTTGAATTTTGTGTAAAGAGAGGGCGTTTGATTTAAACAAAGGCTTTGGCTTTGAATTTTGTTCTGGCGTTTGTTTGTATACACACACACAAAGAAGAACAGAAATATAATTATTTGGTGGAAGAAAAATAAATTTTTCCTGAAAATTATTTTTTTTTCGGTGAAACATAAAACTCCTTTGGTTTTTTTAATGATATTTTTTTGATATTTGTTTTTTTTTTTATAATAATTGGCAGTAAATTATATTTTCACTTTCTTTTATATGTACTTTTCTTCTAATTTTCTAATACACAGATGTGTTTCATAAACAAGATATGAAACACATCACAAAATCAACCCTTTTTTTGTAAAAGACTGGCAACGCCAAAGCAAGAAAAAAATTCTCACGGGAGAGCAAAGCCAAGAAAATAGAATTGATTCTATTCTGGCTTTGAAACGCTAGCGTTGGCTTTGAATTTTGTTCTACATACAAAATGTATGGAAGCGAGCAAAATTCAAGGCCAACGCCAGAATTGTAATTGCACACTTATGTTTTTTTTTGGTTATGTAGAATGTGGCAACATTTTCGAGGTGTTCTTGCATTTCCGTTCATAACTTTTGAACTGCTTAAATTCATACTGCTCGGGGCAACAGCAAATATATATATATATATAATAAGTTTCAGTCATATCTTTGTAATATTTTTGCCATTTCAGCAGACAGACGGACATTGTCTTATAAATGACATTGTCTTATAAGACATTTTCTTATAAGACATTGTCTTAAAACACTGTGCAACACGATTTTGTATCTTAGATGGGACCAAAAAAAATAAGGTATACCGATCGTAGACCAAAACCCCCGAAGGGTTTGGAAAGCTTATGCCCTGTTCTCGCGTACAGCTAAAAACCGTTTTTAGCAACATTTTCTGCCAATATACTGTAATAGAATAAAGAAAGTGCTAAAAATATTGTTACTAAATAGGGTTTTTAGCTATACATAAGAACAGGGCATAATACCCTATTCGCACTTACAGTTTTAAACCGTTTTTAGAAATTATTTTTAGTATTTTCTGTCAATATACTGTAATAGAATAAAGAGAGTGCTAAAAATATTGCTGCTAAAAGCAATTTAAAACTGATCGTGTGCATAGGGTATTATACCCTATTCACACAATCAGTTTTAAATTGCAGGGGGCTAATTATGTAATTTGATAATCGTCAATCGTCATCGTTAGCTCATTATTCTATTACCATAAAATGACACTATATGGTAATGGAATAACGATGGAAACGATACGATTGACAACTATCAAGTTACATAATTACCCCCCAGTTTTAAACCATTTTTAGCAATTATTTTTAGCATTTTCAGTCAATATACTGTAATAGAATAAAGAAAGTGCTAAAAATATTGCTGCTAAAGGTGGCTTCAGACCATAATATTTGTAATAATATCTGTCAAAATTTTGTGTAAAACCTATAAAATAGTATGGTGTAAACACAAATCGGTATAAAACCAAGAGAAATACGGATTGAAAAATGACAAGCGGATACGTATTCTCATTTTTAGAAATTTCTCTAAAAATGAGAAAACGTATACGCTTTTCATAAGATCAGGGTTGTATTTGTTTTGATAATATTTAAGATGTGATGGTGTGAATACGCAAAGGATTTTTTAAAAGATTTTTTGACAAGCGGAGAAAATTTCGTATTATTTAACATACGTATTTTCTTACGACTCAGTATTATAGTCTGAAGTGGGCTTAAAAACGATTTACAACTGTACGTGTGAATAGAGTATAATACCCTATTCACACGTACAGTTTTAAATCGTTTTTAGCAGCAATATTTTTAGCACTTTCTTTATTCTATTACAGTATATTGACAGAAAATGCTAAAAATAATTGCTAAAACAGTTTAAAACTGTAAGTGTGAATAGGGTATAAGTTTTCCAAACCCATCGGGTTCTTTTTTATGCCAAACTACCACTTTTTGTCTGATCTCCTGGTAAACAAATACAAATAATTTACAATCGAAAATAATCAGTACTACCGTCTTCTCACGTATAGCTAAAAACCGATTTTAGCAACAATACTTTTAGCACTTTCTTTATTCTATTACAGTGTATTGACAAAAAATTTTGCTAAAAACGGCGGTTCTGTTTTTAGAACATATTAACCCTCCATATCCCATTTTTAGGGGTCATTTTGATCCTTTTATCATATATCCTCAAAAAAACACCACTACAACGTTCATTTGAAGGGTTAAAATGTTTTAGAAAAATTTTCTGCATCAAATTTTACAAGGTGTTGTCATCATCATCATAAATTCTACAACCCGGGGTGGGTCTTGGCTTCCTCAAGTAGCTTCTTAAACTCGTCTTTTTCTAACGCCTTACGTCTCCATCCTCTCATGTTAATCGACTTAAAGTCCTCTTCTACATTATTTATCCACCTTAATTTTGGTCTGCCTTTCAGTCTTCTACCTTCAGGGTTACGGTTCATTATCATGTTGTTGGGGTTATCGCTGTCTGCACGTACTATGTGACCGGCCCATTGCATTCTTGCGATTTTAATTCTTTTAACGACATCAGGTTCATTATATAATAGGTAAATTTCGTTGTTGGTTCTTATTCTCCACTCTCCATTTTCACAAATCGCTCCAAAAATTTTTCGTAATATTTTTCTTTCAAAACTGCTTATGAAGAGTTCATCCTTTTTTGACATGCTCCAGGTTTCACAGGCATAGGTTAACACTGGCAGAATAAGTGTAACGTAGAGTCTTATATGGAGTTCACACTAGCGACCTTAAGTAAGTTGTTCAACAAAACACCAGTAGCAGAATAAAAACGTAATGGACACAGAACAAAGACTTTTTTAAACATCTCACTCTTGAACACTTCAAAACAGCAAGTGTGAACGCCGTATTATCTTTGTTGTTCTGGATAGCAGCTTTTATGACAGATGTTTTCTCAGTCCATAGTAGCATTTATTGGCCACCGACACCCTCCTCTCGATTTCTTTACTAGTATTTGCATCATTATTAACCATGGAACCTAGGTATACAAATTCGGTTGAAATTTATCATCGCTAATGTAAACATGTGTACGAGTAGTTGTGTTAGTATTTGAAGCATGTAGGTATTTGGTTTTATCTTTATTCACGTTTAGCCCCATAGATTGTGCGTTTTTTTTTAGCTCGCGGTATGTATCTTCTATTGCTGTTTTTGATCTTCCAATAATATCAATATCGTCTGCATATGCAAGTAGTTGAACTGTTTTGTTAAATATTGTTCCCGTTGTGTCAATGCAAGATTTCCTTATAACATTTTCCAGTGCCAGGTTAAATAGTGTGCATGCCAGTCCATCACCTTGTCTTAAGCCAACATTTGTGTGAAAGGTTTTCGATATTTCATTCTGGATTTTTACTGCGCATGTAACGTTAGGCATTGTAAGTTGAATCAAACGTATTTATTTATTTGGAATGTTGAAACCCTCCAGGGCTTTGTATAGTTGAACCCTATTTATTGAATCATATGCTTGTTTGAAATCTATAAATAAGTGATGAGTATCAATTGAAAGTTCATTACACTTTTCAAGAATTTGTCGCAGTATAAAGATCTGATCAGAGGTTGATTTATTTCTTCGGAAACCACACTGGTATTGACCAATTAAGTTGTTTGCAAAAACATTGAGTCGGTTGTTTAAAATTACTGACAATACTTTGTATCCAATGTTCAGAAGTGTTATACCCCTGTAGATTTCGCAGTCAAGTTGAGATCCTTTTTTATGTAGTGGGGTAATAAGACCAACATTCCACTCTTCTGGCATGCATTCTAAGTTCCATATATCAACTATTATTTGGTGTAATAACTCGTGCAGTGCTGAGCCTCCACTTTTTACGAGTTCGGATGTTATTCCATCAGAACCAGGAGCTTTGTTATTTTTGAGGCTGTATATAGTTTTGATAACTTCGTCTAGACTTGGCGGTTCATATGGTTATTCGTTGATTGGTTCAGACACGATTTCCTCATTGCCGTTAACTGCAGTATGGTGTGTGTTAAGAAGACCGTTAAAATATTCAGCCCATCTGTCCAAAACCTTATCACTGGAGGTTATAATCTCATTATTAAGGCCAAGGGGTTGTCACAGACCAAAAGTTCGTAAGAAAAGTGCAAAATGCTTAAAAAGGTAAAATTTTAAATTATCACATACTGTTTAAATGTTGTTTACCAAAGTCGTGTGAATTAAAGCCTAGTACTCTGTTTTTTACGGTGAAAATTTCACTTAAACTTTAAACTTCCCAAATCTGAATAAAACATTTAAAAATCAACTTTTGACAATTATAAGAAAAAAAAAAAAACAGAGACTCTATAATATAGAGATAAGACAAATTTATTTCTTCTACTACCTCCTTGGGGCGCATGTCTTAATAATAGCTCAAGAATATTCTTGAGCTGTTACTAAAACTTAGTAAGAGCTCAAAAAACTCAGGAAATACTGCTCAGATAACTATGTAATTTTCCATACACTCTTAGCAACTATCCAATATCTCACATATAAAATAAAATTTGAAAATTTTGCACGCAAAAGTTAGTTACAGAGTTTTTAAAATTTAGTGTGCTACTAAAGTTTCACACAGAGAGAACAGTTTAGTTGTGCTAGCCGAATTTAGAGCCAACTGCATAGTTTAATAACAACAACCGAAATTTTCGGTTGCCATAACCAAAATTTGTTTTGAAAATTTAACTTCTGTTGGTCCAAATAAATTTCGGTAATCGCATCCGAAAATTTCAGTTGTTGTAATTAAACCATGCAGTTGGCTCTTAATTCGGCTGGCACAATTAAACTGTTTTTTCTGTGCACTAGCAGGTGCTGCCGTCGCGACAAAAGTAGACAACTTTTTTCCGGTATTGCCATAGAAGCAGACAAGGGAAAAATTCGAATTTTATTTAAAATTCATAAGGTATTTGAAATAAAATTTTTGTTTAAATAAATTTCTCAAAAACATTTGAATTTTATTATTTCCAAAAATAAAATTCTCAAAAAAAATAGAATTTTATTTTCCTATAAATAAAATTCTAAAAAATTAAAGATTTTTATTTTTGGTTTGAATTTCATTTTGTAAAACAAATAATAATAAAACAAAGTAATTACTGTTAGTTAATACTAATGTGGTAAACTAGAATTTTTAATTACTATGTATCTTAATTAATGGTAAATTTTGATTAAAAAGAAGTTAATAAATCCATATTACAATGACTGTTAACATAGATAGAATGCAAAAGTTAGTCTCTACATAATAAATTTTTACATCCTTAAGATAAAATATTTCAGAATTAAAAAAATTGCATATAAAAAACTTAAATGGCATTATAGTCGTGGACATTTTCTAACTGAATCTAACACCTATTTTCATCATTTTCTAAGGGAAAACAAATATCTCAAATATATTTTATAGAAAAATGTATCAGAATTCCAGACATTATCTTTACAAAATATTTAAATGCTTATTTGACTCTGAATAAAAGAGTTTTTTTATTGAAACATTTTCCACAATTTTAAAAATTTTTCTGTACGAAAAATATATTAAAGGTTATAACTTCTATAGAAAAAATCTACAGGGTGTTTCAAGTTCGAGTTTCTTTTTCAAATGCAAAATAAACACACTTTTTTAAAAGAAATTTATTATCTGTTTATTAATATGTGTAGTAGACGTTCTACCATTTATGAATAAAAAATAATATCTTTTAAATGTCCCCGTGTCTACGCTTACACACGTCGATTCATAAAGCAAAATTTTCGATGACATATTGGCATACCTGTGGCTTTATCTCGGCAATTTCACGCCAAATGTTGCTTTTCAAGGCTTAAATTGTTACTGGTTTATTTTTTTAAAAACTCTCTTTAAGATGAACCCAAAGAAAATAGTCCAAAGGCATTAAATCTGGCGATACTGGTGGCCAAATTGCTTCAGATCTTCGTGAAATAATCTTCAGGCAATTTTGCTCGCAATTAATTCATTGTTTCGTTGGCTGTCTGGCATGGCGTACCATATTGTTGAAACCTCATATCTTCAATATCCATATCATCAACAATAGGCAAAAAAAAAGTTGTCAACATGTCACGATACCGTAATCCGTTAACGGTGGCGATCTTGGTGGCCAAATTGCTTCCGATCTTCGTGAAATCATTCTGTACGGGAATTCCGCTCGCAATAAATTCATTGTTTCATTGACTTGTTGAAAACACATATCGTTAATTTGATATCATCAACAATAGGCGAAGAAAAAGTTGTCAACATGTCAAAATATCGTAATCCGTTGGCGGTAAAAATGTCATCGAAAATTTCGCTAAAGGAATCGACGTGTGTAAGTCCACACTCGGGGGACATTTGTAAGATATTATTTATTATTCGCAAATGGTAGAACCTCTACTATATATATTAATAAACAGATAATAAATTTCCTTTACAAATGTGTGTTTACTTTGCATTTGAAAAAGAAAATCAAGTTCGAACACCCTGTATAAAAAATAATTCCTCAGAAACTGGGAATTTTCCCTAAAAAATACTGTTTCAGAATCCAAAGAATCTTTCTGCAAAAAAGATTTCTCAGGATCGGATAACTTTTCAATAGTAAAAACGTTTAAGAATCTGAGCTTTTCTATGAGAAATATATTTTCAAATCTAAGAATTTTTGTTATGGAAATATTTTTAAGAATATGATTTTTTTTTTAATCTTTTAGAATCTGAGAATTTTTATATAGGAAAATTTTATAAAAATCATTGATCAAAACTTTTCTATAGAAAACTATATTCGATGTGAGATTTTTTGGAACGAAAAAAATTACTCTGAATCTAAACATTTTTCTGTTTGTAAGAATTTTGTAAGAATTTTCTATAGAAAATTTATCTCTAAATCTTAAAACTTTCTGTTGAAATAGTGTCTTAAAATGTTTCTTTAGAAAAATGTCTAAGACCCTAATAATTTTCTATATGAAAAATGTTTCAGAATCTGAAAAACTGCCTCAGAAAACACTTTTTTTATAGAAAATTGCTATAAAATTAAAGATTCTATTTTTAGAAAAGTGTACAAAATTTCTTTATAAAGTTTCTGTTCGAAAAAGCTTTCAGAATCAGAGAATTACATTAAAATATGAGAATTTTTTAAGAGGTTTTCTATAAATAAGTGGATCAGAATTTGGAAATTACTAAAAAAAATACTTTTGCATTATAAGTTTGAACTAAATAAATTATTAAATTACATTAAATTAGAAGATAGTGGCAATTTACTATCATATGAGGATGTATTTAGCTAATTAAGTTACCTTAATATATAGAAATACTCGAACATTATTAAAATATTTACTTGTTTGAAATCTATTTATTTGTATGAAAATAAAATTCTTTCTTTTATTAATAAAATTCTTTTAAGAATTTCAAATAAAATTTTTTAGAATTTTATTTCTTTTAAGAATTTAAAATAAAATTCTTTAGAATTTTATTTAAAATTCAAAATTGAATTTTTTGAAAAATTCAAAATTGAATTTTATCAATAACGAATTTTTATTTTTTATTGTTTTTCCTTGTCTGCATAGAAGCAATGCCCTGAAAAAAACGATCATAAAAAAACTGAAATGTCACTTTTTCACGTAAATTTAAATTGTGTTGTATAATAAAAATGCGTGAAAACTTTTTAACAATTTCCCTATAATTCCCCGCGTTGCCAATTTTTTTTATATGGAGTTTGACAGATTTTTTTTCCATGAAATCGAACAGAGTACTATGTTTAAGTCGAAAAAATGTTATAAATCTGCTTCTGAGCTAAATAATGTAAAAAGATGTCTTCAGTGAAATTTAATGGTGGTTCTTTTCTAAGGACATATTTACCATCTATCTCCCATTTAAAGGTATCATTTTGGTCCTATTTTTAAACAATTTTATGTCATAAGCATAGTACTCTGTTCGATTTCACAGGCAAAATCTGTCAAACTCCATTTTTATTATAAGCTAAGTAAGTTGTTTTTCACGTGAAATGCTTTAAACGCCTAATACCCTATTCACACGTACAGTTTTAAATCGTTTTTAGCAGCAATATTTTTAGCACTCTCTTTATGCTATTACAGTATATTGACAGAAAATGCTAAAAATAATTGCTAAAAACGGTTTAAAACTGTAATACCCTATTCACACGTACAGTTTTAAATCGTTTTTAGCAGCAATATTTTTAGCACTTTCTTTATTCTATTACAGTATATTGACAGAAAATGCTAAAAATAATTGCTAAAAACGGTTTAAAACTGTAAGTGTGAATAGGGTACACGCAAAAAAAAAATCTGTGTCGGAGTGAGCAAAAATCTGGCATAATTTTACCAAAAATATGCTAAAACTACAACCGACGAAGTAGTTTTCGCAATTTAGCCAAAACGCTTATGTAAAAAATTTTGAAGAAAATGCTAATGCTATTTAAGTAAAAACTTGGTAAAATATACCAAAAGAGATATGGTGAAATATACCAAAATTATTAGAAAAGATGACTAAAAATAATGCTAAAAATTACCACATTTATGCTAAAATAAATTTTCAATAAATTTTTGTAAAAATTTGTATATTTGTTGAATTTAAAATTTTCACAGAATAAATCCATATTAATATAATAAATGTTGTGTAGGATTTAATTTACCACCGACCAACTGACCCTTTTTGTACAATTTTCTCGAGTAACTGCTGCCTACGCTTCTTCTTGAAGTAAAGGATCCGCTATAGCTTCACGAATTTATTTAAAAGCATTCTGTAAAAATAGAAAATTATTACAAAACATAAATTTTTAATTTAAAAAAATGGTAAACCCCATTGGTCTCTTGGTAAGGAGGAACACTTACTTTGTCATTCCATTTGTAACTCATCAAAACAGGTCTGGACTCCCTTGGCTTTGGGTTTTTAGGTTTTAATTTTATAACTAAAGGCAGGATTGTTGTCCACGCTCTTTATGGTAGTGAAGGATTCGCCATAGCTTCAAAAATTTATTTAGCAGTACCCTGTAAAAATAGAAAATTATTTCCAAACACTAATTTTAAACTAAAAATCTATTAAACCTTATTGGTGTCTTCGGAATGCGGGTATACTCACTTTATCATTCCATTTGTTATTCATCGAAACATACGTCTGGGACTCCATTGGTTTTTCGTAATGAATGGTGTTTTAAGTGATGAAAGCAAAACTAACTTTAACATTATTTTATCTTACATTTATTTATCTTTTAGAAAACTAATTATTTATTTTTATTTATTAATTTATTTCAATGATGGGTACCAATACCTTTTCGATACCAATACCCGTTAATACCAATTCAAATTGAAAACCAATACCAATTAAAAACCAATACCTTTATTTGTGCGATACCAATACCGATAAAAAACCAATACTGATTCCCCACTACCAATACCAATTAAAAACCAATACTTTTATTCTTCAAAACCAATACCAATAAAAAACCAATACCAATTCATTTTTTTCTACTTTCGTATCGGTTTTGTTTCGGTTTTTTTGTATTCTTATTTTCGTTTGTTTTAATTGTGACGTCAAACATTTTCTTTCCATTTTACCTGACTAACGAATTGCTACAGATGTTTACAAAAGATGTTACATCGATCAGTAATCGTTTGCATGCAAAGTCATATAACAAAAAGGAGTTAGCTACTTGAATTTTAAAAGCCATAAAAACATAAAACAAATATTTTTTGTCACGTTACGTGATTTTTATGACCCCTAATAAAAGTATATCTTAAAAAATTTAGACCTTTTCTGTCATGAAATTTTTTCTTTTGCAAACATTATTAATATGTGATGCACATATATTGAATGTCACTGCACTGTTCTTTGCGTTGTAAAAAAAATACTAATGTCCTTTTTTGGAAATCCCAAAATTTTAATCAAGCAGTCGTTACAAAATTATATGTCACAACACCAGAATCCAAAAAAAAAAAATGTTGTTTGTTTTATTAGAGGCACAGTCATATTATAAAAGAATTTAAGAATGCACTTGCTATTTTTGAGAGTTTAAGGGCTACGTGTTTAAAAAATTATTTGTTCTGTATCCATTACGTTTTTATTCAGTTACTGGTGTTTTGTTAAACAACTTGTTGTGTGAACTCCATATAAGAAAAAAAATTTGCCCGTGTAATTACAAAAAGATCCAAAATCGAAGAAGGGGCCCCTGCACGATAACCCATTTCAATCACTTAAAAAAATATGTGTGAAAGGATGAATTTCAGGTATATTTTGTTAATAACGGAATATTGAACATTTTTTTTGACAAGATTTTTAAGATCTGCCGGTGCTAATTTCACTAAAAAAGTACCTTTTTCCAAAAAAGGAAAAATAAAATTGAATCTTATACCCAATTCACACCTGAGGTGAAATCTTGTTCGAACGAGATTTCGATCATATGGTTGTGTATAAAATGATACAGACCATATGATCGAAATCTCGTTCGAACGAGATTTCACCGCAGGTGTGAATAGGCCTTTAGTTTTATAAAATTTCCTTTTTTTAATTTTTCTCAACAGAGATAAAATTAAAACGCCTTAAAATATATATTTTTGTAAACCATTTTTGATTTAGTTGGCTTAAACTTTAATTTTATCATCATTATTTAAAAAAGAAGCGAAAAATAAGTTCTTCTCGCATTGGTACAGTGGACATAAATGGAGTAAAAACTGACCAATAAAAATTAGGTAATTTGTTACGCATTTGAGATTATCGAAAATCAAGGAAATTTTTATTTTTTATACCCTCCAAAATATAAATATATAAAAAATGTTAGGGATTTTTTTAATTTTTCCTCCGCGCGATGAATGCTGTCAAATAGATTTATTATGATTTTTGCACTTCTTCTCCTTCTTCTTTTATATTGATCGTGTGTGGGTAAAGGTTCCTACAGACGACGCAAAAGATTGACCATTGTACAATCGTCAATCTAACCCACACACCATCAATATTATTGAATATTGTACATAATATTGCGTCGTCTGTAGGTACACTAAGATTGACGATTGTACAATGGTCAATCTAACCCATACATGGTAATTTTTAATTGGCATTGAATTTTCATTGGCATTAGTTGGAACTAATGCCACTGCCAAAAAAAGCATTAGCATTTATTGCCAATGAAATTTTTTGGCATTGGCATTATTTGTACTAATGCCAATGAAAAGGCACAAATGCCTAAAAAAACTATTTACAATTGATAAAAAAATTAGAAAATTAGAAAAAGTGAATGATCTATTGCAGCGGTTACCAACCTTTTTTGCTCGCGTACCCTTAATTTTAAATTTTGTCAGCCGCGTACCCCCTAACAAGATTTTTGTTTTCGTTAAAAAACTCTTGCGAAATAATGTAAGAGACAAAAAAGTTGAAAGAAATTATGAAGTTAGGATGAGATTGCTGGAAATAGAATTGTAGTGTTGGAAACTGTCAAAATTTATTCTGCAGAAAATATAAATATTCACATATATAAAAAACAGTTTTCATTAACAAGACAAACTGACATTTAAAATCCTATTGATGATAACACTAACTGGGGTGTTTGAAACCGGTATGGGAAATACCAGAAATGTTCATAATTTTTATAAATTAAATTTTTCTTCTGCATTTTTTCAACCTGAACCCTTACTGCTCATATAAATATTAGAGTAAATTTTGAAATTTTTTATCTGCGTGTATTATCATTTTTTTGAAGGATTTAGGGGAGATCAAAACAATGGTGGTATTTTTTGGAAAAATTTTCGCTCCTTGGGGTGGTTCAATGCATCTGAAAACGCGGATTTTCAGCTCATTTTTCTGCAGAGCAAAACAGCTGAAAATATTGCAAATCTGATTTAAACAGTCGATTCTACACCAAAAATTTAAACAACGGACGTTTTTTGAACTCATAAAAAAGTTCCAAAAACACATCACAGGAACGGAAATATAATGTTTTTTAATTTTTTTTAAATGTTTTTTTTTTTTTTTAATACAAGGGCAGATCCACAATTTCGTGATTTTTCGAATGAAACACCCTCGTATATACACCGAAAAAATTTCCCAGTTGGATAGTTAAGAAAAACCCCAGTTTATTTGAAATAAATTTAAAATAACTGGAATAATCACCAATAACTATTAAACCCAGTTAATTTTAACAGTCTTTCAGTTACCTGTAAATCAAAATTAATTTTATTGACAGGAAATTTAAAAAAAAAACTTCATCAACAAATTAAATAAAACAGATACAAATAACAAAAAATCTTTGGTAAGTTTCTATTTATTATTTTGTATTTTAATTTTTGCAAAAGTTAATAAAGAAATTATTATTTTTTAGATCTTAATGAAGGATGTGAAAAATCGGAAGCTATATGTCTGTGGCCGTACGAAAAAACTAGTTAACTCCATTTTTTGAAAACAGGAGAAAAACACACTTTAAGTTTTTAACATATTTCACTAATTATTTATTATGAATATATGTTGTTATGCATGCGCATTAGACAAAACATTATTTTTAATAATATTAAAGATTTCTGGTTCCATTGAACTCATTTTTGGACACTAAATCCGAAAATCGATGTCAGTTAACTTGTTTTTTCGAAAAATGGAGTTAACTAGTTTTTAAAAAAAAACTTTTTTTTTCAATTAATTCTTATATATAATGAAATTAAGGCAACTTTAGTAATCATATGAGGCAAAATATTAACTTTTTTGACTCAGCACGTTAATTAACCCACTTTTTACGAAAAAGTGGAGTTAACTAGTTTTTTCAAAAAAAAATTTTGTTTCTTTTTTCTTATGTTTCTCAAAACTAAGCCGAGTTTTTGTATGTTTTTATACATAAAATTTCCAGCAAAACTTTTGTAATGAATGCTGATCAGTAACACATTACCAGGTAATGTATATCCCTTATTTGAAGCATTATTTTATGATGTCTTACCAAACATTTGTTCAACAACATATTATTTCAAGGTGAGAAATAATATTTTACTAATACAGTGGCGGGTACAGCTTTTGGCTTTGGGGGGGGGAACTTTTTTTTTTTTACTTCAAAGAAAAAAAATCATAATGCTTTGTCGGACGAGCAAAGACAGGGATACGTGTCATTTGCAAAAAAAGTGATGGGAAAGCTATAAAATTATAAAATTTATTAGTTTTTGCCGAAGGAGGTTTGTTTTTCATGATCGTATGTATTTCGTATAAAATTTTTTTTTTTTTTTGTTTTTTCTAAATCTGAAAATTTTTCAATAGAACAACTTCGTCTTACTTAGAAAATATCAGATAATGAAAAAAATATTTTTTGTATGGCAAATGTCTCAGAATTTAGGCGTTCTTCTCAGATTCGGAGACATTTTTCGTATAGAAAAATTTTTGGATTCTAAGAACTTTTTTCCACAGAAAAAGTATCAGATTCTGAGAAATTTTACTGTAGAAAAAGTCTCATATTTTAAAGCATTTTTGAGATATTTTTCCTATAGAAAAGGTCTCAGATTATTAGATTTGTTCGTACTGAAAAAATTTCAGATTCTGAGACATTTTTCTATAGAGAAAGTCACAGACCATTTTTCTATAGAAAAAAATCTCAGAAAAAAGAAAAAGTCTAAGATTCTGAGATCTTATTCCAAAGAAAAAAGTCTTAGACTTTCAGACCTTTTTCCCATAGAAAAGGTCTAAGATTCTGAGAGCTTTTTCTTAAATGAAAAACAAGACAAACCGACATTTAAAATCCTACTGATGATGACACTAACTGTGGTGTTTGAAACCGGTATGGGAAATACCAGAAATGTCTATAATTTTAAGAAATTTAATTTTTCTTCTGCATTTTTTCAACTTGAACCCTTATTACAAATATATTTAGAGCCCGTGCTCGATCTGTACTTACAGAAAAAAATCAAAGAAAAAGTATAAAATTCTGGCACTTTTTCCCCCTAAAGTAAAAGTGACAGATTCTGAGAAATTTTTCCTTTATAAAAAGTCCGATTGTTAGAACTTTTTCCTTCAGAAAAAGTATAAAATTCTGATTCAAAGATTATTATTTTCTATAGAAAAAGTCTAAGATTATGAGACCCTTTATAAAAGAAAAAGTCACAGATTCTGAAACGTTTTTCCGATAGAAAAAGTCTTAGATGCTAAAACCTTTTTCATAAATAAAAAAAGAAATTTTTTCTAATGAAAACGTCTCAGATTTTGAGACCTATTTCCTATAAAAAAATTCATAGATTCTGAGACCTGTTTCCCAAAGAAAAAGTGTCAGATTCTGATAAAATTTTCCTATAGAATAAGTCTAAAATTTTGAGACCTTATTCCAATAGAAAAAGCCTTGGATTCTAAGACTTTTTTCCTATAGAAAAAGTCACAGATTGTGCGACCTTCTTCCAATCGAGTAAGTCTCATACTTTGGGACGTTTTTCTTTTTCAAAAAGATTCAGATTTTGAGACCTTTATCCTTAAAATTAGTCTCAAATTCAGAGATTCTGAGACCTTTTTCCTATCGAAAAAGTCTCAGATTCTTAGACCTTTCCTCTATCGAAAGAGTCTCAGATTCGGCAACATTTTGATACCGTTCTTCCGTAGAAACATTTTTTTTATGAAAAGCTTTTGATTTCGAGATTTTTTCCTTCGGAAAATTTTTTTTAGAAAATTTCCTTCTTTCTTTTTTCTTCTTTTTCTTTCTTTTCTTTTTTTTTTTTCTTTTCCTTTCTTTTTTTTTCTTTTTTTTTTCCTTTTTGAAATTTGGTCTGGGGGGGAAATTTCCCCTTTTTCCCCCCCCCCCCCTTGTACCCGCGCATGTACTAATAACTTGTTACGTAATGCAGGAATATTGCATAAATTATTTTTAATATTTATTATTTCTAAACATTTAATCATGGGTGACTTATATTTGGTTACATTATGTATAATTTCAATATTTTAAATAATGCATTATTTGTAATTGAATACATAATGCTTTATAATAACATAATAACATAAAAAATAAATATTTTATATAAAAATGCATTAGTTTAAACTAGAGATGGGCTCACGACAGGAATTTTAAAATCACGCACACTCACGAGCCTTTTTGTTTTCTACTCACACTCACTTGCAATCACGTGAGTAAATTCAATGACGTTACTTATTCACTGCTTGTAACACCTTATATATCATGTTCTCGTATGCTACATTATTTTATTTCTCATAGCCTTAAAAATATCATATATTTGATACCTTATGCTTCTCGTATGCTTCGTTATAAACTTGATAAGTTACTTTATACCTTACTCGAATTCGTTGTCATAATTTGCATGCATTACTTCCTCATCTCATGCTAAAATCATTAATGGAGCATGGTATAAAGTAACCCAGCAAATTTTTGCATTACTAGTAATGAGTATAGTAATTAGTAATAATTATTTGTATGTACTTACTCATTGCATGAAACACTACTTATTCTATAAAGGCCGTAAGACAAAAATAATTAGTGCCTACAAGCTTACGAGTAGGGAGATAAATAACTACTTACTTATAACGAGTAAAATAATTAGTTACTTGTAATGAATAAAATAAATAGTTGCAAACAGAATTTGAAATAACTATTTATCATTCGATTATTTGTTTTCGTTAAACTTTAAGTTAAAAAGGTAAAACAAATAATGTTTTTTCTGATTGGACTTAATTTCACAAGTTAACTTGCAAAAAATGTATTTATTTTTAACATTCTCAATAATTTATTATTTATATTATTGCAAATAAGTACTTACATATTACAATATAAGCCACTAGTTGCTTTTTGAACTAAAGTAATGCAGTGGGTAATGAGAAGTTGTTATAAGTAATGTAATTGGCAGTCATTACTTTTCACAACACATTACCTAGTTTTTGCTGGGAAGTTATCCTATATATAAATTATTAATAACTTCAAAACTATTACTTAAAGATATTTTGGCAGTCGTATTCTATGAATTAAGGTCTGCAAACAAAAATTGTATGCATTTTTTATATGCAATCTATGAATTCTCGGGAGTTAAAATTTTTAGGTTCAAAATTTGGACTCAAAGGACTCGTGACTCAAACTTGTTCTTTCAGCTTTTTCTCCCATAGTTTTCGAAAGAACATCGTTTTAAACTTTTAATTTTTATGTTTTTTAAGAAACTATGGAGTTATCTTGTTTTTTCAAAAAATGCATGGAGTTAACTAGTTTTTACATAAAAATTGGTATTTTCCAATATTTTGTTTTCCAAGTAACTTGTAAATGAGAACATATATCAAAATTTCGATCTGACAGAGTGATAGTAAATGGAATGCACTTTCTATTTTTGGCGTTATCTCAATTTTCGCAAAAAGTGGAGTTAACTAGTTTTTTCGTACGGCCACAGATGTGATGACGAAATCGGCGAACTTGCAATTTTGTGTCGGGTGGGTGAGGCATGTATTTCGAAATCCTTTGGTAATTAGAAAAATAAATTAAAGTTTAAAGATTGCATATTTTTCATCATATGTATGTATGTATGTATTTAATAAAGGTTGTTTAAAATAAAATATATCTTTTATTCCACTAAAAACGTTAAAAACCAATTGTCAATTTTCAGCCAGTTATTATCTACCAATTTCCAAATTGGTCGAGCTTTAATTAACAACTTGTTGCCAGTAACTGGAATCATAGTTAAATTCAAAATAGAATAAAAAATTAGTTATCATTACCTGAGCCAAATCAACTGGGGCTCAGTTAGGTGTATTTCAACTGGGACTTAGTTAATAAATTAGTCAGCAGCAACTGGGAAATTTTTTGGGTGTACAATGAAAGGACATTTTGAGGTTAACAAAATGGTACCAAAATTTCACAACCTGTATCAAAAATGCCCAAAATTACGTTTTTTGAGAACTTTGATATACATTTCTCAAAAACCTGAAAAAAATGCTCTCTAAATTGCACAAAAATACGTTTTTTATGAATTTTGACCTCAACTTTCTTAAAAACCTGACGTTATCAAAAACTTTGGAAGCCAGATGCGGAACCAGCATTGAAAGGTTTATCTAAAACAAATGTCCAAATTACTAAAATTTTGCGTACCCCCGCGGACAGTTTCGCGTACCCCCTAGTGGTACGCGTACCATAGGTTGGTAACCGCTGATCTATTGTATTAAGTATGACTTGATGCACCTTGTCTGTAATTTTTGTAAAAATATATTTTCATTTTTTGGCATTAGTCGGAACTAATGCCACTGCCAAAAAAAAGCATTAGCATTTAATGCCAATGAAATTTTTTGGCATTGGCATTATTTGTACTAATGCCAATGAAAAGGCACAAATGCCTAAAAAAAACTATTTACAATTGATAAAAAAAAATTAGAAAAAGTGAATGCTCTATTGTATTTAGTATGACTTAATGCACCTTGTCTGGAATTTTTGTAAAAATAGGTACAGCCATTCTCTTGGAATGATCAATCAAAAATAAAATATTTATGTTTAAATCTCCATACACCGTTATCAAAAAAGCTAACAAATTTATACATTATTAAGGCGGGACCTTGTTTTTATTTTTTGATTAATTTATTTGATAAAAGGATGTACAACTTGTAAATGGGTATGGACAGTTCTTGATTCTGGTTTTTTGTGATTTTTTAATTTTTTTTATTTAAATTTTTTAAAATTGTTCCATTTTAAATAGTTTTTCCAAAATGTTCCGCGACATAATCTAAAACTTAGGACGCCAAAATCTTCGTTGGTTTACTAGCATTAAGACTGACCTGCCCCTTTTGCCCGTTTTTTCGTCTGCGTTTAGAATATTAATAGAAAGGGAGATGAACAAATCTAAAGTTGTTAAAATGAGCATTTTATAATTGAATAAATTAATTTTATGAATTAACAATTTTTAAGTTTTTCCAAAAGTACAAACATATTTATTTCTATATTAATACTGGATAAAATGAAACCCGAATACACAAAAAACCGATTTCGAGAAAACCCGGTTACACGAAAAATAGTTTTTTATCGTATTAAAAACTGTTTTCAATACATTAAAAAAAAGAGAAATACCCGGTTAGGCGGTCCAGACAGTTTTTTGAAGTAGTGTGGTACTTTTGATTACGACGAGTTTAAAAAAGAGGGTTTTCACAAAATTTTTATACCCTACACCACACTGTGGTACAGGGTATAATGGGTTTGTGCTGATGTTTGTAACTACCCGAAATATTGGTCCTAGGCCCACTTTTAAGTATACCGATCGACTCAGAATCACTTTTTGAGTCGATTTAGCGATGTCCGTCCGTCCGTCCGTCTGTCCGTCCGTCCGTCCGTCCGTCCGTCTGTCCATGTAAACGGTGTAAACACGATACAGGTCGCAATTTTTGATCAATTGACTTGAATTTTGAATCTTAAGCCTCTTTTGGCCCAAGGACGAAGCCTATTGAAATTGAAAAAAATCGGTCCATATTTAGACCTAGCCCCCATACAAAGGTCCTCTTTAGTTTTGGCTCAAATGACTCTAATAACCACATTTTAATAGATATCTTTTTAAAATTTGGCAGGTAATCATGTTTTATCCACACAAATCACCATTCCGAATTTTGAAGAAATCGGACCAGTTCTTCTTGTAGCCCCCATACAAACCATCGTCCCGATTTCCACATATATCTCTCAAATTTCATGAAAATAAAAAATATTTAATTAAAATTTTGTTTGTGTATGTTAAACGCGTACTTTAATAACCTTATCAAATCTGATTATCATCGGACCATTTTTGGACTTAGGTCCAGTGTGAAAATTTCGCCCGATATTCAGTTGAAGCGGTTTATTGTCAACAAAAAGAATCCTATTTCGCTCAAATTTGATTTGTGAGTGCTTTTTACACTTATTAAAGATTTGACAAAATATAGATCTAATCAGTCCATGTTTCAACTTGGGACCCATTTCCCGAGAAACTCTGGTGTGGGGTATTATATGGTCGGTCTTGACCGACTATAATTTTCTTACTTGTTTTTATTTATTTTTTTTTTAATTTTTGGCATTTCAATTTGTGTTGACTGGCACAAACGGGCAAGTTTTTTTGTAAAGTATGGCTAAAAAGGATAATCCTGGTCCAAACTGTTTTTTGAAAGGGCGTGGAACTTTCTATAACGATGAGTTATTAAAAGGGAGTTTTCAAAAAAAAAAAAAAAACGTATTTTTTTATAAATTTAATTTTTTTAAAAAATTTATTTTAATTCCATTTTTGAAAACGGACAAAAGCGGGCAAATTTTTTGGAAAGTTTGGATAGAAAGGATAATTCTGGCCCAGACAGTTTTTTGAAAGGGCGTAGAACTTTTGATAACGATTTAAAAATGAGGTTTCCACAATTTTTTTTTATTTATTTTTTTTAAAGGGGTTTTTCAAAAAAAATAATCCTTCACGCAAAAATTCGACTCACTCTCTAGACACTCACTTAGAATTTTTCAACTCAACATCACGTGATTTAAATGAAAATCACTTTTTTGAGTCACGCAAATCACGGGACCAGCGACCATCTCCAATTCAAATACATAAACAAGAGACAAGTGTCTCTTCATTTGTTTAATCTATAACATCTGTAAATTTTAATTAAAATGAAGTGTCCACCCTTGAAAAAATTTCCTTGTAGGTCTGAATCCAAAAAGTTTCAAGGCACTTATTTATTACCCTAGGTTACGTTAGGTTAACCTACCCTAATATAGTCACTTAATTTAAATGAAAATCGCTCAATAATCACGTGATTTAAATGAAAATCGCTCACGCCTGAATCACGTGGTTTTTTGAGTCACGCAAATAACGGGACCACAGACCATCTCTAATTCAAATACATAAACAAAAGAGAAGTGTCTCTTCATTTGATTCATCTATAACATCTGAATTTGATTAAAAATGAAGTGTCCACCCTGAAATAGTTTCCTTGTAGGTCCGATTTCAAAAACTTTCAAGACACTTATTACTTACCTTAATACAGGCTTAATTTCTGAATTTCAAAAAGATCGGTTAACATTTACGACCTGTAGAGACTTTTGGCCAAAAAACCTACCATCACGCCCCAGAGTTCACTGTGGGGCGGACAGAAGGACGACGTACGTTAAATAAATTAATATTAACGACAAAACCTTTTGCATACAAATACCAAAACCGATATAAGATAAATACCAATACTTATTAAAAACCGATACCAATTCGAGGCTAAAACCAATACCAATACCCAATACCTAAATAATTCAAAACCAATACCGAAACCTATACCAATTCAACAAAAAATGAAAACCAATACCTATACCAATACTAATATAATTTTAAAAACCAATACCAATACCAATACTTTTATCGAATTGGTACCCATCCTTGATTTATTTTTATTTTATTTATGAATTTCCTTTTTACGTTTTTATAACACAAAAAATAAACGAAGCACGCACACAAAAATACAAAATGAATATGGCGGTCTGTATTTGTTTTTTTTTTGTTGTTGTTTTCTTTCGATAAATTTTTGTGCAAGTAATTTGCGTTATTGTGCAAGCTACTTGGTTATTTTACATAAAAAACTAATTATGTTAGTTTAACATCGACAAGCAGAATTTTAGCAAAAATTTGGTAAAAATTTTTTTTTGGTATGAAAAAAGTTTTACCAAGTAGGATTGCTCAATCTTACACAGATTTTTTTTTTGCGTGTATAAGTGAGAATAGGGCACAGACTAATACAGACTCGACATAAGTGATAGGTGTCAAAAAAGTATTCTTTAACCATATGGTTAATATTTTCAAATTATTCTACGAATTAGGTTAGAAAGAGAAAACTGATATAACGCGCCATAAGAAAAATGGATGCCAGATCGGTTTTTGTTGTTTCACTCACTCCTAAGTCGTAGAAAGTGTTGACATGTTAGCGTAAAACGGACTAAAAACCGCTGTGTTTTCTCCTAAAATCGCTTAGTTTTTCCCCATTTTTTCTTATAAAACTCTACTGTCGAGTCTGTATTTAGTCTGTGAATAGGGTATAAAATCGTAATAAAAACTATTAAAAACAAAAACTTTTAAATATTAAAAGAAAGAAACAATCTTAACAATTTGTTATTAACAAATCTCAAATATCCATTTTATTTCAAAATGTAAGCTGTTTTATATATTTAAAATAATTTTAACAATTTCCCTACTATATAGCCGCGTTGCCAAAATATTTTTTTTTATATGTAGTTTGACAGATTTTTTCACATGAACACGAACAACTTATGCACCTATACAAGACAATTTAAATTGCCATTAAAAAGTGACATTTCAGTTTTGTTATAATCGTTTCATTTTTATAATTGTCAAAAGTTGTTGATTTTTCAATGCTTTATTGCGATTTGAAGCGATAAAAGTGAAAACTTTTTTTAACAATTTCCCTATAATTCCTCGCGTTGGCAAAATAATTTTTTTTTATATGGATTTTGACAGATGTTTTTCCGTGAAACCGAACAGATTACTATGCTTAAAGTATAGAGTCTGAGAATTTTTTTTCCGTGAAACCGAACAGAGTACTATGCTTAAAGTACGGTACTCTGTTCGATTTTACGGGGAAAAAATCTGTCAAACTCCATACAAAAAAAATATAATTTTGTCAACGCGAGGAATAATAGGGAAATTGTTAATAAAGTTTTCACGCATTTTCATTATACAAGACAATTTAATACCCTATTATCACTTACAGTTTTAAACCGTTTTTAGCAATTATTTTTAGCATTTGCTGTCAATATACTGTAATAGCATAAAGAGAGTGCTAAAAATATTGCTGCTAAAAACGATTTAAAACTGTACGTGTGAATAGGGTATAAATTGCCGTGAAAAAGTGTCTTTTCAGTTTTGTTATGATCGTTTCTTTCTTTTAATTGTCAAAAGTTGGTGATTTTTATACGCTATTCACACTTACAGTTTTAAACCATTTTTAGCAATTATTTTTAGCATTTTCTGTCAATATACTGTAATATGGAGTTCACACTAGCTGTTTTGAAGTGTTTAAGAGTGAGATGTTTAAAAAAGTCTTTGTTCCGTGTCCATTACGTTTTTATTCTGCTACTGGTGTTTTGTTGAACAACATGTTTAAGGCCGCTAGTGTGAACTCCATATAATACGGCGTTCACACTTGCTGTTTTGAAGTGTTCAAGAGTGAGATGTTTAAAAAAGTCTTTGTTCCGTGTCCATTACGTTTTTATTCCGTTACTGCTGTTTTGTTGAACAACTTGTTTAATACGGCGTTCACACTTGCTGTTTTGAAGTGTTCAAGAGTGGGATGTTTAAAAAAGTCTTTGTTCTGTGTCCATTACGTTTTTATTCTGCTACTGGTGTTTTGTTGAACAACTTGTTTAAGGCCGCTAGTGTGAACTCCATATAAGGTCGCAAGTGTGAACGCCATATAATAGAATAAAGAAAGTGCTAAAAATATTGCTGCTAAAAACGATTTAAAACTGTACGTGTGAATAGGGTATAAAACGGTGTTCGCATTCATTTTTAACTAGTTTAATTATTGGGTTTCCCCATACAATTTAAACGTCAAAATTAAACTTCGTTTTATACCCTATTCACACTTACAGTTTTAAACCGTTTTTAGCAATTATTTTTAGCATTTTCTGTCAATATACTGTAATAGAATAAAGAAAGTGCTAAAAATATTGCTGCTAAAAACGATTTAAAACTGTACGTGTGAATAGGGTATTATTTTGACAGATAAAGTGTTTAATACGGCCACTGTTGCCAAGTTGGAGGTTTTCCCGCTAAATCTAGCGCTTTTTGTTTGGATTTAGCGGGGGAAAATTGGTTTTAGCGGGAACGGTGCTTTAGCGGGAAAATCTAGCGCTTTTTATTTGGATTTAGTGGGACAAATTTAGAGGTTTTTTCCAATTTTTCTTTTTGTTTTCAATTGAAAACGCCAAGTTTGTCGAATTTTAGCGTTTTTTTTGTAATTTAGCGGGAGAATTTTGTATTTTCCCGCTAAAATTTTTTCGACGGTTTCTTGTGCGTTTTTAATGAAAAGTAAATTTTCGTAGAAAAAATAATTTGGAGGTTTTTTTTTTAATTTTTCTTTTTTGTCAATCAAAAATGCCAAGTTTTTCGGTTTTCAGCGCTTTTTTTTTGTAATTTAGCGGGAAAGTTTTAAATTTTCCCCGATAAATTAATTTTTAGCGGTTTCTAGCGCTTTTTTCGTGAAATTTAGAGGTTTTTGGTTAAAAATAGTTGGCAACAGTGAATACGGCGTTCACACTTGCTGTTTTGAAGTGTTCAAGAGTGAGGTGTTTAAAAAAGTCTTTGTTCTGTGTCCATTACGTTTTTATTCTGCTACTGGTGTTTTGTTGAACAACTTGGTTTAAGGTCGCTAGTGTGAACTCCATATAAAATTGTATGGGGAAAACACAAAATTAAACTAGTTTAAATGAATGCGAATATGGTATAACACTGTAATACCCTATTCACACTTACAGTTTTAAATCGTTTTTAGCAATTATTTTTAGCATTTTCTGTCAATATACTGTAATAGAATAAAGAAAGTGCTAAAAATATTGCTGCTAAAAACGATTTAAAACTGTACGTGTGAATAGGGTATAAGTGTGAATAGTATATTGACAGAAAATGCTAAAAATAATTGCTAAAAACGGTTTAAAACTGTAAGGCCATGTTCACACTACAAGAACTTACCATGGTAAGTTGAGATGATTTTGCAATTTTTCTTTATGCTAGTACAATTTGAGATGATTTTGTAAATCACTATGTGATTTTGTTCAAAGGAAAATCACATGGTGATTTTAAAATCACGCTAGTCTGTATACATTATAAGTGTGAATAGGGTATTATACCCTATTCACACGAACAGTTTTAAATCGTTTTTAGCAGTAATATTTTTAGCACTTTCTTTATTCTATTACAGTATATTGACAGAAAATGCTAAAAATAACTGCTAAAAATGGTTTAAAACTGTAATACCCTATTCACACTTACAGTTTTAAACCGTTTTTAGCAATTATTTTTAGCATTTTCTGTCAATATACTGTAATAGAATAAAGAAAGTACTAAAAATTTTGCTGCTAAAAACGATTTAAAACTTTACGTGTGAATAGGGTATAATACCCTATTCACACTTATACCCTATTCACACTTGCAGTTTTAAATCGTTTTTAGCAGCAATATTTTTAGCACTTTCTTTATTCTATTACAGTATATTGACAGAAAATGCTAAAAATAATTGCTAAAAACGGTTTAAAACTGTACGTGTGAATAGGGTATTACAGTTTTAAACCGTTTTTAGCAGCAATATTTTTAGCACTTTATGCTATTACAGTATATTGACAGTAAATGCTAAAAACAATTGCTAAAAACGGTTTAAAACTGTAATACCCTATTCTCACTTACAGTTTAAAACCGTTTTTAGCAATTATTTTTAGCATTTTCTGTCAATATACTGTAATAGAATAAAGAAAGTGCTAAAAATATTGCTGCTAAAAACGGTTAAAAACTGTACGTGTGAATAGGGTTTAAGTGTGAATAGGGTATAATATAGCATTTACACTTGCGACCTTAAACAAGTTGTTCAACAAACACCAGTAACAGAATAAAAACGTAATGGATACAGTACAAAGACTTTTTTAAACATCTCACTCTTGAGCACTTCAAAACAGCAAGTGTGAACCCCGTATAAGTGTGAATAGGGTATTTGGAGAAGTGCAAAAATTCCAAAAATATTTTACGAAATGTATACTTTAAAACTTTGAAGTCCTTTTAAAAAGAAACAGGATCACGAAATGAAAAACTGTAAATGCAGTTTTTCTCTATTTGATCTCTTCTTTCAGACGAATATTATCCGGTTGATGTTTAATATTGGCTGTCGGACGGTGTAAGAATATCCTGTGAAGGAAATACGAATACGGATATCCTTCACAGGATATCCAAATCCTTCACAAGATACTCGAATGAATTTCAAGCCCGTAAATTTGCCAAAGTGACAAAAAATACAGATAATTTTTAAAAATCCCGAAAATTAACCAAAAAATTCCGCGAATCCCGTTTTTTTAATATGCCATAAATCCCGGAATTATGAACATTTTTTCCTCAAAGTGATAAAAAAATTTTTCCGGAACTTTTGTAGTTTATTGTTTTAACAACTGTATAAATCATTTAATATTTTATTTTCCTTGAAAAACAAACGATAAAACGTTTAATACCCTATTCACACGTACAGTTTTAAATCGTTTTTAGCAGCAATATTTTTAGCACTTTCAGAAAATGCTAAAAATAATTGCTAAAAACGGTTTAAAACTGTAAGTGAGAATAGGGTATAATACCCTATTCACACGTACAGTTTTAAATCGTTTTTAGCAGCAATATTTTTAGCACTTTCTTTATTCTATTACAGTATATTGACAGAAAATGCTAAAAATAATTGCTAAAACGGTTTAAAACTGTAAGTGTGAATAGGGTATAAAACAACTTTACCTAATACCCTGTTCACACTTACAATTTTAAACCGTTTTTAGCAATTATTTTTAGCATTTTCTGTCAATATACTGTAATAGAATAAAGAAAGTGCTAAAAATATTGCTGCTAAAAACGATTTAAAACTGTACGTGTGAATAGGGTATTATACGGCGTTCACACTTGCTGTTTTGAAGTGTTCAAGAGTGAGTTGTTTAAAAAAGTCTTTGTTCTTTGTCCATTACGTTTTTATTCTGCTACTGGTGTTTTGTTGAACAACTTGTTTAAGGTCGCTAGTGTGAATGCCGTATAAAAACTTTTTGAATAACCGTAAATAGTTACTGTAAAACTTTTTTGGGTGTACGTTCTTAAAATGTTAATGATTCAATATAATAAAAAAAAAGCAAATAAAGTACAAATTTCATGACTTGAAAAAAACAAAAATTTTACTTGATCCCAGACTTCGTTTGAGCGAAAAATATGAGAGTTAAATCAATTACAATCTCTTAAGTTTATTTCTCTATGATTATATTATCAATGTATTCTACAAAACTAACGAAGGGTTTTGAAAATATAGCTCGAGGATAAAGTACTTATACTTTTGAGGATAAAGTCACACAAAATGCTTCTGCTCCTGGGTGCAAATTATGTAACTTGATAATCGTCAGTCGTCATCGTTTGTTCATTATTCTATTACCATAAAATGACACTATATGGTAATGGAATAACGATGGAAACGATACGATTGACGACTATCAAGTTACATAATTACCCCCCAGAGCTAAATAATGTAGATGTCTTTGGGTTATGATATGTACATAAATGGTATACTCTATTTTTTTTTTGTCCCATTCAAGATACAAAATCGTATTGCACAGTAAAATATGTCGAAACCATAGGAAACTGAGTTTTTTCTACAGAAAAAAAAATACTCAAATTGTAAGTTATCAGGGATGTGATTTCCATGCAAATTCATGTTTTTTGTCGCTAGACTAAAAACGATATCCACCAATTATCTTTCAGAATCAAGAAATTTTCGTTAAAATGGCATCGATTTGTTTTTGCATATTTTGGTGAAAATGCATATGTTTGCATATTTTAATTTCAAATGCATATTTTCAACTTTTAAGTGCATATTTTGGCATAAATTAGCAAAAAAATTTACTTGTTTCAAAAACTATTTTAAATTTTTAAAATTTATTTTGAAAATAAAAATATATTTTTTTTTCTTTTTATTTTTTAAAGATTGTTTAATTTGCTTTTTATTTTTTGTTTTGCTTTTTAAGAAGTTTTTCGTAGAAACACAAGATTTTTTGTTGCACACATTTTATTTTTTAGTGCATATTTTAATTTTTTAGCGCAATTTTAAGCGAATATTTTAGATTTTTTAGTGCATGAAAATCTTATCCCTAGTTATTGTTAAGAAAAAAATAACTCAGACTCTGGAAAATTTTCTGCAGGAACTTTTTTTTTTTAAATCTTAATAAAAATGGTTCACCAAAAAATTTATATTTATTTTTTCAGGTTGTTTTTTCGTTTCCTAATTTTGCTGCCGTGTGTTTTGTATCGTTTGTATGTGGACATACATAAAAATATTGCATGTAAGGCAAGAATGGTATATATTAAGATATATGTATATCTATTTACTACATCTTATTTTGAACAGACGATATTTTATATGTTTAAGATACTTTTATTTTTTATGATTAATATTATTCTTTTTTTGTAGTTTTTAAGATTGCAAAATGTTCTACATTAAACCATTTAACAAAGATAATCTAACATACAACCACAAAAAATTGAAATTCAATTATAATTGTTATATGAAATTTTTCCAATTTCGAAATTGGGTTTTAACCACACACTTTTTTTTTATTTAGGTATAAAAATTATTAAGATCAAAGAAAATATATTAAAAAAAAAAAAAAAAAATTTATGTATAGATAAAATTCTATCTATAGAAACATAAATAACTATTAAATAAGTTTTATTCAAAATAAATATTGTTCATTTTATGAAAGATCTAATCTATATCTAATTAAGAAATATGAGTTTTGAGGATTTTGTTTTCTAAAATTGATTCTCAAATTAATCGAGTATAACTCCGATTTTGTGGATTCTTTCATAAAATGTATGATATTTATATAAAATAAGCATTACAATTAACAAATATTATTCAATTCAATAAGAATGTAAATTTTGATTTCTATGTTAATAATAAATAACAATCAATCACCAATTAATGTAAAATTATACCTTTTTTGTTTATTTTTTTTTTTTTAATTCTGTAGTATTTGTGCAGTAGTTACTTTAACACAAATTTCATAAATACGTACATTCATTACATAGACATGCATTAACAAACATTACATACATTTAGAAATTAACAATTTATGGTCGGAAATTGTATCAATTTTAATGTTGGCACTTTTTTTTCAAAAGTCCAACATTCCTAATAGCCTATTCACACTTACAGTTTTAAACCGTTTTTAGCAATTATTTTTAGCATTTTCTGTCAATATACTGTAATAGAATAAAGAAAGTGCTAAAAATATTGCTGCTAAAAACGATTTAAAACTGTACGTGTGAATAGGGTATTACACCTTTATCCGACATTAATATGTTTTTAAATACAAATAATAACTCTTCTCTATATATATAGATATTTATAAAAATAAAATCATTAAATATGTGTCTATGATTATGAAATTACTTAAAAGAGAAAAAATATTTCGATTAAATTTAATAAAACTGAAATCTATTTCAATCTATACTGAGTGTGAAAATAAAGGCATTTGCCATTATAATAAAAATCTAAAAAAAAAATCTATTTAATTCTTACATTTTCTAACTGATCGAGGGAAATTTTATGGAACAGATTCCTATTGGGAACTTCTATTATAAACCAACGAAAAAAACTAATACCCTCTTCTCACGTACAGCTAAAAAACGTTTTTAGCAACATTTTTTGTCAAAATTCTGTAATAGAATAAAGAAAGTGATAGCCTTTCTTTATTCTATTTCAGTATATTGACAAAATGTTGCGTTATACCCTATTCACACTTACAGTTTTAAACCGTTTTTAGCAATTATTTTTAGCATTTTCTGTCAATATACTGTAATAGAATAAAGAAAGTGCTAAAAACATTGCTGCTAAAAACGATTTAAAACTGTACGTGTGAATAGGGTATTATACCCAATTCTCACTTGCAGTTTTAAACCGTTTTTAGCAATTATTTTTAGCATTTTCCGTCAATATACTGTAATAGAATAAAGAAAGTGCTAAAAAATATTTTTAGCACTTTCTTTATTCTATTACAGTATATTGACAGAAAATGCTAAAAATAAATTATTTTTAGCATTTTCTGTCAATATACTGTAATAGAATAAAGAAAGTGGGTATAATACCCTATTCACACGTACAGGGGGCTAATTATGTAACTTGATAATCGTCAATCGTCATCGTAAGCTCATTATTCTATTACCATAAAATGACACTATATGGTAATGGAATAACGATGGAAACGATACGATTGACGACTATCAAGTTACATAATTACCCCCCCAGTTTTAAATTGTTTTTAGCAGCAATATTTTTAGCACTTTATTTATTCTATTACAGTATATTGACAGAAAATGCTTAAAATAATTGCTAAAAACGGTTTAAAACTGTAAGTGTGAATAGGGTATAAAACTGTACGTGAGAACAGGGGGCTAATTATGTTATACCCTATTCACACGTACAGTTTTAAATCGTTTTTAACAGCAATATTTTTAGCACCTTCTTTATGCTATTACAGTATATTGACAGAAAATGCTAAAAATAATTGCTAAAAACGATTTAAAACTGTAAGTGTGAATAGGGTATAACTTGATAATCGTCATCGTTAGCTCATTATTCTATTACCATAAAATGACACTATATGGTAATGGAATAACAATGGACACTATACGATGACGACTTGAAGAAGTACATCTACGGCCATGTTCACACTACAAGAACTTACCATGGTAAGTTGAGATGATTTTGCAATTTTTCTTTATGCTAGTACAATTTGAGATGATTTTGTAAATCACTATGTGATTTTGTTCAAAGGAAAATCACATAGTGATTTTAAAATCACGCTAGTCTGTATACAGTATACTTCATTATTTGTGATGATTTTTATAGTGATTGGTAAGCTTTTTTTTGCTGGGACTTTTATTATTGCAAATGCATGGTAATCATACCTTCCTAAAACAGCTGTTGCAATTTTTCTTTTATATTTAGAAATTAATTTCTATCTGGACAGAAATGATCTCTAGTTAGTAAACAAATTTTATACATTGTTTAACTTTTGATTAAGTACACGTCATACTTTATTAGATAGTAAATATTAGAGAATATTTAACTGTTAATAAAAATGTAAACAATTGCATACGAACTTTTTATTAAAAAGTAGAACACAGCAAAAGTGTTTAATAAATTACAACAAAAAAAAAATCATATTTCCTCAGATCGATTATAAAAAGAGAAAAAACAAAGAAAGAAAGCAAATAACGATTATTTGATTTTATTTCAACTCTACTTTCACCCTAATCAATTACAATTTATAAATTCTGATAAAATACGTTAAAATAGTTGAAAAGACTTTTGTTTTATTTTCAAAATTCCCAGTAAAATGTTGGTAAAAGAAATTCAAACGGCTGATTGGACGGTAAGTACCAAAAAGATCAATGCATTGTTAAATCAGATATTAAATTCTCCTATTCCACAGGATTTACCATTACACCAATTACTATATGAATGGTTTGAAAAAAATATGAGTTTACCAAGTGACATGACTGTGCTAATCGCATATGTGGTATTATTCCTTATAACCTGGTATGCAATTATTTGGTTTACTCGTTTCATGATATCCATTATGTGGCCACTATTTTTAATAGTATTGGCAATTGTAAGTACATACTTATTATTTTTTTTTATTATAGTGCAATTAACGCTTAAAACTAAATTTCTTAACAATCAAAGTACTTGGCGGAGATACACTATTTACTAAACACTGGAATACCCCAGGGCTCTGCTCTTTCTCCCTCTCTTTTTCTAATGTTTATTAACGATCTACTCGGGCTTACCATTAACCCAATTTATTCTTTTGCGGATGATAGTAACATTTGCCACTCTTACTTCTTCGACCATAGACCAAGCCAATTAGAGGTTGGTGTCATGAGGAGACATATGGATGGCACTCTTAACCTTGACTTATTGAAAATCTCTACGTGGGGTCTCGAGAATAGGGTAGATTTTAACGAACGTAAGACCCAATGCGCTGTCCTGACTCACAAGCGTCTTCAGGGTTCAGGACCTAATTTGTCCTTTGGTGGTGTGCACATTGGGGAATGTGAAGCTCTTGATGTTCTGGGTATGGAAATACAGTGTGACGTCCGTTGGAACAAACACATATTTGAAGTATCGAAAGATGTATTCAAGTGCTTGGGCTATTTGAAACGCTGCAGAACCTACTTCACTCCACCTGATCGCCTAACAGTTTATACTACCTATATTCGGGAATATAATTCCCATGTATGGGCAGGTGCTTCAATATCATCATTGGAGTTACTTGACCGCCTGATCTTAACACAATGCATTTCATTTATAGGGGGCATCCCCTGAGTGTTGTTCTAATAAAAAAAGATCAATTGTAATTCGAAAAAGTACAATTAAAATTCGTAAAAGATCTATTATAATTGGAAATAGATCAAATAAAGTTCGAAATAGATTAATTGTAATTCGAAAAAGATAGTAGTAAATTTTCACTCGAACAAGAGTTTTAAATTCGACTGTGCTGAGTCTTTGGTACCCTCCAACATGTAAACAAATTAACAAAATAATTGGCAGAGGTCATTGGGGCTGACTTTTCCATTCTCGGTTTATATTTACAAATTCATTTATTATGCTTTTTGCACTTAAGTAATATAATTTAATCATAATTTAAATATTATTTTTAATATCCACGGCCACAAAAGGGGCGGGCTAAAAAAATCTATCCCCGGGGTCCAAGTGCAGGACTTAGAACTTTTTCCAACATTGAAATGTTTTATTTGCTTAACAAAAGTATAATAAACTGTCTAAAAAATGGGGATTTTTGAGAGATTGGTTTAGTTTTCAAGGGAAAACATTTCCCCCCCTATACATTGGGTTGAATGATAGGCAAATTGGCGCTTTATATGGAGTTCACACTAGCGACTTTAAACAAGTTGTTTAACAAAACACCAGTAACAGAATAAAAATGTAATGGATACAGAACAAAGACTTTTTTAAACATCTCACTCTTAAACACTTCAAAACAGCAAGTGTGAACGCCGTATTATTCAGGGTATCCTTAATTTTAACATATAATATTTTTTGATTGATGACCCAGCAAAAAAAGAGATTACCAATCACTACAAAAATTACCACAACTTATGAACCAGATGTACTTCTTTTTCAACTGAAACACTGATGAATTTAATATGGGGGTGACATACAATGTATGTTCTTTTTTTCGACACTCTTCAGTGGCGAAAGATTGACTCTTAAGTTTAACATACATTGTGAATATGACATTTTTATTTGGTGATTTAGAAGTGATTTTTTCATCACTTCTCGATACGACCATATTTGTATCTATATAAAAACGAAGAGTTATCACTTTCTTCATGTGATCAAGCAAGTGATAACTCTTCGTTTTTATATAGATGCGATGACATCTTAAATGTGTCATTCGATTCAAATTCAATAAATGATCCTAATAAGATAAAAAAACTTAACTTTTTGGTTTTCTTGGTATCAAAAATATTTTGAAAACTAGTGCTAACCTAGAAAAAATGAAGAGTACAGATACGGCGTAACTAAATAAGGGTTCCACCAGTAGCCCCGCTTAGTAGAGTTTTGATTAAGCATATTGTAATTTATAATTTTTTTTTTCTGTTCTAGGTAATTTTTCGAATTATACAATTTTATGAACCACAGGAGATAGCAGATATAATAGAAAAATCCTTAACCACTGTCGTGGAAACCTTAGTAAGTTGGAGATTTATTAACATTGATACACTTCACCAAAGTGTTATACATACTAGGAAATAGTATGTATAACACATCCTTATTGTTAACTTTGCTTAATATCCTTTAAAGAGTTTATTCTTTCAAAGATTACGTCGTATTTTCATTAATTCCTTGATTAATTTAAAAGAATCAAATTTAATTATGTATAAGCAGATATATAACACTGTGCAACAAATTTTTGGTCATGGCTTTGAGCCTCAATGCCTTCAACGCCATATGAAAGTAGACTATCAAATGGACAAATACACCAAAGGGTTTTGCTAAGTCAGTTCGGGTTTCTTTTTTATAGCACACTGAAGTGTTCATTTTTTTTATCAAAGGCGTTTGGAAAACGTTAAAAATACTATAATAAAAACTCTTCTGAGCTTAAAAATGTGATCTGATGTCTTCAGTGAAATTGTATGGCGGTTCTTTTCTTAGAACATTTTAACCCTATAACTGCCATTTTAAGGGGTCATTTTAGTAATTTTTCAAAAGCTAAACACAGAAGTCTAATAAAACGTCCATTTAGAAGGTTAAAATGTTCTACAAATATTTTCCTCATAAAATTTCACTAGGGGTTGTCAAGTGTTCAAAGTTTGTGCCACACACTCAGAAAATTATGTAAGTTACTACATGTTAGTTGTTTGTATATTTTACAGTAGTTAGTTGTTTTCAACTACAAAGTCAGTTGTTTTTGTATGAAAAATATCAAACAACTATTTCTGTTAGTTATTTTAAGTCGTTTTTTTGAACAACTAACAAAAAAATACTGTAATGTAGTAACAGTTAATTAAAGTAGTTAATTATATTTTTTTATCTCTGAAAAAATTTCAGTTTTTTTTTCCAAAAAATAAAAAAATAAATTTTAGTTTTCTTATTTTTCACAACTTTTTTAAAAAAAAAAAACTTTTTTTCTGAAAAATTTTTTTAAAAAAAAAATTATATATTGATTGTTTTATTTTTACTACATTTTAGTTGTTTTGACTACAAATGTAAGTAGTTTTTACTACATAAGTCAGTTGTTTTTTGTAAGTTAAAATAACTAACATTGTTAGTTGATTTAACTGAAAAAGTAGTTGACCCCAAAACAACTTACAAAGTAGTTATTTTAACTGACATTTTCAGTTGATTTTACTAACATAATTTTTTGAGTGCATGCGCAAAATGTTTAAAAAGGGTTAAATATAAATAATCAATGTTTGTTATTTTTTTACTAAAGCAGTGCTAAAAAACATCTACAAAAAACAGTGCAAATATACTTCTGAGCTAAAAATTATATTCTGACGTGTTTTATAAAATTTTATGATGATTCTTTTCTTTGACCAAATTAACCCTCTAGCTCCCGTTTTAAGGGGTCATTTTGTCCTTTTTTAAGAGAAAGACAAAAAAGTCTTTAACAAATGGCAGTTAGAGGGTTAAAATGTTCTACAAATATTTTCTGCATCAAATTTTACTAGGGGTCATCAAAGCAGTGTTGCCACCTCATGTGTAATTACACATATCATGTCGTGAACCTATATTCAAAATATGTCAACTCAAATTTGACCGAAATGAGTTTCCGATGGAAAATAGCTCCCCTATGCAATACCCATCTGTGGTAAAAATTTCAGAGCAAAAAAATAATTTTTTGTCGTTTTACATCCATTTTTGTTATTCTGCTAACTCAAAGTACATTTTTTTTTGGTGAAAATAAATGCCAACTCCCATTGTAAATTTCCAAAAATTTTTCAAAATTTTTTTTAAAAAAAATTAGACCACATATCTTATTGCATTTGCCTTTCTGATCACGAATCTGGTAAAGATTTTGATATCTAATGGCTAGTTTTCGAGATATTGCCATTTTGAAAATATCGGTAAATAGTGTTTGCAAAAAAAAAAAATTGCTTATATACTTATATGTAACTTTCAAACTATTTATCAGATTGAAACATTATGAGTGGGGCAACTAAAGTCAATGATATAAGCTTTCAAAATAGCTAGTTTGGAGTGAGCCTTCTACAATAAAGCGTGAGTTACAGAGTGCCAAAGTTGACCACCCTGAGATTAAAAGACTTTCAAAGCTAGTAACTTTTAAAAATATGCAAAGATTTTTAATTTTTTTTAGTTTTTGCAATAACCGCAGTAAGGAAAACAAAATCCAAAAAAAAAAAAATTTATAAAAATTTTTCCAAAAAAAAATTATTTTTAGTTTCCGACAAAATATGCCAACTCTAAAAAAATATTTGTTTTTTGATATAGTAATAAATGCCATCTCAAAAAAATACGCAAACCAGTGCAAAATATGAAATTTTTGGCATAGGTAAAAATTGTTTAGAATATTTAAGCCATCTTATGGAAGGTACATTGTTTGTTTTTACAATAATATGCAAAATAACTAGTTTTATAGCTCTCCTGAAAAGTAAGCTTTTTCGAGTTGGCATTTATTGAATACACTCAAAAAATTTCATGCATAAAAATACGAAGTATTATTTCGTAAAATTTTTTTCGTACATATTACGAAATTTTTGTACATATTACGAAATTTTTGTAATTTTACGAAAACTTGGAATTTCGTAAAAATACAAATTTCGTATATTTTACGAAGTACATTTCGTAGCCAAAAAAATACGAAATACTTCGTATCTTAACGAAATATTTCGTAATTTAACAAAATATTTTTGGGAAAAAAAAAATCACAAAATCAAGGGGTTTGATTTATTTATCTGAATTACTAGATTTAACAGATTAAACAATTAAAAAAATTGAATAACAAAAATTTGTTCCTTCTCTTTTTAATTTTTGTTTACGGTTTCTAATTTTAAATTATTTTCAGCATAACACAAAGTCAAATCACCCAAGATATATTTTTCATTGCAGTCTGTTAGGTGTTGCGACATTAGTGAAAAGTTATACGGGCATGTCACCGCGTCAATTCCGTTTAGAAATGGAATTGAATGTTTGCTCGGGAAAATATTTTTTTCGTAAAGAAACTTTAAATTACAGTGAATATTTGGAAGTGTTTTGATTCCGAAAAAAATATTTTATTTTACGTTTTTAAAAAATATTCGATCCCACTTCCGGACGGAATGTACTCAATGACATGTCCCATAAGATGATACAATTTAACCAAAAAAATGTCATACATAAAAATACAAATAATTTTCATACAAATACAAAACAAATATATCGTACCATAAACTAAATGTTTGTACATACTACATAAAAAAAAACTTCGTAATATGTACAAAATATTTTGTATGTTTACGAAATATTTCGTAATAATACAAAATATTTCGTATTTATACAAAATATTTCGTAACTTTACGAAATATTTTCGTTAAACTAAACATAATTCGTATTTACAAAAAAAAAACTTCGTAATATGTACAAAAATATTTTGTATTTTTACGAAATATTTCGTAATTATACAAAATATTTCGTAGTTATACAAAATATTTCGTAACTTTACAAAATATTTTCGTAAAAATATACATAATTCGTATTTACAAAAAAAAAACTTCGTAATATGTACGAAAATATTTAGTATTTTTACGAAATATTTCGTAATTATACTAAATATTTCGTAAATTTACGAAATATTTTCGTATTTATTTCGTAAATATCACTAAAAAAACTTCGTAATATTTACGAAATGCCATAGGTAAATATTACGAAATATTTCGTTCCGGCAAAACCACGAAATATTTCGTACAATGTACGAAGTATTTCGTACATATTACCTATGAAATTTTTTGAGTGTATAGTTCGACGATGTGTAATTTTTTTTTTTCATGTGTAGCCCATGTGTAATTGTCTGCATGTGTAATTCATGTGTAATTTGAAATTTTTACTTTTTGGAGCATTTTTTTTTTCATAATTTGTTTTAACAAACTTTAGCAGATTTTTCTGCAGAAATGGATATTTTAACGAAATTCTCTGTCATTCAGTTTTAAAAAATAACAGAAGTTTTTAAATTATTTTGCTGATTCTGTTTGCTGAGTTTACAAAAATATTTTTGTGAACATTTCAGCTAATTATTTTAAAATTGTACAGATTTTTTTTTTTATTTCGTGAAATTTTAACGATTAAAAATTGTCAAAATTAAAAAAAACCGACTATTTTGCTAATTTTACAAAAATCCTTAGTTATCATTAGTATTTTTCCAAATTTTATTAAAAAAAACAAAATTTACGATTTGAAAAATAAAAGAAAAAATACAACAAACTGTTTCTGTGAAATAAGAAACCTTTTCTGCCGTTTTTTATCTTTATAATTCAGCAATATTTTCGTTTATGTTTATGCTTAAAATTTTTTTGAGCAGATTTTCAGCTGAAAATCAATATATTAATATATTTTTTTGCTGTTTTTCAGATTTTCTTCTGATTTGACTTAGATTATCCAGACAGAAATTTCGCAAAAAAATATAAATCGTAGGTTTTTTGAGCAGTAAAAACCAGACTTTGGTTAACCGCTATATTTTGAAAATTAAAAAAAAACGTTATTAAAAAAAATCATGTGTAATTTCATGTGTAATTTAGGCATGATCCATGTGTAATTCGTGATTTCATGTGTAATTTTGGCATGACCCATGTGTAATTTACGATTTTGTTGGTGGCAACACTGCATCAAAGCCAAAAAAGACATTTGGACTATGTAAAATGCTAAAACAAGTATGTGGAAAAATTGTATGTGCAAATTTTACAACTTTACCTTAGCATTTTACATGGTCCAAATGTATTTTTTGGCTTTGACGATCCCTAGTAAAATTTAATGCAGAAAATAATTGTAGAACATTTTAACCCTCTAACAGTCTTTTTTTATAGACTTTTTTGTATTTCTTTTAAAAAAGGACAAAAATGACCCCGTAAAACGGGAGCTAGAGGGTTAATTTGGTCAAAGAAAATAATCATCATAAAATTTTATAAAACACATCAGAATATAACTTTTAGCTCAGAAGTATATTTGCACTGTTTTTTGTAGATGTTTTTTAGCACTGCTTTAGTAAAAAAATAACAAACATTGATTATTTATACTTAACCCTTTTTAAGCATTTTGCGCATGTGGCACAAACTTTGAACATTTGACAACCCCTAGTGAAATTTTATGAGGAAAATATTTGTAGAACATGTTAACCCTCTGAATGGACGTTTTATTAGACTTCCGTGTTTAGCTTTTGAAAAAGGACTAAAATGACCCCCTGAAATGGCAGTTATAGGGTTGAAATGTTCTAAGAAAAGAACCGCCATACAATTTCACTGAAGACATCAAATCATATTTTGAAGCTCAGGTGAGTTTTTATTACAGTATTTTTAACGTTTTCCAAACGCCTTTGATAAAAAAATTAAAACTTCAGTGGGCTATAAAAAAGAAATCCGAACTGACTTTGCAAAATCCTTTGGTGATTTTGTCCATTTGATAGTCTACTTTCAAAAGGCGTTGAAGCCATTGAGGCTCATTTTTATTGTTGCACAGTGTAATTGAACAGTTCATGCGAATAAGGACGAATAGACCATTTGTAGAATTTTACAGGGGACAATAAAAACGCAGGAAACGGTTAAAAACTGATATTTTTGTCAACTTTTTTGTATCCCTATTAATATTATAAATCTGATTGTTGGTTTGTCTGTCTGTCTTTCTGTCTGTCTGTCTGTCTGTCTGTCTGTCTGTCTGTCTGTCTGTCTGTCTGTCTGTCTGTCTGTCTGTCTGTCTGTCTGTCTGTCTGTCTGTCTGTCTGTCTGTCTGTCTGTCTGACTGTCTGTCTGTTCCGCAATAAGTAAAGAACGGCTTAACCGATTTTCATGAAATTTTCACCACAGATAGTACTAACCGAGGCGGGAACTATAGGCCATAAGAGACCGCAATCGGACAAAGGGGCGTAAAATGCCACGCCCCTTTGTACCATGCTGAAGCTATATCTGCCTGTCCGGCAATAACAGAAAAACGGCTTAACCGATTTTCATAAAATTTTCACCCCAGATGGTATTAACCGAGGCGGGAACTATAGGCCATAAGCGACCGCGATCGGACAAAGGGGCGTAAAATGCCATTGTACCATGCTGAAGCTATATCTGCCTGTTCCGCAATAAGTAAAGAACGGCTTAACCCATTTTCATGAAATTTTCACCACAGATAGTTCTAACCGAGGCGGGAACTATAGGCCGTAGGCGACAGCGATCGGATAAAGGGACGTAAAATGCCACGCCCCTTTGTACCATGCTGAAGCTATATCTGCCTGTCCGGCAATAACAGAAAAACGGCTTAACCGATTTTCATGAAATTTTCACCACAGATAGTATTAACCGAGGCGGGATCTATAGGCCATAAGCGACCGCCATCGGACAAAGGGGCGTAAAATGCCACGCCCCTTTGTACCATGCTGAAGACTGTTCTGCCTGTTCCGCAATAAGTAAAGGACGGCTTAACCCATTTTCATGAAATTTTCACCACAGATAGTACTAACCGAGGCGGGAACTATAGGCAGTAAGCGACAGCGATCGGACAAAGGGGCGTAAAATGCCACGCCCCTTTGTACCATGCTGAAGCTGTATCTGCCTGTTCCGCAATAAGTAAAGAACGGCTTCACCATTTTCATGAAATTTTCACCACAGATAGTACTAACCGAGGCGGAAACTATAGGCAGTAAGCGACAGCGATCGGACAAAGGGGCGTAAAATGCCACGCCCCTTTGTACCATGCTGAAGCTATATCTGCCTGTTCCGCAATAAGTAAAGAACGGCTTAACCCATTTTAATGAAATTTTCACCACAGATAGTACTAACCGAGGCCGGAACTATAGGCCATAAGCGACCGCGATCGGACAAAGGGGCGTAATATGCCACGCCCCTTTGTAACATGTTAAAGCTATATCTACCTGTCCGACAACAACAGAAAAACGGCTGAATCGATTTTCATGAAATTTTCACCAGAGATAGAAAAATCCGCGATCGGAAAAAATGGGGGTAAAATGACACGCCCCTTTGTACTATACAGAAACTATGTCTGCCTGTTCCGCAATCACTGAAAAGCGATTTTACCGATTTCACTGAAATTTTTCCGAGGTGGAAACTATGAGCCACAATAGAGGGCGATGGAAACAAGGGGCGTAAAATGTCACGCCCCTTTTTATTACACTGCAAGTTATTTCTTGCTTTTCCGCAATTACGCTTAAACGGCTGAGCTGTTTTTCATGAAATTTTCACCACAGATAGTATTAACCGAAGCGAAAACTATGAGCCACAATAGAGGGCGATCAAAAAAGAAGGCGTAAAATGGCACGCCCCTTTGTATTACATTGAACGTTATTTCTTCCTGTTCCGAAATCACGCATAAACGGCTGAACCGATTTTAGTGAAATTTTTACCAATGATAGTACTAACCGAAGAGAAAACTATAGATTATAAATAGAGCGCATTTGCACAAAGAGGCGGAAAATGTCACGCCTCTTTTACACGCCCCTTTGTACTATACTGAACGTTTTTCGGAATGTTCCGTAATCATGCTTAAATGACTATACCGATTTAAATAAAAAATAATATAGCACGCCCCTTTTTATTTTATTAGATTAGGTCTGTTCCTTAATAACGCTTAAACTACTAAGCCGATTTTAACAAAACATTTTCCAAAGACAGTACTAACAGAGGCGGGAACTTTAGTCTGTATCAACTGCAACGTTTTTTGCAATATACTGAAAGTTTATTCTGCCTTTACGTAATCACGCTTAAACGGCGAACCCGATGTTATTATAATACAGCTATTTAGTACTTATTGAGGCGGAAACTATAGACAATTTATTTTTGTCTGATCCGTACTCACGCGTTAACGGTGAAACAAATTTAAAAACATTATTACATTAAACATATTTACTGTGTCTATCGGGCCAAGGGGCTTAAAATGCAGCACCCCTTTGTATTAAATTAAAAAATATTTTTTTTTCTGTATAATGGCACGCCACTTTGTAGGCAATATTAAACAGCGACTGATAAAAAGGCATATAATGGCACGCCCCTTTGTACTTTAGTGAGAGTTATGTCTGCCTGTTCCGCGAACGTGGAAAAACTGCTGAGCAAATTTAATTGCAATTTTTTTCACGAGCTAACCAATAGGGGAACTATAGGTCACATGAGACCAAAATTAAACTAAATGCGTTAAATGCCACTCCCACTTGAACTTAAGTAAAAGTTATGTCTTTATTGAAGTTTTCACCAGATAAAGTGCTAACCGAGGAGGGAACTGTAGGTTCCTTTTAAAAGCCGTCCCATGACGGAGGAACACATACATACCATGTTCCCCACGCTGAGAAAAATCGAAAAAATCGACCAAACCCCAAGTCACGAAGCAGTAATTAAACTGACTAATAAATAACTCATTGATTATATATGTTTTTCAACCCGGGCAACGCCGGGTGCAAAACAGCTAGTTAGCTATAAGATTTAACTCACACACAAAATTTTAGTTAGGTATTCAAACGAGAACTTGCCAAAAATTGGACTTCAATTTTTGCTTAAACGGAAAAAGGGCGAATATCAAAAAAATATATTGAAATTTAAATAAAAATGTGTTATTTTGCAGCTGATTTTGACCACATTTCCATAAGACTTGCAAATATTGAAGAACTATTGTTGCTATTTGACTTCAAGGATACACTTTTTAAGGATTGCAAGGACATGCAAAAAAGTTGTTTCGTAATTTGAGTTTTTTATAACTGTCATTTGATGCAGTAGTAATACTATATGACACAAAATAAGTTTTTAAGAATTGTAATATTAACCCCTAACTGCATATTACGCGGTAACATTGCAAGGGCATGTAAAAAAAAGTTTTTTCTTCTTAATTTTTGTTTTTTATTCCTCACATTGGATGCAGTAGTAACATTAAATGACACAAAATTATTTTTTAAGAATTATAATATTAACCCATAAATGTATGTTTGCGAATTAAATCAGTGTGATTTGCTCCGCGTAATGTTCTCTTAACAAACTAGTACCGAAAGTCAAATTTTTGTGTGTTGTGTTTTATTTTATTGAAATTGTGAGTAAGTTCAGTACAAATTTAATAAAAAATACTACTATATAAATATACGAATTACTGCAATTTTAAAGTAATTTTGTTACCAAAAATTTTGCAGAAGATTATAGAGCTCTGCTAAAAAATGCACTTATGCTAAAAATGTGTTTTTGAAAAAGTGGTATATTAGTCCTTATTCGCATGAACTGTTCAATTTTATAAAGCACCTTCATAATAAGTGAAATAATTTCACTTTTGAATTAAATCATTGTGATTTAACTCACGGAAAAAAGTTTTCTCCACAAAATTTATTGCGACATCTTAAAGTATAACTTCAAAAACTTAAGGATGATATACTGTGGTCTCAGGATTTTAGATATTTCGTAATGGTCTATACAACGCAATTGGTGAAGGGTATAATAATATTTTAAAACTGTTCATTATTTGGTATTAATCTATAATTTATTTCTATTGCAGTTTATGATTCTGGATAAGTCAATGCAGTTCCTCCTAAGATTCTTTGATTAATATAATTCATCCAAAATATACTATTACCTAAGTGAACAAATTTTTGATATAATAAAATTACTTCTTCCGAAGAAAAACATATAAAACAAAAAAAAAAATTAAAAGATTTTTTGAATTGAAAAAAAAAGTAACGGAACTATAATAATAAAAAAATAATTTTTATTATAACCATAGTAAAAATATTATACTACCCGACTAAAAAAAAAATACGGCGCCATATATCATTTGATCCCAAAAATGGAGGATCCAAAAATATATGATTATATCTTATTAGATCAAATTTGATATAATTAGATCCCAAAAATGGAACTGTAAATAATATCTAATTTGATATTATAAGAAATTAGATCTAATAAGATATAATAATATATAATTATATCTTATTAGATCTAATATGATCTTCAATATCAAATTATATGAAATTTACCATTCCATTTTTGGGATCTAATTATATTAAATTTGATCTAATAAGATATAATCATATATTTTTGGATCCTCAATTTTTGGGATCAAATGATAGATCAATTTATATATAAAAATTATATTACAATATATATAATTATATCAAAACTTTTTTACTAGGGTAATTATATCAAATTGATCTTATAATATCTAACCATATAAAATGGTTCAACCGAATAAAAGTGATAGATATAATTTTATATAAATTTATACGGAAGCATTTTAACTCATATAAGATTGTATCAAATTATATATGATTATGACATATCATAAGGATACCGATGATTGACGTAACCTTATATATGTCAACCGTGGATTATATAAGATTTTTTTTTGTTGCCCCCCGAGTAAAAAAAAGTTATATGACGCAATATTTAATTATATATGAACAGATATGCTTTTATGTAAATCCAGATATGCTTTTATGTAAATCCGAAAATTGGCGGATCGAATATCAAATTCTATTATTTTTGATAAAATAATATCAAATTTGATCAAGTTTGATCCCAAAAATGGGTCTATCTAATTGTATTAAATCATATCTTAAATTAGATAAATTTTTATATAATTGAATGAAATCTGGTAAAATTTTTTGGAGTTTTAAACGTGAAATTAGAAATAATTTTATCAGATTGGATACATTATCAACTAGAAGAGTTTTTATTGCTCTTTTAAATTTTTTCGGGACTTAGCAAATTATTAAAAATTTGTCAATTTTTTTTCTTTAAAATCATTTTTAAGGGTTTAAAAATTCCAAAAAATGTTTGTGTCCTAGAAAATTTAAAAACATTTTTGTGAACTTAAAAATTTTTCAAAAAAATAAATTTTCTTCTAAAAACATTTTCAATGATTTTTTTATTAAAAAAAATTGCCAAAAAAATTTTGTGTCCGGGACTTTGGAAAATTTTCATAAAATTTTTTAGGACATGAACATTTTTTTATTTTTTTTTTAATTTTCCGGGACTTAGAAAATTTTAAAAATTTTTTTCGGGATATAATTATAAATAAAATCATATATTTTTTTATCTGCTATATATAAAAATATATATAAAAATTCCCGACCTTATATGTCATACCTAATTTCATATAGATCGGTATATAAATAGATATGAGTATGTATGTTATCATATTAAAAAATAAGGAAAAATACAATGCTATATATAAACTTATATGTCCATAACAAAGTTCATGCATAACCATATATAAATATATATAATTATATAATAGCATATATGATTATATCAGATCTTTTTTACTCGGGTTTGTACATATATGGCATATATGTAAATATATGAACATATTTGTGGGCATATATATGATCATATATCCCGAGTAAAAAAGATTATATATATTCATATAAAATTATGTAAAGAAATCATATATAATCATATATAGTTTAATGCGAAAAATGAGTCGATAAAACGATATAAAATCTTATCAAATTTGATCAAATTTGATATAATTTTAATATAATTTTATATAGTTATATGCGAAAATTGGACCCTTTTTGTATAAAACTGATGCAATTATATATAATTAAATATATATAAGCAAAAAAATGTTTTCCCCAAAAAACGCAAAAAAATTCCAAAAAAAAAAATTGTTTCCAGGACTGAAAAATTTTCAAAAATATTTTTAGGACTTTGAAAATTTAAAGTAAAAAAAAGTTATATGACGCAATATTTAATTTTATATGAACGGATATGCTTTTATGTAAATCCATATTAATTTTGATCCGAAAATTGGCGGATCGAATATTATACGATTATATCAAATTCTATTATTTTTGATAAAATAATATCAAATTTGATTAAGTTTGATCCCAAAAATGGGTCTATCTAATTGTATTAAATCATATCTTATCTGTTAAAATTAGATAAATTTTTATATAATTAGATGAAATCTGGTAAATTTTTTTGGAATTTTAAACGTGAAATTAGAAATTATTTTATCAGATTGGATACATTATTGCATTCTTCGCAATGTTTTTACTAAAAATTTTTCAATTTCGTTTTCTAAAATCATTTTTACGGGATTTGAAAATTCCAAAAAAATGTTTGTGTCTTAGAAAATTTAAAAACATTTTTTTCGGAACTTAACAATTTTTCAAAAACATAAAATTTCTCCTAAAAACATTTTCAATGATTTTTTTACTCCAAAAAAATTGCCAAAAAAATTTTGTGTCCGGGACTTTGGAAAATTTTCATAAAATTTGTTAGGACTTGAAAATTTTTTTTTAATTGTCCGGCACTTAGACAATTTTGAAAATTTTTTTCGGGATATAATTATAAATAAATTCATATATCTTTTTATCTGTCATATCCAAAAATTCCTGACCTTCTATGTCATATCTAATTTCATATAGATCGGTATATGAATATGAGGCATTCCACACCAAATGTTCAGCAAAAAAAAAGTGATGTCGTGTCAATATGAAATCAATTGCAGAGTATTCGCCCTTAGTTCACTATTAAATAACACAAATAAAATAAAAGATTTTTCAAAAAGTGGGCCTTGGAGGCATGGTCAAAAATTGAAAATTTCAGCATTTTTTGCCTAAGTATCTTTTTTTGAATATTTATGCCAATAAAATGAAACACAGTGATGTGTTTAAAATAAAAGTTTTTTATAGATTTTTGTATGGGCTATCGATTAAAAAAATAAAAATTGGAAAATTTTCAGAAGAAGTTCTGAATTTTTTAAATTTAAACTTAAACTTTATTTATCAAAAAACATGCCACAATTTTATTTCTTTTTTAAATGTTTAAAAATTAGTTAAGGTGTATATCTATCTGTTCTGAAATTTTCAGAGATGCATTTTTCCTTGTTTTCGAGAAAAAAAATGTTGAACATTGCACTATGCCTTTAATTTGTAATAATGGGGTATATTACGTATGCGAATGAGTAATATTAACTCTTAAAAAACATTTAAAATAGAGATGTTTTCGTGGGTGAGTTTTTTTTTTGACGATCACGCACTCTCACGAAGGATAAGTTTTTATCATGCACGATTTTTAATTTTCCTCACGTTCACGTACGCTCGCGTGAGTAGAAAAATTTTGTCACGGGCACGATACTCACGTGAGCGTGACTAAGCGTGAGCAAAATAAATGATCATGCGTGATTAAAATAATTTCCTTGGTGAGAGTGCTTGATGGTAAAAAAAAAACTTACCCACGATCACATCTCTATTTTAAATGTTTTTTAAGAGTTAATATTACTCATTCGCATATGTAATACATATACCCCATTATTGTAAATTATTAGCATAGTGCAATGTTCAACATTTTTTTTTTCGAAAACAAGGAAAAATGCATCTCTGAAAATTTCAGAACAGATAGATATACACCTTAACTAATTTTTAAACATTTAAAAAATAAATAAAATTGTGGCATGTTTTTTGATAAATAAAGTTTAAGTTTAAATTTAAAAAATTCAGAACTTCTTCTGAAAATTTTCCAATTTTTATTTTTTTAATCGATAGCCCATACAAAAATCTATAAAAAACTTTTATTTTAAAGACATCACTGTGTTTCATTTTGTTGGCATAAATATTCAAATAAAGATACATAGGCAAAAAATGCTGAAATTTTCAATTTTTGACCATGCCTCCAAGGCCCACTTTTTGAAAAATCTTAAATTTTATTTTTGTTATTTAATAGTGCCCTAAGGGCGAATACTTTTCAAATGATATCCTATTGAAACCACAATGGTTTTTCTGTAGTGGAACAGTTGGTGTGGAATGACTCATATGTATGTTATCATATCAAAAAACAAGGAAAAATATATATATAAACTTATATGTCCACACACAAAAAAAAAATATAAAAAAATTGTGACCGTTTTGGGGATAATACAACCTATAAAGTGGTTTTGGATAATTTACCTAAGTTTTTTAGAGCAAAAACTTTGGTAAGTTATCTAAAACCACTTTATAGGTTGTAATTAAACCAAAAACTGGCACAATTTTTTTAATTTTTTTTTGTGTGCATATCAAAGTTCATGCATAACCATATATAAATTTAAATAATTATATATTAGCATATATGATTATATCATATCTTTTTTACTCGGGTTGGAAATTTTTTAATTTTTTTTTTTATTTTCCGGGACTTAGAAAATTTTGATTTTTTTTCAGGATATAATTATACATAAAATCATATATCTTTTTATCTGCCATATCAAAAAATTCCCGACATTATATGTCATATCTAATTTCATATAGATTGGTATATAAATAGATATGAATATGTATGTTATCATCCCGAGTAAAAAAGTTTTTATATAGTTGTATATAATTTTATAAACATCATATATGATTATATAGAATTATATAGAATTTGATGCGAAAAATGAGTCGATAAAACCATATAAAATTTTATCAATGTTACTTACTTAGCGCATTAGCAATTTTAAAAATTTGAACTAATTTTTCATGCTAAATTTAAAATTGAGTTGACCAAATTTTTACAAGCTTTTTTGCTAATATTAGCAAAAATAAATTGTAATTTTTTTTTATTTTCAGAAAACTTAAAATGGCGCTATCTCGTAAACTAAGCCAGATAGAGCAAAATGGAGGCCATTTTTGGTTCTGGGGCGCTCCATAGTATCGCCGGTCCTCTTTAAATGTGTTGACCCTAATGGGTCCTAACTTTGGATCCAAAAAAGTTAGCATTCCCGAAAATTTAAAAATGCTCATATCTCGGTAAATATTTCCGACACAACAAAAAGTCCAAAATCGTGTTTGTAGCTCTCAACACGTAGAACAAGACCGCAAAATAACCAAAAGCTCTCCGAGTAATATTTTTGAAGTTATCGAGTTTTGTAATTCTCAAAACCCCAGTGGCCCCTTAAATTACGTATCTCAAAAACTAAGCAAGGTAGAGCGAAACGGACACAAATTTTGGATCAAAAACTATGACGATTTGTACACTCAAAAAATTTCATAGGTAAAATGTACGAAATACTTCGTACATTGTACGAAATATTTCGTGGTTTTGCCGGAACGAAATATTTCGTAATATTTACCTATGGCATTTCGTAAATATTACGAAGTTTTTTTAATGATATTTACGAAATAAATACGAAAATATTTCGTAAATTTACGAAATATTTAGTATAACTACGAAATATTTCGTAAAAATACTAAATATTTTCGTACATATTACGAAGTTTTTTTTTTGTTAATACGAATTATGTTTATTTTTACGAAAATATTTCGTAAAGTTACGAAATATTTTGTATAATTACGAAATATTTCGTAAAAATACAAAATATTTTTGTACATATTACGAAGTTTTTTTTTTTTGTAAATACGAATTATGTTTAGTTTAACGAAAATATTTCCCGAGCAAACATTTCCATTTCTAAACGGAATTGACTCGGTGACATGCCCGTATAACTTTTCACTAATGTCGCAACACCTAACAGACTGCATTGAAAAATATATCTTGGGTGATTTGACTTTGTGTTATGCTGAAAATAATTTAAAATTAGAAACCGTAAACAAAAATTAAAAAGAGAAGGAACAAATTTTTGTTATTCCATTTTTTTAATTGTTAAATCTGTTAAATCTAGTAATTCAGATAAATAAATCAAAACCCTTGATCTTGATTTTTTTTTTCCGAAAAATATTTTGTTAAATTACGAAATATTTCGTTAAGATACGAAGTATTTCGTATTTTTTGGCTACGAAATGTACTTCGTAAAATAAACGAAATTTGTATTTTTACGAAATTCCAAGTTTTCGTAAAATTACAAAAATTTCGTAATATGTACAAAAATTTCGTAATATGTACGAAAAAAATTTTACGAAATAATACTTCGTATTTTTATGCATGAAATTTTTTGAGTGTAAGGAACCCAACTAGGGGTAGGCCCATCGGGGTCTGGACCTATTGGGGTCTTCAAAATGAACTAATTGTAAGTTGAAATTAAAAAAAAAAATTCAGTTAACTAATTTTTGGCAAAACATTTTTGCTAACTTTAGCAAAAAAATTGTTGGTTCAATATCAGCAAATTTTCTTGTAGGTTTATAAGCTTTTCTTGCTAACATTATAGTTTTTTTTTTTGAGTGTAAACACTAATTTCCATGCGTTTTCCATGGAATGACAAATTAATATAGCGTTATTTTTTTCCTATTTATACAGCAAAACATCATGATTCAATGGGTTGGGCAAGAAATACCCAACAGCCCTCCGAGTAATAGTTTTTGAGTTATCCAGTTCTTAAGATTCTCAAGACCCTATCAGGCTCCTAATTCCAGTATCTCGAAAACTAAGCATTAGTGTTTATTACAATTTTAGATCTATTAAATTTTGCAAGAACAATTTCCACCAGAATGAACATAGTAATGATATTTAGCTTTGGAATCATAAAAAAACAAAGTATTTCCTTTTCCAATTATGTACTTTAATTTTGGTTTTAATCTTGAAACTTAAGATTAACTAATAGTATCGCCCACGCTATTGGTTAGACTTAATAAGCCAGATAATGTTGTCACTAGAATCTTCTCAGCAACATATAATATGCCATATACAAAATATGCTAACGGCTATAAAAAAAGAAGAAAACATTACCAAGATTTTTTATTGTTTTTAAGCAATATTTGAAAGGATCATACCGTTATTAATAGTAATAACATGAAGGATGCACGTTGAGCTACAACTACAAATATTGAAACTCCCGTTAAAACTCCAAGCAACGTTATTAATGCAAATACCTCAACTAAATGCACGGCAACGGGCATTTTCCTTATTGGCGAAAAAACTGGTAATTTTTATGTCAAATAATTAAAAAATTGCACTTTTGTAGAAATAACTTATCGAAAAAATGGTTGTTGTTTATTATTTTGAAATTTTGTCGATATAACTTGTTTATACGTAGTTTTTTAGTGATACAGGGTGCTCCCAAGAACGTATTACTGTTATACACTCAGAAAAGTATGACAGTTACTAAATGTTAGTTGTTTTAAAAAAAATCCATATCACTGAATATTTCATAATTTGGGAGTTTTTCTATAGGAAAAATTTATTAAAATTTGAAAGCTTTTCTAAACTAAAAATATCTCAGAATCTGAGAATTTTTTAGAATTTGAGATTTTTTCTCAGAATCTGAGAATTTTTGTCTCAAAAATGTCTCAAAAATTAAAATTTTTCTCAGAATCTTAAAATTTTTCCATAGGAAAAATGTCTCCGAATCGCAGAATTTTTCTGTAGGAAAATTGTCTCATAATCTGGGAATTTTTCTATAGGAAAAATGTCTCAGAATCTGAGAATTTTTCTATTGGAAAATGTCTCAGAATCAAGAATTTTTGTATAGGAAAATTTTTCCAGAATCTTAGAACTTTTCTTTTAGAAAAAAATTCTCAGAATCCGAGAATTTATCAAGAGAAAAATGTCTCAGAATATATCTTAGAATTTGATAATTTTTATATACACAGAAAAAATAAAAAAATATTTAAGTAAATTTTTAATAGTATTGAGTAAATTTTTAATAAAAATTTATTAAATGTTTGAAAAAATTTGACTAAATTTTTAATTGACACAATTAAAAATTTACTCAAAATTTATCTATTTTTAATTTTTTTTTTTTTACAAAAAAAAACAAAAAACTTTTTTTTTCAAACTTTACCAAACATATTTATGTCTCAAAAACATAGGAAAATTTTATAAATACGATTACAAACTTTCATATACATACACAAAAAACTATAAATTAAACGAGAATTTCTCATGGTCCTAGGCAGGTTAAGTTCGGAAATGGGCCAAATCGGACAAGGGGGAAAAAAGTTCCCCCTTGAAGAACTAAACCAACCTCTTAAAAATGCCAATTTTTTAGACGTTTTTTTGTATTTTTGTGAAACAAATGAAATACTTTTATGTTCGCAGAAGTTTATAGTCCTGCGCTTGGACCCAGGGGATTAAAAAATGTTGCTTGTTTTGCCCGCCCCTCTTTTATGGGCGTGGAATAAAAACTAGTTTAAATAATTATAAAACTATAATACTTTAGTGCACAAAGCAGACATAAATGAACTTGTAAGCATATACCGCGAGGGCCAAGGAGTCCCCCAGCTCACCGACCCCTCCCCCACCTTACCCCCCCCCCCCCCTAAAAACGCCCCTGTCAATTTTTTTTTTTATAATTTTTTTACATGTTGGAGGGTATAAAAGATTCGGCACAGCCGAATTTAACACTCTCACTTGTTGTACTTCACTTACCGTTATATAAACGAAAATCTGATCATTGAAATAAAATTATTCTGCTCGCGATAAAAAAAATTTCTGTTTTTTATACCCTCCACTCTAGTGATAGAGGGTATATATAAGTTTGTCATTCCGTTTGTAACACCTCGAAATATTGGTCTAGGACCCCATAAAGTATATATATTCATGATCCTCGATCGATTTTAAGACGATCTAGCGATGTCCGTCCGTCCGTCTGTCTGTCTGTCCGTAGAAAACACGCTAACTTTTGAAAGACTTTACAGAGGCTACTGAAGTTTGGCATATATGTTTGTCATTTATCTGGTCAGGTTGGTATTGCAATCCAGCCAAATCGGTCCAGTGGTTCAAAAGTTATGAGCAAAAGAGTAAATTTCGGCAAGGGTGTTTCCCGAATTTCCAAGATAAAAAACACGATAACTTTCGAAAGACAATAATGAGACTACTGAAGCTTGGCATGTATCTTTGCCGTTCCCGGGGTCTATTTGATATTAAATTTCAGCTCAATCGGTCCAGTGGTTCAAAAGTTATAAGCAAAACCCTGAATTTCAGATTAGTTTCATCTAAAATGCCACGTGTTTTAACAAGTTTTAAAGGCATTGGTGGTAACTAAACAATGCTTTTCAAACTTGTTTAATTTTAAAGCAATGCTTTTTAAACTTGTTTAGTTTTAAAAGCATTGGTAACTTAAAAATTACACTCGAAAAATATTTTACACTCAAAAAAAATTTTACACTCAAAAAAAATTTACACTCAAAAAAAAATTTAGTTTTTTTTTACAAAAATTACAATATTATGTGTACATTCGTGCATTCACTCAGAAATATTTGTACAGTAAAAAAACATTACACTCGAAAAAAATTTTACACTAAAAAAAAAATAGTATTTTTTCATATTTTTTTTTTTTTAATTATAAAAAAAGAGTTTTTTACTTAAAATAAAATATTTCTAATCAAAATTGTTAATTATTTCACGTTAAAAAATGTAGTACCCTTTAAAAAAATGCATTGTGGAGGGTATTCATAGATTCGGCAAAGTCGAATTTAACTTTTCTACTTGTTTATATTTTAAATTTAAATTAAAATTATATTTTTGAAAAAAAAAAATTATTTACAAATTTTTTTTTTTGAGTGTAAAATATTTTTCGAGTATATTTTTTTTGTTTTTAATTTTAAAAATATTTCTGAGTGACAAAAATACGTTGTAATATATTTTTATGACTTACAAATGTTTTTAAAACATATGTAACGGGTTTTCAACACGTGAATTTAAGGTGAAACTAATCTGAAATTCACGGTTTTGCTAATAACTTTTGAACCACTGGACCGATTTAGCTGAAATTTAATACGAACTAGACCAGGGGAACTGAAATTCAATACGAACTAGACCAGGGGAACGGCAAACATATATTCCATGCTTTAGCAGCCTCAGAGATATCTTTCAAAAGTTATCGTGTCTTTTATCTCGTAAATTCGCAAAAAACCCTTACCGAAATTCACTTTTTTGCTCATAACTTTTGAACCACTGAACCGATTTCGCTGGATTGCAATACCAACCTGACCAGGTAAATGCCCAACATATATGCCAAACTTCAGGAGCCTCCGTGAAGTCTTTCAAAAGTTAGCGTGTTTTCAACAGACAGGCGGACAGACAGACAGACGGACAGACGGACGGACGGACGGACGGACATCGCTAGATCGTCTTAAAATAGATCGAGGATCATTAATATATATACTTTATGGGGTCCTAGACCAATATTTCGAGGTGTTACAAACGGAATGACAAACTTACATATATATACCCTCTATCACTAGAGTGTACTCTACACTCAAAAAAATAAAACTGTAAAGTTAACAAATTTTTTTTGTTAACTCGAGTTTACTGGCTTTTTAGCAAATTTTTAGTTAAAATCAGCGTTTTAACTACTTTTTTTAATTAAGTTCAATTTACGAAAATACTAGTTTTGAACAAATTTTGAATTAATTTTTTTTGTTGACTTCAAAACTGAGTTTACGAATTTTTACTAATTAATTTGCTGATTTTTCGTAACAAATTTGTTAAGTGAAATTTCTTGTGTAGCCTCCTATGCGAATCTCATAAGTTCTACTTAAGCTGATGAAAAAACAGAAAAAATAAACTTACAATTTTTTACAAAATATTTTGTAAATTTTAGTTTACGAAAAGTAACAAAAAGTTTAGCTGAATTCAACTAATTTTTTTGTTAATATATGTACATAAAAACGTTACGAAATTTCAGCTAAATTTTTAGTTAAAGTTACGGTTTTTTTTTGCTACATTCATTCTACGAAAAGTTAGCTAAATATTTTTAGTTAAATTAACTAAAAATTTAGTAGGCCCAAAATCAGGTGCTTTTTTAGTTAAATTTAACTAAATTTTTTGCTAACTTTACAGTTTTTTTTTTTAGTGTAGTGGAGGGTATAAAATAAACTTTCTAAAACTCATTTAGACAAACTTTAAAATATGAATAGTTAGATGTCTCCGAAATATAATTGTGTTTTTGAACACAACTAGAAATTTTTCAAGTAAAAATTTATGATTCTATTTTTTTACATTGATGTTTAATGAAAACAATTTAAAAAAATGTCTAAAAAAAGCTAAAAAACCCAAAAAAAAAACAAAAAATTTTCAAAAAATCTAAAAAATCCGCTTAAATGCAAAATTTTCCCGCGAACATTTTTTTAAAAAAGTTAAATCTAGCAAGAAAAGAGCTAACGCTGGTTGGAGGGTTAATACACTCAAAAAAATAAAACTGTAAAGTTAACAAATTTTTTTTTGTTAACTCGAGTTTACTGGCTTTTTAGCAAATTTTTAGTTAAAATCAGCGTTTTAACTACTTTTTCTAGTTAAGTTCAATTTACGAAAGTACTAGTTTTGTACAAATTTTGAATTAATTTTTTTTGTTGACTTTAAAACTGAGTTTACGAATTTTTACTAATAAATTTGCTGATTTTTTGTAACATTTTTGTCAAGTGAAAAATTTTAAACATTTCTTGTGTAGCCTCCTATGCAAATCTCATAAGTCCTACTTAAGCTGAACTTAATGCTGTGAAAAAAAAGAAAAAAATAAGTGAAGTGTTAGTGTTTAAAACCAATATTTAACAAACTTAAAATTTTTTACAAAAAGTTTAGCTGAATTCAACTAATAAAAAATAAAAAATTTAACTAAATTTTTTGCCAACTTTACAGTTTTATTTTTTTGAGTGTAGGTTCTATAAAAATACATATATTTCTCATAATATTTTCTATAAAGTTGCTAAACATACCCTATACCTCAGATGTATAGAAAACATAGTTGTATATACCGATATACTGGAAGAACAGGCCAAATCTGGGAAACTTTAACCGCCTCTAAAATTATATTACTATGTGATCTTTCAAAACGCCGACACACGTACATTTTTTTTCCTATACCAGAAGCAATCGTCGGAACCACGTAATTTTAGAAAAAGTTTGAAATTGTTGTGCAGTGTACACTAAAAAAAAACTGTAATGTTAGCAAAAAAAGCTTGTAAACCTACAAGAAAATTTGCTGATTTTGAACTCACAATTTTTTTGGTAAAGTTAGCAAAAATGTTTTGCCAAAAATTAGTTAACTGAATTTTTTTTATTTCGACTTAGTTCATACACATTTAAGGACCCCATTGGGCTCGGACCCGATAGGTCCAGACCCCGATGGGCCTAGACCTAGTTGGGTTCCTTAAAAATCGTCATAGTTTTTGATCCAAAATTTTTGTCCGTTTCGCTCTACCTTGCTTAGTTTTTGAGATATGCGATTTTATGGGACCACTGGGGTTTTGAGAATTAAAAAACTCGATAATTTGAAAAATATTACTCAGAGAGCTTTTGGTTATTTTGTCTTGTCTTGTTCTACGTGTTGAGAGCTACAAAAATGCTCTTGGACTTTTTATCGTGTCGGCAATATTTACCGAGATATGAGCATTATAAAATTTTCGGGAATGCTAACTTTTTTGGATCCAAAATTAGGACCCATTAGGGTCCACACATGTGAAGAGAGCCCGAGAACCAAAAATGGCCTCCATTTTGCTCTATCTGGCTTAGTTTCCGAGATAGCGCCATTTTAAGTTTTCTTAAAAAAAATTTACAATTTATTTTTGCTAATATTAGCAAAAAAGCTTGTAAAAATTTGGTCAACTCAATTTTAAATTTAGCAAACAAAATTAGTTCAAATTTTGTTTAAAATTGCTAATGCGCTAAATGAAGTTTACAAGATATTTTTGCTAACATGCTAATTTCAACTAAAAATTTGCTAAAGGTTAGCTTACTAGCATTAGCAAAAAAAAATTAGTAAATCTACTAATGTATTATTTTGAGTGTATTACCCACCCGCCTGTTATAAACAGACTCATAAAGTGTGTTTATCACTTTATGAGTTTACTGATAACTCTATTTTGAGTACTAGGGCTTCCAATCGGTGTTGGTTTTTCTGGATTTCGGAATTGAATTTTCGGGATCCCGGGATCCCGAAATTTTTTTTTGCACTTTGGCAAATTCATGCGTTCGTAAAGATTTGCAATGTTCTGTTGAAGTTGTGAAATTCAAAAAAAGGTAGAGATTTCTCTTGTGAAGGATATCCGTATTCGGTTATCTTACCGTTAGTCGTGGCTCATCGTTATCAACTTTTTTTATGCCATTAACTGTTTGTAGTTTATTTAAAAAAGCAATCAGTAAAGTTGATTTAATAAAAAATCACTTATTTCATTAAGGACAATTGAATCCGGCATGAGTCATGCGTGCGGGTGAGTATTTTTTTGTATTTTCTTGAGGGGGCTGAGGGGATACCTTTCCCTCTCACGATAAGTTTTTACTAATTCATTTATTATGCAGTATTAGTTTGTTCCAAAGACATGTTAAGACATAAAAATTAATGGGGGCCGGTCTTATAAATGACCCCTCTATGACGCACCATTGGAGCAGTAGAAATGATTTTAATATTGAAAAATTACAAAAAATTTAAAAAAATAGTAATAATCGTTATCCCACGATCCTCCTGGGCAAAAAATTTGTAGAATCGATAGAAGTTTTACACAAAAAAATTTAAAAAAAATCGAAGAGTACAAACATTTTCAAAAATGACATTTAAATTTTAAAACTTAAAAATCGCATACTAGAGCGTTTTTAAGAATTTTTTGGGATTTTTTTAAAAAGTATGTAAAAAAAAAAAGTTTGAAAAAAAAATTGAAATTTGGACCATTATTGAAGAAGTTATGAGTAAAAGAAGTTTGAGTAAAGTTACAAACTACCAATTTTGAAAAAAATCGATATCTTTTGAACGGGTCATCAAAAAAATCTGAAAATTTACCGCGAAGGAGTTTTCGAAGGGTACTAAAAACTGTAAAATAAATGGGAAAATCTAAAAAAAAATTTTTCAAAGTGTCCGATTTGACATGGAATGCCCCATATACTTTATGGGGTTTCCGACCGATATTTCGATGCGTTACAAACGGAATGACATACCCCGCCATACTGTGGTTGGATGGTATAAAAATCAGTATCCCGAAAATCCCAGGATTAAAAATTAGAAATTCTGAGATTCGGGATTTGCCTAATCCCTAAAATCACGGTATTTACGTGATTGGGATTTTCGGATTGCAAGCCCTACCCAGTATGAAACGTTCCAGTTGGTTCTTTATTTCGTACTTTTATCGAATTTCATATGAAAAAATAAATCACTTTCGATACGCTATCAAGTCAATTTTTTTATTATTATTATTTCAAGTTCTTAATTCAGTCCGCTATCTCGTCAATTTTTTTTTATTATATCAAGTTCTTAATTCAGTCAATTAAGTGAGTCTATTTCGATAAGTTATGAGGAATATTTTGTGATTATTTCGGGTCTATATTTTGTCGAAAAATTTATCGATGCCAATTTGCTTTCAAATCTAATTTTTTTGATTTCTCGTTTTAAATTTCTTTTTAATTTAAAATCGATATTATTTTAAAATTCAACGAAATTTCTTTAAATTGTAATTAAAAAAATAAAAATAAATTTGCCTTAAAACAATAAAAAATAAAAAAAAATCCGCGACCGGGGCCTAGTTAATATGACGTAATTTGATTCAGGTTGGACGCTAAAAGGTCTATTCGATTACCTTACTACAATTTTCTATTTTTTACTCATTTTACTACAGCTGGAAATTTTTAATACAAAAGGTAAACAAACTTTCCAGTTGTAGTAAAAAATAGTAAGAAATTTGGGTAATCGAATAGACCTAAAAACTTAAAAATAAACTAAAAATTTTGAGTAAACCCAGCAAAACTTAGATTACCAAATAAGGCATAAAATAAGGTATAGGATCTCTTATTTTATACATTGCAGCATTGATGATTTTAACAGGCGATGAGACTCAAAGTAATGCATCCACATTATCACAAAGAATACCAGTAAGGTATAAAATAAGTCATAAATTTATAACGAAGAATACGAGTAAGGTGTAAAATATATGATATTTTATAGGTTACGAGAAATGAAATAATATAGCATACCAGAAGATAATATATAAGGTGTTACGAGTAGTGAAAAAGTAATTTTGTATTAAATTTACTCACGTGATTGTAAGTGAGTGTAAGTAGATAAAATATGCTCGTGAGTGTGTGTCGTTAGAATTTTCCTGTCGTAAGCTCATCTCTAGTTTAAACTTATGGATTTTTTTATAAAATAATTATTTTTTATGTTATTGTAATGCATTATGCATCCAATTATAAATAATGCATTATTTCCAACTTTCAAATAATACATAATGTAACCAAATATAAGTCATCCATGATTTAATGTTTAGAAATAACAAATATAAAATACAGTTTTTCCAATAATCATGCATTACGTAGCAAATTATTAGTAATGCATTATTTTTCACTTGAAAATAATACGTTGTGGAACAAATGTTTGGTAAGACATCATAAAATAATGCTACAAATAAGTTATATACATTACCCGGTAATGTGTTATATAATCACTACCCATTACCAAAGTTTTGATGGGAAGTCTTAATTGTTGTGTCAATTAAAAATATTTTGGAATACATTTAATAAATTTTTATTAAAAGTTTACTCAATACTATTAAATCGTTAATACTATTAAATCGTTACTCAATAATATTAAAAATTTACTCAATTTTTTTTTATTGTTTTCTGTGCATTTCATATTGTATCATATAAAAATTTTTACTCGGGGTATGATGATATTTGAAAAAAAGGACCAAAATGACTCCTAAAAATGGGAGGTAGAGGGTTTATATATTCTAAGAAAAGAACCGCCATCAAATTTTACTGAAGACATGTTCTAACATTATGTACCTCAGAATTAGATTTAATACTTATTTATTTATTCAAAACTCCTTTGAAAAAAAATTGAAAAACTTCAGTGGTTCATAATAAAAGAACTCGAGCTAAGTTTTCAAAACCCTTCAGGGGTTTTCTCTACTGTTGGTATACTTTAATTATACCCTACACCACACTGTGGTACAGGGTATAATGAGTTTGTGCTGATGTTTGTAACTACCCGAAATATTGGTCCTAGACCCACTTTTATATACTACCGATCGACTTAGAATCACTTTTTCGATGTCCGTCCGTCCGTCTGTCCATGTAAACGGTGTAAACACGATACAGGTCGCAATTTTTACATTTGAAACTTAAGCCTCTTTTGGCCCAAGGACGAAGCCTATTGAAATTGAAAAAATCGGCCCATATTTAGACCTAGCCCCCATACAAATCTCCTCTTTAGTTTTGGCTCAAATGACTCTAATAGCCGCATTTTAATAGGTATCTTTTCGAAATTTGGCAGGTAATCATGTTTCATCCACACAAATCATTCCGAATTTTTAAGAAATCGGACCAGTTCTTCTTGTAGCCCCCATACAAACCACCTTCCCGATTTTCACATAAATCTCTCAAATTTCATGAAAATAGAAAATATTTAATTAAAATTCGGTTTGTGTTTGTTAAACGCGTACTTTAATAACCTTATCAAACCTGATTATCATCGGCCCATTTTTTGACTTAGGTCCCATGTGAAAATTTCTCCCGATATTCAGTTGAAGCGGTTTATTGTCAACAAAAATAAGCCTATTCCACTTAAATTTGATACGTGAGTGCTTTTTACACTTATTAAAGATTTGACAAAATATAGATCTAATCAGTCCATGTTTGAACTTGGGACCCATTTTCCGGGAAACTCTGGTGTAGGGTATTTCTTACTTGTTTTTTTTTTTGATCCCATCCAAGATACAAAATCGTGTTGCACAGTGTAATACACTCAGAAAATTATATTAGTAAAATCAACTGAAAATGTCAGTTACTTTTTCAGTTAAAACAAGTAACAATTATTTTAACTGACAAAAAACAACTGACTTATGTAGTAAAAACAACTTACATTTGAAGTCAAAACAACTAACATATCGCTCATTTACTTGTATAGTGCCATAACTCAAAATATTTGATTTGGCAGAAAACGCGTTTAAAGTCAGTGTTGCCAGAAGTAGGGGAAAATCCCTACATGTAGGTATTTTTGTTCTCAAAATTGTAGCGTAGGGAAAAACGGACAGATTTTTAAAATTTCATCGAATGTAGGTACTGTTTCAAAATATAGCTAAAAGTTGTCCAAAACCTTGAATTTTAGTAAAAAACAGTACTTTTCATAGAGGGTTTAAAAACAAATCATTCGAATGTGCTTTTTTAAAATCTTTTGTACACTCTAATTAAAAAGGTACCTATATTAATTGGGTAAATTTCAACAAACTCTGTAATCTACTCGAAATTAATAGAAATTTTCCTATTTATAGTACGAAACTTTACTTGTTTTACATAAGTAGAAAAAGAAGTATCATAAAGAGCAAATCTTATGATTTCGAATAATATTAAGCAACCCAAGTATTTTCTTATAAATTTTAACGCTTTTGATTAAAAATATAGTAGACTTATGAGAAAAATAATCGAAAAACATCTGTTCTAGAACAGGAATCCGAATTAAAAAAAAATGTTTTATTTTTTCTTACAAACACGTGTTACTTTCGGTACAATCTCTATACAAAAAAAAAATCGGTGTAGCACCAGAATTAGAACAGGTTTTGTGGGAGAATAAGTTTTTCCACACCGGGTCTTTGCAACCCAATATTTAGCTAGGCGATGATCTGTTAATATTATACATTTAAAAAAATATAGAAATTATTGGAACTTAATTTTTTTTAATGAAATTTGTCCAATTTTAATGTAGGGATAAATTGTAGGGGAAATTTTTTTCGAATGTAGGGAAAAAAGGAATTTTTTTTCATAAGCGTAGGTACTTTCAAAAAAATCCACTGGCAACACTGTTTAAAGTTCACATTTGAAACTGGTTTTTCATTCACACAAAAAATTATTGGCTAAAAAATTTCAATTAAATCTATTGATCAACAAAATTTAAATGAGTCAATTATTGTTTTGATCAACATTTTTGTTATTTTCTTTAACTATCAAATTACAAATTTTCAACATACCAGATTTTTTTTCGCTTCAATTTATTTGAATATATTAATTCAAAAATATACTTTTTACTACGGTTTTACTCTTTTTATTGTCGGCAACATATTGGAAAGCAAAAAATATGAATTTCTTCATAATTTTTCCATAAGCGTGAAATTAATTTGTTAAATCAATAATTATTTTAATTGACTTTAAATAAAAAATCAATCAAATTTTTAATCAAAAACGAAAAAATGATTAATTGAAATAAAAATCAATTAATCACCTACAATTTGATGATTGATATAACAATTTTCTTTATCGGAGGAGTTTCAATTAAAAAATTAATTGAATCCGCATTTTTGTTGATTGACTTTCGTTTTTAATTCTTTCTGTGTTGAAAAAGGTCAGTACATAGAACATTTTATAAAGGCGTGTTCTCTTCTCAAACGTTGAATTTAAAAGATATTAATACAAATTTTTGACACAATATAAAGCATGATATAACGAACAATTCTGTATCACACACAAAAAAAAAATATAAAAAAATTGTGACCGTTTTGGGGATAATACAACCTATAAAGTGGTTTTGGATAATTTACCTAAGTTTTTTAGAGCAAAAACTTTGGTAAGTTATCTAAAACCACTTTATAGGTTGTAATTAAACCAAAAACTGGCACAATTTTTTTAATTTTTTTTTGTGTGCATTAACTCAAAAATCAAATTCTTTGAGTTATGACACTATACAAGTAAATGAGCGATATGTAGTAAAAATAAAATAATATATGGGTTTTTTCGTGTCAACTGACACAACTTTTGATGAAATTTGCACCAAGGTTAGTCCTATTAGATAGTAGTTCAGATACAATTTTTCAACGAGATCAGCCAAGGACTCTCTGCGTTAGAGGGGGTCGAAATTTGACATTTTGGCCAAAGAGGTGTTTATTCTCATCCATGTAACTTCTTACCTATTGCTTTTAGCAAAATGTGTCCCAAATAGTTTAGATAGCTATTTCTTCAGTCTTTCGAAAAAAAATTATAAAAAAAAAAATTTTGATTTTTTTTTCTTAAAAATCCAAAACTTTTTTGACTTTTTCCTCAAATCGGGCCCTTTTTTTTTATTCAAAAAAAAGCTTAGGTCATTTCCTTTAAGAGCTATAGGGTCGATTAGTGGGATGCGAGTGGGATATCTATGAATTTTTTTTTTTAAACTTTGGAACACAAAAAACGGTTCTTCAATTTGCACTATTAGGCGTGGGATAGCTCACCAATTTTCGGTTCCGATCCGGGACACCCTCTAATTTTGATAGGTTCGAAAAAGAAAGCATGAGCTAAAAAATAAGGGCGGTGGGGTGGGGCCATATGGCTCCTCATCGGGGTCAACATTGGGCGTAAGAGGTAAAGATCCTCAAAAAGCCCCACAACTGCCCTAGAACTGCCCACGGAGGGGTGCAATGTGAGACCGACCTCCATTAATTTTCTGCCCCCAACATTTTATACCTAACCTCTATTTCCACTTCCTAAGGGGGATCCCATACAAAATGACATTTTTATAAAATTTGCTCCAACCGCTCTAACTGTCCATAGGGTGCCCCTAGAAAAGTAAAATGTATGACTGACCCCCAATATTTTTTTAACTCCAACATTTTCTCAGAATATACCTACCCTTTATTTTCAACTCTTAAGGGGGTCTCCAAGCATTTTTAGGGGTAGGGGCGGTAGGAGCTGGTTTAATAAAACAAATTTATAAAAAATAAAAGAAATGTATGTGGACCACCTTAAGGGTTAAAGATACATTGTAGGTATGTTTGCAAAAAATGTTGGAAATAATAAAATAATGGAGGTCGGTCATACATTTGGCTCCACTAGGGGCACTTTAGGGTAAGTTAGAATGGTAGGAACAAGTTTTTTAAAAATGTTTTGTATGGGAGCCCCCTTAGGAAGTGGAAATAGGGGTAAGGTATGTTCAAGGAAAAATGTTTTGTATGGGAGCCCCCTTAGGAAGTGGAAATAGGGGTAAGGTATGTTCAAGAAAAAAGTTGGGGGCAGAAAATTATTGGCGGTTCGTCTCACGTTGCACCCCTCCAGGGGCGTTTCTAGGGCAGTTGTGGGGCTTTTTGGGGATTTTTACCTCTTCATGCCCAAATTTGACCCCGATGAGGGGCCATATGGCCCCAACCCACCGCCCTTATTTTTTGGCTGGTGCTTTCTTTTTCAAACCTTTAAAAATTAGAGGGTACCGTGGATCGAAATCGAAAACTGGTTAGTTATCCCACGCCTAATAGTTGCAAATCGAAGAACAGTTTTTTGTGTTCCAGAGTTAAAACATTTTTTTTTCATAGATATCCCACTCGCATCCCACTAAGCGACCCCATAGCTCATAAAGGAAAATACCTAAGCTTTCTTTTGGGTAAAAAAAAGGCCCGATTTGAGGAAAAAGTCAAAAAAGTTTTGGATTTAAAAAAAAATCAAATTTTTTTTTTTATTTTTGTATATTCTTTTTTTCGAGAGACTGAAGAAATAGCTATCTAAACTGTTTGGAACACATTTTCTAAATACGATCTCGTTGAAAAATTTTGTCTGAACTACTATCCAATAGGACTAACCTTGGTGCATATTTATTTTTCATACAAAAACAACTTTGTAGTTGAAAACAACTAACTACTGTAAAATACACAAACAACTAACTTGTAGTACCTTACATAAGTGTAGATTTAAAAAAAAAGTATAAGTGTCAGTCACTTTTACAACATATTCAAGTTATTTTCACCATAAAAAGACAGTAATATTTTTGTCAGTCAAAACACCTACATTTGTGAGTTGTTTTTACTGAAAACAACTTACATTGTATGGTTTCACATGTTATATTTAGTAGATTTTACTTACACAATTTATTGGGTGTATGTATTTAGGGGTTAATTTCCAATACTATGCCAACAAGTGTCAAAAACTGTTGATATTGAAAATCTATTCCACGATAAGAACTTTCATTCATAAACTTTACATTTGGAATGCCGTCAATGAAACCAGACATAAACAAATTAAATGCGCAAACTCGAAAATTTGTTTATGTTTACAAAAATCATGTAAACAAACTCCTGTTGCATGCTCCTAAATACCGGTACACGTGCAACATGTAAACATAAACAAAACTAGAGCGCATGCGTCAAATATACTGGCGACTGCGTACCGCACCATTAGAAGAGTGCGGCCTACATAAAAATCAAATAGCCCTAGAGATCTCTTTCAAACGTATGCTTAGGTATTGATGAACTCATCATTTTAGAAGAAATTTGAAAAAATTTCATAAAAATTAAGTATAGATACAAGAAAAAATTTTCTTTGTGAAATAAAACTGTTAAAAAATCTTAAAATTTTTATAATAATTACTAAAATAATAATAATAAATTACTAAAAATATACATAAAGTTTATAATACAATAATCTTTTGTTAATAATAAAATATTCCTGTTAAAACGCACATCATGTTTAACTAAATAAAAAGTGATATGAAAATTGCCTAAATTTCTTCGGTTAATTCCGCATAATTATAAATTTTTTAAAATTAAATTGTTTTTTTTTTTTTTAAATAGCATCAATTAACAAAATGTTGTTAAGGAAATTAAAATCAATTTTATTCAAAATCTTTTGCTGTTTCTTTGTCCTTTATCCAAATGGTGCCAACTTTGTGCCTGGTGAAAAAATCAATTACAACTTGTAAATATTAAATAATAAATCAGAAATAATTTTTTGGAAATTTTCTTAAATCAAATCCACGTAACGCATAATATTTCAGAGTTCATTCCTGGGCCGACAAACTAGGCATGGAACTGTTCCATTTAGGTGATTTTATAACACGACGCAAGGAAGTTCAAGAGGTAAATAAAGTTATGTTGTGGTTAATTCTAAGAATATACTAAATACCTTTAGTTGTTCACTGGAGCACCAAATATTGATTTTTACCCAAAAAAAAAACATTAAATATCTAGGTTAAATAAATGTACTTGTCTTTATTAATATAAGTAGATAACACTGTGCTACAAAAGACCAAAAATAATTTATGCAGGGGTTCTCATATCATAATTCGGGTTGGTTGGAGTCCATAGAGTACTGATATACTCATAGTTTTTCTGGATCACTTCGTTAAGTACGTTTTTTATTGGCAAATGTGTTGAAAAACGGAAATTCTTAAATTACAATTATAAAAAATTATTACTTTGTTAGTTTGCAACCGATTTTCGATTTTATGGAGTTGTTTTAAAGATATAGGTCTTACCTTTCAAACAAAACAAAAATATTAAAAATCGATCAAGAATTGGCTGAGCTACGATCGCTTAAGTAAAAAAAAACGTATTTTTTGAAAAATTTGTCATATTCTTTACACTCTAAGTTGAAAGTGCATCATTAAACAATTTTTTTGAATTTTTTGTAAAAAAGTATAGTAAAGTAGCTTTCCAAAACATCAAAATACATAACAATCGGTTTAAAAATGAATGAGTTATGCTAAGTTTTGTGATAGGGCATTTTTAAATTTTTTCAGAAACGCTTGTAATTCAAGCATTATTCATAAATCTTGTTACTAGTAGTAATTTTATGCGCATATGCATATAAACTAGAGATGGGAACGTAATTAGATTTGTGCGTGATTCACACATGATCAGAAGTGAGCGTGATTGAAAATTAATTTTACTCACGTGGTTGTTAGTGACTGTCAGTGTGAGTGGAATAAAAAAATGGGCGTGTCAGTTACTTCCAAATCCTATTTATAATTTTTTGGGTTTGTTTAAAAAATATCAGTGTTACTTCTTAAACAAAAAAATATTGAGAATAGGTTAAAAACAGGCTAAGGTGCGCTTGTTTAAGTAAAAAACCTTTTTTGAAGAGTTATACCTGCAACATTTTTATGACAAAAAACATTTGACATTTTTGAAACGAAATTGGTAAAATTGTGGGATCATTTGATGGAAATTTTACCTGTTTATAAATATACGTATGAGGCATTCCACACCAAATGTTCAGCGAAAAAAAACATGTGAACCGTAAATTTTTAAATGGGTTGTATGGATAGCCATGTGAGGCATTCCACACCAACTGTTCCACTACAGAAAAACCATAGTGGTTTCAATGGGATATCATTTGCAAAGTATTCGCTCTTAGGGTACTAATAAATAACAAAAATAAAATTTAAGTTTTTTTTTCAAAAAGTAGGCCTTGTAGGCGTGGTAAAATATTAAAAATATCAAACTTTTTTGCCTGAGTATTTATTCACGATCACGCACGCTAATGAAAAAAAAAAATATTCAAGCACGATATTTTATTTTACTCACGCTCACGTGAACATCGTGACCCTAACTTATTTTTTTCTACTCACGTGTGCGTGAATGAGCGTGAGCAAAATAAAATATCGTGCGTGACTAAATTTTTTCTTTCATAAGCGTGCGTAATCGTTATTAAAAACTCACTCACGCTACCATCGCCTCTTAAAATATTTTTTAATTATTGATATTACTCATACGCATACGTTTTAAATACCATTATTGTATAAAATAAACGTGTTGCAATTTTTGAATTTTGATTTTTCGAAAACAAGGCAAAACACATCTCTAAAAATTTCAGATCAGATAGAAAATTCCTTTAACTTTTTTTAAAAAAATAAAAAACAAATAAAATTGCGGCATGTTTTTTGATAAATAAAGTTTAAGTTAAAATTTAAAAAATTCAGAACTTCTTCTGAAAATGTTCCAATTTTCATTTTCTTAGCTTTTATTGATAGCCCATTCAGCTTTTATTGATAGCCCATTTATTTGATAGCCCATTCAAAAATCTATAAACAGCTTTTGTCTCTAAGACTTTACTGTGTTTCATTTAATTTGCATAAATATTAAAGTAAAGATGCTCAGGCAAAAAAGTTAGATATTTTCAATTTTTGACCACGCCTACAAGGCCCACTTTTTGAAAAAACTAATTTTTATTTTTGTTATTTAATAGTACCCTAAGAGCGAATACTTTGAAAATGATTTCATATTGACACGACACAACTTTTTTTTTTTGCTGAACATTTGGTGTGGAATGTCTCATATATGGAGCTAAGAAAATTACGTTTTTGGTTGTTCAATTTTTCAAAAACTGGGCTTAGGAGGCGTGGTCAAATATTGGGAAAATGGTCAAGTTTGTGTCAAGTTGCCTTGTTTAAATATATATCAAATAAAAACGAAATGCACCAAAATCTAAAAAAATTACATTCTTGTATAGTTTTGTATCGGCTATCGATTAAAATTTTTTTGGAAAATTTTCAGAACCCGTTCTGAAATTTTCCATTTTTTAAAAAAGTCAATTTATAAAAAATCCGGCCACTTTTTTTTTTTTGTAATTTTTTTTTAAAGATTAAATGTTTGTCTAGCAAGATTTTTTTAAAAATTAAGAAAATCTATAAAAAAAAATAAGAAGAAAAAAAAGTAATTTTTCTGATTTTCAAAATAAATTTTAAAAATTTAAAATAGTTTTTAAAAAAAATTAATTTCAATTTGTGTTTTTGCTAATTTATGCCAAAATATGCAATAATATGCACTTAAAAGTTCGAAATATGCACAATATATGCATTTAAAATCAAAATATGCAAAAATATGTATTTTCACCAAAATATGCAAAATATGCGAAAACAAATCGATGCCATTTAATGCAAATCTCTTGATTCGGAAAGATAATTGGTCGATATCGTTTTTAGGCTTTCGACAAAAAACATGCATTTGCATGGAAATCTCACCCTAGTTATATAAAAAACTTTTTTACCCGGGACCCATTGAAAAATTTTGGTACACAATTTTTTTCTCACTGAACATTTGGTGTGGAATGCCTCACATGTATATTTATAAACAGGTAAAATTTCCATCAAATGATCCCACAATTTTAGCAATTTCGTTTTAAAAAAACATGTTTGCAAGCGCACAGCTTTTTCTGTCATAAAAATGTTGCAGGTATAACTCTTCAAAAAAGGTTTTTTACTTAAACAAGCGCACCTTAGCCTGTTTTTAACCTATTCTCAATATTTTTTTGTTTAAGAAGTAACACTGATACTTTTTAAACAAACCCAAAAAATTATAAATAGGATTTGGAAGTAACTGACACGCCCATTTTTTTATTCCACTCACACTGACACTCACTAACAACCACGTGAGTAAAATTAATTTTTAATCACGCTCACTTCTGATCATGTGTGAATCACGCACAAATCTAATTACGTTCCCATCTCAAGTTTATATGCATATGCGCACAAAATTACTACTAGTAACAAGATTTATGAATAATGCTTGAATTACAAGCGTTTCTGAAAAAAATTAAAAATGTCCTATCACAAAACTTAGCATAACTCATTCATTTTTTAACCGATTGTTATGTTTTTTGGTGTTTTGGAAAGCCACTTTACTATACTTTTTTACAAAAAATTCAAAAAAATTGTTTAATGATTCACTTTCAACTTAGAGGGTAAAGAATATGACAAATTTTTCAAAAAATTCGGTTTTCTTTTACTTAAGCGATCGTAGCTCAGCCAATTCTTAATCGATTTTTAATATTTTTGTTTTGTTTGAAAGGTAAGACCTATACCTTTAAAACAAATCCATAAAATCGAAAATCGGTTGCAAACTAACAAAGTAATAATTTTTTAAAATTGTAATTTAAGAATTTCCGTTTTCCAACACATTTGCCAATAAAAAACGTACTTAACGAAGTGATCCAGAAAAACTATGAGTATATCAGTACTCTATGGACTCCAACCAACCCGAATTTTTATATGAGAACCCCTGCATTTTTTTGGTGTAGCACAGTGTAATTAAACCATATGGTTAAATTAGATTATAATGAAAAAAAAAACGAACAAAAAAAATAAATTCTGCATTTTTTATTTAAACTAACTAAACTGAAAGTTTGGTTAATAATACATTAAATTTTGGATATTTAATACAAAGTTTGAAATTTGTTTTAATCACTAATGTTGCGTATCATTAATTTCATCAGATATCATGAAGACGGTGGGTCTTCTCAGATTCTAGGACATTTTTAGTAAAGAAAGTCTCATATTGAAAAAGTCTCAGTTTCTGACAAGGGAAGTATCTCAACCCTTATGAACCGATTTGCCTGAAACTTAAAACATATATTAAAGACACGATTTTAAGGTTTGGGTGTCTCGGCATATCGGCCATATCAGTGTTTAAATATTGCGTTGTCCCCTGATGAAACAATGTAGACATTCGGGAAAATTTCGATAGCTCCCAAACTAACAGGAATATCGTCTAGAGAAAAATATGTGTAGACTTAAATTTAATAAAGATTATTTCGTATTCATATAGATATCGTAGGTCTATGTCTTCACATAAATACCCCCCAAATTTACAAATTTTCATGAAAAAAATATTTACACAAAAAAAAAATGGAGGAAACAAATTTGAGTAATCACTTGTTTAAATTTAAAAAAAAAAATTGAGTAATTTTTTAATTGACGCAATTAAAAATTTACTTAAAAATTTTAAAAACAATTTAAGTAAATAATTTAATAAAAATTTAATAGTTTTCTTAATTTTTTTTAAACTCTCATAGTTTTTTGAATTCTCGTTTAGTTTATAGTTTTTTGTATATGTATATGAAAGTTTGTAAAAAAACTTCCAATAAATATGTTAAGTTTCAGTCATCTCTGTGCAATATTTTGTCCGTGACAGCATTTTCCACAGACAGACAGACGGACATCGCTAGAATGTCTAAAAATCGATCGGGCATCATGAATATATATGGGGCATTCCATGTCAAATCGGACATTTTGAAAATTTTTTTTTTAGATTTTCCCAATTTGTTAACAGTTTTTAGTACCCTTCGAAAACTCCTTCGTGGTAAATTTTCAGATTTTTTTCATGATCCGTTCAAAAGATATCGAATTTTTAAAAATTGGTAGTTTGTTCCTTTACTCAAACTTCTTTCACTCATAACTTCTTCAATAATGGTCAAAATTTCAATTTTTTTTCAAAATATTTGTTTTTTTTACGTACTTTAAAAAAAAAATCATAAAAAAATTCTTAAAAGCGCTCTAGTAAGCGATTTTTAATTTTTAAAATTTAAATCTCATTTTTGAAAATGTTTGTACTCTTCGATTTTTTGAATTTTTTTTGTGTAAAACATCTATCGATTCTACAAATTTTTTGCCCAGGCGGATCGTGGGATAACGATTATTACTATTTATTAAAATTTTTTGAAAAATTTTTATTGTAATTTTCCTATCTTAAAATCATTTATACTGCTCGAATGGTGCGTCATAGAGGGGTGCTTTATAAGACCGACCCCCATTAATTTTTACGTCTTAACATTTCTTTGGAACAAACTAATACCCCATCTCCAATTTCTAAGGGGGCTCCCACACAAAACGACATTTTTTAAAATTTGCTCCAACCGCTCTAACTTCCCTAATAGTGCCCTTAGAGCAAGAAAATGTATCACCGATCCACAATATTTTTTTAGTCCAAACATTTTCTCTGAACACACCTACCCTCTATCTCTTATTGTTAAGGCGGTCCCCATACAATTTTTTTTATTTTTTGTAAATTTGTTTTATTTAATCAGCTTCTACCGGTCCAATGGTGCGTCCGAGAGGGGTCATTAGTGAGACCGACCCCCATTTATTTTTACCCTACAACATTTTTTTATCCATACGCTAAATAAAAAAAATAAATGGGAGCCTATTTAGGGAGTGGAGATAGGGTGTAGGTATGTTTTAAAAAAATGTTGTAGGGTAAAAATCAATAATGACCCCTCTCGGACGCACCATTGGACCGGTAGAAGCTGATTAAATAAAACAAATTTACAAAAAATAAAAAAAATTGTATGGGGACCGCCTTAACAATTAGAGATAGAGGATAGCTGGGTTCAGAGAAAATGTTTGGACTAAAAAAATATTGTGGGTCGGTCATTCATTTTCTTGCTCTAAGGGCACTATTAGGGGAGTTAGAGCGTTTGGAGCAAATTTTTAAAAATGTCGTTTTGTGTGGGAGCCCCCTTAGAAATAGGAGATAGGGTATTAGTTTGTTCCGAAGAAATGTTAAGACGTAAAAATTAATGGGGTTCGGTCTTATAAAGCACCCCTCTATGACGCACCATTCGAGCAGTATAAATGATTTTAAGATAGGAAAATTACAATAAAATTTTTTCAAAAAATTTTAAAAAATAGTAATAATCGTTATCCCACGATCCGCCTGGGCAAAAAATTTGTAGAAGCGATAGATGTTTTACACAAAAAAAAAAATAAAAAAAATCGAAGAGTACAAACATTTTCAAAAATGAGATTTAAATGTTAAAACTTTAAAATCGCTTACTAGAGCGCTTTTAAGAATTTTTTAGGATTTTTTTTTTTAAAAGTACGTAAAAAAACAAAAATTTTGAAAAAAAAAATTGAAATTTTGACCATTATTGAAGAAGTTATGAGTGAAAGAAATTTGAGTAAAGGAACAAACTAGCAATTTTTAAAAATTCGATATCTTTTGAACGGATCATCAAAAAAATCTGAAAATTTACCACGAAGGAGTTTTCGAAGGGTACTAAAAACTGTTAACAAATTGGGAAAATCTAAAAAAAAAAATTTTCAAAGTGTCCGATTTGACATGGAATGCCCCATATACTTTATGGGGTCCCAGATCGATATTTCGATGAGTTACAAACGGAATGATAAACTTATATATACCCTCTATCACTAAGTGGAGGGTATAAAAAATACATAGATAATTTGAGTACATTTTTAATTGTGTCAATTAAAAATTTACTCAATATTTTTTTCAAACATTTAATAAATTTTTATTAAAAATTTACTCAATACTATTAAATCGTTTACTGGTGCAAAATTGAGTAATTTTTTACTCAATAGTATTAAAAATTTACTCAAATATTTTTTTTATTTTTTTTCTGTGTAGCGAAGCCGAATTTTTACAAGGTTATGCCGCCGTTGGATAGGCATTAAAAGAACCTTTCTTCTCATATGCATTAGGGTGGCACGAATAATGAATTTTTTTCGAATTTCGTCGATCGCCGTGCAAATTATGATTCGTTTTGGTCTAAAAACTCTATGTTTAAATTTTTAGCCAAATCGGACAAAATTAACCCGTGCCTTTGGGGGGTTAAAGTTTTGCCCCAAAGATTTTTTTTCCCATACACACTGCCAGACTTGGGGATTTATCCCCAAAGTTGGGGATTTCATGCGAGCAAAAAGGACAAGAAATCTCATTTGGGGATTGGGGATTTTAATGGGGATTTAAAAAATTATTTTGGAGATTTTTTGGGGATATTAAAAATTTTTTCTTCTTAATACCACCAGCTATTTTTAATGTAATCATTGATTTTTAAACAAAGTTTCAGTGATAAGCACGAGTATACGAAGCGCATTCAGTAAAATATGCATTTATCGGCTGTAAAATGTATATTTACACTGGCGAAATCCTTTTATTTACGCGTTTGAGGATTTTAGGGTGTTTTTAATTTCTAAACATACAAAATAAAATTTAAAAATTACCATCCATATTTTTTTAATGAAGGAAAACAATTTTTGTGTGATTAAGCAAACGTTTTTATTATAGGAAATACAAGAAATGTCTATAATTTTTAGAAATTCAATTTTTCTTCTGCATTTTTTCAACTTGAACCCTTATAACAAATATAATTAGAGCCCGTGCTCGATCTGTACTTACAGAAAAAATTAAATTTTTATTATTGTTTGGGGATTTTTGGGGATATTTTGTTATATTTTTGGGGATAAGGAAAAAAAGTACCTAGCAACGCTGCCCATACAAACCCATTTTTTTTATTTTTTTTTGTTTATTTATTGTTTTGCTTGATTGGCTTATTAAAGGCTAAAAATTTCATTTTGGTGGGATAAAGTCTTCCACTTCAAAATTGAGTTCGAAAAAAAATTTTAAAACGGGGTAAAAAAAAAACACATTTTTTGCTTTTTTTTTTGATACATTTCAGAACACAAGATGTCACGGATTGAAATAATATTTTTTTGTGAATATGTATTATAAAAGCAACATCTTATCTTAAATCCTTTCAAGTCAAAACCAAAATAAAAAATATTTTAAAAAAATTTTAGAGTAGGACCCCAACGGGATTAAATTTTTTTTTTTGAACTCAATTTTGAAGTGAAAATGAAAATGAAATTTTTAGTCGTTAATAAGCTAATCAAGCAAAATAATAAACAAACAAAAAAATTAAAAAATCTAAAAAAAATTGTTTGGTTTGTATGGGAAACATTTTTTTTTTGGGGAAAAACTTCACCCCCCCCCCCCCCAAAGGTACGGTTTGGCTAAAAATTTAAATATAGAGTTTTTAGACCAAAACTAACCATAATTTGCCCAGCGATCGATGAAATTCGAAAAAAGTAATAATTCGTGCTACCCAAATATGCATACATCATATAGTTTCTTAGAAAGAAATTGCTAAAAAATCCAATAAATGATTTTTTCACCATTTTTGACCCATTTTTTAAACCCCTAAATCCCCGATATGGCCGATAAGCCTGGACACTCCAAACCTTTGATTTGGTCTCATATTCTGAGACATTTTTCGTAGAGAAAGGTCGTATAGAAAAAGTGTCAGATTCTAATACTTTTTCGTATGGAAAGAATCTCAGATTCTGAGACATTTGCCGTATAAAAAATTTAGATTCTGAATTATTTTTCGTATAGAAAAGGTTTCAGATTCTGAGACATTTTTTGTATAGAAAAAGTCTCAGATTCTGAGACATTTTTCGTTACAAAAAGTCTTAGATTGTGAGATATTTTTCGTATAGAAAGAGTCTCGTATTCTGAGACATATTTCGTATAAAAAAAATCTCATACATTTTTCGTATAGACAAAATTTCAGATTCTGACTAATTTTCGTATAAAAAGTCTCATATTCTGAGAAATTTTTCGTATAAAAAAGGTGTCAGATTCTGAAACGATTCTCCTACAGGTTCTGACACACTTTTCCTTAAAAAAAATCTCAGATTCTGAGACATTTTTATCGGTCGGGGACTCCACAAAGTATAGGCGTGTTTTTTTCGAGTTTTTTTATATATAACCACGGTTGACATATATAAGGTTAAGTAAGTTTAGTAAAATTGGTCGCCATATCAATTCTATGACAAGAATCGGAGGTCTTGTTTACGAAAAGTGCATAGAAAACAAACAATATTTTTAAAAATAAAAGGTTGATATAAAAAAACAAAACAAAAAAAATATTGACAAAAATCAATCAGACAAATACAATAATAAAAAAATAAAAGAAAATATTTTATATTTATGTATATTTTATTGCGAAAAAGGAAAATAAAAAAAATAAATGATTTATCGATGCGTTCCCTCAAGAAATGTATTCACAAAATTTAATGGATTTTATGGATCTCTGCGGAGAGAGAACACATTATTTGAAAATCCAACATATTTGGAAGCTGTTAAAATCTACCCTTTATAAAATAATAAAAATCTATTTATTAAATCTAAAAAAATAGAAATGTTTCCAATAAAAAGACGAAAAAAATTACATCATGTGGATATTTTATTACTCCTTTACATTTTTCATACAATCTGAAGACCTAAGACAAACCGTTTACTTGGAAAACGTGGTGAAATCTAAAATTTAAAAACTTTCCTTATAATTGATCTCATTAGCACCACCTAAATCTGTAAATAATCAGTTACAAAGGGAAGGGTCCAATAACACTGTGCAACAAGCAAAATGAGCCTCAATGGCTGCAACGCCATATGAAAGTAGACCATCAAATGGACAAAATCACCAAAGGGTTTTGCAAAGTCAGTTCGGATTTCTTTTTTATAGCCCACTGAAGTTTTTATTTTTTTATCAAAGGCGTTTGGAAAACGTCAAAAATACTATAATAAGAACACATCTGAGCTTCAAAGTGTGATGTGATGTCTTCAGTGAAATTTTATGGCGGTTCTTTTCTTAGAACATTTTAACCCTCTAACTGCCAGTTTAAGGGGCCATTTTAGTCCTTTTTCAAAAACTAAACACAGAAGTCTAATAAAACGTCAATTTAGAGGGTTAAAATGTTCTACAAATATTTTCCTCATAAAATTTTACTAGGGGTTGTCAAATGGTCAAAGTTTGTGCGACATGCGCAAAGTGCTTAAAAAGGGTCAAGTATAAATAATCAATGTTTGTTATTTTTTTTTTACCAAAGCAGTGTTAAAAAATATCGACAAAAAACAATGCAAATATACTTTTGAGCTAAAAATGATGTTCTGATGTGTTTTATAAAATTTTATGATGATTCTTTTCTTTGACCAAATTAACCCTCTAGCTCCCGTTTTAAAGGGTCATTTTTGTCCTTTTTTAAAAGAAATACAAAAAAGTCTATAAAAAAGGCAGTTAGAGGGTTAAAATGTTTTATAAATATTTCCTGCATCAAATTTTACTAGGGCACGTCTAAGACAGAAAGTTGGCCCAGCATATAGAAAATGCTTAAAAATTTTAAAGTATTCAAATTTTTTTTTTTATTTTTTTTTTTGGGCCGAAATATAAGAAAAAAAACAAGTAACTTTGATAAATTCGACTTTGTCGAATGTATTAATACCCTCCACGATGTAAAAAAGTTTATTTGCAAAAAAAACAAAAAAATCCGCGAAAAAAAATTTTTGATAAAAAAAAATTCGGCGAAAATGTTTTTTTTTAAATATGTTTGTACTTGTTTAAATACCATTCGGTGATCAATTCTGTTCACATGTGTCAACCAGAAGCCGAATTAAAACATTTTGTGTTTTTAGGTTATGTTAAATGTACCACAATTTTCGAGGTATTTTTATATTTTCGTTCATAACTTTTGAACCGCTGAACCAATTTCGCTCAAATGCTGGTTGACACATGTGAACAGAATTGATCACCGAATGGTATTTAAACAAGTACAAACATATTTTTTTACAAAAAAAATATTTTCGTCGAATTTTTTTTTTACCAAAAAATTTTTTTTGTCGATTTTTTTTTTAATGTTTGTTTTGTTTTTTAGCAAATAAACTTTTTTACATTGTGGAGGGTATCAATACATTCGACAAAGTCGAATTTAAATTTTTTACTTGTTTTTTTTTTAATTCGGCCCAAAAAAAAAATAAAAAAAATTTTTTTTGAATACTTTAATATTTTTAAGCATTTTCTATATGCTAGACGAACTTTCTGTCTCAGACGTGCCCTAGTAAAATTTGATGCAGAAAATATTTGTAAAACATGTTAACCCTCTAACTGCCTTTTTTTAATAGACTTTTTTGTATTTATTTTAAAAAAGGACAAAAATTACCCTAGAGCTAGAGGGTTAATTTGGTCAAAGAAAAGAATCATCATAAAATTTTATAAAACACATCAGAACATCATTTTTAGCTCAAAAGTATATTAGCACTGTTTTTTGTCGATATTTTTTAACACTGCTTTGGTAAAAAAAATAACAAACATTGATTATTTATACTTGACCCTTTTTAAGCACTTTGCGCATGTCGCACAAACTTTGACTATTTGACAACCCCTAGTGAAATTTTATGAGGAAAATATTTGTAGAACATTTTAACCCTATAAATGGACGTTTTATTAGACTTCTGTGTTTAGTTTTTGAAAAAGGACTAAAATGACCCCTTAAACTGGCAGTTAGAGGGTTAAAATGTTCTAAGAAAAGAACCACCATAAAATTTCACTGCAGACATCAAATCATATTTTGAAGCTCAGATGGGTTCTTATTATAGAATTTTTAACGTTTTCCAAACGCCTTTGATAAAAAAATGAAAACTTCAGTGGGCTATAAAAAAGAAATCCGAACTGACTTTGCAAAACCCTTTGGTGATTTTGTCCACTTGATGGTCTACTTTTATATGGCGTTGAAGGCATTGAGGCTCAATGCGATGACCCAAAATTTGTTGCACAGTGTAATTGTTCTTTAAAGCATATTACTGACTGGCCTGTAAGACTTTTTTTTAGCGATCCTATTGTGGTCCTATATTCTATATATTCTAAGCCGTTTCGATTTTTTACTAACTATACATAACCCATCCTGCAGGCCAGTCAACGACCAAATTTCAGAGAAGCGGGAATTCTGCAGAGTAAACGGCATTGGGTGAGGACACCACAACAGTTTGGAAAAGTTTAAGCAATATTTAAATTGTAATTATTTGCAATATCTAGCTAAAACCGTTACTCTGGGGCGTTCTCAGATTGTGATATTTGAAATTACTTTTTTTCTTTACATTTTTATAAAAACAAATGTAAATTCATTTCTTATTTTGAATTATTTTAAAAAATTGCATTTTTCTAATTGACATTTTTTTTGTTATTTTCGAATGACAATTTATTATTCAAATTCCGATTTACGTCAATCATCGGTATCCTTATGATATGTCATTCGTGTATATAACTATAACTACATGTAAAAAAAAAGATATCACTACTTAACTTTAAAATTTTGGCAACTCTTTTTATTTTGTTGAATATACTTGGTATCACTTTATTATTTGTTATTTTTTATTGAAGATATTTTTATTTAATTAATAGAATTTATAAAAGAATTTTAATATTTCTTTTTTTGTTGTAAAAAAAAATTGTTAAAATTAATTTTTGTAATTTATTTATTTTTTTGTTGACTTTTCAAAATAAAAAAAAGTGTTGGTAAGTGATAAAAACAAAAATTTCAAGATTTGGAACCACTTTTTTAAATACTTAGCTTTTAAGAATATATAAATATCCCTACTTATCAAGTGCATACCTACTTAAATTTGTATGGGAAGTTTATAACAAACTCAAAAAAAACACACCTTATATATATTAATGACTCATGTCACCCACATTTATTACCAACTTGTTATAAATGTCAATTTTAATCTTCTCAAATATAAAAAATGCTAATGTAAACGGTCCAGATTGCAAAGTAGATTAAAATCTGAATTTTCTACATTTGAATTCCAATGTAAATGCACTTTTAGTACATTTTAGTTTATCGTAAATAAATCCGTAAAACTTAAAAAAAAGATATAGTGTTTTACAAACATAGGCCCTTACCACAAGAAAACAAAAAGTCTATTTTAACAAAATTTTTATTTTAAATATCAAATTTTCAATACATTTTTTGAAAGTCGATTTTAAAAACAAAAACAATTTGTATGGAAATAAAATTAAAAGCTGATTTTAAATATATTTTATTTTTCTATGGTAAGGCTGATAGTTAATTAAAAATCCTACTTATTTTAAATTTTAACAAAATTTTTGGCAAATTTTTATTTGAATTACAACACCTTTTAGCATTAAAAACTTAAATAAACATTTTTTTATGCAAGCAAAACAAATTTTGCATATAAATTTTTTACTACTAATGTATTAAAAAAAAAAAAATATTTAAAAATGTTTTTTTTAAGTTTTACGGATTTATTTACGATAAACTAAAAGTGCATTTACATTGGAATTCTAATGTAGAAAATTCCGATTTTAATCTACTTTGCAATCTGGACCGTTTACATTAGCATTTTTTATATTTGAGAAGATTAAAATTGACATTTATAACAAGTTGGTAATAAATGTGGGTGACATGAGTCATTAATATATATACTTTGTGGAGCCCCGACCGATAAAAATGTCTCAGAATCTGAGATTTTTTTTAAGGAAAAGTGTGTCAGAACCTGTAGGCAGGGCCGGATTAGCCATGTCGGGGCCCCTAGGCAATGCATGTCTCGGGGCCCCTTCAGACTTTTTATAATTCCAAAAAAAATTGCTTCTAAGAAGGTCAAAAAAGGGGTAAAATGGCAACAGTGTTCGATTCCCACCAGAGGCCTTGATCTTTTATGCTACCACGACACGAAGGTCATTTGTACCACTTTTCGGTTAAACCAATAAATTAAACAAATAAAATAAATAAAATAAAATAAAATAAAATAAAATAAAATAAAATAAAATAAAATAAAATAAAATAAAATAAAATAAAATAAAATAAAATAAAATAAAATAAAATAAAATAAAATAAAATAAAATAAAATAAAATAAAATAAAATAAAATAAAATAAAATAAAATAAAATAAAATAAAATAAAATAAAATAAAATAAAATAAAATAAAATAAAATAAAATAAAATAAAATAAAATAAAATAAAATAAAATAAAATAAAATAAAATAAAATAAAATAAAATAAAATAAAATAAAATAAAATAAAATAAAATAAAATAAAATAAAATAAAATAAAATAAAATAAAATAAAATAAAATAAAATAAAATAAAATAAAATAAAATAAAATAAAATAAAATAAAATAAAATAAAATAAAATAAAATAAAATAAAATAAAATAAAATAAAATAAAATAAAATAAAATAAAATAAAATAAAATAAAATAAAATAAAATAAAATAAAATAAAATAAAATAAAATAAAATAAAATAAAATAAAATAAAATAAAATAAAATAAAATAAAATAAAATAAAATAAAATAAAATAAAATAAAATAAAATAAAATAAAATAAAATAAAATAAAATAAAATAAAATAAAATAAAATAAAATAAAATAAAATAAAATAAAATAAAATAAAATAAAATAAAATAAAATAAAATAAAATAAAATAAAATAAAATAAAATAAAATAAAATAAAATAAAATAAAATAAAATAAAATAAAATAAAATAAAATAAAATAAAATAAAATAAAATAAAATAAAATAAAATAAAATAAAATAAAATAAAATAAAATAAAATAAAATAAAATAAAATAAAATAAAATAAAATAAAATAAAATAAAATAAAATAAAATAAAATAAAATAAAATAAAATAAAATAAAATAAAATAAAATAAAATAAAATAAAATAAAATAAAATAAAATAAAATAAAATAAAATAAAATAAAATAAAATAAAATAAAATAAAATAAAATAAAATAAAATAAAACAAAATAAAACAAAATAATATAAAATAAAAAAAATTAAATAATATAAAATAAAATAAAATAAAATAAAATAAAATAAATCAAAATAAAACAAAATAATATAAAATAAAAAAAAAAATTAAATAATATAAAATAAAATAAAACAAAATAAAATAAAATAAAAAGCCCCTAGCTTTTCTTCTTTGAAAATTGTACCAACAAAATACTCATCGCTGTGAAAGAATAATTGTTAGCATTTCCCTATTTATTCTTCCATGTTTACACTGGTATTTTTTACCAAGTAATAATTTTCAGTCAAAGAAATACGCGGGCGTATTTTTTTTACCAAGTACTAATAATAAAAAAAAGCTAGGATCCCCGTGGTCCCCTAATAATTTTGAGTCAAAGAAATACGTGAGCGCATTTTTTTACCAAGTAATAATTAAATAAAAGCTAGGGGCCCTTAGCTGTTTTTCTTTGAAAATTGTACCAACAAAATACTTATCGCTGTGAAAAGAATAATTGTTAGCATTTCACTATTTATTCTTCCATGTTTACATTGGTATTTTTTGCCAAGTCATAATTTTCAGTCAAAGAAATACGTAGGCGTATTTTTTTACCAAGTAATAATTAAAACAAGTAGAAAAGTTAAATTCGACTTGGCCGAATCTATGAATACCGTCCACAATGCCCTTTTTAAGTTATAGTACATTTTCTAAAGTGCAAAAATAACATTTTTGCTTAGAAATATTTTATTTTGTGTAAAAAAACTTTTTTTTTTAAACTAATTTAAAAAAAAAAAAATACTAAATTTTTTTTGAGTGTAAAATTTTTTTCGAGTGTATTTTTTTTTTCTTTTATATGGTATTTACACCAACGAAAACAACTTGTTTTTGAATATTTTTTTGGTTTTTGGCAAAAACTATGTAGTTTTTCCATACAATTTAAAAACTGCGTTGCCAACCAAAACTAAACAAAAACTAGATTTTTGGCTGTGTTCACTACTAGCTAATCATTCTGTGTGAATATTTTTTTCAATTTTGTTTTGCTTAACTCGAATGTCAAAAATAAAATATTTGTTTTTAGTAAAATTATTATTCCAATCTGTTAAAAAAGTTAATAAATATGTAATTTAATTTTTTTATTAACGTGTGGCTATTGTTATTTTGTGTTTTTTAGTGAATTTATAAAATAATTAATTTGATTTGACAACCAAAAACTCTATTTATTCGGTATAAACGGTTTGGTTTTCAAAAATCAATTTTGGCCAAAAACAAGTTAAAACATAGTATTAGTGTAAAAATATTTTTGACTGACACAAATGCGTTGTAAAATATTTTTGTGACTTACCAATATTTTTAAAACATGTTTAACTGGTTTTCAACACGTGAATTTAAGGTGAGGCGAATCTGAAATTTACGGTTTTGCTAATAACTTTTGAACCACTGGACCGATTTGGCTGAAATTCAATACGAACCAGCCCAGGGAAACGACAAATATATATGCCAAGCTTCAGCATCCTCAGAATTGCCTTTAGAAAGTTATCATGTTTTTTATATCGAAAATTCGTGAAAAACCCTTGCCTAAATTCACTCTTTTGCTCATAACTTTTGAACCGCTGGACCGATTTCGCTGGATTGCAATACCAACCTGACCAGGTAAATGCTTAACATATGTGCCAAACTTTAGGAGCTTCTGTAAAGTCTTTCAAAAGTTAGCGTGTTTTCAACAGACAGACAGACGGACAGACGGACGGACAGACGGACGGACGGACATCGCTAGATCGTCTTAGAATCGAACGAGGATCAAGAATATATATACTTTATGGGGTCTTAGACCAATATTTCGAGGTGTTACAAACGGAATGACAAACTTATATATACCCTCTATCACTAGAGTGGAGGGTATAAAAAAAGCTAGGGCCCCCTAGCTTTTCTTCTTTGAAAATTGTAACAACAAAATACTTATCGCTGTGAAAAGAATAATTGTTAGCATTTTCCTATTTATAGCCGTAATTTCAATAAGCAGATAACTATCAGTGCATAGATATCTACCGTGTAAGTAAAATTTCGTGAATTTTACTCTTAGGTAACTATAAGTTTCAATGTTAATTTACCGGCCAGGTAAAGATATCTATTAGGTATTTTACACCCGTAGTTACCTACTTGTTGAAATTACGAGCATTATTCTTCCATGTTTACACTGGTATGTTTTACCAAGTTATAATTTTCAGTCAAAGAAATACGTGGGCGCATTTTTTACCAAGTAATAATTAAAAAAAAAAAAAAGCTAGGGGCCCCGTGCTTTAACAAAAAAAAAAAAAAACTAGGGGCCCCTAGCTGATGCGGGGCCCCTAGGCAGTTGCCTACTTTGACTTAAGGGTAATCCGGGCCTGCCTGTAGGAGAAACGTTTCAGAATCTGACACCTTTTTTATACGAAAAATTTCTCAGAAGATGAGACTTTTTATACGAAAATTAGTCAGAATCTGAAATTTTGTCTATACGAAAAATGTATGAGATTTTTTTTTATACGAAATATGTCTCAGAATACGAGACTCTTTCTATACGAAAAATATCTCACAATCTAAGACTTTTTGTATACGAAAAATGTCTCAGAATCTGAAACTTTTTGTACCTATACGAAAAATGTTTCAGAATTTGAGACTTTTTCTATACAAAAAATGTCTCAGAATCTGAAACCTTTTCTATACGAAAAATAATTCAGAATCTAAATTTTTTATACGACAAATGTCTCAGAATCTGAGATTCTTTCCACACGAAAAAGTATTAGAATCTGACACTTTTTCTATACGACCTTTCTCTACGAAAAATGTCTCAGAATATGAGACCAAATCAAAGGTTTGGAGTGTCTCGGCTTATCGGCCATATCGGCGATTTAGGGGTTTAAAAAATGGGTCAAAAATTTAGTTGAATTACAACACCTTTTAGCATTAAAAACTTAAATAAACTTTTTTTTATGCAAGCAAAACAAATTTTGCATATAAATTTTTTACTACTAATGTATTAAAAAAAAACATTTTTAAATATTTTTTTTTTTTCAGAGTTTCAAACAAGCCCAAGTTGTTTCAAGATCAGGAGCAAAAATTGTAGAAAATATGGCTAATGAAATAAAAACTATGATGGATTCAAAAATAAGTGCTGTGCGAGTAAGTTAAACTAAAAAAATTTTCAAAATTACAAAAAAACGAACTAATCTTAAACTATTACAATTTGTTGAAAAACAAAAACTAAATTTATAATTATTTGATTTTTAACAAAAAAAAAAAACACAATTTTTAGCGAATAATGGATACTGCCGAAAATACCGCCTTAACATATCAAAGCGAAAAACCCAATCAGTTCTTTTCCTATTATAATTCTAAAGAAATGATTGAACCTCATGAACCAATACCAACAGCGCCACCTAGAGATTTAGAAGATGCGGGGGGACCAAAAATTTTCGTACAACCCAAAGAGATTGTTCTAACACCCAAAGTTGAATTTTTTAATATACCCGTCAATATGTTAATATACCCGTCAATATGAGTGTTAGCTCAGTGCATGTGCCGACGAATGTTTACGATAGAGGTTTGAATTTTTTTGTTTCTTTAAAAAATTTAAAAAAATTATAATTAAATTCAAAAATTTCTACACCTAATGCCGATGCTAAAAGCACAATTTCGAAAGGAAAAAAAAAAAAAAAATCAATGGATTTTTAACAAAAAATATTGCACAAACTTGTTTGATGACATAAAAACGTGTACCTAATTACAAAAATCTTAAATGATTTACTGAATGAAGAAAGAGCATTAAAGATGATTGTGTAAATAATTTTGTTAAAATTCCATTTAAATATAGTATGGCTTAAAACGCTTTTACTAACACCATTTTATTTTAAATGTTTAACTAAAACACACATATTTTAATAGTACACTCAAAAAGAAAAATTTTAGTAGAATTATAATACATAAATAATATTGCGCAATAAATTGCCTAATTGTAAAATTTAAAAAAAAAATTTTTTTTGATAACTTTTCGCTTACAACGATTTTAATCAAACTAGATTGATGAATTAAAATTTAAAAAAGTTTTTAAATTGACTCAAAAAACGGATTTACGACGAAAAGTCCATAATAAAATGGGTAGTTGATTCAAATGATAAGATTCAGAGACTTAAAGGATATAGAAAATTTTTTTAGATTCAAAAATATTGTTCGAACACAGAAAAACAGACCACTTTTTTACCCTTCAACAACAGTATGGGGGTATACTCACTTTGTCATTCCTTTTGTAACGCATTAAAAATATCGGTCGGGGACCCCATAAAGTACACTTATTGTTAGAAAATTATTGCAGTTACTACATGACGGTCATTTGTGTACTAAGTACAAGTTGTTGTTTTCAACTACAATTTCAGTTGTTTTTGTATGAAAAATCTCAAACAACTGTTTTTTGTAGTCGTTTTAAAAAGCAAATACAAAAAATTACTACATTGTAGTAACAGTTGTTTTATGTAGTTGTTTTTAGTCTATAAAAAAACTTATAATTTTCTAGAAATTTTTAGAAAAACGGATGTGCAGGAATTATTTCCTAATAATTTTAACAGTTTTTGACGTTTAGAAACAACAACATATCAACATAAATTTGTTTGACAAAAATATAAATACAGTAAAATTGACTTGACAGGCTATATTCAATCCAAAACTGGAGAGAATCAATAAGGCCATTTTGAAGATATATCATATTTAAAATCGTCTCCTGAAATTTCTATTTTGCTACATACACTCTTATCAAAATTTGTTGAAATTTACCCAATTTATAGTAGGAAACTGGACTCCTACTATAAATTGGGTAATTTTACTCTGAATTAGAGATGGGCGCTGGTCACGTGATTTGCGTGATTCACGTGAATCACGCGTGAGTGTGAGTGATTTTCTTTTCAATCACGTGATTGTGAGTGAGTGTGAGTTGAAAAAAAAATCTGAGTGAGTGATTAGTGAGTGAGTCATTTATTTTTTGCGTGAGTTTGCGTGATTAAATTTTTTGATTTGCCCAATTTTTTTTTAATTTTTTGTAAAAAAATTTTTTTTCGAATTTTTTTCTTTTTTTGGTAAGAAATTTTATTGCGTGAGTAGATTTTGCGTGACTCACGCGTGAGCGTGATTGAATCTTGCGTGAGTCACGCGTGAGCGTGAGTAACTTTTTTATTACTCACGTGAATAGTGAGTGAGCGTGAGTAACAAAAAAAATTGCGAGAGTGATTAGTGAGTGATTCGATTATTTTTTGCGTGAGCGTGAGTGAGTGTGAGTCAAAATCCACTCACGCGCCCATTTCTACTCTGAATGTGTAAATTGAATAAATTGGCCATTAGTGGTTAATTTAAATAAAAAAGAGGTGAATATATATAACAAAGAAAAAAAAACATTCGGCGCCAGCCAGCCAGCATCGAACTCGACACCTTCCGATTTGAAAGTACACTTCTTAACCACTACGCTACGGAAACTTATACTTTTGTCTGGCGTTTTAGTTATTTAACATGTATATTAGGGCGGATCGAGAAATGCTTTTTCACGCATTTGGCTTGGGCGCTATGCGGGATTGGTAAAACTAGATGCCAAAACGATGTGGTTAAAATTTCAGGAATATCGCACTTCATCTTGGGGTCCCCCTCCAGCGCTGAAGTTTCCACTTTTTTAAGCCAAAGAGCATTTTTTTTAAAAAATTGTCAAAAATTCAAATTTGATCAGATCTTCTTAATTTTCGAGTTTATGTGGTCTAGTTAATCACATCTATTTAGATTTTAAATATCAGCTTAATACGATATCGCCAACCTCCAAAAACCAGAGGTGGAAAAGTATGCTTACATTTTGGAGAAACCCGAAAAGCAACTTTTTGCAATTATGTAAAAACAAACACATTAAAATTGCAAAATATGATTTTTTTCTTCCCGACTTGGAAAATAGAATACCGAATGATTCCAAAACCGTTAAAACCAAAAAATACGAAATTCTTGAACGGCGTGTGGACCAATCTGAACTTACGATATTTTCAAAAAATTTATTTCATACATTTTTTTGCTATATTGTTCTATATTTTAAACATTTTTTACAAATTATGTCATATTTTCCTATTAAATATATTCTCATTAAAATTTAAGAGATCAATAACACTTGTCGACATTGGGTTATATGAGTCTTATTTTGCAATTTTAATGTGTTTTTTTTTACATAATTGCAAAAAGTTTCTTTTCGGGTTTCTCCAAAATGTAAGCATACTTTTCCACCACTGGTTTTTGGAGGTTAGCGATATCGTATTAAGCTGATATTTAAAATCTAAATAGATGTGATTAACTAGACCACATAAAATCCAAAATTAAGAAGATCTGATCAAATTTGAATTTTTTACATCTTTTTTAAAAAATACTCTTTGGCTTAAAAAAGTGGAAACTTCAGCGCTGGAGGGGGACCCCAAGATGAAGTGCGATCTTCGTGAAATTTTAACCACATCGTTTTGGCATCTAGTTTTACCAATCCCGCATAGCGCCCAAGGGAAATTCGTGAAAAAGCATTACTCGATATACAGTTGAACCTCGATTATCCGGCCCTCTATTAACCGGTACCTCTATTAACCGGCATGCTGTGTGTTTGTTTTTTACCTCTATTATCCGTGCTTTACCTCTACTATCCGTGCAATTCATACATGTACGTACATATTGTATTTTTTGTTATTGTTTTTACCTCTATTAACCGTGCTTTACCTCTATTATCCGTGCAATATATTCACGAACATATACAAATGTAGAAAAATATATAACCTCTTTCAACCGTGTTTTTCGATTATCCGTGCTTAGTCCGGTCCCGTGCAACCCGGATAATCGAGGTTCAACTGTATATACTATATATCGAGGGCGACTATTCAAAACTTGCTATATGCAGTGTTATAACATAGCAGATAGCAAGCTTTGAATATTCACCCTCTATATATTATTGATCCATGATCGATACTAAGTCATTCTATATGAATGTCCGTCCGTTTGTAAAATACACGATTCAATCCAAAATAAAAAGAGGCCAGACTCCTGAAAATTGGCACGAAATGTCTCATGGTCATAGGCAGGTTATGTTCATAAATGGACAAAATCGGATCAGGGTCAAAAAAGTTCCCCCTTAAAGAACTTACCCAATTTCTTAAACAACGCCATTTTTTTACAGTTTTTTTTTTGCATTTTTGTTAAACAAATGAAACCTTTTTATGTCAGAAGGAATTCAATGTCCTGGACTTAGACCGAGGAGCTAGAAGATTTTGATTTTTTCGGCCCGTCCCCTTTTAGTCGGTGTGGATTTAAAAAAAGGCATTAAAATATTGAGAAAATGGTATTACTACACCATTTCCAAATGTTTTTAAAATTGTCCAAATGTATTTTAAAATTGTCCAAATATATTTTAAAATTGTCTAAATGTATTTTAAAATTGTCCAAATATATATTAAAATTGTGCAAATATATTTTAAAAATTGTCCAAATTAATTTTAAAATTTTCCAAATGTGTTTTAGAATTGTTCAAATATATATTTTAAAATTGTCCAAATATATTTTAAAATTGTCCAAATGTAGTTTAAAATTTTCCAAATTTATTCTAAAATTTGAAGGGCTTATTGTAAAAACTCGATAAGCAACATTTCATTTTATGGTGGGTTTTGCCTTAAAACTTTTAAAATAATGTAGAAAATAGAACTTTTGCAGAACTTTCATTCTCAAGATACTTGCACGAAGGGTTTAAGCAAGACTTTCGCCAAAAATTTGTCAATGAATCATCAGTAGAAGGCCAAAAACACCAAAAAATTAAATGTTACTTATCAAGTTTTTGCAGTAAGCCCTTCAATTGTCCAAATGTATTTTAAAATACAAACAGAAAAATTAAAATCAGTTAAGAATTGCGACCTGTAGGCAAAATTGGACTAAAAAAATAAATTTTCCCCACTGTGGGACGGGCGGACTTCACTAGAATGGCTTAGAAAGTTATTCTGAGTCGATCGGTATACTTTAAAATGGGTCTAGAACAAATATTTCGAGAAGTTACAAACATCAGCAATTTCTAAGGGTGGCCTTAAGAGTTAAAGAAAGAGGGTAGGTGTATTCAGAGAAAATGTTTGGACTAAAAAAATATTGTGGGTCGGTCATACATTTGATTGCACTAAGGGCACTCTTAGGGCAGTTAGATCGGTTGGAGCAAATTTTAAAAAATATCATTTTGTATGGGAGTCCCCTTAGAAATTGGAGATAGGGTATTAGTTTGTTCCAAAAAAATGTTTAGGCGTAAAAACTACACACAAAAAAAAAACTTTGTCAAATTACTAGGAAAAGTCTCGTAATCCCAATTTATATATATATTTGACCATTTTCCTTGTTTTTTAACAAACAAATTTGGTTTGAAATTTACATTTTTTGTAATTTTACAATTTTGTTGGTTATTTTACAAATTTCCAAGATAATTTTACAAAAAAAATCTAGTAAATTCACGAGAACTCCTTGTAATTTCAGTTGCGCCAAAAAACTGTAAATTTACAATTTTATTGGTAAAAAGCTTGTAAAAGTACTGGGAACTCTCGTAAAACAGTTGGTAGCAAAAAATCTAGTAAAATTACGAAACCTCCTTGTAAATTTTATCGTGTCAAAAAATTTGTAAAATTACAAAATTATTGGTAAAAAGCTTATAAAATTACTAGGAATTTTTGTCAAATAGGAAGTAGCAAACAAAAAAAAGTTACAAGTTTTTCATGTAATTTTACAAGGTTTTTTTAAAAAATAGTAATAATCGTTAGCCCACAATCCTACTAGGCAAAAAATTTGCAGAATCGATAGAAGTTTTACACAAAAAAATTTAAAAAAAATGAGATTTAGGTTTTAAAACTAAAAAACCGCATACTAGATCACTTTTAAGAATTTTTTAGGATTTTTTTTTAAAGTACGTAAAAAACAAAAATTTTGAAAAAAAAAATTGCAATTTGGTCCATTATTGCAGAAGTTATGAGTAAAAGAAGTTTGAGTAAGGGAACAAACTACCACTTTTTAAAAATTCAATAATTTTTGAACGGGTAATCAAAAAAATCAGAAAATTTACCACGAAGTAGTTTTCGAAGCGTACTAAAAACTGTAGACAAATTGGGAAAATCTAAAAAAAAAAATTCGAAGTGTCCGATTTGACATGGAATGCCCCATAACATATATTATTGATCCATGATAGATTCTAAGACATTCTATGAATGTCCGTCCGTCTGTCTGTTTGTAGATAAGACAATGCAGTCCAAAAGGGCTAGGATCCTGAAGTTTGACACAAATATGTCATAGGCAAGTTAAGTTCTTAAATGGGAAAAATCGGATAAGGGGGAAAAAAGTTTCCCCTTGAAGAACTGAACCAACCTCTGAAAAATTTTTTTTTTTTACATGTTCTGTATATTTTTGTTAAGCAAATGAAGCATTTTTATGGAAGAAGAATTTCCTGTAGTTGGACCCAGTTGGTTACAAAATGTTGATTTTTTTTGGGCCGCCCCCCTTTGGTGGGCGTGGATGTAAAGGAAATCATTAAAATAATGATAAAATTGTATTACTGTAGTGCAAAATGCATAATAAACCCAGTTGGAAAATGTGACACTGAGGAAATTTCCTCAGTGATTCCTTGAGGAAATGTCTTCAGGTTCTGACAAATCATAGGTAATCCTAGATGACATGTCCTAACATTGTCAGCACGGAATGTTTGCTTTAAGAGTGTGGACAATTCCTCTAAGACGTCTAAAAGGAAATGTCTTCAGAATAGAAGTATATGAAATTAGAATTTTAAATCTGGGCAACTCTTCAATTTCCAAGAAAAAGATGGCAATATTATCGATTTAATTAAAATAAAATCAAAATCTAACAAGTAGAATAAAAGTATTAAATAGACAAACAATTTTAAAAATAAAGTTTGGAACAAGTGGTAAGGTGTGGGACTAATAAACTGGAGGTTCCAGGTTCAAATCCAGTTGGGACTAAAAAGGCGAAAAGTTTTTTCTAAATATGAGAAAGATAATTTATAAAGGAAAATGGATAAAAGTAAAAACTAAAGGAAATACGAACATTTTTTGTATTTTCGCATGACCTATGTCAGACATTTCCCCAAAGAAGTCTTAGGTGACATGTCCTCAGAAGGTCAGCCCTGACCACTGCTGACTTTGAGTGAGGACATTTTGAAAATTTGTATGAAACTGTCCTCAACCCAGTACATAGAGATGTCTTGTGGATGTCAGGTGTGACTCTGACATGTCATCGCTCCGTCACTGAGGATGGCTCGAGGACGTTGCCAACGGGGAATGCATTAGTAAAAATTTATCATGAGAGGGAAAGGTATTCCCACAGCCCCCCTCAAACCCCCCCCCCCCCCCCCCCCCAAAAAAAACACGACTCTGGATTTTTTTATATTTCTAACATGTTGGAGGGTATTAAAGATTCGACACAGCCGAATTAAGCACTCTCACTTGCTCGAATTGCAATTGATCTTTTGCGAATAAAAATTGTTGTTGTTTTTAACTATTGATTAATAACTACAAAAAAACGGTAAAAACTACTTCAAATTACATTTGTTTTTACTGTAACTTAAATTGTCTGAATTTTCTTCTAAACGTCAAAAATGGTTAAAATTATTTGTTAATAATTCCTGCTACATCTGACACTTCCAACTCGTTCAACACATCCGTTTTTCTAAAAATTTCTAGAAAATTATATAAAACAACTGTTACTACAATGTAGTAATTTTTTGCATTTATTTTTTAAAACGACTACAAAAAATAGTTGTTTGAGATTTTTCATACAAAAAAAACTGAAGTTGTAGTTTAAAACAAGTAAAAAAGTTAAATTCGGCCTTGCCGAATGTAGTGATACCCTCCACAATTTCAAAAAGATTATTGCAAAAAACTTTATTTAAAAGGAAATTACTTTTGAAAAAAAAAAAATTTTTGAAAAAAAAATTTCCGCGAAAAAAAAAAATTTTTGGTAAAAAAAAAAATCCGCGATTTTTTTCTTTTTTTGTCAAAAAATATGTTCGTACTTATTTAAATACCATTTGGTGTTCAATTATGTTCACATATGTCAACCAGAAGCCGAATTAAAGCATTTTGTATTTTTAGGTTATGTTGAATGTACTGAAATTTTTGAGGTATGCTTACATTTTCGTTCATAACTTTTGAACCGCTGAACCGATATCGCTCAAATGCAATACCAAAATTCTCGGGAGAACTTCCAATAAATATGTTAAGTTTCAGTCATCTCTGTGCAATATTTTGTCCGCTATAGCATTTTCCACAGACAGACAGACGGACAGACGGACATCGCTAGAATGTCTTAAAATCGATCGGGCATCATGAATATATATACTTTATGGGGTCCCAGACCGATATTTCGATGAGTTACAAACGGAATGACAATATATAAGTTTGTCATTCCGTTATATAAGTTGTCATTCCCTCTATCACTAATAATAAGTGGAGGAGGGTATAACAATAACTACTACTTACTACACAAATTAGTAACTGCAATCATTTTCTAAGTGTGTAAAAGGGGTTGACATATTTTTTTGATACTGAGGCATTTTTCGACTTGTTAAAGACAATCCTTTGTAGATTATAAAAAAAATTCAATTTAATATAATTTTAATTATACCAAACAGGGTTTCCCCCTAAACTAACTAGATAAACCTAATTATTGTAGTAAAAATTAATTAAACATTTTCGTACAAAATCTTATAATTATCTATAGATTTAAAAAATTTACAAAAAAAAATTTGTTAAATATTTTCTACTTAAATTTTCCTTTTTGAGTGTACAAAATCAAGCTAAAAAAAATTTATATCATCTATTTGTAATTTTTATTATATTTTTCTTTATACTTTTTTCCCATAACACATGTAATACAACTACAAAATTACATTTCATCCGATTTGAACAAAATTTCAATCAACTATATAATCAACATTTACAAAAAAAAAAACACATTGGCTAAAAATTTTCATATATTGTCATTATTAAAAATTTAGCATCGGATACCATTAAAGCCATTGAATGGTCAGAGAATTTGGATCAAATATTTCGTGATAATTATAAAAAAGATCCAACACTGTCGTGGCAATTTTTTGGTAGTTCGACCGGCTTTATGCGTCAATTCCCGGCATCGAAATGGAAAACGGATCCGGTTGATCTATACGATTGCCGGTTACGTTCATGGTTTATGGAAGCGGCGACAAGTCCAAAGGATGTAATAATCCTATTGGATGGATCAGGCTCTATGACTGGGCAGAGGCTAGATATCGCAAAGCATGTTGTAAATACATTACTCGATACATTAGGTACAAATGACTTTGTGAACATCTTCACCTTTAGCGATAAAGTTAAGCCTGTTGTTGGATGTTTTGAGGATACACTTGTTCAAGTATATATCAATTTATTATTACATATATTTTATTTAATCCTATCTATCTTATTTGTTTTTTAAATTTAATTTATTTTGAGTTAATTTTTTTTTTACCTTTTTTTAAACTGGTCGAATTATCGGCTTTTATATATAAAAAATACCCCCCCCCGACTACTATGTACTATAGAACATTGATTATTCATTTAATTAATTTAATTAATTTTTTGAATAATTTACTATCTGATAAATAACCTATACAGACATATACTTTTTTCTAAATAAAAAAAAATTATTTAGTCCACATTATCTCGAGGAAATATGATTTATAATGGATAATGCGTTCTAAATAACAAACTACTTAATTTAAATTTTTATTAATTTATTAAAAAATTTCTAAAGCATTTGAGCAAAGGCCACTATTAATAACACTGTGCAACACGATTTTGTATCTTGGATGGCACAAAAAAAAATTAAAGTGTATCAAAACCCCTGAAGGATTTTGAAAACTTAGCTCAAGATGTTTTTTTTATTGACCACTGAAGTTTTCAAATTTTTTCAAAGGCATTTTGAATAAATCAAAAAAGTATTAAATCTAATTACGCCACTGAAAAATGAAACGGTATATTAATATGATGTATTAATGAAACGGATTCATTATTTTGTTTTCATTACACAAATGAAGGAATTCATAAGCTGATTGAAATTTTATGCATGTTATGAACAAATTTTATGAAACTTGTTTAATTAGATTTCATAATTTCATTAAAAAATATCATAAGATTTTTTAGAACCAAATACAACTCTGCGTTGCAAATAAGAGAGAGAGAGAAAACAGAACAAAAGCATACGACGTTTTATTACATCACGCGTGTTAAATCTAATTGTAATTTTTACATGTGTGTTAACTTTTTTCTAATAAAATAAAATAATTCTGATTAATTTTTGAGTTAAACACCTCAATTCAACCGAAAAATGTAGCATTTTTGACCTTACCCCTTCAGAATTTGATGAAACTTGGAAAAATCATAGTGCCAAAATTTTGGAATTCTAGTAGTTTTTCTTCCCGAGATATGGGGTCTTGAAAATTGGCAAAATTGTATATATTGGACAAAAGTGTTCTGAGATAAATAAAGATAACTCGAAAAGTAATAACAATACAGGTCTCAGTCAGGTTGCAAATCATAGGTAATGAGACAGCCTTTAAAATGGCATTCCCCAAGATTTTTTTGAAAAAGGTCAAAGGTCATTGGTTTTATCTTAATTTTTGAGAGCTATATCTCAAAAAACGATATGTTTTAAATTTTGAAAAAAATATATGTTATTAAGGGTCACCTGTACTACTTAAGTTTAAATTTTCAGGATGAAGACTTTATTGGAACTTTTAATATTAGTAGAAACTTTTAATATTAGTAGAAACATAGTGACAGGAAAGAAAAAGCGGTGTATTTTCCCTTAGAAAAAAAATGTTTTTTTTGTCTCTGAGATTCTGGTACCAAAAATCACTTTTCTGAATGTTATTGACGTGCTGAGGGCATATATGACCTTTGAACTGGCCTATCGCTATTAGTTTTCGAGATATCTGCTCATAAATGTGTGAAAATTGTTAAAATGCTATTGCTGTGTTTTTTTGAACATTTAGGTGTATATATCTTGAAAAGTAATAGCGATAGGCAAGTTCAAAGGTCATATTTGAACTCAGCACGTCAAAAACATTAAAAAAATGAATTTTGGTACCAGAATTTCAAAGACAATTTTTTTTTTTTTCCTAAGGGAAATTACACCGCTTTTTCTTTCCTGTCACAATGTTTCTTATTAATATAAAAAGTTCCAAAGAAGTCTCCATCCTGAAAATTTAAAATTAAGTAGTATAGGTGATTCTTAACAACATATATATTTTCCAAAATTTTAAAAATATCGTTTTTTGAGATATAGCTCTCCAAAAATTAAGGTTTAAACCAATGACCTTTGACCTTTTTCAAAAAAAATCTTGGGGAATGCAGTTTTAAAGTTTGTCTCATTACATATTATTTGAAACCTGAATGAGACCTGAATTGACATTTCTTTTCAAGATATCTTTATTTATGTCAGAACACTTTTGTCAAATATATACGATTTTGTTAGTTGTCAAGACCGCATATCTCGAATACTGGAATGACCAGAAACCTGGAAAATTGGCAAAATCCCTTTTTTGTTAAAGTAAACCCCAGTACTTAATTTCATTAAATTTGGAGGGGTGCGGTCAACTCCTCGGTTGAATTGAGTTGTTTAAGCTCTTTTATTAAACAATAAAAATTGTTTTATTCGACCTTTAAAATATTATATTTTAAGGATGTTTATTCTGGCTCGAGGTCATTATTTTCTTTACTAATTAAAACCATGATATTCTCATAGCATAATTTTCAAGAAAATTATTTTTTTGTTTTAAATTTATTTATGTTGGTCATTTTTGCAAGACTTAATCGACACGTGTTTCGGAATTTGTCAGATTCCATTGTCAAGATAGCAAACGAATCTAATGAGAAATCGTTTGTGCACAAACTATTCGACTCTATCCACAATGGGAATTAGAAAGACGAAGAAATTGTACTATACTAGTAAGGCAACGATTATCAATAACCACACTCAAAGAATTATGTAGGTAAATTCCAGTGAATATTCACTTAAAACAAATGAAATTTTATTTAAAAACCATTCCACTGTTTTTTCATTTAAAATAAAAACACATTACAGTCAATTTTAAATGTTAATTTAATGACTAACCAAAACATTAAAAAACTAGTGAATATTCAGTTATTTTGTATTGAAAAACAGTAAAATTATAGAACAAATTTTTTACTGCCGAAATTAAATGTAACAGAAAATTCGTTTTTAATACAGTAAATTATTTTTTTTAAACTACAGAAACAGTAAAAAAATTAAATCCTTTATAAAATAAGTGATTTTTCATTTAAAATGACTCTACTGATTACTTTTTAAAATAACCTACAAACAGTTAATGACATAATTTTCTTAGTGCAACAAAAATATTTAATTATTTGCTTCAGAATTAGATTTAATACTTTTTTTTTTGATTTATTCTGAACGCCTTTAAAAAAAAAATTAAAAACTTTAATGGGCAATAAAAAAGAACTCGAGCTAAGTTTTCAAAACCCTTCGGGGGTTTTGGTCTTCTATTGGTATACTTAAATTTTTTTTGATCCCATTCAAGATACACTCGGTGACCCCGAATTTGTTGCACAGTGTAATACACACAAAAAAAGCTAGAAGTTCAGATCTCTCGACTGATCGTAGGCAATATACATATTTCAGTAAAACAAGAATTAAATTTTGATATCCCAGCAGAAATAAATCGAGATTTTGGCGACACAGCATCTGTTTATAGCATACCGTAGCGCATCAAAAGAGCGCTCTTAGGGATGCAGTAAAAGGAAGGGGAAAAAATTTTTATTTTTTGTTAAAATTTCACACTTGCTTTCCTTTTTAATATTTTTAACACTTTTTGAACAAAAAAACATGAGTTTTAGACAAAGACACATGATTTGACTGCATCATTATTGCGCATTAATCAGCGCTGCAAAGAGCGCTTCAATCATAGCATCTTTGACCGCTGTTCCCAAAAAAAATCCCATAAAAAATGTGAAAATGAAAATTTACGATATTTTTTTGATGTTCACTTCCGATTTTTTTTTTTTTTCATTTTGTTTCACATAAATAAAGTTTTATAAAGTAAAACGAATGAATTTTTTTGTTACATTTTTTTAAATTTTAGTTATTTCATTTCAACTTTGAATTTACAGCATCTTTATTCTGCTTAAATAAGCTCTACAATGATACATGAATTCACTGCATCTTTAATCTGCTTAAATCAGCGCTAAAAAGATACATGAATTTACAGCATCTTTATTCTGCTTAAATCAGCGCTCTAAAGACACGTGATTTCAGTGCATCTAAAGAGCGCTGTTTCTGTGTATCCAACTAGCGCTCTAAAGTGGGACATCGCCTTAGGGAATCATGCATGTATTCAGCGCAATTGGATGCGCTCCTTTACTCAAGTTCCCCTTCCAAAAGCTGCTGAACGTTCAGCAAAATTTCTGCTGGGATATCAGATAAGGCACAGATAATTTGGATAAGGGGGAAAAAACACATTTAATTAAAAACTCCCACACCCAAAAAAGTGAACTAAAAAATAGAAAAATCAACTGATTTAACACCAAAGATTTTTTTCATTTGTTTTAGTTCATATTTTTCTTAAAATAAGGAAAACAAAATTTAACTAGAAAATGGGACAAATTTTATTATACTTTAGTGAATCCACATTTTAGGACTATATTGGGTCTAGACCCTATTGGGTGCGAAGCCTATGGGTCCAGACCCTGTTGACTCCGTTGGGTCCTTTAAGGTCCCCATAGATTTTGATACAAAACTTTTGTCCGTTTTGCTCTTCCTTGTTTAGTTTTTGAGATAAGGTAAAAAGGGGTCTGATAGAATTTTTAAAACTTGAGAATTTTTAAAACTTGGTAACTCAAAAACTATTTCTCAGAGGGCTTATACCACCTTTATTCTACGAACAAAGGGCTTCAAAAATGCAGTTGGACTTTTTTCGTGTGTCCGCAGTATTTACCGAGATATGGACATATGAAGGGCTTATTGTAAAAACTCGATAAGCAACATTTCATTTTATTGTGGTTTTTGCCTTAAAACTTTCAAAATAATGTAGAAAATAGAACTTTTGCAAAACTTTCATTCTCAAGATATTTGCAAGAAGGGTTTAAGCAAGACTTCTGCCGAAAATTTGTCAATGGAAGATCAGTAGAAAGCGAAAAACAACAAAAAATAAAATGTTGTTTATAAAGTTTTTGCAGTAAGCCCTTCATATATAAAATCTCGTTAATGTGAAATTTTAGATTCAAAATTAGGGGCTCGGGACCCCGATAGATTTGTAAATAAGTACTTTCTATTAAAAAGTTTATCCGTTTCGCTCTATCTCGTCTAGTTTTCGAGATATCGCCATTTTGAATTTTTAACTAAATTTTAAGAAGTTTTTAACTAAATTTAAGAAACCATTTTAGATTTAAAATTAGGGGCTCGGGACCCCGACAGTTATGTAGATGTGTACTTTCTTTTGAAAATTTTATCAGTTTCGCTCTTTCTCGCTTAGTTTTTGAGATACCGCCATTTTGAATTTTTAACTAAATTTTAAGAAGTCGTTAACTAAATTCTAAGAAGTACAATTCCTTAATTCTAAGAAGAGAAACAGGATGAAGTTGTTTTTAGTAAATTTTAACTAAGCTTGGACTAAATTTTAAAATCAAAGATATATCTATATGTTTCTTAGATTTGGGGAAATTTCTTTGGCAGTAATTTTTTTTTTTATATTAAATAACTCCATTTAAAGAAAACTATGAACTATTTATAAGAAAATGAACTAAATTTTTTTCTCATAGTTAGAAAAATTTCACATTTTAGTTAAATTTAACTAGATTTTAGGAAAATTCATGAAATATTTTCAAAGAATTTTTTTCCTCAAGTAATAGTAAGACATTTATCTATTACCTTACCTTACCCCTTACTATATTGATGATTTTTGTTTGGGATGAGACTCAAAGTAATGGGTGGGATTTAATGCATGAAATAAACAAAAAAGTAATACCTATGGTAAGCGATAGGGAAAAAATAGTATATATTTTTAATATTTTTTGACTATGCATTACATGGTAATGCATTACATAAACGTGACCATTTTTAGGGTTTTGGTGGGCAATTTTCTTTTAGGTCAATATTTCAACAAACTCAAAATGTTTGTCATTTGTGTGAACACACCGATACAAATTACCTAATTTCCAACTGTTGTCAAAATTAAATATCGGTAGTCACAAATGAATTTTTTTGACATAACTAACTTTTAACAAAAAAAAAATACAAAATTCAGTTGTCACAGCAGAATGTAGTAGGAAAAGACAAATTTGGAGTTGATACAACTGAAAAATTCAGTTGAAAAATAATTTTTCTCTGTGCACAGACAACTTATTTTTTGCGGCAACTAAATTTAACAGCAATCGCATGGTTTTCGTGCAATCACTAAATTTTTCGGTTTTGACTACCGGAATTTTGTCGTAAAAGACAATTTTCAGTTGTTTCAAATGAATTTATGTTGTCTGAAATAATTTTTTTTTATTCACAAGCAATAAATTTTGTTGCGTCAACCAATTTTGATAATAAAATTTGGTTTTCACTATTAATCTGTTTTCTTATTGTTAGAGTAAATTATGCTAGAATTTTAACTAAACTTCTTTCGACCGATTGACCTTCTTATGTGATAATATCGATATGCCAGCTCATATTGTGATATTCTATGTTTGCTGCCAATTTTAGAGCACGTTGATTTCTCAACATTTAGCACCACTGTTGTTTGATCGCTTCAAAAAACCAATATTTTGCAATAATTCTCTTAACCCTAGAATCATAAACATAATTTATTTAGGTAAATAAAACACGTTAAATTCGTTAAATTTACGATCGCTTATGATTATAGGGTTAAATAATCCGTTTCTTTTGACGCATTGGAAATTGACATATATCTACAAAATCTGCTTCAGTGCTGCTCTGTTTAATTTTTGACAGAGCTAAATAAAACAAATCAACGGTAAGTGATTGTTAAGGGTCCGATAGGTGTCTGACCGAATTTTTGGGTTAAGACTTTAGATATTCTTAGTGATATTTTGCCAAAATTTTATACCAAGACAGAATATTTATTTATAGGGAAGTTATTTTTATGCACAAAAAAACCTTAAATATGCACTAAATAATTGAAAATATGCACTAAAAACTAAAAAAATATGCACTAAAACGTAAAAAATATGTAACACAATTTTGTTTTTTTATAAGAAAGTTTTTTTTTGTTTTTCATAAGAAAGTTTTTTTATATAAGGCTAGATTTTTCAATCAGTACTTAATGCAGTGATGGCCATTTTTATAATTCCTATTCCCGCGGGCATTGGCTAAAAAATGCTGCTTGTGCGCAGTCGACTCACGTACACTATAAAATTCTGTTGCTTGAGCAAATTTGTTGATTTTTCTCTTGCTACTACACACACAAGCATAAATGTTATAGTATGTGTGTGCGCACTAGGGGTGGGATAGTGCACGAGTTTTCGATTTCGACACGCTAGAACCGCTTATTTTGTGAGGTTCGTAAAAAAAATGCATGGGCCAAAAAATGGGGCGGATCAGATAGGATCTAGGGGTCGCTCATCGGGGTCAAAGTTGGGCGTAGAGGGGAAAAAATCCACAAAAAGCCCCAAAACTCCCCTGGTTTTGCTCCTAGAGGGGTCAAATATGAGACCGGCCCCCATTATTTTTTCCCCCTGAACACTTTTGCCAAACATACCTAAGCCCTATCTCCAATCCCTAAAGGGGGTCCCATACAAAGGTTCAATTTTTAAAAAATCTTGCTCCTACCGCTCTAGCTGTCCTAGAAGTCACCCTACAGGAATAAAATGTATGACCGACCCCCAATATTTTTTCAACCCCAACATTTTCTTAGAACATACCTACCCCCTATCTTCAATCCTTAGGGTGGTCCCCATACATTTTTTTTTATTTTTTCTTATATTGTCATATTAAATCAGCTCCTACCGGTCCAATGGTGCCTCCTAGAGGGGTCATTACCAAGACCAACCCCCATTAATTTTTAGCCCCCAACACTTCTTCTGAACATACCAATTCCATATCTCCAATTCCTGAGGGGTCTCCCACACAAATCGACATTTTTGTAAAACTTGCTCCCACCGCTCTAACTATCGCAGGGGTGACCCTAGAGAAGTTAAATGTGTGACCGACCCCCAATATTTTTTCAGTCCCAACATTTTCCCCAAACAAACCTACCCTCTATTTTAAAGCCTTAAGGGTGTCCCCACACATTTTTCTTATTTTTCAATTTTTTTTTATAAAATCTGCGCCTACCGCTCCCATTCTGCCTTTTAGGAACGGTAAATGCAGACTGACCCCCATTAATTTTTGCCCCCTACATTTTTTCTGAACATACTTACGCCGTATTCCCACTTTGTAGGGGTGCTCCCCTGGGGAAAACTAAATTAGTAATGTAAGTAGAGAAGTCAAATGTATGACCTGCCCATATATTTTTTTAGCCAAAACATTTTCTTCAAACATACCTACCCTCTATCTTCAAGGTGTTACACCACAATTTTTTTATTTATTTTATCGAGAAATCCGAGGTCTTTAATTTGTAATTTAATAGTAACTTTTGTTAAGCGTAAAAAAATATTTTTTTTAACTTGAAAATAATAAAAAATGATAAATAATATAACTATAAATCAAATTAATTTATTTTTATCGTGTGATGGATATTGTTTCCGATTTTCGGCCACGACCTGAAGCAAAACTACTTTCTCCTCCTCGTTACGGCACAACACGTTGTTATAGTCTTCTATTAATTTTACGCCTCTTTCGGCAGCGTCGTTGACCACATGTAATTTACGTAATATTTGCAGCGCTCGCTGGTAGTCCTGACGATTTTCCCAAGTATTTGGATTGGAAGCAATGAAATTTGTTGTTATTCCGAAGCGTGCAAAAAATTTTGGAGTCTCAGGTGTGACGTAGTGGCTTAAATCAGTTTTCATGAGTTCTTGATTCACTTGTTTCGATGCCATGTTAATTCTTTTCACACCTTCGAATCCAACAACATGTACTGGAGGATTACAATCCTTGTTGCCACTGTCGCCGCTATCCTCTGAGGCATCTTCTTCCCCGATATCATCGTCTTCTTCATCCTCGCTGTCTTCGTTAGACGATTCGTCCATCTCATCGTCAGATAACTCTTCCTCCAATTCCTCTTTCTCTTCTTCAAATATACGAATTGCATTCGACATTTTTCGTTTTACTTCTCAAGAGATATTCGGATCCAATAGCGCGAGAGCAATAGCTTTGCCACTGAGATACCAGAGATGTCCACAGAATCTCTTGACCAATCGTTGCGACAGAATCTTATCAATTGAAGCATAATTGGCAATCGCTTTCAAAAAATTCAAATCATTATTTGGAGCTTCTATTGCTTTGGTAGCGCTAAATCAAGCTTTTACGTAAATTGTTATGATGAAAACGGTCACATCAAGAAGTGCATTTAATTCTTTTTTGGCCAAACCAATATATTTTCGGAACAAAAACCTTTTTGGGCAATATATGCCTTTTTGCCATCCATCGAGCATGACTGATGGGTCCTGGTGGGCTAAAATGCTTATTAGGAATATTTTCGACAAGGTATAATAAAACAATTTCAAGAAACTCCTTGACGACTAGTCTCTGGGTTGCTTTTCTTTTATTTGAGCCCAACAAAACAACTTGATGTCAGTTTGGACTTGAGCTGGTATGTTGCCTGCCACTTCCTCATCTTATATGCCAAGACTGTACGGTTTGTCTTTTATATTTTCCCACTGCTCTTTAAAACGCGCAAACATTAGCACTCCTGGTACAGACGTTTTGCCGAATTTGGTTTCAAACACTTAGTTTTCCCCAGGGGAGCACCCCTACAAAGTGGAAATACGGCATAGGTATGTTCAGAAAAAATGTTGGGGGCAAAAATTAATGTGGGTCAGTCTGCATTTCCCGTCCCTAAAAGGCACAGTGGGAGCGGTAGGCGCAAATTTTATAAAAAAAATTTAAAAAAAAAAAATGTGTGGGGACACGCTTAAGGCTTAAAAATAGAGGGTAGGTTTGTTTGGGGAAAATGTTGGGGCTGAAAAAATATTGGGGGTCGGTCACACATTTAACTTCTCTAGGGTCACCCCTGCGATAGTTAGAGCGGTGGGAGCAAGCTTTACAAAAATCTCGTTTTGTGTGGGAGACCCCTTAGGAATTAGAGATATGGAATTGGTATGTTCAGAAGAAGTGTTGGGGGCTAAAAATTAATGGGGGTTGGTCTTGATAATGACCCCTCTAGGAGGCACCATTGGACCGGTAGGAGCTGATTTTATATGACAATTTAAGAAAAAATAAAAAAAATGTATGGGGACCACCCTAAGGATTGAAGATAGGGGGTAGGTATGTTCTAAGAAAATGTTGGGGTTGAAAAAATATTGGGGGTCGGTCATACATTTGATTCCTCTAGGGTGACTTCTAGGACAGCTAGAGCGGCAGAAGGAAGATTTTTTAAAAATTGAACCTTTGTATGGGACCCCCCTTAGGGATTGGAGATAGGGCTTAGGTATGTTTGGCAAAAGTGTTCAGGGGGAAAAAATAATGGGGGCCGGTCTCACATTTGACCCCTCTAGGAGCAAACCCAGGGGAGTTTTGGGGCTTTTTATGGATTTTTTCCCCTCTACGCCCAACTTTGACCCCGATGAGCGACCCCTAGATCCTATCCGACCTCCCCCATTTTTTGGCTCATACACTTTTTTTACCAACCTCACAAAATGAGCGGTTCTAGCGCTTCCAAATATTGCTGCTTAAAATCTCACACAACACTATCCCACCCTTAGTGCGCACCACTGACTTAAGGGCAAGATTTTTTATTATTATAAAAAATATTCGTTTGTATAAACAAAAAAATAATTTTTAATTTGCATAAAAACCTAAAAATTTCGCTACCCGACTAAAAAAAAGAAAAAAAAAATATGGCGCCTTATATCATTTGATTCCAAAAATGGAGGATCCAAATATATATGATTATATCTTATTAGATCAAATTAGATCCCAAAAATGCAACGGTAAATATTATCCAATGTGATATTATAAAAAATTAGATGTAATAAGATATAATAATATATAATTATATCTTATTAGATCTAATATGATCTTCAATATCAAATTAGATGAAATTTACAGTTCCATTTTTGGGATCTAATTATATCTGATTATATCAAATTTGATCTAATAAGGTATAATCATATATTTTAGAATCCTCCATTTTTGTGATGAAATGATGGATATATTTTTAAATAATTATATTAAAAAATATATGATTATATCAAAACTTTTTTTACTCGGGTGGATATGACCAAAATTTGGATCTAATTGTATCATATTTAATATTTGTGTTTCTAAAATAATACTTTTAAATATTATCTAATCTCAACTTGTTACAGCAAATTTTGAGATAAAATTAGATCTAAAAAAATATATATTTTTACTCGGGTTCTTGAAATATACAAAGATAACATCAAATTTTTTGGAAGATATTTTTATAAATGTTTGTGTTTATAATTTAGTTAGCAAGTTTATGACAAAATATGCAATATATAGATATAATATGCGAAAAATATCCAAATATATGCATTTTTAAGAAAATATGCATAAATATGAAAAAAAAGTCAGCAAAATATATTTTTTTCTGATATGTAAAATTTGACTTTGGATTGGCAAAATATTTGGCTTAGGTTTCGGTCGGACATTTATTTCACCATGACCGTTTATATGTTCAAATTGTAAACTTATTAAGGATTTGTATTCAAAAATTTATTTTTAAATGTCTAAAAACATCACTAAAAAATAGCAAATTCCAGTAAATTACCATTTTTACTCATAATGTATAAATAAGCACATCTTTGGATACGCATCTTACAGCACTTCATAAAGTTTAGTATTCCACACCCCAAAAAAAAATTGTAATACTTTCAAAAAAATCTGCTAAAAAACACAGGAATTAGTTTATTTTGTATCTCTTCTAGTGGCTAAAATTAGTAAAACTATTAGTCATCATCGAAATAAATTGTAATTGTAGCAAAATGTGTATAAGGTAAAAAATAAGTGCAATTTTGATAACAAAATTTAAAAAAAAAAAAAACAGTGAAAAGATATTGTTATTAATTAGGAACTTTTAACTATTTAAATAAAACTAAGCAAATGAATTCTTAAAAATTACACTGTGCTTGACACTAAAAAAAAAAAAAGCTGGGCACCCTACTGGTAAAGGTAATTCGATTAATCTAAATTCTAATCTAAATTCAATTGTGTAACACGTTTTTCGAAGTTAGCGCTTGTATTCGCGAATTAAAATGTTGGTGGTCAAGTACAATAAAAACGACATTTTAAGCTTTTTCGATAATTTTTAAATTTAAAACCATTCAACTCTGTCAAATTAACACAACAACCATAATAATATGAATTTTTTCACGAAAAAAAAATTTTTTTTTTTTTCGTGAAAAAATTGGTTCAATACAACTATTTTTTGTTTAATTTGTCTAAATATTATAAAAAAAACAATTTTTTTTATAATATTTAGACAATTGCTGAATTTCTATCATCTAAACAAAAAAAAAAAATAAACCACTGTAAATTTTATTCGCGGAAATTTCGCGAAAATCTTTATTTAGATATTAATTTATGAAAATGTGTAAAATACAATACACACGGTGAGCCTCAGCGATGTTTAGGTTCAACTTTAGTGTCGACGAAAAGTGTAAACGCAGTTCGATTTCTACTTGATTAAATGTCACAAAACAGTTAACAGCGAAATCATAGCTGCTCGCATCCGCGAGATATCGCGAAATTAGTGTTTTTGTATTTTCTAAAATTTTGACAATGAAGTTTTTTAAGTATCTTCAAAAACTGAGTATGCAGATTTAATTGTACTTACTTACAGGTCACAAAACAGTTAACATCGAAATCATATCTTCTCAATTTCGCGAGATCTCGCAAAATTAAAAAAAAAATAAAAAAATCGAAAAAAATTTATTTTTCACGAAAATTAGCAGTCAATATACTGATTTGAGCAGTTTTACCATCTTTAATCACATAAAATTTAAACTGCATACAATATATTTGTCGTTTCCTGATTTTTTTCCTTTATTTTAGACATTAAGGAAAAAATAAATTAATTAATATAAAAACTTGGACAGTAATTTTGCAATTTCTCGGGAAATTGATCATCTATAATTTTTATGCTTGCAGTTTTGTGAACTTTAATAACCTCGAATTCAAACTGCATACCACATTTTTTTCGTTAATTGAAGTAAATGTTTTCCAGACCAAAAATAACACAAAGTAATGAATAAATAGTAGTTTAGCGAGTTTTTTAGCGATATCTAAGAAGAATTGAGCAGCTAGAATTTAAATGTTAACAGCCTTATCACCTTTAATCAATAGCAAATCAAACTGCATTTCCTGTTTTTCAACAATGTTAAAAAAACTTCTTTTATTAATCAAAACAAGAAATAACCCCAAAAAGCTGCTTTTCGCTATTTCTCGCGAAAGTGAGCAGTTATAATTTTTTTGTGGGCAGTTATAATTTCTTCCAACATCCTCAAATCAAACTGCATACCACTTTTTTTAATTATTTCTAAAGAACCGGTTTTAAAACAAATAAATAATAATAAAAAATTATATAATCACGCGATATCTCGCGAAATTTAACACCTACAATTTCGATGTCAACAGCTGGTGACCTTTGATCAACCACAAGTAAACCTGCATACCATGTTTTAACGAAATTTTAAAGAAACCTATCTAAAGATAAAAAACGAAAACAAAAACAGCAAAAAATTTATTTCGCGATTTCTCGCGAACTAAACAAGATAGGATTTAAATGTTTACTGTTTTGTGACCTTTAAATAAGTTCAATTAAAAATGTACACTCAGTTTTTGAAAAAAAATTAAAAAACTTCAATGTCAAAATTTTAAAAATCGCGAATGCGAGCAGCTACGATTTCGCTGTCAACAGTTTTGTGACAATTAATCTTGTAGAAATCGAACTGCGCTTACACTTTTCGTCGATACTAAAGTTCAACCTAAACATCGCTGAGGCTCACCGTGTACATTACAGACATGAAATTTTTCAAAAAAAAATTTTAAATCGCAAATTTCGCTAATACGAGTGCTAACTTCGAAAAACGGCTAACGCCGTTGAATCCAGCGTACCTGAATTAGCTTTACAAGCAAGGTGTCCAGCTTGTTAATTTTTGCGACTAGCATAGTGTCATTAAACTCGATTACGAATACAGCAAACAAAAAATTGTTTAAAATTAATACTTGACAAAAAAGTTTTTCTTTCGATTTTGAACGCCCGGCCAAATTTGTTTTTCTGCTAGGCCTAAAACTTATAAAATACATATCGTGGCGCCAGGCATTCAAAGTTTTAGATTTTAAATTTTGTAAAAAAAATTAAAAAACAATGTCTTGCGACACATCTTATTTGTAAACTTTGATGCGCTTACAACGAATATAAAAAATTACAAAGTTGGTTGAACAGTTTTCAAGATATCGCTATTTGAAAATTGCATAAAATGGCGGTTGTTTCCTACGTTCAAGAATTAAAAAAAAAATCTGAAAATATAAAATCAGTTGTAATTGGGATCGCGTTCGAGAAGGATCCATTCGTCGCTGTAGTTATTTTGGTTAAATACAGACACGTGTGTGTGTTTGTTGTGCGCTCGTACTAATTGCATCTCACCCCGCACTTGCTTTGGTGGAGTTTCGATTAGTAACAGCATTGTTGCTGTTATTTTGCGGTATTTCTACTAAATCAATGTGCTATCGATTTGGCGTTTATATGCTGGTGTCGGCCATTTTATAAGTAAATGGTGGACACGTTGTGACGAAAATAAAATAAATTGGATTTGATAATCACCTCATTGGATGAATATACTGGTGGGAGAGCACCAATAATAAAACTCAGACGTTAATCACATAATTTTCATGCCTTCCATTACAAAGGTAATGGTTGTTTGATGAAATAAATTGAATTTATCACATCATTGGATTGATACTGGTGGGAGAGCACCAATAATAAAACTCGGACGTTAATCACATAGTCTTTATGCCTTTCATTACAAAGGTAATGGAAGTTTGGTGCATGGAGCTATTAGAAGATGTATCTATATTACGCTCTTAGTTCGGATATAGATAAAGCTGGCAATATAGTTTTAATACTGGCCAATAAATTCAAAACCCAAAAAAAAAAAAGAAAATATAAAATAAAAAAATATATACATACATATATAAATTAGAGTTAATTTTGAAAATTCGATATGCGGGTATCATAATTTTTTTGAAGGATTTAGGTTAGCTAAAAAGAATGACGGTATTTTTTTGGGAAAATTTTTGATCCTTGGGGTAGTTCAACGCATCTGAAATCGCGGATTTTAAGCTGATTTTTCTGCAGAGCAAAAACGGCTGAATATATCACAAATCTGCTTTCACCAATCGATTCTACAGCAAAAATTAATACTATGGTCGTTTTTTGAACTCTTAAAAAAGGTTCCAAAAACCCACCACAGAGGGCGGAAATATAAGGTTTTTCCAGTTTTTTTTTTAAATTATTTTCCAAAATTTCCGTTCTATCACAACCCGTTAAGAAGTTATAAGCTCTCAAAAATGGACAAAAGCACGTTTTTTGAGATTTTTGATCTCAATTTTCTCAAGAACATGACGTGATATAAAAAATTTGAAAACCAGATTCAGGATCAGTATCGAAATGATAATCGAAAACGATTTGTACGATCCCAGAATATCATCCAAAAATATCACAAAACATGCTCTCAATAATGCACAAAAATGCTTTTTTTTATGAACTTTGACCTCAACTTCCTCAAAAACCTGATGTTATGAAAAACTTTGGAAACCAGATTTGGAATCAGCATAGAAAGTCTAATTGAAAACGAGTGTCCAGACCGCTGACCTATCCAAAAATTTTTCAAATTTCGGTCAGTGTTTTATAATTTTGCCACTAGAAAAAAACTTTGAAGCCTTATAACATTTTTAATGGGTTGTAATAGAAAAGTGCTTTGTGTACCAATTTTCTTAGCAAAAACTGCCTCTTCATCGTGCATTATTAAAAAAATATTTTAATTTTTTTTTTTTTTAAATTGATTTTTCCGCCCCCTGCTGTGGGTTATTGGAACGTTTTTTAAGAGTTCGAAAAACTGCTATTGTATTAAATTTTGCTGTAGAATCGACTGGTGAAATCAGATTTGCAATATATTTAGCCGTTTTTTCTCTGCAGAAAAATCAGCTCAAAATCCGCGTTTTCAGATGCTTTGAACCACCCCAAGGAGTGAAAATTTTTCCAAAAAAATACCGGCATTCTTTTTAGCTCCCCTAAATCCTTTAAAAAAATGATGATATCCGATAAACAGATGAAGTGACATAGTCACCAAACGAACTCTAATATATATATGGGGGTTTTCGCCTCAAGTTACACAACTTTTAAAACCGATATCTTCCGATCGGGATGAAATTTCCAGTCCTTGAAACCAATCAACGAAATCGGTCTAGGACTCTCCAAGTTAGAGGGGGTCGAAACACGTGTTTCTTCGCACCCATGTAACTTATTAGCTATTGTTGTTAGCAAAATTTGTCTAAAAAGTGTTAGACAGCTATCTATATCTTCAATATTTCGAAAAAAAGAAATTACACAAAAAAAATATATATATATTTTTAAATCATAAACTTTTTTTGACATTTTTTGTCAAATCGGACCCTTTTTCTTATCAAAAAGAAAGCTTAATTCTTCTACTTTAAGAGCTATGGGGTTGCTTACAAGGAGAGTCTCCCTGGTGTCACCCTTCGATCTTCATGAAATTTGGATATGTTGTTCAGAACGAAAACTAATTTAATTTTTTTGCGATTTACGCCTAATTAGACAAAATTAATATATTCATATGTGGTATCAGATTAAAGGTATTTAAAATACCTATCTCGTAAATATTTTTCGACTTATTAACAAAAATGTCCTAAAATTTTGGCATTTTACTCAATATGACGAATAGTTGTGCATGTTTGGACACGTTCTTTACACACGAAGATAGGTTTTCCAAAGACCTTTCATTTGGTATGTAACATGACTAGGTTTCTTTGTATAATACAGGAGATAAACGCAAAAAACTGGAAAATTACCGTTTCTTCCCCCCTCATTTTCACCACCTTAATATGAATTTGGGCCGCTAAAAAAAAAAATACGGGCCCCTTTATTTTTTCTGCTCTACAAAATAAAACCAATTCCATAAAGATCCGCGGGTGACACTAGGGAGACTTCCTTTGTTAGTGGGATGCGAGTGGGATATCTATAAAAAAAATTGTAACTTTATAACTAAAAAAAACGGGTTTCCAATTTTTAGCATATGAACCATTCCGCACCAAATGTTCAGCAAAAAAAAGTTGTGTCGTGTCAATATGAAATCATTTGCAAAGTATTCGCTCTTAGGGTACTATTAAATAACAAAAATAAAATTTAAGTTTTTTCAAAAAGTGGGCCTTGTAGGCGTGACCAAAAATTTAAAATATCTAACTTTTTTGCCTAAGCATCTTTACTTCAATATTTGTGCAAATTATCGATTAAAAAAATAAAAATTGGAAAATTTTCAGAAGAAGTTCAGATTTTTTTAAATTTAAACTTAAACTTTATTTATCAAAAAACATGCCGCAATTTAATTTTTTTTTTAATTTTTTAAAAAAAAGTTAAAGTGCTTTTCTATTTGTTCTGAAATTTTCAGAGATGTATTTTGCCTTGTTTTCGAATGTCAAAGATTGCAATACGCTAATTTTATACAATAATGGTGTATAAAACGTGTGCGTATGAGTAATATCAATACTTAAAAAATATTTTAAGAGGCGGTTGGAGCGTGAGTGAGTTTTTAATAAATATTACGCACGCTCATGAAAGAAAAAATTTGGTCACGCACGATATTTTATTTTGCTCACGCTCATTCACGCACACGTGAGTAGAAAAAAATAAGTCACGGTCACGATGTTCAGCGTGAGTAAAATAAAATATCGTACTTGAATAATTTTTTTTTCTTTCATTAGCGTGCGTGATCGTAAATAAAAACTCACTCACGCTCCCATCGCTTCTTAAAATATTTTTTAAGTATTGATATTACTCATACGCACACGTGTTTTACACCATTATTGTATAAAATTAGCGTATTGCAATCTTTGACATTTGATTTCTCGAAAACAAGGCAAAATACATCTCTGAAAATTTCAGAACAAATAGAAAAGCACTTTAACTTTTTTTTAAAAAATTAAAAAAAAATAAAATTGCGGCATGTTTTTTGATAAATAAAGTTAAAGTTTAAATTTTAAAAATTCAGAACTTCTTCTGAAAATTTTCCAATTTTTATTTTTTCAATCGATAGCCCATACAAAAATCTATAAAAAACTTTTGTCTTAAAGACTTTACTGTGTTTCATTTAATTTGCATAAATATTGAAGTAAAGATACTCAGGCAAAAAGTTTGATATTTTCAATATTTGACCACGCCTACAAGGCCCACTTTTTGAAAAAAACTTAAATTTTATTTTTGTTATTTAATAGTACCCTAAGAGCAAAAATGCAAATGATATCCCATTGAAACCACTATGGGTTTTCTGTAGTGGAACAGTTGGTGTGGAATGCCTCATATGTACTATTAGGTTTTCGATTTCGATCTGCTACTACCACTATTTTTTTAGGTTCGAAAAAGAAAGCATGAGCCAAAAAAATAGGGAGGTGGCGTCGGGTCATATGGCCCCTCATCGAGGTCAAAGTTGAGCGTAAAAATCATCAAAAATAGGTGCTTCCGTACTCTATTGGCTCCAACCAACTCGAATTTTTATATGAGAACCCCTGCATTTGTATGAAGTAGCACCACAGACTAATACAGACTCTACATAAGTGACAGGTGTCAAAAAAGTTTTCCTTAACAATATGATTAATTTTTCTCAAATTATTCTACGAATTAGGTTAGAAAGAGAAAGCTAATATAACGCGCCATAAGAAAATTGGATGCCAGATCGGTTTTTGTAGTTTCACTCACTCCTAAGTCGTAGAAAGTGTTGCCATGTTAGCGTAAAACGGACTAAAAACCGCTGTGTTTTCTCCTAAAATCGCTTAGTTTTTCCCCATTTTTTCTTATAAAACTCTACTGTCGAGTCTGTATATAGTCTGTGGTAGCACAGTGGGATCATAATCATACGCTCCCACAATAGTATACCAAAATGTAATTTTAGCAACGTAACGTATGGTTTATTAACCATATGCACTATTGGTTATCCCCTATTTTAATTTCTGTATCCACGCAAAGTTAACAAATTTTGCCAACAAATTTTGAAATTGTTATAAAATGTTTAGAGTAGGTTTATTTTAGCTCGAGGTAATTTTTCTTTTACTAATTAACACTATTATATTCTCATAGAATAATTAACAAGAAAATTATTTTTCAGTTTTAAATTTATTTTTATATTTGAAATGTTTGCAAGACTTAGTCGACGCGTGTTTACGAATTTGTCAGATTCTCTTGTCAGGACTATTTGAAAGACAATGGAATCTGGGGGCTAATTATGTAACTTGATAATCGTCAATCGTCATCGTTAGCTCATTATTCTATTACCATGAAATGGCACTATATGGTAATGGAATAACGATGGACACGATACGACTGACGACTATCAAGTTACATAATTACCCCCTGTCTAATTCCGAAACACGTGTCGGCAAAGTCTTTCAAAAATTACCAACATAAATAAATTTAAAACTGAAAAATAATTTTCTTGATAACACCGCTCAATAAAATGAAAGTCTTTGGCTCCGGTTTGAAGTTGCATATAAAATTTTAAAAGATTTTGACTCGCTGATTCCAAATCTGTGCTCCAAATTTTTCCATCACGTCTAGAATTTTAATTATTCGCGGTTGAAAATGCGAAAAAACGCGATTATTGCTTTTTTTGAAAGCTTGCACAGCAGCCACTGGGTGGAATAAAAATCTGGTATAAAGCGTTAGAGAAGAATTGAACTATTGATCTCAAATAAATGATCAAAAAAATTTGAAGTTGTTGCACTATTATTGGCCAAACATGCATTTAAAAAAAACACTGTGAAAAAAATTAGAAAAAGCACCATTTTTAAAAGGCTCTAAAACAAAAACCAGATGATCAATCTTTACTGTGATGAGCTCAAAATTTAGGCAAAAGTTCATTATTTCTTATAGGCTTTTAAACCCATTAAAGACAGTGTTGCCAGAAGTAGGGGAAAATCCCTACATGTAGGTTTTTTTGTTCTCAAAATTGTAGCGTAGGGAAAAACGGACAGATTTTTAGAATTTCATCAAATGTAACATACTTTTTCAAAATATAGCTAAAAGTTGTCCAAAACCTTGAATTTTTGTAAAAAAACAGTACTTTCCATAGAGGGTTTAAAAACAAATTCTTGGAATGTGCTTTTTTTAAATCTTTTGTACACTCTAATTAAAAAGGTACTTATATTAATTGGGTAAATTTCAACAAACTCTGTAATCTACTCGAAATTAATAGAAATTTTCCTATTTATAGTACGAAACTTTACTCGTTTTACACATGAAAGTAGAAAAAGAAGTATCATAAAGAGCAAATCTAATGATTTCGAATAACATTAAGCTTTTGATTAAAAATATAGTAGTGGTATTCATTTAACCGTATAAACACCTCGTATAATATGTAAGTCTGATAAATTTATACAATTTATGTCAAACTCCATTTATAAAAAATAAGTTTGGTAAGTTTATACGGTATACTTTGTGTATACGAGTTTAAATGAATACGGCCAGTATACTTGTGAGAAAAATAATCGAAAACACCCAGAAACATTTTTTAGAACCGGTTTTGACAACATCTGGTCTAGAACAGGATTCCGAATTAAAGAAAAAAACAAGTTTAATTTTTTCTTACAAACACCTGTTACTTTCGGGACAATCTCTTTACAAAAAACATCGGTGTAGCGCCAGAAGTTGAACAGGTTTTGTGGGAGAATAAGTTTTTCCATACCGGGTCTTTGCAACCCAATATTTCTGATCTGTTAATATTATACATTAAAAAAAAATAGAAATTATTGGAACTTAAATTTTTTTTTTAATGAAATTTGTCCAATTTTAAAGTAGGGATAAATTGATTAAAGATATTTTCCGGTTTATAAAAAAAATAACACAGAAAACTTGAATTTTTAAAATATTTATTTTTTTTAGTTTTTCTTTGAAAAATATCAAAAAAACTAAGGTAAATTTTACAAAAATGGTAATTTTAACAGTATCATTTAAAAACGCAAGTGTAACCCAACCAAACGCAATAATTAGAAAAAATTGTTTTCTATGTTGGAAACCACAGACAAATTATAATTTTGCGCTTTATACCAGATTTGTATTCCACCGAATGGCTGCTGTGCAGGCTTTCAAATAATGCAAAAATCGTCATTTTTCGCATTTTCAACCGTTAATAACTAAAAATCTGGACGTGATGGAAAAATTTGGAGAACAGATTTGGATTCAGGAGATCAAAGTCTACTAAAATTGATCACCAGAATTCAAACCGGAAAATGAGTGTTGAGCGGTGTAATTATTCTATGAGAATATCATTGTTTTAAATGGTAAAAAAAAAAATTACCGCGAGCTAGAATAAACCTACTTAAAATGTAATATTTGAAAGGTCAAATCAAAGAATTTTTATTTTTGAATAAAAATTTATCATAATTTGTAACAAAATAATTAACAACTTTTCTGTCAAACTTATTACAGTTGTAGTAAAGAAATACTTATTAGGTCTGTTTGTTTACCAAAATTTCTTACTATTTTTACTACAACTGGAAAGTTTTGTTTACTTTTTCTATTGAAAATTTCTAGCTGTAGTAAAAGTAGTAAAAATGAGTAGATTGAAGTAAGGTAAACCAACAGACATATTATATTCAGTTTAAATCAGCAAACTAATTTTCAACAATTAGTAAACTCGTTTTTGAAATCAGTCAAAAAATATGTATACAAGAATTTGTATTTTTTAAAAATACCATAAACATAAACTTATTCATACTAAAGGAATTGGTGAGGGTATTTTGTTTATTTTTAATATTTAATTTATTTATTAATTTTAAAATCATTGTTATAGTTGGCTTAAAATAATCGGTATCGCTTACAAGTGTTTAATTTAAAATTATTAAAAATATAACACACTTGCTTACAATTACACTTTTTCTTATAAAACGTTGGCAACACTGCTAGAAATTATGAATATTTAAAATTTTATTAATAATTGCAAGTTTCAAGTTATTCAGTTATCAATTAATTAAAAATAAAGTTGGTAAGTACAAAACAAAGCAAAAGAATTTGGTAAAAATTTTAAATTTAAAAAGAAAATTCTTAATTTAATGATAAAGATTATATTTGCAATTTAATCCAAACAATATTTTAGATTTTTGAACTCCACAGTATTATAAAATAATTAACATATATTATTGATTTATCTTCAAATCATTGATTAGCCTTTGATAACTTACCAGTCCTAAGGGATCAACTTTGACGCTGAAATACTTTATTGCATGATACTCCAGATTTTTATAAAAATAATATTTTTTTTTGTTTAAAAAGAAAAATAAAATTTATTATTGGCAATTTTTATTTCTACTTAATCAATTAATTACACTATTAAGCAAATTTGAGGTGACTTAAGGTATTTGACTTGAGACCAAAATATAAAAGAAAAACGTACTTACAATTATTTTTATGGCCCACTGAAGTTTTTTTGTTCAAAGGCGTGTGGAAAAAGTAAAATAATTTACCCAAATATACTTCATTTTAGTCTTTTTTTCAAAAACTGTCAAAGAAGTCCACTTAAACGAGCATTTAAGGGTTAACATATTTTACGAATATTTTCTGTGCCTGATTTCAGTCAGTAGGGTTTTTATTAAAAAATAAAAATAGTTTTATTCGACTTTAAAAATAATATATTTTGAGTAGGGTTATTCTAGCTCGAGGTCAGTTTTCTTTACTAATAAAATTAATTTGAGCCAAATGCGTTTTTTGCAAATGCGATCAAAGTTTTGGGGTTTTAGAAAAAACTACAAAATCTCTAAACTTTGATGGGTTAAAATAGTCTGGTTTGGCTCAAATTAAGTTTAAATGAAAGTTTGTCTCAAGCTTTATAAAATGGTCAATGGAAAACAAATTTGAGATTTTTTTTTTTTAATTTCTTGAACCTAGGAAAAAACTCGACAACCGCTCTACCGATTTCACATTTTTTTTTATATTTGTGTTTATCATGCCAAAATTAATATATCGCAATTTATTCTTTTTTTATTTTTAATTTTTTAAAAATCCAAAATTTTGGTGTAAATTTTCCTAATAACACTGTTCTACAAAACTCACAAAATCGAATATACTTTTAAAATGATGTAGTTAAGGTTGTAGGTCTCGTCGAAAAGATCACAAAAATGCCCATAAAACTTGCCAGACACCCTCAAATTTAAAAGTTATGGTCAAAAAACTTTTTTTTTGGACTTTTCTCACTAAACCACGTGTAACTTAAACATTTTTCAATCGATTTTTAATTTTTCAACTGTTTTGGATAGAAGATGGATAGGACTTTTCATGTGTGTGAATTGGTCAATACATATAAGAAAGATATTTATTGATTTTTTCAACAATATCTAGTTTTTTGTTATTTTTTGAAAATTTTTTGAGTTTATTGATTTTTTTCTGCTATACGACATTTATATTTATAAACGTATTCTTAAAGAAAATTTAATTTTGAATACGATGAGCTTTATGCCGAAAAAATCGGATAACAATTGCCAGAGTTGTGATAATTTTTCTAAAAAAGAAAATTAAGATTTTGCTTAAGATTTTTGCCGTTCGGATAAAATAAACAAACATACTGAGAAGAGGTCGCGTATCATTATTTTAAAGGTTTTTGGCCTCCTGAACTCGAATTTGACCTTGAAATTTGATTTGAGATTGGGCAGCTAAAAAAACAGGTAACTCTTATTTTTCTCCCCTCATTCCAATATTCAAGTTTCAGGCCAATCGCTGGGTGCCCTGTGAAAGACCTTCCTTGTAAGTCACTTCATCTGTTTATCGGGTGTCATAATTTGTTTGAAGGAAAAAGGGGAGCTAAATTCCGAGATTTTTTTTGGAACAATTTTTGCTCCTTGGGGTGGTTTAAAGCATCTGAAATCATGGATTTTCAGCTGATTTTTCTGCAAAGAAAAAACGGCTGAATATTTTGCAAATCTGATTTCACCAGTCGATTCTACAGCAAAAATTAATAAAATGACAGTTTTTTGAACTCTAAAAAGAAGTTCCAAAAACCCACAGCAGGGGGCGGAAATATCGATTTAAAAAAAAAATTAAATTATTTTTTTAATCGTGCGCGATGAAGAGGAAGTTTTCGCTTAGAAAATTGGTACAAAAAGCACCTTTCTATCACAACCCATTAAAAAAGTTAATAAGGCTTCAAAGTTTTTTTTTATAATGACAAAATTATAAGACACTGACCGACATTTGAAAAATTTTGGGTTGGTCAGCGGTCTGGCAACTCGTTTTTGATTAACGTCTCAATGCTGATTCCAAATCTGGTTTCCAAAGTTTTCCATAACGTCAGGCTTTTCAGAAAATTGAGGTCAAACTTCACAAAAAACGCAATTTTGTGCATTATTGAGAGCATTTATTGTGATATTTTTGGATGATGTTCTGGGATCATTCCACTCGTTTTCTATTAATATTTCGATGCTGATTCTATATTATTTTAAAATTTTTCTATCACATCGTGTTTTCGAGAAAATTAAGGCCAAATTTCCCAAAAAAACGTGTTATGTGGCATTTTAGAGAACTTATAGCTTTTTAACGGGTTGTGATAGAAATTTTGGTACAATTTTGTTAAAATAAAAATGCCCTTTACTGCTGACGTTTAACGTCAGCACACATAGACTCTGAGTCCGTTAAACCAATTTGAGCTCCTTATGAAACTCCTAAGGTATTGAATTTTGACCTCCGACAAATCAGAAAGATCATGCAGCTCCCTAGATTCCAGTAGAGCAAGTTTCTGACCGGTATGTGCCGGGTAATGGCAGATAAAGTGTTCGATAATTTCTAACTCCTCCTCATCCATGCAACTCGTTTAAATGTGACGTCAAAGTCATTTGACGTCACATTTAAACGCTCTACGTGCTTTCCTATAAGACAGTTCCGGTAATTACACAACCACCGTCGAAAGTTATCTTTTTGGAAGCAATATCAGCTCATTTGTGCGCTCTTATTAAGAGCCAAAAATCGTGGTTGGTGTAATAAGTAAAGAAAAATTACCTCGAGCTAAAATAACCCTACTCAAAATATAATATTTTAAAGGTCGAATGTTTTATTTTTTAATAAAAATTATTAAAATTTAAACAAAAAGGTTAGCACGCCTACCTAGGTCACACTCCTATTCAAGCAAGTTAAGGCTTACAAGGGAAGTCTCCCTGGTGTCACCCTCTGATCTTCATGAAATTTGGATATGTTGTTCAGAACGAAAATTAATAAGACACGTATTTTTTTTATCGGCCCAAACTCATTTTTAGGGGGGTCGATTTGTATGGGGGGAAATTGACCTTTTTCAGTTTTTTACGATTTACGTCTATTTAAACAAAATTAATATAGGCATGTGTGATATCAGATTAAAGGTATTAAAAATACCTATTTCGTGGTGCTAACAACGAGCCAAAGAAGTTAATACTTTTCGACTTATTAACAAAAATGTCCTAAAATTTTGGTATTTTACTCAATATGACGAAAAGTTGTGCATGTTTGGGCACGTTCTTAGCACACGTAGATAGGTTTTTCAAAGACCTTTCATTTGGTATGTAACATGACTAGGTTTCTTTGCGCAATATAGGAGATAAACGAAAAAAACTGAAAAATGACCTTGTCTTCCCCCTCTTTTTTACCCCCTAAATATGAATTTGGGTCGCTAAAAAAAAAAATACGTGTCCCTTTATTTTTTCTGATCTACAAAATAAAACCAATTCCATAAAGATCCGCGGGTGACACTAGGTAGACTTCCCTTGTTAGTAAAAATGGTGAGAAAATCGGCTAATGGCATATCATTCCTCTTTATTTAGAACTTTAAATATCGTTCTCATAAAAATTCTAGCTGATGCTGTTCTCGAGTTATTGCTAAATAACACTGTGCAACAAATTTGGGGTCTTCGAGTGTATCTTGAACGGGACCAAAAAAAAAATTAAAGTATACCAATAGAAGACCAAAACCCCTAAAGGGTTTTAAAAATTTAGCTCGACTTTTTTTTCTATGGCCCACTGAAGTTTTTAAATTTTTTTCAAAGGCGTTTTGAATAAGTCAAAAAATATGTAAGTATGGGTTTTCGTGTCAACTGACACAACTTTTGAAACCGATGTCTTCCGATCGGAAGACATCGGTTTCGACCCCCTCTGAGTTAGAGGGGATCGAAATTTGACATTTTGGCCAAAGAGGTGTATATTCTCATCCATGTAACTTCTTACCTATTGTTTTTAGCAAAATATGTCCCAAATAGTTTAGATAGCTATTTCTTCAGTCTTTCGAAAAAAAATTATAAAAAAAATGAAAAAAAAAATTTTGATTTTTTTTCTTAAAAATCCAAAACTTTTTTGACTTTTTCCTCAAATTGGGCCCTTTTTTTTTTGGAATCAAAAGAAAGCTTAGGCGATTTCCGTTAAGAGCTATGGGGTCCCTTAGTGGGATGCGAGTGGGATATCTATGAAAATTTTTTTTTTTTTTAACTTTGGAACACAAAAAACGGTTCTTCAATTTGCACTATTAGGTGTGGGATAGCTAACCAGTTTTCGATTTCGATCCGCGATACCCTCTAAATTTTATAGGTTCGAAAAAGAAAGCACGAGCCAAGAAATCAGGGCGGTGGGGTGGGGCCATATGGCCCCTCATCGGGGTCAAAGTTGGGCGTAAAGAGGTAAAAATCCTCAAAAAGCCACAAAACTGCCCTAGAAACGCCCCTGGAGGGGTGCAATGTGAGACGAACCTCCAATAATTTTCTGCCCCCAACATTTTTCTTGAACATACCTTACCCCTAATTCCACTTCCTAAGGGGGTTCCCATACAAAACATTTTTAAAAAATTTGATCCTACCATTCTAAATTACCCTAAAGTGCCCCTAGTGGAGCGAAATGTATGACCGACCTCCATTATTTTATTAATTCCAACATTTTTTGCGAGCATACCTACAATGTATCTTTAACCCTTAAGGTTTCTTTTATTTTTTATAAATTTGTTTTATTAAACCAGCTCCTACCGCCCCTACCGTGCCTCCTAGAGAGGCAAAAATTACGACCAACACCCATTATTTTTTTAGTTACCAACATTTTGTCCGAACATAATAACACCCTATCTCCACTCCCTAAGGGGCTCCCATACATTATAAAAACATGTATTTTTAAAAACTAATAAAAAAATAAAAAAATGTATGGGGACCCCCTTAAGAGTTGAAAATAAAGGGTAGGTATATTCTGAGAAAATGTTGGAGTTGAAAAAATATTGGGGGTCGGTCATACATTTTACTTCTCTAGGGGCACCCTATGGACAGTTAGAGTGGTAGGAGCAAATTTTATAAAAATGTCATTTTGTATGGGAGCCCCCATAGGAAGTGGAAGTAAAGGTTAGGTATATTCAAGAAAAATGTTGGGGCCAGAAAATTAATGGAGGTCGGTCTTACATTGCACCCCTCCATGGGCAGTTCTAGGGCAGTTGTTGGGCTTTTTGAGAATTTTAACCTCTTTACGCCCAATTTTGACCCCGATGAGGAGCCATATGGCCCCACCCCACCGCCTTTATTTTTTGGCTCATGCTTTCTTTTTCGAACCTATCAAAATTAGAGGGTATCGCGGATCGAAATCGAAAACTGGTTAGCTATCCCACGAATAATAGTGCAAATTGAAGAACCGTTTTTTGTGTTCCAAAGTTAAAAAAAAAAAATTTCATAGATATCCCAGTCGCATCACACTAAGGGACCCCATAGCTCTTAACGGAAATCACCTAAGCTTTATTTTGAATCAAAAAAAAAAAACAAAAAGGGCCCAATTTGAGGAAAAAGTCAAAAAAGTTTTGGATTTTTTAGAAAAAAAAAATCAAAAATTTTTTTTTTATTTTTTTTATAATTTTTTTTTTTCGAAAGACTGAAGAAATAGCTATCTAAACTATTTGGGACATATTTTGCTAAAAACAATTGGTTAGAAGTTACATGGATGAGAATATACACCACTTTGGCCAAAATGTCAAATTTCGACCCCCTCTAACTCAGAGAGTTCTTGACCGATCTCGTTGAAAATTGTGTCTGAACTATCCAATAGGACTAACCTTTGTGCAAATTTCATCCCGATCGGAAGACATCGGTTTCAAAAGTTGTGTCAGTTGACACGAAAACCCCCCAAGTATAAAATCAAATTCTGATGTAAATAATGTTAAGACATGTCTTCAGTAAAATTTGATGGTGGTTCTTTTCTTACAATAGATTAACCCCCTATCTCCCATTTTTAGGGGTCATTTTGGTCCTTTTATAAAATATCCTCATAGAACACCAATAAAATGTGCGTTTAAAGGGTTAACATGTTCTACAAAAAATTTCTGCATCAAATTTTACTAGGGGTTGCGGAAGATAAAATGTTTGTGCGAAAAGTGCAAAATGCTTAAAAAAGTAAAATTATAAATTATCACATACCAAAAAAACACACTGTGGGCCATACAAAAAGAACTCGAGCTTAGTTTTCAAAACCCTTCGGGGGTTTTGCTCTACTGTTGGTATACTTTAATTTTTTTGGTCCCATCCAAGATACAAAATCGTGTTGCAGAGTGTAATTACACTGTTCAACACCGAAAACCTCCAAGTAAAATATCCAACTGATTTTTATAGACCTCTAAAAGTGCTAAATTATGTTTTTTTTTTTTTTTCTTTTTAACAGCGAGTATCTCAAAAACGGTATGTGGTAGAAAAATTTGTATGACAGATTTGGAATAAGGAAAGCAAAATCTATGAGAATCAGTTGGTAATTTTAATAGGAGGTGTTTGTAGTCGAACAGTGTAATTATTTAACAATAAAGCTGCCCATTCACTTGCAATATTATTGTTCAACTTTTCAAATTGTACAATAATATCGCTTGTGTGTATGTAATATTTACGGTTGTGCAATATATTGGAGAATATCAAAACACTTTTGATATTTATTGTACAAACAAGAATACTGCAATATATTTTATCAGTGTGTTGTCTATATTGTACAACTTTTATTATGTTATGTTTATGTTTATATCTTGTACAATATATTGGGTTTAAGTATTGAGCAATTTTATTTGCTGTGTAGGGTAAAACGACAATAATATTGTAAAATAATTTTTTTTAAAGTTGAGCAATTTTATTGCAAGTGAATGGGCAGCTTAACTCGAAAACAGGATCAGCTAGAATTTTCATGTTAATGATTTTAAAAGTTCTAAATAAAGAGAAATGAAATGCCATTACCCGATTTTGTCACCATTTTACAAAACCTAAAATTGCTTGAAGAGGGCTGTGTACTTAGAGTAACCCTATTCATAGAGGAATAAAGTAAAGAGATTGTAACTCTCTTTACTCTCTTTTTTTGCTCTCACGCGAAATCTGTCTGGGATCAAGTAAAATTTTTGGTTTTTTAAAGTCATGAAATTTGTACTGCCCTATTCTAAAATATTTTAAAGGTCGAATAAAAAAACACATATTTTTAACCGTAATTATATTACCGTAATTATATCGGTATTTAAGAAAAACGTCTTTTATATAACCTAACCTAAAAAAAAACCTCTATAACAATGATCCAAAAAAAATTAGTTTTATTTTATATAAATTATTATTTTTTAATTATTATTTTAAACTTTTCTTTTGCAACAATTTCTTTTAATCAAACTATATAATTAATAATTTTTTTAATATGTATTTTTTTATTTTATTTAATTTTATTTATAAAAAAAAAAAAAAACTTCTTTCTCACCGCCAAACCTGCTTTGAATAATTTGACCTTATATGAAAATTGGCAACACAAATAAAAAAATATATATTATATACACATTCACACACATATATATAAAATATATATATATATAAGGCAAATCTTGGTAACATTCGAGAGCTTAAAGAGGGAATTGAGTTAGTTAAAACCGTGTCGATCGCCAATTTCACCGCTGCATTGACAAAATCCTTTGAGGTTTTGGAACAATTTAGAACGGAAAATCACGGTGCCCAATGTAATCAAGCGATTATGATTGTCAGCGATGGGGCACCCTACGCTTATGAAGATATTTTTGAATTATACAATTGGCAAAATTTACCCTATAAACCGGTACGCGTATTTACATATCTAATTGGCAAAGAGGTGGCCGATGTTAAGGACATCAAATGGATGGCATGTGAAAATCAAGGTTACTATGTACATTTAAGTGATACGGCGGAAGTGCGCGAAATGGTATTAAACTATATACCGGTAATGGCTAGACCGTTAGTATTGGGTAGACATGATCATCCGGTAATATGGACACAAGTGTATGCTGATGTTGAGGTAAGAATATGAAAAGAGTGTTGTTGGTAGGGCGATGATTATTTTATTTGAAATTTAATAAAAGTTTGAATTTTTTAGAGAACTTGTAATTTTTAGAACTTTAAAATTTGTCCGAGAATTTTTTTATTAGGGAAAATACTTTAAAAATCTCAAAAAAAAAATCTCAGAAAATTTCTATACGAAAAATTTTAATGTCTCAGAATCTAAGAATTTTTCTATACGAAAAATCTTTCAGAATCTGAGAATTTTTCTATGCGAAAAATGTCCAGAATCTAAGACTTTCTATACGAAAAATGTCTCAGAATCTAAAACTTTTTTATACCAAAAAAATCTTTCAGAATCTAAGACTTTTTCTATAAAAGTCTCAGAATATATATTTTCGAAAAATATCTCAGAAATTGAGACTATTTCTAAACGAAAAATGTTTCGGCTTTTTCTATACGAAAAATGGCAAAAATGTCTTAGATTCTGAGACTTTTTCTATATGAAAATGTTTCAAATCTGAAAATTTTTTTATCAGAATATGTCTCAGAATCTGAGATTTTTTGTATTCGAAAAATGTCTCAGAATCTGAGAATTTTTCTATACGAAGAATGTATTAGAAACTGAGAACATTTTCTATACGATAAATGTCTCAGAATTTGAGACTTTTTTCTATACGGAAAATGTCTTAGAATCTGAGATATTTTTCTCAGATTCTGAGACATCTTTTGTATAGCAAAAGTCTCAGATTCTAAGACATTTTCGTAAAGAAAACAATTCTTTGACGTTTTTCTATAAGAAAAATGTCTCAGAATCTGAGACAATATCGAAAGTGTCTTAAAGTCTATGACTTTTTCTATACGAAAATATTTCAGAATCTGAAACTTTTTCAAATGTCTCAGAACCTGAGACGTTTTGTGTTCGAAAAATGTCTCAGAATCTGAGAATTTTTCTTTACGAAAAATGTCTCTAAGACTTTTTCTATACGAAAAATTTATTAGAAACTGAGGACTTTTTCTATACGAAAAATATATTAGAAACTGAGAAATTTTTCTATACGAAAAATGTCTCAGAATTTGAGACTTCTTCTTTACGAAAAATGTCTCAGAATCTGAGACTTTTTCTATTCGAAAAATGTCTTAGCTTTTCCATACGAAAAATGTCTCAGAGTTTGAGACTTTTGCTATACGAAAATATCTCAGAGTCTGAGACTTTTTCTGTACGAAAAAATCTCAGAGGCTAAGACTTTTTCTATACGAAAAATATCTTAGAATCTGAGACTTTTTCTATGCTGAAAATGTCTTAGAATCTGACACATTTTTCTGAGATTCTGAGACATCTTTTGTATAGAAAAAGTCTCAGATTCTAAGACATTTTTCGCAAAGAAAAAGCCACAAATTCTGAGACATTTTTTGTATAGAAAAAGTCTCAGATTCTGAGACATTTTTCGTAAAGAAAAAATTAAATTTTTTGACGTTTTTCTATAAGAAAAATGTCTCAGAATCTTAGACTCTTTCGATACGAAAAAAGTTTTAGAATCTGAGACTTCTTCTAAACGGAAATTCTCTTAAAATACATTTTCTTTTTCTATCAAAAATGTCTTAGAATCTAACCCCCAGTTTCTGTAATTCGAACGCCATTCGTCTGCGACGAATTTGCATGTATTTTGTTTTTGTTACAATAACAAAATACGAATGTCGTTTGTATTACAATGTCGAATGTCGTTTGTATTACAGAAACTAGGGGTAAGACTTTTTCTTTACGAAAATGTATTAGAAAATTAGAACTTTTTCTATGCGAAAAATGCCTCAGAATTGGAAACGTTTTCTTTACGAAAAATGTCTCAGAATCTAAAACATTTTCTATAGGAAAATGTTTCCGAACCTGGGACCTTTTATATACGAAAAATGTATCAGAGCATGGGACTTTTTCGATACGAAAACCGTTTTAGAGTCTCTCTTTCTTTCTATAAGAAAAATGTCTTAGAATCTGAGACTTGTTCTCTTCGAAAAAGGAATCTTAAAATCTCAGACTTTTTCTATACGAAAAATGCCTCAAAATCTAATACTTTTTCTTATTCTACGAAAAATGTCTCAGAATCTAAGATTTTTTCTGCACGAAAAATGTCACAGAATCGTAAATGATCAATTGTAGTTCGTAAAAGATCCATTATAATTCGTAAAATATCAATTGTAATTCGTAAATGATCAGTTGTAATTCGTAAAAGATCAATTGTAATTTGTAAAAGATCAATTGTAATTTGTAAAAGATCATTTGTAATTCGTAAATGATCAATTGAAATTCGATGACGCCAATTGAAAAGATCAATTGTAATTCGTTAGAGAACCTTTGTAATTCCAAGATTCCAATTGTAGTTCGTAAAAGATCAATTGAAATTTTTATATTGATATGTTCAAATTGCAATTGATCTTTTACGAATTTTCAAATTTCAATTGTTATTTAACGAATTACAATTTATCTTTTATGAATTACAAATTATATTTTACGAATTACAATTGATCTTTCTCGAATTAATATTGATCTTTTTCGAATTTCAATTAATCTATAACGAATTTTAATTGATTACGAATTACAATTGATTACGAATTCCAATTGATCTTTTACAATTATTCTTTTTCGAAATTTAATTGATCTTTTACAATTATTCTTTTTCGAATTTCAATTGATCTTTTACGAATTACAGTTAACACAGCTCAACAAGAAAATGCGTATTGGATTCTGGTTACTGATTTGGATAGTGTTTGTTGCGCTTATTCCAAATCCTGAGCCCAAATTTGTCTATCACTTCAGGATTTTGAGTAATTCGCCTTTTAAGTGCCGAAAAAGGACATTTTTGACCCTTTTTAAAAGCTTAGAAAATAAGATCCTGACATGCAAATGACTAATGGTTTTTTTACCATTTCAGAAAATTAAATTCCACGAAGATTTGATCTTGTCTGAAAGAGAAAATTACACACTTTCGAATGAGCTTGACACCAAGTCATTTGCATGTCAGAATCTTATTTTATAGACGTTCAAAAATGGTCAAAATGGGCATTTTTTACACTTTAACCGCGATTTTTTCAAAATTGTGACGTGATAGAAAAATTTGAGTGACCGTTTTGGAATCAGAGCACCAAACCCTATCAACTTTTATTGGTTTCATCCAAAACGCAGCGACAACCTCAGATTTGTAGAGCGGTGTAATCTTTTTCGAATTACTGTTGATACAATGAGGGTCTTTCAAACGAATTACAGTTGATCTTTAACGGATTACAATCTTTAAATAACAGTTTACGAATTACACATGTAATTTTCGATTTCAAATGGAATCTACGAATACAAGTAGAATCTTTGACTTACAATTAATCTTTTGCGAATTACATCTGTAAATGAAGTAAAGGACAAGTTAAAGATTCAATACGATCAATAATTTAGAAGTTAAATTTCATATAAAGTTTTCCAAAATCGCCAAAATAGTAGTTAAATTTCAAATAAAATTTGTACATATGTAGGTCTATTCGATTACCTTACTACCATAGAGAAACATAGAGGCGAAGGTGAAAGAAAAAACAATATTGCTATCTTTTTCTAATTTCTCACACGTACGTTGTCTATGTGAATTCACCACACAATATTTGTTTACAAGTCGTACTTTGTCAACAAATACATTTAAACAAGTTGTACTTTGACAACTCAATTTTTGACGCCTTCGCCTCTATGTTTCTCTATGCTTACTACAATCTACTATTTTATACTCATTTTACTACAACTGGAAATTTTCAATACAAAAAGTAAACAAGACTTTCCAGTTGTAGTAAAAAAATAGTAAGAAATTTGGGTAATCGAATAGACCTTGTATTTAAATTACAAACTTTTAATGTCAGATAATTCTTAACACTGCACACAAAAAAAAAAAATTAAAAAAATTGTGTCAGTTTATGGTTTAATTACAACCTATCAAGTAGTTTTGTATAACTTACCAAAGTTTTTGCTCTAAAAAACTTAGGTAAATTATCCAAAACCACTTTATAGGTTGTATTATCCCCAAAACGTATAAAATTTTTATACCCTCCACTCTAGTGATAGAGGGTATATATAAGTTTGTCATTCCGTTTGTAACACCTCGAAATATTGGTCTAGGACCCCATAAAGTATATATATTCATGATCCTCGATAGATTTTAAGACGATCTAGCTATGTCCGTCCGTCCGTCTGTCCGTCTGTCTGTCTGTTGAAAACACGCTAACTTTTGAAAGACTTTACGGAGGCTCCTGAAGTTTGGCATATATGTTGGGCATTTACCTGGTCAGGTTGGTATTGCAATCCAGCGAAATCGGTCCAGTGGTTCAAAAGTTATGAGCAAAATACTGAATTTCGGAAAGGGTTTTTCGTGAATTTTTGAGATAAAAAGCACTATAACTTTCGAAAATCAATTCTGAGGATGCTGAAGCTTAGTATATATATTTTGCGTTCCTCCAGCCTCGTTCGTATCGAATTTCAGCCAAATCGGTCCAGTGGTTCAAAAGTAATTAGCAAAACCGTGAATTTCAGATTAGCTTCATCTTAAATTCACGTGTTGAAAACCCGTTAAACCTGTTTTAAAAACATTGGTAAGTCACAAAAATATTTTACAACGTATTTTTGTCACTCAAAAATATTTTTATACCAAAACATAAAAAAAATACACTCAAAAAAAATTTTACACACAAGAAAAATTTTACACTCAAAAAAAATTTTACACTCAAAAAAATAGTAAATTATTTTTTTTTTTTTCAAAAATTACTAAAAAAAAAATTTTTACACAAAATAAAATATTTCTAATCAAAACTGTTACTTTTTTCACGTAAGAAAATTTACTATCACTTAAAATGGGCATTGTGGAGGGTATTCATAGATTCGGCCAAGTCGAATTTAACTTTTCTACTTGTTTTATATTTTTTTTGTGTGTGATAATCAAATAAATTGTTTTTATCTAAATAAACTTTTAAAAGGATGTGGAAATGTCAGATTATTTATGGCAATTAGAACAAAACTCTGATCAAAGAGCTAATATTTTGGAATATCGTAATGCAAGTTTTCGTATGTTAGATCCCGATGAAGTTAGACGACGTGAATATAGACGCATGAGAAAGGTAACATAAATAAAAAAATAAAAAAACAATTTTATTATTTTAAAATTGAAATTAATAAATTTTGTATTTTAATTTAGGCCTGGGATCAACCTACAGACTCAGAATTTTATAACTTTATGACAACTATTTCAATGCCCGTATATGATCGTCGCGAAAATGCGGTAAGTATTTAACATTAAGACCAAAAAAAATTAACATAAATTAAAAAAAAAAAAAAGTGAAACTTTACACTAATTTCTCTCTCATTTAAGAAACCGGTCATTTATAAAGCCTGAATTAAACTAAAAACGTAAATTTAAGATGGACTCTAAACAGTATTCAATAAGCAAAACTAGAACCGACAATTTTTAATTATGTTTTGTTTCTAAGGCCTGAAGAAATTCTGTTAAGAATTGAGTTTCTTTACATTTTTACTCTCCGGCTACACCTTCCATAATTATGTAGACATAAAGCAACAAACACATACAAAACAATAACACCAAAAACAAATTTCTATTGTCTCTTGTGTGTTTTTGTTAACTTATGTCTACATAATTATGGCAGGTGTAGCCATAACGTTAGGAAAACAGATCAAAATATAAATAAACATGTTTTGTAGGTACTAGTTTTGCTTACTGAATATTGTATGGAGTTGCGTTTCATTTACGTTTTTAGGCTAATTAGGCTTTAAAACATAATTTAACATTACGTTTTTATATTAAAAATAAGTCATTAAATCATTATATGACATTTTAAAGCATTATACCGTGTCTGTCATGACTTTCACATCCACGTAAAAGTGAAAATTTTCCGAATATTTTGGTGTCCTGACTTTTACTTCTGAAAAATAAACTGTGTTTTACTTTCGTGTGCAAAAAGGTAACTGAAAACAATTAGAATTGAGTTTTAGCCCCTTAAAAATTAATTCAAGTACAAAAAACGTAATTTTGGTTTTTGTTTTGATATTTTTATTTTCATCAAATTAACAACATTTTATTTAAATTAAATTACTTTAAAAAAAAAGTTCCGAAAAATGGTGGGCAGAGCAGTGATGTGTTCTGTGACATTTCACTATTGAACCGGCACGAGTTGTTTTCCTAAGAGACATGCCCAATTGGGCGTCCCGTCAAATTTAAAATTTCGAATTTCATGTCGTTATACCTGCCGAAAAAGAGCTGATTGTGGGAAAATTTACGAAAAAATTTCGCAAGGTCATCTTCAGTCGGCAACCAGCGGTCAAAGTTGGAAAAATTACGTATTTCGAATAAAATGCATGTCCGAATTTTTTGACCAAATCCAGTTCAAAAATTCGGAAATTTTGCGTACTTTATTGGAAAAATAATTTAAAAAACCAAAACCGCGATTTTGGTCCACAAATGCTGATTTTAAAACATAAAAATAATTTTTTTATCCAAATGTTATCTACAAAATATTAAAAAAATATAAAAACGCAATTTTGGTCCAAAATTGCTGATCTGCGATATTGGTCCACAGATGCTGATCAGCATTTTCGGACCAAAATCGTGTTTTTATATTTTTAAGATAACAAAAGTTGGAAAATGTTAAGTGTGTTATCTAAGAAATATTAAAAAATATAAAAACGCGATTTTGGTCCAAAATTGTTGATCTACGATTTTGGTCCACAGATGCTGATCAGCATTTTCGGACCAAAATCGTGTTTTTATATTTTTTTAATATTTTTTCACTTAACATTTTCCAACTTTTGAGACCAATTTGGATAAAAAATAGTTTTTATGTTTAAAAATCAGCATCTGTGGACTCAAATCGCTGTTTTGGAATTTTTTAAATATTTTTCCAATAAAGTACGCCAAATTTCAGAATTTTTGAGCCGGATTTGGTCAAAAAATTCTGACATGAATTTTGGCCGAAATACGTAATTTTTTCCATCTTTGCCGACTGAAGATGATCTTGCAAAATTTTTTCATAAATTTCCTCAAAGCCTGCTCTAACGTGGCCATCGTTTGGCAGGTATTAAGACTTGAAATTCGAAAATTTAAATTTGACGGGACGCCCTAATGTCCAATGACATATCACTAGAAATATATCCGGGGCTTAGACATTCCCTTAAAAAAGTGATATATATTTTAATATGAAAGGTGTCGAATTGGTGATTGGTCTTTTATATATATGGGGCATTCCATGTTAAATCGGACACTTTGAAAAAAATTTTTTTTCAGATTTTCCCAATTTGTTTACAGTTTTTAGTACCCTTCGAAAACTCCTTCGTGGTAAATTTTCATATTTTTTTGATGACCCGTTCAAAAGATATCGAATTTTTAAAAATTGGTAGTTTGCTTCTTTAATCAAACTTCTTTTCCTCATAACTTCTTCAATAATGGTCCAAATTTCAATTTTTTTTTTTCAAAATTTTTGTTTTTTTGCGTACTTTCTAAAAAAATCCCAAAAAATTCTTAAAAGCGTTCTAGTATGCGATTTTTAAGTTTTTAAATTTAAATCTCATTTTTGAAAATGTTTGTACTCTTCAATTTTTTTGAAATTTTTTTGTGTAAAACTTCTATCGATTCTACAAATTTTTTGCCCCGGAGGATCGTGGGATAACGATTATTACTATTTTTTAAAATTTTTTGAAAAAAATTTATTGTAATTTTCCAATCTTAAAATCATTTCTACTGCTCCAATGGTGCGTCAGAGAGGGGTCATTTATAAGACCGACCCCCATTAATTTTTAGGTTTTAACATTTCTTTGGAACAAACTAATATCCTATCTCCAATTTCTAAGGGGGCTCCCACACAAAACGAAATTTTTTTAAAATTTGTTCCAACCGCTCTAACTGCCCTAATAGTGCCCTTAGAGCAACAAAATGTATGACCGACCCACAATATTTTTTTGTCCAAACATTTTCTCTGAACACACCTACCCTCTATGTCTAATTGTTAGGGCGGTCCCCATACAATTTTTTTTTTATTTTTTGTAAATTTGTTTTATTTAATCAGCTTCTACCGGTCCAATGGTGCGTCCGAGAGGGGTCATTAGTGAGACCGACCCCCATTTATTTTTACCCTCCAACATTTTTGTAAAACATATCTACGCCCTATCTCCACTCCCTAAGTAGGCTCCCATACAAATAACAGTTGGAGCAAATTTTATAAAAATGTAATTTTGAATGGAAGCCTACTTACCGAGTGGAGATAGGGCTGTGGTATGTTTTACAAAAATGTTTGAGGGTAAAAATAAATGGGGGTCGGTCTCAATAATGACCCCTCTCGGACGCACCATTGGACCGGTAGAAGCTGATTAAATAAAACAAATTTACAAAAAATAAAAAAAAATGTATGGGGACCGCCTTAACAATTAGAGATAGAGGGTAGGTTTGTTCACAGAAAATGTTTGGGCTAAAAAAATATTGTGGGTCGGTTATACATTTTGTTGCTCTAAGGTCACTATTAGGGCAGTTAGAGCGGTTGGAGCAAATTTTAAAAATTTCGTTTTGTGTGGGAGCCCCCTTAGAAATTGGAGATAGGGTATTAGTTTGTTCCAAAGAAATGTTAAGACGTAAAAATTAGTGTGGGTCGGTCTTATAAATGACCCCTCTATGACGCACCAATGGAGCAGTATAAATGATTTTAAGATTGAAAAATTACAATAAATTTTTTTTTTTTTAATTTTAAAAAATAGTAATAATCGTTATCCCACGATCCTCCTGGGCAAAAAATTGTAGAATCGATAGAAGTTTTGTACTTCGAAGAGTACAAACATTTTCAAAAATGAGATTTAAATTTATAAACTTAAAAATCGCATACTAGAGCGCTTTTAAGAATTTTTTGAGATTTTTTTTTTTAAAGTACGCAAAAAAACAACATTTTTGAAAAAAAAAATTGAAATTTGGACCATTATTAAAGAAGTTACGAGTAAAAGAAGTTTGAGTTAAGGAACAAACTAACAATTTTTAAAAATTCGATATCTTTTGAACGGCTCTTAAAAAAAAATCGGAAAACTTACCACGAAGGAGTTTTCGAAGGGTACTAAAAACTGTAAATAAATTGGGAAAATCTAAAAAAAAAAAAATTTCAAAGTGTCCGATTTCACATGGAATGCCCCATATGTAAACAACTTTAAAAACGCATATCCTCCCAAGTTATTTGGAAAAATAATTTTTTTCATGCGGCTGAGAAACACATTAAAAAGAAAAAGCACAACATTTAAAATTTTTAAATACACGACACATTTAGTTTTATTCACTTTTAATATTTAAAAATTGTAGAAATAGATTAATTATAAAATTTTACATAATCCAATATGGCGCAATATATTTTTTGTTTATGTTCGAAAAAGTTTCTAATAAAAATGGTGATGCTAATCCATGATGTGGTGAAAAGTACTTAATTTTACAACTACGGTTTATTACCATATGGCATAGGGGTGAAAAGAAACTGTTACATGTTACTTTTTTCATACAAAACATAAACAAACAACGAAAATACAGATGTAAAAGTTCAGACGTACAGGCACACGTATTCTAGGCAGAGAAATAAATTTAGTTGTATTTTGTATGCGTCCATATTGAAAGTACCAAAATAAGCACTCGTGTTGCATGTCTATATGGTCTGTGCCATATGGTCGTAAGAATACCCAGATGCAAAACATTGTTGAGTTAAAATTGGATTTTAGAAATTTATTATATTAAATTTTTCGAACACATTATTAAGAAATATGTATGTGATTTGGGAACACCAACGTTTTTCTTTTTTTTTTAATTGATTCGAAAATTTTCACTCTAACTGAAAAAGTTCTGAAGTCATGACAGACACTCATATGTCTGTTCGTTTACCCAAATTTCTTACTATTTTTACTACAACTGAAACGTTTGTAGTAAAAATAGTAAACGAACAGACAATTATTACACTATACATTAACATAACCTAACACATTTCTAACAGAACATCACCGAACTGGTTTTAATAAATGAAGCTCTTTGGGAAATGCAAACACGTGAGGTATTGAGAAATACAAATTGTAATTGTTTTGCCAAACTATAATCGATTTAGATAAATCCTTATATCGTAAACAATTTGTTTTATTATAGCGCTTCATTTAAACGACATTTATAAAACGTAAAACTTTAGTTAAAAGTTGGGAGTATACCAAAAATTAAAAAAACCGTATATATTTCATTTAAATAATATATAAGCCTAGATATAACGTATAGCATCGATAGATAGATTATATAGAAATTTAGAAATTATTTATTTCATTTATTTACAGGAATTAGTTTTCAAAGTAGCTTAAATTATATATAAGCGGTGTTTTTTAATTATTTAGATTTATTTATTAATTCATTTAAATTTATTAATTCAAACGCATTATACCATATTTGCTATCATTTAGCAGTGGCTGTTTTTTTTATGACAACTGTCAGCTGATTTTGTATCAGCTGACAGTTGTTGTTAGCACAAGAAGAAGACAAGGCGTATTTTGTTGGCATAATTATCAGTGTTCTACCATACAAAGTTCACATTAGTGTTAACGCTCAAAATTTTAGAAGTTAAAAATTAACTTGCATACATTGTGAATGATTCTCTTATTGTTAATGACTCTCTTTGGTATTAATAAAAAAGATACATTTTTTTGGGTTGCTTTCAAGCTAAATTGCATTTAATAAACTAATTTTATCAATATTTCATCGAAAATGTGTAATATTTTACAAAACTATTCCAAACGACGCTAAATTAAATTTAGAAATCTATGGAAGTCAACGTTTCGTTTTTTTCGTTTTGATGCATGTTAACAATCAAAGTTTGCCAACAAAAAAGGCCTACAGTTGTTGTTATTAAACAGGGTTGTTATTAAGTATGTTCCAAGATGTTTAAATGTTATTATGTTCCAAGATGTTTAAAATTAAACGATGTTTTAATTGGAATGTATGGGGAAACACGTTTTTAAATTTAAACAAGCTAAATAAATAAGTTAAAAAAAACAGGCATATTAATGACACTTTTTGATGACATGATGAAATGTGTCATCACTTGTTTCTTTAATTTTGATGACATGTTTTATCATATTGAAGAACATCTTCATCAACATGGTCAAATTTGTCATCAAAATTGATGATAGGCAGTGATGATACCGTTTCATCAAAATGATGAAGAATTTCTCTGTTAGTGTATGAATTTATTTTGAAACCCCGAGATCAAGTTTATAGTATTTTTTCTCAAAGTATTTTTTAAATTCCTTTTATTTATAAAATGTAGTAATATGATTCATTGTACAAATGACTCTATGAATATATCGGCTTTTATGTAGCTGTTCATCGTAAAATTTTCATAAAAACTAAGAACTATAAAAACAGATTTATTTAATGATTTTCATTATCTCATGTAGAACATTCAAAAATTTATACTAATACATATAGGTATTTTTTCATACATAACAATATATCGTAGATTTCATAAAAATATCTAAAAAAAAAAATTTCATAAAATTGCTTTAATTAAATTTTATAAAAATATATAAATAAAAATTTAATGAAAGAATAACAAAAAAATATTTCATAAATATTCATCCATAATAATTTTTTTATGAAATTTTCATTAATATGATGAAATATATATAAAACATTTCATAAATACTATGAAACAGTTAGATTTGATGAATTTTAATGAAATATTTCATCATACCGATGAAGGTTTTTTCTTTCAGTGTACGTGAATTATATGGTAGTAGTTATCATTCAGTTAAAACATTTATCTACATACATACACGTTAAATTAATAAACTGGTTCTTATATAAGGACACTCAAAATTATGACAGTTACTACATGTTAGTTGTTCATAAATAAATCCGTATTATGTAGTTGTTTTTAACCGTTTGTTTTTCCTATCGAAAAAATCTCAGATTTTGAGACATTTTTCCTACAGAAAAAATCTCAGATTTTGAGACATTTTTCCTACAGGAAAAGTCTCAGATTCTGAAACATTTTTCTTATAGAAAAAGTCTCACTGAGACATTTTTCTTATAGAAAACGTCTCGGATTTAAAGACATTTTTTCTATCGAAAAAGTCTCAGATTCTGAGACATTTTTCCTACAGAAAAAGCCTAACATTCTAAGAAATTTTTTCTATAGAAAAGTCCCAGATTCTGAGACATTTTTCCTGTAGACAAAATATCAGATTCTGAGACATTTTTCTTATAGAAAAAGTCTCAGATTCTGAGACATTTTTCTTATAGAAAAAGTCTCAGATTCTGAGACATTTTTCTTATAGAAAAAGTCTCAGATTCTGAGACATTTTTCTTATAGAAAAAGTCTCAGATTCTGAGACATTTTTCTTATAGAAAAAGTCTCAGATTCTGAGACATTTTTCTTATAGAAAAAGTCTCAGATTCTGAGACATTTTTCTTATAGAAAAAGTCTCAGATTCTGAGACATTTTTCTTATAGAAAAAGTCTCAGATTCTGAGACATTTTTCTTATAGAAAAAGTCTCAGATTCTGAGACATTTTTCTTATAGAAAAAGTCTCAGATTCTGAGACATTTTTCTTATAGAAAAAGTCTCAGATTCTGAGACATTTTTCTTATAGAAAAAGTCTCAGATTCTGAGACATTTTTCTTATAGAAAAAGTCTCAGATTCTGAGACATTTTTCTTATAGAAAAAGTCTCAGATTCTGAGACATTTTTCTTATAGAAAAAGTCTCAGATTCTGAGACATTTTTCTTATAGAAAAAGTCTCAGATTCTGAGACATTTTTCTTATAGAAAAAGTCTCAGATATTTCTTATTTTTCTTATAGAAAAAGTCTCAGATTCTGAGACATTTTTCTTATAGAAAAAGTCTCAGATTCTGAGACATTTTTCTTATAGAAAAAGTCTCAGATTCTGAGACATTTTTCTTATAGAAAAAGTCTCAGATTCTGAGACATTTTTCTTATAGAAAAAGTCTCAGATTCTGAGACATTTTTCTTATAGAAAAAGTCTCAGATTCTGAGACATTTTTCTTATAGAAAAAGTCTCAGATTCTGAGACATTTTTCTTATAGAAAAAGTCTCAGATTCTGAGACATTTTTCTTATAGAAAAAGTCTCAGATTCTGAGACATTTTTCTTATAGAAAAAGTCTCAGATTCTGAGACATTTTTCTTATAGAAAAAGTCTCAGATTCTGAGACATTTTTCTTATAGAAAAAGTCTCAGATTCTGAGACATTTTTCTTATAGAAAAAGTCTCAGATTCTGAGACATTTTTCTTATAGAAAAAGTCTCAGATTCTGAGACATTTTTCTTATAGAAAAAGTCTCAGATTCTGAGACATTTTTCTTATAGAAAAAGTCTCAGATTCTGAGACATTTTTCTTATAGAAAAAGTCTCAGATTCTGAGACATTTTTCTTATAGAAAAAGTCTCAGATTCTGAGACATTTTTCTTATAGAAAAAGTCTCAGATTCTGAGACATTTTTCTTATAGAAAAAGTCTCAGATTCTGAGACATTTTTCTTATAGAAAAAGTCTCAGATTCTGAGACATTTTTCTTATAGAAAAAGTCTCAGATTCTGAGACATTTTTCTTATAGAAAAAGTCTCAGATTCTGAGACATTTTTTTTATAGAAAAAGTCTCAGATTCTGAGACATTTTTCTTATAGAAAAAGTCTCAGATTCTGAGACATTTTTCTTATAGAAAAATTATCAGATTCTGAGACATTTTTCTTATAGAAAAAGTCTCAAATTCTTTCTTATAGAAAAAGTCTCAGATTCTGAGACATTTTTCTTATAGAAAAAGTCTCAGATTCTCTCAGATTCTTATAGAAAAAGTCTCAGATTCTGAGACATTTTTCTTATAGACACATTTTTTCTACAGAAAAAGTGTTAGACTCTGACACATTTTTTCTACAGTAAACGTGTCAGACTCTTACACATTTTTTTCTACAGAAAAAGTGTCTGACTGACACATTGTTCTGAGAAAAAGTCTCAGATTCTGAGACATTTTTCTTATAGAAGGTAGGATTTAAATTCCAGTTTGTTTTGTTAATGGGATTTAAATCCTACTGATGAAGACAGTTAACTGGAACTGTTCGAAACCGGTATAGGAATACCAGAAATGTCTATAGCTTTTAGAAATTACAATTTTTCTTCTACATTTTTCAACTCAAACCCTTTAACAAATAGAATTAGAGCCCGCGCTCGATCTGTACTAACTAACAGAAAAATCACAAAAAAAAAACTTAAACTTATTTATAGTTGGACAATTTTAAAATACTTTTGGACAATTTTAAAATACATGTGGAAAATTTTAAAATACAATTGGAAATGGTGTAGAACTTTTTGTGTATGAAAAATGTATTAGAATCTTAAATTTTCTCTATCTAGAATGTAAAACTTGTATAAAAAATATGTATGTAGAAATCTGAGACTTTTAATAGAAAAAAATGTTAAATAATATCTCAGAATCAGGAAAAATGTTTTTTCTCTGGGAAAACTTTTTTATTATCACAGAATCATTTTCTATAGGAACATTTCCTTGAGAAAGCTTTCCTTTTGAAAATATGATTCAGAGTCTAACACATTTTCTATAACAAAATTGTCGCTATAAAGGGCCCATCAGACGACAGACAAATCTTACAATTTGTCTTCCAACCGCTCATTTTTTTTTTTTCTGAAAATATTTGCGAACACACATCTGAACACATACTATTATTAAAGCGTCAATCAGACGACGGACAAATCTTACAATTTGTCTAACGAATGCAAATGGCGTCAATAATAGTATGTGTTCAGATGTGTGTTCGCAAATATTTTCAGAAAAAAACTGAGCGGTTGGAAGACAAATTGTAAGATTTGTCTGTCGTCTGATTGGCGCGTAAGGTCATTTATATTCGGTCGTTAGACAAAATGTAAGATTTGTCTGTCGTCTGATTGGCGCTTAACTGTTATAGAATTTGAGAGTCTTCTTTGAAATTATTTTTCAGATTCCAAATTTCTTTTTTTTTTTAAATGTGTCAGCATCTAATGCAATTTATAATATAACGAATGTCTTAAATCTCTTTGATTTTTTTTAAACATTTAAAATTTCTCTTACAAAAATTTACAACTGTTTTAAACTTACACAAAAACTAAGAATTTAAACATTTAATTTTTCTGGAAAAATTTATAAGAATTTGATTTCTCTGATTCAGTTACATTTATTTCAAAGGAAAGACGTTCGCGGAAAAATTCCAAAATATGTGCTGATATGTAATTTTTTGTTAATTTTTTTAAATAATTTTTTTTTTTTTATTATTTTAAATTAAAATCTAGATGTTTAAAAAACACAGTTTTTATACAGTATATAGGTATCATATTAGTATATTGACATGTAGTATGTGTATGTATTTATAAAACACCCCCATCAAATTTCATAATCAACTGTCCAATAATTAAGATCTAAAGAATATTAGTAAAAATATTCACTCAAACTATTTGGTTGGAAAAAAATCAAATTGCAGTTATTTTGGAGTCAAATATTTTTTCAGTAAAAACAACTGTTGAACAATGAAAATGGCATATACAAAAATAACTACAAAATCTGTAAAATTTTAATATTTTTGTTATATTTTTTACTGTGATTTTTAATATTTTGATAGTTGTTTTTACTACATTTGTTGTAGTTGTAGTTTTACTATAATTTGTAGTTATTTTGAAAATGCAGTTGACTTTAAAACAACTACATTCAGTTGACTTTACCTAACAAATCTTTTGAGTTTAGGTACACAATCATGCATTTTATATAGTATTTGTAGTTAGTTTTATAAGGATATATTTAAAATAGTTAATTTTTTTATTATTATTATAAGCCATGGATAAATTATCTCAAAATAATCTAAAAATAGTAATTGATAAAGGGATAACACACCTTAAAAGCTGGAAAATAGAACAGTTTTTCTTCAGTGTTCTATTAAATAACACTGTGCTACAGTGAAAAAATACTTCTGATGTGACATAGTATAGGTTGTTGGTCTTGTCGAGTAGATCACTAAAATGCCCATTAAACTTGCCAGATACCCTCAAATTTTAGAGTTATTGCCAAAAAACGTTTTTTTGGGACTTTTCTCACTGTGTAATTCAGAAAATTTTCAACAGATTTTAAATTTTTAAACTGTTTTGGATAGAAAAAGGATAGGGCTTTCTATATGTGTGAATTGGTCAATACGTAAAAGAAAGATATCTATTGATTTTTTCTATAAAATCAATTTTTTTTTTGTTATTTTTTGAAAATTTTTCGAGTTTATCGATTTTTTTCTGCTATAGTTCGTATAACAAGATAATTTAATTCTTAATACGATAAGCTTTTTCCTGAAAAAATCGGATAATAATTGACAGAGTTGTGATAAGTTTTTTAAAAAAGAAAATTAAGATTATGCAGGAAATCGCCGTTCAGATAACCCAGGCAAAAAAAATAATTTTATCATAAATGGTTATGTACAATATTTTTAAAGGTTTTTGGCGCGCTGAATCCGAATCTGGCCTTTAAATTGCTCTATCTCGTCAGGTTTGAGATATTTAACATAAATTGATATATCAAAAACTTAATAAGATAGCGCAATTTCAAGGCCAAATTCGAATTTAGGAGGTCGAAAACCTTTAAAATAATGATACGCGACCCCTCAGTATGTTCGTTTATTTTTTTTATTTTTCTTTGCCTGGGTTATCGGCACGGCAATTTCACACAAAATCTTAATTTATTTTTTAGAAAAATTATCACAACTCTGTCAATTGTTATCCGATTTTTTTGGAATAAAGCTCATCGTATTCACAATTAAATTTTCTTTAGGAATACGTTTATTAATATAAATGTTGTTGAACAAACTATAGCAGAAAAAAATCGATAAACTCAAAAAATTTTCAAAAAATAACAAAAAATTAGATATTGTTGAAAAAATCAATACATATCTTTCTTATATGTGTAAACCAATTCACACACATGAAAAGCACTATCCTTCTTCTATCCAAAACAGTTGAAAAATTGAAAATCGGTTGAAAAATGTTTAAGTTACACGTGGTTTAGTGAGTAAAGTCTCAAAAAATCGTTTTTTGACAATAACTTTAAAATTTGAAGGTGTCTGGCAAGTATGATGGACATTTTTGTGATCTTTTCGGCAGGGCCTACAACCTTAACTACCTCATTTTAAAAGTATATTTGATTTTGTGTTTTTTGTAGCACAGTGTAATTATCAAGGAGAATTGTTTCATTTAGAATTTATATATGAAGGGCTTATTGTAAAAACTCGATAAGCAACATTTAATTTTATGGTGCTTTTTGCCTTAAAACTTTTTAAATAATGTAGAAAATATAACTTTAGTAAACTTATGATACTTGTACGAAGGGTTTCAACTACACCATTTACAGATGTAATTCGTAAAAGATCAATTGTAATTCGAAGATTCTACTTGTAATTCGAAGATTCTATTTGTAATTCGAAGATTCCATTTGTATTCCAGTTGTAATTCGCAACAGATCAATTGTAGTTCGTAAAAAGTCAATTGTAATTCGTAAAATATCAATTGTAAATCGTAAAAGATCAATTGTAATTCATAAAAGATCAATTGTAATTCGCAAAAGATCAATTGAAATTCGAAAAAGATCAATTGTAATTCATAAAATATCAATTCTAATTCGTAAATGATCAATTGTAATTCGAAGATTCCATTTGTAATTCGTAAAAGATCAATTGTAATTCGAAAAAGATCAATTGTAATTCGAAAAAGATCAATTGTAATTCGTAAAAGATCAATTGGAATTCGCAACAGATCAATTGTAATTCGTAAAAGATCAATTGTAATTCGTAAATGATCAATTGTAATTCGTGAAAGATCAATTGTAATTCGTAAAAGATCAATTGTAATTTTTTCCCATTGTAATTCTTAAATTATCAATGGAAATTCAGTTGATATTTTTCGAATTACAATTGGAATCTTCGAATTACAATTGGAATTTACGAATTACAATTGATCTTTTACGAATTACAATTCATCTTTTTCGAATTACAATTGATCTTTTACGAATTACAATTGATCTATTACGAATTACAATTGATCTTTTACAAATTACAATTGATCTTTTTCGAATTACAATTGATCTTTTTCGAATTACAATTGATCTTTTTCGAATTACAATTGATCTTTTACGAATTACAATTGATCTTTTACGAATTACAATTGATCTTTTACGAATTACAATTGGAATATTCGAATTACAAGTGGAATCTTCGAATTACAAATTGAATCTTCGAATTACAAATAGACTCGTCGAATTACAAATGGAATCTTCGAATTAAAAATGTAATCTTCGAATTACAAGTAAAGTCTTCGAATTACAATTGATATTTTACGAATTACATCTGTAAATGGTGTAGTCTTCTGCCAAAAACCTGTCTGAAGTTGAATTAAAAAGTTGCTTATCATGTTTTTGCAGTAAGCCCTTTATATAAAGTCTTCGACACAATGTCACAGTACTCTGTACTATAGAGTACTATCTCTAAAAATAGAGATGACATTATACAAAAAATGTGTAAGTGCAAAAGAGAAAGTAATAAAATCCACTCTCTTGCACAGAGTACTCCACTCTCTTGCACAGAGTACTCCACTCTCTTGTACAGAGTAAAAATTAATCAAACTAATTGTAAGAGCGGATTACTCAATTTACAGTTAGCTGGTAACTGTTAATTAAACGAGCCTTTTTTACAATCCATTTTTTATTAATCCAGCCTAATTGTTAATAATGAAAAGTTTAACAATCTTTTTAATTGTATCAACAACATTTTTAGTTGCATAAACAAAAATCAAATATCTGTAGTGCGATTCAGTAACTTTTTTAACGAAATTATCGATATCGTTAACTAACGAAAATTGTCGGTTGTTTTAACGAATATGTGATTCTATAAATTTTTCAATTAACGACAAGAATTAACGACAAAAATTGTTAATTTGAAATTTATTTATTTTGAAATTGTATTGAAAACCGAAAAATTTCGTTAACTTTAACTTTAAAAAAAATTTTGTTGATAAGTTAACGATTTTCAATAACGACAAAATTCGGTAGAAAAATGTTATAGAATCGCTTTTAAAGACAATTGTCGATAATTAACGATTTTTGACAATATAACTACCAATTTGTGTCGTTAAAAAGTTAGTGAATTGCGCTACTGGTTTGAATTGAATTTACAAATAAATTCCCCAGTCAAATTTGAAAGGACAAAAATAAATTCCCCAGTCAAATTTCGAAAGGAAAACTATATTAAGTTCCGCCATTTGTCGAATTCAGACCCATTAAGAATAACTATTATAATACGCTTATTAGAGTTATTTAAACCAAATTGTAAAGGGATCGTTTGGAAAATGTCTAAATAGTTGTCACCCTTTGATTAAGGTCGAGTCTTTCCATTTATTTACAAATTACTAACCCCCAGTTTCTGTAATACGAACGCCATTCGTCTGCGAAGAATTTGCATGTATTTTGTTTTTGTTACAATAACAAAATACACAAAAATTCGTCACGAACGAATGGCGTTCGTATTACAGAAATTGGGGGTAAGTTTATTGTTAACCTGCAGTTATTTTGAGATAATTTACCGGCTCTAATACGTTTAACGATAACTTATATTTCTCACACTATGTTTGAGTTCGTCTAGAGAGTATTCATTTTACTCTGGAAGTAAAACTGCACATTCAAATTGTATATATAGGAAATCCAGCATAACGACAGGTCTTTGGTAAATTTAAACATTTAAGGTAAAGTGAAAATCTGAATATATATATTTTTTTTTTTCAGAATATAGCAATAAAAATTTTTCTGCGACTAAAATTATATATATTAAGTGCTTAATTTTATAAATATGTATATAACAGTAAATCTTTAATATTACGGAGCAGTGTTAAACAAATCTATGTCTTGGGAATGATATAAGTGCGTTAAAAAAGTTTTTTTTGTCATTTTTCGAAAGGTTAAGTACTACAACATTTTATAAAATTCCTTAACATTTTATAAAATTCTTTAATCGTGTTATTTTACTCTAACAAAATCATATTTTATACAGAATACGATCACAAATAGGTAAGTTCATGGGAAATGCAACTCACACATCACCAATTTCGTTAATTTTTAGTTCTGAAACATTTTTCCTATAGAAAAAGTTTTAGATTCTAAGACATTTTTCTTATAGAAAAATTCTCAGATTCTGAGACATTTTTCTTATAGAAAAAGTCTCAGATTCTGAGACATTTTTATGATAGAAAAAGTCTTAGATTCTGAGACAAGTCTCAGATTCTGAAACATTTTTCCTATAGAAAAAGTCTTATTAGATTCTGAGACATTTTTCTTATAGAAAAAGTCTTAGATTCTGAGACATTTTTCTTATAGAAAAAGTCTTAGATTCTGAGACGTTTTTGTTATAGAAAAAGTCTCAGATTCTGAAACATTTTTTTTATAGAAAAAGTCTTATAGAAAAAATCTCAGATTCTGAGACATTTTTCTTATAGAAAAGTCTCAGATTCTGAGACATTTTTCTTATAGAAAAAGTCTCAGATTCTGAAACATTTTTTCTAAAGACACATTTTCCTATAGAAAAAGTTTCAGATTCGTAGAAATTTTTCCTATACAAAAAGTCTCAGAACGTGAGAGTTTTTCTACAGCAAAATGTTTTTCTACAGTAAAATGTTTTTCTACAGTAAAAAAAGTTTTTCTACAGTAAAATGACGCCCTATGTTCTTCGTGAACAATTTATTTAAGTATTTTTATGTTACATGGCTGTATCTATATTGTATTTAAATAAATAAAGGACATATATATATGGGGCATTCCGTGTCAAATCGGACACTTTGAAATTTTTTTACAAACATTTTCAAAAATGAGATTTAAATTTTAAAACTTAAAAATCGTATACTAGAGCGCTTTTAAGAATTATTTGAGATTTTGTTTTTTTTTTTAAGGTACGTAAAAAAACAAAAATTTTGAAAAACGAAAAATCTAATTTGGACCATTATTGAAGAAGTAATGAGTAAAAGAAGTAATGAGTAAAAGAAGTTTCGATATCTTTTGAACGGGTCATCAAAAAAATCTGAAAATTTACCACGAAGGAGTTTTCGAAGGGTACTAAAAACTGTAAACAAATTGGGAAAATCTAAAAAAAAAATTTCAAAGTGTCCGATTTGACATGGAATGCCCCATATATAAAATGTCTCAGAAAATTTTTTTCTATAGAAAAAGAAATTATTTTGAAAACAAAATATAAAATTCTTCAAATTCCTTGTGTGGTGCAGCAGGTTATTGTGACGTATGAGTAATATTAATTTAAAAAAAAATAAAATTGTCAAATGGGGCGTATGATTACTGCGCAATTTAGCAGCGTATAATTAATTTATTTTATAACATATACTAGTTGTCATATGTGGCGTATGATAAATATTTAATTTTTTGCAAAAATTTTGCAAAGAAATCAAATATTTTAACTTTCAAAATTTTTTGCTCGACAATACGAAAAAACTCCCCTCTCAAATTTTAACAGCGTTAAAGAACTAAACTTAAAAAAAAAAGTGTTTTCATGATGTTCTTGAAAGGAAAAAGGGACATTTTAAACATTTTTTGTAAAAATTCAAAATTTTTTGTAAAAAATTCAGTTTTCTAAATTTTAAGTTTTCGAGCAATAAAATATAAAAAATTTCCAAAATTCAATACTGCCACAAAAATTCGGGTTTTAACACCCAAATCTTCTAATTTATTGATAAAAAAGTTTTTTTCAAAAATCGGTGATCCGCCAGTTAAATTTCCAATAGACTTGTCTATACAAATAATTAAATAATTACCATTTTTTTTATCTGAGAACAAAAAAATAAAAAAATCTTCATTTAACTTAATTTTTAAAAACAAAAGAAACAACATAAAATACCGCAAAAAACAAAAAAAAAATATATGGAAACAAAATACAAAAAAAAAAAATTAAAAACTTAATTTTTAAAGACAAAAAAAAAACATAACTTACCGCAAAATTTATTTTAACAATATCGAAAAATTTTACGTAATCAGTAGTGCGATTCAGTAACTTTTTTTAACGAAATTATCGATATCGTTAACTTACGAGAATTGTCGGTTGTTTTAACGAATATGTGATTCTATAAATCTTTAAATTATCGACAAGAATTAACGACAAAAATAGTTAATTTGAAATTTTTTTATTTTGAAATTGTATTGAGAACCGAAAATTTTCGTTAACTTTCTTCAAAAAAATGTTTGTTGATAAGTTATCGATTTTCAATAACGACAAAATTCGGAAGAAAAAACTTATAGAATTGCTTTCAAAGACAATTGTCGATAAATAACGATTTTTGACAATATAACTACCGATTTTTGTCGTTAAAAAGTTAGTGAATTGCGCTACAGATTTCAAAAAATTTTGGTTTTGGAATTTGACAAAAATAATTTTTCGTTCCTGTTTTATATATTTAAAAAATGTCATCCCCTATACGCAAAAAAAAAACAATTTAACAAAATTTTTTGTACAAATTATGCAAAACCTTGGTAAATTGTTACTAATCCTTGTATTATTTTTTTGCCAAGTTTTGTAACATTTTACATTTTTAGTAACATTTTACAAAGTTTTTGTATAATATCCCAGTAATAAACCCTTTTTGTATCGGTAATGAGTCATCATTACTTGTCGAATTACCTGGTAACACTGTGCAACAAATAAATACTTTTTGAAAAATACAAGAATTTGACTATGAGGCATTCCACACCAAATGTCCAGCGAAAAAAAACATGTGTACCGTAAACTTCTAAACAGGTTGTATGGATAGCCCTATATGGAACTTATTGTTAGAAAATTGCGTTTTTGGTTTTTCAATTTTTCAAAAACTGGGCTTAGGAGGCGTGGTCAAATATTGGAAAAATGGTCAGGATTTTTGATAAATTGACTTTTTAAAAAAATTGAAAATTTCAGAACGGGTTCTGAAAATTTTACAAAAAAAAATTTAATCGATAGCCCATACAAAACTATATAAGAATGTAAATTTTTGAGATTGTGGTGCATTCCGTTTTAATGTGATAAATATTTAATCAAGGCAACTTGCCACAAATTTAACCATTTTTCCAATATTTGACCACGCCTCCTAAGCCCAGTTTTTTAAAATTTGAAAAACCAAAAACGCAATTTTCTTAGTTCCATATAGGGATATCCAAACAACCTATTCAGAAATTTACGGGACACATGTTTTTCTGTAGCGGGACATTTGGTGTGGAATGCCTCCTATATAAGTTCGACTCTACTACCAAAAGGTAGTAAAACCCTATCCTCGGATTGTCCAGTTTGATAACCAATTCCTATTTATGAGCCTTCAAAAATTCTAAAAAGCCGTGTGGGACCCACAAAATATGGTGTTGTCAGTTTTCGCGTAACAGCTTAATCAGACTTAGTGCTTAATTATATTCAGCAATTGTATGGCAAATAGTCCGTTAAACAAATTCTGTTAAAATTTTAAACCAAAAAAAATACTGTTTTTTAACTTTTTTCATAACAGCTAACAGGAATGTTGTTGTTCCGCTAACAATATTTGGCAAAATTTAAGCCACGGTAAAGCTGAACAAGCAAACATACCAATACAATCTGAAAGTGTTTACGCACTCTAAAAAGCTCATAAAGACCATTCTTTACCTTAAAACTGGTCGATTTTGACTAAAAATATCCACAAAAAGCCCACACTCAAAGAATTATGTAGGTAAATTCTACTGAATATTCACTTAAAACAAATGAAATTTTATTTAAAAACCATTCCACTGTTTTTTCATTTAAAATAAAAAAACATTACAGTCAATTTTAAATGTTAATTTAATGACTTACTAAAACATTAAAAAACTAGTGAATATTCAGTTATTTTGTATTGAAAAACAGTAAAACTATAGAAGAAATTTTTTACTGCAGAAATTAAATGTAACAGAAAATTCGTTTTTAAATAAAGTAAATTATTTTTTTTAAACTACAGAAACAGTAAAAAAAATTAAATCCTTTATAAAATAAGTGATTTTTCTTTTAAAATGACTTTACTGATTACTTTTTAAAATAACCTACAAACACCCTGCATAAAAAGTCATTACCACTTCTCAGTGGAGTGCTTTAAAACTATACCAAATGTAATGAAATACAACAAAAATAACAAAAAACACAAGACAAAAACACACAAACAGTTTTTTCTACTCCAGAAAACATAGATATTCAGCACTTAACTCATTACCTATCGCAACACCTCCATACAAATGTAAGTAGATATTCAGTAGATAAGAACTACTCCGTGGAAGTAGTTGGAAGTTGTTTGAAAGCTCGGAGTACTTCTTATCTACTGAATATCTACTTACTTTTGTATGGGAGTGTCGCGGAAGGTAATGAGTTAAGTGCTGAAAAATAACTTTTTAGGGAGTAGAAAAAACTGTTTGTGTGTTTTTTTCTTGTGTTTTTTGTTATTTTTGTTGTATTTCATTACATTTGTTATAGTTTTAAAGCACTCCAAATAGAAGTACTCCGCACTTTTTTTGCTGGGCAGTTAATTATATAATTTTCTTAGTGCATCATCTGTCCCGCAATTGCCCCTAGATGCATAAAATGTATGACCGACTCACATTAGTTTTCGCCCCCTAACATTTTTATGTTAGGGTTCGAAAATTAATGGGGGTCGGTCTTACATTTCATCCATCTAGGGGCGACTTCGTGCCAGTTGTGGGCCTTTTTGTGGATTTTTAAGTAAAAAACTACTATTTTTAAGGTACAGAGTGATCTTCATGACCTATGTATTTAGACACGGTGAGCCTCAGCGATGTTTAGGTTCACTTTAGTGTCGACGAAAAGTGTAAGCGCAGTTCGATTTCTACAAGAATTAATGTCACAAAACTGTTAACAGTGAAATCGTAGCTGCTCGCATTCGCGAGATATCGCGAAATTAGTGTTTTTGTATTTTCTAAAATTTTGACAATGAAATTTTTTTAAATATTTTCAAAAACTGAGTACGCAGATTTAATTTTATTTATTTACAGGTCACAAAACAGTAACCATCGAAATCTTATCTTCTCAATTTCGCGAGAAATCGCAAAATAAAAATAATAAAAAAAAATAATTTTATTTTTCGCGTAAATTAAAAACAGCTCAAACTGATTTGAGCAGTTTTACCACCTTTAACCACATAAAATTTAAACTGCATGCAATATATTTGTCGTTTCTTGATATTCTTCCTTTATTTTAGACACTCAAGAAAAAATAAATTAATTAGTATAAAAGCATGAACAGTAATTTTGCGATTTCTCGGGAAATTCATCATCTATAATTTTTATACCCTCCACTTAGTGATAGAGGGTATATATAAGTTTGTCATTCCGTTTGTAACTCATCGAAATATCGATATGGTACCCCATAAAGTAGATATATTCATGATGCCCAATCGATTTTAAGAGATTCTAGCGATGTCCGTCTGTCCGTCTGTCCGTCTGTCTGTCTGTCTGTCTGTCTGTCTGTCTGTCTGTCTGTGGAAAATGCTGTCGCGGACAAAATATTGCAGAGAGATGACTGAAACTTAACATATTTATTGGAAGTTCTCCCGAGAAGTTTGGTATTGCATTTGAGCGATATCGGTTCATAGGTTTAAAAGTTATGAACGAAAATGTAAGCACACCTCAAAAAATTCAGTACATTCAACATAACCTAAAAATACAAAATGCTGTAATTCGGCTTCTGGTTGACATATGTGAACATAATTGAACACCAAATGGTATTTAAACAAGTACGAACATATTTTTTGACAAAAAAGAAAAAATCGCGGATTTTTTTTACCAAAATTTTTTTTCAAAAAAAAATTTTTTTTCAAAAGTAATTTCCTTTTAAATAAAGTTTTTGCAATAATCTTTTTGAGATTGTGGAGGGTATCACTACATTCGGAAAGGCCGAATTTAACTTTTTTACTTGTTATGCTTGCAGTTTTATCAACTTTAATAACATCGAATTCAAACTGCATACCACATTTTTGTCGTTAATTGAAGTAAATGTTTTTATAGACCAAAAATAATACAATGTAATGAATAAATAGTAGTTTAGCGAGTTTTTTAGCGATATCTCGAAGAATTGAGCAGCTAGAATTTAAATGTTAACAGCCTTATCACCTTTAATCAATAGCAAATCAAACTGCATTTCGTGTTTTTCAAACATGTTAAAGAAACTTCTTTTATTAATCAAAACAAGAAATACCCCCTAAAAGCTGTTTTTCACTATTTCTCGCGAAAGTGAGCAGCAATAATTTTTTTGTGGGCAGTTTTAATTTCTTCCAACATGCTCAAATCAAACTGCATACCACTTTTTTTAATTATTTCTAAAGAACCGGTTTTAAAATATAAATGAATAATAAAAAAAATATTTAATTACGTGATATCTCGTGAAATTTAACACCTACAATTTCGGTGTCAACAGCTGTGTGACCTTTGAGCACAAGTAAAACTGCATACCATGTTTTTACGAAATTTTAAAGAAACCTATCTAAAGATAAAAAACGAAAATAAAAACAGCAAAAAAAATTATTTCGCGATTTTTCGCGATCTAAAGAAGATAGTATTTTGATGTTTTCTGTTTTGTGACCTTTAAATAAGTACAATTAAAACTATGTACTCAGTTTTTGAAAATATTTAAAAAACTTTAATGTCAAAATTTTAAAAAATACATAAACACTAATTTCGCGTTTTTTCGCTGTTAACAGTTTTGTGACATTTAATCTTGTAGAAATCGAACTGCGCTTACACTTTTCGTCGACACTAAACTTCAACCTAAACATCGCTGAGGCTCGCCGTGTAGAGTTGTTCAGCTTTAGCGTGAAATTTTTAATTTGGCCAAATGTTGTTAGAGAAAAATCAACAGTCTCTCTTAGTTAAACTAAAAATGTGAAAAAAAAAAAAAATGTTAACAGAATTTGTTCAACGGAAAATAACTGATGACACCATATTTTGTGGGTCCCACGGCTTTTCAGAATCTTTGGAGCCCTATAAATAGGAATTGGTCACCAATCTGAACAATCCGAGTATAGAGCTTTACTACCTTTCAGTAGTAGAATCGAACCTATATAGATAAATTCTTGTGTTTTTTAAAAAGTTTTTATTTGTTGCACAGTGTTTTACGTTTTAAAGCTCAGTACTTGGTAATGGAAGCTTTTACTGGGTAGTAGCTGATCTTAAATCCGGTACATAAATGTATTTAAATTTGTTTAACAATATACGACTGCTACATTAAAAAAATATATAATTTTTCAATACATATACACAATATATATTCACGTCAAATATGTTTACCTTTGCAAAGTGCAAAACTCCACATTTATTTCAACAAAACACATTTGCTAACAAATTTTCATTTTGCACTTTGCAAGGGTTAAAATTGATAATGTTAATACCCCGATTATTAATATTTTAATCTGTATTTTATTTATTTACACAATTATTAAATTTAACTCTTATATATTTAAATAAATTATTTATTATACAAATAAACATATAGTAGTATATTTTTTTTAAAATTATAAATTTAGTTAGTTTTAGATAAATTGGCAAAATATTTTATTTTAATTTATTTAAATTAATAACTTAAAAATTTTTAAAACCCTATATACATAGTTATAATTAGTAAAAGTATTTAGTATTTGAGTACCAAGTACTCAAAACCGGTTATTTTTTGTGTTCTTAAATTGCAAAAGGTATCTATATAAACTTTCAGAGTTGTATTTCTTACTTTAAAGCATTATATACACAAAAATATAAAAAAAAATGTGTTTTTGATTTAATTACAACAAATATTACCAAAGTTTTTACTTTAAAAAACTTGGTAAGTTATCCAATAGTAATTTATAGGTTGTATTATCGCATAAACGTACGCAATTTTTTGACATTTTTATTTTAAAAAATATAAACCAATATTGCATTTTTATTTAAAAAAAAAAATAGGTCATTTATAACAACTACTTCTAGTATTACATAGTAAATTTCAACTACGTCTGATTTTTAATAAAAATAACGATTAAATAGTGATTAGCTACTATTTTTACATTTTTATCAAATACATCGTTGTCAGTAACTTCTTCCTTAGTTGATTTATTTATTTGAAAGAAACATATGCTGTGTTTTTCAATAAGTGGATTTATTTTCGGATTAATCTTATTTAGTTTAAAATAAATATTTTAACATGCCAAAACAAATTTGAAATATTTTTTTCCGTAATCTACGATAAATTAGCAATTATAATCCGAAAAAAATAATAAAAAAATTTGGAAAATGAAAAAAGTTATAAATAAATCAATATTAATCTAAAGTGGACTTATTAAATCCTAAAATTTAATTGGATTAATTTTGATTTATTTATAACTTTTTTCATTTTCCAAATTTTTTTATCATGTTTTCGGCTTATAATTGCTAATTTATCATAGATTACGGAAAAAAATATTCCAAATTTGTTTTGGCATGTTAAAATATTTATTTTAAACAAAATAAGATTAATCTGAAAATAAATCCACTTTTTGAAAAACACAGCAACTGTTATTTCAGCTATGACATAGTTGAAAAAATAGTAATTAGCAACTATGTAATTTTTTGGGTGGCATAAATATACAAATTTAGCTTAATAAGGTATTTTAAACCAGTTTTTCTTAGGAAAACTTTAGCAAAAATAAACTTTTTTGCTTGAAATTTTAAACATAAGGTTTTCAGGCATGCTTACATATTATACTTAAAGATGAAGCAATACATCCCATTTTAAAGGGATGCTGGCATTATAAAAAAATGGGTTTTCGCGATTTGCAAAAAAAGTTACATGTATCTAAATTATTATTTTTTTCATAAACTACTAACTCAAATTAGTCTTTTTACATAAATTAGATCAGGTTTTAAATTGTTTACAGAGTTGCAAAAAATAGCGCAAAATCAATAAATTTATGAGAAAATTCGCGATTTTTACCACTAAAACAGAAGCAATTTTATTTAAATTCGCACTTACAAGGGAAGTCTCCCTAGTGTCACCCGCGGATCTGTATGGAATTGGTTTTATTTTGTAGAATAGAAAAAATAAAGGGACACGTATTTTTTTTTTAGCGGCCCAAATGCATATTTAGTGGGTAAAAAGAAGGGGGAAGACAAGGCCATTTTTCAGTTTTTTCGTCTATCTCCTATATTATGCAAAGAAACCTAGTCACGTTACATACCAAATGAAAGGTCTTTGGAAAGCCTATCTACGTGTGCTAAGAACGTCTCCAAACATGCACAACTTTTCGTCATATTGAGTAAAATACCTAAATTTTAGGACATTTTTGTTAATAAGTCGAAAAATATTAACTTCTTTGGCCCGTTGTTAGCACCACGAGATAGGTATTTTTAATACCTTTAATTTGATACCACACATGCCTATATTAATTTTGTTTAAATAGGCGTAAATCGTAAAAAACTGAAAAAGGTAAATTTCCCCCCATACAAGTCGACCACCCCTAAAAATGAGTTTGGGCCGCTAAAAAAAAATACGTGTCGAATTAATTTTCGTTCTTAACAACATATCCAAATTTCATGAAGATCGGAGGGTGACACCACGGAGACTTCCCTTGTTAGTATATTGCTATGGGTCTAATCCACATTTCCCAAATCAAACAAATTTAAATTTGTGAAAGCAGATTTTTTTCAAATAAAAAAACCGCCAAAAAATGGGCAAAACTTTGCAGAAGATTTGCAAGAAAACTGTCCCATTGATTCAAAAACGGAAATCAGCATTCCTTAATTATATAGAAATGATGGTCAGACCTCGTGTCACAAAAATGTTTGTTTTGTTTGTAACGTAGTGTATTAATAGTGGACAATATTTTCTCACAAAATTTTTGTTTTAACATTTTTATACCCTACACCACACTGTGGTACAGGGTATAATGAGTTTGTGCTGATGTTTGTAACTACCCGAAATATTGGTCCTAGACCCACCTTCAAGTATACCGATCGACTCAGAATCACTTTTTGAGTCGATTTAGCGATGTCCGTCCGTCCGTCCGTCTGTCCGTCCGTCCGTCTGTCTGTCTGTCCATGTAAACGGTGTAAACACGATACAGGTCGCAATTTTTAATCAAATGACTTGAAATTTGAAACTTAAGCCTCTCTTGGCCCAAGGACGAAGCCTATTGAAATTGGAAAAAATCGATCCATATTTAGACCTAGCCCCCATACAAAGGTCCTCTTTAGTTTTGGCTCAAATGACTCTAATAACCGTATTATAATAGGTATCTTTTTGAAATTTGGAAGGTAAATATGTTTTGTGTTCAAAAATCACCATTCCGAATTTCAAAGAAATCGGACCAGTTCTTCTTGTAGCCCCCATACAAACCACCTTCCCGATTTTCACATAAATGACTCAAATTTCATGAAAATAGAAAATATTTAGTTAAAATATTGTTTGTGCATGTTAAACGCGTACTTAAATAACCTTATCAAACCTGATAATTATCGGACCAGTTTTGGACTCAGGCCCCTTGTGAAAATTTCGCCCGATATTCAGTTAAAGCGGTTTATTGTCAACAAAAAGAAGCCTATTTCACTCAAATTTGATTTGTGAGTGTTTTTTACACTTATTAAAGATTTGGCAACATATAGATCTAATCGGTCCATGGGACCCATTTTCCGGGAAACTCTGGTGTAGGGGCAGCATGAAATAACCCCCCAGGAAATAAGTCCCCAAACCGAAAATGAAATAAGTCCCCAAAAATTTGTACAGAAAAAAACAACAACGATAATTGGGGATTTATTTCGTTTTTTGGGGGTTTAATTCATTTTTTGTTTGGGGACTTATTTCATTACGAAATAGATCCCCAAAAATACAAATGAAATAAACCCCCAATTATTATTTTGGGGACTTATTTCATTTTTTCTCAAATAAAGATGATAAATTTTGAAATTATTTCTGGACATAGAAGGAATGCTTGATTTAATTATGTTGTGGTACATCCAAGCAATGAGAAAAACATATTATAAGGATACTGATCGGTATTAAGGAGAGTATCTTTAGGCCCCCTTTAAGGTTTTGGGTTCTGGACTGATATAGCTTAGAAACTTATTGTATAATACCCGTAGTAGTTATATAATATGTTGCAATTATAATTTATTTTAGTACAAACACTATGTATGAAATTTTTTTTTCGGGTTTTTATCAATTTTTTTTATACCAATTCGTAACGAACTAACTGATTGTGAGTGCTAGTTTTGGTGGAGCAAAAATTTTATTTAACTGTAAGTCGGTTGGAAATGAAAAATTCGCGCGAATTTTTCATTTCCAACCGACTTACACTTAAATAAAATGTTTGCTCCACCAAAACTAGTACTCAGTTAGTTCGTTACAAATTGGTAAAGTATAAACTACATTTTGTAGTCAACGAACAATTAGTTTTGTTGTAGAAAAATATTGTTTGATTGTAAATCGGTTGGAAATAAAAAATTCGCGTGAATTTTTTATTTCCAACCTATTTACAATCAAACAATATTTTTCTACAACAAATCTAATAGTTCGTTGCCAAAACTAGTACCAAGAAATAATGTTCCTATAAACTATTAATTGCAACAACGGAAACATGACAAATTCCAAAAAATTTTCTTCTAGCATCTAAGCGTCTCAAAATAAATAATGAATCTAAAAAAAATATTAATCTTTTTTAAATCGGTTGGAAATAAAACAATCCATAACTCTTACCAAGAAATAATGAATTTCAACAATGGAAACGTGAAAAATTTCCAATAATTTTCTTCTACCATGAAAACATCCTAGGATAAATAATGGAACTAAAAAAATTTCAAAAAATTTCAATCTTCCAAATAAATTTGTTTCTAGACCAGTGGTCGGCACAAAGAGGCATATGAAAGTATTAGTGTTTTAATAAAAATATGCATGTGTTGGTGTATTTCTTCAACAAAGCGACATTAACCTGCTTTGAAGAAAGTCAGCTTGCTACTGAATAAAATATTTGTTTTTTTATGCTCTTTGTTGATTTTTTGTTGACATTCGTGTTGTATACATGTGAATTGCCGATTGTGTTCGGCTCCAGCGTGCAATGGGTGCCGATCACTGTTCTAGACCAAAACTATAAATTCGTCAACTATAGACTAAGGTCACAAATGCGTAGTTTGCATGAATAAACCATCAGACAAGTTATGATTTCAACACCAAAATTTAAAAAATGTTTTGAAATTCTTTTGTTTTTTTTAGAGCGTTTAATGTGTTTAAAATTGGGGCCTTATTTCATTTTTCAAAATGGGGATTTATTTCATATGAAACAAAACCCCAAAATTGGGGTGTTATTTCATTTTATTTTGGGGTGTTTTTGCATTCCGATGGGGATTTATTTCATTTTTAAAATTGGGGGCTTATTTCATTATGAAATAAGTCCCCATTTTTGGGGGCTTGTTTCATTTTCATTTTGGGGACTTATTTCCTGGGGGGTTATTTCATGCTGCCTGGTGTAGGGTATTATATGGTCGGTCTTGACCGACTATAATTTTCTTACTTGTTTTTTTTAATAAAGTTCTTGCAATAATCTTTTTATACCCTCCACTTAGTGATAGAGGGTATATATAAGTTTGTCATTCCGTTTGTAACTCATCGAAATATCGGTCTGGGACCCCATAAAGTATATATATTCATGATCCCCGATCGATTTTAAGATATTCTAGCGATGTCCGTCTGTCCGTCTGTCTGTGGAAATGGTGATCACGACCAAAATACTACACGGATATGACTGAAACTTAACATATTCATTGGAAGTTTTCCCGAGAAGTTTGGTATTGCATTTGAGCGATATCGGTTCAGCGGTTCAAAAGTTATAAACGAAAATGCAAGGACACCTCAAAAATTTTAGTACATTCAACATGACCTAAAAATACAAAATGCTTTAATTCGGCTGCTGGTTGACATATGACAACATAATTGAACACTAAAAGGTATTTAAACAAGTACGAACATATTTTTTGACAAAAAAAAAAAAGAAAAAAATCGCGGATTTTTTTTTTACCAAAATTTTTTTTCGCGGAAAATTTTTTTTCAAAATTTTTTTTATTTTTTTTTTTTTAAGTAATTTCGTTTTAAAAAATTGTGGAGGGTATCACTACATTCGGCAAGGCCGAATTTATTTTTTTTTTTACTTATTTTAGCTGTTTCTTGATAGCCGTAATAATTTTTATTGATCTCTATATCTGTGATAATTACACCGCTCAACAAATCGAAGGTTTTTGACTCCGGTTTGAAGTTTCATATAAAATTTTTAAAGGTTTTGACTCGCTGATTCCAAATTCGTGCTCCAAATTTTTCCATCACGTCTAGAATTTTAATTATTCGCGGTTGATAATGCGAAAAAACACGATTTTTGCCTTTTTTGAAAGCCTGCACAGCAGTCGCTGGGTGGAATAAAAATCTGGTAGAATTGAACTATGATCTCACAAATATGATCAAAAAAATTTTAAGTTGTTGCACCATTATTGGCCAAACATGAATTTTAAAAAAACACTGTCAAACAAATTAGAAAAAGCACCATTTTTAAAACGCTCTACAACAAAATCCAGATGATCAATCTTTACTGCGATGAGCTCAAAATTTAGCCAAAAGTTCATTCTTTCTTAAGACTTTTAAACCCATTCAAGATATCTTCCGGTTTATACAAAAAATAACACAGAAAGCTTAATTTTGTAAAATATTTATTTTTTTGGAGTTTTTCTTTGAAAAATATCAAAAAACTAAGGTAAATTTTATAAAAATGGTAATTTTAACAGTATCATATTAAAACGCAAGTAAAGCCCAACCAAACGTAATAATTTGAAAAAAAATTGTGTTTTATGTTGGAGACCATAGGCAAATTATACTTTTGCGCTTTATACCAGATTTGTATTACACTGAATGGCTGCTGTGCAGGCTTTCAAATAATGCAAGAATCGTCATTTTTCGCATTTTCAACCGTGAATAACTAAAAATCCGGACGTGATGGGAAAATTTGGAGAACAGATTTGGAATCAGGAGATCAAAGTCTACTAAAATTGATCATCAGAATTCAAACCGGAAAATGAGTGTTGAGCGGTGTTATTTTGTAAAACAATTTTGTAACAAATTTTTTAATTTTATTTGATTTAAAACGTATACCGTATTATAGTACAAAATTAATTAATTAATTTTTTTAATTAGAACCATGTATGTTGCTGAAAGGGTTAACGTCAGAAGTTTTTAGCATTGCAGAGTAAAAACAATAGCTATTTTATCAAAAAAAAAATAAGTCATGTTAACATGCAAGTGTAAAAAATTCTGACGTGATTACCCTTAATATTATTTAAAGTTAACCCAGTTTAATATTTCTGGTTTAACTTTTAATTAAATAACACTGTTCAAAAAAATTGAGGTGACCGAGTGTATTTTGAATGAGACCAAAAAATTAAAGTATGATAATATTAGATCAAAACCCCTAAAGGATTTTTAAAAAACCCCTTAAAAATTAAAAAAAGAATAATTCAGTTTAAAAAGAAAACTCATGCTACACGCAAAAAAATCAATAAAATGATTTTATCGATTCCCGAGTAAAAACGATTATATATATGGGGGTTTTCGTGTCAACTGACACAACTTTTGAAACCGATGTCTTCCGATCGGGATGAAATTTGCCTCAAAGAGTTCTTAACGAGATCGGTCAAGAACTCTTTGAGTTAGAGGGGGTCGAAATTTGACATTTTGGCCAAAGAGGTGTATATTCTCATCCATGTAACTTCTTACCTATTGTTTTTAGCAAAATATGTTCTAAATAGTTTAGATAGCTATTTCTTCAGTCTTTCGAAAAAAGATTATAAAAAAAATAAAAAAAAAATTTTTGATTTTTTTTCTTAAAAATCAAAAACTTTTTTGACTTTTTCCTCAAATTGGGCCCTTTTTTTTTTTTTTTTTTGATTCAAAAGAAAGCTTAAGTTATTTCCTTTCATTTTTTTTTTAACTTTGGAACACAAATAACGGTTCTTCAATTTGCACTATTAGGCGTGGGATAGCTAACCAGTTTTCGATTTCGATCCGCGATACCCTCTTATTTTTATAGGTTCGAAAAAGAAAGCACGAGCCAAAATGAGGGCGGTGGGGTGGGGCCATATGGCCCCTCATCGGGGTCAAAGTTGGGTGTAAAGAGGTAAAAATCCTCAAAAAGCCCCAAAACTCCCATAGAAACGCCCCTGGAGGGTTGCAATGTTAGACCGACCTCCAATAATTTTCTGCCCCCAACATTTTTCTTGAACATACCTTACCCCTATTTCCACTTCCTAAGGGGGCTCCCATACAAAACATTTTTAAAAAATTTGATCCCACCATTCTTACTTACCCTAAAGTGCCCCTAGTGGGGCCAAATGTATGACCGACCTCCATTATTTTATTAATTCCAACATTTTTTGCAAACATACCTACAATGTATCTTTAACCCTTAAGGTCCCCATTTTTTATAAATTTGTTTTATTAAACCAGCTCCTACCGCCCCTACCGTGCCTCCTAGAGAGGCAAAAATTACGACCAACCCCCATTATTTTTTAGTTACCAACATTTTGTCCGAACATTATAACACCCTATCTCCACTCCCTAAGGGGCTCCCATATATTATAAAAACATGTATTTTTAAAAACTAATAAAAAAATAAAAAAAAATGTATGGGGACCCCCTTAAGAGTTGAAAATAAAGGGTAGGTATATTCCGAGAAAATGTTGGAGTTGAAAAAATATTGGGGGTCGATCATACATTTTACTTCTCTAGGGGCACCCTATGGACAGTTAGAGCGGTAGGAGTAAATTTTATAAAAATGTCATTTTGTATGGGAGTCCCCTTAGGAAGTGGAAATAGAGGTTAGGTATATTCAAGAAAAATATTGGGGGCAGAAAATTAATGGAGGTCGGTCTCACATTGCACTCCTCCATGGGCAGTTCTAGGGCAGTTGTGGGGCTTTTTGAGGATTTTAACATCTTTACGCCCAATTTTGACACCGATGAGGAGCCATATGACACCACCCCACCGCTTCTTTTTCGAACCTATCAATATTAGAGGGTGTCCCGGATCGAAATCGTAAACTGGTGAGCTATCCCTAATAGTGCAAAATGAAGAACCGTTTTTGTGTTCCAAAGTTAAAAAAAATTTTTCATAGATATCCCACTCGCATCCCACTAAGCAACCCCATAGCTCTTAAAGGAAATCACCTAAGCTTTCTTTTTAATCAAAAAAAAAAAAAAGGGCCCAATTTGAGGAAAAAGTCAAAAAAGTTTTCAATTTTTAAGAAAAATAACACTGTGCTACAAAAAACACAAAATCAAATATACTTTTAAAATGAGGTAGTTAAGGTTGGAGGTCTCGTCGAAAAGATCACAAAAATGCCCATCAAATTTGCCAGACACCCTCAAATTTTAAAGTTATTGTCAAAAAACGATTTTTTGGGACTTTTCTCACTAAACCACGTGTAACTTAAACATTTTTCAACCGATTTTCAATTTTTCAACTGTTTTGGATAAAAGAAGGATAGGGCTTTTCATGTGTGTGAATTGGTCTATACATATAAAAAAGATATGTATTGATTTTTTCAACAATATCTAATTTTTTGTTATTTTTTGAAAATTTTTGGAGTTTATCGATTTTTTTCTGTTATAGTTCGTTTAACAACATTTATATTTATAAACGTAGTCTTCAAGAAAATTTAATTATGAATACGATGAGCTTTATGTCGAAAAAATTAGATAACAATTGACAGAGATGTGATAATTTTTCTAAAAAAGAAAATTAAAATTTTCCTTGAAATTGCCGTTCGGATAACCCAGGCAAAAAAAAATAAAAAAATAAACGAACATACTAAGAAGTCGCGTATCATTATTTTACAGGTTTTTGGCCTCCTGAATTCGAATTTGACCTTGAAATTGCGCTATCTTATTAAGTTTTTGATATATCAGTTAATGTTAAATATCTCAAAAACCTGACGAAATAGAGCCATTTAAAGGCCAGATTCGGATTCAGAGCGCCAAAAACTTTTAAAAATATTGTACATGACCTCTTATGATAAAATTATTTTTTTTTGCCTGGGATATCTGAACGGCGATTCCCTGCAAAATCTTAATTTTCTTTTTTAGAAAAATTATCACAACTCTGTCAACTGTTATCCGATTTCTTCAGGATAAAGCTTATCGTATTCAGAATCAAATTTTCTTTAAAAATACGTTTATAAATATAAAGGTTGTTAAACGAACTATAGCAGAAAAAAATCGATAAACTCGAAAAATTTTCAAAAAATAACAAAAAAATTAGATTTTAAAGAAAAAAACATATCTTATATGTATAGACCAATTCACACACATGGAAAGCCCCATCCTTCTTCTATCAAAAACAGTTAAAAAATTTAAAATCGGTTGAAAATTTTCTGAATTACAAAAGGTTTAGTGAGAAAAGTCCCAAAAAAACGTTTTTTGACAATAACTCTAAAATTTGAGGGTGTCAGGCAAGTTTAATGTGCATTTTTGTGATCTACTCGACAAGACCAACAACCTATACTATGTCACATCAGAAGTATTTTTTCACTGTAGCACAGTGTTATTTAAAACTAAAATGAACTTTTTAAAATTTTTAATTAAAAGTTTTTTCCCTAAAATTTTTTCTGTAAAAGTTCTTAAAACCCTTTCTGAATGTTGGTCTACTTTCATTTTTTGGTCCCATTCAAAATACAAAATCGTGTTGCACAGTGTAATTTATCAATATATTTATCTCGGTCAAGTTATTTAACTAAAGTTATATCCAGTCATATGAAAGTAGATGTTAATTGCTTTTATTAGTAATTAAGTAGTTACATATCTTGTATTAGATATATATTTAGTAGAATTTCTAAAGATTTGTAATTAAAAATTTTAATATTTACCTTACGCAGACAAAAATTGCAAATTTATTGGGTGTTGCTGGAACGGATGTACCCATTAGAGATATCAAAAAATTATTGTCACCATTTTTGGTATGTTTTTTTATTACTTCAAAAATTTTATTATATGCATAAAAGTTAAATTATACACAATTATTTTTTTTTTAATTGATTCAATTAAAGTATTAATCAATATTTCAAAAATTAATATATAATTAAGTCAAATTTCTTTATTGATTTAATTAAAATAATAATAATTCTTGTAAAAAAAAATAAAATCAATTAATAAAGTTATTAAAATACTAATTTAGTTTAATTTAAATAATTGTCAATGTTGATCAATTATTTAATTGAATCTTATTCAACAACAAATAATTTTAATCAGAGTTCATTTTACCCGTGAAAAAAAATAATTAGATCAAAACATATCTCCTTTGATAAAAACATATATGGATCATATCTAAATGGATGTAATCAGATCTACTCCATATATATTCACATCTGCTTCAGATATGTTTTGATCCGTAAATTGAGTCTATCTGACAATTTTACATATATGAACATATCTGAAAATGTCTGATCATATATGCCATATATGCCAGATAGACTCAATTTACGGATCAAAACATATCTGAAGCAGATGTGAATATATATGGAGTAGATCTGATTACATCCATTTAGATATGATCCATATATGTTTTTATCAAAGGAGATATGTTTTGATCTAATTATTTTTTTACACGGGTACTGTTTATAATCTTAAGAATCTAAATTTTTAGATATTAAATACTTAATGATTTTGACATTAATTAATATTTTAATTAAATCTATTTAACAATTCATTTTTAATCACGGCTTTTGTAACCGTATAGTTGATCAATACTTTTTAAAATTCCTTATTATATATTTTTTTGTTGTTTTCCATAGCTGGGAGTAAATGGCTACGCCTTTATAGTTACAAATAATGGCTATATATTATTCCATCCCGATTATCGTCCAATTGTAAGTATTTTTCTTTTAATTAAATTTATTTCTATAGTTGTTATATGGATAAAATTTATATTTAATTGTTTTATTTTTTTTTAAATAGTTTCAAGGTTTTATATTAAAACCGTCTTATAATAGTGTTGATATGATTGAAGTTGAGTTATTGGATGATGATCGACCACCCCGAGATTTTAATCCAGTTTTACTAACGGTAAGAAAGAATCTTTTAAAAAATGTTTTCTTCTAGGCAAACTTTATTTTCAGGCCTAACCTTATGTCTCAAAAATTTGAAACGGTCAAAATTTCGAAAATTAGTTTTGTATCTTCATTGAGAATTTGCTGAAATTTCTCTCATACCCTCCAACCACAGCATGGGGTGATACTCGCTTTGTCATTCCATGTGTAATGCATCGAAATATCGGTCGGGGACCCCACAAAGTATATATGGGGCATTCCATGTCAAATCGGACACTTTGAAATTTTTTTTTTTTTTTATTTTTCCAATTTGTTTACAGTTTTTAGTACCCTTTCGAAAACTCTTTCGTGGTAAATTTTCAGATTTTTTTGATGACCCGTTCAAAAGATATCGAATTTTTAAAAATTGGTAGTTTGTTCCTTTACTTAAACTTCTTTTACTCATAACTTCTTCAATAATGGTCCAAATTCAATTTTTTTTTTTTTTCAAAATTTTTGTTTTTTTACGTACTTTTTAAAAAAAAATCCCAAAAGAATTCTTAAAAGCGCTCTAGTAGGCGATTTTTAAGTTTTAAAATTTAAATCTCATTTTGGAAAATGTTTGCACTCTTCGATTTTTTTGAAATTTTTTTGTGTAAAACTTCTATCGATTGTAAAAATTTTTTGCCCAGGACGATCGTGGGATAACAATAATTACTATTTTTTAAAATTTTTTGAAAAAAATTTATTGTAATTTTCCAATCTTAAAATCATTTGTACTGCTCCAATGGTGCGTCATAGAGGGGTCATTTATAAGACCGACCCCCATTATTTTTTACGACTTAACATTTCTTTGGAACAAACTAATACAAGATCTCCAATATCTAAGGGGCTCCCACACAAAACGACATTTTTTAAAATTTGCTCAAACCGCTCTAACTGCCCTAAAAGTGCCCTAAGAGCAACAAAATGTATGACCGACCCACAACATTTTTTTAGTCCAAACATTTTCTCTGAACACACCTACCCTCTATCTTTAAATGTTCAGGCGATCCCCATACATTTTTTTATTTTTTGTAAATTTGTTTTATTTAATCAGCTTCTACCGGTCCAATGGTGCGTCCGAGAGGGGTCATTAGTGGGACCGACCTCCATTTATTTTTACCCTACAACATTTTTTTAAAACATACCTACGCCCTATCTCCACTCCCTAAGTAGGCTCCCATACAAACAACAGTTGGAACAAATTTTATAAAAATGTAATTTTAAATGGAAGCCTACTTAGCGAGTGGTATGTGGTATGTTTTACAAAAATGTTTGAGAGTAAAAATAAATGGAGGTCGGTCTCAATAATTACCCCTCTCGGACGCGGTAGAAGCTGATTAAATAAAACAGATTTACAAAAAATAAAAAAAAATGTATGGGGACCGCCTTAACAGTTAAAGATAGAGGGTAGGTGTGTTCAGAGAAAATGTTTGGACTAAAAAAATATTGTGGGTCGGTCATACATTTTGTTGCTCTAAGGGCACTATTAGGGCAGTTAGAGCGGTTGGAGCAAATTTAAAAAAATGTTTTTTGTGTGGGAGCCTCCGTAGAAATTAGAGATAGGGTATAAGTTTGTTCCAAAGAAATGTTTAGAGGTAAAAATTAATGGGGGTCGGTCTTATAAATGACCACTCTATGACACACCATTGGAGCAGTAGAAATGATTTAAAGATTGAAAAATTACAATAAATTTTTTTTCAAAAAATTTTAAAAAATAGTAATAATCGCTATCGCACGATTCTCCTAGGGAAAAAATTTGTAGAATCGATAGAAGTTTTACACAAAAAAATTTAAAAAAAATCGAAGAGTAAAAAAATTTTCAAAAATTAGATTTAAATTTTAAAACTTAAAAATCGCATACTAGAGCGCTTTTAAGAATTTTTTGGGATTTTTTTTTTAAAGTAAGTAAAAAAACAAAAAATTTTGAAAAAAAAAATTAAATTTGGACCATTATTGAAGAAGTTATGAGTAAAAGAAGTTTGAGTAAAGGAACAAACTACCAATTTTTAAAAATTCGATATCTTTTGAACGGGTCATCAAAAGGTACTAAAAACTGTAAACAAATTGGGAAAATCTAAAAAAAAAAATTTTCAAATTGTCCGATTTGACATGGAATGCCCCATATACACTCTATCACTAACAAGAAAAGTATCTTAACCCTTATGAACCGATTTGCCTGAAACTTAAAATATATATAAATTAGACGATTTTAAGTTTGGGGTGTCTCGGCTTATCGGCCATATCAGTGTTTCAAAATTTCGTTGTCCCCTTATGAAACAATGTGGACCTCCGGGAAAATTTTGATAACTCCCGAACTAACAGGAATATAAATATATATATATCGTCTAGAGAAAAAATACGTGTCGAATTAAATTGAATAAAGATTATTTCGTATTCATATGGATATCGTAGGTATATGTCTTCATATAAATATCCCCCAAAATTTACACATTTTCACGAAAAAGGTATTTAACAAAGGCAAACTTTTACAAGGTTATGCCACCGTTGGATAGGCATAAAAAAACCTTTCTTCTCATATGTAAAGATCATATAGTTTCTGAGAAAGAAATAGCTGAAAAATCCAAAAAACGATTTTTTCCCATATTTTGACCCATGTTTTGAATCCCTAAATCCCCGACATGGCCGATAAGCCGAGACACCCCAACCTTAGAAATCTCTTTTTTAAATATATTTTACGTTTCATGCAAATCAGTTCATAAGGGTTAAGATACTTCCCTTGTAAGTAGAGGGTATAAAAAGATCAATTGTAACTTGAAGATTCCAAATGTAATTAGAAAATTCTACTTTTAATTTGAAAATTCCATTTGTAATTCGAAAATTACAGTTTTAATTTGAAAATAATCAATTGAAATTCGAGAATAATCAATTGAGGGGCTTATTGTAAAAACTCGATAAGCGACATTTCATTTTATGGTGGTTTTGCCTTAAAACTTTTGAAATAATGTAGATAATAGAACTTTTGCAAAACTGTCATTCTTAAGATACTTGTACGAAAGGTTTAAGCAAGACTTCTGCCAAAAATTTGTCATTTGTGGAAAACAACAAAAAATAAAATGTTGCTTATCAAGTTTTTGAAGTAAGCCCTTTAATTGAAATTGTAAAAGGATCAATTGTATTTTGAAAAAATTCAGTTAAATTTGAAAATATCAATTGTGTTCTCTTAATTCATTATATGGAAAATAAACGTTTTCGAACTACACCATTTCCAATTGTATTTTAAAATTTTCCAATTGTATTAAATATATTTTAAAATATTAAAATATTTTAAAATATATTGGGAAAATTTTAAAATACACTTGGAAAATTTTAAACTACATTTGGATAATTTTAAAATTCATTTGGACAATTTTAAAATTCATTTGGACAATTTTAAAATATATTTGGAAAATTTTAAAATACAATTGGAAATGGTGTAGAAAAAACTCTTTTTTTTATTGCTGAATTAAAGTGTCGAATAAATAAACTCTTTTTTTATTGCTGAATTAAAAGGTCGAATAAACAAAAAAAAATTTATCTTTAATAAAAATCGAACCGATTTTAGAATTTTGTTTGATTTATCTGTGATTGGTCTCAAATTTTAGCCACATAAGGGGAAATAAAATTTGTCTATATATTCTATATATTTTCTTCTCATGATTAAAAACTATTACTTTATTTTAGATACGTGATTCGATTATAAATCAATCAACTGGTAGCAAATGGATGTTGGTGAAAAATCATTTCGATGAAATGGTAATGTATTCAGAAAATTCAGAAACAAAAACTTAATTTAATATAAGAAACTGCTTTAAAAATTCAAAAAATATATATACACAAACATGACTAAAGTTTGGGAAACATTTTTCTCAAAAAAAGTTTATAAATTTTCCCACAATTTTGTAAAATTTTACTAAAAAAAATTTTGTTACACTCAAAAAAACCTTGTAAACTTTTATTTTTTGCTACCTCCTATTTGGCAATCATTCCTTTTAATTTTTCATGTTTTTTACCAAAAATTTTGTAATTTTACAAGATTTTTTCAAATAAAATTGTAAATTTACAATTTTTTGACACGATAAAAGATACAAGGAGGTTTCGTAACTTTACTAAATTTTTTGTTACTTCTATTTTAAGAGAATTCGTAGTAAAAATTACGAACTTTTTTTGTAACTTCACAAGTTTTTTTACCAATAAAGTTGTAAATTTACAACTTTTTTGGCGCAATAAAACTTACAAGAAATTCTCCTAAATTTAGAAGATTGGTTTGTAAAAAACCCTTGAAATTTGTAGAATTACAAAAAAAAATGTAAAATTACTAAAAAAATTTGCAGAATTACAAAAACAAATTTGTATGGAAATAAAATTAAAAGTCGGTTTTAAATTTATTTTATTTTTCTGTTGTAAGGCTCAATATTTTTTTCCTATATTTGTTCTAAAAAAGTCCAAGAAAAAAATATTTTTTTGGCATAAAATGTTAAAAGAATTTGTTCAACGGACTATTAACAACATTATAGCGGAATATAATTAATGCTTAATTTTGTGGGTCCCACAGCTATTTAGAACCTTTGGAGGCCCACAAAAAAGAATTGATCACCAAACTATACAATAATAAGAAGAGAGGAGAAACTGTTTGGTTCCTAGAACTATCATACTATCGCTGGTCCTCTTCATATGTGTGGACCCCAATCAGTGTTGCCAGAACTTGGTTATCAAAAACGGCTAAATCCTTTTGAAAAAACGGCTAAGAAACGGCAAAAAAATGGCTAAAAAAAGGCTAAAATATATATTTTACTTTTTAAGAAAAACTAATGTAAATTCTTATTTTGTACCGTTTTTGATACATATATTAAAATAAGATCTTTTGTTACTGTTTTGGCATATTTTAGGTAAAATGAAGAGTGTGCAAAACACTTTTTTAATGATTTTAATATTTTATATTAAAATTTTTTACAAAAATATATATAAAAATTTTGACTACAAAAAATTTATTTAAGTAAAAAATCTTTTTTAGTTATTTTGGCTTAAAAAAACTTTTCAACACGTGAATTCGAGGGGAAAATTTTTACCCTTGGGACTGTTTTCACTGAAACCTGACCAGAAGAATTCCAAAAATATACACAGAAAAAAAAATTCATAGTATTTATGAACATTTTATGAAAAATTTGCCAATGAACGAATTTAAGAACTTTTCATAGCATTTATGAAAAAAATCATAAATTTTTAAAAAATACTGGGAAAATTTCTTTCTATTTTTTTATGAACAACTCATATTATTTATGAAATAGTACTTAAAAATTATGTAAATGTGCATAAAAAATTTGCCAATGCACATATTCATAAAATTTATGAATAAGTTCATATTTTGCTAAAATACTAGTAAATTTATGAACGTGTTCATAAATTCTAAGAACACGTTCATACTTTAAGTGAAAGACTTGCATAGATTTTATTAAAAAAATTATTTATTTTTATAAATAAATACATAACTTTTGTACTTTTGCTTCAGGGGTCTGCGTTAATTCATCGTAGCCATGATTCTAAACTGTGTTCAAGTAGTATTGCCAGCCCTATTGGAAAATCGTTGACCACATTTTCTATCTGATTCCGTTTAATAATTTTTAGTACAGGGATACAACATTGTTGTGCTATGAATTGTTAAAAGAAAAATTAAAACCAGTTATAAAAAATAAAAATTTATTAATGTTAAGCTTGTCAAAAAGTTGAGTTAAGTTCCACGACGTCAATATATCAAACGTTTGAAAACAATTTGGAACACTGCACTGAAATTTATCAAGCACTCTGCAAATGTGTTGCCTTTCTAAGTGAAAAATATATTGATCCACATTTTTATAATTTATATTACATTTAAAACAATAAATCATTTTTTACGTTCTTTTAATTTAAATTTTTTATTTATGTTTGTATTTGTATTTATTAGAAAAATCACTTTTTGTTTTAATTTGCAAAACACACGTTGCTGCAGCGCACGACAAAACAAAACTGATGATGTTATTGCTTGTCTAAAGCAAACGCAATGTGTAAAAAAGAGATAGTAATATATGTAACTCTCAAACTCAAAGCCAACTACGGTAACTTTTCAAAATAAAACTTCGATAATTCCGTTGAATTTATGTTTTAAGAACTAGTTCATAATTTATATAAACTTATTTTGGATTTTTATGAACGATGTCATATTTTCTTAAGTTGTGTTTATACATTTAAAAAATGTTTAAACATAACTGTTTAAACATAACTGTTTTTGTTTTTATTAAAAAGAAGTAAAAATTATGAACCCATGCATAATCTTAGTGAAGTAGTTCCTATTATTTATGTCTTTGTTTACAAAAAAAGTAGGTTTTATAATTTTTTGTTTTTTAAATTATGAGATTATTTTTAAATTATGAAATTATTCATAACATTAAGGATTTTTTTTCATATTTTATAAAAAAAAATCGTAAAAATTAAATTAAGAACAGAGTTCATAATTATTATGTTCTTGTTCATATTATAATACTGGGAATGTAATTGAAAATAAAAAAATTAGGAAATAGTTCATAGATATTATAAAAAGTTCATAAATACTATGAACACTAAAAATTATGAACAGCATTCATTAATAATATGAAAATTATTTTTTTGTGTGTATATACCAAGATTCAGCAATCAGCCTTCAAGTTAAGTTTTGGACGTTAGCGTATTTTTAAAAGACAGAGAAACGGGCATTGCTAGATCGTCTAAAATTTAGTATAATGTTTATGGTACGAATATGACAAAAATATACTTGATTTTATTCCAGACTAGTGTTTTTAGAAATTATATTTTCTCCTACATTTTTCAAATTAAACCTTTATAACAAATAGTATTAGAGTCTGTGATCGATCTGTATAAACTTAAAACCCAATTAATTCTCTATTTTAGTATAAAAAACACACTAAAAATTACTTTTTAACCGAAAACTCAAAAATGGCTAAAAAACTGCTAAAATATTTTCGAAAATGGCTAAAAAAACGGCTAAGAGCTAAATGCCTTTTTCTCCGGCTAAACGAGTTCAAAAGGAGCTAAATCTAGCCGGAAAATGGCTAAATTGGCAACACTGACCCCAACGGATCCTAATTTTAAATGCAAAAAAATGGCTTTTCCGAAAATTAAAAAAAAAAACACATTTCTCAACAAATACTCCCGACACGACAAAAACTTCAAAAGCCCAGCGAATAATAGATGCTTAGTTATCCAGTAATTTAAATTCTCAAGACTCAATTTGGCCCCTAAATTTCCCGTACCTCAAAAAGGATTAAAAACCAAGCGGTTTGATTTGGACCCAACCGGGATTTAAATGTGTATGAACTATATTTAAATTGTCATGATACTAAATATTTTTATACCCTCCAAACACAGTATGGGGGTATACTCACTTTGTTATTCCGTTTGTAACGCATCGAAATATCGGTCGGGGACCCGATAAAGTATATATGGGGCATTTCATGTCAAATCGAACACTTTGAAAATTTTTTTTTTTAGATTTTCCCAATTTGTTTACAGTTTTTAGTACCCTTCAAAAACTCCTTCGTGGTAAATTTTCATATTTTTTTGATGACCCGTTCAAAAGATATCGAATTTTTAAAAATTGGTAGTTGGCTCCTTTACACAAACTTCTTTTACTCATGACTTCTTCAATAATGGCCCAAATTTAAAATTTTTTTTTTTCAAAAATGTTGTTTTTTTGCGTACTTTTAAACAAAAAATCCTAAAAAATTCTTAAAAGCGTTCTAGTATGTGATTTTTAAGTTTTTAAATTTAAATCTCATTTTTGAAAATGTTTGTACTCTTCGATTTTTTGGAACTTTTTTTGTGTAAAACTTCTATCGATTCTACAAATTTTTTGCCCAGGAGGATCGTGGGATAACGATTATTACTATTTTTTAAAATTTTTTGAAAAAAATTTATTGTAATTTTCCAATCTTAAAATCATTTCTACTGCTCCAATGGTGCGTCATAGAGGGGTCATTTATAAGACCGACCCCCATTTATTTTTACGTCTTAACATTTCTTTGGAACAAACTAATACCCTATCTCCAATTTCTAAGGGGGCTCCCACACAAAACGACATTTTTCAAAATTTGCTCCGACCGCTCTAACTGCCCTAATAGTGGCCTTAGAGCAACCAAATGTATGACCGACCTACAATATTTTTTTAGTCCAAACATTTTCTCTGAACACACCTACCCTCTATCTTTAACTGTTAAGGGGGTCCCCATACATTTTTTTTTTACTTTTCGTAAATTTGTTTTATTTAATCAGCTTCCACCGGTCCAATGGTGCGTCCGAGAGGGGTCATTAGTGAGACCGACCCCCATTTATTTTTACCCTACAAATTTTTTTTAAAATATACCTACACCTTATCTCCAATCCCTAAGTAGGCTCCCATACAAATAACAGTTGGAGCAAATTTTATAAAAATGTAATTTTGTATTCGGTTACATTAATATTACTTATTTTATTTTTTTTTTGTGAATTAAAAACATATTAAAATATTTTTAATATAATTAAAATGAAAAAAATTGGCATTGCCAATCCAACCAATTACATTTGCAATTACCTAAATTCGAATATCGGTCTTGTAGTACCTCATAAAGATTTTATATTATTGATTAGTGAGCGATTGTAAGCGATGTTCGGCTTTCCGTCTGTAGAAGACACGATACGGTCGAAAATAAACGTGCTAATCTGCTGGTACGATGAAAAAATGTTCCCCTCTGAAAAAATTACAACACCCCAGAAAAACAAATTTTATTTAATTTTTTTGTCTAATTGTTTAGAAAATGAAAATGACGTGTGAACTTCATTGACCAAGTTTAGAAAATGCGTTTTTTTTTATTAACAACAGGACAAACAATTTTGATAATTTTAACAAAGAAATCTTCTGATTTAAAATAAACAGTTCAGGCTTTTTATTTGAAATCAGCTGATTTTTCTGCTGTCTCGACGGTCTTTTAAACAGATTCTACTTACAAGGGAAGTATCTCAACCCTTATGAACCGATTTGCCTGAAACTTAAAATATATCGTGGAACTATATTCAATTTGAGCTATCTGCTCGGTTGACGAAAATGAGTTTTTGATGGCAAAATGTTCGCTGGCATAAGTGTCATCTATGGTATTAATTTCAGAACAAAAAAATTATTTTAAGACTATTTTATTGCAGAAATAGCATGAGCTATGTGAAACCATGTTATTTTATAAATAAAAATTTGAGCTATCTACAGTATAGTTTACTAGGGTAAACTTTCAAATTTACATTTTTTTATATTATCACTTTTTATACGGTGTTTCCATCAATAAAAATAATGGCAGTTTTTTTTTTTTGTAAAGTTTCAACTCTTTTCCGCGGTTAAAAACGCGGTATTTGACCCATATTTCGATGCGGAGCAAAACCGGATAACATTTTTGCATATTTTATTTGCCCATTCGATTGTACAGCAAACACAAGTGTTATGACATTTTTCGCAAGCTTTATGAAGGTTCCAAATAATGGCGATAAAGCGCGAAAAAATCGATGATTTAAAAAAAAAATTAAAAAGTATTTTTTTAACACCTGTAATGGAAGGGCTTAAAAAACTGATAAATATGGTACGAAATTCACATTTTTATCATAATCCGTTAAAAAGTTATTAAGCTTTAAAGTCTATATTTATTGAGCTATCTGCTTAAGTTGATTAATTTCAAATAAAAAAGGTTGAGCTATCTGCTGTAACTCAGCGAATAATACGAATTTTTACAAACAAAGCACGTGTAAAATTTAGTAGTAATTATTAATTAATATTGTAAAAGATCGGCCGACAAAAAGTTTAAAAATACGCGAATGTGACGGTTTTTTTGCTCTCCTGAAAAGTTATGTTTTTTTAGATAGCTCAAATTGAATATAGTTTAACGATATATAAATGAGACGATTCTAAGGTTGGGGTGTCTCGGCTTTTCGGCCATATCAGTGTTTCAAAATTTCGTTGTCCCCTTATGAAACCATATGGACCTCCGGGAAAATCTCGATAACTCACGAACTAGAGCAAAAATACGTGTAGACTTAAATTTAATAAAGATTATTTCGTATTCATATGGACATCGTAGCTCTATGTCTTCATATAAATACTCCCCAAAATTTTCACATTTTTATGAAAAAAGTATTAAACGAAGCCAAACTTTTACAAGGTTATGCCACCGTTGGATAGGCATTAAAAACCCCTTTCTTCTCATATGTAAACATCATTTCTTAAAAAGAAATGGCTGAAAAATCCAGAAAACGATTTTTTCGCTATTTTTTGACCCATGTTTTGAACCCCTAAATCCCCGATATGGCCGATAAGCCGAGAAACCCCAACCTTAGAATTGTCTCTTTTATATATATATTTACGTTTCATGCAAATCGGTTCATAAGGGTTGAGATACTTCCCTTAGATTATCCAGACAGAAATTTAGAAAACCGCGTCAGCTATAATCAGCTAATTTCCCAAATGGCTTATAATGCAGATTTCTCATATGGCTCAAAATGCAGATTTTTTTTGCATATTGGGCAAAGGTGTCTCTACAATATTGCGTGAATGTTTTAATTTAATTCTGAGTTAATTCATAGTATTTAATACTAGTACAAATATAATTATGTATAAAAAATGTTCAGTTTTAACAGTTTTTTAATTTTTTTTTAAATTTTTTTTATATTTTTTACGCGTTTTTAACAAATTTGTGACTTGTTAACATTTTCGTTATAATACCGGTACTTACCGGTATTGATGTTTCGGTAACGGTTCACCGTTACCGAAATAATCGAAAATACCGTTACCTTTACCGTTACCGATATAAAATGTATGTAATACCAATACCGTTACCGATACCGTTATTCGTTTCGGTTGACAACCCTGATTCTAAGACATTGTGTGAATGTCCGTCTGTCCGTCCGTCCGTCCGTCTGTCTGTAGATGGCACGATGCACTCCAAAATAAAAGAGCTATCCTCCTGAAATTTGGCACAAATATATCTTATGGTCCTAGGCAGGTTAAGTTCGGAAATGGGCAAAATCGGACAAGATGGAAAAAGGGTACCCCTTGAAGAACTGAACCAACCTCTGAAAAAATACACTTTTTTACAGGTTTTTTGTATTTTTGTTAAATAAATGAAACATTTGGTATATTTATCGCGATGGGAAGGTGCTCTCAACGTCCCCCACTGCCCCCATCAATCCCCCGCCCCCCTACAAAAAAAACACCCCTGACAATTTTTTTTACCATTTTGGAGAGTATAAAAGATTCGGCATAGCCGAATTTAACACTTTCACTAGTTTTTTCTCATTTGTAAGATAAATATGAGCTAAATTTATATTTTTAACAAAAAAATGAACAAAATTCATATTTTTAAAATTTAGTTAATTTTCCACTTTTTAGTTTATTTTTTGACTGGAGCTATTTTAAAAATTAATGAAGTTTTAGTTCAGTACTTGGGAAGTTCTAATTGTTTAGCCATTGCAAGCTTATTGGATTTATACTTAATAAATTTGAATACAAATATTTCAATAATTTTTCAGAGCACATTAAGTTTTTAAAATCCCATATTAATTTAAATTTAACGCTTTTTAAATAATGAATTGTCAAAAATGTCCTTGTTTTAAATGTCATTTCTAATTCTCTTTTCTTTGTTTTAAATGTCATTTCTAATTCTCTTTTCTTTGTTTTAAATTCTATGTGCTTGGGAAATTCTCTTCAACCCGCTAATTTTAAGTTTTCTTTTTATTAAATAAATCGCTCTTGTTCTATAACCCGAAAAGTACACAAGCGTTTTAATTAATCGTGCGATTTTAAGTCCCAAAAATAAACAATTAAAAAAATAATTAGTTTGCCATACCGACCTATTTAATCCGGCAAACAATTCCGTAAAAAACCTTACGGAAATACATTTTGGCGCCCGAGCGGGACTAATTTTATTAATTAAATTAAAATTTATAAAGTAAAAAATTCGTTTTACAATTAATAAGTTTGTGTTCGGTAACAAGTGTCAAGTTTGCTAACCTAAAGCCAATCAACTAACTTCTTAAGCTCATAGAAGTACAAACAATTAAAAACGATTCTAAAACTAATAGAACAAAAAACAATATATTTATTTTTTTTTTATTTTTAGAAACGTGTTGCTCGGGTTAAGCGTCAATATTATTGGACTGCTATACAAAACACTCCATTCACATTAGTGATAACATATCCCGAGTTATACGGTGTTAATCGTCTTCAAATACGCACTGAAGATGAAATACATCGTATGAATATTAAAGGCAGTAATACACTTAGCTATTTTAATGGCAAAAGATGGAAAATTCATCCAAAATGGTATTAAATCTTTTGTAAATATTTGAAAAAAAAAATAAAATAATTTGTTTATATAATTTTTAGGCTTTTTTGCAAACATAGCAATATGACATTTGAAACCCCCGAAGAAGAACTAATATGGTTTTTGGGTAAAATGTCACAGCCAGGATGGAAATGGCCATCTAGTAGAAGTGCACTGCCTCCAGAACACACTGCTGCCATGTACTGTAAGTATAATAAAGAAAATTGTTTAGATATTTACAAAAAACAAATACAACATTTTCAAACATAACCGGCAGCTTAAGCTCTTACACTTAAAACTGTCTTTACACTAGAAAAACTTTACATAAAATATAAAACTTTCAAATTTGTTGGCATTTTTTTATAAAAAACGTTTTTATTTCACATTTGTATAAGTTTTTCACAATTACACTACATCACATATTGAAAAACGAGGATTGAATTTTGAACTGAGTATTTATAACGGAGTATTGAGTAATCCAGTTATAATGTCATTAAACTTTTTAACGAAATTCAATTCACTTTAGGTCTATTCGATTACCCAAATTTCTTGCTATTTTTTACTACAACTGGAAAGTCTTGTTTACTTTTTGTATTGAAAATTTCCAGCTTTAGTAAAATGAGTAAAAAATAGTAGATTGTAGTAAGGTAATCGAATAGACCTATTATTTTCGTTTTTGTCAAGTGTTATTATTTTCAAAACCTACATAAATCTTCTTTCTGTAAAAATCATTCATAAAAAAACCCAAAAAAAAATTGCAAATCCACAGCTAACACCTCTGCTGGGCGCATTCCATACGACAAAGAAATAAATTACTATTGTGAGTAGAAAAACAACATTCATAAATATTGTGATATGAGTTTTATCACAAATTATTCATTTATTTTCAAATTTGCACCAAATTACTAACATTTGTACATCACATTTTTATCACCTAAATATTAGCCTCGAACCAGCATCAAATTACGTCGCGCTGGGCGTAATACATTTTTCGTTTATACAATTAGAATGAGAGGTACCTAAATCAAACGGACGTAAAAATTTAAAATTTTTACGTCAAACGCAACGTAATTTGATACTGGTTCGATCCTTACACAATTTCTAATATTTGTTAATTAGCACAAGTTCATTAAATCATTAGAAATAAGTTTGTAATATTAGTAGTACAGCACCTATAAAAAAACATAAAATAAAAGTATAAATGTTGTTTAAAAGCTGTTGCTGATGAGGACGTTTGGAACAAAAATTTTGAGACTTTTTTATTTCTGTCAATTTAAAATAATTTATATTTTTTTAAGGTTTGTGAATTTTTGGGTATATTTTGTTATGATTTTGTGCACAACAGTAAAAAGTTTCTGGCAACGCTGTTAGGGATGTCAATCTTAGGGATTTCATGATATAAAAAAAATATATATTGGATATTGGGGTCTATTTAGAGAATTTCAAAAAATATTTAAGGATTTTTTTAAACCCTCCAACTACAGTATGGGGGTATACTCACTTTGTCATTCCGTGTGCAACGCATCAAAATATCGGTCTAGGACCCCATAAAGTATATGGGGCATTCCATGTCAAATCGGACACTTTGAAAAATTTTTTTTTTTAGATTTTCCCAATTTGTTTACAGTTTTTAGTACTCTTCGAAAACTCCTTCGTGGTAAATTTTCAGATTTTTTTGATGACCCATTCAAAAGATATCGAATTTTCAAAAATTGGTAGTTTGTTCTTTTACTCAAACTTCTTTTACTCATAACTTCTTCAATAATTGCCCAATTTTCAAAATTTTTGTTTTTTTACGTACTTTTTAAAAAAAATCCCAAAAAATTCTTAAAAGCGCTCTAGTATTCGATTTTTAAGTTTTAAAATTTAAATCTCATTTTTGAAAATGTTTGTACTCTTCGATTTTTTTGAAATTTTTTTTTGTAAAACTTCTATCGATTCTACAAATTTTTTGACCAGGTGGATCGTGGGGTAACGATTATTACTATTTTTTTAAATTTTTTGAAAAAATTTTATTGTAATTTTCCAATCTTAAAATCATTTCTACTGCTCCAATGGTGCGTCATAGAGTGGTCCTTTATAAGACCGACCCCCATTCATTTTTACGTCTTAACATTTCTTTGGAACAAACTAATACCCTATCTCCAATTTCTAAGGGGGCTCCCACACAAAACGACATTTTTTAAAATTTGTTCCAACCGCTCTAACTGCCCTTATAATGCCCTTAGAGCAACAAAATGTATGACCGACCCACAATATTTTTTTAGTCCAGACATTTTCTCTGAACACACCTACCCTCTATCTTTAACTTTTAAGGCGGTCCCCATACAATTTTTTTTTTATTTTTTGTAAATTTGTTTTATTTAATCAGCTTCTACCGGTCCAATGGTGCGTCCGAGAGGGGTCATTAGTGAGACCGACCCCCATTTATTTTTACTCTACAACATTTTTTCAAAATATACCTACGCCCTATCTCCACTCCCTAAGTAGGCTCCCATACAAATAACAGTTGGAGCAAATTTTATAAAAATGTAATTTTGTATGGAAGCCTACTTAGGGAGTGGAGATAGGGCGTAGGTATATTTTGAAAAAATGTTGTAGGGTAAAAATAAATGGGGGTCGGTCTCACTAATGACCCCTCTCGGACGAACCATTGGACCGGTAGAAGCTGATTAAATAAAACAAATTTACAAAAAATAAAAAAAAAATTATGGGGACCGCCTTAACAGTTAAAGATAGAGGGTAGGTGTGTTCAGAGAAAATGTTTGAACTAAAAAAATATTGTGGGTCGGTCATACATTTTGTTGCTCTAAGGGCACTATTAGGGCTGTTAGAGCGGTTGGAACAAATTTTAAAAAGTGTCGTTTTGTGTGGGAGCCCCCTTAGAAATTGGAGATAGGGTATTAGTTTGTTCCAAAGAATTGTTAAGACGTAAAAATTAACGGGGGTCGGTCTTATAAAGGACCCCTCTATGACGCACCATTGGAGCAGTAGAAATGATTTTAAGATTGGAAAATTACAATAAAATTTGTTCAAAAAATTTTAAAAAATAGTAATAATCGTTATCCCACGATCTTCCTGGGCAAAAAATGTGTAGAATTGATAGAAGTTTTACACAAAAAAATTTCAAAAAAATCGAAGAGTACAAACATTTTCAAAAATGAGATTTAAATTTTAAAACTTAAAATCGCATACTAGAGCGCTTTTTAGAATTTTTTGGGATTTTTTTTAGAAAGTACGTAAAAAAACAAAAATTTTGAAAAAAAAAATTGAAATTTGGACCATTATTGAAGAAGTTATGATTAAAAGAAGTTTGAGTAAAGGAACAAACTACCAATTTTTTAAAATTCGATATCTTTTGAACGGGTCATCAAAAAAATCTGAAAATTTACCACGAAGGAGTTTTCGAAGGGTACTAAAAACTGTGAACAAATTGGGAAAATCTAAAAAAAAAATTTTCAAAGTGTCTGATTTCACATGGAATGCCCCATATATTTATGATCAGTGATCGATTCTAAGACATTCTAGCGATGTCCGTCCGTCCGTCCGTCTCTCCGTCTGTAGTTAACACGATGCAGTCCAAAATAAAAGAGCTAGACTCCCGACATTTGGCACGAATATGTCTTATGTTCCTAGGCAGGTTAAGTTCGTAAATGAGCAAAATCGGGCCAGGGGGAAAAAAGTTGCCCCTTGAAGAACTAAACCAACCTCTGAAAAACACAATTTTTTTACATGATTTTTTTGTGTTTTTGTTTAACAAATGCAACATTTTTATGTTACAAGAAGTTCAAAGTCCTGCACTTGGACCCAAAGAATTAGAAAATGTCGTTTTTTCGGTCCGCCCCCCTTTTGTGGGCGTGGAATTTTATTTTTTTTTAATTATTGATAAACTTGTATTTCTTTAGCGCAAAAAGCATAAGAATGAATTTTTAAACACGTATTCGAGAGGAAATTTGCCCCCCCCCCCCCCAATTACCACTACCGACCCCCCCCCAAAAAAAGAAAACGCTCTGGGATTTTTTTAATTTTTTTGCATGTTGGAGGGTATAAAAGATTCGGCACAGCCGAATTTAACACTCTTGCTTGTTTTTTTTTTCAGATATTCAAAATTGTATTTATTCAAAACAGCACCACACATCCCGCCAGCCCCATCCAAAATTTGCCCATTTTTAGCCCGAAAATCGATTTTAACCCACTGTGAAAAACGCACGCCCCCTAAAAAAGTTTACACCATGCGGGAATTTTTAACACCGCCTTTATTGTGGGCGTGGCAAAAAATAATAAAAGCAAGTAAGAGTGTTAAATTCGGCTGTGCCAAATCTTTTATACCCTCCAACATGTAAAAAAATAAAGGGGCGTTTTTTTTGGGGGGAGCTTTGGGGGAGGGCAGTTTTCTTTTGACAAGAAAAAAAAGCATGTTTTTGGCTGTAGGAGGACTTTTAGAACATTTGGTTATTTTTTGGAGGACAACGGTAAAAAGCACCGGGAAAAGCACACATTTTTTGTTTTTTGGTGTTCTCTGAAAATAAAGTTATATTTTCTTAACCTCAGTTGCCATTTCTAAACATTAACTAATATGTTCTCTCATCTGCAGTGGAAATGATTTGAATACAGGGTTGCAAAATGAGAACATCCAAACTGTACCAACGAGCTCATAAAATTGTACTTTTTTAACCCCAATTGTACCAAATTTAAAAAAAGTGTAGATTTTCACGGAAATTTCCCGGGAAATAAAGTCCCGTGAATTCTCGATATTTTACAATCCCGAAAGCCTAGGAAATAAAGCAGGATTTCCCGGTTTTTTATTTTCTCTAAAAATTTTCATGTTGTGACGATTTTGGACTATTTTCTGTTTGCTTGTTAAAGGTTTTATTAAAAATACTTGATTACCGAATTAGGAGGGGAGAAGGGGTCTGTGTGTTGTAGAATCTGCGACTATTCGTCGTTAAACATTTTTGATATCTGAGACTTTTTCGATAGGAAAAAAGGTTAAGAGTCTGAATCTTTTTAAATTGGGTCTCGAAACCTAATACTTTTTCTATTTAAAAAAATACTCTAAATCTGTCTACTATCGGTAAAAAGAAAAATATTTTAGAAGCTGTGTCATTTTTTGACACAAATATCTCAAAATTTTTGAAAAAAATTTTCTTTTTGAAGCTGATAAAATTAGGGTTTTTTTCGGGAAACATAAATCCCGCTGAAAAATCCATGAAAAATATAATCTGAGAAAGTTTTTAAATTGTACCAAATGAGCCATTGGTGTACCATTGTACTTTTGAGCATCGAATTGTACCAAAAAAAGTACAATTGTACCAACTTTTGCAACCCTGTTTGAATAGGAAACACCTTATTATTCCATATTTATCACATTGCATCCATATTTCAATCGAATACCAAAGTCCTCGGTAAAAAAAACAAATATTTTTTATCTATAAAAATATAAAATGCACTGTTAGCTGAGGAATTGCACATTTTTAAGCGTACTTCTTTCTTCTTACAAAATATCAAATGCATGCTCATGATCAAAATTCACTTAATAATAGCACTTTGACAAAGTATCCTAAACTTTAAAACACAGATATTTCATACTAAAATAACATAAATAATTTTAGGTGATCGTCAATTGATGCAGTCACTGGTGTTTGATGCAAGGATTACAGAATGGTTTTCAAAAAATACTAGTTTCAACTCAAAAGATGATAAAGGGTAAGTACAAATTTGGAAATTAAAAATTTTATACAAATATGGAACCTTAAATATGCGCATAATTAAAGAAAAACAAAAATCATTTACGCGCTAAAAAATCAAAAATATGCGTTTTAAGTATGAACTAAAAAATCAAAAATATGCGTTTCAAGTGTAAACTAAAAAATTAAAAATATGCAAAACAAAATTGAAAATATGCACTAAAAAAGCTAAAATATGCACTAAAATCAAATAATATATGGAACAAAACATTGTTTTTTAAAAGACATGAGTCCAGATTTTATACTTATCACTCAAAACTTTAGGTCAAAACATAAATGCACTTTGTTTTTACTTAATTCAAATTTATAAAAAAATTTTAAAAATATACTATAACTGAATTTTTATTTAGTTCGGTTTGAGTCCATATTTATTATTTCTAAGAAATAATAATTGTTGTACAATGAGAACACAAAACTGTTCAAGAGATACCCTCCTAAAGTTTGTCATGAATATTAGCCTGTCCCGAATGCTCTTTTAAGAACTGATAATGGGAAAAATAACCCAAAGTTAAATTCGGCTGTGCCGAATCTTTTATACCCTCCAAAATGTAAAAAAATTAAAAAAAATATATTGATAGGGGCGTTTTTTAGGGGGGGAGGCAAGGTAGGGGAAGGGGTCGGTGAGCTGGGGGACCCCTTTGCCCTCGCGGTAGATGTTTACAAGCTAATTTGTGTCTGCTTTGTGAACTAAAGTATTATAGTTTTATAATTATTTAAACTGTTTTTTATCCACGCTCTTAAAAGAGGGGCGGGCAAAAAAAACAACATTTTTTAATCCCCTGCACTCAAAGAAAAAGCTTCATTATATTAATGAAAACTGTCATAAATATAATAAAAATCTGCATTAAAGTTTGTCTAATGTAACAGTTTCATAAATACAATAAAACAGTTTCAAAATTGTTCATAGGGTCAATATTACTGAAATTTTTCATTATATTTATGAAAGGTTTCATAAATATAATGAATAAATTTTCATAAACTTTTATTAAACTCTTCAAAATTATAATGAAATGTTTCATAAATTCGATGTAACATTTCATAGATTTAATTTTTTTTCTTAAATATTTGATCATATCAGAAAACAATTTTATAGTATTTATTTATGAACCACTTCATGGTACTATGAAATAGTTCCATAAATATAATAAAATACTTACAAATATAATATTATTTTTATGAAATGTTTAATAGTATTTATGAAACATTTCATAATATTTATGACACAGTTACATTTGACGAACTTTAATGACAAGTTTCATTATATTTATGGTTTAAAGGTTTCATAGTATTTATGAAATGTTTCATTAACAAAGCAAATGCATTATTTTTTTTGATATTTACATTGGAAGAACTAAAATTAGTAGCTACAATTGTTTTCCCCCAATTTCTTAAACATATCAGGGGCTATTTGTGGCTCTCGTGAGAAATAACTTTAACTGGATGAGTTTAATAGAAAGAAGGTTGAAAGAGGAATTGAAAAAAAGGCTTTTTGTCTTCTTTAAAAAAACACTTTTATATTGTTTTAAACAAAACAAATTTATGAAATTTACGTTTTAAAAATGCTAACGATTCAATATAATTAAAAAAATGTATTAAAAGTGCAAATAAAGTACAAATTTCATGACTTAAAAAAAAACCAAAAATTGTACTTGATCCCAGACAGATTTCGCGTGAAAGAGGAAAAAGGGAGTTGAACCAATTACAATCTCTTTACTTTAATTCTCTATGATCATATTCTAAGAAATCATTTGACACATTTATGATTTTTTTTTACTTTTTTCATTAAACTTCATTATAGTTATGAAGGTTTCATAAATATAATGAAATTTTATGACAAAAATATTTATGAAACCATGTCACAAATATTATGAAGCATTTTTCTCTGAGTGTGGGTCCAAGCGCAGGACTATAAACTTCTGCGAATATAAAAATATTTCATTTGTTTCACAAAAATACAAAAAAACGTCTAAAAAAATTGTCATTTTTAAGAGGTTGGTTTAGTTCTTCAAGCGGGAACTTTTTCCCCCTGGTCCGATTTGACCCATTTCCGAACTTATGGTCCTGCCTATGACCATAAGACATATTAATGGCAAACTTGAGGGGTCTAGCTCTTTTATTTTGGAGTGCATCGTGTTAACTACAGACGGACGGACAGACAGAACGACAGATGGACGGACATCGCTAGAATGTCTTAGAATCGATCACTGATCAATAATATATATAGTTTATGGGGTTCCCGACCGATATTTCGATGCGTTACACACGGAATGACAAAGTGAGTATACCCCCATACTATAGTTGGAAGTTGTAGACAGACTTTGGACAAGTCTGTCTATAACCACGCGTGGCGTGGTTATAGAAAATAATACAAAATAATGCTAAAATTGTATTATTTAAAATTATATTAAATACATTTGTAAACAGTTATGGCAGGGGGAAGATGTTCTCCAAGAACGTCGCTGTAGAATTTTTTTTACATTTTTTATTATTTGCAAAATCCTTTCAAAATTTTGAAAAGCTACATTGCCAGGGCTGGCAGTAAGACGCTGAATACCTCTAATATTATTTTTTTTAAACAGTTTTGCTATAGAAACTTGAAAACTCTGCAGGGGATTTTAAATAAACTTCATTGCCTTACATTTCAGTTCGTATTTATTTTTATTTTTTCATTTTATCAATCAAATCGCTTGTTTATGAAAAAAAATATTTATTTTTTTTAAAGAAAACGCAAAAGAATTTAAAGTTTTTGCATTGAAAAGAAACGAAATTATGGGTTCCAGGCAATTATACGTTTGTGATTTTGAAATATTCGGCAAAGTTCAACGAGTATTTTTTCGCAAATACACGGAAAAGAAAGCCAAAGAACTGGGTCTGCATGGATGGGTTAAGAATACTCTGGATGGAACGGTAAAGGGGACTATGGAAGGAACACAAACAGAATTGAATAATATGAAAGATTGGCTATCAAATAAGGGTAGTCCTAAATCAACAATAGACAAGGCTATTTTTACAGAAATGAAACCAATTAACACTTATGCATTTAAATCGTTTGTAATACAAAAATAATTTCAAAATAAAAACATTTTAGTGTATCTAAATTTTTGAGTTTATAAATATGATGATTTTTAATAATTATGATAATTTTTCGCGGTTTTTAAAAAAAATAATTTTGTTTAATAACACTACTACAAAAAAAACAAAATCTAATATACTTTTCAAATGAGCTAGTGAAGGTTGTAGGTATTGTCAAGAAGATCACAAAAATGCCAATGAATATGGCCAGACACCCTCAAATTTTTGAATTTTTTTGGGACTTTTCACACTAAATTGTGTAATTAAGAAACTATACAACCGATTTTAAATTTGTTTACTGTTCTGGATAGAAAAAGGATGGGGATTTCCATGTGTGTGAATTGGTATACAAATATAAGAAAGATATCTACTGATTTTTTTCTATAATAGATTTTTTTTTATACCCTCCAACCACAGTATGGGGGTATACTCACTTTGCCATTCCGTTTGTACCCCATAAAGTATATATATTATTGATCCATGATCGATTCTAAGACATTCTGTGAAAGTCCGTCCGTCCGTCTGTCTGTAGATGGCACGATGCAGTCCAAAATAAAACAGCTAGCCTCTTGCAATTTGGCATGAATATGTCTTATGGTCCTAGGCAGGTTAAGTTCGTAAATGGGCAAAATCGGCCCAGGGGAAAAAAGTTCCCCCTTGAAGAACTAAACCAACCTCTGAAAAAGTACACTTTTTTTACATGTTTTTTTTTTTTGTATTTTTGTTAAATAAATGATTGCCCAGGAAAATAAGGAGAAAAAAAGGGCAATCTGCGGAAAATCGGATAGGTTCTCTGAAAATTTGCACAGACCTTTGTTTTGACAATATAAATAAGAAAAAAAAAGTCCCAAGAAATCACCAGTGTCCTTGCTGAGATATTGAGGTCAAAGGTCACAAAAACCGGGTTTTTTACAGTTTTTTGCTAATATTTCGCTTGATATGCGTCATACGCTTTAAGAGTCTATTACAAAACTTGTAGAATATAAAATTATCTACAATATGTTCCTTAATACTTTTTTCGTAAATCTCACCGTTTCTGAGATATTAAGGCCAAAACTCACAATAACCAGATTTTTTACATTTTTTTGCTAATATCTCGCTTGATATGAGTCTTACGCTTTAAAAGTGTGTTAAAGAACTTATAGAATATAAAATTATGTACAAATTTCTCTCTGTAAGTTTCTTCGTATCCCTCACCGTTTTTGAGATATGGGCGAATTTATCTTTAATTTATGAATATAATAGGGGGACACAAAATAATGACACCAAACATGAAAACTGAAAAGGGCATATCTTTAAAACGAAATCGTGTATTAAAAAAAAATAAAAAGTGCTACGCAGGTTATAAATCTAGCTTTTATTTGAGTCCGATCTAGAGCTGATTGTGTAATTAATGAAAATGCTGCGAAGGTCGATTTGTAAAATTATGTTATTTTAAAATATTTTTTAGATGCAGGTAACTTATGGCGTTTTCTTTTCTGGAAAAAAATGTTGCACTTTCTGCACTTTTTTTTCTTTAATGACTCTTTTTGTATAGTAATGAGCAGTAAGTATAGACATGTTTGGTACTAAAACAAAGGTATTGCCTGTTCTATCTAACTGTTTATAATAAAATGTCGAAACAGGACTATTTTATTCAATTAAGTATCAAAAACCCATAAATTTTTACATTTACAGAATTGGCTCAAAAACTGAGTATTATTTTAAAATGCTTTATATAGCATTAGATATGCCTTGAAAATACCTTTCTTTTGATACCAAACATGTCTATATTTACTGTGCATAACTGTGCACAAAGAGTCATTAAAGAAAAAAATGCATAAAGTGTGACATTTTTTTCCAGAAAAGAAAACGCTATTAGTGTAGAGAAATTAAAAAAGCAACAAAAAATATTTCGTGTGTTATAAAAAAAGTTGGAGGTCATAAATTAAATGGCCTGAGAAACGGGTGTCTCTTACAACACAATCCTGGCCTGAAACTTTTTGTTGATCGGCAAGTTACAAAAATGTTATTACTAAAAATACAAAATTTTGAACTTAGAAAAAGAGTATTTTTGGGAAACATATTGGGAAACCTGTATCAAAAAATATTTTAATATAATTAAAATAAAACCTATGTCAAAGCTGCAGAAAAATCTGCACATTTTGAGCTAAATAAAAAAATATGTCGAGACAGCAGACAAATCTGCTGATTTCAGCTGAAAATTTCCTGATTTCAGCTAAAAATTCCCTGATTTTATCAGAAAAATCAGCTCATTTTAGCAGAAAAAATCTGTTGATTTCAGCTAGCCAATCTAATGATTGGTTGAAAACTTTTTTTTAAAGATATTTCTTTAAAATTAGACAAATATCCTGCTGATTTCTTTTATTTTCTATACTAAATGACTGAAAACTTAGTAAAAAGATATATTTCAGCAGAAAAATCCGCTTAAGGTTTGAAGCTGAAAGTTGTTTACAGGTTTTTGACAGAGTTTTTTTCATGAGTGTATTCATAGATTACACAATCTGCTCTAGATCAGACTCAAATGAAAGTTATCTACGTAGCACTTTTTATTTTTTAGTAATACACGATTTCGTTTTAAAGATATGCCCTTTTCAGTTTTCATGTTTGGTGTCATTATTTCGTGTCCCTATTATATTCATAAATTAAAGATAAATTCGCCCATATCTCAAAAACGGTGAGGGATACGAAGAAACTTACAGAGAGAAATTTGTACATAATTTTATATTCTATAAGTTCTTTAACACACTTTTAAAGCGTAAGACTCATATCAAGCGAGATATTACCCGACTAAAAAAGTTTAGATATAGGAACATATTACTTAATATATTTATACATACACAGTACTTTACATAATGTTATGTAAATGTATCTTGTATTAAGTTTTACTCCCAAAATTTAATATGTTGCAATATAAAAGGATATCAAATCATGTGTTGCTCCACATACAATATATAAAGCTTTATTAAATTAGATATTGCATATAATATTTTACATGACTCCATGAATGACCTCATACAAGATTAGATAAATAAATATATGATATACAAGTCCATGTCTGACCTCATACAAGATGATATATACATATATATATGATGCCGAATCGGGAGAAAAAAGTCCCGAGAAAATTTTTTAAAATTTCCAGACACAAATAATTTTTGCGTTTTGGAGTTAAGAATTTCATTAAAAATTATTTAAACAAAAAAAAAATTTAGCCAAATTTTGTAGAATTTTCTAAGTCCTGGATAAAAAATATTTTTGGTAAATTTTTTGCGTTTTGAAGTAAAAATTTATTAATAAAGTTTTGAGAAACAATTTTTTAAGTTTGGATTTTTTTTTTAAATTTCTAAGTCCCAGACAGATTTTTTTTGCAATTCCCGAAAAAAACTTGCGATAAATTTGAAAATTATGAGATAAAAACAAAATATTCTATGCAAAATTCTACATATTTTATCTTATGATATAAAATTATATACAATCAAAATATCAAAATAGATAAACCCAATATTCGGATCAAAAACGACCATATTTAATCTAATATAACAAATTTTGAGCTATTTTGATCCACCAATTTCATCATCTTATTTTATCCAAATACGTGTTGGGCCATATCAAATTATATATTGCTCAATTTCAAATTATATATGGACCTGTATATTTATTTTTAGTCGGGTAGCAAAAAACTGTAAAAAATCTGGTTATTGTGAGTTTTGGCCTTAATATCTCAGAAACGGTGAGAGATACGAAAAAGTATTAAAAAACATATTGTAGATAATTTTATATTCTACAAGTTTTGTAATAGACTCTTAAAGCGTATGACGCATATCAAGCGAGATATTAGCAAAAAACTGTAAAAAACCCGGTTTTTGTGACCTTTGACCTCAATATCTCAGCAAGGACACGGGTGATTTCTTGGAACTTTTTATTCCTTATTTAGATTGCCAAAACTAAGATCTGTGCAAATTTTCAGAGAACCTATCCGATTTTCCGCAGATGACCCCTTATTTTCCTGGGCTATGAAACATTTGGTATATTTATCAGGATGGGAAGGTGCTCTTAACGTCCCCCACTGACCCCCTCACTCACACCCCCCCCCCCCCCCCCCAAAGAAAACAAACGCCCCTGACAATTTTTTTTTCATTTTTTTTTACATTTTGGAGGGTATAAAAGATTCGGCACGGCCGAATTTAACACTCTCACTTGTTTTTTGTTAATTTTTGAAAATTTTTCGAGTATATCGTTTTTTTCTGCTATGGTTCGTTCAACAACATTTATATTTATAAACGTATTCTTATACGGTATTTACACCAACGAAAACAACTTGTTTTTGAATATTTTTTTGGTTTTTGGCAAAAACTACATAAATTTTCCACACAATTTAAAAACTGCGTTGCCAACTAAAACTGAACAAAAACTAGAATTTAGGTTGTGGTCTATGCTACTATTAATTCAGTGTGAATGTTTTTTTCAATTTTCTTTTGGTAAAAACGAATGTCAAAATAAAAATATTTGTTTTTTTGTTAAATTAATATTCAAATCTTTTAAAAAAGTAAATAAATGTGTAATTTAATTTTTTTAATAACGTGTGGCTATTGTAATTTTGTGTTTTTTAGTGAATTTAGAAAATAATTAATTTGATTTGACAAACAAAAACTCTTTTTATTCGGTGTAAACAGTTTGGTTTTCCAAAATGCTTTTTTGCCAAAAACAAGTTAGTTTTTGTTTGGTCTAAACATAGTATTAAAGAAAATTTAATTCTGAATACGATGAGCTTTATACCAAAAAAAAAACGGATTATAAACTATAATTTATAATTGACAGAGTTGTGTTATTTTTTCTAAAAAAGAAGATTAAGATTTTGCATGAAATCGCCGTTCGGACAACCCAGGCAAAAAAAAAGAAATAAAAAACAAGTAAGAAAATTATAGTCGGTCAAGACCGGCCATATAATACCCTACACCGGTGTTTCCTGGAAAATGGGTCCCAAGTTCAAACATGGACCGATGGGATCTATCTTTTGTTAAATCTTTAATAAGTGTAAAAAACACCCACAAACCAAGTTTTAGCAAATTAGGCTTCTATTTGTTGCAAATTCACCGCTTTAACTGAATATCGGGCGAAATTTTTATATGGGTCTAGGTCCCAAAATGGTCCGATAATAATCAGATTTGATAAGGTTATTAAAGTAGGCGTTAAATACATACAAACAAAATTTTAATAAAATATTTTTGATTTTCACGAAATTTTAGAGATTTTTGTGAATATCAGGAAGGTGGTTTGTATGGGGGCTACAAGAAGAACTGGTCCGATTACTTTAAAATTCGGCGTGGTGATTTGTGAATGCAAAACACGATTACATGCCAAATTTCGATAGGATACCTTTTATAAAACCGTTGTTAGAGTCATTTGAGGCAAATTAAAAGGGGACGTTTGTATGGGGGCTAGGTCAAAACATGGACCGATTTTTTCCAATTTCAAAGGTTTCCTTGGGCCAAAAGAAGCTTAAGTTTCAAATTTCAGTCAAATCGGTTGAAAATTGCGACCTGTATCGTGTTTAAACCTTTACATGGACAGACGGACGGACGGACAGACGGACATTGCTAAATCGACTCAAAAAATGATTCTGAGTTTATCGGTATACTTAAAGGTGAGTCAAGGACCAATATTTCGAGTAGTTACAAACATCAGCACAAACTCATTATACCCTGTACCACAGAGTGGTGTAGGGTATAATTAAACGAACATAATGAGAGGTCGCGTATCATTATTTTAAAGGTTTTTGGCCCCCATGAATTAGAATTTGACCTTAAAATGGCTTTATCTCTTTAAGTTTTTGATATATCAATGTATGTTGAATATCTCAAAAACCTGACCCGAGAGCAATTTTAAGGCCATATTAAGATTCACCAACGCCAAAAACCTTTAAAAATATTATAAATGACCTACTTACGATAAATTATTATTTTTTCCTGGGTTATCTGAACGACGATTTCCAGCAAAATTTTCTTTTTTAGAAAAATTGTCACAACTCTGTCAATTGTTATCCAATTTTTTTCAGGATAGAGCTCATCATATTCAGAATTAAATTTTCTTTAAGAATACGTTTACATTTAGTAAAGGTTGTTGAACAAACTATAGCAGACAAAAAAAAAAACGATAAACTCAAAATATTTTCAAAAAATAATAAAAAAATTGGATATTATATAAAAAATCAGTAGTTTATCTTTCTTATATTTGTAGACACAAGTGGAAAGCCCTATCCTTCTTCTATCCAAAACAGTTAAAAATTTTAAAATCGGTTGAAAAGTTTCTGAATTACACGAGGTTTAGTGTGCAAAGTCCCAAAAAAAAAATTTTGGACAATAACTCTAAAATATGAGGGTGTCTGGCAAGTTTAATGGTCATTTTGGTAATCTTTTCGATGAGAGCTACAACCTTCACTAGCTCATTTGAAAAGTATATTCGATTTTTTTTTTTTTTTTTTTTTGAAGCACAGTGTAATTGCTTGAAAACTGTATAAGGCGTATGATTAATTTTGTAATTGCCTTTAAATAACAATCATACGCAACGGTGCACGGTGGAATACTTTTAATATCAATTTGAATGAAAAATATCAATTGGAATTCGAAAAAGATCAATTGTAATTCGAAAACAGAAATTGCAATTAGAAAAAGATCAATTGTAATTTGAAAAAAAAATCAATTGGAATTCGAAAAAGATCAATTGCAATTCGAAATAGATCAACTATAATTCGAAGAGGATCAATTGTAATTCGAAAAATATCAACTGAATATCCAGCTTCGAATAAGCGATTTCGATTAATTCCATATTATAATACAAAATAATTAAATTTTTTTAAATATTCCAACGCTGACCTTAAGAATTTAATTTTTTTCCCCTTTTTGCACTCAATTTTGTTTGTTTTTCATTTATATTTCGATATTTCTCTTTTTGCATACAATTGCTAACATTTTTATTGAATCATTAACAATTATTTAACCACTTTATAAATAAAAATTTGCACATATTGATTTTATTTTAAATAAAACTTATTGGATTTGTAGTAGTTCAAGTGCTTCAAATCCAATTTCCGTATTAATGGGTTTGTTGCCAAGGTAAAATAAAATGTTTGACTAATTTTAATTAAAATTTTAATTGAAATTAGTATTTTGAAATTTTTTAAAACAGAAAACATTAATAAAAATTTAAAATTTTTTTTTTTAACTAGAAATGAGTTTAAACAACGTTTTGGCATAACGGTGGCATTTTTAGCCACCCACAGTGGGCTTACCAGATGGCAAGAATTTCATTCCAATATGGCTGAAGAATTAGGAGCTGGGTAAGTTTTTCGATATATTTATATATATTTTTATGACTAAAGAGTTTTTTATATAAATTTATTTTTTTAAATTTATGAGAGTTTCACTATAAGAAAAATTTCTTAGAATCTGAGAAATTTTTTAAGAAATTTTTTAAGAAAAATTTCTCTGATTCTGAGACTTTTTCTATAAGATAAATGTCTCAGATTCTGAGACTTTCTATAATAAAAATGTCTCAGATTTTGAGGCTTTTTCTATAAGAAAAATGTCTCAGATTCTTAAACTTTTTCTATAAGAAAAATTTTTCAGATTTTGACACTTTTTCTATAAGAAAAATTTCTCAGATTCTGACACTTTTTCTATAAGAAAAATTTCTCAGATTTTAAGACCTTTTCAATACGAAAAATTTCTCAGATTCTGAGACTTTTTCTATACAAAAAATGTCTCAGATTCTGAGACTTTTTCTATACAAAAAATGTCTCAGATTCTGAGACTTTTTCTATAAGAAAAATGTCTCAGATTCTGAGACTTTTTCTATAAGAAAAATGTCTCAGATTCTGAGACTTTTTGTATAAGAAAAATATCTTAGATTCTGAGACTTTTTCTATAAGAAAATGTCTCAGATTCTGAGACTTTCTCTATAAGAAAAATGTCTCAGATTCTGAGACTTTTTCTATAAGAAAAATTTCTTAGATTCTGAGACTTTTTCTATAAGAACACTTTCTCAGATTCTGAGACTTTTTCTATAAGAAAAATGTCTAAGATTCTTTGACTTTTTCTATAAGAAAAATGTCTCAGATTCTGAGACTTTTTCTATAAGAAAAATGTCTCAGATTCTCAGATTCTGAGACTTTTTCTATAAGAAAAATGTCTCAGATTCTGAGACTTTTTCTATAAGAAAAATGTCTCAGATTCTGAGACTTTTTCTATAAGAAAAATGTCTCAGATTCTGAGACTTTTTCTATAAGAAAAATGTCTCAGATTCTGAGACTTTTCCTATAAGAAAAATGTCTCAGATTCTGAGACTTTTCCTATAAGAAAAATGTCTCAGATTCTGAGACTTTTTCTATAAGAAAAATGTCTCAGATTCTGAGACTTTTTCTATAAGAAAAATGTCTCAGATTCTGAGACTTTTTCTATAAGAAAAATGTCTCAGATTCTGAGACTTTTTCTATAAGAAAAATGTCTCAGATTCTGAGACTTTTTCTATAAGAAAAATGTCTCAGATTCTGAGACTTTTTCTATAAGAAAAATGTCTCAGATTCTGAGACTTTTTCTATAAGAAAAATGTCTCAGATTCTGAGACTTTTTCTATAAGAAAAATGTCTCAGATTCTGAGACTTTTTCTATAAGAAAAATGTCTCAGATTCTGAGACTTTTTCTATAAGAAAAATGTCTCAGATTCTGAGACTTTTTCTATAAGAAAAATGTCTCAGATTCTGAGACTTTTTCTATAAGAAAAATGTCTCAGATTCTGAGACTTTTTCTATAAGAAAAATGTCTCAGATTCTGAGACTTTTTCTATAAGAAAAATGTCTCAGATTCTGAGACTTTTTCTATAAGAAAACGGTCTCAGATTCTGAGACTTTTTCTATAAGAAAAAGGTCTCAGATTCTGAGACTTTTTCTTTTCTGTAAGAAAAATGTCTCAGATTCTGAGACTTTTTCTATAAGAAAAATGTCTCAGATTCTGAAACTTTTTCTATAAGAAAATGTCTCAGATTCTGAGACTTTTTCTATAAGAAAATTGTCTCTGATTCTGAGACTTTTTCTATAAGAAAAATGTCTCTGATTCTGAGACTTTTTTCTATAAGAAAAATGTCTCAGATTCTGAGACTTTCTATAAGAAAAATGTCTCAGATTCTGACTTTCTTTAAGAAAAATGTCCCTGATTTTAAGACTTTTTCTATAAGAAAAATGTCTCAAATTTTAAGACTTTTTCTTTAAGAAAAATGTCTCAGATTTTGAGACTTTTTCTATAAGAAAAATGTCTCAGATTGTAAGAGTTTTTCTATAAGAAAAAGGTCTCAGATTCTGAGACTTTTTCTATAAGAAAAATGTCTCAGATTCTGAGACTTTTTCTATAAGAAAAATGTCTCAGATTCTGAGACTTTTTCTATAAGAAAAATGTCTCAGATCCTGAGACTTTTTCTATAAGAAAAATATCTCTGATTCTGAGACTTTTTTCTATAAGAAAAATGTCTCAGATTCTGAGACTTTCTATAAGAAAAATGTCTCAGATTCTGAGACTTTTTCTATAAGAAAAATTTCTCAGATTCTTAGACTTCTTCTACAAGAAAAATTCTAAGACTTTTTCTATGACAAAAATTACTCAGATACTGTGACTTTTTCTATATAAAAAATGTCTCAAAATTTGAGATTTTTTCTAAAAGAAAAATGTGTCATATTCTGAGATGTTTTCTATAAGAAAAATTTCTCAGAATCTAAGACTTTTTGTACAAAAGAAATGTCTCAGATTCTGAGACTTTTTCTATAAGAAAAATATCTCAGATTCTGCGACTTTTTCTATAGAAAAAATGTTTCATATTCTTAGACTCCATAAGAAAAATGTGTCAGATTCTGAGACTTTTTCTATAGGAAAAATATCTCAGATTCTGAGATGTTTTCTATGTGAAAAATATCTCAGATTCTGAGATGTTTTCTATAAAAAAAATATCTCAGATTCTGAGACTTTTTCTATAAGAAAAATGTCTTAGATTATGAGACATCAGTCTCATTTTACATTGTTAAATGATACTTTAATAAAATGGAACTTTATTAAATGGTACTTTATAAAATGGCTCATTATGAAATGGTACTTTTACAAATTTTTAGTTGATAAAGGCTAAATATTTCGCCGATTAAAACCAGTATTATATAAAAATAAAATCTAGCACCCACATTATTTGCTGTTAAACAATTTAGCATCCACTTTTCTTACTGTAGAACAGTCTAGCATCCATTTTTTGTGATCTAACAATTTCACAACTTCAGCTAGTAGCAACTGTATTTTTTTAGCAAATTCTTTTAACAAATTTTTTACATATTTTTATTTTTCAACAGTGAATTATTTAGTGAAATGAATAGTAAGGCTATCGATGAAATCTGGTATAAACGTGCTGTCGATCAACATTTTGTTCGTGAAGAAAGCTTTGTATATTCCGTTGAATTTGATGCTGGAGAAACTGCCGCGGAAACAATAGTCACAGCCAGTCATGCTGTCTTCCATACCGAAGGAGGCAAATCGGCACCAGCTGCCGTTGTGGGCTTTCAATTTCAACATAGTGCTTTACTAAAACTCTTTCGCAATATAACAGGAAATGTAAGAAAATTGTATTTGAAATTGTTTAAATAATTTGAATTTTTTTAATAAATTTTGCATTTATTTAAAAGGCCTGTGCTGCTGACGACAAAGAATGTTATGTATTGGATAATAATGGTTTTATAATTATTTCACCGAATCGTCATGAAACCGGTAGATTTTTTGGTGAAATAAATGGCGCCATAATGCATCGTTTGGTAGAGGAAAATGTTTATAAAAGGGTTACCGTATATGATTATCAAGCAATATGTTTTGTGCCCGATGGGGATATGAATTGTTCACCAAATGTTTTATCGGTAAGTTTAAGAATTTTTAAAATATTTAAAAAAAAAATAAATTTCGGTATCGATTTAGGCCTGATACACTGTGCAACATGAATTTGTATCTTGAATGAAATAAATAAAAGTGAAAGTAGACTAAAAGTAGAACAAAACCTTAAAACCCAGGGCGGGACGTAACTGTAACAGAGAACCGACTTTATATCACAACATACGAACTTTGACAAAACCTTCAAAGTCCAAATACCAACTAGGGAGACTGGGCGAAAAACTATGCTATAACAGACAGTGCGATCTTAATCTTTTAGGACGGATCGACGATGGAGATATGTAGGTACGGGTTCGGGAGTATACTCTGAATGCCTCGAAATCGGGGCCTTATTGACTCTTTCCGACAAGTGTAGTGTTTTCCAGGCTGAGGTACCTGCAATTGATAAAGCCACGCAGATAATTATGACAAGGGACCTTAGTCCATGCATCATTAACATTTTCGTAGATAGTCTTGCAGCTCTGAAGGCCTTAGAATTAAACACTGTAAAATCGGGAATCTCTAGAAATTTTATACAATCCCCAGGGCAGTCTTAAGGTAAAAAAAAAGTCTTAAGACTTTTTCTATACGAAAGATGTCTCAGAATCTAAGACTTTTTCTATACGAAAAATGTCTCAGAATCTGAGACTTTTTCTTTTTGTCTCAGAATCTGAGACTTTTTCTGTAAGAAAAATGTCTCAGAATCTGAGACATCTTTCGTATAGATAAAGTAAAGTATTCTAAGACTTAAAGAAGTCTCAGATTCTGAAACGTTTTTCGTATAAAAAAAGTCTCAAATACTGATTGTGAGAGATTTTTCGTACAAAAATATTTTCAGATTCTGTGACATTTTTCGTAAAGAAATTTTTCTATAAAAAAGTCTTAGAGTCTGAAACTTTTTCTATAAGAAAAATGTCTCAGAATCTGAGACTTTTTCTATACGAAAATTTTCTTAGAATTTGAGACTATTTCTATAAGAAAAATGTCTCAGAATCTGAGACTTTTTCTATAAGAAAAATGTCTCAGAATCTGAGACTTTTTCTATAAGAAAAATGTCTCAGAATCTGAGACTTTTTCTATAAGAAAAATGTCTCAGAATCTGAGACTTTTTCTATAAGAAAAATGTCTCAGAATCTGAGACTTTTTCTATAAGAAAAATGTCTCAGAATCTGAGACTTTTTCTATAAGAAAAATGTCTCAGAATCTGAGACTTTTTCTATAAGAAAAATGTCTCAGAACCTGAGACTTTTTCTATAAGAAAAATGTCTCAGAGTCTGAGACTTTTTCTATAAGAAAAATGTCTCAGAATCTGAGACTTTTTCTATAAGAAAAATGTCTCAGAATCTGACACTTTTTCTATAAGAAAAATGTCTCAGAATCAGAGACTTTTTCTATAAGAAAAATGTCTCAGAATCTGAGACTTTTTCTATAAGAAAAATGTCTCAGAATCTGAGACTTTTTCTATAAGAAAAATGTCTCAGAATCTGAGACTTTTTCTATAAGAAAAATGTCTCAGAATCTGAGACTTTTTCTATAAGAAAAATGTCTCAGAATCTGAGAATTTTTCTATAAGAAAAATGTCTCAGAATCTGAGACTTTTTCTATAAGAAAAATGTCTCAGAATCTGAGAATTTTTCTATAAGAAAAATGTCTCAAAATCTGAGACTTTTTCTATAAGAAAAATGTCTCAGAATCTGAGACTTTTTCTTTAAGAAAAATGTCTCAGAATCTCCGAAAAATGTCTCAGAATCTGAGACTTTTTCTATAAGAAAAATGTCTCAGAATCTGAGACTTTCTCTATAAGAAAAATGTCTCAGAATCTAAGACTTTTTCTACAGACAGACGGTCGGACATTTTATACCTTACATTTTATTTTGGGTGGGGAGGTCATCGGGGATACTTTCTCCTTTGTACTTAATTAAATATTGGATGGGAGTATGAAAATACAGTGAAATCCATATATTTTCAACGCAGATTGAAGCACTCTTTGTAGCGTTGAATTAATCGCATTAAAGATGCAGGGGGGTAGTTATGTAACTTGATAGTCGTCAAATCGTATCGTTAGCTCATTATTTCATTACCATATAGTGTCATTTTATGGTAATAGAATAATGAGCTAACGATGACGATTGACGATTATCAAGTTACATAATTAGCCCTCAGGACGTTTTATTAGACTTCTGTATTTAGTTTTAGAAAAAATGACTATAATGACCCCTTGAAATGACATTTAGAGGTTTAAAACACTCGAGGCCCCTTAATTTGTTGCACAGCGATATTGCATTTATTTCCTGAACATTCGACATCAGGTTCATCACGTCAGTCAGAAAACCCAGTTAATATGCGACTCTACTAATTTCATACATTTTCCTTTTTTTCAGCCCATTTTTCATTTATTAAAAGCATTTAAGTGGCTAATTACCACGATTATACTCTTTCTCGTCGATATAAGTATGGTGGCAGCTGCTTTCGTGGAACAGTATGTCGACGAAAATATGACTGATTATTTGCTTAATGTTAAAAACATGGAATGGGTACGTTTGGTGACATTACAAAGGACCAGACTGAAACCATGTGATATGCAACGTGATCTGTATACGTTATATAATGAAAAGGATAATGTTGTCTACAATATGACAGCACATGGTTGTGAGAGACCATTTGTCGTTCTACCCATACCAGCAAGCAATTTAATATTACTAGTCATCGATCAAATATGTCCACGTGATGTAGCCCATATATTGACCGTTAATCCAATGGATATAAATTATCCGCTGGAAGAAAATCAAACGTTGGCATGTTTTAAAAGTATGCACGAATTTTCACGTGTTCGTCCTGTTAGTTGTATAAATCGACATGTTAATGTAAGTATTGTTGTATTAAATATATTAAGCATTTCATTTTCATAATTTTAAAGTTATCGATTTATCGATAATTCCGTCATTCCGTCTGCACTAAAAAAAGAGACATAACTAAAATTCAGGAAAAAATTTCGTTGAAAATATTTCATTAATTTTCCTTAAATTAAGTTAACTTTTATGAAAATTATTTAGTTCATCTATATATCGTCCATTCCATGAGTCATTTTAAAAAATCTGACCGAGGGTCTTTCGATTTTTGTTATATTTTTCATACAGATACTCTATGGAGCCAATTTCAAATTTCATCCATCAGATCGAAAATATTCAAAAAACTCGCTATTTTATTCACGATTTTCGTTTTTAAAAAAGTCAAAAAAATGCAAAATCTGTGTAACTTTGAGTAGCTGTATTTTCTAAACTACTTATCGCATTTTAACAATCCATAGCGCATACGAATGGTATGTAAGTCTATTTAGAAATCTTATAGACTGAAAAAATATCGGTGGTTCAAAAGTGCATTTTATATGCAAATGCAGTTTTGAAGTGCATTTTGCGAAACTTTTACCCCTTTTAATTTTTTTTTATTTAGCATATTTGTAAAATTTAGGATTTTTGCTACAAAAAAATGTTTTCATTACAATGGACCGAGAATGTGTGATATTTTTAATATTTTTTTTAAAAAAATACTTCCTTAAGTTTCCTTATAAAAAATTTTATATTTTAAATTATACCAAAATCATGTAAAAAGACATGTTTTTAAACCGTTATATTTTCAAAAGTACTAATCGTATCCCATAGTTTATGCACATTAGAAAGGTATTTTTGTCTATTTTTTGCATTTAATGACCGCAAATATGTTGGTGTTTCAGAATTGCATATTAAATGCAAATGCAGTTTTGAAGTGCATTCTTCAAAACTTTTACCCCTTTGAATTTTTTTTTAGTTATCATATTCGAAAAGTTTACAATTTTTACTACAAAATAATGTCCTGCTAATAATGGACCTACCGTGTGTGCTATTTTAAATTTCTTTAAAAGAATTTCAATATTTAAAAAAAAAAAAAAATATCTGAAATAACATGATTTTTTAAAAAATTCTAAAAAAATATCACACACAGTGGGTCCATTATTAGGAGGACATTATTTTGTAGTAAAAATTGTAAACTTTTCGAATATGATAACTAAAAAAAAATTCAAAGGGGTAAAAGTTTTGAAAAATGCACTTCAAAACTGCATTTGCATTTAAAACGCATTTCTAAAACACCAACATATTTGCGGTCATTAAATGCAAAAAATATACAAAAAATACCTTTCTAATGCGCATAAAAACAATGAGATACTATTAGAACTTTTGAAAATATTACGGTTTAAAAACATGTCTTTTTACATGATTTTGGTATAATTTAAAAAATAGAAATTTTTTAAGGGAAACTTAAGGAAGTATTTTTTTAAAAAAAATATTAAAAATATCACACATGCTCGGTCAATTGTAATGGAAACATTTTTCTGTAGCAAAAATTCTACATTTTCCAAATATGCTAATTAAAAAAAAATTAAATGGGGTAAAAGTTTCGCAAAATGCACTTCAAAACTGCATTTGCATATAAAATGCACTTTTAAACCACCGACATTTTTTCAGTTTATAGGATATCAAAATAGACTTACAAACCATTCGTATGCACTATGGATTGTTAAAATGCGATAAGTAGTTTAGAAAATACAGCTGCTCAAAGTTTCACAGATTTTGCATTTTTTTTGTCTTTTTTAAATACGAGAATCGTGAATAAAATAGCGAGTTTTTCAAATATTTTCGATCTGATGGATGAAATTTGAAATTGGCTCCATAGAGTATCTGTATGAAAAAAATAACAAAAATCGGAAGACCCTCGGTCAAAAAATGCCTAAAATTACCAAATGTCTGGTGGAATGGACGATATAAAAAAGAGTAACGTGACTGACTGACTGACTCATAATCGCCCAGCCCAAACCGCTGAAGCTAGAGACTTGAAATTTGGACTGTAGGTTCATCTCCCGGAATATAGATCCACTAAGGCTGGATTTTTGCCAATGTTGATTCTAAGGGGGTAAAAAGGGTAAAAAACTGTACTTTTGGTACTTTTTATATCTCATGAAATAATGGTCATAGAGACTTGAAATTTGGACTGTATGTTCACCTCCCGGAATGCAGATCCTGTAAGGCTTGTCTTTTGACAATGTTGATTCTAAGGGGGTAAAATGGGTAAAAATCTGTACTTTTGGTACTTTTTTTATCTCAAGAAATAATGGTCATAGAGACTTGAAATTTGGACTGTATGTTCACCTCCCGGAATGTAGATCCTGTAAGGCTTGACTTTTGCCAATGTTGATTCTAAGGGGGTAAAAAGGGTAAAAAACTGTACTTTAGGTACTTTTTTTATCTCCTAAAATAATGGTCATAGCGACTTGAAATTTGGACTGTATGTTCACCTCCCGGAATATAGATCCACAATGGCTGGATTTTTGCCAATGATGATTCTAAGGGGGTCAAAAGGGTAAAAAACTGTACTTTTGGTACTTTTTACATTTCCTTAAATAATGGTACTAGAAACTTGAAATTTGCAATGTAGGTTCACCTCCCGGAAAAAGATTCACTAAGGCTGGGTTTTTTCCAACGTTGATTCTACGGGGGTAAAATGGGTAAAAAATGTACTTTTGGTACTTTTTTTATTTACTGAAATAATGGTTATACAAATTTGAAATTTGGAATGTAGGATCCTCTGCTGAAAAAAAATAATTTTGAAAATTTGGATTCTAAGGGGAGTCAAAGGGGTAAAAAGTGTACTTTTAGTACCTTTTGTTATTTCTTGAAATAATGGGCATTGAAACTTGAAATTTGGAATGTAGAATCCGTCAGCGAAAAAAACATTCTGGAAAACATACCGTTTATAAAAAGTACCTTTTATAAAAAGTACCTTTTATAAAAAGTACCTTTTATAAAAAGTACCTTTTATAAAAAATACCTTTTATAAAAAGTACCTTTTATAAAAAGTACCTTTTATAAAAAGTACCTTTTATAAAAAGTACCTTTTATAAAAAGTACCTTTTATAAAAAGTACCTTTTATAAAAAGTACCTTTTATAAAAAGTACCTTTTATAAAAAGTACCTTTTATAAAAAGTACCTTTTATAAAAAGTACCTTTTATAAAAAATACCTTTTATAAAAAGTACCTTTTATAAAAAGTACCTTTTATAAAAAGTACCTTTTATAAAATAACTTCATAATAGAATTTAGTTAATAGCTTCTTAGGCTATTATTCATATTGCGTATAGTAGACTTATTGTAGGTTTATTTGACAAATATTCCTAACATATCTGTCAAATAAACCTACTTTAGTTATATTTCAGTTTTTATGAATAACCACCTTAGAATTTAGTTAAAAACTCAAAATGGCGTTATCTCGACAACTAAGCAAGATAGAGCAAAACGGATGAAATTTTTAAATGAAAGTACTACATAAGAACAAATATGGAATAGCCTAGCTCTACATATCTGTCAGGGTTTCAAGACCCTAATTTCGGATCTAAAATTTCAGATTGTAAAATATTTTTCGTACTGAAAAAGTTTCAGATATGATAAAGGAAATATATGTAATTGTATCTAACCAAGTGAATACCCACTGGAAAAGAAAGCCCTGATAAAGTTGCTTGTAAAGTTCAAAAAAAATCAAAAAATATCTCAAAAACTAAGCAAGATATAGCAAAACGGAGCAAATTTTTCGTTGTTGCGATCCACAATTGGTCATTATTTTACCCTCTAATGTATAAGGACGCTTTTAGGCGGCCCTGTGGATTTGGTTGTAACTTATGAACGGCATCACTTACAAACAAGAGAGTGGTCGATTGTGAAAGCTAACATTACATTGATTTATATTGTGCTCTTCTTCATTACGTACTTTCTTTTGTTTTCAAATTCACTTTTCGCATATTTATAAACAAAAGAAATTAGGTAATAAAGAAGAACACAGTATAAATCTGTCATGATCAAAAGTCGAAAAGCATTTTTGTACCCCCTTGGGTCGTAGAAGTCGACTTCAAGAGTTTATGAACTAAATAGTAAATTTTTTATATTTCAAATTGGCATATTATTATTTTATTTTTCTATAAGAAAAACATGAACTAAAACGAAAAAAATCAAAAGAACTAAATCATTATAAGTTTTCTTTAAAATTAGTTCATTTTCTCATTTTTTAGTTCATTTTTTTTTTTTTGACACAAATTTTTCTTTAGAAAATCAAACAAACCTGAAACTAATAAATTATATATATATTTTTTTTTTTTTTACAGGAAAGCACTATTGAATTATGTGGCAATGCATCTAGCATATTTATAAATATTTTCCTAATCTTAATAGCCATAGGCTTAAATCGTTTTCTCTAACGTTATTTGTTCTTAACTTAAATTTGTTAATTAAATACATTTTTCGTTTTTTAATTTTTGTTGTTATTAAAAATTGTAAATTTTGTATGTAATTTATTAAATATGTTCATTATGGAAATTAATATTTAATAATTAAATTAATTTTAGTGTAGCTAAAAAAAATCTCAAAGGACCTTAAAACAAAACTTTTGTAAATTCTATTATTAACAAAAAACATAATTTTTTCATCAAATGTTTTAGCTTAAAATACAATTTTAGATTATAGGTACATATAGGAAAATTTAGCATTTTTATAAGTAAATAATCAAACAAAACTGTACCTTTTTTAAAAAAACTATAAACACATTTGTTGTTTTATTTTCAAAATGTCTTCTTTTTATTTTATTTTAATTTAATTTTTTTTTCAAATGTTTATTCTAGCTCGAGGTCATTATTTTCTTTATTAAAACTATGATATTCTCATAGAATAATTTCCAAGAAAATTATTTTTCTGTTTTGAATTTATTTATGTTAGTAATTTTTGCAAGAATTAATCTATACGTGTTTCGAAATTTGTCAGATTTCATTGTCAAGATTATTTAGCAAATATAAAAACCCTACACTACAAGTAGCAAAGGGAATTTAAGTGACAAATCGCTAATATTCAAACTAAAATATTAATACATATTCGAATCTACTCCCATTGAGAATTAGAAGACAAAAATTGTACCATCGCACACTGGGCCGAGATGGTAGTTTATTTGGCCAAAACTAAAAAAAACAAAATTATTAAATTTAAAAAAGCGAATGCACTATTGTATTAAGTATGACTTGCTGCACCTTGTCTGTAATTTTTGTAAAAATCGGTACACCCATTCTCTTGGAATGATCCATCAAAGATAAAATTTGTATGTTTAAATCTCCATATACCGTAATCAAAAAAGCTAACAAATTTATACATTATTAAGATGGGACCTTTGTTTTTTTTTTTTTGGGATTAATTTATTTAACAAAGGGAAGTACAACATCTAAAGGGGTATGAACAGCTCTTTTTCCCTATTTTTTTAATGATTTTTTTGATATTTTTATATAAATTTTGAAAAATTGTTCCATTTGATATAGTTTTTCCAAAATGTTCCGCGACATAATCCAAAAGTTAGGATGCCAAAATGTTCGTTGGCTTACTAGCTTTCAGACTGACCTGCCCGCTTTTGCCTGTTTTTTCATCTGCTTATAAAATATCAATAGAAAGGGAGATGAACAAATCTAAAGTTGTTAAAATGAGCCTTTTTTATTGAATTGAATTAAATTAATTTTAGGAATTAACAATTTTCAAGTTTTCCTAAAATACATACTTAGTGTTTTTCTATATTAATACGGAATAAAATGAAACCCGGTTACCCAAAAACCCGAATACATAAAAAAACCGGTTACGAGAAAAACCCGGTTGCACGAAAAATAGTTTTTTTATCGTATTAAAATTTGTTTTTAATACATGGAAAAAAATAAGTATGTACCCGGTTAGGCGGTCTAGACAGTGTTGTTTTAAAAAAAGGGGTTTCACAAATTTTTTTTATTATTTTTTTTTTTAATTTTCGGTATTTCAATTCCATTTGTGTAAACGGGCAAGTTTTTTGTAAGGTAGGAATAAAAAGGATAATTCTGGCCCAGACAGTTTTTTGAAACGGCGTGAAACTTTCTGTAACTATGAGTATTGAAAAGGAGGTTTTCAAAAAAAAATATTTTTTCTAATTTTTTTTTTTAAATTTTATTTCAATTACATTTTTTAAAACGGGCATAAGCTGGCAACTATTATGAAAGTGTGGATAGGAAGGATAATTCTGGCCCAGACAGTTTTTTGAAAGGGCGTGGAACTTTTGATAACGATGAGTTTAAAAAGGGGGTTTTCATAAAAAAATATTTTATTTTTTCAAATTTTTAATATTTCAATTCCATTTGCCTAAACGGGCACAAGCGGGCAACATTTTTGGAAAGTAGGGATAAAAAGGATAATTTTGGCCCAGACAGTTTTTTGAAAGGGCGTGGAACTGTTGATAACGATATTTTTAAAACAGGGTTTTCAGTTTTTTATAAACTCTTATTTCAATTAAATTTTTGAAAACGGGCACAAGCGGGAAAATTTTTTGGAAAGTGCGAATAAAAAGGATAATTCTGGCCCAGTCAGTTTTTTGAAAGGGCGTGAAACTTTTGATCACAATGAGTTTTAAAAAAGGGGGTTTTCACAAACATTTTTTATTATTTTTTTTAATTTTTGGTATTTTAATTCCATTTTTGTAAACGAGCACAAGCGGGTAAGTTTTTTGTAAGGTGGGATTAAAAAGGCTAATTCTGGGCCAGACAGTTTTTTGAAAGTGCGTGGAACTTTTGATGACGATAAGTTTAAAAAGGGGGTTTTCAAAAAAAGACAAATTTTTCCAATTTTTTACAAACTCTTATTTCAATTCAATTTTTTAAAACGGGCACAAGCGAAAAAGTTTTTTGGAAAGTGGGGATAAAAAGGATAATTCTGGCCCAGACAGTTTTTTGAAAGAGCGTGGAACTTTTGATGAGTTTAAAAAGGGAGTTTTCAAAAAAAAACTAATGTTTTCCATTTTTTTATAAGCCCTTATTAGAATTAAATTTTTGAAAACGGGCACAGGCGGGCAACTTTTTTGGAAAGTGTTGATAAAAAGGGCAATTCTGGCCCAGACAGTTTTCTGAAAGGGCGTGGAACTTTTTATGACGATGAGCTTAAAAAGAGGGTTTTCAAAAAAAAAAAAAAAAATTTATAAGCTCATATTTCAATTAAATTTTTGAAAACGGAAGCGGATAACTTTTTTGGAAAGTGCTGATACAAAGGATAATTGTGATCCAGACAGTTTTTTGAAAGGCCGTGGAACTTTCTATAACGATGAGTTTTTTTTTTTCAAAAAAGAAATAATTTTTTCCATTTTTTTATAAATTTTATTTAAATTGCATTTTTGAAAACGGGCACAAGCGGGCAACTTTTTTGGAAAGTGTGGATAGAAAGGATAATTCTGGCCCAGACAGTTTTTTAAAAGGGCGTGGAACTTTTGATAACGATGATTATAAAAAGGGGGTTTTCAAAACAAAAACTTAATTTTTTCCAATTTTTTATAAACTTTTTTTTTCAATTTAATTTTGGAAAACGGTATATTCACGTGATTTAAATGAAAATCACTCATGCTCACGCGCGAATCACGTTATTTTTAAACTCTTTTTTCAATTCAATTTTTAAAAACTTTTAAATCACGTGATTTAAATGAAAATCACTCAGGCTCACGCGTGAATCACGTTGTTTTTTTGAGTCACGCAAATCACGAGACCAGAGACCATCTCCAATTCAAATACATAAACAAAAGACAAGTGTCTCTTCATTTGTTTCATCTATAACGTCTGTAAATTTTATTAAAAATTAAGTGTCCACCCTGAAACAGTTTCCCTGTAGGTCCGATTTCAAAAAGTTTCAAGTCCCTTATTTATTACCCTATATAGGCTTTTGTTCTGAATTTCAAAAAAATCTATTAACTTTTACGACCTGTAGAGACTTTTGGCCAAAAAACCTACCATCTTGGCCCAGTGTGCATCGTAGTAAGATCACGATAGTTTTTAATAGGACGTGTCAATAATTTCTTGCAAAAATTACCAACATAAATAAATTAAAAACAGAAAAATAATTTTCTTGAAAATTATTCTATTAGAATATCATAGTTTTAATTAGTAAAGGATATAATGACCTCGAGCTAGAATAAACATACTCAAAATATAATATTTTAAAGGTCGAATAAAATAATTTTTGTTTTTTTTAATAAAAATTAATCAGAATTTTAATTTTAATTTTATTATTTTTAAAATACTTACTCCTGTACCTTTTAATTGTACACTCAAAAAAATAACTTAGTCAAAATATTAGTAAAAGGTGTTGTAATTTACTTCAACCAAACTTTAGCAAAAAAAATTGTAAAAATTTAACTTTTACAGTTTTTTGGGCAATTTACTATTGGTAAAATACAATAATTTTTTGGTATTTTTACTATATTTTCTTGCTAGTTTTTTTTTTTTATTTTACTATAATTTTAGCAAAAATATTAGTATTTTCCTTAAAGAAATGGTAATACTTTTAATTTTTTTTTTTCTTAGTTTAAAAAAAAAAAAAAAATATTTCAAGTGTTCTAGTGTGAAAAAAATCATTGCAGATTGATGATGCTGCCAACACCATAGCAAAGTAGCCATCCATCAACTGCATGTGCGCTGAAAAATAGGCTACACAATTTTTAGTATTTTTTACCATATTTTTTGCTAATTTTACCATATTTTTTGGTAATTTTATATAAAAATTTTTTAAAATTTGCCACCTAAATTGTTAATAAAAAGTTAATAATTTTGAAAAATTATTTTTTTTTAATTTTAACACATAGTTAGATATCTAATCTTCAATATCCAAAAGTTTTTTTTTTATTTTTTTTTTTAAATACATGTGAAAAAAATTAAAAATTCGAAAAAAAATTGTTAATTTTTTACAAATTTTACCTGAAAATGTAAGAAATTTCTTGTGTAGACTACTACGCAAATCTCATTTGTTCTACTTAAGCTAAAAAAATGACGCAAAAAAAAATAAAAAAAGTGAAGTGTTGTTCTTTAAATTTTTTGTTTAAGTGAAAAAAAAATCATTTTGGATTTTGATGTTGTTGGAAGTCCAGTTACTGCAACTACAGCTGCTGAGAAGAAGGCAAAAGAAGATGCTGCCACCATCAAGCCGAAGAAACCATCCAACAACTGAAGTAATATGCTGCTATTACTACATTTAAAGAATGTGGTGCTCAAAAACAGGCAAAAAAATTTCTAGTATATTCACCAAATTTTAAATCAACTACTAATCAGAGAAAAAAAATTACTAAATAAAACAGTTTTTTTTACCAAATTACAAATTTTTTTTATCTATTTCAATTTTACCATTTTTTTTTGGTAATTTTACCATATTTTTTGATAATTTTACAAGGTTGATTTTTTACAAAAATAAAATGGTATTCTTGTAATTTTACCATTTTTTTCCTAATTTTTTGATTAGCAAAATGGTTTTGCTAATATTACCAAAATTTTTGCAACGTCCAAAACTACAGTTTTTTTTGCTAATTTTAACCATTTTTTTTGCTAGTTTTACAATATTTTTTTTTTGAGTGTATTCTTTTAGGGTCAAATCAATATAATACACCGACCGACAGCCGATATTAAACATAAGCCGGGTACTACACGTCTTAATATATAAATCAAATAAAGTAATACTGCATTTACAGTTTTTCATTTCGTAATCCTGTTTTCTTTTAAAAGGACTTAAGTTTTAAAGGATTACATTTTGTAAAATATTTGTACTTGTTTTATAATGTCACTATTTCTGACAAAGAGGAGAATCTTTGCTAATTTTTCAATATTTTTATTTTGCCATATCAGGAAAAATTATGTTAATATTGTCCTTTCAAAACTTTATCAAAATATTTAGTTTTAAATAACATTGAAGGAAAAAGTTTTGAAAGGCCATTACTTACCTCCTTTTTCCTGATATATCAAAATAATAACATGGGAAAATTAGCGGAGATCTCTCCTCTTCTTTCATTTGCCATCATTTGGGAGCCTAGGACAATTTCAAATATTTAAAAAATATATTTTACAAAAATTTAATCCTCTAAAACTTTGAAGTCCTTTTAAAAGGAAACAGGATAACGAAATAAAAAAACTGTAAAAACAGTTTTACTGCATTCGGTCTCTTGTTTCAAACGTATTTTATCCGTTTCGTGTTTAACGACTTGTTTTTTATTTTTATCGGATGGTGATTTATGATAAGTCTTAATTAAAATTTTCCATTACAAAAAAAAAAAGCAATAAACCAAAATACTTCCTTAACTGCTTTATTTTTAAAATATTTGCCTATGAATAATCATTAATATGAAAATATATAGTCCAAAATCAATACAATGTTTTTCTATTTAATATAATAAAACACTGAAATAAAAACCTTTTAACATGTGCTAAAGCTTTTAATTAAGTAAATTTGTACTTAAAATTTATTATATTAATAAATAAAATTAAAAATAAATTTATTATGTTATTTCAATTAATAAAATTACAACTTTTGTAGAAATTTTCCAAGCTTTAATTTAAGCTTGATAGCATCCAGATTGAATAAATATTAAATAAGATACGGGGGAAACTGGAAAATGAAACTATTTATAGATATTTTTTAGAATTTTTTTTTAAATATTTCTAATTGTGAGTGTAGATTTGTCGATGATTTTCTTTCCAAATTTTTCATTTCACAACATCATTAAAACACAGTGCCAATATTTAATATTTTTAAAATTGTTTTTATTTGTATAGTATTATTATACTGGTCAAGAGTAATTACATACATATAATATTAATAAACCGTAATAATAATTTAAATATTTAACATTATAGTACGCTGGATGTCGCAGTTTATATTAAGTTCAAGAGAAAACTTTTACTGAGGGGCCAGTAACTTATAAAAGATAACCCGACTTAAAAAAAACGTTGTTCAAGTTTAGATTCTGATTATTCAAAGGTAAGTGGTTAGGCCAAATTTAGGGATTGTATTTGCCTTACCAAATAATATGGATTTAAGGACCATTTACGGAAAAAATAAAAAAAAAATAAATGGACTAAAACCTAGACCAAATAAGAATATGAGGTATGAAGTCTCCTATTCGTTTTGTTTTCCTCTCAAGCGAACTCTGGCCTCTTTTGAGACTAATTCAGCTTAAAAGGAAAAAAAAAAAGTTTTAAAGATACACTTTTTCGTCTTAAAAATGCAACGCTTAACCAAAATTACTCCTTGAAAATTTTATTAATATTTTTCCCGGAATGTACTCAATATTGCGCAACTTTTGGCGTCAATTTTTGAAAAACAATTTTTTTTTTTTTAAATGCACTAAGATTGCAATCTTTAGTTTTTTGTTCAACATTTTTTATTTGTACCGTAAAAGGGTCCTTAATAAGCATCATTAGTGTGCAAGCATTTTTAAATTAAAAAAAAAGACAACAAAATACCAAATGTCAAATTTTCAGAGAGCAGTTATTTTTAATTTTTGAGAAAAATTACTTCAAAGCCTTAACTCATTTTCTCGATAACGAGTGTTTTGAAAATAATTATTTTTTATCCGAAATTTCAAAAATTCAGAACCATTTATGAATTTTTTCTAAAAACAATTAATATAGGTATTCAGAGTCCTGCTTGCCAGACCTGGCACTGGTAGTAAAAGAGCACTTTTTGAAAGAAGTACTCTTTTGCTACATTGCCAGGGCTGGCAGCAAGACTCTGAATACCTCTAATGTGTTTTGGAAACTTTAGTATGTACTAGAAATTTTTCAATTGGTTTTCGAGATATCGCCATTTCTAAGTGTTTTTTCAATTTTTTTAATTTCGATAACTTCAAACAATAATTTTGTATTTTTAAAAATTCTTGTAGAAAAACTCTTGATAAAGATTTTAAATTTCGACAGACATACTATAATTGTTTCCAAATTTTTCAAAAAGTTCTAATTTTGTTTTAGAAATTTTTTCAAAAATCCATAAAATAGAATTTTTGAGTTTTTTTTTAACTTTCTTAAACAAAGGAAAAAACCGATATTTTTATTTATCGGAAACCGTTTCATCTATTTCAAAAACTAATTTTCAAAATAAAATATAAAACTTTTAAATGCCCTAGATTGGAACCCCCAAAGACAACGCCGACAGGGCAGACCCCGTAACACCTTGGTTCGATGCCTCAAACAAGAATGCTTACTAGCTCAAATATCCTAGAATCAAGCAAAAACAATTGCCAGAGATAGAATTAGATGGAGAGAATTTGTTGACGCCCTATGTTCACACTGAACTTTATTTAAGAATTTTTAGTATTCAGAAATGTATTCCTATTGATAGTTAAATAAATAAAGAACATATATATATATGGACATTTCCATTTAACTTTTCATTTCTTTGAAATTTTGGTTTTTTGGCAAAAACTTTTTTGATTTGCATTCAAATGGATATCTACTGATAGAAATGCATAAAGGACTTCTAATGCAATTAGCTTGCAGACACATAAGGCCAAAAATCTTAATTTGCGGTAGTAAGCGACAACCAAACTTCCGAAATGTGAAAAAGTCGATTGAAATTTCATAAAAATTATGTACTCTTTGGCCAATTGTACTTGCGCCGTCCAACGTATTCTTCGGAGATTTAAAATATATGGTCCCTATACTTGTTCAAAAAAGATGTATTTATGAATTTGATGTGCCATCAATAATAAAAAAGTTATTTCAATTTTTCGTCGTTTTTTGATCAGGAAATTTGCGCCGCTTCATACTTTTCAAAAGCTAATACGAAGAATGATAGCTGTCGTAATTGCCTACAGTTTAAAACCAGTCTCATGAATGTGCCCTCAATAGAAGCGGAGTACTAGCTAGACAAAAGTTGAGAGACAAAACGTGAAAGTCATCAAAAATCCACTTTTTTGCGAGGCACATTCGCAATATTACTTGAAAGTGCCCAGCACATCGCGTGATCCAAATATTTTTTGATTTTTCATAATAAAATCGATAAGCGTGTTCAAATTTTAAATAGCAAAAATTTTGCTGACATTTCACGATTTTAAACTTTTGCTTGTATTTTTACGCGAAAATAATTTAGATTTAAAATATACCCGTCAGACGATTGCTTGTAATGCGTATTATGGATCGTGTGCAAAAATTGGGACATAATGTAACTGTACGCTGAAAACGCGCCAATTTTGTCTCCAGATAAACCGCCAGGGCACACCCAAACCGCTAATAGAAATTCATTTCTGTAAATGGCAATTGCTGGTACTTATAAAGCTTTATTCCAAAACTGAGCGGCATTAATAAATTTTGAAGATTGTGGATTTTATGCATCTTTCAAAATTTCGTTAATCAGAAATTGCATCACTTTTAAAAATTCACAATTTTGCATAATGCACAAGTTTCTTAACTAATTTGAGGGTGCTAAATCCGAATATGACCTTTAATTTGGTCCATCGTCAGTAGATTTCGCTTAAATTGCATATCAAGCATTAAGAGAGCAACTTTTTAAAACAAACTTTTAACGAAAAAAACTGATTGTATATCCACGTTAATGGGCGAAATTTATCCGGTTTTTAATGGGGATAGTATGAAACATTAATTAACGTTGATTTTGTTAAATTCCAATAATAATTGTAATTTTGAGATTTTTTGTTTTCAATTAAAATCTTTAAACCGCCATAACTTTCGCGCCGTCAGCTGAAAGTTCTTCACGCGAACGGATTTGAACTTACTAAACGCATGTTTTTACGCGTACTAAACGATTTTGATGTGCCTTCAAAAAAAATTTTAATATTTTTTAAACCTTAAAATCAAAAGTTAAATGGAAATGTTCATATATATAAATGCTAATGTGCGAACTTTAAATTTTATTATGTACAATTTTTATATTTTTGGGTTAATGTAATGCATATTAATGATATTAATAGATATACTGATTATTTTATAAATATACTGATTATTATTATTTTCAAAAAAAAAAAATGATACTTAAGGAATTATCAGTTTAAAAAATCACTATCATTAAAAAAATAAAAGAAAAATTACACTGTGCAAGTCGCAAAAATTAACAAACTGGGCACCCTGCTGAAGCTAAAGTACTACAAAATTTAAATTTTAATGCTTTTGGGATAGTTTTTAAATATAAATTTAGGAAATGCATTGTTTTTTTTTTTTGCGAAAAAAAAATTTCCGCTAAAAAAATCCGCAGAATTTTTTTTTTTTTTTTTAATTTTGTGTCTGTAATGTATTGTATTCTACACATTTTCATAAATTAATAGCAAAATAAAAAAAAATTGAAAAAAAAAAATTGCGAAAAAAAAAAATCGCGAAAAAAAAATTTCCGCGAATAAATATTTTTTGTATATTTAATAAAGTTTAGATGAAAAAAATTTAGCAACTGTCTAAATAATATCAAAAAGTCGTTTTTTTGCTTAAAAATAAAAAAAAAATAATCGCGACTATCGCTAATAAATACGCTAATTTTGGAAAAAAAAAACTGATATTACAATTGGATTGAGTGTACACGAACTAGCTTTACCAAATGGCTGTCGTAAATTAAAATCAACATAGAAATATTTGTATTGAACCAATTTTTTCACGAATATAAAGATTTTTCGCGAACAAAAATTGTTTTTCGCGAAAATAATTCACAATAGTATGGTTTGTTATGTTAGTTTACCAGACTTGAATGGTTTTAAATTTAAAAATTATCGCTAAAGTTTAAAATTATCGTTTTTATTGTACTTGAGCATCAAAATTTTAAATTGCGAATACGAGCGCTGACTTCGAAAAACGGATAGCACCATTAAATTCAGCGTACTCACATTAACTTTACCAGTAAGGTGCCCAGCTTGTTAAAAAAAAGTGTCAAATTCGAGCACAGTATTAGTATACCCACAATAGAATGGCATTTTTTTTTTTGTATGTCAAAAAAAAAACTCTTAAGATTTGCAAAGTACAGGTAAATTATAATTTCACTACACCCTTTACAGATGTAATTCGAAAATTATCAAATTGTAATTCAAAGATTCCACTTGTAATTCCATTTATAACTCAAAGATTTCTTTTGTAATTCAAATATTCCATTATTTATTCAAAAAATATCAATTCTAATTCGAAAAAGATCAATTGAAATTCAAAAAGATCAATTTTATTTTGAAAAAAAAAATCAATTGTAATTAAAAAAATTTTAACTTTAATTTGCAAACTAACAATTGTAATTCGAAAAAAGATCAATTTTAAATCGAAGATTCCAATTGTAGTTCGAAAAAGATTAATTGAATTTCGAAAAAGACCAATTTTACTTCGAAAAAGATTAATTGTATTTCGAAAATGATCGATCTTTATCGAATAACAATTGATCTTTTTCGAATTACAATTGAAATATCCGAATTAAAATTGATCTGTTATGAATTATAATTTATATTTTCTGATTAAAATTGATCTTTTTATACCCTCCAACTACAGTATGGGGGTATACTCACTTTGTCATTCCGTTTGTAACGCATCGAAATATCGGTCTAGGACCCTATAAAGTATATATTTTATTGATCAGTGATCGATTCTAAGACATTCTAGCGATGTCCGTCCGTCCGTCTGTAGAGGACACGATACAGTCCAAAATAAAAGAGCTAGACTTCCGAAGTTTGGCACGAATATGTCTTATATTCCTAGGCAGGTTAAGTTCGGAAATGGGCAAAATCGGACCAAGGTGAAAAAAGTTCCCCCTTGGAGAACTAAACCAACCTAAGAAAAACCGCATTTTTTAAGGGTTTTTTGTACTTTTGCTAAGCAAATGCAACATTTTTATCTCAGAAGAAGTTCAAATCGCAAGGGGAAGGTGCCCCCTAACGTCTCCCACCAACCCCCCCCCCTCCCCCCAAAAAAAACACGCCCCTGGATTTTTTATACCCTCCAACCACAGTATGGGGGTATACTCAATTTGTCATTCCGTTTGTATTGCATCGAAATATCGGTCAGGGACCCCATAAAGTATATATATTATTGATCCATGATCGATTCTAAGACATTCTGTGAATGTCCGTCCGTCCGTCTGTCTGTAGATGGCACGATACAGTCCAAAATAAAAGAGCTAGCCTCCTGCAATTTGGCATGAATATGTCTTATGGTCCTAGGCAGGTTAAGTTCGTAAATGGGCTAAATCGGCTCAGGGAAAAAAAGTTCCCCCTTGAAGAACAGAACCAACCTCTGAAAAAATACACTTTTTTTACATGTTTTTTTGTATTTTTGTTAAATAAATGAAACATTTGTTTTATTTATCGGGATGGGAAGGTGCTCGAATTACAATTGATCAATTTCGAATTACAATTGATCTTTTCTAATTACAATTGGTATTTTTCGAATTACAATTGATCTCTTGATTGATTTTTTCAAATAAAAATTGGAATCGAAAAACAATAGATCTCTTTCGAATTATAATTGATGTTTTACGAATTACAATTGATCTTTTTCGAATTGCAATTGAAATATCCGAATTACAATTGACCTTTTTCGAATTGTAATTGACCTTTTTCCCCCTTGAAGAACTTAACTAACCTCTGAAAAACGCCATATTTTCACAGGTTTTTTGTAAAGCAAATGAAACATTTTTATGTCAGAAAAAGTTCAAGGTCCTGCACTTGGACCCAGAAAATGAAAAAAATCATTTTTTTGCTCGTCCCGCCCCATTTTGTGGGCGTGGATAATAAAAATGTTTTTAAATAATGATAAAATTGTATTACTTAGGCTCCAAAAGCATAATAAATGTATTTTTAAACATTTATCGCATGGGTTTATGTGTCCCCCAATGACCCCTACTGCCCCCCCCCCCGCCAAAAAAAAAACGCCCCTAAAATTATTTTTTTTTTTAATTTTTTTTATATGTTGGAGGGTATTAAAGATTCGGCCGAATTTAACACTCTCACTTGTCCGAATTTAACACTCTACTCTCACTTGTTCGAATTGCAATTGATCTTTTACGAATTACAATTGATATTTTTCGAATTACAATTGATTTTTACGAATTACAATTGATCTTTTACGAACTACAATTGGAATGTTCGAACTACAAATACATAGAATCTTTGAATTAGAAATGGAATCTTCGAATTGCAATTGGAATCTTTGAATTACAAGTAGAATCTTCACATTGCAATTGATCGTTTTCGAAAAACATCTGTAAATGGTGTAATACTAAAATTTTGAGATTAATTGAAAAATATTAAACCCTTAACGCTCGGTAGTCAAAGTTTTGTGATTTTTAAAGTATTATAAAAAATGTAATTTTGATGCACTGAACACAAATATCAAAAAAAAAATTAAAATCTGTTACACGATTTCAAAATATCGCCATTTGAAATTTGCTAAAAATTTCATTTTATTATGTTCAAGATCTGGTAAAAATACAATGTTGAAAAAAAATGACACTCTAATGCAAATAATACTTCTTGTAGGGCAGTCGAAGGCATAAAAAAAAACTAAATATAAATTAATTCTACAATAATACTTAAAATGTATGTAAGGAAATTGTAACTTAAATTATTTCATTTTAAAATTACTTAGAATAACATAGTAGAGAGCTGATATACTTTTTATAAACCTTTATTCACTGTTTCCTTCTGTTTCTTCTTCGTCAAGGAGCAAACTAGTTGAACCATAATTACGGAGTCTATTTCAAGATGAAGTTATATAGAAAAGATAATAAAAATTTTAATTTAATAACTGGATAAAAGATAAATATTTAAATTAAAATCAATAAAACTACCAAGTGAAAATATATTATTAAAGAGTGCAATACTTACAAATATCAGATCAGATAAGCAATTTTATAAAGATTTGTTTAATAAATTATAAATAAAGAATAAAATACACAAGGACAATATAGGTACATATAAAAAAAAAAGTAAAAACAAAAAAAATTAATTTAAAGTGGGTTCTTAATACAAGATAGTTTCAATTCGAGAAAAAAACATTTGTATTTCAAAGTTTTGTTAGGATTATGGCTACATTGAAAAAATATTTAAGTAGATTTACCAATTTTTTTTTTATTTTTATAAAAAATAATAAAAATTTGATATTTATTCGACCTAAGAGTTTATTGTTGTTCGAGGCCATTTATTTTCCCCGTAAGCAATTGACATAACAAGTACTTTTTTTAACTCTACTTTCTAAATACCAATATTTGGGGAATAAAGTTTACTTTGAATATATAAAATTTATAAAAAAAAAGTATTAAATTGTTATTCGAAATAGATCAATTGTAATTTGATAAAGATCAATTGTAATTCGAAAAAAAATCATTTGTAATTAGAAGATTTCAATTGTAATTTGAAAAATATCAGCTGAATTTTCATTGATATTTTTCGAATTATGATTGATCTTTTTCGATTAAATCGATTGATTATGATCTTTTTCGATTTAAAATTGATCAATTTTAAATTTTAATTTGAATCTTCAAATTGCATACATACACTCAAAAAAAAACTGTAATGTTAGCAAAAAAAGCTTGTAAACCTACAAGAAAATTTGCTGATTTTGAACCCAAAATTTTTTTGGTAAAGTTAGCAAAACTGTTTTGCCAAAAATAGTTAACTGAATTTTTTTTATTTCGACTTAGTTCATACACATTTGAGGACCCCATTGGGTTCGGACCCGATAGGTCCAGAACCCGATGGGCCTAGACCTAGTTGGGTTCCTTAAAAATCGTCATAGTTTTTGATCCAAAATTTTTGTCCGTTTCGCTCTATCTTGCTTAGTTTTTGAGATATTACTGTTGAGGGCTGCAAAAATGCTTTTGGACTTTCGATCGTGTCGGCAATATTTACCGAGATATGAGCATTTTAAATTTTTCGGGAATGCTAACTTTTTTGGATCCAAAGTTAGGATCCACACATGTGAAGAGGACCGGCGATACTATGGAGAGAACCAAAATTGGCCTCCGTTTTGCTCTATCTGCGCCATTTTAAGTTTTCTAAAAAAAAATAACATTTATTTTTGCTAATATTAGCAAAAAAGCTTGTAAAAAATTTGATCAACTCAATTTTAAATTAAGCAAAAAATATTAGTTTAAATTTTGTTTAAAATTGCTAATGCGCTAAATGAAGTTTGCAAGATATTTTTGCTAACATGCTAATCTCAACTAAAAATTTTCTAAAGGTTAGCTTACTAGCATTAGCAAAAAAAAAATTAGTAAATCTACTAATGTATTATTTTGAGTGTATTTGTAACTTTTTTGGTTATGAATTTCTGCGAAATCGGTCTAGTGTTTCAGAAGTTATGACCTTTGACCTTTAGTAGGGACAATTTTTAATTTCACAATTTTGCCCTTAATTTGCGAATTGAAGCGTTCTATCTCGTGTTGATATAATTCGGTCCAAAACATATGAAGTTTGTAAAAAAAACCCAAAAAAATAAATAAAAGCTAAAAAAGTGCCAAAAATCACTACTTTCCCGAAATCCGCCGAAATTACATCACTGTAATAGCCAAATGAAAACAGCAAAGCCTACAATTTTTGGGGTTTTTATTCCTTTATATGTGCTTAACAAATTCTTAAACTCCAAAAGTCGATTTTTTAAAATTTCTTTAACAAAAAAATAAAAATTTAAAATTGGAGATTTGAAAATAGTGTTGAAAAATTCAGACCACTTTAGCATTTATTTAAAACAAGTTAGCAAAACGCAATATGAAAAATATTTATCTTCCCGAGTAAAAATAAACATATATTACAATATATAACTTGATACAAACATAATAAATTATATATGATTATACATCCGTGAGATATTTTCAAAATTTTTTTAATGCAGTCATATGTAGTAATATATAATTGAATCATGATTCGGATTAAAATGTGTACGGTTGATATAATTATATAAAATTACATGAGGGTCAATACAAAATTTGTTTTTCTGTATAATTTAATATAAAATTATATATACCCGAGTAAAAATAAACATATATTACAATATATAACTTGATACAAACATAATAAATTATATATGATTATACATCCGTGAGATATTTTCTAAATTTTTTTAATGCAGTCATATGTAGTAATGTATAATTGAATCATGATTCGGATTAAAAGGTGTACGGTTGATATAATTATATAAAATTACATGAGGGTCAATACAAAATTAGTTTTTCTGTATAATTTAATATAAAATTATATATATCCTATTCTGTTCCATATATAACACTATATGTTTCCATTTAACCAACAATTTTCTAAGTTTTTAAAGCAAAGTATAAGAAACTTTTTAAAATGTTCCTAAACATTTCCTTGTTAGGGTTATGTATATCACCTATCTGGTTCGAAGCGTACCCGAACATTTTTTTGTTTAAGAAAATTATATGTTTGGTGAATGTATCGTTGACCTGTGGTGTAACTCAACCCAAACCAAAAAACACCAGGATTTTACATGTTTTTATGCAATTAGATCTAATTAGATCCACTAATATATGGCAATGTCTGGTCAAAACTCGTATGAAATCAAATCATATTTTATACAAATTGATCTTTTTTAATGCAAAAACATCCACCATTTTTCGGATCAAATTGCGTTTAATTATATATTGTATTACATATCAATATATATTGCATCATATAAAAATTTTTACTCGGGTATCCTATTCTGTTCCATATATAACACTATATGTTTCCATTTAACCAACAATTTTCTAAGTTTTTAAGGCAAAGTATAAGAAACTTTTTAAAATGTTCCTAAACATTTCCTTGTTAGGGTTATGTATATCACCTATCTGGTTCGAAGCGTACCCGAACATTTTTTTTTAAGAAAATTATATGTTTGGTGAATGTATCGTTGACCTGTGGTGTAACTCAACCCAAACCAAAAAACACCAGGATTTTACATGTTTTTATGCAATTAGATCTAATTAGATCCACTAATATATGGCAATGTCTGGTCAAAACTCGGATGAAATCAAATCATATTTTATATAAATTGATCTTTTTTAATGCAAAAACATCCACCATTTTTCGGATCAAATTGCGTTTAATTATATATTGTATTACATATCAATATATATTGCATCATATAAAAATTTTTACTCGGGTTCTTATTGTTAGTACATTGGGACTTGAAGAATAAAAAAATTTTATTACAGTAGATAATTTCAATAAATTTCAAAAATGGGGCTCGAATCCCTTGATTAAGTAAATGGACTGACACACGTTAGTTGCCTGGGGAAGGTGTAATAACTTGGCTGATTTTCAACCGATTTTAGTTTTTAATACCTTATTCGATAGACATTTTACTCCAAATCACAATTCTGTGACCATTTGAATTCAAACTTAACTCAAAATATCGAAAAAATTGAGAAAATGGATAAAAAGTCATATTTTCCCCTTGTAACTCGATTTTCAAACTTCAGGGCCGATGCGGCAGGTCTTACCCATATCCGATTTTCCTAAAATTTTGTGAGACATGTTTTTACCCCATAATGCACATTTCTAGGGGGGGCCCGGTCAATATCTAACAACTTCGTTTTTTTGGTGCACCCTAATGTACATAAGTTTTTTTTATAAATTTCATTTCTCTGTTTGAAATTTATTTTCAAAAATTATAATTTTTTATAGATTCCGTGTAGAGGAATAGAGTATCCTTACTGGTGAATCTATTCTCAATCCTTTGACAAAAAACGATTCCAAAAAATTTTGCTGGGACGTTTACCTGTCAAATTTCGAAAGGATATCTATTAAAATACGGTAAATAAAGTCATTTGACTCACGAAAACGTAAACAACAAAACACCGAATTTGATTTCATATGATACTGAATTCATGTGAATTGAAAAGTTGCAAAAGACAGAATAAAGGCTTAAATTGTTTGTTTCTGAACATATTTTTTAAACTAAAATCACGAACAAAATGATGAATATTATATGTTCTTAATACCCACTTGTTGAGAAATTCCGTGATTTTATTTTTATAAAAAAATTTTTGCACCATTTTGTAATTTACTAATGGTAATTCCTTTACTAATTATAATTCCATAGTTTGTCTGCAGTTTTGCTTTTAATTCGGAAGTATTTGTAAAAAAGCAATTACCTGCATCAAATTATAGTAGCATATAGATAGTAACATTAACCGGATAATCGAAACATTTAACCGATTAATCGGGTCGAATAATTATTTGCGTTTTAAATTATTTGTTTTGACATTAAACGAAATAGAGGCGATTAATCGAGGAATCAGTTAATTGAATAACCGAACTGGAAACACTATGGCTGAATTACTCAATGCTCCGTTATAAATTAACTCTCCGTTAAATTTAACTTTTTCATACAAATTTTGACATAAGGCTCCGTTAAATCAGCAGTTAGCAGCTAACTTTTCATTGAGTAATCCGCCCTATGACAAATGTTTTTTCTTTTGACATGAAACTATCGTAAAAATAAATTTATTGAATGAATAAATAAAAGGGGTGGGAGAGGGGCAACATATTCAGTTATTAAATAAATATAAATATAAAAAAAATTACTTACCTCATCATCAGACACTTTAAGACCATCTAAATTAATACTGTTTCTGGAATAATTGCCACCAGTTGCAGAATTGGTATTCTCTTTTTGATAGAGTTTTGCATCAGCACTTGTGGCACCAACACCGCTACCACCAACCGTCGAAGAACGCGAATGATCTTCAAATAATTGACGATTAATATCGTCCTTAGAAAGATTTGATGAATTCGAATTCATATTTGAACTAGAATTGCCGCCACTAGGACCACCGCCCATAGCGGTGGTAGACTTGAGCGGTAATGCCAAATTTGCCCTATTATTGGGAGCATTTAGTTGGCTGCCAGTAGTGCCATTACTGCCACTGCCATTACCGCTACCACTACCACCGCTATTATTTGGTCCATATCTTCCAGATGAGCGTTCACGTTGTTCGCGCTGGTGGTGATGATGTTGATGATGCAAATGCGTTGGATTATCAAATTTTTGTTTAGCCCTTTCAAATTCTAGATTACGACTTTTTGACTCAAAAATATTCTCTTCAACGTGCGATGTTTTGGCATCAAAGAAACTGCTAGCCTGTTGCTGTTGCAAGAGTGTACGTTCGGTGTGACTAGAACGTTTAGATGATGGTTCACCGCCAGATGAGTGACGTAGTCCAACACTGCTCGGCGATGATCCATCATCAAATATCTGACGTAAATCATTAATATTTGGCAAACAATCATTTGGTAATTCAACTGCAATTTTATTACGCAACTGTACACCATTGAAACTTCCACGCATTTGAGGACTAGGTGCACGCCTTTTGATTATTTATTTTTTTTTTTTTTTGCGATATTTTTGTAATAAATATATGTTAGTATATAGAATGAAATTTATATGCCATATCCCGCAGCATTCCAAATGTTAGAATATTTTATTGTTATTAATTTGTATGCAGCATGTTTTAAATAAACCAGTGTGTATTTTGTATAAAAAAAAGGTTTTATTAAAAAATTGTTCAAACCTGGTTTGTAAATGTTGTATTTGCACTTGTAATCCCTCATTTTGTCCGACTAATTCATCATTGGAACGTTGTAAGCGTCGTACTTGATTAACGGCAGAATCTAACTCATCTTCAGCGGCAGCCAATTCACGTTTTAATTCTTCAACACGTTGACGCAAACGTTTTACCTAAAAATATGTACATTTTTTAATAGGGATGTGTTTTACATGCATGTTATATCCTCCGAATCAAAGCATATGCATAAAAATGCTATCAATTGTTTTAATAAAAACGCATATTTTTGCATATTTTAATTTTAAATGCATCTTTTGTCATAAATTTTGCAAATAAATTATTCTGTTTTCATTTTTTAAATTAATAAAAAAATATTTATTATTCGAATTGTATTGTAAAAGATTACTCCAGCTCGAGGTCACGTTTCTTTACTAATTATTACGATGATATAAGGCGTATTTTGTTGGCATAATTATCAGTGTTCTACCATACAAAGTTCACATTAGTGTTAACGCTCAAAATTGTAGAAGTTAAAAATTAACTTGCATACATTGTGAATGATGGCTCTCTTTGGTATTAATAAAAAAGATAAATGTTTTTGTGTTGCTTTCAAGCTAAATTGCATTTAATAAACTAATTTTATCAATATTTCGATTGAAAATGTGTTATATTTAACAAAACTCTTCCAAACGACGCTAAATTAATTTGAAAAATTTATGGAAGTTAACGTTTCGTTTTTTTCGTTTTGATGCATGTTAACAATCTAAGTTTGCCAACAAAAAAGGCCTATAGTCGAAATAACAATTCTCAAGAAACTAATTATAAAGTTTAAGTAATGCCAAAATTTTTTTGCCCGCCCCTTTGGGGGCGTGGATTTAAAATAGTTTAAATAATGATAAAATTGTATAACTTCAGTGCAAAAAGCATAATAAATCAATTTGTAAGCATTTTTGGCGAGGGGGAAAAGGTGTGCCCACCACCCCTACCAAAGCCCCCTCCTCCCTCACCCTAAATACGCCTCTGTAATTATTTTTTTTTTATATTTTTAACATAGTGAAGGGTATGAAAACATTCGCACAATCGAGTTTAACACTCTTGTTTGTAATTTTTTTGGGCTTAGGTCTCGAAAATCAAAAAGTCCTTATCTCGAAAAGGCAGTTTTCTGGAAGTCTATGCAAAAAAAATCAATTTTTGATAACTACTGTTGTTATTAGATTAAGTTATTTTTAAAAAAAGCATTAATCTTTTCAATGAATATCACAAAATCATTGGTAGCATACATGGGAATTTTTAATTGGCATTGAATTTTCATTGGCATTAGTTGGAACTAATGCCAATGCCAAAAAAAGCATTAGCATTTATTGCCAATAAAATTTTTTGGCATTGGCATTTTTTGTACTAATGCCAATGAAACGGCATTTGTTTACAATAAAAATATTTTTTTTTTAAACTTAAAATGGCGATATCTCGAAAACTAAACCAGATAGAGCAAAATGGAGGGCATTTTTGGTTCTTTGAATCCCCATACTTTCGCGGGTCCTCTTCACATGGGTCCTAACTTTGAATCCAAAAAATTTGGGATTGCCGAAAATTTAAAAATGCTCATATCTCGGTAAATATTGCCGACACAACAAAAATTCCAAAAGCATTTTTGTAGCTCTTGGTTTCTAGAACTCGTCTGCCAATACTCGAAAACCCTCAGAGAAATAGTTTTTTAGTTATTCAGTTTCTAAAATTCTCGACTCTATTGGCCCCTAAATTGCAGTACCTGGAAAACTAAGCAAAATAATGCTAAAGGTATGTGAATTTGCAAATTTTTGGGAGTGCCAATTTTTTAGATTAAAAATTTGGACATATTAGGGTCCACTCATGTGAACAGAACAGGCGAAACTATGGAGATTCAAAGAACCAAAAATGTCCTCCATTTTGCTCTATCTGGTTTAGTTTTCTAGATGTAGCCATTTTAAGTTTTAACCAAAAAAAAAATGTTCACAACTCGCTGACGTAAATACAATATTTAATATTGTTAATGCTTTGTTTTCATTAAGGCATTCATTAATGCCAATGAAATTTTTTATAATTGGCATTACTAATGCTACTAATTCCTTAACGAGCATTGGCATTGATTGAAACAATGCCAATGCTAAAAATTTCATTGGCATTAGTTTCAATATAATGCCAATGAAATCCTCAATTAATTAGTCCTATATTTAAATAGTCCCATGTATGATTGGTAGTATGTATATAAAAGTTAAAGCAAATGGGTGTGTATTCCGTGTGTAACGCATCAAAATATCAGTCGGGGACCCCATGAACGATTTTAAGACGTTCTATGAATGTCCGTCCTTCTGTGCAAAGCACGATGCAGTCAAAACTAAAAGAGCTAGACTCCTAAAGTTTTTCGCGAACATGTCTTATGGTCATAGGCTGGTTAAGTTCGAAAATGGGCAAAACCGAATCAGGGGGGAAAACCACTAAAAACGCTCTTTTACAATTTTTTAGCATTTAAGTTAAATACATTAATCATTTATATGTCAGAAGACGTTTAAAGTCCAGCACTTTTTAATTTTCTACATTTTGCAGGGTATATAAGATTCGGCATAGCCGAATTCAACACTCTCATTTGTTATATTTAAAATCATGTTTAAATGATTACTGGGCTATTCATAATGAGTAAATTAATTCTAATGTAGGTTTATTTGACTGATATTGCATGAATATTTGTCAAATAAACCTACTTTAAGTACACTTTAAGTATTATGAATAAAGGCCTTAGACTTATTCAAAAAAATAGTAACATCAGTTTTTTTTTTTCAATTTTATCAGCGATCATAAAACGATTAAGACCGTTGTATACGAATCTTTTCAATACCCTTCACAAAATTAGAGAATATAATTGAGAGTAGAGTATTTTATGCTGATAACAAACAAAAAACACTAAACACAAGACCACTTAATGAGAACCAACTAAACTATCTCAACCATAAATGTTGCCCCCCAGTTAGTTCATTGAAAGACTCGTACAGAACAGTAGTGTGGACAGCTGATTGTGCTCTGTTCGGTTGAATACTTATCTAACAAATAACAAGTGTGTAAAGAAAAAATAAAAATTTTAGCAAAAAAAAAATAATACAAAATAAAATGATGGCACAAAATGTTTTGACAAAATTACGTCCATTAGTATCGAGAGCTACATTTGCTACAAAATCAACTGAAGTACCAAAATATAATTGGCAAGATCCCTTAAATTTGGAATCTCAATTAACCGAAGATGAAATTGCCATACGTGATTCTTTCCGTCGCTATTGTCAAAGTTCATTATTGCCAAGAGTGACCAAAGCTAATCGTGAGGAAATCTTTGACAAAGCAATAATGCAAGAAATAGGAGCTCTTGGAGCTTTGGGTTGTACTCTCAATGGTTATGGCTGTGCCGGTGTCTCAAATGTAGCCTATGGCCTCTTGACACGTGAAATTGAACGTGTTGATTCTGCTTATCGTTCGGCAATGAGTGTCCAAAGCTCTTTAGCTATGGGTGCAATTTATGATTATGGTTCAACAGAACAAAAAGAAAAATATTTACCAATTATGGCACAAGGCAAATTAATAGGTGGGTACATACATACGCGTTTTGCAAATTTACAAAATGAAAATATTAAAACTTTGATTAAATGTTTTAATTATGGTGACCATTGGCGTAGGAAGAATATTTTTATGTTTCAATAATAAAGCTTATGAATTTCTGGAAATTTTTCGTTTAAAAAAATTTTCAGAAGAATTCGTTTACAAAAAATTGCGAGAAAAATGTCTCGGAATCTGAGAATTTTTCTATAAGAAAAATGTCTCAGAATCTGAAAATTTGTCTATAAGAAAAATGTCTCAAAATCTAAGATTTTTTATATAAGAAAAATGTCTATAAGAAAATTTTTCTATAAAAAAATGTCTTAGAATCTGAGAATTTTTCTATAAGAAAAACGTTTCAGAACCTGAGAATTTTTCTATAAGAAAAATATTTTAGAATCTGAGAATTTTTTTTATAAAAAAAGTCTTAGAATCTGAGAATTGTTCTATAAGAAAAATGCCTCAGTCTAAAAATTTTTCTAAAAGAAAAATGTCTCAAGAGTCTGAGAATTTTCTTATAAGAAAAATGTTTCAGAATCTGAGAATTTTTCTATAAGAAAAATGTCTCAGAATCTAAGAATTTTTCTATAAGAAAAATGTCTCAGGATCTGAGAAATTTTCTATAAGAAAAATTTCTTAAAATCTAAGAATTTTTTTATAAACAAATGTCTTAGAATCTGAGAATTTTTCTATAAGAAAAATGTCTCAAAATCTGAGAATTTTTTTATAAGAAAAATGTCTCAGAATTTGGAAAATTTTTTTATTGGAAAAATTCTTAGATTCAGAATATGAGAATTTTTCTATAAGAAAAATGTCTCAGAATTTGGAAAATTTTTTTATTGGAAAAATTCTTAGATTCAGAATATGAGAATTTTTCTTATAGAAAAATTCTCATATTCTGAAATATTTTTCTTATAGAAAAATTCTCAGATTGAGACAGTTTTCTTATAGAATTTTTTTTTACATTCTGAGCCATTTTTCGTATAGAAAATGATAAATTTTTCTTCTATACAAAATATCAGAATCTAAGACATCTTTCTTATAGAAAAAATTCCTAGATTCTGAAACATTTTACTTATAGAAAAATTTCTAGATTCTGAAACATTTTTCTTATAGAAATTACTAGATTCTAAAAAAAATTTTTCTTACAAAAATACCACCCTTTTTAAAATTGTCTTTCTACGCCAATGGCTAAACATTTGTTTAAGATTAAACTACTTAAGTGATAAACAAAGCGAAATCACCAGAGACAGAGAGATAAGTTATATTTTTTTGTTGTTTACAGGTGCTTTTGGTCTTACTGAACCTAATCACGGCAGTGATCCAGCTGGCATGGAAACCAGAGCAAAATATGATAGTAAAAGTAAATGTTATATTTTAAATGGCTCTAAAACATGGATTACTAGTTCACCCATTGCTGATGTTATTATTGTTTGGGCTAAAGGAGAAGACGATAAAGTACGTGGCTTTATAGTTGATCGCGAACAGTCATCTAAAGGTTTAGCTACTCCCAAAATTGAAGGCAAATTTTCCCTAAGAGCTTCTGCTACTGGTATGATTCTTATGGATGATCTTCATGTACCTGAAGAAAATTTACTACCCAATGTTATTGGTTTTAAGGGACCTTTTGGTTGTCTGAACAATGCTCGTTATGGTATCGCTTGGGGTGCCTTAGGTGCTGCTGAGGCATGTGTTGAAGTTGCTCGTCAATATACCCTTGATCGTAAACAATTCAAACGTCCTTTGGCCGCTAATCAATTAATACAAAAGAAATTTGCCGATGCTTCTACAGAAATTGCTTTAGGTTTGCAAGCCTGTTTACAGGTTGGTCGTCTTAAGGATAAGAAACTGCACACACCAGAAATGATTTCAATGATTAAACGTAATAATGCTGGCAAAGCTTTAGATATTGCCCGTGTAATGCGTGATATGTTAGGTGGTAATGGTATTGCCGATGAATATCATATTATACGTCATGTTATGAACTTGGAAGCTGTCAATACTTATGAAGGAACACATGATATTCATGCTTTAATTTTGGGTCGTGCTATTACTGGTATTCCTGCATTTGCCAATTAATGGAAAAAAGAGAATAAGATTTTATTGATTACAATTGTTTGCATTTATTGGTTTTATAACCAGTGTATTTATATATGTTTAACATTTTAGCTGAAGGTTTAAAATCCTTTTTATGTATTTTTTGTTGTTAGATTATAAAAAAAAAAAAAATTATAAATAAAATGAGATTTCTAAGATAAATGGGCATATTTTTAATTATTTTGAGATGCTGAAATTTTTAAGAAGTTGTTGAGTTATACAGTCAAACCCGGTTATAACGAACTCCGAGGGACCAGTAAAAATAGTTCGTTATAAGCGAAGTTCGCTATAAGCGGGTTATTTTTTATATCAACCTAGTTTTATTTCCAAAAAAAAGTTCCAATTTTGTTTTATTTTACGTTTTTTTGAAAGTAAACTACTTATTGAGAAGAAAACATTAAAAATATAAATAAGTTTTATCAAAATTATAATATTAGCCAATAATGTCTAACCATTTGTGAGTTTGATAAACATAATTACCGCAAATTTCAAAATATTTATGGGAGTTCGTTATAAAAAGGTAAATATACATGAAATTGTGTTCGTGGGACCATAATAAGTAGTTCGTTTTAACCGAGAATTCGTTATAACCGAGTTCGTTATAAAAGAAGTATTTTGTGTGAAAATTGTTGCCAAAACGTCGGGACTTTAGAATTAGTTCGTTATAACCGAGAATTCGTTATAACCGAGTTCGTTATAACCGAGTTCGTTATAACCGAGTTCGACTGTACCAGTGGGTATCAGTTTGGTTGGCTACCATTTAATTTCCTCTCTCAAAAAGTTGGTTCTCTTAGTATTGCCTATGCTATTGCATGTAAAAACTCTCTTAAACATTAAGAGAACCAATTTATATAAAGTGACATATTGTTTTGGGGCCTATCAAAATCTTGATATATTCTTTACTCTATGAGTTATACTTGTATAAACATAATTTTGAAATGCATTTCAATTATAAAATAAATTACAATCTTAGTGCAAGTTTTCGGGCTGTGAATTAAGTTTATACTCAGTTTTACGTAGCCTGAAACTCGGATTCTTCATCTCAATAAATCAATGTTTTATCTCAATAAAGACCAACATTTAAAGCAAAATAAAGATGTTCCGTCAATATTTTGTTAACCAACTTTGTAGTGGCAGAAAAATTGTGTTTACAGATTAAAAAACAGCTGTAGGTTAGTTGGTAGCTTGCTAGCCTATTAAGCAGAGGGTCATGGGTTCGATTCCCACCAGAACCCTTGGTTGATTTCGCTACAACCAGACGACGGACATAGTTTTCAGATCTCGGTAATGTTGAAATTAAAAAAAAAATAACCCACCTTTGGAAAACGCTATTTTTTTGCAGATTTTTTTTGTACTTCTGTTAAACGTTTAACGTGCTCTAACTTTTTAACTAGTAATACGATTATCACAAGTAATGGCTCATATGAAAGCTTAATTCTTCTTCTTTTAGGAAATATTTTCAAAAGCATACGTTTTTTTTTCAGAAGTGTTCCAAAATTCAAAAACATTTTTTTTTGCGAATATTTAAAAAAACACATCTTCGATTTTTTACAAAAAAAGGTTTGGTGATAAACAATACTGTTTTGTATAACATATCCAAAATTCGGAGTGGGATCTCCATGGGATCAAAAAATATTCTGGTTGTAGTACGAGGTTCTTATATTTTACCTTAGAAAATTGAAATGTTTTTGCATTTTTGCATCATTTCTGTAAAAAAACCGTGTTATTTTAAAAATATTTCGTAAAAGAAGAAGACCCCAGCTTTCACATGAGCCAAAATTTGTTAAAATCGGGTCATTAGTTAAAATACTTTTCATCGGGATTTAGAAATATATCCGGAACATTGTTTTTTTTATAAAAATTTTAACGAAAGTTTTACTGCAAACTCCACAGGACTTTTCAAAAAAAATTTCGGGAATTCAAAATTTGTAAAAACCCAAGAAACACATTTACGGACTCACCGACAAGTACGGAATCATGAATCCGGCTTTTATGGCCCGTTTACTGACCGTAAAGTTCATCCGTCAAAGCTGATACGTAAACGGAACATTAACGGTCCGTAAATTATTATTTTCGAACAGGTCTGTTTATATTCCGTATTAAAGTATCCGTTTCTGTACTGTTCAAAACGGACTACACCGATTTTCATCCGTATTCAATCCGTTACAAACGGTGTCGTTTTTCTTCCGTTACTTACGGAGTTTCTCTTTTGTCAGAATAATAAAATTTTATAAAAAATAATGTAATAACGCGGCAAAATATCACGTTTGAGATAGAAAGAGTTCTGTCCGTGATTTATATGTAGATTTTACAGTAATTAAAAATAAATAAATTGTGACTAAGGGGCTATATTCTGTTATAGGAAATAATTGGTACTTCCTGCTATATGTGCTTCTCAGAGCGAAAAATTAATTTGATTTATTGGACATTTAAATATTAACTACCAAGAAATTAATGTAAGTATTTTAAATATAATACCCATTTATCTGTTAAAAATAACTAAAAACATCTTTAATTTTAGGTTTCTATAAATTATATGTATGTCCGCTTTTTGTCTTATTAAAGTTCCCGATAAATTAAATATAGGAGCTATAAATCAGCAGAAAAATCAACTGAAATTACACCCCTTTTGAGCCGTATGAGATGCCTTTTACAACGGTATTCTGTAAAAATTAAAAATATGAGTACGCTGAATGACGCTAGAGATAAATTGATAAAAGCAGATTTAAAATGTATATTTTTTGTATTGTTCGCTTTACCATTCTATTATTTTTGTTTTTTTTTTTTTGTAATATATTTATAATTAATCCGTTATTTTTTAAATATTTACTATTTTATTTTTAAATTTCCATTAAAATATATTTAAAAAACTTGAAAATTGAGTATTAAATGAAAATTTGCTTATAATACCCCGTATATTGCTTCAAATTACGGCATGAATTTTTAATAAACTTCAATGGACTTTTTTTTTAAGACTTAGAAGAAGTCGTCTTTTAAGACTTAGAAGAAGTCGTCTCCGGTCACAGTGTAAGTATTTTTGGGACAATTTAGTGATAAGTCTAATTTTTATCAGTTACGTGATAAGCATTTTAAAACATTTTAATGATACACTCAAAAAATTTCATGCATAAAAATACGAAGTATTATTTCGTAAAATTTTTTTCGTACATATTACGAAATTTTTGTACATATTACGAAATTTTTGTAATTTTACGAAAACTTGGAATTTCGTAAAAATACAAATTTCGTTTATTTTACGAAGTACATTTCGTAGCCAAAAAAATACGAAATACTTCGTATCTTAACGAAATATTTCGTAATTTAACACAATATTTTTCGAAAAAAAAAATCACAAAATCAAGGGGTTTGATTTAAGCTTGATTTACACGTTAACTACCCTTGACTACCCTTATCTACTAGTCACTGGAAAACGTTTGTAGCAAACAGAGTTTCACAAATACTACAAACTATCGGCTGCAATAACTGGCGTCACGTACCTTCACAGTTCAATCCAGCAGATCTTTCTACAAGAGGACTCTATCCCAAAGATTTATCAGTCAACAAACTCTGGTGGAACGGGCCAGAATGGCTTAAGCTCTCCTCGAACTCTTGGCCAAAATTAGTCACAGATATTCTTGATACCGAAGAGGAACAAAAGCCAATTCGAGTCCACTTTTCATATTTTTCCAATTACGACGACATTCTGGATAGATTTTCTAAACTTCCAACGGCTCTTCGAACTCTTTGCTATATCTTTAGATTTTTGCATAGAACTCATCCGAAATACAAAAATTCATTTCACTACGAATCTACTTTAATTACGAGTAGCGAAATAACCCATGTTCGAAATCGCCTAATTCTTTCTGCTCAAAAGGTAGCTTTTCCAAACGAGTACAAAGCTATCTTAAACAATGAGAGAATATCAAAAACAAGCCCTATTTTAAACCTTAATCCATTCATTGATTCAGATCAAATTCTACGAGTAAATGGTCGACTTGCAAATTCTCCTTCCATATCCTACGATGAAAAATTTCCAATAATTCTTCCATACAAGTGCAGACTTTCTCAACTTTTAGTCCAATTTACTCATATTATTTGTCTTCATGGTGGAAATCAACAAGTCCTACGATTAGTCCGAACTCAATTTTGGATTCCTAAACTCAAAAATCTAATCAAAACTACGATTCACAATTGCAAACCATGCGTTTTGTATAAAGCAAAAGTGAAAACTCAGATCATGGCAGCTTTACCTCCAGAACGAACTGAATTACAACGTCCTTTCTTCAATACTGGGCTAGACTTTGCCGGACCTTTTGATCTGAAAAACTCTACAGGCAGAACATGTCGCATTACAAAAGGATACGTTTGCGTATTTGTGTGTTTCGCAACTAAAGCTATCCACCTAGAAGTAACTTCCGACCCGAACACTCAGGACGAACGTGCTTCCAGAATACGGGTTGCCACAAATGCGCAAAAAAGCACCACACTTTGCTCCATCTTGATGAATCGCCTCCAAACTCTCCATCAAGTACACCCTCATCATTTATCCGTTCTTCCATAGTGCCACTGCTTCCTACAGCATCAGTTATGATAACTCACAAACAACAACGTCAATCAGCCCGAGTTCTTGTAGACGTCTGTTCAACGCACAGCCGAATACTGAAGGCAACAGTTGATACGCTTCAATTAAATACGTATCAGTTAAACGAAGAAACTTTTGCAATAGTTCCCATGACCTCCAAATATGACCGTCATACCACGACTACTGTCGATGCAAAAATCGTCCAACGAATGCCGATGAAGACTCCACCAATATCCCTTAATCCATCAATTGTAGCTGAATTCAACCACTTAATGCTAGCTGACCCAGATTTTCACGTATCCCAAGGGATTTCCATGGTACTGGGAAATGATGCGTACACCAAGATTATGAGAACCGGCGTCATTCCTGGACGAACCGGCCTTCCACTGGCCCAAGATACTTGGTTCGGCTGGATTTTATCCGGATCCTGCACCCAATAAAAACATCCACCAAATATAGTATCCTCAATCCAATCCAAATCGAATCCAAATGAATTTCAAATATTGAATTTAATTTTTTACAAAATGTTAACGTACCTTAATACTTTTATGATAAAAACGTATTTATCTTATGAATTCCTAAATTACTTAAAGTATTATATTTTTTCTTTATTTTATATAAATGTATATATATTTTTTATTTTTTTTTGAACATTGCAGTTCCTGCAAGGGGGCCGGAATGTTCACGCCAAAACCCTAGCACTGCAAACCCTATAATACGTTCATACAAACTCGTATGTTTGAACTGTTCAAACATAGAAGTTTATAGTTTACCTTTCAACTGAATTTTAGTCTTTAAGTTAGTCATTATTTTCTTACCACGAACTACAGTACAAATCGAATTGTCAATAAAAGGATTTTCTAGTATTAAAGCAATCCCTCTGTCTTTTTACTTGGCGATATTCACAAAGGAAGTTAGTGACTCTGGTCCTTCGTTCCCCACATTTTCACCCAGTATTGGAGGATAGCAATTGTCAAATTCAAATAATTTTTCATACAAAATTATTTAAACCCGGCAAACCGTATCACCAATACTGGGAAATAGTAGATAAGGGTGGTCAAGGGTAGTTAACGTGTAAACTGCCCTTTATTTATCTGAATTTTTAGATTTAACAGATTAACAATTAAAAAAATGGAATAAAAAAATATGTTCCTTCTCTTTTTAATTTTTGTTTACGGTTTTTAATTTTAAATTATTTTCAGCATAACACAAAGTCAAATCACCCAAGATATATTTTTCAATGCCGTCTGTTAGGTGTTGCGACATTAGTGAAAAGTTATACGGGCATGTCACCGAGTCAATTCCGTTTAGAAATGGAATTGAATGTTTGCTCGGGAAACAATTTTTTCGTAAAGAAACCACTTTAAATTACAGTGAATATTTGGAAGTGTTTTGATTCCGAAAAAATATTTTGTTTTACGTTTTTAAAAAATATTCGATCCCACTTCCGGACGGAATGTACTCAATGACATGTCCCATAAGATGATACAATTTAACCAAAAAAATGTCATACATAAAAATACAAATAATTTTGCATACAAATACAAAATTAATTATACAAAATATTTCGTAATTATACAAAATATTTCGTAAAAATAAACATAATTTGTATTTACAAAAAAAAAAAACTATTTATACAAAAAATATTTATACAAAATATTTCGTAACTTTACGAAATATTTTCGTTAAACTAAACATAATTCATATTTACAAAAAAAAACTTGGTAATATGTACAAAAATATTTTGTATTTTTACGAAATATTTCGTAATTATACAAAATATTTCGTAGTTATACAAAATATTTCGTAACTTTACGAAATATTTTCGTAAAAATAAACATAATTCGTATTTACAAAAAAAAAACTTCGTAATATGTACGAAAATATTTAGTATTTTTACGAAATATTTCGTAGTTGTACTAAATATTTCGTAAATTTAGGAAATATTTTCGTATTTATTTCGTAAATATCACTAAAAAAAACTTCGTAATATTTACGAAATGCCATAGGTGAATATTACGAAATATTTCGTTCCGGCAAAACCACGAAATATTTCGTACAATGTACGAAGTATTTCGTTCATTTTACCTATGAAATTTTTTGAGTGTATGTAACGTTTTTACAAGTCACAGGATAGTTGATGTCGGATCACATATACCCTTTTTTCTGCTAGGTATAATAAACAACTAATTGATAGCTACTAAAAAATCAGAATATCTTACCTCAGCTTCATATTGCTCAGCCCTTCTAACAGCATGACCAAGTTCAGTATTGGTTTCCGATAATAGTTTCTTTAGTTTGGAATGTGATATTTTAAGTTCGCTTAACTCCTGAAATAAAAAATAAAAAAACACAAAGAAATTAATTTTTTTGTTATTAAAAATTTTTTAAATAACAAAAACTTGTAATACCCACCTTACTGCGATCACTCAACTCTTGTTGTAAAGCTCGTATTTCAACATCTGTAGCTTGCATTGGTCGTCCTTTACGATCAGAACGTTCTTGAAAATCTCTTAATTCAGTACGTAACTTTTTGTTATCCCTTTCTAAAGCCAATTTTTCTGTTTCTAAACGTTCCCGTTTACCCCATTCCGAAGCATTTTCAGCTTGCAAACGTTCTAATTCAGTACGCAACTCACTTAAACGACGTTCAAGATTTTCACGTGCCGCTATTTCTTCTTGTAAAGAATTATTTATAATACGCATTTCTGCACGATGTGATTCTTGTAAAGTCAAAAGCTCGCGAACTGCTTCCTAAAAATGCAATTTGAGACATAGGCTTAAAAAAATGAATTTAAATTATTTAACGGAAAATTTTTGTTTACCTGTTTTGCAGATCTTAAATCTTCTTGCCGTTCTCGTACTTCTTGAATTTCCAATGATAGTTTTTCAATAGTTTTATGTAATATATGTTTTTCACTAAAATTTAAACAAATAATTTATTAAACAAATAATATACTAATCAAATATTTCCTATTTTCATGAATTTTTAGAGATTTATGTAAATATCGGGAGTTTTTGTTTGTATGGGAACTACAAGTAGAAATGGTCCGAGTCCTTACACATTTTAAACAATGATTAAATAGTACAAAATGCAATTATCTGCTAAATTTAAAAAGAATACCTTTTGTAATATGGTAGAGTCATTTAAGCCAAATGTAAAGGGGACGTTTGTATGGGGGCTAGCTTAAAACATGGACCGTTATTTTCCAAAGTTGAAGTTTCAAATTTCAATCAAATCGATTAAAAATTGCGATGTGTATTGTGCGTACAATGAATATATGGACAGACGGACGGACATCACTAAATCGACTAAAAAAAGTGTTTCTGAGTCGATCGGTATACTTGAGAGTGTTACAAACATCAGCAGAAACTCAATATACCCTGTACCACAGAGTGGTGTGGGGTATAAAAATTCGGAACTTTAATTTTTTTCTAAAGGCATTTTGAATGAATTTGTATGAATTTGTATTCAAAACGCAATAAAAAATTATAAAAAAAAATTTTGTGTCCGGGAAAATTTTTTTTAAATTTATTTCCGGAAAATTTTTCAAAGTTTGTCAAATTTTTTTTTATTCTCGTCATTAAGTAGTAGAGGGTAGAGATGGGTGCGTGAGTGACTTTTGACTCACACTCACGACAGGAATTTTCCAATCACGCACACTCACTCACGAGCATATTATTTCTTCTCACACTCACTTACAATCACGTGAGTAAATTTAATACAACTCACACAAGCTTGACTCACACTCACGAAACTTTTTTTACAAAAAAAAAATTAATTTAATTTCAAAATTTAACAAAAATTTCAACAAAATTGACAATTTTTTTTTTTGTTTTTTTTCTAGACGTAAGGAAACTCACGCAAAAAAATCGACTCACGCAATATTTTTCCACTCACAATCGCGTGAGTAAAATTGAGTTTCAGTCACACTCTCGCCTGATCATGCGTGAATCACGTAAATCACGAACTAATCTGCTCATGTGCCCATCTTTAGTAAATGGTATATAAAATATTGGTCTGGGACCACATAAACTATGCATATAATTGATCAGTAATCTATTCTTAGACATTCTAGCGATGCCCGTCTGTCTGTTGAAATGGCGATTGAGACCAAAATACTACAGAGGTATGACTGAAACTTAACATATTTACTTATTGTTGCCCAGATAAGTTTGGTATTGCATTTAAGCGCTTTCGGTTCAGCGATTCAAAAGTTATAAAAGGAAATGTAAGGACCCCTCGAAAATTTTACTACATTCTACTTAACCTTTAAATGCAAAATGCTTTAATTTGGCTGCTGGTGGGCAGATGAAAACAAAATTGGACACCAAATGGTATTTAAACAAGTACAAACATTTTTATTCACAAAAAACTTTTTTCGAGGAATTTTTTGTCAGCACATTTTTTTTTTGCAGGGTTGGCAACCGATACCCACATAGAATAACGGTATTTGGCTATTGTACCGCAACCAATAAAGATATGGACATTTTCTAAAGCGATTATGAAAGCTGATGAAATTTCTAGTATTTTAAATGTGTCACTTCGTGTTTCTACCGGTTCGTTTTAGTTATATAGGCCAATACCGTTATAATACCGTTTCAAACGGTATTATAAAGGTATTGACCTAAATTTCGAAAACGAACCGGTAGAAACACGAAGTGACACATTTAAAATACCAGAAATTTCATCAGCTTTCATAATTGCTTTTGAAAAAGACCATATCTTTATTAGTTGCGGTACAATAGCCAAATACCGTTATTCTAGCTGGGTTTCGGTTGCCAACCCTGTTTTTTTGTAATAACTATTTTTATACCCTCCACTCTAGTGATAGGGGGTATATATATGTAAGTTTGTTATTCCGTTTGTAACACATCGAAGTATTGATTTAGGACCCCATAAAGTATATTCGAGGGCCTATATTCAAAACCCTCTATCTAAAAAAACACAACTTTTCAGGAGAGCCAAAAAACTGTTTATTTCGCGGATTGTTAGAGTAATTAAAATTCGATATGCTACAATATTTTTTTGAATCATCTACTGAATCTCACATATAATTCGTTTTTAAAATTTTGCACTATTGGGGATTTTAGAGGATAGATAGAGGGTTTTGTTTCTCAAAAATATTAAGTACAGGAATGAAAATGATCAGATAGAGGGTTTTGCATTTTAATAAAAATGAATTATTATGATTTCATTCATGACATTGGTTAATTTTTAACGTTATTTATTAATGATAACGGCTTATAAAAAATTTCGAAATCGCGGTTGTGGTCCACAGGTGCGGATTTTTAAGACAAAAATTATTTTTTTACCGAATTCGTCTCAAAAGTTGACAAACTGTTGAGTATGTTATGTTAGAAATAGTAAAAAAAATAAAAACGCGATTTTGGTCCACAGATGCTGATCAGCATCGGGATTTTTAAGATAAAAATTTTTGTTTCATAATGTACACAAGACATCCAAAGTTTGAGACATATTTCTCAAAAAAGTCAAACAAGAATTTTCAGAAAAAATTAGCATCAGTGGACCAAAATCGTGGTTCTGGAATTTTGTTGACAAATTCATGTGCAGCATGCAAAAATTAATATGAAAACATGTAATGCATGATGAAATTATTCAAAACAAATATTTATAAATTAATTATTTGAAAAGATAGAGGGTTTTGCATATAGAAAAATTAATTGTGTAAGAGATAGAGAAAACCAAAAATGCAAATAAAATAGCAAAAAAAAATATTTTTGTTCTGAATTTTACACCATAGATGAGGGCCGTTTTACTGAATATTTTGCTATCAAAAAGTCATTTTCGTGAAAATGGAAGATAGAGGGTTTTGAATATAGGCCCTCGATATATATTCATGATCCTCGATCGATTTTAAGTCGATCTAGCGATGTCCGTCTGTCCGTCCGTAGAAAACACGCTAACTTTTGAAAGACTTTACAGAGGCTACTGAAGTTTGGCATATATGTTGGTCATTTACCTGGTCAGGTTGGTATTGTAATACAGCCAAATCGGTCCAGTGGTTCAAAAGTTATGAGCAAAAGAGTAAATTTTGGCAAGGGGTTTTTACGAATTTACGGGATAAAAAACACGCTAACTTTCGAAAGACAATAATGCGACTGCTGAAGCTTGGCATATATCTTTAACGTTCCCCAGGTCTGTTTGGTATTGAATTTCAGCTCAATCGGTCCAGTAGTTCAAAAGTTATAAGCAAAACCCTGAATTTCAGATTGGTTTCATCTAAAATGCCACGTGTTAAACAAGTTTTAAAAGCATTGGTGATAACTTAACAATTCTTGTCAAACTTGTTTAGTTTTAAAGCAATGCTTTTTAAGCTTGTTTAGTTTTAGAAGCATTGGTAACTTAAAAATTTCACTCGAAAAAAATTTTACACTAAAAAAAAAATTAGTTTTTTTACGAAAATGACACTATTTTTTGTACGTACATAAGTACGCATTCACTCAGAAATATTTTTACAGTAACAAAAATTACACTCGAAAAAAATTTTACACTCAAAAAAAAATATTTCTAATCAAAATTGTTAATTTTTGTCACGTTAAAAAGTGTACTATCCTTTAAAAACGGAATTGTGGAGGGTATTTATAGATTCCGCAAAGTCGAATTTAACTTTTCTACTTGTTATTTATCAATTTATCACAACGGACCGTACCCCAGAGTCTATGTGTGTACAATAGGGTGGATCAAATTTAAATTTTTTCGAATTTTAGGGTAGGAAAAGTTGCCTTTTAGAGTCGATATTAGGACAAAAAAATGTTGGAAGGCAATGTTTGTTTTTTTTAAAGTTCCTTTTTTGACTTAAAAATCGGAAAGTTCCGAAATAAAAAAATGTCTTGACTTCCTTTTTTGACTTAAAAATCGGAAAGTTCCGAAAAAAAAAAGTCTTGAGTTCTTTTTTTGACTTTAAAATCGGACAGTTCCGGACAAAGTGAACAAATTTTTTTTTAATTTTTTTTAGCTTAAAAAATTGTTTTCCTGCAGAAAATGTGATAGGTCTATGATAGGTCACGTGATCAAATCCCGAAAAATTTTGAAGTTCCGGACAAAACAATTTTTTGACAAATTTTTTGCGTTTTGGAATAACGAGAATTTTAAATTAGAAAAAAAACTATGAAAACTTTCGAAAATTTTTTAAGTGCCAGTTTACAGAAGGCGAAGGAAACACACGAACGAAAATTTTACATGTATTTTGTTACAATAACAAAACACATGCAAAATTTTCGTTCGTTTTTATCGTTCGCCTTCTGTAAACTAGTACTAAGTCCCGTTCACAAAAATGTTTAGCAATTTTTTTGGGGTAAAAAAATCATTAAAATCGCTTGAAGAATTTTTTTTACAAAATATTTAAGTTTCGAAAAATAATGGCTAGAGCTGTGACGTGTTCCTGAGGGACATGTCCAGTGTTATGTCACTAGTATAGTATATCCGGGGCTAAGACATTCATTTACAAAAGTGATTGGTATATTTATATGAAAGGTGTCGACTTTGTGATATGTGTTTTGGGTCCGGGTGATAGGTCATGTGACTGACCTATTACATTTCCTGCAAGGAAATAATATTTTAAATTAAAAAAAATCAAAAAAAAAATTTTCCACTTTGTTCGGAACTTTCCGATTTTTACGTCTAAAAAGAAATTCAAACCCATTGCCCTACAGGTCCAATATTTTTTTGTACTAATATTGAAATTCTAAAGAAAGACAAATATGCTCCACCGTAGAGTACAAAATACCAATTAAAAAAAAAAATAACAAAAAAAAAATTTTTCAAATAAAGCTTTTTGCAATAATTTTTTTTACATTGTATATAAGTTAGGTTGTTAGTGGCTTCTGATATTTTAGGTAAGGACACATAGATAGTATCACAATATGTTCGGCAAGGTCGAATTATTTTTTTTTTACTTGTTTTTTGTAAAATCATTTCTGATTTTTGGAAAAATTTTGTCGGGACTTAGAAATTTTTGATATCTCCTTATGTCCCCAGTCACGGGATAAGTATTTTTAAAATAGTTTAGCAAAAAGTCCAATTTACACCTGTTAAATGATAACCAGTCACAAGATTTCGTTGCGATCGTTACGAACGACACCCTTTTTCCTACAAGGATATTTTGTACTTACTCTCTTTCTGCCTGCACTGTTTTCTGAGCCTCATCTAAACGCAATTGTAACATGGATATTTTCTGTAATAAATAATCTTCATCAAAATCATCTTTTGATAATTGTTGTATAAGACGTTTTTCCTCAGCGGATACTTCATCTGTAAATATAAATTACAAAAAAATATTAACATATATCGAAAATTTAGAACCTAAATAAAATTATTTTAGAAAAGATTTCTGAATAAAATCTTAAGATTTTTATATTTAAGTTTTAAAAGAAAAATTAAGCAAATTCTAACAAATTCATACCAATGTCACTTATGTTTTTAGGAACAGCCCCCTTTAAAACATATTCCTCAATATCAAGATCTTTTAATTCACCGCCAGCTGCTGCCTTCGTAACTAAACCATCTTCACTGTTGACATTTTTTAGACCATCTGAGGATATATCCGGTGAGCAATTAGCATCTCGACTATTGGCCTCAGCTTCCTCGCCGGTATCAGCCACTCTAAAGTAAAAATTATTTAAATTATACAAATTAAAATAACATTTTAAAACTTATACCCTACCCCGTTTTATGGAATTGTCCAGCATGTTTCATCATTAAGGAATGCACTTTTTCCATTTCTTTTTTTAATTGAGATATTTGCACCTCAAGATCGTTTTTTTCACGTTTATAGGAGTTTGCTTCCTTCATGGCCATCTCAAGATTAACTCTTAATTGTTTAGATTCTTCTCGTGCTTTATTGCGTTCGTTGCGTACCTATATTTGCACAAGAACAACAAAAAATGATAGTAGATTGTTTGTAAAAATCGATTTAATTTTGATATTAAACAAACAAAAAAAAACTATTGTGTTTTGTTTGGTAACCACAGAAATATCAACATGTTGCCGTGTTGTATTTTATCACTTACCTTACTCCATTTTTCGCGCCAATTGGCTGTACAATCTGACCACCATTTCATGGTCTTTTCCATTTGAGCAGCTCTAGCTCGAGCCTCTTCCAACTCCCTTTGACGTTGTGACTGCAAATAATTAAGGGTGGTTGAAAAGATGTGATCACAGTACAATTATTGATTTTTCGGCAAATATATTCATTGTACTTACTTCACGGGCTTCCCATTCTGTGTCACCTGCACCATATCTACCAGTAATGGTATTGTTTATAATACCTACTCCAACAGCAGTATGATCCATCATTTCACGCCTACTTACGCCCCCAGTACCAGCCGTACTTTGAGACATTTTTTTTTTCGTTTTCTGATTAAAATAAAGCAAATATACTTCTTTACTTTAAATTATTTAAAACTTTTCTTTTGTTTTAGTTGTTTTTTTTAAGATAATAAACTTTTTTTAATGTTTTATTGCATTTTTAATTTTTTTTTTTTGCAACGAAGAAAATTTTTGGTACTTGCAGTTTTTTGTTTACGAAAATTACTTGGTTGCTTTTTTAAGTACTAGGGATGCGCATGTGAAGAAATAAAACCAAAACAAACCATTTTCATCAAACCTCACCTCGATTCATCAAACCTCACCACACCAATTTCAAGAAAAAAAGTTTTGTTTTGGTTTGTTAATGTTTCATTCCAAGCGTTCCAAATTAGTTAAAATCAAATTAAAACCAAATACTTGTACAAAATATTGAATTTTAAGTAAAAATTTAAGAATATAAATCCGTAAAATTTTATTACTGAATTTTGGAAAAAAAAGTCAGAGAAAAAAAAGTATGATTTTGTCGAAATTAAGCGATTTTAGTTTTTCGGTCACCAACAAGCACAGATTTTCTGTGTCTCAATTCTGAATTCAGAAAATTATTCAGAAAACTTGTAGAAATTGAGTGTCAAGTTGGTCATCGCGTGCAAATTAGGACTTTTTGATATATCATCCATCAAACTTGAAATTTCCGAAAAAAAGTACGATTTTAGTTTTTTGGTCACCAACAAGCTCAGATTTGCTCTTTCTCAATTCTGAATTCTGAAACTTATTCAGAAAACATGTAGAAATCGAGTGTCGAGTTGGTCATTGCGGGTAAATTAGAAGTTTTTGATATATCATCCCTCAAACATAAAATTTCCGAAAAAAAGGTAAGATTTTTTCAAAATTGAGCGATTTTAGTTTTTTTGTCACCAACAAGCACAGATTTTCTGTGTCTCAATTCTGAACTCAGAAAATTATTCAGAAAACTTGTAGAAATCGATTGCTGAGTTGGTCATCGCGTGCAAATTAGGAGTTTTTGATATATCATCCCTCAAACTTGAAATTTTCGAAAAAAGTAAGTTTTTTTCAAAATTGAGCAATTTTAGTTTTGGTCACCAACAAGCACAGATTTTCTGTGTCTCAATTCTGAATTCAGAAAATTATTCAGAAAACTTGTAGAAATCGAGTGTCAAGTTGGTCATCGCAGATTTACTCTTTCTTAATTCTGAATTCAGAAAAATTTTCAGAAAACTTGTAGAAATCGATTTCCGAGTTGGTCATTGCGGGCAAATTAGAAGTTTTTGATATATCATCCCTCAAACTTGAAATTTCCGAAAAACAGTAGGTTTTTTTCAAAATTAAGCGATTTTAGTTTTTTTGTCACCAACAAGCACAGATTTTCTGTGTCTCAATTCTGAATTCAGAAAATTATTCAGAAAACTTGTAGAAATCGAGTGTCAAGTTGGTCATCGCGTGCAAATTAGGAGTTTTTGATATATCATCCATCAAACTTGAAATTTCCGAAAAAAAGTACGATTTTAGTTTTTTAGTCACCAACAAGCTCATATTTGCTCTTTCTCAATTCTGAATTCTGAAAATTATTCAGAAAATATGTAGAAATCGAGTGTCGAGTTGGTCATTGCGGGCAAATTAGAAGTTTTTGATATATCATCCCTCAAACTTGAAATTTTTGAAAAAAGTAAGATTTTTTCAAAATTGAGCGATTTTAGTTTTTTCGTCACCAACAAGCACAGATTTTCTGTGTCTCAATTCTGAATTCAGAAAATTATTCAGAACACTTGTAGAAATCGATTGCCGAGTTGGTCATCGCGTGCAAATTAGGAGTTTTTGATATATCATCCCTCAAACTTGAAATTTTCGAAAAAAGTAAGATTTTTTCAAAATTGAGCAATTTTAGTTTTTTGGTCACCAACAAGCACAGATTTTCTGTGTCTCAATTCTCAATTCAGAAAATTATTCAGAAAACTTGTAGAAATCGAGTGTCAAGTTGGTCATCGCGTGCAAATTAGGAGTTTTTGATATATCATCCATCAAACTTGAAATTTCCGAAAAAAAGTACGATTTTAGTTTTTTGGTCACCAACAAGCTCAGATTTGCTCTTTCTCAATTCTGAATTCTGAAACTTATTCAGAAAACATGTAGAAATCGAGTGTCGAGTTGGTCATTGCGGGTAAATTAGAAGTTTTTGATATATCCTCCCTCAAACTTGAAATTTCCGAAAAAAGTAAGATTTTTTCAAAATTGAGCGATTTTAGTTTTTTGGTCACCAACAAGCACAGATTTTCTGTGTCTCAATTCTGAATTCAGAAAATTATTCAGAAAACTTGTAGAAATCGAGTGTCAAGTTGGTCATCGCGTGCAAATTAGGAGTTTTTGATATATCATCCATCAAACTTGAAATTTCCGAAAAAAAGTACGATTTTAGTTTTTTAGTCACCAACAAGCTCATATTTGCTCTTTCTCAATTCTGAATTCTGAAAATTATTCAGAAAATATGTAGAAATCGAGTGTCGAGTTGGTCATTGCGGGCAAATTAGAAGTTTTTGATATATCATCCCTCAAACTTGAAATTTTTGAAAAAAGTAAGATTTTTTCAAAATTGAGCGATTTTAGTTTTTTCGTCACCAACAAGCACAGATTTTCTGTGTCTCAATTCTGAATTCAAAAAATTATTCAGAACACTTGTAGAAATCGATTGCCGAGTTGGTCATCGCGTGCAAATTAGGAGTTTTTGATATATCATCCCTCAAACTTGAAATTTTCGAAAAAAGTAAGATTTTTTTCAAAATTGAGCAATTTTAGTTTTTTGGTCACCAACAAGCACAGATTTTCTGTGTCTCAATTCTGAATTCAGAAAATTATTCAGAAAACTTGTAGAAATCGAGTGTCAAGTTGGTCATCGCGAGCAAATTAGGAGTTTTTGATATATCCTCCCTCAAACTTGAAATTTCCGAAAAAAGTAAGATTTTTTCAAAATTGAGCGATTTTAGTTTTTTGGTCACCAACAAGCACAGATTTTCTGTGTCTCAATTCTGAATTCAGAAAATTATTCAGAAAACTTGTAGAAATCGAGTGTCAAGTTGGTCATCGCGTGCAAATTAGGAGTTTTTGATATATCATCCATCAAACTTGAAATTTCCGAAAAAAAGTACGATTTTAGTTTTTTAGTCACCAACAAGCTCATATTTGCTCTTTCTCAATTCTGAATTCTGAAAATTATTCAGAAAATATGTAGAAATCGAGTGTCGAGTTGGTCATTGCGGGCAAATTAGAAGTTTTTGATATATCATCCCTCAAACTTGAAATTTTTGAAAAAAGTAAGATTTTTTCAAAATTGAGCGATTTTAGTTTTTTCGTCACCAACAAGCACAGATTTTCTGTGTCTCAATTCTGAATTCAGAAAATTATTCAGAACACTTGTAGAAATCGATTGCCGAGTTGGTCATCGCGTGCAAATTAGGAGTTTTTGATATATCATCCCTCAAACTTGAAATTTTCGAAAAAAGTAAGATTTTTTTCAAAATTGAGCAATTTTAGTTTTTTGGTCACCAACAAGCACAGATTTTCTGTGTCTCAATTCTGAATTCAGAAAATTATTCAGAAAACTTGTAGAAATCGAGTGTCAAGTTGGTCATCGCGAGCAAATTAGGAGTTTTTGATATATCCTCCCTCAAACTTGAAATTTCCGAAAAAAGTAAGATTTTTTCAAAATTGAGCGATTTTAGTTTTTTGGTCACCAACAAGCACAGATTTTCTGTGTCTCAATTCTGAATTCAGAAAATTATTCAGAAAACTTGTAGAAATCGAGTGTCAAGTTGGTCATCGCGTGCAAATTAGGAGTTTTTGATATATCATCCATCAAACTTGAAATTTCCGAAAAAAAGTACGATTTTAGTTTTTTAGTCACCAACAAGCTCATATTTGCTCTTTCTCAATTCTGAATTCTGAAAATTATTCAGAAAATATGTAGAAATCGAGTGTCGAGTTGGTCATTGCGGGCAAATTAGAAGTTTTTGATATATCATCCCTCAAACTTGAAATTTTTGAAAAAAGTAAGATTTTTTCAAAATTGAGCGATTTTAGTTTTTTCGTCACCAACAAGCACAGATTTTCTGTGTCTCAATTCTGAATTCAGAAAATTATTCAGAACACTTGTAGAAATCGATTGCCGAGTTGGTCATCGCGTGCAAATTAGGAGTTTTTGATATATCATCCCTCAAACTTGAAATTTTCGAAAAAAGTAAGATTTTTTCAAAATTGAGCAATTTTAGTTTTTTGGTCACCAACAAGCACAGATTTTCTGTGTCTCAATTCTGAATTCAGAAAATTATTCAGAAAACTTGTAGAAATCGAGTGTCAAGTTGGTCATCGCGAGCAAATTAGGAGTTTTTGATATATCATCCATCAAACTTGAAATTTCCGAAAAAAAGTACGATTTTAGTTTTTTAGTCACCAACAAGCTCAGATTTGCTCTTTCTCAATTCTTAATTCTGAAAATTATTCAGAAAATATGTAGAAATCGAGTGTCGAGTTGGTCATTGCGGGTAAATTAGAAGTTTTTGATATATCATCCCTCAAACTTAAAATTTCCGAATAAATGGCAAGATTTTTTCAAAATTGAGCGATTTTAGTTTTTCGTCACCAACAAGCAAAGATTTTCTGTGTCTCAATCATGGACGTATACAGGGGGTGGGCACAGGGGGCACGTGCCCCCCCTTTTCGATTTGAAAATTTTTAAAATTTTGTACACAAAAATGCATTATACAAAAAAAAATTAACAAGTTTCTAAATATTTAGATTTTAAAAGAAAATATTTTATTTTTTTATAACAACTCTAGAGTTTGAAATAATTTCGTTTCTAAAAAGTCATTTATACCTAAAAATCAGTAAAATATGATAAAAAAAACACATAACATTAGTTTTATCTAATAAAAATTATGCATCAGGATCATGAAAATTAATTTCTACAGAACATTTTTCAGACAATAAAATAAGGGAAGTATCTCAACCCTTATGAGCCGATTTCTCTGAAAATTCAAAGACGATTTTAAATTTACACATTTTCATGAAAAAAATATTTAACGAAGCCAAATTTTTAAAAGGTTTTGGCCCTATTGAATTGGCATTAAAACATTTATTCTCATATGGAAACATCATATAGTTTCTTAGAAAGAAATGGCTGAAAAATAAAAAAAAAAATCCCCATTTTTTAACCTCAAAATCCCCGATGAGCCGAGACACCACAACCTTAGATTCGTTTCTTGTATATAAGGTTTCTTCGTCAACTCTTTTAACATTTTAAAAAATTGGGCGCCATATTCGATCCGCCATATTGAAATTCAAAACCGCCACTCGGTTATAAAAACCAAATATTTTCACGCAATTTTTTAAAAAAATTTTAAACCCATACCAATTTTGGACAAAAGGGTGGCCCGGTTGACGAAGAAACCCTCATATATATTTTAAGTCATGCAAATCGGTCCATAAGGGTTCAGATACTTCCATTGTAAGACACATTTTCTGTATTAAAATCTGAGATATTATTTTTTTTATTAAATTCTCAGATTCTAAAAAGATTTTTCTACAGAAACATTAATATATGAAATTTTTCAGACATTATTTTCATCAAAAGTTTTAATAATTTTGTAAAAGAAAATTTTTAGATTCTGAACATTTTTCCTGTACAAAGATTTCGAGATTGTATACAAAAATCTGATATTCCAAGACATTTTTATATAAACAAAGACGAAATGGTGTTTGGGGGGGGGGGGGGGGCGGGTAGGCAATGGTGGTAGTTTAAAATAAATATTAATAGGCGATGACGAAAAAATCTTTGGGAATTGTGCCCCCCCCGTTTTCAAATTCCTGGATACGTCGCTGGTCTCAATTCTGATTTCAGAAAATTATTCAGAAAATTTCTAGAAATCGAGTGTCAAGTTGGTCATCGCGGGAAATTTAGGAGTCTTTGATATATCATCCCTCAAACTAAAAATATCCGAAAAAAGTTAAAATTACGATTTTGTGAAAATTGAGATTTCAGTTTTTTGGTCGCAAACAAGCACAGATTTTATGTGTCCCAATTCTAAATTCAGAAAATTATTCAGAAAACTTGTAGAAATCGAGTGTCGAGTTGGTCATCGCTGGCAAATTAGAAGTTTTTGATATATCATCCCTCAAACATGAAATTTCCGAAAAAAAGTACGATTTTTTTCAAATTGAGCGATTTTAGTTTTTTGGTCACCAACAAGCACAGATTTTCTGTGTCTCAATTCTGAATTCAGAAAATTATTCAGAAAACTTGTAGAAATCGAGTGTCAAGTTGGTCATCACGAGCAAATTAGGAGTTTTTGATATATCATCCCTCAAACTTGAAATTTCCGAAAAAAATTACAATTTTTTTAAAATTGAGCGATTTTAGTTTTTTGGTCATCAACAACCTCAGATTTACTCTTTCTTAATTCTGAATTCAGAAAATTATTCAGAAAACTTGAAGAAATCGAGTGTCGAGTTGGTCATCGCGGGCAAATTAGGAGTTTTTGATATATCATCCCTCAAACTAAAAATATCTAAAAAAAATTAAGATTTTTTCAAAATTGAGCGATTTTAGTTTTTTGGTCGCCAACAAGCACAGCTTTTCTGTGTCTCAATTCTGAATTCAGAAAATTATTTAGAAAACTTGTAGAAATCGAGTGTCAAGTTGGTCATCGCATGCAAATTAGGAGTTTTTGATATATCATCCCTCAAACTTGAAATTTCCGAAAAAAAGTACGATTTTTTAAAATTGAGCGATATTAGTTTTTTGGTCACCAACAAGCAAAGATTTTCTGTGTCTCAATTCTGATTTCAGAAAATTATTCAGAAAATTTCTAGAAATCGAGTGTCAAGTTGGTCATCGCGGGAAATTTAGGAGTTTTTGATTTATCATCCCTCAAACTAAAAATATCCGAAAAAATCATCCCTCAAACTTGAAATTTCCGAAAAAAAGTACGATTTTTTCCAAATTGAGCGATTTTAGTTTTTTGGTCACCAACAAGCACAGACTTTCTGTGTCTCAATTCTGAATTCAGAAAACTTTTAGAAATCAAGTTGGTCATAGCGGGCAAACTTAAAATTTCCGAAAAAGTACGATTTTGTCAAGAAAATTTTCTATAGTAAATTTTCGATAGTAATATAGTTCGATAACAAATTTTTCGATACTAAATTATTTTCTTTAGAAAATTTTTGATAATAAGTTTTTAAATAGAACATTTTTGATAATAAATTTTTCTACAGAAAATTTTCGATAATAAATGTTTCTAAAGAAAATTTTCGATGATAAATTTTGCTATAGAAAATTTTCGATAATAAATTATTCTGTAGAAAATTTGAGATAATAAATTTTTCTATAGAAAATTTTCGATAACAAAATTTTTTGATTTTAAATTGTTGCATGGAAAATTTTCAATACTAAATTTTTCTGTACAAATTTTTCGGTAGTAAATTTTTCTATAGTAAATTTTTCTATAGAAAATTTTCGATAATAAATTTTTCTATAAAAAAAAATTTATAAGAAAATTTTTAATAATAAATTTTTTTCATTGAAAATTTTTAATAACAAATTTTTCCATAGAAAATTTTTGATAACATTTTTTTCTATGGAAAATTTTCGATAGTAAATATTTCCAACGAAAATTTTCGACGATAAATTTTGATATAGAAAATTTTCGATGATAAATTGTTCTGTAGAAAGTTTTAGATTATAAATTTTTCATAGAAAATTTTCTATAATAAATTTTTTGATTCTAAATTGTTCTGTAGAAAATTGTCAATACTAATTTTTTAGTAAATTTTTCTATAGCAAATTTTCGATAATAAATTTTATATTCATATGGTTAATATTTTCAAATTATTCTACGAATTAGGTTAGAAAGAGAAAACTAATATAACGCGCCATAAGAAAAATAGATGCCAGATCGGTTTTTGTTTCACTCACTCGAGAACCAAGGACGAATTAAAATCGAGAATTTTCTATAGAAAAATTTACTATCGAAAATTACACGCAAAAAAATATTTTGCCAAGCGCTTGGGAGGAATCACGTTAAACAATATTTTTTCGTATTTTATGCAAAAACTTATAACATTTTACCAAGTTTGCTTGTTTTATCTTAAAGTTAGTAAAATTATGCAAGCTCATGGGAAATTTCTTGAAACGTTTGCAAAGTTAGGTATAATTATGCAAGCGCTTGGTAAAATATTATTAGTTCTCGCATAATATACGCAAAAATCTTGTTTAATGTGATTCCTCCCAAGCGCTTGGTAAAATATTTTTTTGCGTGTATTTATAGAACAATTTACTATCAAAAATTTTCTTTAGAAAAATTTTCTATCAAAAATTTTCTATAGAAAAATTTACTATCAAAAATTTTCTATAGAAAAATTTACTATCGAAAATTTTCTATAGAAAAATTTACTATGGAAAATTTTGTTTAGAAAAATTTACTATCGAAAATTTTCTATAGATAAATTTACTATCGAAAAATTTATTATCGAAAATTTTCAATAGAAAACTTTTATATTGAACATTTTTTATACAAAATTTTAGAATCAAAAAGTTTCTTATCGAAAATTTCCTATAGAAAAAATTCTTATCAACAATTTTTACAGAATAATTTATCATCGAAAATTTTCTATAGCACAATTTAATTTCGAAATTTTTCTTTACACTCAAAAAAATACGTTAGTAGATTTACTAATTTTTTTTGCTAATGCTAGTTAGTTAACTTTTAGCAAATTTTTAGTTGATATTAGCATGTTAGCAAAAAATTCTTGTAAACTTCATTTAGCACATTAGCAATTTTAAACAAACGTTGAACTAATTTCTTTTGCTAAGATTTGAAATTGAGTTGACAACATTTTTACAAGATTTTTTGCTAACATTAGCAAAAATAAATGGTAAATTTTTTTTATTTTCAGAAAACTTAAAATGGCTCTATCTCGGAAACTAAGCCAGATGGAGCAAAATGGAGGGCATTTTTGGTTCTTAGAATCTCCATACTTTCGCGGGTCCTCTTCACATGTGTGGACCCTAATGGGCCCTAACTTTGGATCCAAAAAAGTTAGCATTCCCGAAAATTTTAAAATGCTCATATCTCGGTAAATATTGCAGACACAACAAAAAGTCCAAAAGCATTTTTGTAGCTCTCAATACGTAGAACAAGACCGCAAAATAGTCAAAAGCACTCCGAGTAATATTTTTGAAGCTATCGAGTTTTTTAATTCTCAAGACCCCAGTGGTCCCCTATAATCACGTATCTCAAAAACTAAGCAAGGTAGAGCGAAACGGACACAAATTTTGGATCAAAAACTATGACGATTTTTAAGGAACCCAACTAGGTCTAGGCCCATCGGGGTCTGGACCTATCGGGTCCGAACCCAATGGGGTCCTCAAATGTGTCAAAAAAAAAATTTAGTTAACTAATTATTGGCAAAACATTTTTGCTAACTTTAGCAAAAAAATTGTGGGTTCAAAATCAGCATATTTTCTTGTAGGTTTACAAGCTTTTTTTGCTAACATTACAGTTTTTTTTTTTGAGTGTAGAAATATTTATCATCGAAAATTTTCCATAGACAAATTTGTTATAACAAATTTTATACGGACAAATTTATCATTGAAAATTTTCTTTAGAAATATTTATTATTGAAAATTTTCCATTAAAGAATTTGTTATCAAAAATTTTCTATTTAAAAATTTGTTACAAAAAATTTTCTATAGAAAAATTTTGTATTGAAAATTTTCTATATTACAATTTAGTATCGAAAAATTAATTATCGAAAATTTTTTATAGAAAAATTTACTATAGAAAATTTTCTATAAAAAAAATTGATATCGAAAATTTTCCTTAGAAAAATTTACTATCGAAAATTTTATTTAGAAAAATGTAAATCGAAAATTTTCTATAAAAAAATTAATATCGAAAATTTTCTATAAAAAAATTAATATCGAAAATTTTCTATAAAAAATTAATATCGAAAATTTACTATCGAAAATTTTCCATAGAAAAATTTACTTTCGAAAATTTTCTATAGAAAAATTTACTATCGAAAATTTTCTATAGAAAAATTTAGCATCGAAAATTTTCTATAGAAAAATTTACTATCGAAAATTTTTTATCGAAAAATTTACTATCGAAAAATTTACTATCGAAAATTTTCGATCAAAAAATTTACTATCGAAAATTTTCTAAAGATAAATTTACTATGAAAAATTTATTATCGAAAATTTGCAATAGAAAAATTTAATATTGAAAATTTTCTATACAACAATTTAGAATCAAAAAATTTCTTATCAAAAATTTCCTATAGAAAAATTTCTTATCAAAAATTTTTTACAGAATAATTTATCATCGAAAATTTTCTATAGCAAAATTTATCGTCGTAAATTTTCTTTAGAAATATTTATAGTCGAAAATTTTCTATAGAAAAGTTTGTTATCAAAAATTTTCTATGGAAAAATTTATCATTAAAAGTTTTCTTTAGAAATATTTAATATCGAAAATTTTCCATTGAAGAATTTGTTATCAAAAATTTTCAATTTAAAAATTTATTACAAAAAATTTTCTATGGAACTTTTCACCCATGTCTTCCTGAGGATGTTACCTTTCTTTTGGTATAATTTTTATATTTTTTTTATATTGGGCCCAAAATCCTCCCCAGTACCTGCATACCCAATTCCACAATGAATTAAAAAAAATCAAATGTAAATTTACTTTTTTAAAAAGACGCAGGAAGGATTGGGCCCAAAATCCTCCTTAAAACTTCTGTACCCAATAAATTAAAAAAAAAAAAAAATAAATCTATCAAATAAAAAATCATTTGGGGGCTACTTCATAGTAGAAATAACACCCAAACGAAAAAATGAAATAATACCCAAAGAAATGGCGAAACAAAATTTTGGGTTTATTTAATTTTTTCGGGGGATTGTTTCATATCTTTTTCTGGGTCTATTTGGTTATGAAATAACACCCAAATTAAATAATCCTCAAGAATTAATTTTATAGTTTTAATAAAAAATAATAATTAAAAAGGCGTCTTTTTTATGGGGAAATCAAAAATCCTAGCAATTTTGGTACTTTTGAATTTTTTTGAAATTCTTTGAAAGGAACCAACAAATTAATCCAAACATTCTTGCTGTGCAAATAAAACAAATCAATTGCAGTAATTTTGGGGATTTTGTTTTACAAAATGGATAAAATTATCTGGCAGCACTGCCCAAAACTTTCAGTTTATTCACCATATTAAAGTACTACCACAGACTAATACAGACTCGACATAAGTGACAGGTGTCAAAAAAGTATTCTTTAACCATATATCTCCATGAACTTAACAAGATTTGCTAACAAGATCAATTCCACCCATTCCCTTACAACAAAAACAAAACAATATCAGCTGACGTCAAACAGCTGATGTTTATTTTATTGTTTGTGTCTTACGCACATAGCATTTTTTAAAGAAATAATTTTAAAATTATAATAATTTGAAAAGAAATGAATTTATATCCAGTAAAAGCTTGTATTACCAAGGAATGAGGTTTTCGCCTTTAAATAGATGGTGATAGCTAGTTACTAGGTTGGTGAAACACTCATTTTGAACTTGGGGCAACAAAATTGTATCATTACGTGGAAAGAATAGCAATGGCGAATATGAAATTGAACAAGTTTGTATCATCTCACAGAAAAAGTTGCAAGCGCTACTCCTAGGCTCCTACCCACATTGGCAGTCTTCTGTGTACGCTTCCCTCAGCAAGGAATTGCGTCAAAAGTAAAATGTTCGCTGTATGCCTATTCGTGAGAATGGTAAAGTTCATGTTGTATGCGGTAATTTCAAGAGTAACCAAGCGGGCAAATTTCTACAACCCACATGAAAGAAGTTCGTCGTCTTCATTGAAAATATCCAACGTGGAAATGCTAACGAAACTTATGTTTACGTTGACATCCATCCCTCAAATAATGCAAGAACCGAAAAGATATCATGGAACGTCGTAGAAAGGGCCATTTGGCTGCTTAGGGCAAGACCAATGACAAATATAGAGAAGCGACTGCTGTTCAGCCCATGGAAACCGCATTAAACACCATTTTATGTATTTGTCTATATACAGTTATGTGGTTCTACAAAACATTGGCTGCCGAAAAGAGACTTTAATTCCAGATAACAATGTATGGTGTCAAAATACCAAGAAACGATATTCTATCAAGTTAAACAATTGCTAATGAACCTCAGCCCTTGAGCGGTACATGTTTGCTTGGGTGAACATTTTTGTTGATGTCTAGAGTCGCAAATCGGTTAAAAACAATAAAAATCCATAATTTTTTAACACCGCTAGAAATCCGCAACACATTTTTTTTATACCCTCCACTTAGTGATAGAGGGTATACATTTTTGTTGATGTCTAGAGTCGCAAATCAGTTTAAAAACAATAAAAATCCATAATTTTTTAACACCGCTAAAAATCCGCAACACATTTTTTTTATACCCTTCACTTAGTGATAGAGGGTATATACATATATAAGGCGACCAGATTTTGAAAATCAAAATAGAGGACATAAAGAAAAAAGTAAAAAAAATATTCGAATTTAACATTTTTTAAATATTTTACAGGTTAACACATTTTTAACGATGTATTAGAAGTGAAAATCGGACAAAAAATGGCAAAGTTTAATTTTCAGTAAAATCGAAATGCATCAAAAAACTAACACAAACATTGCGTTATCAGAGGGGCTCCGTAGGCTAGTTGGTAGATTGCTATCCTTTGAACGTGAGGGTCGAGGGTTCGATTCCCACCAGAAACCTTGGTTTTCTTCGCTACAATGAGACGACGGTCATTGTTACAAGTTTTCGGTTAGGTTGAAATTATTAAAAATAAGTTTAAATAAATATAAGGAATAAATAAAAATAATTGATCATGTGTGTGGTCATTTCGTTATCTCGAGTCTGTGGTTAGATTTTTAAAATCTTTTAATGGAGTAAAAATTTATCGAATTTTTTATTCATGAAAAATACAAGGTTTAGCACACGTTTTAATTATCGCCAAAAAGTTGTACAACGGTACTGCAAGTGTATGGTCACTTTTCCAAAAAGAAAATGCAGTAGGAATATGAACAGAACAAGCATGGCGCGACATTTTCCATACGATTTCACAGTAACAACCGGTGACCGCCGTGAAATAAAATTTGTGTTCTAGAACGTTACCGCGGGTGCCTGCGGGTACCCAACCAGCCTAAAAAGCGTTCCCGTACGCAAAAATTGGGTAAATGAGAGAGTTTTTGAGAGAATAAATTTCTCTCATTTTACCGAACTTTACCCGGAAAGTTCTGGAACACACCTAAAATTTGTTTTAATTTATATAAATATAAACAAATAATGATCAATATTTTAAAATTAAAGAGGACATAATTTGAAGAAAGAGTACAGAAAGAGGACACAAATTTTATACACGCAAAAAAAAAATCTGTGTAAGATTGAGCAATCCTACTTGGTAAAACTTTTTTCATACCAAAAAAAAATTTTTACCAAATTTTTGCTAATATTATGCTTGTCGATGTTAAAGTAACATAATTCATTTTTTATGTAAAATAAACAAGTAGCTTGCACAATAACGCAAATTACCTGCACAAAAATTTATCGAAAGAAAACAACAAAAAAACAAATACAGACCGCCATTTTCATTTTTTTGTGTGCGTTGTTTGTTTATTTTTTGTGTTATAAAAACGTAAAAAGGAAATTGATAAATAAAATAAATTAATAAATAAAAATAAATAATTAGTTTTCTAAAAGATAAATAAATGCAAGATAAAAGAATGTTAAAGTTAATTTTGCTTTCATCACTTAAAACACCATTCATTAAGAAAAACCAATGGAGTCCCAGACGTATGTTTCGATGAATAACAAATGGAATGATAAAGTGAGTAACCCGCATTCCGAAGACACCAATAAGGTTTAATAGATTTTTAGTGTTTGAAACCGGTATGGGAAATACCAGAAATGTCTATAATTTTTAGAAATTCAATTTTTCTTCTGCATTTTTTCAACTTGAACCCTTATAAAAATTAGTGTTTGGTAATAATTTTCTATTTTTACAGGGTACTGCTAAATAAATTTTTGAAGCTATGGCGAATCCTTCACTACAATAAAGAGCGTGGACACCAATCCTGCCTTTAGGTATAAAATTAAAACCTAAAAACCCAAAGCCAAGGGAGTCCATACCCGTTTTGAGTTACAAATGGAATGACAAAGTAAGTGTTCCTCCTTACCAAGAGACCAATGGGGTTTACCAATTTTTTAAATTAAAAATATATGTTTTGTAATAATTTTCTATTTTTACAGGATGCTTTCAAATAAATTCGTGAAGCTATAGCGGATCCTTTACTTCAAGAAGAAGCGTAGGCAGCAGTCACTCGAGAAAATTGTACAAAAAGGGTCAGTTGGTCGGTGGTAAATTAAATCCTACACAACATTTATTACATTAATATGGATTTATTCTGTGAAAATTTTAAATTCAACAAATATACAAATTTTTACAAAAATTTATTGAAAATTTATTTTAGCATAAATGTGGTAATTTTTAGCATTATTTTTAGTCATCTTTTCTAATAATTTTGGAATATTTCACCATATCTCTTTTGGTATATTTTACCAAGTTTTTACTTAAATAGCATTAGCATTTTCTTCAAAATTTTTTACATAAGTGTTTTGGCTAAATTACGAAAACTACTTCGTCGGTTGTAGTTTTAGCATATTTTTGGTAAAATTATGCCAGATTTTTGCTCACTCCGACACAAGTTTTTTTTTGCGTGTAGAGTACAGCCAGTTAAAATAGAGTACTGTCCTCTAAAAAAGAGTACGTATGGTCACCTTAACATATAAGTTTGTCATTCCGTTTGTAACTCATCGAAATATCGGTCTGGGACCCCATAAAGTATGTATATTCATGATCCCCGATCGATTTTAAGACACTCTAGCGATGTCCGTCTGTCTGTATATGGAAATGGTGATCAAGACCAAATACTATACGGATATGACTGAAACTTAACATATTCCTTGGAAGTTCGGCATAAAGTTTACCGAACTTTGTTTAAATTTAAAAAAAATATGTATGACCTTAATCCTTGGACTGTTAGATTTCGAGTGTGGTGTTCAAACCCGTGGGGACGTACCCCGTTTGGGAGGGGCAGTGGTTTAAAGTTCAAGTGGTTTTTCTTAAATATTTCAAAAACTACTTATCTGATCAAGACGGTTGTAGTATCATTAGAAAGGGTAATTAAAGACCTTTCCAACGGGGTGTAACATGAAGTAGTTTAATTAACCCTTTAAGCGACAAAAAATCATTTTAAAAAATTTTAACTAGACTTTTTTTACAAAATGCTTAATATCTCAAAATGGCACGTATATAAACATTTTTTTCATCTATATAGGCTTATAGGCAAGACCTTAAGCTTTCATTTGCGCCAAAAAATTGCGCTGTAAGTCTTAAACATGCTGAGATATTAGGGGTCAAAGTTGTAACTTTATTTTTTTTTACTTTTTTCAGGATGTTTGTTTAAATTTTATTGATTTGTGGAAACATACAGATATCTGACAAACTACTAGTCCGATCGAGACGAATGTGGTATCATTAAAAAAGTGAATTAAAGACCTTTCCAACGATGTGTAACATGACACCCCCCACTACCATTATGGGGATCGAAATGAATTTGGTAATAATTCCCATATCGGAAATGGGGATTATGTCCGTAGGGATTATGTCATGTCACCGCTTGATACAAAAAAAAATTTATTTAGCGAAGCCGCTAAACTAATTTCTGGAGTTTGTAATCCCTAAAGGCCCAGGCACTTGAGCGCTACTGTAGCGGTGCTGTAGCGTGACGCGTGACTACGCAGAAAAAAAAATTTAAAAATTCAATTGCTTAGTAGTTTGTCAGATGTCTGTATGTTTCTACAAATACAATTTTAACAAAAAACCTGAAAAAAGTTATAAAAAAACAACTTTGACCCTTAATATCTCTGTAAGTTTTAGACTTACAGCGTCGTTTTTTAGCGCAAATGAAAGCTTAAAATCTTGGCTACAAGCCTATATAGACAAAAAAAATATACGTGCGATTTTTATATACGTGCGATTTTGAGATAATAAGCACTTTGTAAAAAAAAGTCTAGTTCAAATTTTTTGAAATCAAGTTTTGTCACTTAAAGGGTTAATAAAACTACGTCATGTTGCACCCCGTTGGAAAGGTCTTTAATTACCCTTTCTAACGATACCATAACTGTCTTGATCGGATAAGTAGTTTTTGTAATATTTAAGAAAAACCATTTTAACTTTAAAACCCTGCCCTCCCAAACGGTGTACGTCCCCACGGATTTGAACACCACACTCGACTTTTTAGAGGTCAGAGGTCAAGGTCATATTTTTTTTTTTTTTTTAGCAAGTTCGGTATTCTTAATGAGTTCCAAATACAAGGACACCTCAAAAATTTTAGTACATTCAACAATGTACAATTTGAAAATACGAAATGCTTTAATTCGGCTGCTGGTTGACATATGTGAACATAATTAAACCCCAAATGATATTTAAACAAGTCCGAACATATTTATTGACAAAAAAAAGAAAAAAATCGTGGATTTTTTTTTAACAAAATTTTTTTTCAAAAAAAAAAATTTTTAAAAGTAATTTCCTTTTAAAAAAAGTCTTTTTGCAATAATCTTTTTGAAATTGTGGAGGGTATCACTACATTCGGCAAGGCCGAATTTAACTTTTTTACTTGTTTAATTTTGCTCTTTGTTAAAAAAAATTAAATCTATTCAACGTAAATATGACTCTGGTGGTCACCATCCCACTAATTAGTTCCTAGTATGGTCTTTGATTTGTATAAAATTTTGGAGCATTGTATGGAGTTCACACTAGCGACCTTAAACAAGTTGTTCAACAAAACACCAGTAGCAGAATAAAAAAGTAATGGACACAGAACAAAGACTTTTTTAAACATCTCACTCTTGAACACTTCAAAACAGCAAGTATGAACGCCGTATTACAAAGAAAGACTTTTTTGTGAGAATTTTTTAAACAATTTTGCTCTTTACTAAATCTGTTCAAACGTAAATATGACTCTGGTGGTCACCATCCCACTATATTAGACATTTTGAACAAATTCGAAATTAGTTCCTAGTGTGGTCTTTGATTTGTATAAAATTTTGGAGCATTACAAAGAAAGTCTTTTTTGTGAGAATTTTTTAAAAAATTTTGCTCTTTACTAAAATATTGAAATCTGTTTAACGTAAGTATGACTCTGGTGGTCACCATCCCACTATATTAGACATTTTGAACAAATTCGAAATTAGTTCCTAGTATGGTCTTTGGTTTGTATAAAATTTTGGAGCATTCAAAGAAAGACTTTTTTGTGAGAATTTTTTAAAAAATGTTGCTCTTTACTGAAAAATTGAAATCCTTTACACGTAAATATGACTCTGGAGGTCGCCATCCCACTATATTAGACATTTTGAACAAATTCGAAATTAGTTCCTAGTATGGTCTTTGATTTGTATGAAATTTTGGAGCATTACAAAAAAAGACTTTTGTGAGAATTTTTTAAAAAATTTTGCTCTTCACTAAAAAATTGAAATCTGTTCAACGTAAATATGACTCTGGTGGTCACCATCCCAGTATATTAGACATTTTGATCAAATTCGAAAGTAGTTCCTAGTATGGTCTTTGATTTGTATGAAATTTTGGAGCATTACAAAAAGAATTTTTTGTGAGAATTTTTTAAAAAATTTTGCTCTTTACTAAAAATTGAAATCTGTTCAACGTAAATATGACTCTGGAGGTCGCCATCCCACTATATTAGACATTTTGAACAAATTCGAAATTAGTTCCTAGTATGGTCTTTGATTTGTATGAAATTTTGGAGCATTACAAAGAAAGATTTTTTTGTGAGAATTTTTTAAAAAATTTTGCTCTTCACTAAAAAATGGAAATCTGTTCAACGTAAATATGACTCTGGAGGTCGCAATTTTTTAAAAAATTTTGCTCTTTACTAAAAAATTGAAATCTGTTCAACGTAAATATGACTCTGGTGGTCGCCATCCCACTATATTAGACATTTTGAACAAATTCGAAATTATTTCCTAGTATGGTCTTTTATTTGAATGAAATTTTGGAGCATTACAAAGAAACACTTTTTTGTGAGAATTTTTTAAAAAATGTTGCTCTTTACTGAAAAATTGAAATCCTTTACACGTAAATATGACTCTGGAGGTCGCCATCCCACTATATTAGACATTTTGAACAAATTCGAAATTAGTTCCTAGTATGGTCTTTGATTTGAATGAAATTTTGGAGCATTACAAAAAAAGACTTTTTTGTGAGAATTTTTTAAAAAATTTTGCTCTTTACTAAAAAATTGAAATCTGTTCAACGTAAATATGACTCTGGAGGTCCTCATCCCACTATATTAGACATTTTGAACAATTTCGAAATTAGTTCCTAGTATGGTCTTTGATTTGAATGAAATTTTGGAGCATTACAAAAAAAGACTTTTTTGTGAGAATTTTTTAAATAATTTTGCTCTTTACTAAAAAATTGAAATCTGTTCAACGTAAATATGACTCTGGAGGTCGCCATCCCACTATATTAGACATTTTGAACAAATTCGAAATTAGTTCCTAGTATGGTCTTTGATTTGAATGAAATTTTGGAGCATTACAAAAAAAGACTTTTTTGTGAGAATTTTTTAAAAAATTTTGCTCTTTACTAAAAAATTGAAATCTGTTCAACGTAAATATGACTCTGGAGGTCGCCATCCCACTATATTAAACATTTTGAACAAATTCGAAATTAGTTTCTAGTATGGTCTTTGATTTGAATGAAATTTTGGAGCATTACAAAAAAAGACTTTTTTGTGAGAATTTTTTAAAAAATTTTGCTCTTTACTAAAAAATTGAAATCTGTTCAACGTAAATATGACTCTGGAGGTCGCCATCCCACTATATTAGACATTTTGAACAAATTCGAAATTAGTTCCTAGTATGGTCTTTGATTTGAATGAAATTTTGGAGCATTACAAAAAAAGACTTTTTTGTGAGAATTTTTTAAAAATTTTGCTCTTTACTAAAAAATTGAAATCTGTTCAAAGTAAATATGACTCTGGAGGTCGCCATCCCACTATATTAAACATTTTGAACAAATTCGAAATTAGTTTCTAGTATGGTCTTTGATTTGAATGAAATTTTGGAGCATTACAAAAAAAGACTTTTTTGTGAGAATTTTTTAAAAAATTTTGCTCTTTACTAAAAAATTGAAATCTGTTCAACGTAAATATGACTCTGGAGGTCGCCATCCCACTATATTAGACATTTTGAACAAATTCGAAATTATTTCCTAGTATGGTCTTTGATTTGAATGAAATTTTGGAGCATTACAAAAAAAGACTTTTTTGTGAGAATTTTTTAAAAAATTTTGCTCTTTACTAAAAAATTGAAATCTGTTCAACGTAAATATGACTCTGGAGGTCGCCATCCCACTATATTAGACATTTTGAACAAATTCGAAATTAGTTCCTAGTATGGTCTTTGATTTAATTGAAATTTTGGAGCATTACAAAAAAATACTTTTTTGTGAGAATTTTTTAAAAAATTTTGATCTTTACTAAAAAATTGAAATCTGTTCAACGTAAATATGACTCTGGAGGTCGCCATCCCACTATATTAGACATTTTGAACAAATTCGAAATTAGTTCCTAGTATGGTCTTTGATTTAATTGAAATTTTGGAGCATTACAAAAAAATACTTTTTTGTGAGAATTTTTTAAAAAATTTTGATCTTTACTAAAAAATTGAAATCTGTTCAACGTAAATATGACTCTGGAGGTCGCCATCCCACTATATTAGACATTTTGAACAAATTCGAAATTAGTTCCTAGTATGGTCTTTGATTTGAATGAAATTTTGGAGCATTACAAAAAAAGACTTTTTTGTGAGAATTCTTTAAAAAATTTTGCTCTTTACTAAAAAATTTAAATCTGTTCAACGTAAATATGACTCTGAAGGTCGCCATCCCACTATATTAGACATTTTGAACAAATTCGAAATTAGTTCCTAGTATGGTCTTTGATTTGAATGAAATTTTGGAGCATTACAAAAAAATACTTTTTTGTGAGAATTTTTTAAAAAATTTTGATCTTTACTAAAAAATTGAAATCTGTTCAACGTAAATATGACTCTGGAGGTCGCCATCCCACTATATTAGACATTTTGAACAAATTCGAAATTAGTTCCTAGTATGGTCTTTGATTTGAATGAAATTTTGGAGCATTACAAAAAAAGACTTTTTTGTGAGAATTTTTTAAAAAATTTTGCTCTTTACTAAAAAATTTAAATCTGTTCAACGTAAATATGACTCTGGAGGTCGCCATCCCACTATATTAGACATTTTGAACAAATTCGAAATTAGTTCCTAGTATGGTCTTTGATTTGAATGAAATTTTGGAGCATTACAAAAAAAGACTTTTTTGTGAGAATTTTTTAAAAAATTTTGCTCTTTACTAAAAAATTGAAATCTGTTCAACGTAAATATGACTCTGGTGGTCGCCATCCCACTATATTAGACATTTTGAACAAATTCGAAATTATTTCCTAGTATGGTCTTTTATTTGTATGAAATTTTGGAGCATTACAAAGAAACACTTTTTTGTGAGAATTTTTTAAAAAATGTTGCTCTTTACTGAAAAATTGAAATTCTTTACACGTAAATATGACTCTGGAGGTCGCCATCCCACTATATTAGACATTTTGAACAAATTCGAAATTAGTTCCTAGTATGGTCTTTGATTTGAATGAAATTTTGGAGCATTACAAAAAAAATACTTTTTTGTGAGAATTTTTTAAAAAATGTTGCTCTTTACTAAAAAATTGAAATCTGTTCAACGTAAATATGACTCTGGAGGTCGCCATCTTACTATATTAGACATTTTGAACAAATTCGAAATTAGTTCCTAGTATGGTCTTTGATTTGAATGAAATTTTGGAGCATTACAAAAAAAGACTTTTTTGTGAGAATTTTTTAAAAAATGTTGCTCTTTACTAAAAAATTGAAATCTGTTCAACGTAAATATGACTCTGGAGGTCGCCATCCCACAATATTAGACATTTTGAACAAATTCGAAATTAGTTCCTAGTATGGTCTTTGATTTGAATGAAATTTTTGAGCATTACAAAAAAAGACTTTTTTGTGAGAATTTTTTAAAAAATGTTGCTCTTTACTAAAAAATTGAAATCTGTTCAACGTAAATATGACTCTGGAGGTCGCCATCCCACTATATTAGACATTTTGAACAAATTCGAAATTAGTTCCTAGTATGGTCTTTGATTTGAATGAAATTTTGGAGCATTACAAAAAAAGACTTTTTTGTGAGAATTTTTTAAAAAATGTTGCTCTTTACTAAAAAATTGAAATCTGTTCAACGTAAATATGACTCTGGAGGTCGCCATCCCACTATATTAGACATTTTGAACAAATTCGAAATTAGTTCCTAGTATGGTCTTTGATTTGAATGAAATTTTGGAGCATTACAAAAAAGACTTTTTTGTGAGAATTTTTTAAAAAATTTTGCTCTTTACTAAAAAATTGAAATCTGTTCAACGTAAATATGACTCTGGAGGTCGCCATCCCACTATATTAGACATTTTGAACAAATTCGAAATTAGTTTCTAGTATGGTCTTTGATTTGTATAAAATTTTGGAGCATTACAAAGAAAGACTTTTTGTGACGAATTCTTGTAAATAAAACTAATTTTTTTAAATCTCATATACATATGTATGTATGTGTATGTATACACAAAATGTTATCAGGCAGAAATATAAAATGTAAACATAAAACAGCTGTTATATGGGAACGGTTTGAAAAGAAACAATCTTGTTGAAAAAAATGTTTTTTCTCAATCTTGTTAAGTTCACGGCCGCTAACCATATGGTTAATATTTTCAAATTATTCTACGAATTAGGTTAGAAAGAGAAAACTGATATAACGCGCCATAAGAAAAATGGAAGCCAGATCGGATTTTGTTGTTTCACTCACTCCTAAGTCGTAGAAAGTGTTGCCATGTAAGCATAAAACGGACTAAAAACCGCTGTGTTTTCTCCTAAAATCGCTTAGTTTTTCTCCATTTTTTCCTGTAAAACTCTACTGTCGAGTCTGTATTTAGTCTGTGGTACTACAGTGGAATTGAAACATTGACAAACCAAAACAAACGTTTTTTCACCACACTAGGTGTGGTGAGGTTTGATGAAATGAGGTGAGGTTTGACAGAAACGGTTTGTTTTGGTTTTATTTCTTCACATCGATACTAGGGATAGGGTTGCTCAAATAAGTATTATTCTTACTGGAAGTGTTCGGAAAACCTTCGTTAAATATTCTTTTGATGACACTGTCGCAAATTTGGTGTTTTTTCCCCCTCTAGCGATTTAATAATTTAACCGAGTTTTTGTTCTAAAAAATTCAGGAACGTATTCAGGAATACCAAAAATTACCTTCGTCGCGTTTTAAACGCGTTTAAGACAACAGGAATAGCCCCGAATGATTGTTCTTTCGTCTTTCTTTGTCATATTTGGTTCGGTGTAGAAAAATTCTAAGTGTCTCTTCACAATACAGCAGCAGATAGCAAATTGTATTGTGAAGAGACACTTATACCACATTCGCATTTATTTTTTTAAACATGTTTAACTACTTAAACATGTTTAAATTTAAACTTGTTAAGGTACATAAACATGTTTAAGTACTTAAACATGTTTAAAAAAATGAATGCGAATTTGGTATTACCCCCAGTTTCTGTAATACGAACGCCATTCGTTCGTGACGAATTTGTGTGTATTTTGTTATTGTAACAAAAACAAAATACATGCAAATTCGTCGCAGACGAATGGCGTTCGTATTACAGAAACTGGGGGTTAGGCTCTTATTCATAATACTTATAACAGACTTATTGTAGGTTTATTTGACAATTGTTCCTGCAATATCTACTACTTTAAATATATTTTAGGTTTTATGAATAACCACATTAATACCAAATTCGCATTTATTTTTTTAAACATGTTTAAGCACTTATGCCATATTCACATACATATTTTTAAACTAGTTTAAGAACTTGAACATGTTTATGTACCTTAACAAGTTTAAATTTAAACATGTTTAAAAACATGAATGCGAATTTGGTATTAAACATGATTATGTACCTTAACAAGTTTAAATTTAAACATGTTTAAGCGGTTAAACATGTTAAAAAAATAAATGCGAATTTTGTATAAAATAAGCTTTTTAATGCGTTTATATAACATTAATGGGCTTTTGCTTTGAAGCCGTTGGCATCACTGCCTGTTATTTTGTAAACTGTCAAAACTGAACGAAAAATTACTGTTCAGTGGGTAAAAATTTTAACTTCCTTTCTTTTGACAGAACGTCAGCAACGTGATTCGTTCTTTTTCCGCTTTAAACTCTGAAGATGGCGGTCGGTAAAAATAAGGGACTCTCCAAAGGAGGCAAGAAAGGTGGCAAAAAGAAGGTTATTGATCCTTTCTCCCGTAAGGATTGGTACGATGTTAAAGCCCCTAACATGTTTGCCACTCGCCAAATCGGTAAAACTTTGGTCAACCGTACCCAGGGTCAGAAAATCGCTTCTGATTACTTGAAAGGTCGTGTTTTCGAAGTTGCATTAGGTGATTTGCAAAAGGACAATGATTCCGAACGTTCTTTCCGTAAATTCCGTCTCATCGCTGAAGATGTACAAGATCGTAACATTTTGTGCAATTTCCACGGTATGGATTTGACCACCGATAAATACAGGTACGACGATGTGAAAAAAAAATGAAAGTGTTCACAACGATGATGGATGGTAGAAAAATTCTATGGTGTTTTTAGTGTAAATGTGGGTGTGTTTGTATGGATGTACAAAGAAAAATGTGAACAATTTCGTAGAAAACTAACAAATCTATAAAAAAAAATATATTTTAATTAAAGTTTAACATGTAAAGTAATTTTATATACATAAAAAAGAAAACCCATGAGGTCTATACAAATTTGTGTATGTGAATGTGTTTGCAAAAACAAAATGATTTTACCATGATCAGTAAATTAAAAAAAAAAAATCACTAAAAACAAATAATGATTGAATGAAAATAATGAATCTATATAATAAAAGCATTGTACTGCCACAAAATATCTGTAATGACAAGTAAAGATTTTTGACTACCGGTATTTAGGCATTTGTAATGCCCCAGTGCTCCCGTATTCGTTTACAAAAATTAGCATTGCTAGTATTTTCTTGTTTGAAACTTTGTTTACTATATTGTTTTTTCATTCTTTTTTAGATCAATGGTCAAGAAATGGCAAAGTCTTATTGAAGGTATCGTTGAGGCCAAAACCACTGATGGTTATTTACTCCGCGTTTTCTGCATTGGCTTCACCGCCAAGGATCAACAATCCCAACGCAAGACTTGCTATGCTCAACACTCTCAGATTCGCAAGATCCGTTCCAAGATGCATGAAATTATCACCAATGAAGTCACCAACTCTGATTTAAAACAGTTGGTCGGTAAATTGGCCTTGGATTCCATTGCCAAGGATATTGAGAAGATCTGCCAACGCATCTATCCTTTGCATGATGTTTACATCCGCAAAGTTAAGGTATTGAAGAAGCCCCGTTTCGATTTGTCCAAATTGTTGGAATTACACGGTGATGGTGGTGGTAAAGGTACTGAAGCTGTTGTCTCAGCTGAAGGTGCTGTCATCGAAAGACCCGAAGGTTATGAACCTCCAGTACAAGAGTCTGTTTAAGCGTTTTTAAGTAGTAACTAAAACAAATAAATTACATTGATTTTATATGTAAAAAAGATGAGTTTCAAAATTTGAAAGTAATGAAAACAAAACTTAACCAGAAGTTTTAAAAGAAAAAAAAAATCGGAATTTAATATTTGTTTAGTTAATTTTAAGATTAAGGGCGGGTTGTTTGTTTTTGAAAAAAAAAAAATGATTGCTCTTCAAAAAAAGAAAAGGGAAGTGTGTTCGTTTTCTTATATCATTTCAGCTTTCAGTTATCTACAACAACCCAACAGGGAAACATCTCCAAAAAATGTGAACGGAATAAAAAAAAAGTAAGTTGAAATATATTTTTTGATCTTAAAAGAAATTTAAATGATGTTATATTATTTTTCGTCGCTGATAAATTTAAAAAAATTTAACTGATGACAATTTTTTACTGATTTAATAAACAATAACTTTGAATTATTTAAATAATTTATATAAATATTTAACAAATTTCTCTTTCTTTTTTAGCTGGATTTTTACCAAATTTTAGTAACCATGCTGGTTTTCCTGAAACACGTGTAGTTTTTTTTCAACTAGTCTCAATTCAAGTGAGTTTTTGTTTTATCTTTTAAATTTAATTTTATTTTACCATGATGTCTAATTTTATTTATTTGCTACTCTTGAATAATTCTTGATGAAAATACCAATCTGATTTATTATTTAAAAAATTTTTTACAGCTTTAGTCTGTTACATACTAATCAAAGATTTTTTTTTTTGTTTTAGTGTGGACTGTATTTATACTAAATCCGACCTGCAAATAAATACTATTGTTTAAAAGGTAATTATTTTCTTATTTTATTTATGTTATAAAATTAAAATATGATGTTTTATTAATTTATTTGCTACTCTTGAATATATTTGATGAAAATTAAATCTGATAAATTAAAAAAATATACAAATTCAATTATATTATACAAAATGTTTTAATTTTGAATATTTTTCTTTATTGCAGATATAAAAACTGGTAGATTTTGAAGTCTAATAAAAAATCTGGATTTTAAAAGGTGAGTTTTTTTTATATATAACAATTTTAAAATAATTTCGGAGTAATTGAATAGTAAATAACTAAAAGTGTTAAATTCGTCTTTGCCGAATCTTTGATACCCTCCACAATGTAAAAAAGATTATTGCAAAAAATTTTATTTTACATAAACAAAATTGTTAAAAACAAAAAAATTAAGAAAAAAAATTATGTCAATTTTGTTCACATGCCATAGCCGAATTAAAGTACATACTTTGAATTTTTTAGAGCCTGGCAGAAGTCAGATTTTTTTTAGCAGAAAAAGCCGAACAGAAACCTAACCGTTACTTAAGAAAAAACATGCCGCTTGGCTCACAGTGGGTTGCTAATAAATTAAATTGATGCTAATAATTAGGGATGAGATTTTCATGCACTAAAAAACCTAAAAATATGCACTAAAAAAATAAAATGTATACAGCAAAAATCTTGTTTTCATTTGAAAAACTTCTTGAGAGTTGAGGGTGGGTTGTACAAGCCTAAAAATAGGTAAATTTTAGGCAAGTCTATGGCGCTCAGACTTAAAATAGTCCATTGTACCGTAAAAACTTCTTTAAAAGCAAAAAAAAAAATAACGCCGTGCTAAAATATTAAGATTTAAAACTTTATAAAAAGCCAAAGGGTGTCCAGTCGTTCCAGGACTCAAATTTGCCCATTCACTAAAATACAAGTAAGCTCACTTTCAAGAACATTTGTCAATTATATTTGTTTCTACGCAATTCTAAATACGAAAAACGTGAAAGTATTAGTGATTTTGGTGGAAATACGAGTGTGTATTAGTGAAATTTTGGAAAGCGAATGAATTTATCAAAGCAAACGATGGCAAATGCTCCACCGTGTTAGCTTATTTCCCGAGGGTTCATTTACTTTCCCGTGTGAAACGTCTTCTTTAATAGTCTTTGTAAAAAGCTAGATTTTTTTTTTTAAATTTGGGCAATTAAATTTGGGCAAAAAATTAAAAAGATTTTTTTTTTTTTTTATTTACAAAATAAATTTTTAGAATTTCAATAGTTTTTGAAAAAAATAAATTTCAATCTGTGTTTTTGCTAATTTATACTAAAATATGCACTTAAAAGTTAAAAATAGGCACTTACAGTGCCGGTCAAAAAAATAGCACCAATGACAAAATCTCTATTCATTCAATTAAAACAAAATATTATGTGCGTATTCGTTTAAAGTAAATATGCAATACTCTTATACTAAGTCTAAACCCCTTAAATGTTTTTACTTTTTCCAAAAATTGTGGACGGTTCTTTTTTAATGATCGATATTTTAAAAAAACTCCGAATCAGTGCAGTCAATAAAATAGCACCGAATTAAAAAATTTCTTTAAAAAAATTAATAATATTTTAATTATTAAAATAAAAGTGTAAAATACTAAAGGAAGATAGTTTTTATATATAAAAAAATTTAATTCATTACTAAATTTCATATTTATTTTCATAAAAATATGACGTGAAAAGAATTACACTCCTCAAAAACGTTCTTTTGTAAAAAATATGATTTCTGAACATAAACCATATTCTGAAAAAGGAAAATTGGTTGGATGCGCTTATAAAATGATTGGAAATTCAACAAAATTAACTTGAGAGCTTGAAAAACTTAGTCACAAGCGACGTTTGCCACCATTAGTGGTTAGGTGTTTGTAAAGACAATGGAAGAAAGACCCATTTACGGCAGCTCCAGAGCTAAAAAAGGACAGCAAATGGCAAAAATGTTCGTCAAAGATTACAAAACAACAACATTAACGCTTGTAGATTCGGAAAAGTGCACCTACTCTCACTTAAGCCTGCTGCAAGTCCTTTGAAGTTTGCTAACAGTAACTCAGAATGACCAGCTTAAAAGTGAATCAATGATCTATGGGCAAATGAATCCAATGTTGTTTTATTTGGAGACATGGGATCACATACCTATGTCAGAAGACCCTAAAAAGCGGAATTCAATCCAAAATTCAAAATAAAAATAACTTTAAATGGTGCTTATGGTGTGGGGGATATTTTCCTACTGTGGAGTGGGGTTCATATATTGGACCATGACTCACATATTGGATATACACTTTACGTTTATATCCTCCAGAAAGTAATGTTGCAATAAGTTTCTAAGCAAATGCTACTAATTTAGGTCTTTTAGCACGTCAATTACCCAAAGCATGACGGTAAATTGGCAAAAAATTGGGTCTGGACAATAAAGTAAACGTGATGAAATGGCCTGGTCAGTCCCCAGATCTAGACCAAATCGATACCCAGGAAAAATTTTTGGAACAAATTCCTGGTTCAATAGATTCTTGAATATATTCTACGGTAATCACAACAAAATTTTCCATGTAAAATTATTTTTCAAAAAAACTACTTGCTCTAAAAAACGATTGCTTTCGGGACAATTTCAAACAAAAATCATTGATTCTGGAATGTTAAGTAGAACTGGTTGCAGGGTAGTTTGATGCGTTCTGGAACCGATTATTTGGAACAGAAAATTTAGCTGGGTAGTTGATGGACAAATATAGAGAAGGGAGTGTCTCGAATATAACCAACTTGTAATGAAGCTCTTTGGGTGGCTGTTCAGCAACTCTGGAACTGAATTTCGAATTAAAGATCTAAAAATCTTACGAATTCGGTACAAAAACGTTGTACAGAGGTAATTGTCAAAATGAGCACTCGACAATTTTTTTTTAATATTTAAAGATATTACAACAATGCTAAATTCATAATCCATTCGTTTTTCAAATTTAAGAATTTAATTTTAATACAAAAAGTACTGTGGTGCTATTTTTTTGACTGAGTCTTTTTTAAGTTTTTTTTTTAAAAACTCTGAAAATTTTTAATAAAATAAAAAAACAAATTAGCCTTTTCTTATGTAATATTGTTTCACACTCTTGTAAGTATCTTATGACACGTTATCAGTGACATAAGTTGAAATTGTTAAAAAGAAACCAACGCAGAAAATTCTGTTTTATCCTGGTGCTATTTTTTTGACCGCAGCTGTAAAAGTTAAAAATATGCACTTAAACAAAAATATGCATTTTTACCAAAATATGCAAAAATATCCAAAAACAAGTCGATGCCATTTTAAAGTAAAGATAATTGGTCGATATCGTTTTTTTACTATCGACAAAAACATGCATTTGCATGGAAATCACATCCCTACTAATAATTAGAGTATTCACTTTAGAAATTTTTGACCCTTGCAACAGTGCAATATTGCAATTTTTTTTTAATCAAATTTTTATTTTTCTATTACCTTTTATATGATGCGTCGTTGCAAGAAAAGATTCGCAATTTATTTTAATATTAATAAAATTGCTTCTACAAACAAAGAAACAAGCAAATAAAGTTACAATGTTGGCATTTGCGTAATTTTGTAAGATTACAATTTCTGACGTGAATTCCATTAATATTCCACATCTATCTGTCATAGTGCATTTCGTTTTAGTTTTTCTTTTATATTTTTTTAAAAGTTCGGAAAATATTATTTTTTTAGAATTTTTGTAAAAAAAAATGTAATAGGCAAGGGACGAATATTCGGCTTCGGCAAAAAAACTTTAATATAAGCTTGATTCCGTCCAGATTGAGTAAATAATAGAGTCCGACCGAATATTCGGTATCGGTTTCGGCCGAATATTGGGGTTTCGGCCCTTATTCGGTATTCGGCAAAATTTTGGCCGAAACCGGAACTTTTTTTATTAAAAAAAAATTATTAAAATTTTTTATGTTCTTTACAAAAATTTTTTTTTTTTTAAGTTAAGTTTAAGTTTAAGTCACAGCCAAGAATCACGTGGAGAACTATGATTCTTGGCTGTGACATTGTTAATTACCTTGACATGAGAAATTTGCTTTTCTTACATAGACTTATATACCAAAAAACCCCACCCTACCTTTATGAGAAAATTACCTTTGGTCAATCAACAAGAAACATGACTCTAATTGTGCCCAGACATAATTTTTTAAACACTAGTAGACTTTTTTTCATTAACGCCATAAAACTCTGGAATGATTTGCCCAACGATACTAAATTCATTACATCAAAAAATTTGTTTAAAAATGAACTCTTTTATCATCTGACAAATACAAATAGAAATGCATAAACTTAAACTTATATTTGTTTCTATAAATAAACTATTATGTTAAAACTATATTATAAACTATAGCTTCTTTACTTTATTTTGTCTTGACTTAATATATTGTTATTGCAATCATTTTATATTTTAATTACTGTCTTATTATTATTGCTATTTTACTGCTTTTTTTAAATTATTTATTGTACTAATTAATTATGTCAATCTTTATGTAATACCCGTTGAACTATAAAAGAATTTATTCTTATTGTTCTAATAATGAAAAAACTAAATAAATCTAAATCTAAATTTAGTGAAATAAATAATTTTTTTGATAAATACAACCATTTATATGGTTTAAAAACTTTAAGTGCTGTATTTTATTCTTTAAAGTGATCATAATATTTTTTTTTCGCATCAGGCGATAATTTTTTGTTTACGGTTCGGTTCGGTTTCGGCCGAATATTCAGTTCGGCCTCAAAAAGTGGTTTCGGTCGGACAGTAGTAAATAATAAATGTACTACGAGGGTCGATCTGGAAAATGAAATTATTTATAGACATTTTAAACTTTGATCAGAAATCGATTCTAAAATATTATACAAGCTCCCCCTTATAGAACTAAACCAGGTTTTGAAAAAAAAAATCTTAAAGTAATTTTTATGGTATGCCTTCTTTTGCGGGTGTGTCATGTACTTAAGCGTAAATATAATAAATTTGTAAACCTTAATGTGTCCCCCACCTTCCCGATAAATGTGGTTACATCTTTAACAATTACTCCGAAATTATTTATAAAATAATATATTTAAATGATGTAATTTTTTGAAACTTGAATTAAAATCTTGTGAGCTATTTCATCTAGATAGTAGAACTGATTCTTATCAAAAATCAAACAATACATATTTTGTTTTTTACACAAACTAAGATATTTTTTATATTATTTCAGACTTTATTATATTTGGACATTCGTAAATGTGTTGTAACCGCTGATTTTAAAAGGTAAGCATTTTCAAAATCGATGTATATTTTCATTGTATATACAGTATTCTGTAATGATATATCATTTTATTTATATTGGCGGTATTCACATGAGAACTTTTTATCCTTGCAAAGTGCAAAATACAATATTTATTACAACAAAAACACATACAAATATTTTGTGTTTTATTTCATCCCATGTGATTGTTGTAAAAAATTTTGCACTTTACAAGGATAAAAAAAAATGATAACGTGAGTACCACTACTATATGTTAAAGTATGAATTAAAAAATAAAACACGTGTTTATATTTCTTTCTATATTTTTAGGTCTTTCCAATTTGTTGTACTTATTATCTTTTAAAAGGTTAGTATATATTTTATTTTATACAAAAAGCTGAATCTCAAATTAGTTAATAAAAAAATGATGAAAACATTAACCCAGCTCGCTTTGATTAGCCATGAAGAGAATTTATCCCATCCAACGCAAATTAAATTTCTGATTTAAGATTTTGGCACTTTGAAATAAAAAACAACAAACCTTTTATAATTTTTGATTTTTTTCTATTTTAGGTAATCGATCTTTACAATAAAAAATCAATATGATAAATACAAATTTGGGTAGTTCTTATTTTAAGTTAAGCCGAACTTCCTTGAAACGGAATAATATAATATTTGGACGGAAGCCTAATTATTTGTCAAAATCAGACGTTTTACATTTTAAAGGTTAGTTTGTTATTTTTTAGTTATTATTAAATTTATGTAAGGGGTGGTCCAATAACTGGTATCTTTTTAAAACATGCAATGAAATGAACAATACTCAATAGTTTTGAAACCTTATGGCTTTATTTGAAAGAGCAAACATTCCCGTTTTTTATGGCAAACGACTTCATTCATGCGGTTGCCTGGGTTAGCTCCGCAGTAGCTCATTCTCGGCACCCATTTTTCTAATGTTTATGAAGTTTAAATGATGAAAACATTAACCCAGCTCGCTTTGATAAGCCATGAAGAGAATATATCCCAACCAACGCAAATTAAATTGCTGATTTTAAAACTATACTCTTTAAAAAAAAAATCCCAGACTTTTTTTTAATTCTTGTGTTTTATTTGTTTTATTTTAGGCAATTACGAAATTCTCGAAATAAAATATGTATGCACATTTTGAAATTTTTAAAATTTTCTTGATCTTGAATGGTTTAATTTGATCTGACAACTAAATGCTGAAAATTTGGAACAAATCAATATTAGTTCACATGTTGGAGAATAATTTACCTTCAAAGGTTAGTTTATATTTATTTTTTAAATTTATATATTTTAAAGTTTAAATGATGAAAACATTAACCCAGCTCGCTTTGATAAGCCATGAAGAGAATATATCCCAACCAACGCAAATTAAATTGCTGATTTTATAATTTACTTTTTGAAATAAGAAAAAAAAAAATACAAGCATTTTTTAATTCTTGTTTTTTTTTATTTTAGGCAAATGACACTCGATATAAAAAATTATGCACATTTGGAACTTTTTTGATTTTTTTTGGAGATGGTTTCATTTCAAAATCTAAAACTTAAATGCCGAAAATTTGAAACAAATAAATTTTACATGTTTAAGAATAATTTACTTTAAAGGTAAGTTAATAAATTTTTAAACTTTGATTAAATAAAGGTACAAATTTTTAAATGATGAAAACATTAACCCAGCTCGCTTTGATAAGCCATGAAGAAAACATATCCCAACCCAACGCAAATTAAATTGCTGATTTAAATTTTAACCTTTCATATAAAAAACATCCAACAACTTTTTTTTAAAAAATTTTACTTTATTCTATTTTAGGCAATTGAAACTTTAAATTTTGTTGAAGTTTCTCAAATCTAATGCTGAAAAGTTGCAACATATGAGGTATTTGACATGCTGGACAGGACAATCATTAACTTTTAACGGTTAGTTTTAATTTTTTGCAATTAATATTTAATTTTAAAGTTTATATGATGAAAACATTAACCCAGCTCGCTTTGATAAGCCATGAAGAGAATATATCCCAAACAACGCAAATTAAATTGCTGATTTAAAGCTTCAACTCTTTGAAAAAAAAAATAAAAAAAAAAATTGTATTTAATTCTTATTTTTTTTTTTTTCTATTTTAGGCAAACAATAAATTTGAAATTTGTATGACTTACTCGATCTAAAATCGAATGCTGAAAATTGTTCTCAAATTAGACATTTTACAAGGCAATTAACTTTAAGTGGTAAGTTTACATTTAATTATAGTAAAATTTAGTTATATTAAAATTTTAATGATGAAAACATTAACCCAGCTCGCTTTGATAAGCCATGAAGAGAATATATCCCAAACCAACGCAAATTAAATTGCTGATTTTAATAAAAAATAAAAATTTTACCGCAGAAAATATAAGAACGTAATAAGGTTTTTTCTTTTTATTTTTTTTATTTTAGACATTTTCAATTCAACTAAATACTTGGCTCATATGGATCTAAAAAATAATTAATTTTTAAAGGTTAGTATTGTTTATGTTTTTATTATTATATAATTGTGTTAAATTTTAAATGATGAAAACATTAACCCAGCTCGCTTTGATAAGCCATGAAGAGAATATATCCCAAACCAACGCAAATTAAACTGCTGATTTAAATTAAAAATTTAACATAATTTTTTGAAGTAACAAAAAATCCTTAATCTAATAATCTTTTAATTCTTTATTTTAGAAATTTACTATTCATCTGTAAAATTGTTAACATATTGATTTGCAGAATAATTTACTTTCAAAGGTTAGTATTGTTTATTTTTGTTAATATATAGGGGCATGTCACAGAACCAAATCCGTTCGAAATTGGAATAAGTGGTTTACTCGTATCCCTCTTTCCTCCTTTCCACACCTACATATATTTCCTGATCTTAACACAATGCATTGCATTTATAGGGGGCATCCCCTTAGTGTTGGTCATAAAAATTCAATTCCACTTTGATTTTTGAAAGTGATTTTATTCCGAAAAAAAAATAATATTTGTTTTGCGTTTTACTATTAAACCACTTTTTTCAAATCCGAACGGAATTTAGTCTGTGACATGCTCCATAATTTTGTTGATTTCTAAATGATGAAAACATTAACCCAGCTCGCTTTGATAAGCCATGAAGAGAATATATCCCAACCAACGCAAATTTAATTGCTGATTTATTTATTCATGTTTTATCATTGCGGAATTAAAAAACAATATGACTAATTATGTATGTTTTTTTTTCTTTAGGAGGACTTGAATGGAGACGGTCATGCTGCCAATTAAATTTTTATAAAGGTAATTATTTAATTTTTATTAATATTCGAGTATGTTTAGCGTTTCCACACTTAACTGAGTAATTACACTGTGCTCAAATTTTGATTTTTTTTTAACAAGCTGTAGTAACAACCATTTAATTCCAAAAAGATAAATTGTAATTCGAAGATTTTACCGAAATTTCCAAGATTCTACTTTTTTATTTCGAAAATTACATATGAAATTTAAAGATTCTACTTTAAAATCGAATGTTCCATTGCTAAAAAAAAACAGTTTTAATTCTTAAATGATAATTTGTAATTCGTAAAAGATTAATTTTTACAATTTTGTGACAGACTCGATTCCGTTCGGATTTTGAATAAGTGGTTTATATAGCATTCACACTTGCGACCTTAAACAAGTTGTTCAACAAAACACCAATAACAGAATAAAAACGTAATGGATACAGAACAAAGACTTTTTTAAACATATCACTCTTAAACACTTCAAAACAGCAAGTGTGAACCTCGTATTACTCGTAAAACGCAAAATGAATATTTTTTTTTTTTGAATAAAATCACTTTTGAAAATCGCAGTGGAATTGAATTGCATAAAAGTGGTTTCGTTCCGAATAAATCCTTGGTCCAGAAGAAGATTAAGTTTTTTTTTAAATTCGAAAATTCAAATTGTTATTCAAAGAATCCAATTGTAATTTGAAAATTTTAATTGTAATTCGTAAGATTAATTGTAATGCAAAGATTCCAATTGGAATTCATAGATTCCACTTGTAATTCGTAAAAGATCAATTGAAGGGCTTATTGTAAAAACTCGATAAGCAACATTTCATATTATGATGATTTTTGCTTTAAAACTTTTGAAATAATGTAGAAAATACTACTATAACATTAGTAAACTTTCATACTTAAGATACTTGTACGAAGGGTTTAAGTAAGACTTCTGCCAAAAATCTGTCTGTGGAACATCAGTAGAACGCGAAGAACACTAAAAAATAAAATGTTGCTTATCAAGTTTTTGCAGTAAGCCCTTCAACTGTAAATCGAAGACCAACAAATTTTATAATTATAATTCAAAAAATATCAATTGAAATTCAGTTTATATTTTAAATTACAATTGATCTTTTTCGAATTACAATTGATCTTTTTTGTATTTCCCGGGTGAAAATGAGCATGTATGTTCATATATGATGCATATATGGATGTCCATACAAGTGCTTATCCGTAATTTGAGGGTACATGTACATTAATGATCATACATTGTCATACATGAATTTATATGTAAAATTTTTTTTTTCATTTTTTTCCATAAAACGTCTATTAATTGAAATTTCAAATATAAATAATTTGTACTAATTTATGACACTGATTTTTAATAAAAACTAACGAATGTTTTAAAAATATACTTTGGACTTAATGATACTTTAGGATAATCAAAGCTTCAAAGAATTAACCACTTATCGAATGAATTCACAAATAAAATACATTCGATTTTTATAGTCACTGAATACAATTATCTTTAAATATCAATATTTCTTGGAATGGAATCGATTTTTATCATTAAATCGAATTCTTGTTTACGAGAATTTTAAAAACTGAATGCATTCTTTATTTCATTTATTTATTATTCATGAGACTTTTAAAAATCGATTTTATAAAAACTTACGCATTCAATTTCAAAGTCGAATGAGAAAGAAACCGAATTCATTATATATTTTAAAATCAAATGTAAATTCATTCGATAAATTGTGATTGGAGAATGCAATCATTAAAAGTTTAATTCAGAACACCAAATCTTATTAAGGGATGAAATCCTTTGCAGCTCTAAAACTAATACCGTCAGAGTGTTCGAATTTTCTTCCAAATTTGGTTGTTTACGTTAGTGCCGTTTATATTCGCCTATAGAATACAAAAATACATGAACTTCGTCTAATTTTGCAAAGTTCTGCCGAACCCAACCTTTAAAAAAATTGTTTTTAAGACCTGTTTGCTATGCAGATGCATAGCATATATGAAGGAGTATGACATATGCCTATCCACACAAAGTTGCATACATTTGCATATATGGAATATTACATTACTTGTGTATGTTCATATATGCTCCCATATATGACATACATTTCCATATATTGTTCATATACTATCATACATGGAATCATGTATGAACATGTATGAACATACATGGTCATTTTCACCCGGGTTAAATAAAAAAACTTTGAATTACAAATCTAACTTTCGAATTACAAGTATAATCTTCGATTTGCAGATACAATTTTCGAATTGCAAATGAAATCTTCGAAAAACAATTAGAATCTTCCAATTACAATTTTTTTTTTCGAATTACGTATACAAATGGTGTAGTAAGTAGTACGAGCGCTAACTTCGAAAAACGGCTACCACTATTGATCTAAGCGTACTCGAACTAGCTTTTCCAACGGTGTGCTCAGCTTGTCGAAATTTGCGACTAGCACAATGTAATTATTTCATAAATTTAAATGATGATATCACTTCGGATTCCCCATCATTTCATTAATAAATGACACAAAATCCACTCTGATTTTATTAATGCATTTATGAAACTTTTTTTTTTGTTGATTGTTTAATAAATGTATATGTATTTCTTTTATTGCAGTTTAAAGTCTTCAATTTTCCTACTAACAAACGCCTGGCACAATTTTTAGCGTTAGTGTTTCTTTAAAAGGTAAGTTTAGAAATAAAAAAAAATCAATACAAAATCCTAATTTTAAATGATGATATCACTTCGGATTCCCCATCATTTGATCAATAAATGACACAAAATCCATTCTGATTTTATTAATGTGTTTATAAAGAAACCCTTTTTTTTAGTTGTTTAATAATTGTTTATTTCTTTAATTGCAGTTTAAAGCCTTTTATTTTCCTGCTAACAAACGTCTGGGACAATTTTGGGCATTAGTGTTTCTTTGAAAGGTAAGTTAAGAAATAAAAAAAAATCAATAAGAATCGTGATTTTAAATGATGATATCACATCGGATTCCCCATCATTTGATCAATAAATGACACAAAATCCACTCTGATTTTCTTTATAAATTTGTGAATTTTTTTTTTTTTTTTTAAATTTTTATAAATTGTTTATTTTTTTTATTTTTGTTTTTTAATTACAGCTTTGGATTATATTTTTCTGTTTGACAAAATCCTGAAAGGTAAGAATCATTGATTAGTTTTTAATAAGTTGACTCATAAATTCAAATGATGATATCACTTCGGATTCCCCATCATTTCACTAATAAATGACACAAAATCCACTCTGATAACACCGTCCGACAGTCAATATTAAACATGAACCAAATGAAATACGTCTGAATGCAGAGATCAAACAGAGTCAAACTGCATTCACAGTTTTTAATTTTGTGATCCTGTTTTCCTTTAAAAGGACTTGAATGTTTATACAATTTGTATAAATATATTTTTTAAATGTATGTACGATGGGTAGTGTCCGACCGAAAATTCGGCTACGGCTTCGGCCAAAAAGCACTATTCGACCACTATTCTTCGCGCACATTTTTGGCCGAATACCGAATAATTGTACAAAAATTGTACACATGTGTTAGAAATCGCACTAAACACTTTTTTAATCACATTAGTAAGCCACAAAAATTTTTCACGAAGTGTTTTTGCACCCAAAAAAAATTTTACAATCAAAAAAATTTTCCAGTCGAAAAATATTTACGCTCAAAAATTTTTTTTTTTTTAAATGTCTAAAAAAAGTTTTTTTCTCAAAATGTTTTTATAAATTTGTGTATTCCACCAAGTCGAATTTTACTTGTTTTTACACATAAATAATTTTTTTTTGAATATTCGGCTTCTGTTTCGGCGAATAGTGAAAATTGGTCCGAATATTCGGCTACGGCCAAAAAAGGTGTATTCGGTCGGACTCTATTGATGGCACATGAAAGAGGAGAGTCTTCGTTAATTTTTCCATTTGTTTTATTTTGCCATTTCATTTTTATAAAAAAAAAATTAAATGACATTGAAGGATAGTTTTGAAAGGACATAACGTATCTCCTTTTTTCATGGTATGTCAAAATAATAAAATGGAAAAACTTTAGGACATCCTCCTATTTAAATTCCATTCAATAGTGGCATCCTAGGACAAGTCAAAAGCAATTATTCATCTATAACTTTAAAGTCATTTTAAAAGGAAACTATAAATGCAGTTTTACTACATTTAGTCTATACTTTCAAACGTGTATAATTCAGTTCGTGTTTAACGACTTTTTTGTTGGACGGTGTTATTGTTGAATTTATGGAAAATGTGGCAATAATAATTTCAAGATTTTAACTGGTATATTTTTTTTATCGTTTTAGGTCAATTGCTGAGATGTCTGAATTAAATAAGGAAGTTTCTAATAAATGTTAGTAGTATAATTATTTTTACTTTTACATTTTTTTTTTTTTTTTCATTTTTTTAAGGAATAAAATTTTTTTAACAAAAAATTGAAGTTGTTTTTCTTTATAAAATGTTATAATTTTAGAAAGTTTTATCAAAATATTTAAATGAAAACTCTGTGGTTGGTTTTAGTGTCAGGACTTTAAATGGTTCGATTCCATAAATATTTTGTTTTCGGTTCCAAGTTTGGAAAGGTCTTTAGCATGGTCCCTAGGTTAAAACATGCACAGATTCTTATAACTTTCTGTGTGGTTACCAACATTACTTGGACTAAAGTTACAGTAGTGTTTGATGTGCTAGGCGATTTTTGCTTCATTTTGACCAGAACAACAGTCGCATGAGCATCGCTCAGAACAGTTTAATGACGTCAGTGATGATTCTGAAGAACTTAAAAGGGTCATTGGCGAGTCCGAATTATGGGTTCGAGGTTGAAACCAAAACCTAAAGGTCGCAATGAAAGAGACAAGACCGAATATCAAGGTTTTGCTCATTGTTTTCCTCGATTTCTGTGGCAAAGTGCATCAGAAATTATGATCAGAAGGTCATACGTTCAATATGGAGTATTACCTTAAAGTTATGTATCATTTGCGAGTCATAAAACAAAATAAATGATCGCAATTAGAGAAAAACAATGGGGCATGTCAAAGACTCAATTCCGTTCGGAATTAAAAAAAGTGGTTTACTCTACTCGTAAAACGCAAAACGAAAATTATTTTTTTTTTTTTCGGAATGAAACCACTTTTATACAATTCAATTCCACTTTGATTTTTGAAAGTGATTTCATTTAAAAAAAAAAAATAATTTTTGTTTTGAGTTTTACGAGTAAACCACTTTTTTCAATTCCGAACGGAATTGAGTCTGTGTCATGCCCCAATGTATGGCTTTTGAATCACGATAATGCACCTGCGCATTCACCGGTCCTTTTAATTAATATTTTGGCCCAAAACAACAAAATCATGTTTCAACTATCAGAAATTAGAAATACGGTCGTTTTTTTTTTTATGGGGGCTTTAGGGGGCCACCTTTCCGCTAGCAAAAAATGTTTACAAATTAATTTATTTTGCTTTTTGCCCTATAGTTTATGCAGTTTTATCAATATTTAGACTATTTTTTTATATCTCCGCTCTTAAAAGAATGAGGGCCGAAAAAAATAGTTTTAATCCTCCGGGTCCTAGTGCAAAATTTGGAACTTCTAGCAAAAAAAAATGTGTTTTTAGAAGTTGGTTTAGTTCTTCAAGCGGGAACTTTTTTCTCCCTGGTCCGATTTTGCCTGTTTATAAACTTAACCTACCTAGAAGGACCATAAGGCATATTCGCGCCAAACTTATCTATTAATATTCGGTTTCGGCCGAATAGTGAAAACTTGGTCGAATATTCGGCTTCGTAAAAAAGATGTGCATTTGGTCGGACACATAATTATGGATCAATAATATATCACTTTATGGGATCCACGACCGAGATTTCGATGCGTTACAAACTGAATCACAAAGTGAGTATACCCCATTTTGTGGTCGGTACTTATGCGATTAAAATGAAATAAGTTGCCGTTAATAAGCTAAAAAAGCTCAATAATAATAATAAACAAGTAAAAAAGCTAAATTCGGCCTTGCCGAATGTAGTGATACCCTCCACAATTTCAAAACGATTATTGCAAAAACTTTATTTAAAAGGAAATTACTTTTGAAAAAAAAAATTTTTTTTTTTAAAAAAAATTTCCGCGAAAAAAAATTTTGGTAAAAAAAATCCGCGATTTTTTTCTTTTTTTGTCAAAAAAATATGTTCGTACTTGTTTAAATACCATTTGGTGTTCAATTATGTTCACATATGTCAACCAGTAGCCGAATTAAAGCATTTTGTATTTTTAGGTTATGTTGAATGTACTGAATTTTTTGAGGTGTGCTTACATTTTCGTTCATAACTTTTGAACCGCTGAACCGATATCGCTCAAATGCAATACCAATCTTCTCGGGAGAACTGTCAATAAATAAGTTAAGTTTCAGTCATCTCTCTGCAATATTTTGTCCGCGACAGCATTTTCCACAGACAGACAGCGGACATCGCTAGAAGGTCTTAAAATCGATCGGGCATCATGAATATATATACTTTATGGGGTCCCAGATCCATATTTCGATGAGTTACAAACGGAATGACAAACTTATATATACCCTCTATCACTAAGTGGAGGGTATAAAAATGAAGAAACGAAAAAAAAAAAAATATTTGTAACCCAATGTAGTGGTTGAAGGGTAGAACAATTTAAATCCTCTGTGCCACCTCAAGACCTTGACCAATGATGGTATATTTTTTCAGTGTGTTTCAAGCTATGAAGGATCGATTCATAAGTACAGGAGAAACCAAATTCGAAAAATAACAAAAAAAAACTAAATTTGCTTTACATACATATTTGCTTTAACATACATATTTTTGTTCTTGACGGATATTCATGTTAGTTTAGAAGTTATCGGAATTTTTACGAAGAACCATATTGTTTCAAGGTGGCAGCGACTTTTTTTTAACACTTATATAACCGATAATCTTAAAATCATCTCCTTTGTGTACGCATACTTTTACTTTTTGGGGCAAATAGGTGCATTACGTTTGGGATACTTGCCTTGTTAGTGTCTTTTTTTAAGCTAACGATATGTTTTTACAATGCCCTTGTGTAAAATAAAATTAAATTCATTAAAAAACATTTATTATAAATAATAATATAAGAAATAAAGTAGAAAAATATTATTGACGTACATGCATGGTAGATTTCGGTAAACCACTAATACGTAAGCGTCGTTTAGTTTCCATTTCTTTTGCCAAATTCCAAGACTCTTTATCTAAGATTTCTTTGCCACAAGCAATGGCTAACAGACGTGATAATACCAAGAGTGAATGTAAATCTTCGGCATTTATAACGGAATCAGCTTTGCGCATTTCAACAAAATCATTTTGTATCATTTCAGTATCATCGGGATTCATAGAAAATGTTGCAGTTTTTGCTAATGTTAGAAAACGTCGAAATTGATCTAAACGTGAATTTTGATTTAGGTAATGATGAGCTGCTTTTAAAGTTTCCGTTATTAACTGCACAGATTCGACATCGGATTTAAGTGGCAGTGAAATATCACTCTAAAACATTAGGCAGAAAGGAAATTGTTTAAGTTCAAAGCGAATGCATATTGTAATTGGATTTTTAAACTTACCGGTAGCATGCTACGTCCCTCGCTTAACAGCAACACTGGAATATCAACGTTGTAGTCGATGTCATAATACTGAAAATTACATTTGATTTGTTGATGATTTATTAGATGAGCCAGACTTTGTATGCCCATAACACCATTTGCTTCCAATTTACCCTGTTGCATGTGAGTTTCATCAAGTACCAAATGTGTATGGGGTGCCAGTTGTAAAAGACCTGACACTAATTTATTTGTTTCATAATCTTTTCTGTTGAAGAAATATATCTTTGTTTTAAATGTCATAAAATTTATAAACCATTTACATTGCAAATTTTTTTGTTAAAAAACTGGCTCGAAATCAGCAAATCTTTAACGACATTTTGCAAGAAAACTGTACCATACATCGAAAAACTGAGTACGCCATTCGAATCAGCATGTCCGAAATATATAGAAATAATGGTCGTAACTCTTGTTTATTTTTTAGTGTTCCGCAGTGCAATTAGTTCCAGAACCCAGTATATTATCTTGAAATCGATTATACTTATCGTTCCAGAATCAACGATTTTTTTAAATTGTTTTACATTAAAAATTTAGTTGTGATCTGCTTGAATAGTCATTTCAGAGACAATTTTTTTTGTTCATTTATAAAATGTCTCAAAATAAGAAAATTTTAATATAGGAAAAAATTCTCAGAAACTAAAAACTTTATTATCTGAATACAATTTTTGCAAGAAATGCCACAGAATATCATTTATATAAGAAAAAATAATTTTTCTACAGAAAATAGTTAATAGAAATTGATTTTTTTCTAAGGTTTAGCTATGAGTTTTAAAAAAAGTTATAAAAATTAAACAAAAAGTGCAATTCATATTAAAATATGCAAAAATATGCATTTATACCAAAATATGCAACTACAAATTGATGCCATTTTATTGCAAAATTCTTGATTCTGATAGATATTTAGTTTGTTGTATGATAAAAGTGCCGAGTAAAAACATGCATTTTCATTAAAGTACTTGCAAAAAGTGCAATTCATATTAAAATATGCAAAAATATGCATTTATACCAAAATATGCAACTACAAATTGATGCCATTTTATTGCAAAATTCTTGATTCTGATAGATATTTAGTTTGTTGTATGATAAAAGTGCCGAGTAAAAACAAGCATTTTCATTAAAGTACTTGCCCTAGTAATTAGTTATTAATACTGTTGTGATAATCATTACATTTGGCACATTTGCTTAACACATTTACTCAATCTGGACGCGATCAAGCTTAAATTAAAGCTTTACAAATTACCTACATAACATTTTTTAAAACAATATTCGTTTGATAATAACAACGTTTAGTATTGTTAACTTTGTCTTTAACAAATTGCATCTATGTACTATAAAAAAGTTTCCATTATTTTGAAATGTAAAATAATGACTTATTAATTAAGTCATTATATTAAAATAAAAAAATTTCAGAACTAGATTTTCACATTTTGACTCACTGTACATTGTTTTGATTAAAAATAAAATTAAATTAAATATTTTAATTTTTTTTTTAAATAACTTTTTCATTACCTATAAGTAGAGTCCGACCGAAACCAGTTTTTCGAGGCCGAACCGAACCGAATATTCGGCCAAAAAAACAATATTCGGCCGAAACCGAACCGAAACTTAAAACCAATAAATATACAACTGTTTTTTTTTTTAAATAACTTTTTCATTACCTATAAGTATATGTAATTAGTTATTAATACTGTTGTGATAATCATTACATTTGGCGCATTTGCTTAACACATTTATTTACTCAATCTGGACGCGATCAAGCTTAAATTAAAGCTTTACAAATTACAAACATAACATTTTTTAAAACAATATTCGTTTGATAATAATAACGTTTAGTATTGTTAACTTTGTCTTTAACAAATTGCATCTACTATAAAAAAAGTTTCCAATGTATTGTCGCCCACTGTATGCCAAGCTTCAGCAGCCTCAGAATTGTCTTTCGAAAGTTAGCCTGTTTTTATCTTTGAAATTCGCGAAAAACCCTCTTTTGCTTATAACTTTTTAACCACTGGACCGTTTTCGCTAAATTGCAATCCCAACGTGACCAGGTAAATGACCAACATATATGCAAAACATCAGCAACCTCAGTAGTCTATTAAAACATAGCGTGTTTTCAACGGATCAACGGACGGACATCTCTAAATTGTAAGTGTTCATTAGGTACAATGTAAGAGACCATTAGGGTTTTAAGACGTTTAAAAACTGAGTCAGTAACACTGGGGGCTTTCCGGTATTTGGCAGTCGTGTTCTACGAGTCAAGAGCTACAAAAATGCTTTTGAATTTTTCGTTATGTGGGCAGTATTTAACGAGATACATATGTGAATTTTAAAATTTTTGGAAATGTCAACTTTTTTAGATTTAAAGTTAGGTCCTGCGATACTATGTGGATTCAAAGAACCAAAAATTTGCTCCGATTTGCTCAATCTTACTTAGTTTTCGAGAAATCGTTATTTATTGTAAACAAATGATTTTTCATCAATTGTTAATTTTTTTTTGGAATTCTGCGATTTCATTGGAATTATTAAAATGTTTTGGGTCAGATTCGAAAGAAATATTTCTTATTGCATACATATCAGTGATGTTAAGCTGTAAATAGAATATTATGTTATTTCGAGGCGTACTTACTTGGGCACAAACGACGCTGTGTTCATAGTTTCCAAAGTCATTGGTAAATAATGACTGGCTGGTATTATTAACTCCAATATTTCATACAATTGTCTTGTATACTCGGCTAATGTCTCCCTGGGTATATTACAAATATTTAACGAAAATTTGCCAATACTTTGTAATTCCACACGACTGTACACGGTGGATATCAGATGAGATAATAGATAATCAGCTGCCAAGTCGTCATTAAATAGGCATAAAGTTAAAAGCATTCGTAAATCCTTCTGAACCGATATCATGTTAAAATGTTCATCAACTCCCCCAACTAAAGTCGATGGCAAACGTGAATCCAGAATGGGATTAAAATGTGGTAAATTATGCACAGCAATGGCATGTAGTCGGGGTATTAATGATGGTGGTGGATTTTGAGCTTGCAATTCGTTAGTATTATCAAAATTATCAACTTCCATGCTGGTGGCGTCTAAAGAGGGATCTACCGATAAAAATCCTACAACATCGATTACAGTGTTAAGAGTATACGAATCAAAATCTTTGTAAATTTTTATCATGCACGCTTTGCTAGGCCTTTCTGGTATGGGGGAATTTAATAAATACTGGGGTCCTAAAGCAGCAACATTCTTCGAAGTGGTTGCTGCTGCATTATCTTCAGCAGACGTTGAATCAACTTTTTGACGTTTGTTGGCATCCATTGTTGTTTCTGCATCTGTGTTTTCTATAACATCCGTTTCCATTTCATCTTCTAGTGGCGCGGATCTCTTTTTTGCTATTTCTGCGGTTTGAGAACGCTGTTCAGTTAGAACTTTGGGCACATTACGTTGATTACAATTTTCCTCGTACATTTTAGTCCAATCATTTATGCCAGGTATGGAAACAACAAAAAGAGTTCTTCTTTCACCTTGAACATTAGCAGTTGATTCATAGTTAACTTCTTCGCCACTGCCCAGCAGTAAGCAGTCACGATATTTACCTTCTTGTATGCGTTTACTTGAACTATCGCCACTTTTTTTGACTTCGTAGCGTTCTAAATAGATTTCCGGATCTAGCATATCCTGTATCATACCACGAAATCTTACCACCGTGTAATCTTTCAATTGATGTAGTGGCGTATAGTTTAACAATGGTATATTGGACCATGTTTTTGGATCTTCGAGAATTTTATTAAATTCTGCATTCCTTGGACCGGTAAATTCTTCAGGAGATTGGGGTAATTGCATTTTGAATGTGTCACTCTTAATATGCATTTAAAAAAAATAGGAGCCCTGTTAATTATGAGTTTCGTTTAGAACTTGAATGTTTTCTGCATAAAATGTATTCAACGCTGGTAAAACTTTTGTTGACATTTGTTTTTGCCCGCCAATTTTTTTGCTACATCTTGCCAAAGAACAAGGCCAGACAACTTTTTATTAGATTCTAAAGCCGTCGCCTGTGCTTGCGGCTGAGTCCGGCAACAATATTTAGCGGATAAATTTTAGCCAACTTTGTATTTGGCTATTTAGATTAAAAATTCTAAAAACGTATCTCAAAAATTACATTAAATTTCTATATTTCTTGACACTTTTTTGAAAGAAAAATTATTTGAATTTTTAAGGTACCTACCCTGCAAACAAAACGATACGACATCGATTCGCCGGTTGTATTGCCGATACGATAAATGTTATTGCGTCAATTATCGAATTCGTATCGCCGGCGATACACCTTTCGGGAGAAACTGTTACCCGACGGCAATACATCCCGGCGATACGAAAACGATTCGTCTTGGCGATAAAAGGGCAATATCGCCAGATAATCGTATAAACGAAAAATAATAGATTTGTATGTATCGCCGGAATATCACCAAAATGATAAACCGGCGATACAGCTATATCGATTCCCTGAAGCTGAAAATAGACATTATTTTTTTCATGCATATTTTGCTCATGTTAACAGGACTAAAAACATTTGCATTCACCCGAAAAATATATCCGCAACATTCGCTGATTTTTTTATTTTATCTTTGAACGTACATTTGTGTTTTTCGGCCAAATTTATATTCTTTCAAAGATTTCTTGTTGTGCTTGATAAATTATTTTATTTTGAATTGACAAAGAAATAAAAATTTTCAATATTTTTTTTTGTTTATCGCCAAAATATCGTTCGTATGAGAAAACGGCGATATAATAAAAATACTACTTTGATTTTTTATTGAAATGATAAATTTTCGTATCGCCGCAATATCTTTTCGGCGATATATCGCCCTATTGTTTGCAGGGTACATACGACGCAATATTATGTACAATATTCAATTATATTGAAGGTGTGTGGGTAATATTGACGATTGTACAATGGTCAATCTTACCCACACACCATCAATATAATTGAATATTGTACATAATATTGCGTCGTCTGTATGCACCTTTAGAGCTATTTGCTGACGACGCCGGCACATATACATATATCGACATTGTTCTCTGATTACACTGTGAACAGGGCTGCCAGATAACCTTTATAAAAAGCCATAAAATTTCCGATATTTAATATGGAGTTCACACTAGCGACTTTAAACAAGTTGTTTAACAAAACACCAGTAACAGAATAAAAACGTAATGGATACAGAACAAAGACTTTTTTAAACATCTCACTTTTAAACACTTCAAAACAGCAAGTGTGAACGCCGTATAAAAAAAAAAAAATCGATTAAAAGAAATCGTTAAATCGCACACTTTTTTAATAATTTTGTTACGCGCCGGCTAGCTCATTGTAAGTTGGGTTAACTTACAATGTATACATAATGGTCTAAATTTACAAAAAAATACAAAAAGTCAAATAAGGCATGGTTAGATCTAAAATTACCCTGGCTAGCTCTGTCAGGTTAGTGGTTTCTTTGACCCGTATTTTCGGCGCATATCATATTACTAAACTCTCCATGCCATAATTAAACCAGGAGTTTAGTTTAAACACTTTATTGTTCTCGCAAAAATTTAATTTTTCCATGGAGGCACATAACGAGATGTATGACTAGCTGTTTTGTCATACTGAGGTACACTTGTCCCACCCTTAAGCCGTTGACAGCGTGAGTACCCTTAATTTTAATTCTGTCCCTTTCATGATCATTTTCAGCACTACACTTTTGTTCTTCCTAACATTCCTCTAAATGAAAAGAATTAGCACTTCATATTAAATTCAAAATGATTTATTTCACAAAATTCTAATTTTAGATTCATATGAGAATTGTCCAATATACATTATTGGAAAAATAATTCAGTTATTTAGATTATATATAAGGACAAGTATATCGAAAATTACTTTAATATATTGTAGGGGTTAGTAAAAAAAATAATTAATAACCTAAGTAATAATTAAAAATTATATAAAATACTACATGTATACTTATGATTTAATGCTGGCTTAAAGATGAATTATGATGAAAAGTTTTAAAGATGATTTACAGGTGAATGCATTCCTTGACAGTACTGTACTCCTCTTGGTTGTTGTTGTTTTCTTGGAGAATGTTGTTTGTTGGTACATATTTTATTTGCTGTTACATACTCTGCTTGTTGTTGTTACACATTTTGCATGTTTTAGGTTTAAGTTTTAATATTTAACTTGTAATTGTTTTTGTAGAAAATTTTATAATTTTTTAATTTGTTAACTTGGAGTTGGTTTTTTAGATTTATACAATTTGGTCATTATAGTTCTTGTTTAAATTATTTATATTTTATATACTTGCATTTAAGAAAAAAAAAATTTAATAACAGTTTAAAATTAATATGTACTACAATTTCTTTTTATTTAATTCACATTTTGTTTATGTAGTCTAAAGAAATAGTTTTTTTTTCTTTCATATATTTTACAATTAATTTAAATTGCCTTTAATTTAACAATCACTGTTCTTGTTTAAATTTCACTTCAGTTAATTTTTTTTTTGTTAATGTTTAATTTTATTTTCATAACACATTTTAAAACTCCCTTTTTTTTTTTATTTGCGTTTTCTATTTATTTAGACTTTATGCCATGATCGCTCGATACTAATTAAACTACTCCACGCGTTTTTTCAACCTATTGCCTGTCTAGTTTTATAATTCTTTTTCTTTTTCCCTTCTTCAACTGCACGTGCAGTGTTCCTATTGGTCAATTTACATAACGGTAATATCATACCACATAAGAGTATGAAAAAAAGAATTTCGACAACTAAAAAAAATTGCACTGCAATTAACAGGAGCGTTTATAACTTTAATAGAGGGGGACAAACTGTCAGTGATGGTACAATCCTTTGGTACTTTTCGTTGTACAAAAGGGATTATTATGGTATAATTATGAAAATGAACCATACAGTTGAATTTACTAAATTAAATCCGTAACAAACCTGCTTCGTATTTAGGTCTATGATCTATTAACGAACAGGAAGGATTCCATTTACGATCTGTTTAAACCAATGGTTTCAAAGGTTTGCTGAAAACAAATGTCCACCTGTGGCACGACAAAAGTTACGAAAACTAAAAAGATTTAAGCCTATATGAAATAAGTTTTTCATCATTTAAAAGAATTAAATTTTTGCAGTTAATCAAATATATGAAAACGAATGCAACGTGTGGCACGACCCACGAAGCCGGGAACAAATCAATTAAAATTTATATTAAATTGTGTTTAATAGTGAAATCAGGCACGAATATCAGAAGCGTGGTACTTCCCAACATAATTGCCCTGAAGGTCTTCGATTTCGTAAAGAGCATTTCCAATTTTCCTCCTTATTCTGCACTTAACAAATTTAGGGTTAAATTTAGCGTTTATGGCCTTTTTAAAATCACTTTGAGAATGATTTTTACGAAATACTTCTTGGCCTTCAACAAAATTTACAGGCTTCGACCTGGTATTATAAGTTCGAGTAGCCTTTTCATGAGCAATGTTTAAATTTTTAATAATTTTCTCGCGAATGTCTTGAAGGCGATCTGAATGTTGAACCACTGTGTCATCAGACAACATATTTAATTTGTCTAAAATAGAATAAGAAGATCCATGTAAAATCATGTTTTGCCCAAAGGCAGCAAAATAGGGTGTACACTGCGTCGCCGAGTGAAAATCACTACGCAAAATCGATAAAATTTTAGGTATATTTCTATCCCAATTTGTATGATCAGAATCATTTTTAAGAAAATATCGAATCTTGGAAATAATTTCCCGATTTGCCCTCTCGGAGGCATTCGCCTGTGGCGAATAGAAGCCAGTAGTAATATGGGTAATACCATACACAGAAAAAAATTCTTTTATCTCTTTAGAGGTAAATTGTTTAGCGTTGTCGCTGTGTACGTACTGCGGCACACCATAAGTACAAAAGATTTCATTTTGGAAAAATTCTATTACATTATTTGATGTTGCTGACCTTAACGGTTTCAAAAAAATAAATTTGGTTAGGTGGTCTACCACTATGAACAATTGACAATTTTTCGATTTGGAACATGGGTATGGTCCCAGAAAATCGCAATAAAATCTTTGAAATGGGCGAGTTGTTATAAATTGGTTTCCCATTGGAGGGCGTAACGTTTGATTAGTTGGTTTAATAATTTTGCAATCGTCACAAAGATTTATATAAGATTTTACGTCGCGTGCCATTTGTGGCCAAAAATATTTTTGCCTAATTCGAAAAAGTGTTTTATGATAACCACCATGACAACCTTCTTCATGAGCGGATTTTACGATGCTTTCGGTTAAATTTTTAGGTAACCATAACCTCCATAGCGTTTCCTCAGCGTCGTCGCTGTTTCGAAATTTAACACGCTTATAGACGAAGTTTTCCGACAGACATAAGTCTGGAAGAGCATCACCGTTTTGACGAATTTTGTCTTTTAATTCATTATATTCAGTGGAATCAAATTCGGGAGAAGTAAAATCAACTTCAGGTGGATTACAATTTATCTCAATTTCATCTACATCAAATCTTGATAGGGTGTCTGGCACCACATTTAACGATCCCTTCCTATGTTCCATAACAAAATCAAAATTTTGAAGCTTTAGGCTCCACCGAGCTAACCTGCCATGTAAATCTTTTTGGCCCATGAGCCAACGGAGACTCGAGTGGTCTGTCACTATTTTAAAAGGAAGTCCCTCAATGTACTGTCTAAAACGTTTCACACATATCACGGCCGCGAAACATTCCAATTCCGTCACCGTATAATTACGCTGTGCCTTGTTTAGCTTCTGGGACACAAACGCAATCGGGCGCTCCCTACCCTCGTCGTCCAATTGATACAAAACTCCGCCTACTCCTATACGTGATGCATCGCATTGAATCACAAATTCCCTACTAAAATCTGGCTGGGCCAGTACGGGGGCGTTTGAAAGAGCGGTTTTCAATTGGTTAAAAGAATCGATAGCCTCTGGACTAAGACGAAAAGGTTTTAAAGACTTTCGTAAACAGTCGGTAAGAGGACCGGCGAGATCAGAAAAATTGTTTATAAATGCGCGGTACCAATTGGCCATACCAACGAACCGTCTAACTTGACGAGGAGTCTTGGGCAATGGAAATTGAACAATTGCTTCGACCTTGTCAGGGTCGACCTTCAAATTGCCTCCACCAATAATGTAACCGAGGTATTTAATCTCGCGTTGGCAGAATTTGCTTTTACCTACATTTATAGTAAGGCCTGCAGACTTTAAACATTGTGCTACTTCAAAAAGAATTTTTAGGTGACTATCAAAATCTTGGCTACATACGAGGAGGTCATCCAAGTAAATGAAAACATTGTCTCTTAATTTCGATGGGATGGTTTTATCCATCAGACGGCTCATGGTCTGAGGACCATTACAAACACCAAAAGGCATCACTCTATATTGATATAGAGGCCTTCCGGGCACGGCGAAGGCTGTTTTTTCTTTTGAGCTTTCAGACAATTTAATTTGAAAAAACGCGTCCTTCAAGTCGATTCCGCTTATGTAATGTGTATCTTTGAGACGGCTGAGTAACCCATTAATATGTGGCAGTGGGTATGAATCTTTCTTGGTTAGTGGGTTTACCTTTCGGCAATCCAGACATAGCCTTATTTTGCCCGGTTTACGAACGGTAACTATAGGACTACACCAAGGAGAATTGGACTCTTCTATCACGCCAAGAGCCAATAACCTATCAAGTTCCTCATATACCTCAGCTTGCCTAGGGGGAGACAATGGATAATGTTTTGCCTTCACAGGGGTGGCATCACCGGTGTCAATATGGTGTTCTAATAGGTGTGTGCACCCAAGTCCTAGCTTTTCATACGACGGAAAATTTGAAATGACATTTTCGAGAAGAAATTTCTGCTCAGAAGTCAGATCATGAAAAACAGAGTCAGGTTTACTATCAAGTTCTATACAATCTACGGTGGAAAAGATTTGAGGTGCAAGAGCAAAAGCTTTCCAAAAATCGACACCAAGATATCCCTCTTGGGATAAAGTCGGTACTATATAGAAAACTATAGTTTTTGTAACTCCTCTAAAAGTCACTGGGAGTGAACAATAACCTAAAACTTGAATTTTCGATCCATTTGCAGTTGAAATACTCGATTTAAAATTTTCCAATCGAATGTTATTTTTGTGAATAAATGCCAAGCTTCCCTTCCCTAAAACTGATACATTAGCTCCAGAATCCAGGAGACAAGATAATTCAATATTTAAAATTTTAATTTTTGCAAAAGGTCTGCCATCATTTGAAGTTGTAAGACAAGTAGCCTCAACTGTTTTTCTAAAACTTCGTCTTATTTTATAACGAGTCCTACATTTTAAAATATTCCGTGAAGGTGTATACTTAAAAGAATTTCTTTTAACATTAAAATAGTTTTCTTTTGAAATATGCAGGGAATTATTTTGTAAATCCGGTTTTGTTTTAAGATAATGTAGAGAATTGTTCTGTAAATCAGGTTTTGTTTTTAAAAGACTGGGAGGTAAATCCCCCTGTGAGGGTTTACGCTCAATGTCCGAATGAAACTCGGGTTTTACTTCAAGGAACGAGCTTCCCCGGTTTTCCACTCGCTCCGACGTCTGTTTCCCGGGTGTGTGTTATTACATTCTAAAGTAGTAACACCCCTTTGTCCACATTTGAAACAAAAGATGGGTCGAGTGTTGTCGGTTGATTTTTCAGGACAGTAAATATAACTGTGTCCAAGGTTGAGACAATTCCAACACTTAATTTTCGAATAATCCCCTTTTACGTATTGTCTATTTATTTTAAGGGCTTCTAATTGCGGATCCATTTCGTCATCAGACTCCTCAGAATCTGTAGAATTGAGTGACATTTCGTTCACCTTACGTGATCGACCGGTAGTCTGTCTATTTGCGTTACGTGCCTTTTCAGCTTCTATAAGCAAATTACGATATTCTTCTAAATTTTTAACTTTAGAAGTAAATGTCATGCTTAAAATTTCAGGATCAACATTTTTCCTAATAATTTCCATCATTTTATCGTCAGTCAGTGGTGTTTTTAATTTGAGATTCATTCCAACTAAAGATGAATGGAAATCATCGTAGCTTTCCTTCGTTTGTTGTTTCCTACCTGAGATTTTCAACGTAATATCAAGATCGCTTTCATCAGGACCAAATTTCTCCTCCATGGCCTTCTTTAACTCTGGATAAGTAGCCTTAGGATGTTGTTGCATATATGTCCAAAACCATGTATCAGCCTTATCCTTCAAAAACATATGGATGTTTGCCATTAAAAGATCGAGTGGACAATCAGTTCGTTCAACAAGTGTTTTTATTTTGAACAAAAACATATCTACATCTCCTTTTCCATCATACGAAACCTTCCAATCTTTAAATTTTATTTCACGTGATTTTGAAGAAGCGTTCGAGTCATTTGAATTTTGCCGTGGAGGCGTAGAAGCAGGTCTGTCGTCATTAGATTGGCCTAACGTTTTTCTAATATCAATTAGTTCCCTCCTAAATTCATCACGTGTGGCCCTCATAACATCTTGTAAATATATCATTAAAGTATCCATAGAGTCGACATTAGATGTTTGTTGGGAATTTTCCTGATTAGGTGGTGGAATCTGATTATTATTTTGTGCAGCCATTTCTAATTGACTATTTAAATTGAGTTGGTTATCAATAAATCCTATAGGCTGTATTAAACTTTCAAAGGCCTGTTCGTCCAATTCCGTTAAGGATTTTTCCATTAAGTCGCAATTTGAATTGTTTTTCTCAGTAAGAGTTGTGCTTGGTTGGTCTAACGAATTCAGAGACCGTGGGACAGATGACGTTCTAAAACCGTGAAAACTACCTGTCCTTGAGCTAGATAAACTTGTAGCACTGCTTGATCTTTGAGATAAAGGAGTTCTACCTCGTCCTCTTCCTGGTGTCAAGGTCGAATTTAAACTACGCGAAGTCGTGGAAGTTCTACCTCTGCCGCTTGCAGCTGGTAACTTAGGATTTGTATTACGAGGAGTAGCTTTAGAAGTATTTGAACTAGATCGCGTATTATGTTTGTGCATTATGCACCAAAAAAAATAAAAAATTTAACAAACTGTATAAAAAAAATTCAAAGTGGGTTTCAAAATGAATTTCAATGTTATATGAAAAGTTTCAAAAACCAAAAAAAAAAACTGTTAATTAATTTAAAAAAAATTAAAATGAAAATGTTCAAAATTTACCAATTGACGCAAATTATTAGAGTTTAAATTTAAATTACAAAAAAAAATTATACAAAAAAAAATTCTTTAGGAAAATTCTACAAAATTTTACAAAAAAAAACTGATTGAAAAATATATCATAAAAAAAAATTAGAGGAATGTCAAGAAGACGCAAGTAATAGCTAAAAAAAATGATCATGTGGTTTTGTATTTTAGAGAAGGCATAGATATCAATGTATTCTGACTCTTCTCAAAATTTTACTTGGCTTATCAATATTTCTTTTCTATAAAGAAATTGATGACTCAAGTAATATATTTACAAAAAAATATTAAATTTTATTTCAGAAACGCGCGTGTTTTTCATGTATTTTTAAATACATTACACTCTTACATTCAAAACTAAATATTTCGCAACATGTCTACCATTTATTTAAATACTAGTCAGACAAGGACTGAAATAAGAAGAGTTTGAACATATTTTGCCTTATTAAAATCGAGCTATTATAGCAACAAACAACTGATCAACTCATTGTCGTCAGTCTGGACTTATAATCACTCAAAATTAAGAAAACAAAATGGATGTTATAATACAGTTTCTGTAATGAATTGCTTACATAAGTAATTATGTTTTGCATTGCAATTGAAATTGGATTATGATGTCCTATAACAAGACTAATGTCAAAACAACAAAAACCATGTGAGCAATAGAAAATATCCCGTTATATAAGACAAAATGGCAAAATGTGTTTAAATCAAAAAAAACTAATTTTCAATTTTAGATGTAATTATGGCATAAGCCAAACAAAATTTGCAAGAACAAAAAAAATTAATTTTTAAATTAATAAAAAAAAATACAGCTACGCTTGGTAGCTTTACGTTGGGAGCCATATATGTTACGCGCCGGCTAGCTCATTGTAAGTTGGGTTAACTTACAATGTATACATAATGGTCTAAATTTACAAAAAAATACAAAAAGTCAAATAAGGCATGGTTAGATCTAAAATTACCCTGGCTAGCTCTGTCAGGTTAGTGGTTTCTTTGACCCGTATTTTCGGCGCATATCATATTACTAAACTCTCCATGCCATAATTAAACCAGGAGTTTAGTTTAAACACTTTATTGTTCTCGCAAAAATTTAATTTTTCCATGGAGGCACATAACGAGATGTATGACTAGCTGTTTTGTCATACTGAGGTACACTTGTCCCACCCTTAAGCCGTTGACAGCGTGAGTACCCTTAATTTTAATTCTGTCCCTTTCATGATCATTTTCAGCACTACACTTTTGTTCTTCCTAACATTCCTCTAAATGAAAAGAATTAGCACTTCATATTAAATTCAAAATGATTTATTTCACAAAATTCTAATTTTAGATTCATATGAGAATTGTCCAATATACATTATTGGAAAAAATAATTCAGTTATTTAGATTATATATAAGGACAAGTATATCGAAAATTACTTTAATATATTGTAGGGGTTAGTAAAAAAAATAATTAATAACCTAAGTAATAATTAAAAATTATATAAAATACTACATGTATACTTATGATTTAATGCTGGCTTAAAGATGAATTATGATGAAAAGTTTTAAAGATGATTTACAGGTGAATGCATTCCTTGACAGTACTGTACTCCTCTTGGTTGTTGTTGTTTTCTTGGAGAATGTTGTTTGTTGGTACATATTTTATTTGCTGTTACATACTCTGCTTGTTGTTGTTACACATTTTGCATGTTTTAGGTTTAAGTTTTAATATTTAACTTGTAATTGTTTTTGTAGAAAATTTTATAATTTTTTAATTTGTTAACTTGGAGTTGGTTTTTTAGATTTATACAATTTGGTCATTATAGTTCTTGTTTAAATTATTTATATTTTATATACTTGCATTTAAGAAAAAAAAAATTTAATAACAGTTTAAAATTAATATGTACTACAATTTCTTTTTATTTAATTCACATTTTGTTTATGTAGTCTAAAGAAATAGTTTTTTTTTCTTTCATATATTTTACAATTAATTTAAATTGCCTTTAATTTAACAATCACTGTTCTTGTTTAAATTTCACTTCAGTTAATTTTTTTTTTGTTAATGTTTAATTTTATTTTCATAACACATTTTAAAACTCCCTTTTTTTTTTTTATTTGCGTTTTCTATTTATTTAGACTTTATGCCATGATCGCTCGATACTAATTAAACTACTCCACGCGTTTTTTCAACCTATTGCCTGTCTAGTTTTATAATTCTTTTTCTTTTTCCCTTCTTCAACTGCACGTGCAGTGTTCCTATTGGTCAATTTACATAACGGTAATATCATACCACATAAGAGTATGAAAAAAAGAATTTCGACAACTAAAAAAAATTGCACTGCAATTAACAGGAGCGTTTATAACTTTAATAGAGGGGGACAAACTGTCAGTGATGGTACAATCCTTTGGTACTTTTCGTTGTACAAAAGGGATTATTATGGTATAATTATGAAAATGAACCATACAGTTGAATTTACTAAATTAAATCCGTAACAATTTGATCAGTTAATCCCTCTGCTTACAATTAGTTATAGAGGGTTATATATGGAAATATTGTTTTGGAACCCAATAAAGTATATATTTTCAAAATCCTCGGTCGATTTTAAGACGATCTTGCGATGTCCATCCATCTATTTTACAAAGTGCTTTTGTCACTCAAAAACAATTTACACTCATTTAAAATAAAATTTTCTAGTCAAAGTTTTTTATAATTTTTCTATCGTTAAAAAATTACAAAGTGTTTTTATTTAAAATATAGTAATTAAAATATAATAAATATTCAAACCAAGGCAGTTTGAAAGTACTTGTGTGTTGTAGTGAACCCCACACGGGTTTTGCTCTGTAACGTATCAAATTGTTTTTGTAGCCCACTGAATTTTTCACTTTCTTTTTTCAAAGGCGTTTGAAAGAAGTTGAAAAAAATAATGTAAATGTTGAGCTTAAAATAGAATTTAGATGTCTTCAATAAAATTTGATGGGGAATTTTTTCCTAGAATATATTAACCCTCTATCTTCCGTATTTATTGATCATTTAAGTACTTTTTCTTTAGAAATGGCTCAAAAGTCTACTAAGACTTGCTTTTAAAGGGCTAAAATGTTTTACGATTAATTTCACTGGGAGTTGCTAAAGGCAGAAAGTTCGACTGGTATAAGGAAAACGCAGAAAAAAGATAAATTGTAAAGTTCATTTATATTTTTAATATTTATGCCAGAAAGCGAATGCAATTGTGACTAACAAATATAGGAAAAAATATAAAAAATTAATTATAAAAAAATTAATTTGGGCAAATCAGATTGTTTTGAGGAACTCATGGTGTTTTCTAAATGTTTTCCCATAAATTTTTCATATGCGCAAAACATCTCAAACTGGGTATTTTTTCGACTTTATTCCAACGCCTTTGAAAAAAAAAATAAAAATTCAGTGGGCTATAAGAAAATTTGAGACGTTACAGAGCAAAACCCTTTGGGGCATTTAAGCCCTTAAATTTGTGAATTTGTTTATTTTTTGAAGTTTTTCAAATTTAACCGCTAAATTGGTCCTTGAACAAAAACTTACCTCCAGTGGATCATAAAGGCATCCATAACACCACGAATAGCGGACAAAAAACCTCTACGTTATATGGACCATCATAGTGAAAATCGCAAAAGTTATCTTAACAAAAACTAAAATTATTGTAGGACAACCACTGCAATACTAGTTTTTGTTAGGAAAACTTTTGCAAATGAAAACTTTTGTCCAAATTTTTGTTTAAGGTTCCCACATTATATACTAAAAGATGGACCCTTAAATCATCTCGTAAGAAAATGCTGCCATATAAAAAAAATCTTTTTTTTTGGCTATTTTCACTGATGGTCCTATAACATTCGCAGTGTTATGAATGACCCTATAATCCACCAAAAGCAAGTTTTTGATCAAAAACTGGCTGAAAATCAGCCAATCTTTTCAAGAAAACTGTACCATACATCGAAAAACGAAGAACGCCATTCGAAACAGCATATATACATTAGGGTGTCCCAAAAAAAAAAGTTGTCCGGGCTCAAGCATAATTTGAAAGCTTATAGGGTAAAGTATTTTTGAGATTTTTTTCAGATTTATCGGAAAAGGTTTTAAGGTCGCGCAAATCGATTTTTTGCTGAAAATCCGCTTTGCCGACCGTTTTTTTAACTTTCTTTATAAAATCGTCAATAACCACGAGTTTCTTCACTCCTGAGGAAATATTTTTAAAGCAAAATGTCCAAACATTATTTTTGTGTACATAAACTATAAGTTTTGGCAACTCTTTTGCTGATTTGGGTACCCTACATTAGATTTTTTCGTAAATTTTCCATAAATTTTGAAAATAACGCTTTGTAACTTTTAAAATTTCTATGAAAGTCAAAAAATGTAATAATGCAGTTTGAAAGATAAATTAATTCTTTATAATTTAGCAAAAATAATTTTTGAATTCGCTCTTACCGTTCCAAAGTAATACCATTTTAAAGCTTTCAACCCATTGTATAAAACTAATAATAAAACAAAATATTGAATTTAAAAAAGATATTGTCTTTCACTATTTAATATCTTAGGGTAAAAACTTGTAAATAGGCTATATATGATGGGTTTAAAAGCTGAATACCGGGACTATGAGATGCAGCTTTCAGAAATAACAAACAAGAGTGTTAAATTCGGTTGTGCAGAATATTTTATGCCCTGCAATATGTAAAAAAATAAAAAAAATAATTATAAACATGTTTTTTGACAAGGCAGTCTTGGTGGTCCCAAGCGGCGGCCGTAAGGGGAGATCTTCCCCCTCGCGATAAATATTACCAATACATTCATTGTGCTTTTTCCACTGAAGTAATCAAATTTTCATCATTATTTGAATAAATCCGCGCCCACAAAATGGGGCGGGCCGAAAATAAGCATTTTCTTATTTCCTAGGCGCAGGTACATGACTTTATATATCTTCTTTTACAAAAAAGTTTTATTTTTTTAACAAAAATACAAAATATAATGTAAAAAAATACGTTATTTGTTGATTCTTCAAGGGGCAACTTTTTTCCCCCTTGACCGATTTTTCCCATTTGTGAAGATAACCTTCCTATGACCATAAGACATATTCGTGCCTAACATCAGGAGTCTATCTCTTTTATTTTTGACTCCATCGTGTCTTATACAGCCGGACAGACGGACATTTTGACCTACTATCCTAAATTACCACCAAACGTGACTTGTTAGGGAGTTGCTGAAAGCAGTTTTGTGTTCAGCATAAAAAAATCTTAAGGATCCAACTTCTCACATTTCTGTTACTGACCAAAACTCGAATTTTTCAGGTCTTTATAAGAAGTTTATTATTTTACTATTATTTTTTCAAAATTATTTAGAATTATTTGATCTTTCAAACTGCATTGTTACTTTTTTTGACTTTCATAGAAATTTTGAAAGTTACAAAACGTTACTTTCAAAATTTGTGGAAAATTTACGAAAAAACCTTATGTAGGGTATCCAAATGAGCAAAAGCATAGCCAAAACGTTTAATTTATGCACACAAAAATAAAGTTTGGACATTTTTCTTTAAACATGTTAACTCAATAGTAAAGAATATCGTGTTTATTGGCGAACTTATAAAGAAAGTTTAAAAAACGGTCGTCAAAGCCGATTTTAAGCACAAAAACGATTTGCGCGACCTTAAAAACTTTTCCGAAAAATCTGAAAAAAATCTCAAAAATACTTTACCCTATAAGCTTTCAAATTATGCTTGAGCACCCAAGAAAATCGAATAAAGGTTTTTTTTTGGGACGCCCTAATATACATATATAGAAATTATGGTCGTTACTCCTTGTTTATTTGTTGGTGTTCCGCAGTGTAATTGATGTATTTAAAACTCAAGAACAGTCTTTGTGTAACGTTGAATTTCGATATTTTCAGCCTTAAATTTTGGCACACAACAAGATATTAATTTTATTTCAATTATTCAAGTTTTATTTTTATGTAAATTAAATTTGTTTTTAAAAACGAAAAAAAATTTATTCATTTAAAACCACTAAGGCTGGATTACTCAATGCTCCGTTATAAAATAACTCTCCGTTAAATTTAACTTTTTCATACAAATTTTGACATAAGGCTCCGTTAAATCGGCAGTTAGCAGCTAACTTTTCATTGAGTAATCCGCTTTTAATCACTTAATAATATTAAATCATTACTATCATTATGTTTAGCTAAACTAGTTTCCATAAATTTTTCAAAAACATCTTCATTTTCTTGTTGTAAACTGTTATTGAAAAAATAACTAAAATTTTTATCATCATGGCTATCTTCCGAAAAAAATGAATTATTAAAGCTTAAACTTATACGCTGTTTTTGTTTAAAACGATCAACCATACTAATAGGTTTCTCTGCATTTTCCATAATATCATCGCTTAAAGAATTAAACTCAATTGGCTTTTTATTTATAATACTTCCCATTTTAACTAAAACATCAAAACTATCATCCAATGACTGGCGTTTAACATCTTTATAAGTAGTTTTACGAAATGAATTCGATAATAAACGTTTTTCACTGAGAATATCTAAATCATCCAAACATTTTGAAGAGTTGTGTATTGACAACGTTCTACTTTGATTTAACAAAATACTAATATCCTGTGGTATAGGCTCATAACGAAGTTGTTTTCCTTTATGACAGCTTAAAGTATAAGGAGAATGAGATTTTCCAACAATAGCATTTACTATATCAGACATATTAAAAGCATTCTCTTCCGAATCACTTTCTAAATCAGATGGTATATTTTTAGATAAAGGTGTTGAACATTGACTTTTTATTGGAAATAACTTTGTGGATTTTGAAGACGTTTCAATTTTTTGTTCCATAGCATTTTCAATGTTTTGTTTAAAAAATCGATCTATCATTTGCAACCCTTGTTTTGGAGCAACTTTTTTCGATTTAGATTGTCTTTTTGGTTTTACAGTGTTAGCTATATCGTTGGTTGCTTGGATTAGATCACTCATATTTTCTAAAGAACCTATAGGATTATTATTCTCATTAGATTTTGCTTTAGTTTTAGTTGATTTTTTCGATATTTTTTTGGGTTTTTCCTTAGATTTAATAAATGTTTCCACTAATAATGGATATGCCTGTTCCATCATATTTAACGGTTCTATAGTTGACCATAGATCTTGTACACCTTTTGGATTATCAGCTTGATATTCTTGCAGTTGTTTGTCTGGTATTAAACCATTAAAAATACCATGTTCATCCTGCCACAACAATTCCAAACTTGGTACGCCTTTAACAACACGTTTCTTAATAATATCTTTAGGTGTAATAGAAATTACAGCTGATGGCAGCTCTCTTAATCGAGGAGCATTTAAAACTTGCCATCGCGTTAAAATTGGAAAGAATTTTTGAAAACAATAAATTTCAGTCCATTGCAATAAATGGCCAACTTGTTTAATAAATTTTACCATGTTAGGTTGTCGCCAACCTAATTGTAGTTTAGGCAATTCTGTTGGCTGATTAAGAAATTCATTAATTATATCTTCTGATGGAAATTTAGCATCAGCTAAAGCCTTTTTACGTAAAGTAAGTTCTGCCTTCAAAGAAAGTCGCTCTTCTCTAAAAAAAAAAGAATGTAACATAAATAAAAATATGGAATAGCCTAGCTTTACACATCTGGGAACCCAAATGGTGCCTAATTTTAATTCTTAAATTTTTTTTTCAAGTATTATACTTACTTCCATAAACTTTCATCACACCCCCGATTTGTCCGACAAACTCCACAGCCACTTTTCGTGTGACTTTGAGTACGTCCCAAATGTCCACAGTTACTGCAAATTGTTTTATCATCTACGCGCATTTCCAATGCTGTATATTTCGCATCCTCTTGCCGCCAAGTACGTATACGTTTTAAAATGTCATCGTTTTTATATTTGTTAAACAGTTTTAAAACACTGTCTCTTCCTATGCCTCCAATGCCATCCGGGCAATAATCACAACCACATAAAAGAGCCATGACAATAACTTTGTTTTGACCGAAATCTTTGGCAAAAAATATTTGTTTATTTAAAATAATTGTATTACCAAAACTTACCCATTTTAGAACAAATTTGTCGCATATCATATATATCCACAGCTCCACCTTGTGCTGCTAGTGCTCCTTGTGTTGAAATGGAAAAATTGCGATAAACACGCATTGCACCATAAGCAAAACAATCAGAATCTTGGCTTATTACTCCATCAACTAACTAAAAATCATACATGGGAATATTTAAATAAATACACTTATTAATTGGCGATTTCATTGGCATCAAATTAAAACTAATGCCAATAACATTTTTAGCATTGGCATTAAAATAAAACAAATGCCAATGAAATTTTTAGCATTGACATTAATTGAAACAATTTGGTCCAAATTCAGACAGGGCAATTTTAATTGCCGCAATTCTGATTTTATAGTGTATCGGAGAGAGAGGGAAGAATCTTATCTCTCTCTCTGATATACTAAAAAATCAGAATTGCCGCAATTAAAATTGCCCAATGTAAATTCGGTCTTGGAGAATTATTAATTTTTAAAAATTTCATTGGCATTTTTAAATGCCATAATGAAAAAAAAAAACAGCATTAATCAACGTTTTATTTTCGTCGACGGGTTGTTTAGTCTGTGAAAAATATTTTTTTGGCAAAAACTTAAAATTACTATATCTCAAAAACTAAGCAAATTAGCGAAAAACAGAGTAAATTTTTGGTATTATGAATCGACATTGAATTAACGACCGTCTTCACATGTGTGTTCACAGTGGGCTCTAGTTTTGAATCTAAAAAATTTGCACACACGAAAATTTAAAAATGCACATATCTTGCATAAAATTTAAGGTAATAGCAAAAAACGATGCTCTTTCGAGAGCTGATTATGGGAAAAATAAACCAAATATTTTTAAAGGGAGGTCTTTCAGAAGGCACCCACCAATTGTCCTGAAACTTGGGAAAGAGGGGAGGAAAATAAGAGTTACATGTTTTTTCTTAGCTGCCCATTCTCACATTAAGCGGGTCAAAGAGGAGGGGGAAAACGGGATTTTTTCGTTTGTTGAGGATTTTTTACATTTACATAAACTATTGCTATGTTTTTGCTTTGCTTGGATTTATTTTCGGATTAATCTTATTTACATATTTAAAAAAAAATATTTTTACATGCCAAAACAAATTTGGAATATTTTTTCCATAATCTACAATAAATAATAAAAAATTTTGAAAAATAAAAAAGATATAAATAAACGACCAACCTGAATCAAATTACGTCGCGTAAGGAGTAACACCCAATAATTTTTCGTTTCTAATATTTAAATGTGAGTTACCTAAATCAAACGGACGTAAACATTTTAAATTTGATGTGTTTTGGTTTTTGGTTTTGTTTTTTTTTTTACGTCTTGCGCTACGCATTTGATTCTAGTTCGACCCTAAATCAAAATTAATTCTACTAAATTTTAGGATTTTTAAATCCGTTTTGGATTAATTTTGATTTATTTATATTTTTTTCAATTTTCCAATTTTGTTTTTATTTTTTTCATATAATTGCTAATTCATCTTAGATTATGGAAATACATATGAAGGGCTTACTGCAAAAACTTGATAAGCAAAATTTTATTTTTTGGTGTTTTTCGCCTTCTACTGATGCTCCAATGACAAATTTTTGGCAGAAGTCCTGCTTAAACCCTTCGTACAAGTATCTTGAGAATGAAAGTTCTGCACAAGTTCTTTTTTCTACATTATTTTAAAAGTTTTAACGAAAAAAACACCATAAAATGAAATATTGCTTATCGAGTTTTTACAATAAGCCCTTCATATATTCCAACTTTGTTTTGGTATGTTAAAATAATTTTTTTAAACAAAAAAAGATTCAAATTCTGATTAATTTTTATTAAAAAATAAAAATTGTTTTATTCGACCTTTAAATATTATATTTTGAGGATGTTTATTCTGGCTCGAGGTCATTATTTTCTTTACTAATTAAAACCATGATATTCTCATAGCATAATTTTCAAGAAAATTATTATTTTTTTTTTTTTTTTTTTGTTTTAAATTTATTTATGTTGGTCATTTTTGCAAGACTTAATCGACACGTGTTTCGGAATTTGTCAAGATTCCATTGCCAAGATTATTTAGCAAAAATAGAAACGATTTACTACAAAGTAGCAAAAAATAATGACCTCGAGCCAGAATAAACATCCTCAAAATATAATATTTAAAGGTCGAATAAAACAATTTTTATTTTTTAATAAAAATTAATTAGAATTTGAACATAATGGTTGGCACGCCATAGTGATATGAATAACCCTAATGTGGTTATTACATTCACAACAACAAAAAACATATTGTTGTAGTCCAATGGACTATCGTATGTAAAATTGTTTTAAATATTTATGTTGGTTATTGACAATCGTTGCCTTATTAGTATGGTACAATTTCTTAGTCTTTCTAATTCTCATTGTGAATAGAGGCGAATATGTATTAATATTCTAGTTTGTGCACAAACGATTTGTCATTAGACTCGTTTGCTACTTTGTAGTAAATCGTTTCTATTTTTGCTAAATAATCTTGACAATGGAATCTTGACAAATTCCGAAACACGTGTCGATTAAGTCTTGCAAAAATGACCAACATAAATAAATTTAAAACAAAAAAATAATTTTCTTGAAAATTATGCTATGAGAATATCATGGTTTTAATTAGTAAAGAAAATAATGACCTCGAGCCAGAATAAACATCCTCAAAATACAAAAAAAAGATTAATCAGAAAATAAATCTACTTATAGAAAAACACGGCGTATGTTAACATTTTTTACAGATCGAAAATTTTTTTGAAGGCCTATCCAATGGTGTATCGGTTGTGCCAGAATTCGTCCTTATTCATGTAACCGTATAAACACCTCGTATACTGAGTATCGCAAAAAAATTTAAATTAATTAAAAAACTTACTCCTTTGTGATTAAGAAATGCACAATATGCTTCCGCTTCACCAGGTCCTTGAACGCATTGAATACCCATGGCATGTAATAAGTTCTCACATTGTTTTAATACATGATTGAACCGTGTTCTTCCCTTTTCTCCCTTAGAAGCTTGAGAGTTAGGTTGACCTTGCGTTAATGGTTTGTCTTTAGGTTTAACACCACGAAATTGTATTTCATTACGTTTTTCTATCGTTTGACTTTTTAGTTTGGGAGCAACACCTTCTAATATAAAAATTGGAGTAACCTCTTCCCATATCAAATAGCAAGTGCGAAAAAACAAATTTCTTTAAATATTTAATAAAAACAAAATAGCAAATACTGATTTATTGTACACTTACTTCAAATGGTGCCTGGGATGAACAAAGTAGTCCACCACATTTAGACTCTCACACACCCAACCCGCTAGATCGATAGCTACAGTTTTACCACGCAATTCACTGATCGGCTTTCGTTCCGCATGTGGTGTTAATATGCTCCATAAATCTTTAACACCCATTTAAACTTTCCTTAGCTATTTTTTCCAAGACAACAAATTTTTATTTTGTTCGGCCGGGAAATCTTTTAAATATTGGAGATGAATGCATGAGTGTTGGAAAGTAAAAAAAAAAATACAGGTTGGCAATTCCAAATACACAGAAAAATAGAACCGTACAGTTTGGGATTCATTGCTGTAAAATAAATTTTCTCATTTCACATCAGCGATGCCAGGTACTTTTTTCCGATGTCCCCAAAAATATTACGAAATATCCAAAAAAAAATCCTAAACAATAGCGGTTCTCACCCTTGATAGAAAATAAGAAAAGAATCGGAGAATCGAAGAAAACAAGAAAATGTTTGACAGATACAACAACAAAATACATGGCGTCTCGTTTTTCTCATTTTCTTGGTTTCTTCTTTTCTACATAGAAAATTTCTTCGACTTGATGCTTGAGTAAGTTGAAGTATAGAAAAAAATAAAAGTTTCTAGACCAACAAAACAGCTGATTAGAAAGGCATTTAATTATTTTGTGATATTTTCAGACTTTTTATACGAAATTTAAAATGAAACTTAAATGATTAATTATATTTATACTAAAAATCGCGTTGTTTATTTTTATTTCGTGGTTTTAATTATGTAAAATAATTTGAGGTTATAGAAAATGTTAGTGTGAGAAAACTTGTTTAAATAGTTGTTCACTCTTTAGTGGAAAAAATCGGTAGAAAATTTTCTTGTAGGAAATTTCCTCAAATGTTTTCTATCAAGGGTGAAAACCGCTAATAACAAATACGTTTTTTTTAATTATAAAAAAAATGTTTTTCACTTTAAAAAAAAAAAAATTATGGGTGGTAATTTTACAATTTTATTTTTTAGACTTATATGGAGTTCACACTAGCGATGTTAAACAAGTTGTTCAACAAAACACCAGTAGCAGAATAAAAACGTAATGGACACAGAACAAAGACTTTTTTAAACATCTCACTCTTGAACATTTCAAAACAGCAAGTGTGAACGCCGTATTAGCAGTTAAAAAGTAATTAAAAATCACCAAACGCGCAAATAAACGGTTCTTGGCAATGTTTATAAAATTTAACAGCCGATAAACGCAAGTTTTAAGGCCTCTACAGACGATTCAATATTATACACAATCGGCATGTATTTTTTTCAGTACAATATTTTATACAGTATTTTTATGTATGCCATTTGTGGGTAAACGTCAAAAATATTGTGCATAATATTGCGTCGTCTGTACCTTTACTGTATGCGCTTCGTAACAGTGTATTAAATCGCCGCCACAGACTAATACCATATTCGCATTCATTTTTTTAAACATGTTTAAGCACTTAAACATGTTTATGTACCTTAACAAGTTTATATTTAAACGTGTTTAAGCGGTTAAACATGTTTAAAAAAAATGAATGCGAATTTGGTATAATACAGACTCGACATAAGTGACAGGTGTCAAAAAAGTAGTTCTGAACCATATGGTTAATATTTTCAAATTATTCTACGAATTAGGTTAGAAAGAGAAAACTGATATAACGCGCCATAAGAAAAATAGATGCCAGATCGGTTTTTGTTGTTTCACTCACTCCTACGTCGTAGAAAGTGTTGCCATGTTAACGTAAAACGGACTAAAAACCGCTCTGTTTTCTCCTAAAATCGCTTAGTTTTTCCCCATTTTTTCTTATAAAACTCTACTGTCGAGTCTGTTTATAGTCTGTGTCGCCGCCGTCATAAAAACTGATTTTACAACAAAAATAGAATAAAGTTTAGCCGACACTGAGCCACAGACTATATACAGACTCGACAGTAGAGTTTAATAAAAAAAAATGCGGCGAAAAATAGCGATTTTAGGAGAAAACAGAGCGGTTTTTAGTCCGTTTTACGCTAACATGGCAACACTTTCTACGACTTAGGAGTGAGTGAAACAACAAAAACCGATCTGGCATCTATTTTCTTATGGCGCGTTATATCAGTTTTCTCTTTCTAACCTAATTCGTAGAATAATTTGAAAATATTAACCATATGGTTAAAGAATACTTTTTTGACACCTGTCATTTTGTCGAGTCTGTATTAGTCTGTGACTGAGCCCCCGCCGAGCAAAATTGGTCGCGCAGCCGCCGGTGGCAAAAAATTGTTTTAGCTATTTTTTTTTTGTGAAAAAAAATATTATAGCGTGACTTACGAGTGAGCGTTATTGAATCTAGCGTAAGTCACGTGTGATCATTTTGTTTACTAACGTGAATCATAAGTGATCGTCCATAAAAAAAATATCACGCGTGACTAAATTCAATGACGCTTACGCGTCACGCAAGAATAAATAAATCACTCACTTATTACTTGCGCAAAAAATCGACTTAATAATCACTCACGCCAACTTTGTTCAACTCACAATCACGTGATTGGAATGAAAACCCTACAGATGACGCAATATTATGTACAATATTCAATTATATTGATGGTGTGTGGGTAAGATTGACCATTGTACAATCGTCAATATTACCCACACACCATCAATATAATTGAATATTGTACATAATATTGCGTCGTCTGTAGGTACCTTAAGGTACCTACAGACGACGCAATATTATGTACAATATTCAATTATATTGATGGTGTGTGGGTAAGATTGACCATTGTACAATCGTCAATATTACCCACACACGATCAATATAATTGCATATTGTGCATTATATTGCGTCGTCTGTACGCACCTTTAAGAGTAAATTCAAATTATTAAAATCGAATTATTTTTTTTTTACTTTTGACGATTTTTTACAAAAAATGCCTGGCACCCCTGTTTTGGTGAGTGAAAAAGTACTTAAAAAAGTACTAAGGTACTGATATTTCCATCATTGTAGACGTCTAAATAATAAACAAGTAGTTGTTGTTTGTTGTTTGATATTAAAAATTAAAAAGCGGTGTTATGTCGTATTAATGTGTAATATGCTCCTATAGAAAGTTAATTAGGAATGTTTATAGTGTAGTCAAAAGTGAAATCTTAAAATATACATTTGGAGTGAACATTTTGCATCAAAAAGCTTACATTTACAACGCTTAAAAATGGGATGTAACGCAAGTTCTGAAGATGAGGAACCACAACAGAATCGGCCAAAATATCGGACTTGTACAGATACATTTTGGTTGGCATTTTATATTATATTTTGGTTATTTTTGGTAAGTATTATGCTGCTTGCTATTGACGCCATAAATTGAATAATTTTTAAATTAATTAGTATGATGTGAAATTTTGTTGAAAATTTTGCTAAAGTAAGAAAAAGTAATAACGAAACGCCTTAATTTATGGCGTCATAGCCACAGACAATAAGATGAATGTTTATTATTAACTGCAGGCGAAGCTAATAAAATTAGGGCGGATCGAAACATGTATATATATATATTTTTTTTTTTAATTTATACCATGGGGGGTAATTATGTAACTTGATAATCGTCATCGTTAGCTCATTATTCTATTACTATAAAATGACACTATATGGTAATGGAATAACGATGGAAACGATACGATTGTCGATCATCAAGTTACATAAAAAATATGGAAGTATTGTGTTTAGTAAGGAGCAACAAGACTCTAAAAACGGACGATAGTTAACTATCGTTTTACGTGATCACTGTCCAGGGGGCATAATTACCCCCCTGACCTTCGAAATTTGAATTCAACATTCTTCTCAAATCAAAAATTTTAATTAATAATCAAGCATGAATTAATTCTTTGAATTAAATTTGAATTATATAAAAAAGAATTAATTCATTTTGTGAATAATTCAAAAAAAAAAAAAGAATTAATTCAAGCATGAATTAATTCATTTTGAATTAATTCATTTTGAATTAATTCATTTTGAATTAATTAATTTTTTAATTAATTAATTTTTTGAAATAATTCATTTTTTGAATTAATTCTTTTTTTGAATCAATTTTTTTTTTTTAATTAATTCTTTTTTTGAATTAATTCTTTTTTAATTAATTTTGCACGGTCTATTTTGATTTTTTAAAACTATGAAACATTGTTATAAACCAAAATGTTTGCAAAAGAAAACAAAAGTATTGTTATTTTTTCGCGGAATTCCTCTATTATATTGGAAGTTATTTAATATTCGGCACTGGCAAATGTAACACTCACTTGAAAATTATTTAATTCAAAATTAATTAATTCAAAAAGAATTCATGCTTTAATTAATTCTTTGAATTAAAATTGAATTATTCACAAAATTAATTAATTCTTTTTTAAATAATTCAAATTTAATTCAAAGAATTAATTCAAGCATGAATTAATTCATTAATTAAAAATAATTTGAATTCACAAATTGAATTAATTCTTCAAAGGTCTTCAATGTTCTGCACTGAGGCTATACACTATTATTCTGTTATAACAATGATGTAGACGGATGCTGGTTGACATATGTGAGCATAATTGAACACCGAATGGTATTTAAACAACTACGAACATATTTTTGAAAAAAAAAGAAAAAAATCGCGGATTTTTTTTTACCAAATTTTTTTTTTTTGCGGAAAAGTAATTATTTTAAAAAAGTAATTATTCACAAAATTAATTAACATATTTTTGACAAAAAAAAGAAAAAAATCGCGGATTTTTTTTTTACCAAAATTTTTTTTCGCGGAAATTTTTTCTTATTTTATTTTTTTTTTTCAAAAGTAATTTCCTTTTAAATAAAGTTTTTTGCAATAATCTTTTTGAAATTATGGAGGGTAGCCATACAATCGGCAAGGCCGAATTTAACTTTTTTACTTGTTTTTTTTTTTTTCAATCTGACTTAATTCTTTTTAAAAGAGAATTTTGTTAATCTTATGATGAGCAATCAGGAGAATTGTGTTGAGAGTCTGTATTTTTATTGTTCATACTGACTGAATCACTTTTCTTTAAATTAAATTTTTATAGTTAATTGACTTTATGCGGTTTTTGTAGATTTTGTATGAGGCGGGAAATTCTTCAATGTATTACACTATTATTCTGTTATAACAATGATGTAGACGGATGCTATTTATCTTGTCATTATGTGTCTGTTATTTTAATTGAAATCATGAGTAGTCTGTACTAGTGAAAGTTTCTTGGGAGGAAAAAGGGATTATTTTATTAACCTTAGAGAATAACACTAGTTAACAAATAAAAAAAAATGCGATCCACGACATTTTGCATGTAAAATCTTACGCTAAAGTTTCAAATCTTACGCTAAAGTTGACCTCAAACTCTTTTGACAACCAACTTTTTGTAAACAAAAAAACTATTTTATTGTTTATTAATTTTACTACACCTAAGTGTATAGTAATGAGATATTAGAATAACTATAATTGCTCTTTGTTTACAAAAAAATTGGTGGTCAAAATATTTGGTGGTCAAAAAAGGCGGATTTCTTTTACTGTATTTAAAAAATTTAATTTTTTGTTTGGGTTGTTTGAAAAATTAGCTGATAATTGAATGAAAATTATTGGATATTTTTTTAAATTTTTAGAGGGTTATTCATAATACTCAAATTGTAATTAAAGTAGGTGTATTTGACAAATATTCATGCAATATCAGTCAAATAAACCTACATTAGATTTATTTTACTCATTATGAATAGCCCCCTCAGTGTTTGAATTTGGAAAAAATCGACTTAAATATTTTTAAAAAAATTTATAAAAAAAATTTCTATAAATAATTTAATTTTCTCGACCCTCGTATCTCATTTAAAATTTGCTCAATCTAGACGCTATCAAGCTTAAATTAAAGTTTGGAAAATTTCCTATATAAGTATCATTTTATACAAAAATAGTCGATTGATAATAATATGGTTAAGTATTTATGTCTTTTATTATTTTAAGAACTGCTATTAAATATATGCTATTCCATTATTAGTTTGAGTGACTGTAAAATACATTAATCGATGTATCGACAATTTTGCTTCAATTTTAACCAAATTCGGGGTAAAAAGTAATTTCTATTGAAAAATTCAGAAAGAAAACACAGAATTTTTTATTTTTATACAGATACAGTTATATTTGTGTGTTTTTACATTTGGCACACCAGAAATAAACAGAAACAACTGGTTTTGACCCTTCTACAATTTTTGACGAATTTAAATAAAAAACTTCTTATTTTCTTGGTAATAATATAGACTTAAAGGAAGATTGTAGAGCTCGAGATTTCCATTTTTTTTAATCACTCTAATAAACATATCGCTCATTTACTAGAATAGTGTCATAACTAAAAAAACGTGATTTTTTAGTTAATTATATAGAATTATTCGTGATATCATGCTTTATATTGTGTCAAAATTTGTACTAACTGTAAATATGATCTTTAAAAATCACCGTTTGAGAAGGTAACACGTGGTTTTTACATTGTCTATGTAACAGACTTTTTCAATGGAAACTAGTTTCAATTGTAATCTTAAAACGGGTTTTCTGCAAAACCAAATATTTAAAGTTATGATACTATTCTAGTAAATAGCGATATGTATTCTAATGTAACTAACATATTTATTAAAACATTTTTGTTTTCTTTTTGCAGATAGTCATAGCTATATTTTCATTTGTTTATGGAAATCCTTTGCGTGTCATTAATGGCTATGATTCCTTTGGCAATACATGTGGCGTGAAAAAAAATGAACGTTACCCGAATTATCCACTATCTGGTTTGAGTACAATAGACAAACCCCATCTATTATATTTTGATATTAGTAAATTAAAGGATTCGATCAAAGTGTGTGTTAAGGAGTGCCCAAAAAAGACACTAACTAATCGCAATGAAGTCTATAATTACTATTTGGAAACTCAAAATAATTTATGTCGTTATGATTTTAATATGTCCATAATAGCAAATGATAAACAAGGTGATTTATCAAAGCTATTCAATTATCTGGGACCTTGTCCAGATTTTCCAATTTATGAAAGGTAAAGTTACATAAAAAATAATGTGCATAGTTTTTGTATATTTAGGCCTTTATTCATAATACTTATAGTGTACTTAAAGTAGGTTTATTTGGCAAATATTCATGCAACATCAGTCAAATAAACCTACATTAGATTTAATTTACTCATTATGAATAGCCCAGTTATAATATCCACAGAAAGCCAATTAGGACGATACCACTGACTAGGGAAGTCTCCCTGGTGTCACCGTCCGATCTTCATGAAATTTTGATATGATACAATATTTTTTTACTTAACAAAAATGTGTCTTAAAATTTGGGTATTTTATTCAATATCACGAAAAGTTGTGCATGTTTCGACACGTTCTTTACTTAGAAATAGAAATGTGTCATTGATCACATTTTGAAAAATTGTATGAAGATGTCAGCAATTTTATAAAGGGAGAGTCAGCTGTATGTCAGGTGTGATTTTTTTTTGCCGACTGGATTTTTTTTGCGTTTTGGAATTAAGAAATTCATTAAAAATGCATTAAGGAAAAATAAATCTTAAAATAAAATTTGGAAGGTCACAAAAACTTTGAAAATTTTCTAATTGTAAGTCCTAGTCCTTTTTATATGAAAGGTTTCAAAGTTTGTGATAGGTCATTGCGATCCTTATGACATGCCAAGTGACCTATCAAGGACCGGTCACTTTTCGTGCAGGGAAATGAAAAATGTTCAAAATTACGAAATATTTTCGTATGTTTCGTAAATTTACAAAAGTCCGGACTAATTTCTTTTTCGTAATATAAAGTAAATTTTCGTATATTTTACGAAACAAGTAAGTACGAAATTTTATTTCGTAAAATGTTGCATGGATTTTTTTCGGTGTAGTAAAAAATATGTATATGATTTTTGCTCCGCCTAAAAATATGCATTAAAAAAATTTGTTTTTTACAAATAATTTCAAAAAATAATACGTGACAATTGGTCTTTAGGTGAGGGTAAAGGCTATATATGAGATTGTCATTCCGTTTGTAACTTCTCGATACATCGGTCTAAGACAATAATCACAATTGGAGCGGCAAGCGGTTTTCCGCAATTGTCCTCATACAAATAGAATTGAATCTAGTTTGGCGGAAAAACGCGGCGGTTTTTTGTTTTAATACAAAACGTGTGTAAACAGTTGCGGAAAAACGCTTCCCGCTTCAATTGTGATTATTCTCTAAGACTCCAGGTCGATTTTAAGACGATATTTTGATGTCCTTCTGTCTTTTGAAAACATGCTAACTAAAGACAAATTGCTGGCTGCTGATGCTTGGCATATATATTTGTAATTTTTCCGGTCAAGTTGATATTCAATTTCAGTAATATCGGTCCTGGGGTTAAGAATGTATGAGCAAAACCATAAATTACACTCAAAAAATAATTTTATTTCAAAAATTTATTTTTTTCTAAAATTATTTTTGTTTAGAACAAGGAAAAAAAAATAATTTGAGGTTAAACAATTAAAATCGACAAAAAAAAAAAAAACTGTTTATGCACTCAACCTAACTAGTATTCAAAATGATTTTAGCTCCGCTCTATTGTGGAGGGTACATATGGATTCGGCCAAGTCGAAAGTATCTTTTTATATCCTCCACATAGTGATAGAGATTATATATAAGTTTGTTATTCCGTTTGTAACTCATCGAAATGTCAGTCTGGGATCCCATAAAGTATATATGTTTATTGATCAGTGATCGATTCTAATACAATCTAGCGATGCCTGTCTGTCTGTGGAAATGGCGATCACGGCCAAACTATCCTTACGAAAATAGGCCTTTTTTGTTGGCAAACTTTGATTGTTAATTTAGCGTCGTTTGGAATAGTTTTGTAAAATACAACACATTTTCGATGAAATATTGATAAAATTTGTTTATTAGACGCAATTTAGCTTGGAAGCAACACAAAAACATTTATATTTTTTATTAATACCAAAGAGAGACATTAACAATAAGAGAATCATTCACAATGTATGCAAGTTAATTTTAAACTTCTAGAATTTTGAGCGTTAACACTAATGTGAACTTTGTATGGTAGAACACTGATAATTATGCCAACAAAAAACGCCTAATGTAAGGATACTTAGAAAATGTTGGTGCATTCCACATAATCTTAAAATACAAAATGCTTAAATTCGGCTGCTGGTTGACATATGTGAACAGAATTGGATACCGTATTTAAACAAGAACAAAGATATTTTTTACAAAAAAAAAACATTTTTTTTTTCACCAAAAAATAATCTTTTTACATTGTGGAGGGTATCAATACATTCGACAAGGCTAATTTTAACTTTTTTAATTGTTTTTATATTAAAAACTGCTTTTATATTTTTATTTTAAATAGTTCCCCCGTGCTACATCGCTGTGTGCCTAAGAGCAAAAATGCTCCAGTTAAAGATATGTACAAAATGTTAAATTCTTGGGATGCTGCTCAACAATTTTTGGGTGATATTTATGCAACTTGGCATTACATTGCAATTATATGCGGCATAGCATTTTGTAAGTATAACAATCATAATTTTTAACACTTAACAAATAAAATATTACACAGTATGGTACAAGGTATTATCCATTAACCTAGCGTGTTTAGCAGAGAAACCTGCTGCTCAACAGTTGAGATGTAGCATGTATTGATTAGTTGACTCTGCTGAACGCATTTTTTTGTGAATGTTTCAAAATATTGGAAACAAAAAATTTTCTTAAGGTTTTGATTTATTTTTTTAATTAAAAATAATTTTTAATAATTGTTTTGTTTAGTTTCTTGAATAACGTAAAAAAAATAATTTCAATAAAAAAGCTAATGTAAAAGTTTGTGATTAAGTGTAGCATAATTTTTTTTACGCTACCAAAGTTGAGAAGCGCTCAGTCAACATGTTGAGTGAAATGTAAAAAATCAAGCCGTTCAGCAGAATGTTGAGGAGCAGTTGAGTATCAGCTTTCTCTGCTGAACGCTATCAATCATTAAGTCTCTTAAATAAAATTCAAAATTTGGGAATTTTTCTATAAAATCGGGGGAAAAAAAGTTCGAGGATTGCAAAAATTTTAATTTGCGAAAAATATTTTTGAAATTTTTTTTTACAGAATATACGTAGTATATAGGGAATTCGACTTGTTCTGAAAAATTTTATATACGAAAAATGTTTTAAAATCTTGCATTTTTCTTTTTTAATGCCCTTCAATGCGTACACACAAAAAAATAAAAAATGAGTTTTGATTAAAAATTGCTCATATCGATTAAAATGTTAATTAGATTTGCTCTAATTAAAAAAATGATAATAGTAATTAAAAAATTTAATAAAAATTTAAAACTGAAAATAATTAAAAAAGTATATAATAGTATTAAACAAATTAATAAAAATTATTGTTCAAAATCAGTACAAAATTACTCCCACTTAAAAAAAAAAAAACAAATGAGGAGTTCCATAACAAAACGCAACAATTCCACTTTAACAGTTTTTGAGATAAACGCACAAATGTAAACAAAGTCAGTAGTGAGTTTGATTGTAATTACTAAGCTTTGGGATGTTTCATAATTAAAGTCAACAGCGAATTGCAGTGTAAATATGGAGCTTTGTGATGATTTTTAGTAATGGTTACATAGATTTTAATGTGTAGAATAGGATTCAGTCAAAAAAACAAAAAACTCAAAAAGTGGAATTGTTGCGTTTTGGTATGGAACTCCTCAAATATGAATTAAAAACTAAAATGTGTTTGTTATTAACAAAATAAAAACTTTTTAAATATAATAAATAAATATTTAAAGCATCAAAAATGTGTTTGATTAGATTTTTGTGTCATTTTCCTCCGTTGTTGTTTGCCGTTTACCAAGATCTTGTGGAGCTTCTTTGTTTTATTTTTATACTTTTTTTTTTTTTTTTTTAACGAACGGTCCCACCTCACACTTACCCGCCCCAACCGACCGAGAGGGCTCGTTCCCATGACGGGGGAACACGTACACACCATGGTCCGAACCATAGCGGATTAGGCTGGATAAGTAAGGATAGTAATAAACCAACTACAAACTCTTAGTCATCAGTCGGTTTATTATATGGACACTAAATACATTTATATACTATTACTACAACTACAAAATTTCTACAGATAATTTAGTATTAATAATCCTAAATTAACTATAAACGTTCAAAGAAATTAAAATAATCATCGTCACGCAATCTATTCAAATATGTCAAAATAGTTGATTTCACAAGAGCATAATTCTCCGAAAAGTCAACAAACCTGTATAACGAGTTAAAATCAGTACACATCCTAGGAATAGGATCTGCACACGCATAATTCGTGCGACAAATATCAATATAAAGAAAGCTGTAATATCTAGTAGGCCGAAAAGGGACGTTAAAAAACAACTTCCCAACAAGAAATTCAGAATCAACTTCGCCCTTAATAATCTTCAAAATAAACACAGTATTTAACATAATACGTCTACTCTTCAGAGTAGGAAGTTTTATCAACGCCAATCTTGCATTATATGATGGAAGATTGCTGTAGTCCGGACCCCAGTTGAGGTTCCTAAGACAAAAAAGTAAAAATTGTTTCTGTACGGATTCAATCATATCACTATGAACTGCATAATATGGATCCCAAACAATACAACCAAATTCCAAAATTGGTCTTACCAATAAAGTAAATAATTGCCTCGTTATATAGGGGTCAGAAAATTCCTTCGCCCAGCGTTTCATGAATCCAAGAACACCATAGGCCTTATTTACCATAGTCTCCACATGCGCATTAAAAGTCAACTTTCTATCTAAAAGAATACCAAGATCCAAAATAGAATCAACTGATTCCAAAATTGAACCATTTAATAAGTACTGAGAAGTCAAAAACTTCGACCTAGCAAATGTCATGTGCTTACACTTTTTCAAGTTCAGCTCCATGAGATTACAATCGCACCAATTGTAAAATCTATTCAAGTCATGCTGCAGCAATACCTGTCCAACAGGAGAACTGTAAGACAGAAAAAGCTTAACATCATCAGCAAACATCAAAATATTAGAATGAATAATAGAAGATGGGAGATCATTTATAAACAACAAGAATAGGATAGGACCGAGATGACTGCCCTGTGGGACACCAGAAGCAACACTTATAAATCTAGAATGTGTCTGCCTAAAAAGGACGCATTGCTCACGATTTCTCAAATATGAAGATAACCATTGCAAAACGATACCATTAAATCCAATTACACTCAACTTATATAGCAAAAGATTATGGTTGACCTTATCAAATGCTTTACTGAAGTCAGTATAAATCGCATCAGTCTGTAGACCTGAAGTAAAACCACTAATGATATTAGTAGAAAATTGAAGCAAATTAGTATTAGTCGATCGACCCTTATATTCACTTTTTTCATTTATTTATTCAATTTCAATTGTTCTCGTTCTTTTTAAATAACAAAATTAATACCGATTCAGATATAAATTTGTTAAAAACGCGTTTTCATTAATTTAATCTTTATAAAAATATATTTTCACTTTTTCTGTTTTGTATTGCATGTGTAAGAAGAAGCATGCAAAAAAAATCAGAGATGTTTACATACAAAACAATTAAACATTTTAATTATATCAAATTTTGAATTCTATTAAAACTTTTAATTAAAAAATGTTCCTTGTTATTTTTTTCTGTGTAATGTCTAAAAAAATGGCACAGAACCGAAAAATTTTTATTTTTGAAAATGAAACTTTAGGATCTGAAAATTTTTGTAATGAAAAAATCGTCGAACCAAAATCAAATTACGTCGCGTAAGACATAACGACCAATACATTTTTCGTTTATACAATTTAAATGTGAGGTACGTAAAAATTTTAAATTGAATGTGTTTGGTTTTTGTTTTTTTAGGTCTTGGGCGACGCAATTTGATTCTGGCTCGACCCTTATAGTTAAAATACATTAAGGGGTTACGACTTTATCTCTTTAAGGAAATCCTGTTTTAGCAATAGGCAGTATAAATGTGTTATCTGTTAATTTTAATAATATTTTTCTCGAGCTATTGTTGATAAATCGGCTGCAGTTGTAGAGCAAACTACTACTACACCGATTTTGATGATATCATAGCTTTTTTTGAACGAAAAAATAAAATTATTTATTTTTGCTCGTTCGACAACAGAATTTTTAAGTTTTCTAACGCCTGTTCGAAAAAACGAAAATTTCAATCAGCAATACGTTATTTTTTCCACTTATTTATTTATTTAGCGTATGGATTAAAAAAAATACAGAGAATATTACAATATATGTGGTATTTGTTTTATAGGTTTAAGGAATTTAGCCAAGATATAACGTCAGGTGTTAGGTTTTTTATATCTTCAACATTTCCTGGAAAGGACAAGATTGGGCAATCATACATTATGTGGTTGATAGATTGGGAAGGATAGCCGCATGAGCAACTGGCATCGGTGGCAAGACCCCACTTGGTCAGGGTTTCCATAGTCCTGGCAGTAGCACTACGTAAACGGTTTAAATTACACCATGGTTTTCGGGGGATATCAAATTCCATGTTACGTTCGTCTGGGTTGAAAAGAGGACTATATCGTCCTGAGTCGTTCCATTGAGCCATCCATGAGGTGTTTATTTCAAAATTATCTTCACATAGTTTTTTGGCTAGCACTATGGGAGGGAGTCTAGATTTCAATCTCGAACAGTAGTGAATTGAAAGATCAGAGCAAAGCGGGATATCGGAGTTGGCATAAACTTTGTTGTACTCCCGAAGGAGGGCTTGTTTTCTCCGTAGTTGTGGAGGTTGTAAATTTGATAGCATGGGTAACCATTCAATGGGGGTAGCCTTAAGTGTACCAGATATAAGTCTCATTGTGGTGTTTAGTTGTGTGTCGACTTTTCTTACATGGTGGCTATTTAACCAGATAGGCGCTCCATACTCAGCGGTGGAATACACTAGGGCTAGTGCTGATGTTCGTAGGCAGCTTGCAGTGGCTCCCCAAGTTGTACCTGTGAGTTTCTGGATTATGTTGTTCCTTGTTTTGATTTTCTGTGCAGTTTTGGTAAGGTGGGTCTTGAATGATAACGTCCTATCAAGGGTGATGCCCAAATATTTTGGGGTGGAGTTGTGGTAAAGTGTGGCACCGTTAAATCTGATTGTAAGCTTTCTGTCAGCTTCTTTGTGAGTTAAGTGGAAACAGCACACCTCAGTCTTTGCTGGACTAGGTTTTAGTCTCCAATTACTGCAGAAGGAGGATATCTTTGATAAATCAGTTTGTAACACATTTTCGAGCAAGTTGAAGCTTGTGTGTTGGAAAGCAAATGCCATGTCATCAGCATAGTTAAATTTTCTGGAGGTGGTGGAAGGAAGATCGTAGATGTAGAGGTTGAAAAGAATTGGGGCTAAAACTGATCCTTGTGGTAGACCATTGTTTAGTTTTTTGGTCCTGCTGAGGCTATCGTTTATGAATACATTAAAAAGCCGATCACTTAGCATTGCCATTACGATGTTACAAATTCTGCTGCACGGGATTGCCTGGTTTAGTTTAAAGATTAGGCCTTTCTTCCATACGGTGTCATAGGCAGCTGTGAGGTCCACAAAGGCAACTGCAGTTTTTTGCATCTGGTCAAATCCGTTTTCTATGTAGTTTGTCAGAGATAAGACCTGATCAGTACAGCTTCGCCCCCTTCTAAACCCGGCCTGTTCTGGAGGGATAATTTTTTCAATATCAGTTTCAATTCGGCTTAATATTAGTCGCTCGAACAGCTTTAAACAAACAGAGAGTAAGCTGATAGGTTGGTAACTTGATACATCTGTTGGGTCCTTTCCCGGTTTAAGTAATGCAATTACATTGGCTTTCTTGAACGGTCCAGGCAGGGAACCAGAATGTAGAATGTCCGTGTAAAATTTAGCAAGCAAAACCCTAACATGAGGACCTGTGTGCTTCATAAACTCCGGGTAGATGCCATCCACGCCTGCAGCTGTACCATTTTTTATCTTTAGCAGCCCATCAGTAACATCTGATTCGGAAAAGGGCCTAGAATATGTTTCATTCGGCTGGGTAAGACCTCGTAACGATTTAAGTTCGGAGTTGACCTTGCGCGTAAATGTTTTCTCTGAGTCCGCCTTGGATACATTGACCATATGTCGAGCTATACAATTGGGATCCATTGGTGGCTTTGAAGAGGTTGGCGGGTTTGCAGCACCTAACTTTCGGAGGAGACTCCAGGCTTTACGACTTGAGTGCTTAAAGTCTATCTGGGATACGGCGCTGGACCATTCCGATTTTCTTGCCTCGTCTAGACTTCTTATTAACTCGTCGGCTATAACCTGGTTTTGACTAGATAGGAACTCCTCGTGCAGCCTATCACTATCCTCATTCCAACAAGGAATATATTCCTTACGGAATCCCCTGGGAATGCATTTTTTTGCGGTGGCAATGATAAGGCCTATAAATCGGTCGTAATTCTTAGCTGTTGGAGGAATGAAGCGAATGTCACAGTCTAGTTTGGATGTGAATTTCGGCCAATCAGCTTTTTTAAAGTTCCATCTGGGTTTCGGGGTGGTTCTTACGATAGGCACTGTAATTCCAATATTGATGATTGCGGGACGATGTTGGCTTTGTGTAAAATTAGATGATATGGACCTTGATGCTGTTAGTGGTTTGTCGTGAACGGATGATATGAAACAAAGATCGGGATTGTAATCTCTATTCCATCTTGCAGAACGAAAGCTTCCCCGGTCCTTGGCGTCGAAGAGGAGGTGTAGTCTATGATTTTAGCTCCATTGGACAAGCTCTTCACCATTCTCGTCATCGGTGGCGTATCTCCACAAACTGTGGTGGCTGTTGAAATCGCCGCAGTAAATGGCAGGGTGAGGGTAAATCGGTATAACATTGCTGGACCATGAAACCACAGGGGGTTTGTAAACGTTTGTGATGTGTAACCCATTTATCCTGACTGTAATAAGAAAGATGTTGTTTGTATTGTTACAGGACAGTACTTCTGCACCATGTAAGTCATTCCTTATGTAAGTAGCAGCGCCATAACTGGAGTGGTTAATAGCTGCTAAAAGATGGAATCCATGAATGTTACCTCTACTGTGTAATGTTTCGAAAGTACCCAGTCAGAAAAATACAAACGGGCCAACGTTGGAATGAAGTTGGCGGCGACGGTACCAACGTTGGCATATCATACCCGTTTCTAAGTCTACGACGTCATTTCGAAGTTGAAATGATAACAGTGGCCAACGATCGCTCGACTTTTGTTTTGACGTTGGGTTAACATTGATTTTACAAATTTACGGCATTGGATTTAACTTTTGCTTAGGGATGGATTGAAAATCTCGATGTAGGGCTTTTTAGTTACCATTTTGTACAAATTGGTTGAAAAAGCAACTACTTAAGTGTTCACTTAGATTAAAGAGTTGAGGTCTATGTAAATCAAAAACTTTTTTTAAAAAATAAAAATGTTAAACTTTTAAATTATAATCTATAGTGTAGTGTTTTATGTAAACACAAAGTTGTGCCAACACAATATTTTTAGTAAAACGGTTTTACATTATACAATGTTGTATTTTTGGCTAGCCCGATATTGTACCAACACAAAATTTTTGGTACGGTTGGCAATTTCTGACTGGGTACTTGTATGAGTTTCCTGGATTAGGACTACGTCGATATTTTCATCTGTCAGAAATCGTGACAGATAGTCGGACTTAGCTTTGCTAATGCCCTCTATATTTAACTGGCATATGCGGATTTGGGGACCAATTAATTTTTCCATTTTTTAAAAAATATTCTGATTATGTATACGTTTTAGTACTTTTTCTTTTGAGTTGAAAGTTGTTTGTATGTTAAATTTTCTCCTGGGAATCGGAGCTACATTTGGCTAAAAATTTCTCAGTTGGTATATCATTTTCGTATCATATTTTTGGGTTCTCTGTATTTAATAGCCAGGAGGTTTTTTATGATAGGGTTGGATAAACTTAAATTTTGGCTTCCGATTCGCGGTAGTTCACTTAGCGTTACCCAGGATGCACCACAAGGAGGCGAACTACGGTTGCATCCCAAATTCGTTAAAGACAAAATTTAAAATACTAACCATTTTTTTGAGCTTTAATTTAAGCTTTATAGCAGTGATCGGCACCCATTGCACGCTGGAGCCGAACACAATCGGTAATTCACATGTATACAACACGAATGTCAACAAAAAATCAACAAAGAGCATAAAAAAAACAAATATTTTATTCAGTAGCAAGCTGACTTTCTTCAAAGCAGGTTGATGTCGCTTTGTTGAAGAAATACACCAACACATGCATATTTTTATTAAAACACTAATACTTTCATATGCCTCTTTGTGCCGACCACTGCTTTATAGCGTCCAGATTGAGATAAAAATTAATGTGCTACGAGGGTCGAACTGGAAACTGATAACTTTTGTAGACATTTTTTTTTTTTAGAAAATTTTTAAAAAATATTTCTAATTTTTTCTTCCAAGTCCAAACATTGAAAATTCAAAAAATGTTCCACTAATTTATATTCATTTGTATTTTTTTAATGATAAAAGTAAGACAACTATAGTCAATCAAGGCCGAACATATAATATACCCTACACCAGTGTTTTCCGGAAAATAGGTCCCAAGTCCAAACATGGACCGATTAGACCTTTCGTTGGATTTTTAGTTATAACTTTATAAATTTACACTATAATTTTAAAAACACATGGTTTATAACTTTATAAATTTACACTATAATGTAAAAAACACATGGTTTGTATGTGTTTTTTACACTATAGTGTAAATTTATAAAGTTATAACTAAAGATTTAACGAAAGATCCAATCGGTTCATGTTTGGACTTAGGTGGAATTGGCTTTTGTTAGACGGATTTAACAGGATATCGGCTGAAATTTGTATAGTGGGACTAACAAGGGAAGTCTCTCTGGTGACACCCTCCGATATTCATGAAAGTTGAATATGTTGTTCAGAACGAAAATTAATTCGACACATATTTTTTTAGCGGCCCAAACTTATTTTTTGGTGTCAATTTTTATGGGGGGAAGTTTACCTTTTTCAGATTTTTACGATTTACGCCTATTTACTCTAAACTATTATAGGCATAAATATTATCAGATTTAAGGTATTTAAAATACCTATCTCGTGATGCTTACAACGTGCTAATCAATTGGGTCCGTATGATATGTCAGGTTACCAATCAAGGGCCGATCACTTCTTCCGCAGTGTAAAAACAAAAACTAAAGCAGTGGTCGGCAGAAAGAGGCATATGAAAGTATTAGTGTTTTAATAAAAATATGCATGTGTTGGTGTATTTCTTCAACAAAGCGACATCAACCTGCTTTGAAGAAAGTAAGCTTGCTACTGAATAAAATATTTGTTTTTTTATGCTCTTTGTTGATTTTTTGTTGACATTCGTGTTGTATATATGTGAATTACCGATTGTGTTCGGCTCCAGCGTGCAACGGGTGCCGACCACTGAACTAAAGTAATATTAATAACATTTTTTTTCACTCTAGTAATTTCAATAGCTTTGGTTACATTAATGCATTGGCTCTCAAGAATTGTTTCATGGCTAATTTGTGTATTAGTTATAATTGCCAGTATTGGATTAACTGGTGCCCTATGGTATGCATATTATAGCATAAGACACAAATCACAGGTCAACGTTCAGTTCTCATATTTGGAAGAGTTTGTACGCAACGAACAGGCCGTTCTTACATTAGCCGTTTTGGCTACTATAACTATGGTAATAAATTATATAATAAATTTTTTACATAAATCATTAAAATACTTTTTTTTTCTCTTATATTTAGATAATACTTATAGTCATCATTTATTATTTGAAAAATAAATTGTCTGGTCTAGCTGCATTATTTGAAGAGTCTGGCAAATGTATGATGAATTTGCCGGGATTAATGATAGCGCCTTTGTTGGCATTCATAGTATTGGCAATATTTTTATCGTTTTGGGTGTTGGTTGTTATTTGTATAGCAACTGCTAGTGCACCCGGAGATAAAAATCCATTTGCACCTCTTGATAATACAGCAGCCCATGCAACACCTACTGATGTAACATTAACAAATACAGGCACTAAAAGTGAGTATATTTCTATAAAATATTGTATGTTAAACCCTCATGGTAACCACCCCTTATAACCAAATCCATCCCACTATATTTAAAAATAATATTCCCCTCACATTTCTTCCTTTGGATAAAAAAAAATCAAAAATTTAACGTCATATGTAAGTGATTTTCGTCCTTAAAGTAAAAAGTTTTTGATGTATTTTTAAATTAGTTGTATATACATTACATATGTATTCTCGATGTTTCGTAGATATTTAAAATTTATTTTTTGGTATGTATGTATATAGTTTTTATACCCTCCACAAAGAGATTTATAAGTTAGTCATTCCGTTTGTAACACTTGCAATATCTTTTTAAAGCACTAGAAAGTTGTATATTTATGATCATCCATCGTTTTTAAGACGATCTAGCGATATCCGTTAGCCTGTCCCGGAAAATTAAATTTAATGTAATAGAAAAAAAAACAATGCTCTATCGAGAGTAGGGTTATATAGTTGCAACAAAAAGTCGACTTTTCAACTTTTTTCAATTTCTAAAAAGTCGATTTTTCGACTTTTCGACTTTTTTCAAATTTTAAAAAGTCGACTTTTCGACCTTTCGACTTTTTAAAAAGTCGACTTTTTTCGACTTTTCGACTTTTTCGACTTTCTTCGACTTTTTAACTTTTTTTCGACCTTTTCCAACTTTAAAAAAGTCGATTTTTTTGTAAATAAAAGTTTAGTTTTGACTTGTTGTTAGCATTTAGGTGCTATTTTTTTTTTTGTTGTATTTTTTTTACTAAAAAAAGTCGAAGAAATCGAAAATGTGGAAAAGGTTGAAAAAATCGAAAGCAAAAGAGAAGACTTTCGATTTATAGAACCCTATCACTGAGGTGTTTACAATAATCAAAAATATTGGTAAATATTGCACTTAACACTTTCTAACTCATGAATTTGGCATTGACATTTTTGCTTCACATACAAAATACATGGAAATACCAATAGCTTCAGTTGTTATTAAACTCGGCTCTCATTTAAAATTTTCTTCAAAAGAAAGAAATTATTTTCATCTGGCAAAAATAAAAAAAAAATTAAAAAAAAAAAATCGAAAAAAGTCAAAAAAAAAGTCGAAAGCAAAAGTCGACTTTTTAAGAACAAAAAAGTCGATTTCAACTTTTCGACTTTTTCATACAAAAATTCGATTAATCGACTTTTCGACTATAGAACCCTAATCGAGAGCTGATGATGGGGAAAAATAATCCAAAACAATTTGGAGTCTGTCTTTGCCTCAGGTATTCAGCTCTGTAATACGCATCATTTTTTTTTTGCTATTACCAAGCGAAATTCCAAAAATAGGTAATTTTCGGGACAGGTAAAAACACGCTTACTTTCCATAGACAACTCTGAAGCTACTAAAACTTATATCTCGAATTCACGTATAGAAAAACACGCTTTGAAAAAACACAAAAATATTTTACAAAGTGTTTTTATCACTTATTTTTTTTTACTAAAAAATTCTATTTTTTTTTATTACGCTAATAAAATTGCAATCACTAAACTGCTTTTCAAATCAAATTTATTTGTTTTCAACATGTTTTGGTCATTGTGGAGGGTATTCATAGATTTGGCCAAGTCAAATTTTAGTTTTTTACTTGCTTTTATTTAAATCTTCGTAATTTACCTCCAATATTTAAATTAACATTTTTATTTTGCCATAAACAGGTACAGATTTTTTTCAAAACAAAGGTTTTTTTTATCTTTTGAGTTAAAACACCTCAATTCAAATGTCGAGCCTTACCTATCGCAGTTGTAATTGGGATCGCGTTTGAAAAGTATCCATTCGTAGCCGTAATTATTGGTTAAGTACAGACACGTGTGTGTGTTTGTTGTACGCTCGTACTAATTGCATCTCACCCCGCATTTGCTTTGTGGGAGTATCGATTAGTAACAGCATTGTTGCTGTTATTTTGCGGTATATCTACTAAATCAATGCTATCGTTTGGCGTTTATATGCTTGTGTCGGCCATTTTATAAATAAATTTTGACGAAGATAAAATAAATTGGATTTGATAATCACCTCATTGGATGGATATACTGGTGGGAGAGCACCAATAATAAAACTCATAATAAAACTGTGATTAACTCACGTTAATCACATAGTTTTCATGCCTTCCATTACAAAGGTAATGGAATTTTGGTGCATGGAGCCATCGGAAGAAGACCTGCCTTTATGTGTGCTTTTCATGAGTGCCGGCATTTAAATTAAAATCCAAAAAAAAGAGCCTTACCTATACAAATTTATTTCATTATTGGGATTTATTTTAACAAAGAAAAGATTGTGCCAATTTTTTAGGCTTCTGGTTATTCTAGTATTCTAGATATGAGAATGTTGAAAATTGGAAAAATCGTATACATATAGTAACTTCAATATTTAAATTAACATTTTTATGTTGCCATAAACAGGTACAGATTTTTTCAAAACAAAGGTTTTTTTATCTTTTGAGTTACAACACCTCAATTCAAATGTCGAGCTGACCTTACCCATCCAAATTAATTTCAGTATTGGGATTTATTTTAACAAAGAACAGATTGTGTAAATTTTTTAGGCTTCTAGTCATTTTAGTATTCTAGATATGGGAGTGTTAAAAATTGGAAAACTCGTATACATGACTCAAACATATAATAGAACAGTATACGTTTAATAGTAGTTCATTAAAGGAAAATTTATCAATAAGTACTAAAGCTTATTATTACCAATCGACTATTTTTTTTAAATGCTATATAGAAAATCTTCCAAGCTTCAATTTAAGCTTGATAGAAAATATTAAATAAGATACGAGGGTCGATTTTTTCTAAGTTCAAACATTAAAAACTTAAAAAAAAAAAGTTAAAAACTTTTTCCAACAACCCAAACAAAAAATCGCAGTAGAAGAAAGTGCAGTAGAAGAAATCCGCATATTTTGACCTCCAATTCTTTTTACCACTAATTTTTTGTAAACATTTTGAACTCCTTTGTGGTAAATTTTTAAATTTTTTTGATGATTCGTTTAAAAGATATTTTTAAAAACTGATGTTTGTTAAACTATCGGTCATCCATTTGACCCTTGGGGCAGCATTTTTAAAACCAGTTTAAACTCTTAAACATGCTTATACCCTATTCACACTTACAGTTTTAAACCGTTTTTAGCAATTATTTTTAGCATTTTCTGTCAATATACTGTAATAGAATAAAGAAAGTGCTAAAAATATTGCTGCTAAAAACGATTTAAAACTGTACGTGTGAATAGGGTATTAAATGCCTTAACAAGTTTAAATTTAAACATGTTTGAGTGTTTATGCCAAATTCGCATTCATTTTTTTAAACATGATTAAAAACATGTTTAAATTTAAACTTGTTAGGGCTGGTAACTTATCACAAGATAATCAATGATTAGTGCTAATCTATGTTTCCAAATGTCAAATTTGTATGGAAATAATTAGGGATGTCGCGAATATTCGTCACTATTCGGTATTCGGCATATTCGGCACGTTTTTTGAATATTCGGTTAAATAAATATTCGGTAACAGTTTGCCGAATATTCGGCAAAATTTAAATTTGTTAAAAAAACACTTTTTATTAACGTTTGACATTTTTTTGTAGTCATTTCAGTTTGTTTGTTACCCGAGTAAAAATGTTTATATGATGCAATATATAATGATATGTAATACAATATATAATTATACGCAATTTGATCCGAAAAATGGTGGATGTTTTTGCATTAAAAAAGATCAACTGTATAAAATATGATTTGATTTCATCCGAGTTTTGACCAGACATTGCCATATATTGGTGGATCTAATTAGATCTAATTGCATAAAAACAAATAAAATCCTGGTGTTTTTTGGTTTGGGTTGAGATACACCACAGGTAGAGTTTTTCTTTTCCCGGACTTTTTCATTTCCCGGGAAAGCGGGATTAATTTTTAAATTTCCCGGGATCCCGGGAATTCCCGCAAAAACTAAAAACCCAAATTTTTTGTCAAAAAAATATATAAAAACCACATGAATGCGATTACACTATTTGTAATGTTTATTAACACCATAAAAATCGTCTTTAGTACCTTTAAAACAAAAAAAAAACAAGTTTCGAGAAAAAAAATAACAATTTTTGTTACCCAGTCTTTATAAAAAACGGCCCAAATATGTCGAAGTCATTTAAAAGTATATTTAAGGGAATATGGTATTTCAAATCGCGTTATCTGTTGTAATAATAAAAATTCATCATTTATTCTAATTCATATCAGTTCATTTTTACAATTGGTTCTCAGCGCTTTATCTATAAAACACAATGAAACTGATTCAGAGGAATAACTCAATTATGTCTCTGAAACTGAATGTAGCTGTTTCAGAGAAATGAAATTATAGGAAAATTTACCCCAAAAAATTATAAAAAAATTAAAAAAAAAATTAAAAAAAAAAAAATTAAAAATTCTGGTTTCTAAAAGAAACACCCGTTAATTTCAGAGTCATTCCTTACGCAGATTTTATATCAATTTATCGATTAAAAAAGAATCCTGTCCAGAGACATAATTATTTTCTATAGAAACATATAATCATACTGCAAATTTTTATAATACAGGTATCAGAAAGAAAATTTCTCAGCTTCTCAAAAAAAGTATTAGGTTCTGATAACACAGTGCAACAACCAAAATCGGAATGGAATGAAACTAAAAGAAAATGAAAGCATAACAAAACCCTCGACACTTTTTTTTTGGTTCAGTGCTAGATTTTTTTTACACGCATTTAAAGTTGGTGAACTTTTATTATAATTATAATTGCTTGAAAATTGTATAAGGCGTATGATTAATTTCGTAATTGCCTTTAAATAACAATCATACGCAACGGTGAACAGTGGATTATTTTTAATAATTTGGCTAAGTAGGTACGAGACCGATTGCAGCGAAATTCATACCGGTTATAGCTAACGTAATTTCGAGCTTAAGTTTAGATGCTGGACCCCACATGTTCAATAAGTGCCCCACCAGGGGCTCCTAATGTAGGACATGTTTAGTACACAAAAGCTTTTAAGGCTTTAAAATCACCAACTTTAAATACGAGTAAAAAATAATCTAGCACTAAACTAAAAAAACGTTTTGAGGGTTTTGTTTTATAAAATGAAGATTTAGATATTGTGAGACTTTTTTCATTTCGTAAGTATCAGATTTTATGAAATTTTTTTGTTAGAAGGTCTCGCCTGGAATACTTTTTGGGTCCTCCTTGTCCCTGCGTACGTTTTTGTCATCAATTATCAAAAATTTTAATAAAATCTAAAAAACTCACATACAAAATAATCAATAGAAGTCGAAAAATCAACAATTTCAAAGAAACTAAAATTCCCGGGAATTCCCGCTCTATTTCCCGGGATTTCGGGATCGAAAATTTACGGGAATTCCCGGGAATTCCCGTCCCGGGAATTCCCGTGAAAAACTCTAACCACAGGTCAACGATACATTCACCAAACATATAATTTTCTAAAACAAAAAAAAAAATGTTTGGGTACGCTTCGAACCAGATAGGTGATATACATACATAACCCTAACAAGGAAATGTTTAGGAACATTTTGAAAAGTTTTTTATACTTTGCCTAAAAAACTTAGAAAATTTTTGGTTTATTAGAAACATTTATAGTTATATATGAAACAGAATGAGAAATATATAATTTTATATTAAATTATACAGAAAAACAAATTTTGTATTGACCCTCATATAATTAAATATAATTATATCAACCGTACGCATTTTAATCCGAACCATGATTAAATTATATATAATTACTAGGGATGAGATTTTCATGCACTAAAAAATCGAAAATATGCGCTTAAAATATGCACTAAAAAATTCAAAATATGCACTAAAAAACCTAAAAATATGCACTAAAAAATAAAATGTGTGCAATAAAAGTCTTGTTTTCATTCGAAAAAATTCTTAAAAAAGCAAAAAATAAAACCGGGCTTAAAAAGTGACATTTAAAACTTTATATAAGCAGGATTTTTTTTATAAATTAGGACAATCTATAAAAAAATTAAAAAGAAAAAAATAATTTTTCTTGTTTACAAAATAAATTTTTAAAATTTAAAATAGTTTTTGAAACAAATAAATTTCAATTTGTGTTTTTGCTAATTTATATCAAAATTTGCAAAAATATGCACTTAAAAGTTGGAAATATGCATAATATATGCACTTAAAATCAAAATATGCAAAAATATGCATTTTAACCAAAATATGCAAAAATATGCAAAAACAAATCGATGCCATTTTAAAGCAAATTTCTTGATTCGGAAAGATAATTGGTCAAAATCGTTTTCAGACTATCGACAAAAAACATGCATTTGCATGGAAATCTCATCCCTAATAATTACATATGACTGCATTTAAAAAATTTAGAAAATAGCTCACGGAATATATGATCATATATGATTCGTTAGGTTTGTATCAAGTTATATATTGTTATATATGTTTATTTTTACTCGGGTATACAAAAAAACTTACCACTTGATTAAAATTCAAATTGTTAAGGTAACATAAAAAAAGTGTCAACAACAGCGTTGCTGTTTTTTAGTCTGTTACTTTTTTATTTTTTTCATTGGTAGAATAAGGCGTATGATTAATAAAACTATTCGGCAGTATTCGGTATTCGGTTCAAACCGAATACCGAATAGTAAATATTCGGTAAAATGCCGAATACACTATTCGCGACATCCCTAGAAATAATCAATGATTAGTGTTAATCAATGATTAGCATTTGATAAGATATCAGCCCTTAAAGTGCATAAACATGTTTAAGTGCTTAAACATGTTTAAAAAAATGAATGCGAATTTTGTATTAAACTAGTTTAAAAAATGAATGCAAATCGTCACCACAAATGCAAAACAACGTAACAACACTTTTTAGAATTTTACAGGAGAAGCAAAAAACGTTATTAAATGAAAAATATTTGCAATATAAAAGACTTTTGTAAAGTGTTAGCTTAAAAAACAGCGATAAATCCATTTCTGAAATAAAAAAGTCGTTTTTGTTAATATTTTTTGAGATATGTGGGTTACGTTTTTCGTGGAATCGTATTTTGTAAACCAAAACGACATAACATCACAAAGTTGAATAAATTGCTAATTTTTTGAAAATAATTCAGCCATTCAGTAAGTATTGGACCGAGAGCCATGAAATTTGTAGTGGTTACAGCTAACGTATTTTCGAGCTTAAGTTTGGAAGCTGGAGTCCAGCGGTTGAACGGGGGAGGCAGCAGAACCCCCCAAAGTAGGGCACCTTTTGTATACGAACACTTAAAACAATTGCCATTTTTTTTGTTTGTTATCATATTTCTTAAAAAAATATAGCGGCCCAAAAAACCTCCTTAGTGGTTGTGGTTATCTCTTATACTTTCCGAGATAGAACCATTTTAAAATTTATAATTTAAAAATTTTACCGATCCGGCTCCAGTTTTTTGCTAATAGCCGCATTTATTCCAATTTATTTTAAACTAATTTCATTTTAAAACTATATAGATTTCTGATTTAAAAAAAAAAAAAAAACAACAAACCGATATCTTGTTTTAGTCCGAAAATACATTATTTTAAAGTTAAAAATTAAAAAAAATACGTTTTTTTGTACAAATTACCAACACTCTTTTGACTCTAGATAAAAAGTTTCGTTCAGAACATGTTGATTGTTTTTACTAATTTGAAAGCTCGTGTAGATGAGTTTAAATCAAAAATAAAATTCGAGGTTTAAATATTGCGCCCGCCAGCACCATCCAAAATTGGCCTAATTTTGGCTGCCGCATTTTTTTCCTTATAGTAAGGAAAATAACCCATTTTTTAGTTAAATTTAACTAAATTTTATGAAAATTCATGAATTTTTTTTAGTGTAGTAGCATCCTTGGGACAGTTAGAGAAATGAAAGTTAATTTTATAAAAATTTCATTTTGTATGGATGCTCCCTTCGGGAGTAACGAAAAGGAGTAGAACTGTTAGGAAAAATATTGGGTTCTAAAAATGAATGGGGGTCAATCTTCCATTGAACTTCTTTAGAAGCGACCCCGAGGCAATCGTTGGTGCTTTTTTACCCTTTACCGCCACTTTTTTGCCAAAACAATTGCCTAGGAGTCGCTTCTAGAGGGGTGCAATGTAACCAAACCCCCATTCATTTGTAAAAGCCAACAAAGATTTAAGCATACATGATTTTAAAATTTTAGATTTTTTTCCATTCGTTTTTAATTCTTAAACATTTTAAATGATTTAATACCATATTCGCATTCATTAAAACTAGATATATTTTTCGTTTTTCCTATACAATTTATCTGTCAAAATAAAACGCCGTTTAAATTTGACGTTTAACGTATGGAGAAAACGAATAAATAAACTAGTTTAAATGAATGCGAATATGGATGGTATAATATCGTCAATATCTTAAAAAACAAAACTTAAGCATTTGCTTTGCATCTTTCAAAACAAAAACTTCGAGATCTTCAAAAATTTTTAAAAAAAACCTTTATACTTAACATTTTTTATATAAAATCTTTCAGATTTTATAAAATACTTAAGAGTTCTTATAAAATGTAAGGGTTTATCAACATATTTAAAGAATTTTGCTGTAGTAAAGATCCAAAAAAATTAAAGTTTTTGATCTCACTTGGTTAAAAAAAATATTTAGAACCCGAAGGTTTCTTTATAAGAAAACGGGCCCTGTATATTTTTTTTGGTAACTTAAAGTTTTACCTCAGAATCAAAGGGTTGGCGTTGGAAAGAAAATTTTGAAGTTTTAACATTTTTTTTAAGTTCTTGAAATTGGTTTTGGTATAGGAAAAGTTTTAGGAAGAAACGATACATTTTTAAAAAAATCTGTGTATTCTTAGGAAAAACTTTCCAATTGAACTGGTAAATTACACAGAATTTGAAACAGGATTCGAAAAACCTGCGGATCTAGCTATTTTCATTTACAAAAAAAAAAAAAAACCCACGGAGTTTCTGTTAAAAAAACGACATTTTAAAATTCAATTTCTCAAAACTAATTTTAAATAGAAGCTACGTTCTTTTTTAACAAAGGGAAACTTATGTCAATTCGATTACCAAAAATTCAAACTATTTTTACTACAACTGGAAAGTTTTGTTTACTTTTTGTATTAAAAATTTCCAGCTGTAGTAAAAATAGTAAAAAAGAGTAGATTGTCGTTACGTAATCGAACGGACCTAATAAATTAAAACAAAAATATTTGGTTAAAAAACGATAAATTTAAGAAAAATTATACAATTTTGGAAAAATTTAAAAGATAAATTTTTTGAAAATTTTATGTAAATTTTAATCTGAAATATTTATTCAATTTGTATGGTATAAATTTTTATGCGATTTCAATATATAAAAATATTTATATTTGCTCGATTACATATAAATTGTGTGTGTAACACTGCTGTTACGTTGTTTTGGTTTATGAAATGCATGCACTTGCTGATACGTTTTTTTGTTTATTGTTAATAAATTCGCAATTTTTGAACTTTGACTTCCAAAATTTTCCAGAGACATGTAGTTTAGTCAAATGCATCATAATCAATCAAAAACTCGATTTTGATTTTTTTGTTGTTACGTTGTTTTGCATTTAAGGTGACGAAATATAACTTTAGTTAAAACACAGCTAAACAAATTGGTTATTGCAAAATAATTTAGCAAATATTTTTTTAACATTTATTTTAATAACAGTTGAAAATAATGTAGTTCTTTTGTAAAATATTTCATTTTGTTGTGTAAATCCTTTCGTATCTTCATCCTTATATTTGTTTATTACGCACTTTTTTACATTTTTGTTCTTGTAAATATTTTAACATTTCAACCAAATTCTAGGCTTCCAACCCATAGAATATACCGAGGCTAAAACACTTAAAAGCATGTTTTGGATTTATGTTGTGGGTCTTATTTGGACCACCGAATTTATATTTGCCTGTCAACAATTTGCTTTGGCAGCGGCTGTTGCATTTTGGTATTTTGATAAACCTACCACCACTCCCACAGTTTACGCTATTGGAAGATTGATTAAATATCATTTGGGAACTGTAGCCAAGGGTTCATTTGTTATTACAATTTTTAAAATTCCGCGTCTCATTTTGACTTATTTATATGCCAAGTAAGTAACAAACGCGGTAATCAGAGTCTTAACTACTAGCTCCGGCAATGTGGCAAAAGACTACATCTTTCAAAAATGCATGTATTTTGAAAGGTATTACTGAAAAGTACACTTTTGTCACTAAATTTTTGATTTTTTATTTTAAAATAAAATTTTAGATTAAAAAAAGGTGAAGATAAAGGTTCTGAATGTGCTGCTTGTTGTTTGAAATGTTGCATATGCGGTTTTTGGCTATTAGAGAAATTTATACGATTTCTTAATCATAATGCTTACACTGTTGTGGCTATAGAATCAATTAACTTCTGTCCAGCAGCCGGTATTGTAAGTAAAAACAAAAAAAGATTTAAACAAGGAATTGCAACTTTATTAAACACATTAATTTCGTTTTTTTTAGGCTTGGAATGCTATGGCCACAAATGTTTTACAAGTAGCTACCATTAACAGTGTGGGTGATTTCATTTTATTCTTAGGAAAAGTTGTAGTTGCTGCCGTTTCAGGTCTAATTGGTATATTTGTACTAAAAGACATGCCTGGTTTAAATTTCTATATGGCTCCTGTTATATTAATCATTGTCTTCTCCTTCTTTATTGCGCACATTGTTTTATCATTATTTGAAGTAAGTAAAAATACATTTTTGTTGTGGAATAAAAAGGAACTCATTAAGAATATCAAACTTGCTTAAAATAAAAAAAATATATATATTACATTGAACTTTGACCTCTAAAAAGTCGAATGTGGTGTTCAAACCCGTTTGGGAAGGGCAGGGGTTTAAAGTTAAAGTGTTTTTTCATATATATTTCTACTTATCCGATCAAGACGATTATGGTATATTAGAAACGGTATTTCAACGATGTATAACATGACGAAGTTTAATTAACCCTTTAAATTTGTAAATCAAAATGTACGCCAAAAATCCTCACATCATGGACTAGGTCAAGGAAAACATTAGTGCCGAAGTCAATACAAGTCTTTCCGGGATGCTCGAAAAAGTAATAACAGAAGTGGTGAAAATGCAGCAAAAAGAGCACATTTGCCGTGGCCAAAAGATTCAGATTATTTATAAAAATTATATTTAATAAAAAAAAATTGTTAAAATTAGGAAAATTCTGTTTAAACTGGATAAATTATATTTTAGCTGTAAACTGGACCAAACCCAAAATAACTGGGCAATCCAGCCCATTCCAGGTCGTCTGGCAACTCCAATTGAAGGGTTTAAAGCACAAGGAGTTCAAGTGCATTTTTTTTTTCTAAAATTGACTTTCAATTCATTTTCTCCATTTTTTTTTTTTTTTTTGATATTTTGAGTTAAGTTTGAATTTAAATGATTACTAAATTGTGATTTGCAGTAAATTGTCTCTTATAAGGCAGTAAAAACTAAAATCGTTTGAAAATCAGCGAAGTTATTACAATCTTACCTTCGAATTCATAAAAGTTAAACGAGGCTAATAATAGGTTTATAAAACAAATTTTGTATGGAAATTTGATTAATAAACCAGTTACTAAATGCTTTAAATTTTTGTGAATTTGAAGGTTAATATCCTATTTCGCATTATTAAACACAAGTTACTTGAACCCCTCTAAGACCCTCAATTGTAATTCAAAGATTTCATTTGTAATTCGAAAATTCCATTTGTAATTCGAAGATTCTACTTGTACTTCGAATATTCCATTTGTGATTCAAAAATTTTATTTGTAATTCGAAGATCCAAATCTTTATTGATTTTTTTTTTTTTTCAAAATTAAATTTTTTTTTCAAATAACGAATTTTTATTTTAATGTTTTTTCTTGTCTGTTTTATTTTGTTTATATTTAGATGGTTGTGGATACTCTATTTTTATGTGTATGTGAAGATAAAACTATAAATGGCCGTGGAGGCCGTTGGGCTCAAAGTAATTTGGCTAGGTTGGTCGGCGAAGAACCCCTACAACCGGGTGAGGAACCACCCATACAAGTCGTAGAAATGATGCCTATTAATAAGCAGCCATTCAGTATGACTAATAAGCCAATGGTTGTACCCGATGGTTCTATGGAACCGAATGACTACTAATGCCTGATATTAACATTTTGAATTTTCAGCAATAGTAAAAAAAATAAATACACGCACACTGTTTTTATAAACTTCGTAAACTTAAGTTCAAGATTTAAGCCTTTATTTATTATTTTTTTTTGTATTAATATGAAGGGCTTATTTATTGTAAAAACTCGATAAGCAACATTTCATTTAATGGTGGTTTTTGCCTTAAAAATTTTAAAATAATGATAAAAATATATCTTTTGAAGAACTTTCATGCTCCAGATACTTTATCGAAGGGTTTAAACAAAACTTCTGACAAAAATATTTCAATGGAACATCAGTAAAAAGCGCAAAACACCAAAAAATAAAATGTTGCTGATCAAGTTTTTTTCAATAAGCCCTTCATATATATTTTGTATGTATAATTAAGATTTAACTTTTGATAATTAAAAGAAGCTTTGCAAATTTTTGGAAATCATTTAAAAATAAAATCAGTTATTGTAAATTTTAGACAAAACTAAATATGTATTTTAAAAAACGTTTCATAGAAGAATTTAAAGATAAAGAAACAAATCGGCTGAACCTAAAAGTTTAACGGTAAATCCAGACGCATTACATTAGGTTTTAAGTGATATATAGTGTTTGGGAATTCCCGGACTTTTCAATTTCCCGGGAAACGGGAAAAAAATAATTTGTTTCCCGGGATTCCCGGGAATCCCGGGAAATTTTCATTATTAATGTAAATCATAAAAAACATTAAAATTTGATTATCTTTTTATTGAAAACAGTTTTATTAGGGATAAACAATTAATTAAAACATAAAAAATCAAAACATAAAAGTTAAAAATCCTGAAATACAATAAAACAAACCAAAAAAAATATTGCAACTTTTTCCTTCACAAAAAATCGCAAAAAATAGCTAAAAATCGCAAAAAAAATTAAAACTGCGTTATTCGAGAAAAAACTAATGTAGTTGGCAGCACTTTTAATATTTATTCTGGAAATGGTATTTCTAGGTTCAAAAGTTTTATATTTTTTTGACAGTCTTAGCAAAATTATCATTAACCGACGTATATTTTTTGACTTTTTAAGTTTTTTCATGATATTAACATACCCAGGAAAATTTTTCAGAACCGATTCTGACAACACTTGTTCTAGAACAGGTTCTTCGGTAATCATACACTATTACACTTTAGTTATTCGGAACAAGTTAAGTGAAAATTGTTGTGGAACATGTTCTCTGCAATCAAAGTTTCATTACATTTTTGTTCTCAGGAATTGAAAAAAAGTTATGTGTCAAAAAAATTAAAAAATAAAATCATTTCTTTTTTTTGTTAACCAAGAAAAAACATGAAGTTCTCTTTAAATATCAGGATATAATTGTGAAAATTGCTAACAAAAAGGTGAGTAAGTAAAATTTTCATTATATGGGTCGGGTCAAATACTAATAATATTATGTTTTTTATTTTAGTTTGCAGAAAATCCATGTTCTGGCATGTCATTATTGTAAGGCCCAAAATGCAATTTTGGAGGCGCAAAAGGATATATGTGTGTTAAGAACTGTGAATACTTTATGTCAGACATGATTGTATTTATCTGTGTTTAATAAATTAATACAATTAAAAATATTTTTTTAATTCCAATTTCAGTTTCAAATTTTACTTCTAGAACCGATTCCGAAGAACAAAAATATGTTCTAATTTTGCTTACAAACACCTGTTACTTTTGGGACAATCCCTTTGTAAAAAGAATTGGTGTTGCACAAGAATTAGAACAGGTTCTAGGGAAGTATAAGTTGTACCACAATCGGTTCTTTGCAACCGAAAATTTTGCTGGGTACTTTTTACACTTGGTCAGTTTTCCTATGAATATATATTTGCACTGTTCTTCCAAATAGAAAAAATACAAAAAATATCAATTTAATTATACCTGTATGTAAAAAAAATTAAAGTAAAATAAACGTTTTTATGTAAAAAGGTTTATTTTACAAAATTCCCGGATTTCCCGGGAAAAATTAAAAAAATTCCTGGGAATTCCCGTCAGTGTTTTCCCGGGAATTCCCGGGAAATCCGACCCGGGAATTCCCGGACCCCAAACACTAGTGATATAACATATTACATGACTTAAACGGCTCTTTAAACTAGCAGACTTATAAATCGTTCTGTCAAAAATTGCTGAATAAAACTCTTGATTTTAGAGCCTAAAAAATAGAAACATAAAATAAATGGTACAAATGTAAAAACTGTACAACGTAATCTTAAATACAAAACATCCCAGTTGGAAAATGTGTCACTGAGGAAATTTCCACAGTGATTCCTTGAGGAAATGTCTTCAGGTTCTGACAAATCATAGGCAATCCTTGATGACATGTCCTAACATTGTCAGCACTGAATGTTTGCTTTAAGAGTGTGGACAATTCCTCTAAGACGTCTAAAAGGAAATGTCTTCAGAATAGCAGTATATTAAATTAGAATTTTAAATCTGGGCAACACTTCAATTTCCAAGAAAAAGATGGCAATATTATCGACTTAATTAAAATAAAATCAAAATCTAACAAGTAGAATAAAAGTAATTAATAGACAAACAATTTTAAAAATAAAGTTTGGAACAAGTGGTTAGGTGTGGGACTAATAAACTGGAGGTTCCAGGTTCAAATCCAGTTGGGACTAAAAAAGGCGAAAAGTTTTTTCTAAATATGAGAAAGATAATTTATAAAGGAAAATGGATAAAAGTAAAAACTAAAGGAAATACGAAAATTTTTTGTATTTTCGCATGACCTATGTCAGACATTTCCCCAAGGAAGTCTTAGGTGAAATGTCCCCAGAAGGTCAGCCCTGACCACTGCTGACTTTGAGTGAGGACATTTTGAAAATTTGTATGAAACTGTCCTCAACCCAGTACATAGAGATGTCTTGTGGATGTCAGGTGTGACTCTGACATGTCATCGCTCCGTCACTGAGGATGGCTCGAGGACGTTGCCAACTGGGATCTTTGAAAATAATTACAAACTTATATTATTTATTAAAAGAAGGAATAATAAAGAATTAAAATATATATTAAAAAAAAAAACATTAATAGTTGAAACTATTTGCTGTTCTTTTTAAACTTTTTGTTTTTTTATTTTATTTACTTTTAATTTCTTTTTCTCAATAACTTCTTTTACAGCTTCCATTTGTTTTTCTTTGATTTTTTTCGTTAATGCATCTTTAGTGGATTTCTTGGGTTTTTGTTGTTTTTCCAACGCCTTCTTTTTTGCCTTTTCAGCCAAGATCTTGGCCGTTTCAATAGCATCCTTATCGGCAAATATTTCCTCATACTCTATACCATCATAGGCATTTTTGGGTAATGTTGCTTCATGATGAACCTTTTGTTCAACACGATTAACATAACGTTCTTTTGCTGATTTTTTTAACATTTGCCTTTGTTTAGCAGGACTAACATAATCCGGATTTTCCCATAATGTTTTACCGGTATATGAACCTTCGAAAAGTTTAACTGGATTCATAACAAAACGTGGACCAATTTCGGCCAGACCACCATCTTCAGAAAGTATTTGAAAATTTCTAAACCATATTCGTTTATCCAAATAGGTAAATGTATAGACATGATCTATAAAAGGTTGGCTTTTTGGATGTTGATTGGGTACACCGAAAATTTGTGTAAATAATTCCTTGAGCAATTTCAAATGTGGCACTTCATCAAATTTAGCATCAAATGACAATAGTGGTCTGGAGCCTCGTAAACAATTGCCCGTCATTTTTAACTCGGCCATGGTATGAATGTTTTCAACTAAAAATTTTACCGAAGGTCCATTTGGTATATTCGATAACCACATATAAAGATCTCTCTTGCGTCTGCCCTCAAATAAAATAGATTTATTGCAATGTTTCATTTCACACATATCATTGATAACAGCAAGTGTTTTGGATCTTTCCATTTTAGATTCTGGTCTATGATGGGGCATCAATGTCTTAATGTCTTTCATTAAATGTCTGTCACGGTGGCTTATACCACGAGCAGCAAATACCAAGACTCTTTGTTTATTTGTCCATTTTTCCTAAAATTATAGATTTGTATTTTATATGTTGCAAACATAAGTAACTCATTTTAACTTCTCTCATACCCTTTTTGGAATTACTTCATCGGATGGTCTTTGTGATGGCAATGGAGGGTTTTCATCCATTGGTACAATTTCAAGCTTTTCAGTTTTCTTTGTCTTTTGGAATTTTTTACCCATATTAATTTAATTTACACTCAAATAAAAATTAAAAAATAATAAAACGTTGCGCACGTGTTTGAGACAGAGTACGAAGCCGATTGGCTTAAAGCTCGAAAATAGCCGCCGCGTATCAAAATCGGCGACGCTTCGCCGCTGGTCGTTAATATAACTAAAGCTGCCCATTCACTTGCAATAAAATTGCTCAACTTAAAAAAAAAATATTTTACAATATTATTGTCGTTTTACCCTACACAGCAAATAAAATTGCTCAATACTTAAACCCAATATATTGTACAAGATATAAACATAAACATAACATAATAAAAGTTGTACAATATAGACAACACACTGATAAAATATATTGCAGTATTCTTGTTTGTACAATAAATATCAAAAGTGTTTTGATATTCTCCAATATATTGCACAACCGTAAATATTACATACGCACAAGCGATATTATTGTACAATTTGAAAAGATGAACAATAATATTGCAAGTGAATGGGCAGCTTAAAATATATGAATAAAAAAATATTAAAGTAATAGCACAGACTAAATACAGACTCGACAGTAGAGTTTTATAAGAAAAAATGGGGAAAAACTAAGCGATTTTAGGAGAAAACACAACGGTTTTTAGTCCGTTTTACGCTAACATGGCAACACTTTCTACGACTTAGGAGTAAGCGAAACAACAAAAACCGATCTGGCATCCATTTTTCTAATGGCACATTATATAAGCTTTCTCTTTCTAACCTAATTCGTAGAATAATTTGAAAACATTAACCATATGGTTCAATACTACTTTTTTGACATCTGTCACTTATGTCGAGTCTGTATTAGTCTGTGGTAATAGTGCATTTACACTGGTCCTCTAAGCTAGCTTAAAGTAGATTGTGGCTCCAATCCTGTTGCAATCTATTAGATTGCCCATACAAATTTATTTTTTTCAATCTACTATGTAGTTTAGACTCCAATCGGCAAACGCAATCTGGTAATGTTATAGTGCATTTACACTGGTTCTCGAAGCTAGCTTAAAGTAGATTGTGGCTCCAATCCAGTTTCAATCTATTATGGTGTTTTCTTTTCTGAAAAAAAATGTTTGCCTTTTTAGGGTATACATTTTTAAAATGTTTAACCCACACCTTCAAAAATTTGCATTTTATTTGACTGGAATAGAACATAACATACAGCAATACTCTGCCCTGTAGTTTTTTAACAGCTGTTTTGAGGAAACAACACAGAAAAAGTCAGCTGTTGTATAAGGCAATTTCAACCCCGTGATTTTTTACGGGGTAAAAAGTGCAACTTTTTTGCACTTTATAGGGCAGACATTTTTAGAAAAGAACACGATATTCTTTATAATGGTTGACATTTTTTAGAAAAGAACACAAAAACATAAATTGGGGGGTGAAATGCAAAAAAAATGCACATTTTTTGCCAGAAAAGAAAACACCATTAGATTGCCCATACAAATTTATTTTTTTCAATCTAGTAGTTTAGACTCTAATCGGTAAACGCAATCTGGTAAAGTTAAATACAACTCTGTATTTCTACTATTTGCATTTTCCAATACTGAAAAACACCGACACAAAGCCTGCCGTTTTGATGACGCCGCCAAGTATGTTTATGCCGCCGTCATTGTTATTTGTAGACGCCGTCACTGTCCTTGTTAATCATACGACGACTAATTACCGTCGCTGTCTTTTGACGCAGTCAGACACATTTATTGCCAACTTGTTGTTATAAATGCCAATCTTAATCTTCTCAAATGTAAAAAATGCCAATGTAAACGGTACAGATCGCAAAGTAGATTAAAATCACAATTTACTAGATTAGAAATCCAATGTAAACGCACTATTAGATACAACTCTGTATTTCTATTATTTGCATTTTCCAACACTGAAAAACACCGACACAAAGCCTGCCGTTTTGATGACGCCGCCAAGTATTTTTATGCCGCCGTCATTGTTATTTGAAACGCCGTCACTGTCCTTGTTAATCATACGACGACTAATTACCGTCGCAGTCATTTAACGCAGTCACACATATTGGCATTTATAACAACAAGTTGGTAATAAATGTGTGTGACTGCGTCAAAAGACAGCGACGGTAATTAGTCGTCGTATGATTAACAAGGACAGTGACGGCGTTTAAAAATAACAATGAAGGCGGCATAAACATACTTGGCGGCGTCATCAAAACGGCAGGCCTTGTGTCGGTCTTTTTCAGTGCTGGAAAATGCAAATAATAGCAAAAACCAGCAAAAACTTAAATATATAAAGATTCAAGTCAATTCTTTTTGACGTTTAAAGGTGGTGTTAAGGTCTGAACAGAACAAGCCCGGCACGACATTTTCCATACGATTTGACAGTCAAAAACCGTGACCGGCACGACAAAAAATTAAAATTTATTTTATTTTATCTCCGGGTTCTCTCAATCTCCCTCCCTCTCACACTCCAGGCACAGACTAATACAGACTCGACATAAGTGACAGGTGTCAAAAAAGTAGTTCTGAACCATATGGTTAATATTTTCAAATTATTCTATGAATTAGGTTAGAAAGAGAAAACTGATATAACGCGCCATAAGAAAAATGGATGCCAGATCGGATTTTGTTGTTTCACTCACTCCTAAGTCGTAGAAAGTGTTGCCATGTTAGCGTAAAACAGACTAAAAACCGCTGTGTTTTCTGCTAAAATCGCTTAGTTTTTCCCCATTTTTTCTTATAAAACCCTACTGTCGAGTCTGTATTTAGTCTGTGCTCCAGGGTTATCCCATTTTCATAACATTTTTTTATTTTTTCATTCACAATGGTGTAACAAACGTACAGTAGTGCCAACTTAATCACATTGACTATGTGATAAGCGATTTTTTCCCGTAAAATTACTCTTATTTTATTAAAAGTTAGCACCACTGAACAAACAAATGACATTTTTTGCCGTCGCCGTCCCCCGTCATTGTTTTGGGCCACAGACCATATAGACATGCAACACGAGTGCGTATTTTGGTACTTTCAATCACTGTTGCCAACTATTTTTAATCAAAAACCTCTAAATTTCACGAAAAAAGCGCTAGAAACCGACAAAAATTAATTTAGCGGGGAAAATTTGAAAATTTCCCGCTAAATTACAAAAAAAAGCGCTGAAAACCGAAAAACTTGGCATTTTTGATTGACAAAAAAGAAAAATTTAAAAAAAAACCTCCAAATTATTTATTTTACGAAAATTTACTTTTCATTAAAAATGCGCAAGAAACGGTTGAAAAAATTTTAGCGGGAAAATACGAAATTCTCCCGCTAAATTTAAAAAAAAGCGCTAAAATTAGACAAACTTGGCGTTTTCGATTGAAAAATTGGAAAAAACCTCTAAATTTGTCGCACTAAATCCAAATAAAAAGCGCTAGATTTTCCCGCTAAAGCACCGTTCCCGCTAAACCCAATTTTTCCCCGCTAAATCCAAACAAAAAGCGCTAGATTTAGCGGGAAAACCTCCAACTTGGCAACAGTGCTTTCAATATGGACGCATACAAAATACTACTAAATATACTTCTCTGTCCAGAAAACGTGTGCCTGTACGTGTGAGCTTTTACATCTGTATTTTCGTTGTTTGTTTATGTTTTGTATGAAACGTCAGAAGTTACACGCAAGCAAAAAATCTGTGTCAGATTGAGCAATCCTACTTGGTAAAACTTTTTTCATACCAAAAAAAATTTTTTACCAAATTTTTGCTAAAATTATGCTTGTCGATGTTAAAGTAACATAATTAGTTTTTTATGTAAAATAACCAAGTAGCTTGCACAATAACGCAAATTACTTGCACAAAAATTTATCGAAAGAAAACACACGCAAAAAAATATTTTACCAAGCGCTTGGGAGGAATCACATTAAACAAGATTTTTGCGTATATTATGCGAGAACTAATAATATATTACCAAGCGCTTGCATAATTATACCTAACTTTGCAAACGTTTCAAGAAATTTCCCATGAGCTTGCATAATTTTACTAACTGTAAGATAAAACAAGCAAACGCTTGGTAAAATGTTATAAGTTTTTGCATAATATACGAAAAAATATTGTTTAACGTGATTCCTCCCAAGCGCTTGGCAAAATATTTTTTTGCGTGCAACAAAAAAAAAAAAAAAACAAACACAGACCGCCATATTCATTTTGTATTTTTGTGTGCGTGCTTCGTTTATTTTTTGTGTTATAAAAACGTAAAAAGGAAATTGATATAAATAAGTAATTGAAATAAAAAAACTAACGAAATTTGTGTTAAAAATTAAGTTAAAAACAGTGAAAAGAACAGTTTAAAAAAGTGAAAAGAAAAGTGTAAAAAACAGTGAAAAGAAAAATCAAATTTTTAAAAGTGGAAATTTATATGAATTACCAGAGTCCAGGAGGGGATCAACAACTTTAAATGACCTCCAGGAATATGTCCTTTACATTATGTGATTTCTTTTTCTATATAGTCGCTGCTCTTACGCAAATACCTGTGTGTATTTATTTTATTTTTTTTTAAAGCCTTAAAGATAAGCTAAGTTGTGGACTTTTGGGTGATATTTATAAGTCATCTTAATGGAAATAGAACATTGCAATATTATTTAAAAAAAAACTTATAAATATGTATTACGTTAAATCACTGCAAAAGGACAAAATTAAGCAAATTTGTGGGCCATCTCAAATTTTTTTTTGAAAATTACATAAGTGTTTTCTTCAGAGCAGCGACGATATATTATTTATTTAGTACAAATGTGCCTTTTTAATTATTCTGTAGTAAAATAAAAAATTATACAAATAAAAAATTTTAATTGTTTTATTTCAATAGAAAATTTCAGGACATAAGTATAAAGAAAATTATATAATTATAATGGGCAATCTTAAATTGAACATGACTGTCATTTTAATTTGATTATGGGCACCGTTGATTTAAAAATAAAACATATTCATATCAAGGTTCTTTCACTTCATTTTTAAAATGTTTTTTGTTACTCAAGTCATATTAAAAGCGTCCATGAATATTTTCAAATTGAGAAAAAACAAAGTTTGTTGACTTTCGTCACTGTTTTATTTTCAATATGAGATTGTTTTTGCTTGATTTGAGAATTTCTTTTTCTTAGTGTACAGATTTTGTTTACGTCTCTCTACTTTTTAGTCTTATGGAAAAAATCAATGCGTATGAAGATCACACAAATTGTAAAATTATCTACACTCTTTTTTCTTATTGCAAATCACATAAGGCTCTACCTCACTACTTCACTACCTTACTTCTAGACTGATTATGGCTTTAGTTTTACAAATGGTATCTGGGAAAGCTGGAAATTTTGTTTACCTTTTATTTTTCATTTTATTTTGCTGGTTGTTTTGATTTAATTATATTCATTTCTTTTTTTATTATGTATTTTTTTATTTTCAAGTGACACAACAATAATTTTCATTGATAATTTTAAAATTTTTTAGTGTTTATTTTTCGTTATTCCCAAATATGGTTAATATTTCCAAATTATTCTACGAATTAGGTTAGAAAGGGAAAACTGATATAACGCGCCATTAGAAAAATAGATGCCAGATCGGTTTTTGTTGTTTCACTCACTCCTAAGTCGTAGAAAGTGTTGCCATGTTAGCGTAAAACGGACTAAAAACCGCTCTGTTTTATCCTAAAATCGCTTAGTTTTTCCCCATTTTTTTCTAATAAAACTCTACCACAGACTAAATACAGACTCGACAGTAGAGTTTTATAAGAAAAAATGGGGAAAAACTAAGCGATTTTAGGAGAAAACACAGCGGTTTTTAGTCCGTTTTACGCTAACATGGCAACACTTTCTACGACTTAGGAGTGAGTGAAACAACAAAATCCGATCTGGCATCCATTTTTCTTATGGCGCGTTATATCAGTTTTCTCTTTCTAACCTAATTCGTAGAATAATTTGAAAATATTAACCATATGGTTCAGAACTACTTTTTTGACACCTGTCACTTATGTCGAGTCTGTATTAGTCTGTGCCATAGGCACAGACTATATACAGACTCGACAGTAGAGTTTTATAAGAAAAAATGGGGAAAAACGAAGCGATTTTAGGAGAAAACACAGCGGTTTTTAGTCCGTTTTACGCTAACATGGCAACCCTTTCTACGACTTAGGAGTGAGTGAAACAACAAAAACTGATCTGGCATCCATTTTTCTTATGGCGCGTTATATCAGTTTTCTCTTTCTAACCTAACTCGTAGAATAATTTGAAAATATAAACCATATGGTTAAAGAATACTTTTTTGACACCTGTCACTTATGTCGAGTCTGTATTAAGGTAGAAACAGAACAAGCACGGCACGGGGGACGGTTGCCGTTGCCGGAGAATATAGGCCCAAAACAATGACGGGGGACGGCGACGGCAAAAAATGTCATTTGTTTGTTCAGTGGTGCCAACTTTTTATAAAATTAGAGTAATTTTACGGAAAAAAATCGCTTATCACATAGTCAATGTGATTAAGTTGGCACTACTGTACGTTTGTTACACCATTGTGAATGAAAAAATTAAAAATTGTTGTGAAAATGCGGCAACCCTGGAGTGTGAGAGGGAGGGAGATTGAGAGAACCCGGAGATAAAATAAAATAAGTTTTAATTTTTTGTCGTGCCGGTCACGGTTTTTAACTGTCAAATCGTATGGAAAAAGTCGTGCCGGGCTTGTTCTGTTCCTACCTTTAGTCTGTGACTCTGTTACACTTCTATTTTTTCTACACGCAAAAAAAAATCTGTGTAAGATTGAGCAATCCTACTTGGTAAAACTTTTTTCATACCAAAAAAAAAATTTTACCAAATTTTTGCTAATATTATGCTTGTCGATGTTAAAGTAACATAATTCATTTTTTATGTAAAATAACCAAGTAGCTTGCTCAATAACGCAAATTACCTGCACAAAAATTTATCGAAAGAAAACAACAAAAAACAAAACAAATACAGACCGCCATTTTCATTTTGTATTTTTGTGTGCGTGCGTTGTTCGTTTATTTTTTGTGTTATAAAAACGTAAAAAGGAAATTTATAAATAAAATTAAAATAAATTAATACATAAATAAAAATAAATAATTAGTTTTCTAAAAGATAAATAAATGTAAGATAAAAGAATGGTAAAGTTAATTTTGCTTTCATCACTTAAAACACCATTCAATAAGAAAAACCAATGGAGTCCCAGACGTATGTTTCGATGAATAACAAATGGAATGATAAAGTGAGTATACCCGCATTCCGAAGACACCAATAAGGTTTAATAGATTTTTAGTTAAAAATTAGTGTTTGGTAATAATTTTATATTTTTACAGGGTACTGCTAAATAAATTTTTGAAGCTATGGAGAATCCTTCACTACAATAAAGAGCGTGGACACCAATCCTGCTTTTAGTTATAAAATTAAAACCTAAAAACCCAAAGCCAATGGAGTCCATACCTGTTTTGATGAGTTACAAATGGAATGACAAAGTAAGTGTTCCTCCCTACCAAGAGACCAATGGGGTTAACCAATTTTTTAAATTAAAAATTTATGTTTTGTAATAATTTTCTATTTTTACAGGATGCTTTTAAATAAATTCGTGAAGCTATAGCGGATCCTTTACTTCAAGAAGAAGCGCAGGCAGCAGTCACTCGAGAAAATTGTACAAAAAGGGTCAGTTGGTCGGTGGTAAATTAAATCCTACACAACATTTATTATATTAATATGGATTTATTCTATGAAAATTTTAAATTCAACAAATATACAAATTTTTACAAAAATTTATTGAAAATTTATTTTAGCATAAATGTGGTAATTTTTAGCATTATTTTTAGTCAGCTTTTCAAATAATTTTGGTATATTTCACCATATTTCTTTTGGTATATTTTACCAAGTTTTTGCTTAAATAGCATTAGCATTTTCTTCAAAATTTTTTACATAAGTGTTTTGGCTCAATTACGAAAACTACTTCGTCGGTTGTAGTTTTAGCATATTTTTGGTAAAATTATGCCAGATTTTTGCTCACTCCGACACAAGTTTTTTTTTTGCGTGTATGGTCAAATCGTATGGAAAAGGTCGTGCCGGGTTTGTTCTGTTCCTACACTCACTGGCTATTAAAAAGAAACAGCTGTTTTTATCATTCACAATAACATATTGAATAAAAATCCCCCACCAATTGGCATTTAGTGCGAAGAAGAGAAAATATACTACAAAAAAATATAAATTTAATCGAAGAGCCATTTTGGAAAATACAATTCCGCCATATTTTACCGGCTTTTTTCAAAATATTTACATTTTTTTAAAATGTAAACAACCTAAAAAATTGCGTTAATTTGAAATATTAACAATAATTTCCAAAAAAAAGTGAAAGGTTGTCTTGTCTGGTCCGACCATAGCAAACAGCAAACAACCTCTTAAAAGCAGCGCGTCTGCTAAAACAAATTAAATAAAAAGTGTTAAAAACAATACAAGTAATATATAAACAAAAAATAGATATAAGAATTGCAATAAAATATAATAATTAATATTTAAAAGCAAAATCTACAATGAATAACCACAATTTTGCTTTGGGCTCTGGTAGCTCATCAGTACCCATTGTGAATAATTTGTCATTAGCTTCGGCCGCAGTGCCCGTAACACATAGTGCTACCACTTCGCCGTTATATTTTACACATATTTTACCCACCACGGCTACCATAATTGAACAACCACCCTACTCCACAGATTTGGAAGAACAAATTGCGAGCTGTTCAGCAGTCGGTGAAAGTTTTCTCATTGAAGAAATCATAGATGAGCGTGATGAGGAGGGTAACATAGTCATCGATCCGGGTGAATTCTTTATATCAGGCGATAGTATACAATACTATGCAGTGCCAGAATCATCAATACCACCACAAATGATAATGCAACCATCATCATCGTCATCATCTTCTTCATCGGCCGATTCTCTGGCAGCCTATCAAGGAGGAGGTGAAATTTTACCCGACTCTGCAGATGCTCCCGAAGTATTTGATGAATACGTACCAGCTCAATTAAACTTGGAATCAAGTCACCAATTTGCTATGTCCCCTTCACATTTGGCTGCACACATTAAATTGGAGCAAGCAGATAACTGTAATCTCCTAGGGATTAAGATGAAAAAATCAGATGAACGTTATTATCAATGTAAAAATCAACGAGATAATAAGGATAAAATGAAAGTTTTTGAAAAAACAATGAAAAAGTCGCAAATAACAAAGCGCTGGAAGCAAACTAAAGTACCCATACGTATAACACAAGATGAGTTTAATGTTACTCTATGGTCAGCCCTAAATTCCGAAGATGAAGATGAGAATGATGATGATGAAGATGATCACAATGATCTCGACGATAATGATGATGACATTGAAACAGATCGGGATATATGCAAACATGAAGATAATTCTTTGGAATCGACCGAAATGAAATTAAGAATATTGGAAGAACAAGAATCGCAACGAGTTAATCGTCTATTAATGGACGACAGTAATATTATACACGTTCATGAGGGCCTATCACCGACAGAGTTTGTTATAGTTCCCGATCCATTTACCGGTGACATTGTTGAAGAGGAGGTGGAGACCGCTAATCTTATTGAAGAGGTTAAATGTGAAGAAACCTCTTTGCATAAACCAGATTATGAGCAACCGCTTGTTAATGCAAATTCGCGAGAGCTTATGGAATACCTTACTGAATCACAGGAAATTTTTACTCCCACAAACTCTAAGCATCGTTTATTAACATCAGTAGAGCCTAAAGTAAAACTGAAAACCACGACTAATAAAACGACTATGCATGTTAAAAAATCTCCAGCTAATAGTGCGTCTAGTGCTGGTAACACTACTGAATGTAATACATCTGCATCAGTGCCACCCCCACTAACAACAACCACACCACCATACACTACCACTACAGCGGGAACCGTATTTCGTTGTACATATCGCGATTGCAATAAAGAATTTCGTAACCATTCAGCGATGCGTAAGCACTCTGCTACGCATGGTCCTCGAGGGCATGTCTGTGCCGAATGTGGTAAATCTTTTGTGGAAAGTTCTAAACTTAAGAGGCATCAATTGGTGCATACCGGAGAAAAACCATTTGAATGTACATTTGAAGGTTGTGGCAAGAGATTCTCGCTAGATTTTAATTTACGCACTCATGTACGCATTCATACTGGCGACCGTCCCTATCATTGCCCGGTGGAAGGGTGTCATAAATGTTTTGCCCAGTCAACTAATCTAAAAAGTCACATGTTGACTCATTCGAAACCAAAACGTAAATGGCCTCGTCCACATAGTAATAAACCGTTAGTAGCTCGCTATGGTCGACTTGATTTGGGTGAAGATCCTAGTTTGGTATACTTGGAAACGAATGAACAATATGGTCCTATACTAAATAATTCATAAATTATAACACGATTACAAATTTATTTAAGCAAACGATTTGTCGGTACACAATTAGTACACACTTTTTTCAATTGTAATTAAAAAATGGATCAATCGAAATTTTTTATTTATACATACTTTGAAATAAGCCAAGTTTTATTGCATAGAGAAACATAGAGGCGAAGGTGTCGAAAATAAGGTTGTCAAAGTACAACTTGTATACATGTATTTGTTGACAAAGTACGACTTGTAAACATGTATTGTGTGGTGAATTCACATCGACAACGTACGTGTGAGCAATTGTTTTTTCTTTCACCTTCGCCTCTATGTTTCTCTATGTTTTATTGTAATGAAGATTTTTCATAAAATGAAATTTTGGCTTATGAAAAATTATGTTTTTTTACGCAGAAAATTGGTTCAATACACACAAAAAAAAATCCAATGAACGAATTTCATAGTATTTATGAACAAATTCATACAACTTATTAACTTTGTCATAATAAAAAAAAGTTAATAAATTGTATGAATTTGTTCATAAATAATATGAAAATCGTTCATTGGAATTTTTTTTTCCGTGTATATACAATTAAACTTCATTGTACGAAAAACTTCGTAAAATAAACGAATTTTTATTACATTTTGCAAATATTTAATAATAAGTTTTGCAAACTAAATTCGAATTTCAAATTAATTTTCATTTGTATTGTAAAGTTTAAAAATTTTATTTTTTTTTTATTTTCTATAAAAGAAAATAATATTTCAGAAATATTTTTCTTTCGTAAAATAATCTAAACTTTGGTTTATTTTACTAAATAAAAAGTTACGAAGGATTTTGTTTATTTCATAAATTTTTAAAAATGTGTTTGAAATTAATTTTCGTTAAATAAACAAAACTTGTGTATTCTACAAAAAATATTGCTACAAAAGTTTATTCTCGTTAATAAAATGTCACCACTTTTAAATAAATCTAAAAAATTTTAATTGGAATATCAGAATTAATGTTTAATTTTATTTAAACTTCAAAATATATTGTGCTCGATTCGGGAGTACTCTTTCACCATTCACCTAATTTTTAAAAATTTGATATTTCTTTAAATTTTAAGATTTTTGGATTTGTTTTCTTGCAATTATTAAAAATATTAACTAGATCTTTAGTTGTTGAAAGAAAAAATTTTAAATCTTAAATTTCGAATTAATATCAATTTTTTAATAATTAGGTGAATGGTGAAAGAGTACTCCCGAATCGATCACATTATGATTTTTTTAATTGCGGTTTTTGTTTTTAATTACAATTGATGTAAATATTTTTCAATTTATAATAAACATATTTTTAAATTATGTTACTATCCCATGAATAAAACTAATATAATACTAAAATAAACAAAAAAAAAATAACTAACTTACACAGTCTGTACATTTTATTTTAAATTCCTAATTTTCTTTAGCAATTATATTTTGATTTTTTGATATTGTTTTTACTTGCAATAATTTGTTTAATTTTTTGTTTTATAATTTAGAAAACTTTTCATTTTTTATTTTATAAATTGGAAATTCTTTAAACAACAAAAAAATGTTTTATTAATAATATTGAAAATAATATTTAAAAATATGTACTTTATAACAACACATAGTGTGGTAATGATTTTTTTTTTAATTAAAGATAATATGTAATGTATTTTTTTTTATTATGGAATACTGAAATTAATAATAGTAATGAAATGAATGTAGTTTGTAAATAAATACAAATAAAATAAAGATAAATACGTAAATATGTATGTAAATGTATTTCAAAAGAACTCGCACTTATTTCTTTGCATATTCTGTAAACCGGCTCCTTTAAAACTATTTACAATAAAAAAATATGCATTTAAAAAAAGGAAATTACCAAATATAGGCCGCTGTTCCAAAAAAAGTAATTCACATAAAAAATGTGAAAATGAAAATTTCAGAATTTTTTGGGTGTTCTAGATTTCACATCCGAATTTCTTTTTCGTTTTGTTTCACATAAATAAAATTTGGTGAAAGTAAACGAATGCACTTTTTACCTTATAATTTTTTAAATTTTAATTATTCGATTTCAACTTCGAGTGAAAACGTGATCAACAAAACACTGAAAAAATATCACGGAATCCGAGAATTTGAGAATTTTTCTATAGAAAAAATGTCTCAGAATCTGAGAATTTTTCGGCAGAAATAATGTTTCAGAATCTGGGAATTTTTCTATAGAAAAAATGTCTCAGAATCTGAGAATTTTTCTATAGAAAAAATATAAAAAAAAGTTCTATAGAAAAAATGTATCAGAATCTCAGAATTTTTCTATAGAAAAAATGTCTTAGAATCTGAGAATTTTTCTATAGAAAAAATGTCTCAGAATATGAGAACTTTTCTATAGAAAACATGACTCAGAATCTGGGCATTTTTATATAGAAAACATGTCTCGGCATCTGAGAAAATTTCTATAGACAAAATGTCTCAGAACCTGAAAGTTTTTCTACAGAAAAAATTTCTCAGAGTTTGAGAATTTTTCTATAAAAAAAATGTTTCAGAATCTGAGAATTTTTCTATAGAAAAAATGTCTCAGAATCTGAGATTTTTTATAGAAAAAAGTTTCTATTGAAAAGTTCTGATTCCGTGACATTTTTCTTAGAAAAATTCTCAGATTCTGAGACATTTTTTCTATAGAAAAGTTCTCAGATTCTGAGACATTTATTATTTAGAAAAATTCTCAGATTCTTAGACCTTTTTCTATAGAAAAAGTTTTCTGAGACTTTTCTAAAAAAAATTCTCAGGTTCTGAAGCATTTTGTCTATAGAAATATTCTCAGATGCCGAGACATGTTTTCTATATAAAAATGCCCAGATTCTGAATCATTTTTTCTATAGAAAAGTTCTCATATTCTGAGACATTTTTTTTATAGAAGAATTCTCAGATTCTAAGACATTTTTTCTATAGAACTTTTTTTTATATTTTTTCTATAGAAAAATTCTCAGATTCTGAGACATTTTTTCTATAGAAAAATTCCCAAATTCTGAGACATTTTTTCTGCCGAAAAATTCTCAGACTCTGAGACATTTTTTCTGTCGAAAAATTCTCAGATTCTGAGACATTTTTTCTATAGAAAAATTCTCCAATTCTTCGATATTTTTTCTATAGAAAAACTTTTAGCTTCTGAGACATTTTTCTATAGAAAAATTCTCAGATTCTAAGACATTTCTTCCATAGAAAAATTCTCAGATTCTGAAACATTTTTTCTATAGACAAATTTTCTGATTCTGAGACATTTTTTCTATAGAAAAATTCCCAGATTCTGCCACATTTCTTCTATAGGGAAATTCTGAGACATTTTTTCTATAGTAAAATTTCTGAGACATTTTTTCTATAAAAAAAAAGATTCTGGGACATATTTCTATAGAAAAACTCTCAGATTCTGAGACATTTTTTTTATAGAAAAATTCTCAGAAATATTTTTCTATAGAAAAATTCTCAGAAATATTTTTCTTTAGAAAAATTCTCAGATTCTTAGACATTTTTTTCTATAGAAAAATTTCTGAGACTTTTTTCTATAAGAAACTTCTCTGGTTATAAAACAGTTTTTCGATATTAAAATTACCAAAAATAATAAATTTGATTAACTTTAATAAATTCCAAGTCGTCTTTTATTTTAAATTAAAAAATATTTACCTTATTATAATTAATTAGCAAGCAACCAAAAACAGCAATTTAATAGTAGTAATTATTATTAACTAAAAAGGTAGTTAAAGATAAAATCATATATTTAATCGTTATATTTAGCCATAGAAAAGATTTTTATGAGTTTAGAAGAGTTTTTAGTACCCTTCGAAAACTCCTTCGTGGTAAATTTTCAGATATTTTTGATGACCCGTTCAAAAGATATCGAATTTTAAAAATTGGTAGTTTGTTCCTTTACTCAAACTTCTTTTACTCATAACTTCTTTAATAATGGTCCAAATTGCAAATTGTTGTTTTCAAAATTTTTGTCTTTTTACTACTTTAAAAAAAAAATCAAAAAAAATTCTTAAAAGTGCTCTAGTATGCGATTTTTAAGTTTTAAAATTTAAATCTCATTTTTGAAAATGTATGTACTCTTTGATTTTTTTGAAATTTTTTTGTGTAAAACTTCAATCGATTCTACAAATTTTTTTCCCAGTAGGATCGTGGGATAACGATTATTACTATTTTTTTAAATTTTTTAAAAAAAATTTATTGTAATTTTTCAATCTTAAAATCAATGGTGCGTCATAGAGGGGTCATTTCCAAGACCGACCCCCATTAATTTGTACGTCTAAAGGTACCTACAGACGACGCAATATTATGTACAATATTCAATTATATTGATGGTGTTTGGGTAAGATTGTACAATCGTCAATATTACCCACACACCATCAATATAATTGAACAATATTATGTACAATATTCAATTATATTGATGGTGTGTGGGTAAGATTGACCATTGCACAATCGTCAATATTACACACACACCATCAATATAATTGAATATTGTACATAATATTGCGTCGTCTGTAGGTATCTTAAATATTTCTTCGGAATAAAATAATACCCTATCTCCAATTTCTAAAGGGGCTTCCATACAAAATTAAATTTTTTTAAATTTGCTCCAACCGTTGCCGTTGCCGGAGAATATAGGCCCACAACAATGACGGGGGACGGCGACGGCAAAAAATGTCATTTGTTTGTTCAGTGGTGGTAACTTTTAATAAAACTAGAGTAATTTCACGGAAAAAAGTCTCTTATCACCACAGTACATGAGTAGTAGGTTCACAGAGGTGTATTTGATGTGTGTAAGTATTAGTGACAGCACACGGTGTAACTTTTGACGTTTCATACAAAACGTAAACAAACACCATAAATACATGCACAAAAGCTCACACGTACAGGCACACATACACTAGGCAGCGATGATAATTCTGTACTAAAAACCATACCACCATATTGGAAAGTACGAAATTAGCATCAGTGTTTGCATACTAGTCTGTACTGTGCTTATCACATAGTCAATGTGATTAAGTTGGCACTACTGTACGTTTGTTACACCATTGTGAATGAAAAAATAAAAAATTGTTGTGAAAATACGGTAACCCTGGAGCACAGACTAATGGTAGCAACAGAAAAAGCACGGCACGGGGGACGGTTGCCGTTGCCGGAGTATATAGGCCCAAAACAATGACGGGGGACGGCGACGGCAAAAAATGTAATTTGTTTGTTCAGTGGTGCTAACTTTTAATAAAACTAGAGTAATTTTACGGGAAAAAATCGCTTATCACATAGTCAATGTGATTAAGTTGGTACTACTGTACGTTTGTTACACCATTGTGAATGAAAAAATAAAAAAATGTTGTGAAAATGCGGCAACCCTGGAGTGTGAGAGGGAGGGAGATTGAGAGAACCCGGAGATAAAATAAAATAAGTTTTAATTTTTTGTCGTGCCGGTCACGGTTTTTAACTGTCAAATCGTATGGAAAAAGTCGTGCCGGGCTTGTTCTGTTCCTACTTTAATGGCAAAAACAGAACAAGCACGGCACGGGGGACGGTTGAAATTGCCGGAGAATATAGGCCCAAAACAATGACGGGGGACGGCGACGGCAAAAAATGTCATTTGTTTGTTCAGTGGTGCTAACTTTTAATAAAATTAGAGTAATTTTACGGAAAAAATCGCTTATCACATAGTCAATGTGATTAAGTTGGCACTACTGTACGAATGTTACTCCATTGTGAATGAAAAAATAAAAAATTGTTGTGAAAATACGGTAACCCTGGAGTGTGAGAGAACCCGGACACAGACTAATACAGACTCGACATAAGTGACAGGTGTCAAAAAAGTAGTTCTGAACCATATGGTTAATATTTTCAAATTATTCTACGAATTAGGTTAGAAAGAGAAAACTGATCTAACGCGCCATAAGAAAAATGGATGCCAGATCGGATTTTGTTGTTTCACTCACTCCTAAGTCGTAGAAAGTGTTGCCATGTTAGCGTAAAACGGACTAAAAACCGCCGTGTTTTCTCCTAAAATCGCTTAGTTTTTCCCCATTTTTTCTTATAAAACCCTACTGTCGAGTCTGTATTTAGTCTGTGACCCGGAGATAAAATAAAATAAGTTTTAATTTTTTGTCGTGCCGGTCACGGTTTTAACTGTCAAATCGTATGGAAAAAGTCGTGCCGGGCTTGTTCTGTTCCTACCTTAATACAGACTCGACATATATGACAGGTGTCAAAAAGTATTCTTTAACCATATGGTTAATATTTTCAAATTATTCTACAAATTAGGTTAGAAAGAGAAAACTGATACAACTCGCCATAAGAAAAATAGATGCCAGATCGGTTTTTGTTGTTTCACTCACTTCTAAAGGTACCTACAGACGACGCAATATAATGCGTCGTCTTGTTCTGTTTCTACCTTAAAGGTAGGAACAGAACAAGCCCGGCACGACTTTTTCTATACGATTTGACAGTTAAAAACCGTGACCGGCACGACAAAAAATTAAGGGCCTAATTTTGTAAATCACTCGCGTTGAACGCATCACCAACGTTAACGTGAACGCGAGGCTCAAAAAATGCAATTTTGTAAATCACTACGTTATTGCGTTCAATTATTACGTTATCACTTGAAATGTCAATTATATTAGAATCGGTGTTGCCAGACATTCTAAAATTTATCAAATTGCCTACCCATTTTGTAGGGGATACACACCCATTATCGTGGGGAAACACATATATATAATAAGGCAACACCTGCAAAGAGAATATTTGAGAAAAAAGAGAACAAAAAAAAAGTTACATAAATTAATTGAAAAAATCAACAAAAATCACAACGAGCAGCTTAGCTGTTTTCGATGTTTTTCTTCTGCCGGAGGAGTTTTTTTTACACATTTATTACTTTTTCATTGTATGTTTACATATTCCAACGTTATTTATTTATTTTTTTGCTATTTAAAAGCATATTTGTAACATCAACGCCCCAAAATTTCAAGTGATCATTTTGACACTTCAAGTGATGGAAAAACACTCTCTCGCGTTTTACAAAATTCCGTTTTCCATACAATTTGTTCTCAAAACACGTAAGTCAACGCGAAAATAACAGCTGTTCAGTCCTCTCGTTTTACAAAATAGAAAATTGTCCAACGCGAGGTGAAAAGGCGCGTTGCGTTTTACAAAATTAGGCCCTAAAACTTATTTTATTTTATCTCCGGGTTCTCTCAATCACCCTCCCTCTCACACTCCAGGCACAGACTAAATACAGACTCGACAGTAGAGTTTTATAAGAAAAAATGGGGAAAAACTAAGCGATTTTAGGAGAAAACACAGCGGTTTTTAGTCCGTTTTACGCTAACATGGCAACACTTTCTACGACTTAGGAGTGAGTGAAACAACAAAAACCGATCTGGCATCCATTTTTCTTATGGCGCGTTATATCAGTTTTCTCTTTCTAACCTAATTCGTAAGCTGCCCATTCACTTGCAATTTTATTGTTCAACTTTTCAAATTGTACAATAATATCGCTTGTGTGTATGTAATATTTACGGTTGTGCAATATATTGGAGAATATCAAAACACTTTTGATATTTATTGCACAAACAAGAATACTGCAATATATTTTATCAGTGTGTTGTCTATATTGTACAACTTTTATTATAGCTGGGTTTTTTTGCTAACGTGTATAAATTATCCCATACAAATTTGACGTTTTTCAACTATATACGGCAAATTTATGTCAAATTTGTATGGGATAATTTATACACGTTAGCAAAAAAATCCACCTTATGTTATGTTTATGTTTATATCTTGTACAATATATTGGGTTTAAGTATTGAGCAATTTTATTTGCTGTGTAGGGTAAAACGACAATAATATTGTAAAATATTTTTTTTTTAAGTTGAGCAATTTTATTGCAAGTGAATGGGCAGCTGTAGAATAATTTGAAAATATTAACCATATGGTTAAAGAATACTTTTTTGACACCTGTCACTTATGTCGAGTCTGTATTAGTCTGTGCTCCAGGGTTGCCGTATTTTCACAACAATTTTTTTTTTCATTCACAATGGTGTAACAAACGTACAGTAGTGCCAACTTAATCACATTGACTATGTGATAAGCGATTTTTTTCCGTAAAATTACTCTAATTTTATTAAAAGTTAGCACCACTGAACAAACAAATGACATTTTTGCCGTCGCCGTCCCCCGTCATTGTTTTGGGCCTATATTCTCCGGCAACCGTCCCCCGTGCCGTGCTTGTTCTGTTTCTACTCTAAAAATGCAGATTGTTTTTGTCTCTCTTTGCTTTGAACCATAGAATCATAGAAAAGATTAGAAGGTACGCAGTGTTGTATTTGATGTATTTTCCAATATGGTGGCAAAATGCATGTTCTTCCTCATCTCACACGTATTTAATAACAAATTAGATTCTTTGTTTATAAAAAATGGAATTTGACTTTCATTTAATTAAATTTATTTTTTATTTTGCTTTATTCAACGTTTTTTTAAAGATAATACGCACTATTGATAGTTTAAAAACTTTTTTTTTCTCTTTTGTTGTTTGCTTTGTTCTTGTTCTCCTTTATGTTTCATTGTTTTTATTAAACGTCAAAAGTTACATAATGTGCTGTCACTAATACTTATTCAAGCGAAATACGACTCTGATACACTTCTATTTTTTTCTATGCTTTGAACTTTAGTTTGGCATTGCCAGAATTTTCCAATTATCTTTGGTGATGCCAGATCTTCAGAACGGTCGATGGATTACTTTATAACTTTGCCCTCCACACCGGGTGAGAAAAAAAGAAAAACACAGCAATTTAGACTTGTGCTTAATCGTTCAATTGAGTGAGCGCTCATTCTCGTTCATTTCAGATAAAAGACCTAGTTCGTTCATCTAGTTCAATCGCTCTTTTGGCCTTTTCGTTCAACAGTTCGTGAACGAATCATTTTGATCATGTCTGTTGGTCGTTCATCTAGTTGAAATCGGTCAATTTTGGTTTTCGTTCAACAGTTCGTGATCGAATCATTTCGATCATTTGTAATTTTTGTAAAAAAACATATAAATGATGAAAAAGCATGCCGAAAGAGGAGAAAAAACTAATACCTATTGAGAAAAATAACAAAAAAAAATTGAACGACCGAACTGAAAGATCAAAATAAAGTAATGCCCAATTGAGCTGAATGAACGAAAAGACCTAAAAGAGCTGAAATAAAGGAACTAGATAAACCGCTCAGTTAAGTGAATAGATCAATTGAACTAGTTCGTTCGTGAACGACACAACTCTACAGCAATTGCGAATATACAAAGTAAAAGGAAATTTTGTAACCCCTTATAAAAAAAGAAAAGAAAAAACAAAATATACATATTTTTTATTTAATTATACAAACAATTGAATTTAGAAAAAAATATATTTTATAGACACTATTTAAAACAATCTGGATTTTTTTAAATAAAATTAAGTTAAAGTAAATGAAAAATAGAATACTCAAAAGTTGCAAAACATTTACTAATAAATGCAAATTGCAATAAAAAGTATTTTTGTTTTTTGTGAACACTAACCATACTTAACTGACTGGTTAACTGGAATTCTAGGGAGAATTAGTCAGACCAGCAAAGAAAACAACAACTACAACAAAAATAAGAAAAATTCAATCAAATGAATTTACCAACATAACATTCCATAACTAAATACAGGAAGCAACAAAACCAATAATATAATTAACGAAAACAACGATACCAACCAGATAGACATTTTCATAAACAATAATAAGAAACAGAAATCGAAAAAACAAGAGCATACATAAACAATTAAAATCAATTAAAAAAAAATAATGATACGTAATGGTGGAAACAGCGGCGGCGGCGATAGTGGAGGAGCTTCAGCATCAATGGGTGGGGCTGTAGGTGGCGTTAATGATGGTTGCATTTATCCCGATGAAGTGATCATGGAAAAAGGGGTGGCATTTAATGTGAGAGTAAGTTGAAACAAAACAATTGAGAGTAGTAAATTCTCTATAATTAAAAACAAAAAAAATTAAAAGCGTTCTGACTGGTAGGTTCTTTGGGAACACCTATCTTGTTTAGGAAGGTGTACGGGTCAATGGAGGGTGTTGGAGGCCACCTTCCTCCTTTCGATAAATGTGAACAAGTTTATGGCATAAAGTTTAACTAACTTTGTTTAATTTAAAAAAATATATATGACCTTAATCCTTGGGCTGTTAGATTTCGCCCTGTTTGGGAGGGGGCAGGGGTTTAAAGTTAAAGTTGTTTTTCTTTAATATTTCAAAAACTACTTATCCGATCAAGACGGTTATCATTAGAAAGGGTAATTAAAGAAATTTCCACCCGTGTAACATGACATAGTTAAATTAACTCTTTAAGCGACAAAAATTGATTTTAAAAAATGTTAACCAATGGGTGTCAAATTGGTTGGATGCCATTTATTTTGATCTCTCTATAAGTTGGTTCTCTTAATGTTGCCTATGCTATTGCATGTAAAAACTCTCTTAAACATTAAGAGAACCAATTTATATAAAGTGACATATTGTTTTGGGGGCCTATCAAAATCTCTGATCTTCTTTACTCTATGATGTTAACCAGACTTTTTTTTACAAAATGCTTAATATCTTAAAATCGCACGTATATAAAAAATTTTTTGTCTATATAGTCTTGTAGCCAAGACCTCAAGCTTTCATTTGCGCTAAAAAAAAAGCGCTGTTAGTCTAAAATATGGTTATATGGTCGCAACAAAAAGTAGACTTCGACTTTTTTCAGTTCTTAAAAAGTCGATTTTGCAAAAAAAAAATTTTAAAAATTTGACTTTTCGACATTTCGACTTTTTAAAAGTCGAATTTTTTCGACTTTTTTTCTACTTTTTCCGACTTTCTACTTTTTTGACTTTTTCGACATTCGACTTTTCGGTTTTTACGACCTTTTCCAACTTTTAAAATGTCGATTTTTTTTGTAAATAATGCCTTTATTCATAATACCCAGCAAAAAAAATTCGAAGTAGTTCAAAACGAAGTAGTTCTAAACTACATCAAAAGTAGCAATTAGTGAATATTTTTTGTTGCAAAAAAAGTAGTTTAAAATAACATCCAAATATGTCGATAAGAAGGAAAATAATATGGATAAGAACAAAAAAAAAACTAATTTAAAGGCAACAAGTTAATAATTGATAGGTTAGAGTTCCAAGAATAAAAATATTTTTTTTATTTTTGATGGACGTACCTTAATTTTTTAAGTTTAAATTTGGTGCAAACACATTTTGTTCTTATACCTTTTAACTACTGTAAGGGGAGGGGGGGATGGGTACACATACTTTGTCATTCCGTTTGTAAAACATCGAAATATCGTTCGAGGACCCCCATAAAGAGTATTGTCGCCTAAAATGCAAAACAACGTAGCACTTTTTTCAAAATCGAGTTATTGATTGATTGTGATGCATTCAATCAAATCTAAACGATCAGTGATCGATTCTGAGAAGTTCTATGAATATCCCTCTGTCTGTTTGTAACCTATGCAGTCCAAAATAAATGAGCTATCCACCTGAAGCTTGGCATGAATATTTCTTATAGTCCTAGGTAGGTTAAAATCGGACCAGAGGGAAAAAAGTTTCTCCTTAAAGAAGCGAACCAACCTCTAAAAAATTAAATTTTTTAACGATTTTGTGTTTTTGTCAGCAAATGATTCAATTTTCTTTTGGATGACGTTTAAATCCCTGATCTTGAACCCAGGCGATTAGAAAAAGCACGAATATATAAAAATAGTTAAAATAATGATAAAACTGTATTTATTTATTTAGTGCGAAAAGCATAACAAATGTATCGCGAGGGAAAATGTGTCCCCCAAAAACCAATACCGAGTGCTTTCAGTAGATCAAAATGATAACATCGATCTGCGCTAGGTTAAAGCGTTTTAAAAGCAATGTAAAAAAGTGATTTTCAAATATGAAAAGTATTGGTGTATTGCAAAAAACTTTTCAAACAAATTTCGGAACTTAGAAAAACTCAAAAATGTTCCTGCTTTTTTTCTAAATCATTTTCAATGAAGCTCGTAACTCAAAAACTCTAAACAAAAGTGTGTCTTGGACTTCGAACACTTTTTTAACAATCACACACTTTGTTCTTCGAGTAATACACAACGATTTTAAGTGATTTGAAACCATTTGATTTTTCGAACAATCATAAACTTAGATATACTAGTAATTGAAAAAATAAAGTACTCAAAACGGTTTTCCAATACGATTGCGAAAATATATAATAGTCCCTATTAAATTAGGCCGACACGCATTTTTTTGACGATATTCCTTCCAGTTCGTGTTTTATCCGAAATTTTTTGAATGCCCATACTTTTGCATAAGACTTTCTTACCGCCGAGTTATGTTATAGATTTCTATAACATATTTAAATTTCATATATACCATGGGATAAATATAAATGTTGTCCGATATTCACTTAAATCGTTCTAATGACATGAGTTCTTCTCGCTCCAATTTGGTTTTTGGTATTTTCTGTGATACAGTTACACTACTGAACATTTGAAAAAAGACTTGATGCGACTGGGACACAACCTTACACAGTTAATTGCAATTGTTTTAGTGATCACAAATCTGGTCTCCAAACTTTTCCATCACATCAGGTTTTTAATTATTTTTGCTAACTCATATCAGATGAACCCGATGTAATAGCGACCTAAAAATAAGTGGAGGGCATAGCTCAAACATTGCTCTTAAGGATGCTGAACTCATTTGGTTTTTCGCCTTAACCCTTAGGGCACCAATAATCTTTCAATGATGTCTTATTCTCCAGTATCGAAAAAAAGTTTTTTGGGGAAAAAACATTATTTAAATGTCTGCATGATGAGTTCTGCATCTTATAGAGTAAAGTTTAAGCTTTACCGTCGACTTATTTTTAAATCGCTAGCACATCGGGTTCATCCGATATAAGTTGACTAAAACTGCGATTTTTTTGAACCTTAACCTCAATTTTCTCAAAAACCTGATGTGATGGAAAAGTTTGGAGACAGGATTTTTGACTAGCAGAACAGTTGTAATCAAGTGTATAAGGTCGCGTCCCAGTCGCATTTTCCATGTATAGTAGTGTTATTAGAACATTGGCATCGTTAGCACCGCTTGCTAAATCTACTTCCTAAAGGGTTCTAAAAAGACACTTTTTAACTAGTGCAAAAATGCTTTTAAATACTGATCTAAAAGATGTAGTTTAACTATACACACAAAATCTTAAACTAAGACAACATTATGAGTACTACTTTATATGTACTTAAAAAATGTTAAAAATACTACATATTTTGCGCGACACCGCTATGTTAAATTCACTAGAGTTTCAGCAGAGTTAGAACTACTCCAGCAGCAGTTGAACTACTTTTTATTAACATTTTAGTATGTTCTTTTTTTGCTGGGTACTTAAAGTGTACTTAAAGTAGGTTTATTTGACAAATATTCATGCAATATCAGTCAAATAAACCTACATTAGATTTAATTTACTCATTATGAATAGCCCAGTAAAAGTTTAGTTTTGACTTGTAATCATTTAAGTGCTTTTTTTTGGTTGTATTTTATTTATCAATGTTGCGTACCAAAGTAATGAAGGTTAAAAAAAAGTCAAAGAAATCGAAAATGTGGAAAATGTTGAAAAAATCGAAAGCAAAAGAGTCGACTTCAGATTTATAGAACCCTATCACTGAGGTGTTTACAATAATCAAAAATATTGGTAAATATTGGACTTAACACTTCCCAGCAAAATTTTCGGTTGCAAAGAACCGATTGTGGAACAACTTGTACTTCCCTAGAACCAGTTCTAATTCTTGTGCAACACCGATTCTTTTTACAAAGGGATTGTCCCAAAAGCAACAGGTGTTTGTAAGCAAAATTGGAACACATTTTTGTTCCACGGAATCGGTTCTAGAAGTAAAATTTGGAACAGAAATATTTCGAATTGCATTAATTTATTAAAAAAGATAAAGACAATCATATATAATAAGGAATATTTACATTTTTTTAACACACATTTATCCTTTTTTGCCTCCAATGTTGAATTTTCGGCCTTACAATAATGCCATACCAGAACATGGATTTTCTGCAAACAAAAATAAAAAACAAAATATTGGGTGGTATGAATAAAAGTTAGCATTTACTTTTTACTATTTACTTTTAGGAAAGTAATTTCTTAAAGTATTTACTTAATTTTACATGAATAAAAACAAACTTACCCGAAAATTCGGCTAAGTATTTTCTAGCAATCAGAAATGTCAATAACAAAAAATAAACAAAAATAAATTATCAAATATATATTTTTTATTTTCAAAACATTAAAATCAAATTGTTTTTGTGTAAACTTTGTAGTTAATTTGGGTCATAAAATTATAATATACAGGGCCAAACTGTTGGTTTTAGCTTGGGAAAAGCCTAACTGCATTAAATAAATAACATAATTTTGCACCCTACTTAAGTGATATTAATTTATTGATCAGGTATGTGTTATTTTAAGTTTTGGTGATTCTGGATAATATTCTTATACACAATTGTAAACCAAATGTGCTTCTTGTCCGGAAAGCTTAATTCACATTAGCAAAAATACAAAAAACTGAAAATTATACTTTGTTTAATCTGCAGATGGACGATGTTACTACAGTCAAACTCGGTTATAACGAACTCGGTTATAACGAATTCTCGGTTATAACAAACTAATTCTAAAGTCCCGACGTTTTGGCATCATTTTTCACACAAAATACTGCTTTTATAACGAACTCGGATATAACGAATCCTCGGTTAAAACGAACTGCTTATTATGGTCCCACGAACACAATTTCATGTGTATTTACCTTTTTATAACGAACTTCCATGAATATTTTTAAATGAGTGGCAATAATGTTTATCAAACTAACAAAAGGTTGCAATTTTTTGGGTTATAATTTAATTTTGATAAAATGTATTAATATTTTTAATGATTTCTTCTCAATAAGTAGTTTATTTACGGAAAAAACATAAAATAAAACAAAATTAGATCTATTTTTTTGGAAAAAAAACTGAGTTAATAAAAAATATACCCCGCTTATAGCGAACTCGCTTATAACGAACTATTTTTACTGGTCCCTCGGAGTTCGTTATAACCGGTTTCGACTGTATTTGGAACAGCAAAGACTATTAGTAAATGAATTGACGAAACCAAACATTCATCCTTGCGGAGCTTTCTTTCATCTTGCTGTGTATTGGCATCCAAATACGGAAGTGAAGATAATTTCCAAATGGTTAACATCAAGCTTTTAAAATACAAAATTTCTTTAAGCCTGATTGACAGTTTTCTATAGAAACCCAGGCAGAAAAATACATACGGGCCAGATCTGGCAAAGTACCTAATAAGGTGGTATTAATGCTGGCAAAGTACCTTTTTTTTGGGTTTTTAGTACTTGCTAAGATGCTAAATGATAACACCATTTAGTAGTGGCAAAGTACTTTTAAAAGCGCTTTCCCTGTACTTTGAAAAGTATTATCCGAGATTTTTTTTAAATAGCTTTTTAACTTAAATAATCCATTACAAAATTAAAAATGTATGAAGAAAATAATTTTTTTATTTAATAATTTGTACATTAGAAGTCTTTTTTTAATTTTAAATAAATTACATATTAACACAGCATGACAAAAGTGACCACTACTTTAGAAAATAAGAGGTATGACCAACATTTCCATTTATTTGAGACATGCTGAGTCCAATGGCGTACTCCGTTTTTTGATGTATGGTACAGTTTTCTTGCAATATGTCATTAAAGATTATTTCCAGCCTGTTTTGTAACAAAAAATTTGTAAAATTTGGTTTAAAGCTTTTTATATCTTAGGAACTTAAATTCGCGAATTTCTTTATTTTTCAAGGTTCTCGCGAAATTAACCTCTAAATTGGTCTTTGATAAAAAACTTGCTTTTAGTGGATCATAAAGGCATCCCTAACACTAAGAATAGTGAACAAAAAACATCTATATGATATGGACCATCATGATAAAAATCGCATTTTTTTTTTAATATAGCAGAATCATTTTAATGATGATGATTTAATGATCCATTTTAAAGTATATATTGGGGGAACCTTAAGCAATTAACTGTCCAAAAATTTGTCCAAAAAGTTTTCATTTGCAAAAGTTATCTTAACAAAAACTACAAAAATAGTAGATTGCAGAAAGGAATCGAATAGACCTGATATTTTTTTGAACGTCAATATTTTAATTGAATGTAGCCAATAACATTGAAATCAGAACCCACAGAGTAGAATCAAAGTGTATTCTTACTAAATTTGATAATGAAACTATTGCAATAACTTTACAACATAATTAAGTTAAAATTTAATTAAATTATTAAAAAAATATTTCAAATAAAGAAACCGTCTTTAGTTTGGTAAAAAAGTACTGGAAAAGTACTAAATTCGGTAAAACCAAGTACTTTACTCAAAAGAGCTTGCTATACAAAAAATAAATTACTTTGCCAGTACTTTTGTTTTGGTACGGTTGGCAATTTCTGGCTGGGAAGTTAAGCTTTTAAGACATTTTTCTTGTAGAAAAAGTCTCAGATTCTAACACATTTTTGTTATAGAAAAAGTCGCAGATTCAGAGTCATTTTTCTTCTAGAAAAAGTCACATATTCTGAGACATTCTTTTATAGAAAAGTCGCAGATTCTAAGACATTTTTCTCTAAGATGAAGTGGCGATTCCGAGATATTTTTCTTGTAGAAGAAGTCGCAGATTTTAAAAACATTTTCCTTACAGAAAATTTTGCGATTCTGAGACATTTTTCTTTTCGAAAAAGTCATAGATTTTGTACCTTTTTATCAAGGATGGGTACCAATTCGATAAAAGTATTGGTATTGGTATTGGTTTTTAAAATTATATTAGTATTGGTATAGGTATTGGTTTTCATTTTTTGTTGAATTGGTATAGGTTTCGGTATTGGTTTTGAATTATTTAGGTATTGGGTATTGGTATTGGTTTTAGCCTCGAATCGGTATCGGTTTTTAAAAAGTATTGGTATTTATGTTATATCGGTTTTGGTATTTGTATGCAAAAGGTTTTGTCGTTATATAAGCCTATATAATATAAGCCTATATTAAGGTAATAAATAAGTGCCTTGAAAGTTTTTGAAATCGGACCTACAAGGAAACTATTTCAGGGTGGACACTTCATTTTTAATAAAATTTACAGATGTTATAGATGAAACAAATAAAAAGAAACTTGTCTTTTTTTTATGTATTTAAATTAGAGATGTTCTATGGTCCCGTAATTTGCGTGACTCAAAAAACCACGTGATTCAGGCGTGAGCGATTTTTATTTAAATTAAGTACTATATTAGGGTAATAAATAAGTGACTTGAAACTTTTTGAAATCGGGCCTACAAGGAAGAAACTATTTCAGGGTGGACAATTCATTTTTAACTAAATTTACAGATGTTATAGATGAATCAAATGAAGAGACACTTGCCTTTTGTTTAAGTATTTGAATTGGAGATAGTCTCTGGTCCAGTGATTCACGCGTGAGCGTGAGTGATTTTCATTTAAATCATTTGGTTATTGAGTGATTTTCATTTAAGTCAAGTGACTATATTAATGTAATAAATAATTGCCTTGAAACTTTTTGGATTCAGACCTACAAGGAAACTTTTCCAAGGGTGGACACTTCATTTTAAATAAAATTTACAGATGTTATAGATTAAACAAAGGAAAAGACACTTGTCTCTTGTTTATTTATTTATTTATTTATTTATTTATTTATTTATTTATTTTATTATTCTTCAAAAATAACTGAGCCCAAAGGGCCATATGTAGTTACAAAAATACTGCTTTATGTAAATAAATACTACAACGATATAATAAAATGTAATAATAAAAACACTTAAATTTATGTATTTGAATTGGAGATGGTCGCTGATCCCGTGATTTGCGTGACTCAAAAAAGTGATTTTCATTTAAATCACGTGATTGTGAGTTGAAAAATTCTGAGTGAGTTTCTAGAGAGTGAGTCGAATTTTTGCGTGAGAAATGTTTTTTTTTTTGAAAAACCCCTTTTAAAAAAAAAATATTTTTTAACAGTATTTGCATTCAGAATTAAGTCAAACTTTAAACTAAATAGTACATGCTTAACCCATTTTGGACAAAGATTCATTTTTTTTTTGGAAAAATTTAGTAAAATTAGCACCTGCTGATCTCAAAACTCTTGTAAAAAAAATTTTAATGCTCCGTTATTCCAGAAAAGCCTGTATTTCAACTTTTTATGCAATTTTAATATTTGCATTTATTTGCTATTTTATTAATTTATTTCGTTATTTTCAAAATAAATAGTTTCAAAATGTTTCAATTAGTGGAATTTGATAATAAATTAAATCTAAAAAAAATAAAATTAATTAATAAAAAAAATAAAAGCCTAAACTAAAAAATGCAAAATTTTCGTTTTTGCTTGAAACAATTTCTGTGCATTTAATGCACATATAAATTCCGGTGGTCAAGGGGAGATATTTTTTAATTGCAGAAAGATGAGACTTAACATTTGTAACAAAATATACCTTTACTTCATCCTTTTCATACATAAATATTTTTTGAAAAAGGTGATCGAAATGGGTTATCATGCAGGGGCCCCTTTTTCGATTTTAGATCTTTTGCCAATTGCGATTACACGGGTCAATTTTTTTCTTATATGGGGTTCACACTTACGACCTTAAACAAGTTGTTTAACAAAACACCAGTAACAGAATAAAAACGTAATGGATACAGAAAAAAGAATTTTTTAAGCACGTAGCCCTTAAACTCTCAAAAATAGCAAGTGTGAACTGCACATTATGCGTTCTTAAATTCTTATATAATATGACTGTGCCTGTAATAAAACAAAAAATTTTTTTTTCTGGATTCTGGTGTTGTGACATAAAATTTTGTAACGTCTGCTTGATTAAAATTTTGGAATTTCCAAAAAAGGACATTAGTATTTTTTTTACAACGCAAAGAAGAGTGCAGTGACATTGAATGTACGTATATCAAATATTAACAATGTTTGCAAAAGAAAAAATTTCATCACAGAAAAGGTCTAATTTTTTTAAGATCTACTTTTATTAGGGGTCATAAAAATCGTGACAAAAAAATATTTCTTTTATGTTTTTATGGCTTTTAAAATTCAAGTAGCTAACTCCTTTTTGTTATGTGACATTGCATGCAAACGATTACTGATCGATGTAACGTCTTTTGCAATTCGTTAGTCAGGTAAAACCTAATAATGAGATGGAAAGAAAATGTTTGAATTCATAATTAAAACAAACGAAAATAAGAATACAAAAAACCGAAACAAAACCGATACGAAAGTAGAAAAAAATGAATTGGTATTGGTTTTTTATTGGTATTGGTTTTGAAGAATAAAAGTATTGGTTTTTAATTGGTATTGGTAGTGGGGAATCGGTATTGGTTTATTATCGGTATTGGTATCGCACAAATAAAGGTATTGGTTTTTAATTGGTATTGGTTTTCAATTTGAATTGGTATTAACGGGTATTGGTATCGAAAAGGTATTGGTACCCATCATTGCTTTTTATAGAAGTCGCAGATTCTGATGCATTTTCTTAAACAAAAAGTCGCAGATTTAGAGACATTTTTCTTACAAAACATGTTGCAGAATCTGAGACATTTTTCTTTAGAAAAAAAGCTCAGATTCTAAAACTTTTTTCTTTAGAAAAAAGCTCAGATTCTAAGACATTTTTCTTTAGAAAAAAGCTTAGATTCTAAGACATTTTTCTAATAGAAAAATTCGCAGATTCTAATTCATTTTTCTTATAGAAAAAGTTGCAGATTCTAAATCATTTTTTGTTAAAAAAATGGTAGATTCTGAGACATTTTTCTTATAGAAAAATTCGCAGATTTTGGGACATTTTTCTTTTACACAAATTCACAAATTTTGAGACATTTTTCTTTAAGAAGAAATCGCAGATTCTGAAATATTCTTCTTAAAGAAGAATTCGCAGATTCTCGGAATTTTTTTTTAGAAAAAGTTGCACAAACATTTTTCTCATAGAAAAAGTCGCAAACTCTGGGAAATTTTTCTTTTAGAAAATTGTCTGTTTTTGTGAAATTTTTCTAACATGGTTTCTATTGAAAACTGTAAATTTTAAATCATATTTGTTTTGAATGTAAAAAATTGACTCGAATTTACACATTGACTAAATTAATAAAAATAAAGCGCTAAAACTGCATTTTTATTCTATACTTTGAATTTTTCAATAAAGTTTTTACGAACATATGTATACTTAAATAAGGAGGAATAAAACTTTAAAATGTTTCGAAATGTGTTTTTAAATAGTATTTTATATCCATAAATTCTTAATTACAAGAATAATCCTCACCACAACTTATTATTAGTTTGTCTAACCCATTGGACTTAGTTATATTGCTTGTGTAGGGTGAAAAAAATTAAAGTCAATTTAGTGCATTTAATGATGGTTAACATTTAAAATATTCATTTATTTGTTTATGTTTTTTGTTTTTATATTTATACAATTTAAATAATATCGCTAAATTCTTATTTTTCGCGAAATTTAAGATTCTTAGTCACAAAATTCGATTAATCGACTTTTCGACTATAGAACACTAGTCTAAAACTTACTGAGATATTAAGGGTAAAAGTTGTAACTTTTTTTTTTACTTTTTTCAGGATTTTTGTAAAAATTATGGTATCATTAAGGTTAATTAAAGACCTTTCCAACGATGTGTAACATGACACCACCCCCATAAAGTGATTTTAACCGGGCTAAGGGCACAAAAAAAAAAAACAACTTTATTTAGCATAGCCGCTAATTTAATTTATGGAGTTTGTAATCCCTAAGCCCGGCCGAAGGCCGGCTACGCAGAAAAAAAAATTTAAAATCGGATTAGTAGTTTGTCAGATCAATACAATTTTAACAAAAAACCTAAAAAAAGTAAAAAAAAACAACTTTTACCCTTAATATGTCAGTAATTTTTAGACGCAATTTTTTTTTTTTGGCGCAAATGAAAGCTTGAGATTATGGCTACAAGCCTTTATAGACAAAAATATGTTTATCTACGTGGGATTTTGAGATAATAAGCATTTTGTAAAAAAAGTCTAGTTAAAATTTTTTTAAATCAATTTTTGTCGCTTAAAAGGTTAATTAAACTACGTCATGTTACACATGGAAAGGTCTTTAATTACCCTTTCTAATGATAAGCAACTTGATCGGATAAGTAGTTTTTAAAATATTTATGAAAAACCACTTTAACTTTAAACCCCTGTCCCTCCCAAACGGGGTACGTCCCCACGGGTTTTAACACCTCATTCGACTTTGTGGCATAAGACCAGAATACCGAAATGACTCCCAGTATATTAAAACTTTGTGTATTGAATAAGGCGTTTTTCCTGAGTCGCGTGAACTTCTTACTTTGGAGGGGTCACGCCCTCTTTCGAGCGGGCGATTTTTTTATTTTTGTAAAACAAATATGTTTTTCTTGTTTAAATACCATTTGGTGTTCTGTTCACATATCGCTCATTCACTTGCATAGTGTCATAACTCAAAAAACGTGATTTTTGAGTTAATGGTACAGAATTATTCGTTATATCATGTTTGATATTTTTTAAAAAATTCGTATTAATATCTTTTAAGCGAACCGTTTGAGAAGAAAACACGCCATAATTACATTTTCCATTTACCGGCCATTTTCAACGGAAACCAGTTCCAATTGTAAACTTTGAACTTGTTTTCTTCAAAATCAAATATTTTGAGTTATGAAACTATTCAAGTAAATGAGCGACATGTAAACCAGCAGCCGAATTAAAGCATTTTGTATTTTTAGGTTATGTTAAATGTACTAAAATTTTCGAGGTAAACCGCTGAACCGATATCGCTCAAATACAATACCACCAAACTTATCAAGGAAACAACAAGTTAATATTTTAAGTTTGAGTCATAGCCGTGTAATATTATGGCCGTTATCGCCATTTAAACATTATGGAATAACAAACTTATATATACCCCCTACCACTAACAAGGAAGGTATCCCATAGCTTACACTTTATAGGCAATTTATATATGTTAATATAAGTACCGAAAACTAAGTTTAACCTGATATACAATACAATAAGTTGGTAAAATGGCGAACACAGCTAAACTGGTTCAAAAATTTTGTTATTGCATTTGAGCAACATCGGTTCTGACATTCAAAATTTATGAACGATATAAGGATATCTCAAATTTTGATACATTTTTTTAGGTTACGTAAACATAACCTAAAAATTCAAGATGCTTTAATTCGGCTGCCGAACAAGAACATACAACTTTTTTAATACATACATAAATTTATGTACATATCGCCACCTTAAATGTAAACGGACGTAACAAATAGACCAAATCATAATTATCAAACTAAACGTTTTTATTAAAAAATGGATTATAATTACTATAACTAAGCAAAAATTAAAATTTTTTGTATGTTTACAACTTAACGATTTGTTTATCTATTTATGCATGTACTTTTTTTTATTAATTTTTTGTAGTATACGGGCTGTATTGAAGTTAATACTTCTATGAAATCATTGGATTTTCATACAAGAACACAAGTTGCTAGGTAAATTTGATAAATGTTAAAATAAACTAAAAATCAACGCATGCTAATCGTCTCTATTTTAGGGAGTGTATTAATCGTGTTTGTGAAGCAGCCGGTCTCAAATCAGCCGGTAAACGTCGCATCGATAAAAAAATTTCACAATATATAGCCGATCGTCCATGTATGGCAAATGCTGGCACTAATGTCATAATTAATGTTTCCAGTCGATCCTTGAATTTAATAAATGTTGATACCGGTGAAATGATTGCCTCCCATCAAATGCCAAGAATATCATTTGCTTCAGGTGGTGATACGGTAAGTTTTAATGAAAAATATATACTTCCCACATGTAAATTCGAAGTTGGCGGCGACGGTGCCAACGTTGGCGAATCATACCCGTTTCTAAGTCTACGACGTCATTCCGAATTTGAGATGATAACAGTGGCCAACGATCGCTCGACTTTTGTTTTAACGTTGGGTTAACATTGATTTTACAAATTTAAGACATTGGATTGACCTTTTGCTTAGGGATGTATTGAAAATCTTAATGTGGTGCTTGTTAGTTACCATTTTTTACAAATTGGTTGTAAAAGCAACTACTTAAGTGTTTACTTAGATTGAAGAGTTGAGGTCTACGTCAATCAAAAATTTTTGTAAAAGGATCAAAATGTTAAACTTTTAAATTATAATCTATAGTGTAGTGTTTTATGTAAACACAAAGTTGTGCCAACACAATATATTTAGTAAAACTGTTTTGCATTATAGAATGTTGTATTTTTCGTTAGCCCGATATTGTACCAACACAAAATTTTGGTACGGTTGGCAATTTCTGACTGCGAATGCTTTCATTTATCATTCCATGCAAAACGAATAAAAAACAAGAAAGTTTTAGTCGGTCAAAACCAACCATGTAATACCTTGCACTAATGTTTTGCGGAAAATGTGTCCAAGTCCAAACGTGTACCAATTGGATATATTTTTTGTAGGACCTTTAGGTTGTGTAGAAAATATACACAAACCAAATAGTCTTCTTTTTGTTGCTAGGTTAGGTTTAGGCTAGGTTGTAAGTGGCTGCTGAAGTTTTACGTCAACACACGTAGAGGTACCACGGACTGTAATATATTTTTGTTGCTACTAGACCGATTTATCTGAAACTTTTGTGTGTGGGGGACTGAATCCAAAAATGGTCCAATTATAATCAGATTTGATTGTGAATTCGTTATTTGACTAAGTGAAGTGATATTCCAGATTGTGTTGTAATTAAGCTAGTAAGGCCTAAAGTTTCCTTGTACTTAAAACAAAATTTTTATTACAATTTCCTAACGTTTCGTCGGTATATGCCGACATCTTCAGGGGCGTCTATTTAATAATAAAACATTTATTAAAACAAAAACTTTTTCCAAAACATATACTATGACTAGGGATGAGATTTTTATGCACTAAAAAATCTAAAATATGCGCTTAAAATATGCGCTAAAAAACTGAAAATATGCACTAAAAAACCTAAAAATATGCACTAAAAAATAAAATGCGTACAATAAAAATCTTGTTTTCATAGAATAAACTTTTAAAAAAGCAAAAAGAAACGCCGGGTTTAAATAGTAACATTTAAAACTTTATATAAGCAATATTTTTAAGAACTTGAGACAATCAATAAAAAAAAAAAAATTTAAGAAAAAAAAATATTTTTTCTTATTTCCAAAATAAATTTTTAAAATTTAAAAAAGTTTTTGAAACAAATAAATTTCAATTTGTGTTTTTGCTAATTTATGCCAAAATATGCAAAAATATGCACTTAAAATTTGAAAATATGCACAAAATATGCATTTAAAACCAAAATATGCAAAAATATGCATTCTCACCAAAATATGCAAAAATATGCAAAAACAAATCGATGCCATTTTAACGCAAATTTCTTGATTCGGAAAGATAATTGGTCGATATCGTTTTTAGACCAACGACAAAAAACATGCATTTGCATGGAAATCTCATTCCTAACTATGACTTACAATATTTTACGTTGTTGCATTAAAAGAGAAAGACAATTTTTCACATTTAACATAAAGCATAAAATTAAATTTGATTTGATTAGGTTACCAAAGTACACGTTTACCACCTATAAAAAAAATGTAATTAAATATTTCCTATTTTCAAGAATTTTAAGCGATTTATGCGTATGTCTATAGACATAATGAGAATTATCCTAAATACAGCTCTAAATTTTAAACGAAATGTCCGACTATACCATCTCTATTAAAACATTTTAATAATGGTATTCTCGTCAGAAATTTTAGTCTTGCAAAATTGTTAAATGGCAAAACTGCGTCTTTATTTGCTTGTTATTTTGTAAAGAGTAGCAATAAATTACCATTGAAATAAGTACTAAAAAAAAAAAGTGTGAATCTTTTCTTGCAACTAAGCATTATTAAAATATAATAGGAAAGTTGTTTAACCTCCAGTTTCTGTATGAGAAACGAATGTCTAACGTCAAAAATTTGCATGTATTTTGTTCTTGTAACAAAATACGTGTAAATTTTTGACGTTCGTCATACAGCAACTGGGGGTTAACTTATTTTTGAAAAAAAGATGCAATTTTGCACTGTTGCAAGGGCAAACATTTCTGAAGTGAATACCCGAAGGTAAATAATAAGTTAAGCTTAAGTTTAGTTTTTTAAATTTTTAAATTATTTCTTTTTTTTTTATTATTGTTCCTCTTAACCCTGAAGATGCTATCCAGTAGATGGCAAAATATTAGATAACAAATAAATAAAAAAAAATTAAAAAAGCCTTGAGCTTAACTAATTGTTTACATTCAAATTACAACAAAAGGTCATACAACCCACATATTAAATATTTTTCTAATATTTTTTAAAGAAATACTAAATTATTTTAAATAAACATATTTTTTTAGGATACTCTAGATTTTTTAGCCTATATTGCTAAAAATGAGGATGAATGGAGAGCTTGTTATGTATTAGAATGTATAGGCGGTCAAAGTGAAGATCTTATTGTAACTATTGGTAAAGCTTTTATGTTACGCTACAACGCCATAAGTCGCAAGGGGTAAGTAAATTGATTAAACCCAATACATAGGGGCATGTCACAGACTGACCCATAGTATGCTACAAATTGTTTACACAATTAATAACTTATTTGTAGACACTATCACCAACAAACAACAACAGATAATTTAAATGCCCAATCAAAGGAAAATGATAAAGAATATTATAATGATTTGCCCAATAAATTACCACCCGATTTGATGAACGACAATGATTTACTTGAACATCAACAATCAACACAGCAGAAAGTAGCTCAATTAAATTTAAAGAAACCAAGAGATCGTCTTAGCAGTAATTTAATAGATTTAAACAGTCCACCGCCAGATCAAACATTAAATAAAATTAATCTCAGTGCATTTGATCCGATGAAAGATAACACACAACAACAGCAACAACCACCAGATGTATTTGACATACGTAAGTCATAATAATAATAATAATAATTATTGATTTTTCTAACACTAGTAGGTTAGCCATGTGTTGACATTTTAATGGAAGCAAAATATACTAGTTAAATTTTTTGCAAAGTGTCATTAAGAAATTGCATATCGAATTATATAAATGTTGAAGGCCTTTCTAACTATCAAACATGCGTAATAGAGCGGATCCGCTCTATTTGGTCGACTAAATATGTAGTTTTTTTCGCTTGACGACGGTGTCGGAACAGTTTCTCTTCAGGTCTCTATTAGAGATGGGCGCGTGAGTGGATTTTGACTCACACTCAATCACGCTCACGCAAAAAATAATCGAATCACTCATTAATCACTCACGCAATTTGTTTTTTACTCACGCTCACTCACATTCACGTGAGTAATAAAAAAATTATTCACGCTCACTCGTGACTCACGCCAGATTTAATCACGCTCACGCGTGAGTCACGCAAAATCTACTCATGCAATAAAATTTTCTTACCAAAAAAAAAAAAAAAATTTTACAAAAAATTAAAAAAAAATTGGGCAAATCAAAAAAATCTAATCACGCAAAAAATAAATGACTCACTAATCACTCACTCAGATTTTTTTCAACTCACAATCACGTGATTGAAATGAAAATCACTCATACTCACGCGTGATTCACGTGAATCACGCAAATCACGTGACCAGCGCCCATCTCTAGTCTCTATCAACCATACATGGAATCGGATAATAAAAGCATTCGTTTTTAAATGCAAATATAAATTAAATAGTAGGCATTGGCCTTGTTTTTTTATACAAAAGTAATGCCAGGTCCTAAGCATGTTCTAACACAAAAAAAAAATATTGAACCTGTGGGACATACTTGGGACCTAAGCATTGAGGCATTAGTTTTTTTCACGTAAAAAGCCAATGAAATAGCTGGCATTGGCATTGTTTTTCATACAAAAATAATGCCAGGTCCCAAGTATGCTGTGGGAGGAGGGTTCCTTTTTTGACTTGAAAATCAAGAAGTTTCAAACAAAGACATTCCGAAAAAAGTTCGTACAAAATCTTTTAATTTTTTTAATTTGCATTAAAATAAAAAAACAAGTACAAAAGTTAAGTTCGGCCTTGCCGAATGTAGTAATACCCTCCACAATTTCAAAAAGATTATTGCAAAAAACTTTATTTAAAAGAAAATTACTTTTGAAAAAAGTAAATTTGGTAAAAAAAAATCCGGGATTTTTTTTATTTTTTTTGTCAAAAAATATGTTCGTACTTGTTTAAATACCATTTGGTGATCAATTATGTTCACATATGTCAACCAGCAGCCGAATTAAAGCATTTTGTAAATTATTGTTTCTGTAAAGACAGTCGGGCTCAGGCTCTAATTATAATTATGTATTATAATTTTTTTTTTAGGTTATGTTGAATGTACTAAAATTTTTAAGGTGTCCTTACATTTTCGTTCATAACTTTTGAACCGATATCGCTCAAATGCAATACCAAACTTCTCGGGAGAACTTCCAATACATATGTATAGTTTTAGTCATCTCCGTGTAATATTTTGACCGTGATCACCATTTCCACAGACAAACAGACAGACGGACATCGCTAGAAACTCTTAAAATCGATCGGGGATCATGAATATATATACTTTATGTGGTCCCAGACCGATATTAAGATGAGTTACAAACGGAATGACAAACTTACATATATATACCCTCTATCACTAAGTGGAGGGTATAAAAATTAAATTCGGTTTTGCTGAATATTTTGATAACCTCAAAAACATAAAAAAGATTACACTGTTCAAAACGAAAATGTAATTGGCTTGAAACCAAAAATGCCCTAATAGTATTATGGTTTTAAGAATGATTTTTAGCTGTAAGTGAGGATACTCAAAATAAAATATTTCAAATCAAAATTGTTTTCACGTTAGAAACTTTTTCTATGACTTAAAAAAGGCATTGTGGAGGGTATTCATGGATTCGGCCAAGTCGAATATAACTTTTCTACTTGTTGTTTTATATATTTTGTTTTCAAGATATCGCCATTTAAATTTTGCAAAAAATGGCTGATTTTTTCTACATTTAAGAAATTAAAAAAAAAAAAATCTCAAAATTGTTCCTCCTTGACGCTTTCATAGAGCTTAAAACAATCTTCAATTATCAATTATCGCGAAATATTTTTTCTTGTAGAAATTTAAGCGGAAATTTCCCAAAAATCCAAAGCTTTGATCGAAATGATCGAAATTGGCTCAAATTAAATTTAAAGAAAGATTGTTCAAAGATTGTTTCAAGCTATGAAAGCGTCAAGGAGGAACAATTTTGAGATTTTTTTAAAAAAAATTTATTGAATGTAGAATCCGCAAATTTTTGCAAATTTCAAATAGCGATATTTAGAAAACAAAATATAAAAATACAAGTCAAAAAGTTAAATTCGACTTGGCCGAATCCATGAACACTAGGGATATAACTATTTGCAGTTTTTTGTAAATATTAAATAAAAAGGTCATAGTGAGAAAGTTCATGAAAAATCAATAAGAAATTTGTGTTCTTTTTTTCGCGAAATTTTAAAAAGGTTCGGAACCGATCACGATGAAGTTTTCGCTAATACTTTTTTTTTTTTTTTAATTAGTCAGGCAACCATGGTTGCAATATTTTTAATATCGAAAACCATACTGTTATTATGCTTGTGTTATTTTTGTTGTAAAACGATAAAAAAAACAAAAACAAACGGTGGAAGGGAAGGGTTCTCTCCATAAAATATAAAAAAAATAAATTTGTTGTGTTTTAGAAATTGCAATCGGTGCCGAAGGTTTTTGGACCAAAATGACCCCGGATAACGTTTTATGTTATCAGTATAACATTACCCATGCCGTTTATGATAGGTTCTTATTTTGGTTATACCCTAATGAATACCCTTCACAATGCCCTTTTTCAGTCATAGAAAAATTTAAGTTTTAATGAAAGATTATCTCAAGCTTTATGAAAGGTTCAAGGGAATAAAATTTTGAGATTTTTTTTGTTAATTTCTTGAAGGTAGAAAAAATCCGCCATTTTTCGAAAATTTCAAAAAGCAATATCTCGTAAAACGTTCGAATGATTTAAAAAATTTTTTTAATTCTTGTTGAGCGCATTAAAATTAATAAATATGATGTTTCGTAATACATTTTTTTTTTAAATTTTCAAAAATCTAAAACTTTGATGCCTGGACGATCAAAATCAGAAGAAAAAACTTTTTAGCCATTCAAAAAACAGCCGCTTTTATGTAATAAAGATGTTTAACATTAAATAATTCAAATTAAAGAATGCATGGTCAACCAAGTTAAAAAAAAAAAAAAAACTTGTTAAGTTAAATTGTTACTAATAAAATTTTTAAAACAGCACCCTTATCATTGTCAGCTGAAGTTCAACGTTCACAACTAATGACCGAATCTTGGTTTCATGGTTCAATTAGTCGTCCTATAGCTGAGAATATGCTCGAAAATGATGGCGATTTTTTGGTACGCGAATCTCAGGGTAAGCATGGTCAATATGTTCTAACCGGTCTTCAGGGGAAAACACCAAAACATTTGTTACTCATCGATCCCGAGGGCATTGTACGTACAAAGGATCGTATTTTTGAAAGCATTAGTCATTTAATCAACTATCATTGGACAAATTTGCTACCCATAATATCAGAAGATTCCGAACTTGTTCTGCGAAATCCAGTTATCAGACCAAATCCCACAAACATCGTTGGAGGACCATCATCAGCAAATACATACAATCATCATTCACATTCGCATCATTCACACTTACAATCATGCCAAGAATAAATTATTTATTCTTAAAAGATTATCTTAAAAAGTTGGAAATGAATTTATAAAAATTTCACATTTTTTTTAGATATCTCAGGGTATCATGTATTTGAAATTATTAAGATATTAAAAGAAAACCAAAAAAAAAAATATATTTATATTAAAAACAAAACAAACCGTAATCTAAAAGTGGACAAATTTTAAATATATATCATGTGTGTATGATTAAAATATAATTGTATGTAAAAAAAAAAAAAATATCAAATATATGTACGTATTTATATTGTATGTAGCTGATGAAAAATTTATTTGTATCATAAATGTATTAAAACAATCATAAAAAAATTATCTTTAAAACCCGTAATTGCTGTTTTTGTTAATATTTTTCTAAAGCTCTACAACACTTAAAAACTTAATAAAAACTATTAAAAACGAAAACTTTCAAGTATTAGAAGAAAGAAACAATCATAAGGCCTCTATGACACTAGGTATTTGTATTGGATTTATATTGACAGCAATTTACATTGGAGCACAGCATTACCGTGGTCTAATGTGATAAATATTCCGTCATATCAATTTAATACAAAACAAGTAAAAAGTTAAATTCGGCCTTGCCGAATGTAGTGATACCCTCCATAATTTCAAAAAGATTAATGCAAACAAATTAATTTAAAAGGAAATTATTTTTGAAAAAAAAAAAAAATTTTGAAAAAAAAATTTCCGCGAAAAATAATTTTGGTATAAAAAAAATCGGCGATTTTTTTCTTTTTTTGTCAAAAAATATGTTCGTACTTATTTAAATACCATTTGGTGTTCAATTATGTTCACATATGTCAACCAGAAGCCGAATTAAAGCATATTGTATTTTTAGGTTATGTAGAATGTACTGAAATTTTTGAGGTGTGCTTTCATTTTCGTTCATAACTTTTGAACCGCTGAACCGATATCGCTCAAATGCAATACCAAACTTCTCGGGAGAACTTCCAATAAATATGTTAAGTTTCAGTCATCTCTGTGCAATATTTTGTCCATGATAGCATTTTCCACAGACAGACGGACATACGGACAGACGGGCATCGCTAGAATGACTTAAAATCGATCGGGCATCATGAATATTAATACTTTATGGGGTCCCAGACCGATATTTCGATGAGTTACAAACGGAATGACAAACTTATATATACCCTCTATCACTAAGTGGAGGGTATACAAAATGTAGTGTCATATACCCTTTAGGCTTGTATCATAAATTTTTAAGATTACATCCTGATTTTTTAATAGAATTTCGTGTTTTTTCTTGGTTAACAAAAAAATATATACTACTATTTATTTTATTAATTTTTTGACAATTTTTTTTTTTAATTCCTGAACCAAAATTATATGAAATTAAGATTACAGAGCACAAGCTTTACAATAATATTCACTTAACTTGTTCTGAATAATTAAAGTGTAATAGTGTATGATTACCGAAGAACCTGTTCTAGTACTCAGTGGAATGATGTAAACATAGCTTAAGTATGGACTCACAAATATGCAAAAAAATAGCGTATTTTCGAAGTTTCCTTAGGCTATATCTCGAAAACTAGAGCTGACAAATAAAAACGGTCAATTGTATTTTAGATTCGTTTAATTCCATTTCAGAAATAGTCAATTTTATTTCAAAAATAGCCAATTTTTTTTTCAGATTTCCCAATTGTATTTCAGAAATATTCAATTTTATTTCACATTCATCCAATTGTATTTCAGAAATAATCAATTGTACTTCAGATTCATGCAATTGTATTTCAGAAAAAGTCAATTGTATTTCAGAAATTAATCAATTGTATTTCAGAAATAGTCAATTTTATTTCAGAAATAGTCAATTGTATTTCAGATATAGTCAATTGTATTTCAGGAAAAATTATTGTATTTTATTTGAAAATTTCTGAAATACAATTGACTATTTCTAAAATACAATTCAATGAATCTGAAATACAATTGACTATTTCTGAAATAGAATTAGATGAATCTAAAATACAGTTGATTAATTCTGAAATATGGAAAATCTGAAATACAATTGACTATTTCTGAAATACAAATGGAAAATCTAAAATACAAATGACTATTTCTGAAATACAATTAGAAAATCTTAAATACAATTGACTATTTCTGAAATACAATTGAAAATGGTGTAGATATCCACAATTTCTTCAAAGTCTTTTCAATTAATCTTACAAAAAAAGACTTGAAAATAAAATTCTTAATATTTTTATTAAAGATTTCGATAAATAAAAAAAAAAATACACAAAATAAGGATTAAATATTTATAAATCTATTTAATACGGTTTTGTTTGTAATACACGTAAATATTTCAAAGAGATTTAATTGCAATACATATTCTTATTTTACTTCTTGTTTTGCTGATTTTTTATTTATTCAATTCGATAATATAATTTTGTTAATACGTTTTTAGTTAATACACATATACAATATTTTTGTTTTTATAAGAGACTCAAAAATGTTTGATAGTTTTAAATACATGATTTTACATGACAAAGCCAGTGGAAAAGGTGGGCATACGTGATAGTACTGTAAGTTTTTTATATCTATTTTTTTAACATCAAAGGAGTGAAAATTGAACATTTTCATATATGCGATTCTTATATTAAACCAAAGTTTTTTTTTCATCAGATTTTCAGTTACATTTTTAAATAACAAATTTATATATAATTTGTTTGGAACTTAATACATGTTTTTTTATTTGGTTTGATTCTGTTTTTTAAATAACTATTTGCTTAAATACACACATTACAATAGAACTTATACGATTAGCTTACTATGCTGTTCCATCATCGATGATATGGGTGTTATGCCTAATAAACTGCCAGTAAGGGATAGTAACACTGAATAGTTAAAATACCAGAATAATATGAATAATACTGCAAATATGACATCTATATCACCAAAGTCCATTTAAAACACAAATAACCGGTTGCAGAGTAGAAGTTAAGTTGAAAAGTTGGAAAATGAAACGAAAAGAGAATATTTATTAAATTTTATATTAAACAAAAAAACAAGTGAGTGTTAAATTAGGATGTGCTGAATCTTGTAAAAAAATTAAAAAAAAGCTGATTAATTTTTATTAAAAACAAAAAAAAGTTAAATTTTTGAGTAGGTTAATTCAAGCTCGAGGTCATTTAACTTTACTAATTAATACTATGATTATTCATAGAATAATTTTTAACCCTTTGACGACCACAGGCAAGTATACTATGCCAAAGCGTTTTTGTTGATTATTTTTGTTCATTTTGTTCAAAGTTTGGATAAAAGTGCTACAAGATTAATTGTAATGTGTTAGGGCAACAAAAGTCCAGTTTTAAGTAAGTCTCAAATTTGATCCACTTTCACATTGTAAGCCCTCAAAGTTTGTAAAATCATAATCTCTATTTTAAGGACAAAAGGATCAAGTAGCAAAATCATGGGCAAGAAGGGGGTTTATAAGGCCAAATTCTTGTAGAATCACTATTATCGAGTTGCAGGTCTTAAAAGTCATAGCGATTTGCCTATAGCTTTGGCCAGTACTGCGTAATCGCCGAAGGGTAAATTTGTTCACCAAGAAAAATAAGGGGGAGGAGAGGGGTAAGTGGTCCAATTTTATGTTTCGTAACTATTATTAGGTCAAAGATCACAACAATGTTAAAAAAATTAAAATTGTTTAAACAGAAAATGTATGGTCGTCAAAGGATTAAGAAAATTATTTTTCTGTTGCAAATTTATTTATGTTGGTAACTTTTGCAAGACTTAGCCGTCACGTGTTTCGAAATTTGTCAGATTCCATTCTCAAGACTATTTAGCAAATATAAAAAAAAACTGTACTATAAATAGCATAGCGAATTTAAATGACAATTCGCTAATGTCTAAACAAAAATATTAATACACATTCAACTCTACCCGCATTGAAAATTAGAAGATGAATTCATAAAACATGTCAATTCAACCGAAAAAAAACTAAAATTTTCGACCTTACCCATTTCAAATTGGATAAAACTTGGAATATAGTTTGGTCTTTCCCTGCAATAGGACAAAAACAAATTTCAAACTTTTACTAAGTCCCGAACAAAATTTAAAAATTTTCTAAGTCCCAGACACATTTTTTTTGCGTTTTGTAGTAAATAATTTGATAAGAAATGATTTCGCGGATAAAACAATATGATGAAATTAGTGGATCAAATTAGCTCAGAATTTGTTATCTATATATATAAAAATGGATGTGTGTATGTATGTATGTATGTGTGTATGTATGTTCCGTATGGACTCGAAAACGGCTGGACCGATCTTGATGAAATTTTCAGGGAATATTCAGAATAGCCTGAGGAGTAACACTGTGCGGTCAGATTTTTGATTTTCTGTCGGTGGGCGGAGGGGCGTGGCAAAATCAATTTTTTACATTCCACCACTAATGACATCTATATATAAAAAAACGAATGAACTGATTTTGATGAAATTTAAACCAAAGATACTATGTGCCAAATTTGAGCATTGTCGGATAAAGGGCAGTCAAATGCCACGCCCCTTTGTATTGAATTGAAAGTATTTCTGCATGCTTTGCAATAATGCAAAAACGGCTGTATGTATGTTTCTTATGGATAATGCGAAAACGGCTGGACCGATCTTAATTAAATCTTCAGGGAATGTTTAGAATAGCCTCGGGAGTAACACTGTGTGATCAGATTTTTGATTCTTCGTTTGTGGGCGGATGGGCGTGACAAAATCGAATTTTTACATTGCACCACTTTTGACATCTGTATATAAAAAAGAAATAAACCAATTTTGATTAAATTTAAACCAAAGATAGTACTAATCGAGTACTGCTATGTGCCAAATTAGAGCGTCATTGGACTAAGGGGCGTAAAAAGCCACGCCCCTTTGTATTGAATATATTACTGCATGCTTTGCAATAATGCCAAAAAGGGTTGATACGATTAAAATTAAATTTTAAGCACTGATGGTACCAACGGAGTGCGGAACTAGGCCATGTTACACTACGATCGCAATTATGCAAAAACAGTTGAACCGATTCTCTTGGCGTTTTTAATCAAGATAGTGCTAATCAATTGCATGTGTAGGCCATATAAGATTATAATTGTAAAATGGTGCGAAAATACAATGAATTTTATTTATAGGGGACATCTCCTGAGCGTTGGTCAAACAGACCAAAAATAATATATTCCTGCCACTTTCGCAATCAAGCAAAAACTACTAAGCCGATCCTAATGAAATTTCCTGCACAGATAGTGCTAAAAGAGGGTGGAACTACTGGAAATAAAAGAACACGATTCGACAAAGAGGCGTAAGTTTCCTGGCCCCTTTAGGCTATACTCAACGTTATTTTATCTTTTATTACTGATAGTACTAACCAAGCTGGAACTATAGTTCATAATAGAGCGCGATTCGGCAAAGGGTTAAAAAATGCCACTCCCTTTTTTATTTAATAAAATTTATTCTTCCTCCTCCGCAATCACACAAAAACGGCTAAACCGATTTCATTAAAATTTGCAGCATAGATAGTACTTACCGAGGACGCAACTTGGAACTTTAGTTATATTAAAAGACACGATTCAATAAGAATGCGTAAAATGACACGCCCCTTTGTAGTATAATTAATGATACGTCTGTTTGTTTCTCTACAGATTTCTCTATAGATAGTGTTAACCGAAGGTTGAAATAAGGGCTACTTCTAGACCCGGTCCCATGCTTTAGTATTATCAGACACTGTATATTAAGATCGAGATGCAATAGAAAACAGAATCGATGTTTTCTTAGGGCCAGCAACGCGGACCGGGTCAGCTAGTATTAGAATAAATATGATAATTTTTGACCCAATTTTTTGAGGAATCTACCACTTTGTAAAAAAAGTCAGGTTTTGTCGCTCAGTCAGATTTTGACACTTCACGTAGTAACCTTATTTAAAAGTTCCCAGGCAGAAAAATACATACGGGTCAGATCTGGCAAAGTACTACCTAATAAGGTAGTATTAATATTAATGGCAAAGTACTTGTTAACAATTGAATCAAAATTGAAGTAATGTAAGAGTACTTGTATACGAATAATATAGTTTTTTCCCAGTACTTTTAAAAGCGCTTTGCCTATACTTTAAAAAGTACTATCCGAGATTTTAAAAATTGCTTTTTGACTAAAAAAATCCATTGCAAAATTTAAAATGTGTTAAATAAAATAATTTTTTTTTATTTTAAATAAATTATATATTAATTACACAGCGACGCTGCGACAGCGTTACAAAAGTGACCACACAGTGAAAACAAAAGGTATGACTAACATTTCAATCTATTTGAGACATGCTGATTCCAATGGCGTACTCAATTTTTTGGTATATGGTACAATTTAATTTATATATTTAAATTTAAAATATATTTAACCAACCCAGTGGGCATCAGGTTAGTTGGCTACCATGTTATTTTCTCGAGATTTAGTGTAAAGAGGCAAGTACATGTAAAATCGTATATGAAAAGAGAAATACACTAATGGCGTTTTCTTTTCTGGAAAAAAATGTCGCACTTTCTGCAGTTTTTTTCTTTAATGACTCTTTGTGCACAGTTATGCACAGTTAATATAGACATGTTTGGTATCAAAAGAAAGGTATTTTTAAGGCCTATCTAATGCTATATAAAGCATTTCAAAATAATACTCAGTTTTTGAGCCAATTCTATAAATGTAAAAATTTATGGGTTTTTGATACTTAATTGAATAAAATAATCCTGTTTCGACATTTTATTATAAACAGTTAGAAAGAACAGGACAATACCTTTCTTTTAGTACTAAACATGTCTATACTTACTGCTCATTACTATACACAAAGAGTCATTAAAGAAGAAAAAGTGCAGAAAGTGCAAAATTTTTTTCCAGAAAAGAAAACGCCATAAGTTTACCATTTTATAGAAAATGACAGATTGCTTTTGGGGCCTATCAAATACTCTTACATTATCTTTTCTCTATGAACCAACCTTTCCATGATACCACATTTGCTTTGGTCGGTTAAGTAGTTCTTGAGATATTTTAGAAAACCCTTTTTAACTTTAAAAGCCCCGTACCTTCTGAATGGGGAGTGCCTTCAATGATTTTAACCTCATATACGAAATCTAACAGTTCAAAGATCAAGGTCATATATTTTGTTGTTAATTTAAAGCAATTTCGGTATTCTTTACATACATTTGCCAAAATTATGCGTGTTAAGTTCTCCACAGATTTTATCCATATTTTTTCCTATTTCTTCCATAGTTTTTCTGCGTAGCCTGACTTCGGCAGGGCGCAGTGATTACAAATTTCATCTCTTAGATCCCTGTGAACAGGATCTCCCACCCTCACCGCAAAATAAAGATTTTTGCTTAGCAGAATTTATATTAAAAAATCTATGGATAAACTTCACGCACACCCAAATTTACTCTATAAACTCGATTTGTTCTATTGTCGCATTAAGCTGTTATCACTTATATCCACAGATGTATAGAGTGTCACTTAATTATTAACATGTTAACTTTTATCGTATGTTAATGACTCCCTCTATCCCACTTGGTGAAAAATGTGAATCACTGTAGTTCAACAATTACTGACCAATTATTGTTAAAAATTAAACAAAAATAGTGCCCTTCATTTGTATGCAAACTTAAATTAACAAAAAAATTTTATAGAAATTTTATACATACGTATTGTAACACGTTCCCATTTTTCCACCATATACAATTCAGTTACCATTAAATACCGAAACCACCAATAATTGCAAAAGTCAATGATATTTTGTATCATTTTAAGATGTATGATTTTGCTTTCTTAATTTCTTTTAAATTTGTCGGCTTTCCTTTTTGATTTGTATTTTACTATTGATTAATTGGCGTTTTAAGCAATTGTTATAATTGCTATTAATGAATGGTATTTTTGATAAGAACTCCTCATAAATAGATTAGGTAGACCAAATGTAGTAGACCCAGTCAAGAGAGAGAAAAAAAAAACCATAAAAAATATGTCAACACCACCTTTCGTAGAAAGGCAGAGCCCAAAAACATATGACATTTGAAATAGAAGGGTTCAGTGTTGCCAATGATTGAAACTGGTAAGGTGCTAATCAAAGTTATAAAGATAATTAGAAAATTCTGGCAATGCCAAACTAAAGTTCAAACGTAAAGCAAAGAGAGACAAAAAACAATCTGCATTCTCACTGTAAAAATGGTATCTTCCATCTCGCTCACATTTCGATTTGTGATAAAATTTCGTAAACAATACCATATGGTTTTTGTTTACTACTTTTTTAAACGCCATTTGTTATCCTACTATGTCACCACCATAGAAAAGCTTAGAAGGTACGCAGTGTTGTATTTGATGTATTTTCCAATATGGTGGCAAAATGCTTGTTCTTCCTCATCTCACACGTATTTAATATTAAATTCAATTCTTTGTTTTTAAAAAATGGTAGTTGTCTTTTATTTAATTAAATTAATTGATTATTTTGCTTTATTTAACGTTTTTTTTTAAAGATAATACGCACAATTGATAGTTTAAAAACTTTTTTCTCTCTTTTGTTGTTGTTCTCTTTTATGTTGCATTGTTTTTATTAAACGTCAAAAGTTACATAAAGTGCTGTCACTAATACTTATTCAAGCGAAATACGACTCTGTTTCAATTCTATTTTTTCTATGATCTGGAGATTCTTTGTTTTATTTTTACAATAATATGCACTTTTTCAACAATTTATTCAACTTAAATTGTTTTTATTCTTTTTAAATAACAAAATTTATACCAATTCAGATTTGAATTTGAGAAAAATACAAATTTTATTTATCTTTATAAAAATATATTTCCACTTTTTCGTAAAGTCTAAATAAGAAGAATGAAAAATGTGAGTAATAGTGCGTTTACATTGGATTTCTAATCTAGTAAATTGCGATTTTAATCTACTTTGCAATCTGTACCGTTTACATTGGCATTTTTTACATTTGAGAAGATTAGGATTGGCATTTATAACACCAAGTTGGTAATAAATGTGTGTGACTGCGTCAAAAGACAGCGACGGTAATTAGTCGTCGTATGATTAACAAGGACAGTGACGGCGTTTACAAATAACAATGACGGCGGCATACACATACTTGGCGGCGTCATCAAAACGGCAGGCTTTGTGTCGGTGTTTTTCAGTGTTGGAAAATGCAAATAATAGAAATACAGAGTTGTATCTAACTTTACCAGATTGCGTTTGCCGATTAGAGTCTAAACTACTAGATTGAAAAAAATAAATTTGTATGGGCAATCTAATAGATTAAAACTGGATTGGAGCCACAATCTACTTTAAGCTAGCTTAGAGGACCAGTGTAAACGCACTATAATGCTTACACAAACAAATAAATATTTTAAAAATGAAAAATGATTAATACGGCGTTTCAAGAGTGAGATGTTTAAAAAAAGTTCAAGAGTGAGATGTTTAAAAAAGTCTTTGTTCTGTGTCCATTACGTTTTTATTCTGCTACTGGTGTTTTGTTAAACAACTTGTTTAAGGTCGCTATGTGAATGCCATATAAAAACAAAATTTGAACAAGTTTTTTCACACCGGCGCCGGCCACCGGTTTTATCTGTCTAATCGTTTGGGAAAAATCGTGCCGGGCTTGTTCTCTTTCAACATTTAAAAAAATAGCACAAGTTTTATTTCACACCGGCGCCGGCCACCAGTTTTAGTTCAGGAACAGAACAAGCACGGCACGGGGGATGGTTTCCAAATAGAATGAGTTTTACCACCTTTAAAAAATAGAACAAGTTTTATTTCACAACGGCGCCGGCCACCGGTTCTATCTGTCAAATCGTATGGAAAAAGTCGTGCCGGGCTTCTTCTGTTCCTGCTATAACCACAGACTAATACAGACTCGACATAACTGACAGGTGTCAAAAAAACATTCTTTAACCATATGGTTAATATTTTCTAATTATTCTACGAATTAGGTTAGAAAGAGAAAACTGATATAACGCGCCATTAGAAAAATGGATGCCAGATCGGTTTTTGTTGTTTCACTCACTCCTAAGTCGTAGAAAGTGTTGTCATGTTAGCGTAAAACGGACTAAAAACCGCTGTGTTTTCTCCTAAAATCGCTTAGTTTTTCCCCATTTTTTCTTAAAAACTCTACTGTCGAGTCTGTATTTAGTCTGTGCTATAACCAGAGCTTCGAACGAATTAATTCTATTGGGAATTAATTCACCAAAAGTTTAATTCTGTTTTAATAAGTTTTGAATTATCATTCCTTACCAGCATTCAACACGAATTAATTCAAAGGCTTAATTCTCAAAGCTTAAATTAAATTGAATTAATTCCCAAGAGAATTAATTCCTTGCAAGCAATCATTCGATTGAATGATCAAAATTTTTCATCATTCAAATCTATTACAAATTGAATGATGATTTTTTTACTTCATTCCCTTTGTATTGTCAAAAATGTGTTGCTTCCCAGCAAATTTTTGCATTACTAGTAATGAGTATAGTAATTAGTAATAATTATTGGTATGTACTTACTCATTGCATGAAACACTACTTATTCTATAAAGGCCGTGAGACAAAAATAATTAGTGCCTACAAGCTTACGAGTAGGGAGATATATAACTACTTACCCATAACGAGTAAAATAAGTAGTTACTTATAAGGAATAAAATAAATGGTTGAAAACCGAGTTTGAAATAACTATTTATCATTAGATTATTCGTTTTCGCGAAACTTTAAGCTAAAAAGGTGAAACAAATATTGTTTTTTTCTGATTGGACTTAATTTCCCAGGTAAACTTGCTATTTGCAAGTGTTTATTTTTAACATTCTTAATAACTTATTATTTACATTATTGCAAATAAATAGTTACATATTACAATATAAGCCACTAGTTGCTTTTTGGACTAAAGTAATGCAGTGGGTAATGAGTAGTTGTTATAAGTAATGTGATTGGCAGTCATTACTTTTCATTACACATTACCTAGGTTTTGCTGGGTTGTGTGCATTTTAAGCATCTTCGTGTGTAAACGATCGGTTGTTGTTTTGTCGACGTCTCGTCTGCTGCTTCCCACACAAGCATAAATATGTGTGTATGTGTGTTGCGCTTCACGTTTTTAAATTGAATGATAAAAATATTTCACCATTCAATTTGTAGTAGATTGATTTGGATAAAAAAATAGTTCATTCCTTAAGAATGATCATTCTTAGGGAATGAATTCTTGAAAGAATTAATTCAATGATTATGAAAGTTGAATGATTTTAGGGAATGCCAAATTCTATTTTTTTAATTCGAATTAGGAAATTGAATTAAAGAATTAATTCTTTCGAACCTTTGGCTATAACTCTGGTTGCACGCAGAGTCATAGAGTAGTCCAACAAATGGCGTTTGAAAAAGTAGTAAACAAAAACCATATGGTATTGTTTACGAAATTTTATCACAAATCGAAATGTGAGCGAGATGGAAGATACCAGTTTTACAGTGAGAATGCAGATTGTTTTTTGTCTCTCTTTGCTTTGCGTTTGAACTTTAGTTTGGCATTGCCAGAATTTTCCAATTATCTTTGGTGATGCCAGATCTACAAAACGGTCGATGGATTACTATGTCACTATGGTTGCACGGTTGACAATTTGAAAACGGACGTCAAACAAATTGTACAAAATGTATGTCGTCTAATTGGGCCTTAACTTATATTTTCATACAAAGAGCCTGCTTCTCTACCACTCTTTCTCATTAATTTCTGTTATCATTCATCAGAGAATATCAGTTTTTCTTTTGGGTTGGCTTCTTGGCAGCCCTAGCATTGTATCTGTCAATTGATTCATCATTGTTTCATACAGTCAAGCAAAAAAAAACTTTATTCCTTATATTTTTGCTGTGCATCTGTTAATAAACTTAATAAAAACAATGAGTAGTGAACAAGTTAAAGAAGCAAAAATGAATGAAAAGGTTATAGCTGAGTTTCAACAGCTCCGCAATGAGCAAAGGAATTTGGTAAACAATCTTAACACATTGGAAATGGATCTTAAAGAACACAAGTAAATTTTCTGCCAAACATAACCTCAATAATTGAAAAAAAAAAATGTCTAAAGAATCCTTTATATTACAACTCCTTTCCAGAACTGTGATAGACACACTTAAAACTGTAGATCCAGATCGTAAATGTTTCCGCTTAATTGGCGGTGTTTTGTGTGAGCGTACTGTCAAAGAAGTTTTACCTCAACTTGTAGAAAACAAAGACTTTATTGAAAAAACCATAACACTGGTCACAGATGATTTGTCTAAAAAGGGTCAACAAATTAATAAGTTCAAAGAGGAACATAATATAAGAATACGTGGTGAACAATTGGCTGGTGGCGAAGGCCAAAAATCCCAAGCCGATGAAAAGAAATCTGAAAATCGCAATGTGCTAGTCTCCAATTAATTGTATCAGCCGTAAACGTAGAGATTTAATAACTATCCTTTTAAATAACCCGCATATGTCCATACCAGGTAGACCTGGAAGTCATATAATTGTCTTTAAGTTTAATAAAAAAAAATTTTTGTTTTTCTTAAATAATTGCTTTTGGGTCATGATATACTACATACATGTTGCTGTCTTTAAATTTGGAAACGTCTGTATAAATTTTACTATAATCATGGAGAAATATAGATAATGTGCTTTTAAAAAGGATTTTTAGCTTGATTTTTTTAAAAATGTATTTTTCTATATGCATTTCATAAGTATTTTACCCTCCGGCTACACCTTCCATAATTAGGTAGACATAAAACAACAAAAACACACAAAACAAAAATTTGTTATTGTTTTGTGCACGGTTGACATATATATATGTCATTCGTGGTTTTGTGTGTGTTTGTTGCTTTATGTCTACATAACACTGTGCTCGAATTTGACACTTTTTTTAACAAGCACCCTTCTGGTAAAGTTAATTCGAGTACGCTGAATTCAATAGTGCTAGCAGTTTTTCGAAGTTAGCGCTTGTATTCGCGATTTAAAATTTTGATGCTTAAGTACAATAAAAATTATATTTTTAAACTTTAGTGATCATTTTCAAATTTGAAACCATTCAAGTCTGTTAAACTAACACAACAAACCGTAATACCGTTAATTTTTTCGCGCAAAACATTTTTTGTTCGCGAAAAATCTTTATTTTTGTGAAAAAATTGGTTCAATACAAATATTTTAAGTTTGATTTAAATTTACGACAGCCATCTGGTAAAGCTAGTTCGTGTACACTAAATCCCATTGTAATATAAGTTTTTTTAAAGTTCTCGTATTAACGAAATTCGCGATTAATTTTTTTTTATTCTTAAGTAAAAAAATATTTTTTTTTTATATTATTTATACAATTGGTGAATTTTTATCATCTAAACTCGATCAAATATACAAAATAAAAATTATTCGCCGAAATTTTTTTCGCGAAATTTTATTTCCAATTTTTTTTTATTTTGCTATTAACTTATGAAAATGAGTCGAATACGATACATTACATCATCGAAAAAAAAAAATTCGCGGATTTTTTTTCGAGGAAAAAAACAATGCATTTTCTAAATTTATATTAAAAAACTATCCCAAAAGCATAAAAATTTCATTTTTGTAGTACCTAGGCTTTACAATTTTACCACCATTGAATTCAGCGTACCCGAATTAGCTTTACCAGCACGGTGTCCAGCTTATTAGTTTTTGTGATGTAGCCGGTGGGTTAGGCGCTTATACATAGTTTTTTGTTTGCTGTAATGAAATTTTTTTATCTAAAACAGAGAAGTTTACGTTTTAAAAATTTGCAGAATTGGGCACCTAAAATCGTTAAAAATACATTTAGAAAATTTGAAAATATATTTGGACAATTTTTAAATTCATTTAGAAAATTTTAAAATACATTCGGAAAATTTTAAAATACAATTGTAAATGGTGTAGAATTAAGAATTTTTTTCAAGTAAGCCAATTTCTTTTAGTCCCTCTTAAAATCTCCCCTTTGTCCACCAGATTTGGAAATAAGCATAATGTCTTTTATTATCATATCATGCGTTACAGCTTTACACATATCATAAACAGTTAGCGCAGCTACTGAAACTGCTGTTAAGGCTTCCATTTCAACACCAGTTTGACCGCAACAACATATTTTTGCTTGTAGGAATACCATATGATTTTCCAAATCCAAAGTAGCGTTAACTTTAACCGATGATAGCGTGATATTATGACACAAAGGTATTAAATCGGAAGTCTTTTTAGCGGCCAAAATGCCAGCTAATTGTGCAACACTTAGAACATCTCCTTTCTTTAGATTGTTCGAGTGTATGAGATGAGCAACTACAGGACCTACATAGATTTTGGCCATTGCTTCCGCTTCTCTAGTGGTTGATGGTTTTTCAGATACATCGACCATAGAAGCCTTTCCCGTTGAATCCACATGAGTCAAGTTTTTAGAGTTCGTACAGTACGACCGAGTTTGGAAGACTCCGTTCTGGCGGCTGAAAACATGTGCTAATAACATTGTGCTGGTATATAATGATAATGGTGATGATGACGGTGTATCCATTTTTAAATGATATTGATGAGAATTAATTGGTATAGCTGCAAAAAAATAAAAAAAAAAAAATTGATATTTTAACTTTTAATGATGAAAAAAAAAATACCCACCTATTTTCGGAAGGTTATCATCATCATCCACCAATTAATATCATTGGACGATTTTCCATTTGTGATAGATTTAGCATGCCTGCAAAAATATTTTTGCTAATTAGTTTATATAATTATCTATAGTAGGACCATGCCTGGGGCCTGAGCATTGAGGCATTACTTTTTTATGTAAAATGCCAATGAAAACGCAGGCATTGGCAATGTTTTTCCATACAAAAGTAATGCCAGCTCCCAAGTATGGTATGGACAAATACAAAATCTTCCAATGATTTGCTTTTAATACCCTGCACCCAAAGTGACCTAGTGTAGGTTGTTGGTTTCATTGATTATATAACAAAAATTACCATTTAACTTGCCAGACACTATAAAATTTAAAAGTTTTTGTCATAAAACTATTTTTTTTAGACTTTCCCGCTAAACTACTTATAACTCAAAAATTTGTTTTGACGATTTTCAAATTTCGAACTGTTTTGGATATAAGAAGAAAGGGCTTTTCATATATTTGAATTTATTTATACATATCGTCGCTGCGCCTAAAAATGGAGTCATGTGTTTTGGGGCAAGTGTTCAGGAGAGCAAAAAAACTGTTGATTTTCGTCCCTTCGCGATATTTTTTAAAAGTTTGTTCTACAAAAAATTCTTTTACCGATATGCTATCCACATACTGCAAAAAAATTATGAAACATTTAGCGGTTTTCCAATGGTGCAGAAATTTTCAAAAAACATACACATAACTCCTTTTTTAAGTACTTTTTGGAACAAAATTTAAATAAATGGAAATATTTTTTACACATAACTCCTTTTGCTTATGAAACCATTCTTATTGTTAATTTCTTTTCGAGAGGGACAAAGACTAAAAATAGTTTGTTGGCGGTTTAAAGCGACATTAGTTAGACAAGGTCCTTAAAATTTTGATATTTAAAAGCTCTTCACTAAACAGCGAACAACAGATTTTTCGCAAAACTGGTGCTGATTTTTTGTTTTTTCTTGTAAATATTTAAGAGCTTTGACATAAATTGACATCTGCGAAAGATGCTGTACTTTAGATACTAAAATTTACCGCTATCAATGATTTAATTGCTTTCACAAGGCTTTATTACCCGCCATTTAGGATTTAGATAACAGGATGAAAATTTGCAGATATTTTCCAAAAAATCTTGACAAATTCATTCAAAATACTTGGATGCAATGTGTGAACCTCATATTACTGAAATAGTGGTACATTTTGTCACGTGCTGTTACTTTTTTATCAAAAAAAGTTATGTGTAGCTTAACACATAACTCCTTTTCAGACCTTTTTTTAGTACGACGAACACATAGCTCCTTTTATTAACTTTTGAACCAATCAAGATATCAAAAAACGGTTTAGTGAGTAAACGTATGACCAATAGGGGATCAGAAAGATGCAATAAAAAAAAATTTAAAAAACTACACATGACTCCATTTTTAGGCGCAGCGACGATATTAAAGCCCCGCTTTCCCGGTTTCCCAGTTCTTGATATATTCCCGGCAAAACCGGTATTTACAAGTACTTGTAATTCGAAAATTCCATTTGTTATTTGAAAATTCTACATGTAATTCGAAAAAGATCATTTGAAATTCGAAAAAGATCAATTGTAACTCGAAGATTCCAATTGTAATTCGAAAAAGATAAATTGTTATTCGAAAAAGATCAATTGTAATTCGAAAAAGATCAATTGTAATTTAAAAAAGATCAAAAAATATTTCGGATTACAAATGTTTTTTTAGAATTACAAACAGAATATTCGAATTACAAGTAGAATCTTCGAATTACAATTGGAAATTTCGAATTGCAAATGAAATCTTCGTATTACAAGTAGAATATTGGAATTAGAATTGATCTTCTTCGAATTACATCTGTAAATGGTGTAGACGATATTTACAACCTACACTAGGTCAATTGAAAAGTATATTCATTTTTGTTGTAGCACAGGGTAACAAAAAACATTTTTTTCTTTAAAAAATTTTGTGGTATGATTCAGTACAAGCTAATATACCTAGCTTTTTTTAAATATGTTTTCCATACCTGCATGTTGCTTCTTTTTCCTTTTAACAGCTGCTGATATTAAGGCCACTAAATCATCTTCGGAACATTGACTTCTTATAGCATCTCTTAGTGAAATTTCCGTGTTACCAAATAAACAAACTTTTAAATTACCATCTGCTGTTAAACGCAATCGATTACATGTTCCACAAAAATGTTCAGTCATAGATGTTATAAAACCAACTTGTCCCCGATAACCAGGTACTTTGTAAGCCTTCGATGTATCATTTGGTCCATTTTCCATTGCTTCAAAATCTGGCCACCTTTCATGAATGATCTTTAAAGTGTCTTTAAAGGAAAGTAACTTGTCTGTTTGCCACTTATTTCCCGAAAATGGCATATATTCAATAAAACGTATATCTACATTACGATCTCTGGTAAATTCTACAAAATCACAGATTTCATCTTCGTTAAAGTTACGCATTAGAACACAATTGATTTTTGGTTTGTAACCCAATTGAATGGCCAAATCAATACCAGCTATAACACGTTCCCATCCTTTACGTCTGGTTATCTCTTCAAAACGTTTAGGTTTTAGAGTATCCAAACTTATATTGATTGCATCTAGGCCAGCTTTTTGCATGGGCAATAAAAGACGTGTCAGAACTAAGGCATTTGTTGTAATGCCAACATTTTCTAAATTTGGAATTTTCTTGAGTTTAGCTAAAGGAAAGATGAATTATGTAATGAATAATAATTATGTTAAAAAAGTAATGGTATTTCACACACCTATAATATCAACAATGTCTCTTCTTACAGTTGGTTCCCCTCCAGTTAGACGTATTTTTCTGATACCCTGTTCTACAAAAATACGTGCTAAATAGTAGATTTCATCAGTAGATAATAGATTAGATTTAGCTTGTAAAGGTACACCTTCAGCTGGCATACAATATTTACCTAGGAGATGAAAACAATAATAACATTAATTTTAAAACATATTTTCCGAACATACCTATAGGTGTATACACCCTATCTCCGCTCCCTATGGGGGGCTCCTATACAAAATGACATTTCTAAAAAATTTGCTCCCACCGCTCTGTCCTAAGAGTGCCTCTAAATGTGTCAAATATATGACACCTCCCCCAATAGTTTTTGAACCTCAACATCTTTTCAGAACATATTTGTTAAGTGATCGTCATTTTATAGTGTATCTTGGAAACAAACAAAGCAGAAAGTGTAAACTTAATAATGGACTCCCCCAAGGATCTGTACTTGCCCCGCTTCTATTTAATCTCTACACTCATGACCTTCCATCAACGTACTCAAAAAAGTTCTCCTATGCTGATGACATCGCTATAGCCACTCAACGCTACTTAGTAAAAGATGCTGAATCTGTCCTTACAAATGACCTGCTATCACTTGGAAATTATTTTAAGAAATGGCGTCTGTGTCCTAGCCTTAACAAGACGGAAGTAACATGTTTTCACCTCAATAATAGTCAATCTGATCTAAAGCTTAACGTCGTTTTGGAGATACTATCCTACCCTTTAATCCAACACCAAAATACCTTGGAGTTACCCTTGATAGAACACTCTCTTTTAAAAAGCACATAGAAAATACTGCTAACAAAGTTAAAACGCGTAACAATATTATCCAAAAACTTGCGTCAACTACATGGGGAGCTTCTGCAAAAACACTGCGCTCAGCCTCACTCGGACTGGTTTATTCTTCTGCAGAATACTGCGCACCGGTCTGGCTTAATAGCCCCCACGTAAACAAATTAGATACCCAACTAAATGCATGTATGCGACTAATAACAGGTACAATGTCTTCAACTCCAATAAGATTTTTACCTGTTCTAAGTAATATTCTACCACCAAGTCTAAGACGACAGAATGCACTACTCCGCGAACATCGAAAAATAATCGCCAATCCTAGCCTTAAAATACACCAATATATTGAAGCTGCTAATGACGACCGTCTCAAATCTCGAAAACCTCCATTAAAACTAGCTGAAAGTCTCGCAAACAATAATTATGACCCATATAACATCTGGTTTACTAATTGGAACCAAGCTTCATGTGATGACTTAATGAAAATTCAGGACTTGACCTGTATGCCTCCGGGATCAGAATTGCCTAGGCCTATATGGGTTAGGCTTAACCGTATACGGACAAACAATGGAAGGTGCGCAGCTACTCTTTTTAAATGGGGCTCCGCTGTTTCGCCATTATGTGATTGCAGTGATGTTAATCAAACCATTTACCACATTATAAAAGACTGCCCCCATCGTAAATTTCTTGGCGAACTACACGAACTAAACAATGCTGGCCCAGATGCCGTCCGGTGGCTGAAGAATATTGACATCAATATCTAATTATTATCTATACTATTTTTCCACCAAAATATGCTAAACTTTGTTGTATAATCTGTTAAACTCGTAATGCTTATATCTCTAAAATTATAATTGTTTGTATCAGTGCCATACGATAAATAAATGATCCCCGATCGATTTTAAGACATTCTAGCAATGTCCGTCTGTCCGTCTGTCTGTGGAAATGGTGATCACGACCAAAATACTACACGGATATGACTGAAACTTAACATATTTATTGGAAGTTCTCCTGAGAAGTCTGGTATTGCATTTGAGCAATATCGGTTCAGCGGTTCAAAAGTTATGAACGAAAATGTAAGGACACCTAAAAAATTTTAGTACATTCAACATTACCTAAAAATACAAAATGCTTTAATTCGGCTGCTGGTTGACATATGTGAACATAATTGAACACCAAATGGTATTTAAACAAGAACGAACACATTTTTGAAAAAAAAAAAAAAAATAAATCGCGGATTTTTTTTAACAAAATTTTTTTTTTCGTGGAAATTTTTTTTTCAATTTTTTTTTTTTTTTAAGTTATTTCCTTTTAAAAAAAGTTTTTTGGAATAATCTTTTTGAAATTGTGGAGGGTATTACTACATTCGGCAAAGCCGAATTTAACTTTTTTACTTTTAAAAATTTGAAACGAATTTAAATCAACAAAAACGCGGATTCAATAAATTTTTTGATTGAAATTCCTCCAATTAAAAAAATTGTTATACCAATCATCAAATTGTAGGTGATTGATTGAAAATTTTTTCAATCAAACATTTTTTCGATTTTGATCAAAAATTTTTTTTGTTTAAAGTCAATCAAAATAATGATTGATTTAACAAATGAATTGTAAGCTTATGACAAAATTATCAAAAAATTCATCTTTTTTGCTGCCCCATTATTTTGTATATTTTTGAATTTATCTATTCAAATAAATTAAAAGCGAAAGAAAAATCTGGTATGTAGAAAATTTGTAACAAAAAATAGCAAAAATTTTAATCAAAACATTGATTGACTCATTTAAATTTTGTTGATCAATACATTTAATTGAAAATTTTTAGCCAATAATTTTTTGTGTGTAGATATGTTTTGAAAAAATTGGTCCTTAAGAGGGGTGGAGACAGAGCTTAGGTATGTTTGCAAAAAAATTTAGGGGGGAAACTAATGGGGTTCGGTTTTGCATTTTATCCTTCTAGGGGCAATTGCGGGGCGGTTTTGGGGCTTTTTGTGGATTTTTTAGTCAAAATCGACTATTTTAAGGTACGGAGTGGTCCTTATTAGTACAGAGGGGTCCTTAGTTATTTAGAATCGGTTGCAGGGTAATATGATGCGCTCTGGAACCGATTATTTGGAACAGAAAATTTAGCTGGGAAGTGCCAAGTAAAAACATTAATTTTCATGAAAGTACTTGCCCTACTGATACATTTTTAAAATAGTAAAGCAATTATAAAATCAGTTTCTATCAATTGCGACATCAGGTTCAATAGAATATTAAAATGGTTTGACTTTAATTATTTGTTTATAAGTACTTACAGCGTAAATTGCAACGTTCTGTCAAAGAAATTCTCAAATATGTATGATTACGATTAAATTTATCTGTTAATGGTGAGACATTGGCGGTTATCTGTTGCTCTGTAGCCTAAAAATATAAAATAAAAAAATAAAAGTTAAATTCATTTATAAAGGCAGTCAATTTGTATGAGGAAACGGTTTTGTTTAGTTGTTTACGTTTAAAGTTGTTTACGTTTAAACTGTATTTTAGCGATATCGGGTCAGCTTTTCCAAAATTATTAATGAAAATGTAAAGAAACCTCAAATATTTAGGTACATTCCATATAACCTAAAAATACAAAATGCTTTAATTCGGCTGCTCATGGAACAAGACTGGGTACCCAATGACGTTTAATAAACAAGCACAAACATATTTTTTTACAAAAAAAAAATTTTTTGCGGAATATTTTTTTAACAAAAATTTTTTGTTTGCTGAAATTTAAAAAAAAAATTTAAAAAAAAAATTTAAAAAAAATGTTTTTTGGTCAAAACTATATTTTTTCAAATTATATTTTTTTAGGGTAAAAAAAATGTTTGAGTTACAAAAACCAGGAAAATTACAAATATTTATGCCAAATACCTTGAGTTGAGTTCAGTTGAGGGTGTGTTGAACAAGCCCAAAAAATAGGTGAACTTCTTTTTTAGGCAAGTTCATTGCAGTACCATACAAGTTGTCTTTTAAAGCATTTTTTCTGCTCTTTATAAAGCATTTTTTCTGCTCTTTATAGAGCAGAAGTAATTAAGAGACATGTACTTCTTTTTTACTGTTACCACAAAGTAGTATTTTCATAAAATTATTTTTTGAAAAAAACTGCCGAATAGTTGTTTGTCAAATATATTTTAAAGTTGTCAAATGTGTTTTAAAATTGTCCAAACGTATTTTTAAATTGTCTAATAGTGCATTCACATTGGCGTCGAAACCCCGTTTAACGAGGTTTCGAGCCAAACCTCACTTGAAAATACGTATTTTCCCACACAAATTGAAACCTTTTTGTATTGAGGTTTCAACGAATGTACAATTGAAACCTTTTAAATTCCATAGTTCAACTCTTTTTTACAACTGTTATAATAGAAGAAAATAAATTAAAGAAAGTGTCAAAAATAAAAAAAATAAAAATATTTAAATATTCACATAAAAACTATTAACAAAATATTTCGATAAATTATTTTAAAATATAGCGTAAATTAATTGTGTGTTTTTTAAGCCGATATAATCGCGAATTTTGTTCGGTAAATTTCGAAAACGTGATAAGTGTCAAATTTTTCGGGTGTGAACGGTTAAGTTTTCAAAATGAAAATACGTATTTTCAACGAGGTTTCAAGGTCAGTCTGAATGTGCTATAAATGTATTTTAAAATTGTCCAAATATTATTTAAAATTGTTCAAATAAACACAAAAAAAACATTGTCAAATTACTAGGAAAAGTCTCGTAATCCCAATTTACCAATATTTGACAGTTTTCCTTGTTTTTTAACAAATCGAAATTTACATTTTTTTTTGTAATTTTACAAATTTCCAATATAATTTTACAAAAAAAAATCTAGTAAATTCACGAGAATTCCTTGTAATTTTAATTGCGCCATAAAACTGTAAATTTACAATTTTATTGGTAAAAAGCTTGTAAACTTACAAAATTATTGGTAAAAAGCTTGTAAAATTACTAGGAATTCTCGTCAAATAGGAGGTAGCAAAAAATCTAGTAAAATTACGAAACCTCCTTGTAAATTTTATCGTGTCAAAAAATTTGTAAATTTACAATTTTATTGGTAAAAACCTTGTAAAATTACAAAGTTATTGGTAAAAATCTTGTAAAATTACTAGGAATTTTTGTCAAATAGGAGTTAGCAAACAAAAAAAAGTTACAAATTTTTCTTGTAATTTTACAAGGTTTTTTTGAGTGTACAATTTAAAATTGTACATATGTATTTTAAAATTATACAAATTTACACGAATGACATATCATATCATATATGTCAACCGTGCAAATTTATTTAAAATTTTCGAAATTAATTTTAAAATTATCCAAATGTATTTTCAAATTTTCCATATCGAGGGCGAATATTCAAAACTTGCTATCTGCTGTGTTATAACACTGCAGATGGCAAGTTTTGAATATTTGCCCTCGATACGTATTTTAAAATTGTCCAAATGTATTTTAAAAATTTCCAAATGTATTTTAAATTTGTCCTTATGCATTTAAAATTTTCTGAATGTATTTTAAAATATTCAATGTAAAATGCTTTGTTGAATATTTTAAAAAACATTTGGAAATTTTTTTAAATACAATTGGAATATTTTAAAATACATTTGGATAATTTTAAAAGACATATGGACAATTTTAAAATACATTTGGAAATTTTTAACATTTGGAAATTTTTTAAAATACATTTGGAAAATTTTAAAATACATTTGAACAATTTTAAAATACATTTGGAAATTTTTTAAAATACATTTGGAAAATTTTAAACTACATTTGAAAAATTTTAAATAATAGGTGTGTTCCAGAACGTTACCGTGGGTTCCCGCGGGTACCCAAACCAGCCCGAAAAGCGTTCCCGTACGCAAAAATTGGGTAAATGAGAGAGTTTTTGAGAGAATAAATTACTTTCTCATTTTACCGAACTTACCCGCACTTTTTTATCGGGTAAATTGGTAACAGTCAGATGTTGAAAAAACAGCTGATTTTTTTTGTGAAGCTAAATTGGAAATTTAAATAAAATAAAGAACTAAACCAAGGAAATGTGTTATTTCAATACAAAAAAGATAATTTTTTATTAAAATAAACTTTCACAATTTGTTTTCTTGTTTAAAGTAATTTTTCTTACGAAAAAATTTTAGCGTTATTGGTTTGTTTACATTTTCTAAGTTTTTGGGCTTGAAATGTGGTTTTTAGCGTTCCCGTACTTTTGTGCATTTTTGTGGTATCGTGAGAGGTTTTTTGATTTTCTCTCATTTTACCGAACTTTACCCGGAAAGTTCTGGAACACACCTAATATTTGGACAATTCTAAAATACTTTAGATACTAAAAATTTTTTAATACAATTTTTATTGAAAACAATCGATAAATTTATTGATGATTGTTTTTTTTATTTTTTTTTTCTATTTTTATTTGAGAGTAGTATACCAGAATACGCTAAAAACTCGTTTTTTTTTTTAAATTAATTTTAAATTTTATCAGCCGCGTACCCCCTAATGAGTTTTTTTTTTCGTTAAAAAAAAATTCACAAATATTACAGTTAATATTGAAATTTTTGATCACCGGGTATTATCATATTTTTTATGGATTTAGGGGAGATCAAAACAATGGTGTTATTTTTTGGAAAAATGTTTGCTCCTTGGTGTGGTTCAATGCATCTGAAGACCCGGATTTTAAGCTGATTTTTCTGCAGAGCAAAAACGACTGAAAATTTTACAAATCTGATTTCATTAGTCGATTCTACACCAAAAATTAAAACAATAGACGTTGTTTGAACTCTTAAAAAAGGAAATATAATGTTTTTTAATTTTTCTTTTAATTTTTTTAATACGAGGGCAGATCAATAATTCCGTGACTTTTCGAATGAAACACCCTCGTTTTTACTATAAAAGGGCATTTTGAGCTTAACAAAGTAATACCAAAATTTCCACTCTATCATAACCCACCTCAAAAATGCCCAAAACACGTTTTTTGAGAACTTTGACATAAATTTTCTCAAAAACCTGACATCATAGAAAAATTTGGGAGCCATATTCGGAATCAGCATCGAAAGGTTAATCGAAAACAAGTGGTCAGATATCAAAGTATCATCCAAAAATATCTTAAAAAATGCTCTCTAAATTGCATAAATTTTTTTTTTATTAAAAATACCTTTTTTGTGAACTTTGACCTCAACTTTCTTAAAAACCTGACGTTATAAAAAAACTTGAAAGCCAGATGCGGAACCAGCATTGAAAGGTTAATCTAAAACGAATGTCCAAATTACTAAAATTTTGCGTACCCCCGCAGTTTCGCCGTACCACTAGGGGGACAGTACCCCCTAGTGGTACGCGTACCATAGGTTGGTAACCGCTGATTTAGAACATTTTAAAATATATTTGAACAATTTTAAAAGTCATTTGGAAAATTTTAAAATACAATTGAAAAAGGTGTAGTTGTGACATCACTACAACATTTCCAATTGTATTTTAAAAATTTCCAAATGTATTTTACAATTTTCCAAACGAATTTTAAAATTGTTTTCAAATCGTCTAATTGTATTTTAAAATTTTCCAAACATATTTTAAAATTTTGCAAATGAATTTTAAAATTGTCCAAATATATCTTAAAATTTTCGAAACGACTTTTGAAATTGTCCAAATTTATTTTAAAATTATCCAAATATAATTTAAAATTTTCCAAATACAATTAAAATTTTCCATAAGTATTTTAAAATTGTCCAAATGTATTTTAAAATTATCCGAATGTATTAAATTTTCCAAATGTAGTTTAAAATTTTCCAAATTTATTTAAAAAAAGTTCCAAATGTATTTAAAAATTGTCGAAATGTGATTTAAAATTATTTAAATGTACACTCAGAAAATTATGTAAGTTACTACATGTTAGTTATTTGTATATTTTACAGTAGTTAGTTGTTTTCAACTACAAAGTCAGTTGTTTTTGTATGAAAAATATCAAACAACTATTTCTGTTAGTTATTTTAAGTCGTTTTTTTTAAACAACTAACAAAAAAGTACTGTGATGTAGTAACAGTTATTTAAAGTAGTTAACTTTATTGTTTTATCTCTGAAAAATTTTCAAAGTTTTTTTCCAACAAAAAAAATTTTTATTTTTTTTATTTTTCACAACTTAAAAAAAAGAAAAAAAACAAATGTAAGTAGTTTTTACTACATAAGTCAGTTGTTTTTTGTCAGTTAAGTGAATAGCAAAATTTTTCTTAATTTCTAAACTAGTGTAATTGTCAAAAGTTGTTGATTTTTAAATGTTTTATTGCGAATTGAGGCGTTTAAAGTTTAAGTGCAATTTTCACCGTAAAAAACAGAGTACTTAGCTTTTTTAGACCAAAAGGATCATTATTTGCCCGGCAATCGACGATATTCGAAAAAAATTCATTATTCGTGCCACCCTAGTTAACGTATACGTAATTTCATATATCAATGCACAACAAGTATACGCCGTGTAGGATTTTCATTGACAGGATAATCAGAAAAAATGGACTATTTTTTTTTTTTAAATTGAATGTATCTGTGGCAACAAGAAAGAACAGCATAAGTTCTCAAGCTTAATCATTATTATAAAAAAATCTATTTTTTTATGCCGATAATGTTAATAAATCAATTTTTTTTAATGCATATAAAGCTAAAAACTGCTATCCCAAACATTAAAAAAAAAACGCTTAAGGTCGAATTACTTAATGTTCTGTTAAATACTAGCTGTCATTTTAACGAAGCGTTATTTCAAAATTTGTATGGAAAAGTTAAATTTAATGGAGAGTTATTTTATAACGGAACATTGAATAAGCAGTTTTTTTTTATTTTTGCCAAAAATATATAAAAAAAATATATATATATTTTTTTTGTCAAAAACAATTTTTGTGTTTCCATATTGATATCATACAAATAGAATAGTGAAGTCTAATTATAATAAAATATATAATGAATGATAGATAATTACCTTTGCATGTTGGTGATTATTGTTAATTTGTGTTGATGTTTTTAAAACTGGTTGCAAATTGGTAGATGATTTTGTGGAATAGAAGTTACTGCCAATTGCCGTATAATAGACAGCGGAAAATAATGAATATTTTTTGCAAATATCAGCTGTTTTTAGGCCACGTTGTATTAAAGACATTTTGGTTTATCAATTAATATACAAAATTATTATTATCTGTAGATTAAAAATACTAAATTTCATAAATAAGTATGTATTTAACAGTATTTTCTCTTATTAAAACTTACCTTTTATTTTTACTGGTGTTAATACAAATTATAAATTGTTAAAAAAAATATAATTAAATTATTATATGAAACCAAACCCAATACACTAAAATTTAGAATTCATTTGACGTTAAAATGTTGTGCATGCCGAATTTTTTGATAAGATTTTGTTATTATAGATTTGATTGAGTAAATATTTTTTAAAGTGTTGTTGTAATATATTCATTTAATTAATTATAACACACAATTTTTTACTATTCATCTAAACAACAACCTTCTCACAAGAGTATATTTAATGAACTGAATAAAACTTGTTGAGTATGGTATGGTATTACTTGTATTCAAGTGTTTAGTTCTATTATTTATTTTTTTAATATCTCATATGTACATTAGGGTGGATTAAATTAAGCTTTTTCTAATTTCGGCAAAGTTGCCTTTTAGGGTCTATATTAACACCCAAAAAAATTGGACCAAAAATTGGGAGAATGGCTTTGGGTTCCCCATTTGACTTGAAAATCGGAAAGTTCCTAACAAAGCGAAAAAAGAAAAATTTTTAAGTTTTTTTTTTACTGAAAATATTAGTTAATATCACAGTGGAACAACCAATATCGAAACTGTAGTGGCGTATGCTTAATTTTGTAAATGCCTTTAAATAACAATCATACGCAATGTTGCACAGTGGTTTATTTTTTATAATTTAACTATTCAGTAAGTAGATAATGGACCGATTGCAGCAAAATTCATACCAGCTATAGCTAACATAATGTCGATCTTAAGTTTGGACGCTGGACCCCACATGCCCAATAAGGGCACCACCAGGAGCCCCTAAAGTAGGTCATGTTTAGTACACAAAAACTTTAAATGCTTTAAAATCATCAACTTTAAATGCGTGTAAAAAAATCTAGCGCTGAACTAAAAAAACCTTAACCTCGGTAAGTTCGATTTGTATCACTGTGTATTCGAAAATTGCTAAAAAAAAGTGTTTTTTTTTGGTCTGTAGAATTTTTAATTTTTTTTTTTTTTGTTTCTTGTTTTGCAAAACAAATATTTTTAGTTAGTTTTTTTGCTGAAAATATAACGTAAATTAGCTCAGTGTTGAGCAGAGCTTCGAAGAATGAAATCCTTTTCGAATGAATTCTCAAAAAAATCCATTCTTTTTTCATATTCAGTGAATGCATTCGATTTCATAAATCAAAATTGAATGCAGTCATTGGAATTCATTCGATTGAATGGAAAAAAAATGAATGCATTCGATTTCTTGTTCATTTTATTTAGAAAAATCGAATGCATTCGATTTTTTATCATTCCACTGCGAATGCAATCGATTTTTTAAATATATAGACCAAAACGGAGCCAAATTTTGGTCCATAGTATCGCCGACTCTCTTTACATACGATGACCCTAATGGGCTCTAATTTTGAATCCAAAAAAAATTGGTGTTCTCGAAAATTTAAAAAATGCACATATTAACTGCCTACACGACAAAAAGTGTAAAGATTGTTGGCGATACTATGGACAAAAAATTGGCTCCGTTTTGCTCTATCTTGTTTAGTTTTTTTAAGTTTTTTATGCAATGAATGAATAAGCCATTCGATTTTTCAAATTGAATGAAAAGGAAATCGATTGCATTCGCAAGTGAATGCATTCGATTTTTAAAAGTCAAATGAAAAAAAAATCGAATGCATTCGATTTTCGAAAGTCGAATGAAAAATAAATCGAATGCATTCGATATTTATAAATCGAATGATTCTAAAGTGAATTCGCTAAAATGTGATTGGGGAATGCAATCACTAAATTTTCATTCAGAATGCCAAATCGAATTAAGGAATGAAATCCTTCGAAGCTCTGGTGTTGAGAAAGGTGTGTTTATATCATACCAGCTAGTCTTTGCATTTTGAGCAAGTAAAATATTACCAAAATCTTAATACTGCCAAAAAAATCATAAACAAAATCAAACAGACATTTTTATAAACAGCTGTTTGTATGAAAAATACCTAAAATTTCAAAGGCTTAAAAAGCGTTTAAATTGGTTAATGTGTGCACTGATTATTTAAGTCGTTTTTGCCGACGAAAATGATATTGAAAGAAAATTGTTTTCATTTACGTCATTAAAATATTACCTTTATAAATCTACCTTGGTCAGATAATAAATATAAAATTTTTGTGTTATCAGTAATCGATATAAATTTGGCAACAAAAATAATTTATAAATTCTACACATTTTTCAAATCTCCAAAATATTTTTTTTTTAATTTTCTTAAACAAAATCGCAGAATATTTAAACTCAAAAACCATTTTTTTCTAAAAGTATTGAAAAAAAATCTTGCAATGTGCACTAGTGCCCCCCATTTCCCGGTTCCCGGTATTCCCGGGAATACCGGTATTCCCGGTTCTGGAACCGGTTTCCCGGTTCTAGATATATTCCCGGGAATACCGGTATTCCCGGTTCTGATCCTGGTACCGGTTCTCAAACCCAAAAAAATAAAATGATTAAATTACACTATTTAATCAGTATTTCAGTAATATTTAGTTGTGTTTTTAAAACAATTTAAAAATAATGTAACTGTTTTTTTCTTTAATTAAAAAAATTAAATGGAAATGGTGTTTTTCACATGTTTTGTATTTTTTTGGTAAAAGCAAATAAAAAATTTTAATTGTACAAAATTTTACAAAATATTCATACCGGTAGTCCCGGGAATACCGTCAGAACCGGAACCGGGAATACCGGTATTCCCGGGAATACCGGGAATGAATTGAGAACCGGGAAACCGGTACCATTTCCCGGTAATACCGAGAACCGGGAATACCGGTATTCCCGGTACTACGGTACTGACCGTAGGCGCTAATGGGCACCCACCGATTGTCCTGAAACTTGCATATACACTCAAAAAAAAAAAAACTTAAACTTTGGAAAAATTTTCTTTAAAATAGTTTATAAATTTTCCCACAATTTAGTTAAATTTAACTAAAAGTTGGGAAATTTTCTTAACTGTTAGGAAAAAATTTAAGTTCATGTACTGTTAAATAGTCCATTATTTTCCTTAAATGGAATTCCCAAATACATGGAAGAAATTCTTACCGCCAAAGAAATTTTCCCTAAATATATTACAAAAATCTTTATTTTTAAGATATATTCCTTTTCAACCAATAAGTTCATTTTCTTAGATTTGAGGAAGGTTTTTCCAATATTTTAGTAAAATTTTAATAACTCGGGCAAATTTTTTTTCAAAAACTTAAAATGGCGATATCTCGAAAACTAAGCCAGATAGAGCAAAATGGAGGCCATTTTTGGTTCTTTGAAACCCCATAGTATCGCCGGTCCTTTTCGCATGTGTGGACCCCAATGGGTCCCAACTTTGGATTTAAAAAAATTCGGCATTCCCGAAAATTTTAAAATACTCATATCTCGGTAAATAATGCCAACACAACAAAAAGTTCAAAAGCATTTTTGTAGCCCTTAACACGGAGAACAAGGCCGCCAAATACCGAAAAGCTATTCGAGTAATAGTTTTAAAGTTATTGAGTTTTTGAAATTCTCAAGACCCTAGTGGTCCCCTAAATTCACGTATCTGAAAAACTAAGCAAGGTAGAGTGAAACGGACAACAATTTTGGATCAAAAAATATGAAGATTCTTAAGGAACCCAACCGGGTCTGGGCCCATCGGGGTCTGAACCTATGGGTCCGAAACCAATGGGGTCTTCACCCAATCGGGTCCTCAAATGTGTACTAAATTGAAATAAAATTTTTCCCATTTTTTAGTTCAAATTGGCATAAGGGGAAAACGGGATTTTTTCGTTTTTTGAGGATTTTTCCCATTTCTTCAAAAGAAACTATATGAACATTTTATACAGATCGAAAGGTTTTTTGAAGGCCTATCAATTAGGGTATTCAATTAATCGAGGTTCTGGCTTAATCGGTTAATCGAGCAAATAATTAATCGGGATTGAGATTTAATCGGTTAATAATCGGTTAAATTTGAATTATTCGGTTAACCGAATAATATAAATTTAAAATTTAAATTTAATATAAAACCACGAATTGTATATAATTTTAAGAAATTTAATAGTTTTATTAACCCATTTTGATCCTCTGTTCGATTTTTCGAACAGTAGAGAACGCCTTTTTCAAAAAAATATTTATGTATGAAAGAGCTGGAATTTCGGGTGAATGTGGCTATGAATGTTGAGTCTCATCTTTCTACAATTAAAAAAAAAATATACCCGCTTGACCACCGCAATTTATATCTCCATTACATACAATGCAAATCAGCGCAGAAATTGTTTCAAGCAAAAACGAAAATTTTGCACTTTTCGATTTTCGGCTTTTAATTTTTTTGACTAATTTAAAATTTTTCTAGATTTAATTTATTATCAAATTCACATAATTTGAATTATTTTGAAACTACCCTGCAAACATTTGGAAGAAATATCGCCTAAGAGAAATTGCGGGGATATCTTCTTTTTATCGTATTTACAAATCATCAAAGTAGTATATTTTTAAAATCTTCCTTTTATCATTTTGAGGATATTTTAGCAATATTTAAAAAAAAATATTTTTTTTTGTCAATTATAAAGTAGATAAAATCGCCAAATTATCGAAAATGTATCTTCCAGGCGATTTTTCACCTGCGCGATTCATATACGATATCTTCCTTTTATCAAACGGATGAAAAAAAAACGAAATCAAAATATTTTATTTGTTGTCAAAAATAAATTTCCATATTATAATATGGGTTTTCTTCGTTTTTTCGCAATAAATGTGAAATAAATCAAACAAAAATTCCTGAAAAGTGGTTTTGAGAGGTAAGTAATGCATTTGCAACAAATAGATATAAATCTGCACTATTGATTAACTTAATTTCGTTTCTCCATTAGGTCCAGCAAATTTGTGACCAAGTTTTGACTCACAACATTTATCAAGATCATGGAACCAATCAAGAAATCATCATTCAAGACAATTTTTTGTAGTGTGGTATCTTTTAAATTATATCTAACAATAAAAACCATAATTTTGAAACAAAAACGGCGACATCTTCTTTTTATCTTCCAAGAACAACATTGCGGATATCATTTAGGGGATTATCTGGCAATATTTTCTAGGTAAAATTTGAGTAAAATCATAAATTTATCTTCCAAACGATTATCTGGCAATATTGCCCATTTATCTTCCAGAGGAATTGCTTTCGTATCTCCTGGACGTATCGCTTTCGGGACACGATTTCTACCAAAAGGTGTTTCTTCCGCAATACGAAGAAGATATCCCCCGCAATACAATTTATCTTCCAGGCGATACGCTAGCGTATCTTCTTCGTATCGTAATGCTTGCAGGGTATTTACTTTGAAAATAATAAAATACATTAATAAAATAGCAAATAAATCCAAATATTACAATTGCATAAAAAGTTGGAATGCAGGCTTTTCTGGGAAAACGGCACATTGAAAAATTTTTTTGAAAGGATTTTTAAGATCAGCGGGTGCGAATTACCTTAAAAAAGTTCCTTTTTCCAAAAAGGAAAAATAAAATTGAATCTTGGTCCAAAATGGGTTAATAAGAAATCTATATCCGCTATGGCGAAGCTTAAAATACCCTCTATATCAGCGGTTACCAACCTATGGTACGCGTACCACTAGGTGGTACGCGAAACTGTCCGCGGGGGTACGCAAAATTTTAGTAATTTGGCCATTAAGATTAACCCTTCAATGCTTTTTCCGCATCTGGCTTCCAAAGTTTTCCATAACGTCAGGTTTTTAAGAAAGTTGAGGTCAAATTTCACAAAAAACGTATTTTTGTGCAATTAAGAGAGCATTTATTGCGATACTTTTGGATGATATTTTGAGATCTGACCAGTGGTCAGTGACCCCTTGTTTTTGATTAACCTTCGATGCTGATTCCGAATATGGTTCCCAAATTTTTCTATGATGTCAGGTTTTTGAGAAATTTTATGGCAAAGTTATCAAAAATTGTGATTTTGGACATTTTTGAGACGGGTTGTGATAGAGTGGTCATTTTGGTATCATTTTGTTAAGCTCAAAATGCCCTTTCATTGTATATACGAGGATGTTTCTTTCAAAAAGTCACGGAATTATTGATCTGCCATCGTATTAAAAAAACATTTAAAAAATATTATTAAAAAAAATATATATTTAAAAAAAAAATTAAAAACGTTATATTTCCACCCCCTGTGATGTGTTTTTAGAACTTTTTTAAGAGTTTAAAAAACGTCCGTTGTTTTAATTTTTGGTGTAGAATCGACTGGTGAAATCAGATGTGCATTATTTCAGCCGTTTTTGCTCTGCAGAAAAATCAGCTCAAAATTCGCGTTTTCGATGCATTGAACCACCCCAAGGAGCGAACATTTTTCCAAAAAAAATACCACCATTGATTTGATCTTCCATTAAACCTTCAAAGCAGATCAAAAATTAACTCTAATATTTGTAAAGTTTTTTAACGGAAACAAAAAAACAAATCGGCAAATTTAAATTATTCGAACAATTAATCGACCAAAATTAATCGGTTAACCGATTAACGGTTAATCGATTGAATACCTAGTACCCAAGCAGAAATTGACGGCGGTTCTAAAAAAAGCGTTCTGAAAGCACTGTAACAAAAAAAAGCATTCTCTAAACGCTATTTTCAGAAAAGTGTTTTGAAAAGTGTTCTGAAAGCACTATAACAAAAAAAACAATGTCAAAACGTTTTTTCGAACGCTTTGTGAACGTATTCGAAAAGCTTTTAAAGAGTTCTTTAGATTTTTGAAAAAAAATTCTAAGTTCCGAAACTATTTTTGAATAACAATTTGTTGTCAATTTTTTTTTGTGTTTGAAGTAACAAATGTTTTTAGAATTTTTTTTAAATTTTCGAAGTTTCGAAATTTTTTTTTTTTAATTTTCTAAGTTTTTTGGAGATTAAACAATAATCAAACAAATTATTATAACCGAACTAAAACAGAAATTCTTTACTATGGGTTTTTAAAGCGCTTTGATGACGTTCTCAAAGCACTTTTTTACATCGCTTTTAAAACGCTTTAAACCTAGCGTAGATCGATGTTATCATTCGGATCATCTGAAGGCGCTTTGAAGTTGGTATACAGAACGCTCGTACAACCGTCCGCAACGCTTTCACAACGCTTTTGTATTTTTCTGACTCGGTAGTTTATATAAATTCATATTTTTGACGATTAATCGATTAATTGCCAATTTTCCCAATTAATCGACCCGAATAACCGATTAATCAATTTTTTACATTTTTCGAATAATGCCCTAACCCAAGGTAGATTTATACAAGGTAAGATCCAATAACCTCACTTTTCCTCCATAGTAAGTATTTTGACAAATTTAAAAACAATAATATTTACGAATTTTCAAAACGAAATAAAAATATTTTGTTGGGCATAAATGACTTGAGTTTACACTACACTTTTTATGCTTAAAAATGTGTTAATTTTTGTCGTAAAAAATAAAAGAATTTCGTTTGAATTTCAATATTATTTTATAATTTAGTTGTTTTCTAAAATTTTAAAGTCTTAAAAAGCGTTTAAATTATTTAATGTGTGGTGCACTAAACATTTAAGTCGTTTTTGCCGAATAAAATGATTTTAAATGAAAATTGTTTTCATTTACGTCACTAAAATATTACCTTATATAAATCTACCTTGCCCTAACCGGTTAACCGGCAGTGTCGAATAATTGGAAACACTAATGACAACCCACTGTATTATATAGAGAGGGAGAGAGAGAATCTAAATAAAATATATGGCATTCCACAATAGCATTAACGGTATGATCAAACAAGAAACAACATTTTTAGTAAGAAAATAAATGTTTTCTCATGAACTCGAGTAATTATCGCTATTTTTACTCATGTAAAAATTATATACAATAAAATCAAATCACTCATTTTTATACCCTCCACTCTGTGCACTATCACTATAGTGATAGAGGGTATATATAAGTTTGTCATTCCGTTTGTAACACCTCGAAATATTGGTCTTGGACCCCATAAAGAATATATACGGCATTCCATGTCAAATTGGACACTTTGAATTTTTTTTTAGATTTTCTCAAAAAAAAAAACCCCCTTCAAAAACTGCTTCGTGGTAAATTTTCAGATTTTTTTGATGACCCGTTTAAAACAAAAAGGCTGGATCAGCCTTACCATAGAAAAATAAAATATATTTAAAATCATCTTTTAATTTTATTTCCATACAAATTGTTTTTGTTTTTAAAATCGACTTTCAAAAAATGTATTGAAAATTTTAAATTTAAAATAAAACTTTTGTTAAAAAAGACTTTTTGTTTTCTTGTGGTAAGGGCCATCGAATTTTTAAAAATTGGTAGTTTGTTCCTTTAATCAAACTTCTTTTACTCATAACATTTTTAAAAATGGTCCAAATTGCAAATTTTTTTCTTTAAAATTTTTTTTTTACGTTCTTTAAAAAAAAATCTTAAAAGTGCTCTAGTTTGCGATTTTTAAGTTTTAAAATTTAAATTTCTGTCTGCTGTTTGCTGCTGTTTTTTGAAGAGACACATTTGTAGAGGGTAGGTGTGTTCAGAGGAAAAGTTTGGACTAAAAAAAAATATTGTGGGTCGGTCATACATATTTGATTGCTCTAAGGCATTGCTGTGCAAGAGAAAATGTATTTGCACAGAGCTACAATTGTTAGTGGGTATAATTGTGCTATGAAATGCACAGCAGTGCTATAAGGGCACTTTTAGGGCAGTTAGAGCGGTTGGAGCAAATTTTAAAAAATGTCATTTTGTATGGGAGCACCCTTCGAAATTGGAAGGCGTAAAAATTAATGGGGTCAGTCTTGCTATGACACCTCTAGAAGCAGTAGAAATGATTTCAATATTGGAAAATTACAATAATTTTTTTTTTTTAATTGTCCAATAGTACGTTCAGATTGGCCTTGAAACCCCGTTTAATGAGGTTTCGTGCCAAACCTCATTTGAAACTACACTCAAAAAATTATGTTAGTAAAATCAACTGAAAATGTCATTTAAAATAACTACTTTGTAAGTTGTTTTGGGGTCAACTACTTTTTCAGTTAAATCAACTAACAATGTTAGTTATTTTAACTGACAAAAAACAACTGACGTATGTAGTAAAAGCTACTTACATTTGTAGTCAAAACAACTAAAATGTAGTAAAAATAAAATAATCAATATATAATTTTTTTTTTTTAATTTTTCAGAAAAAAGAGTTGAAGACCAAATTAGCATACTTTCGCGGGTCCTCTTCACATATGTGGAACCCAATTTGTCCTAACTTTGAATCCAAAAAAATTGGGATTCCGAAAAATTTAAAAATGCTTAGATCTCGGTAAATATTGGTGACACAACAAAAAGTCTAAAAGCATTTTTGTAGCTCTTGGTTTCTAGAACTCGTCTGCCAATACTAGAAAACCCTCAGAGCAATAGTTTTTTAGTTATTCAGCTTCTAAAATTCTCAAGACCCTATTGGGCCCCTAAATTGCAGTACATGGAAAAATAAGCAAGATAATGCTAAAGGTATTTGAATTTTTAAACTTTCGGGAGTGCCAATTTTTTAGATTCAAAACTTGGACCTATTAGGGTCCACACATGTGAAGAGGACCGGCGAAACTATGGAGATTCTAAGAACAAAAAATGCCCTCCATTTTGCTCTATCTGGCTTAGTTTTCGAGATATAACCATTTTAAATTTTAACCAAAAAAAAATTTCACAACTCGCTGACGGAAATACGACTTTTAATATTGCTAATGCTTTGTTTTCATTAAGGCATTTATTAATGCCAATGAAATTTTTCATAATTGGCATTACTAATGCTACTAATTCCTTAACGGGCATTGGCATTGATTGAAACAATGCCAATGCTAAAAATTTCATTGGCATTAGTTTCAATATAATGCCAATGAAATCGTCAATTAATTAGTCCATTTATTTAAATAGTCCCATGTATGATAAAGAAGCACTCTTACGCTAGTTCTGGAAGTCATGCAGGATTTGTTGGGTCCAATCAGTACTTTTTATTTATATGGAACAGGATCCTGGGAAAATGTGAAAAATTTCCCGCTTTCCCAGAAAACGAAAAAGTGACGGAAAAAACTTGTAAGGCATGAGTATTGCAAATTTCAGTGCAATCGGTCCGTCCAGTTCGTACAAAAGCCGAATTATTTCTGAAAATTTTTAAAAGTCAAATTTTATGAATTATTTCTGAAAATTTTTAAAAGTCAAATTTTATGAATTATTTCTGAAAATTTTTCAAAAGTCAAATTTTATGAAAAAATTTAAATCTAAAGTTACGTTCATTTGCATTTTAAATGACGATATGTTTATTTTTTGGATAAAAAAAAGTGATTCTGTAAACAGAACATGTGTAATTTATTCTACAAGAATTTCATACACAATAAACTTAAAATTACCACAAGAACTCTCTATATTAGTACGAACAACACATGTGTACTCATTCGTACATTGAGTTTATCCAGGCTTCCTAATGCTAATTTTTTAAGAACAAAATTTAGTCCAGTATTGGCTTTTGTATAGAAACAATTGCTCGCGCGCGATCTTATAAAGTAAATACAATTACAAAAAAAAGAGATTTTGTTTAGATAAAAAAAAGATGAAAATACAAATGAAACGTTTTAATATTAAAAAAACTTCCTTAGCGATATCTATACTTTTGGGAATTTATATATTACTCTCAAGTGGTTATCATAAATATGAAATAGATGGTGTTATAGAAAATGCTAAACCGGAAGATGTTTGGAATTATGTTGCTGATTTTAGCAAAATGAGACTTTTAAATCCAACAATGTAAGTAAAGAAATTTAATAAACATGCATATATCGAGGGCTTATAACTGCAAAATCAATTTTTTTAGCACAGCCAACAATCTGTTGATTTTAGTCAATTCTAAGTGTGAGTTATTTAAAAAAAATATAGGGGCATGTCACAGACTCAATTCCGTTCGGATTTGAAAAAAGTGGTTTACTCGTAAAACGCAAAACCAATATTATTTTTTTCGGAATGAAATCACTTTCAAAAAACAAAGTGGAATTGAATTGCATAAAAGTGGTTTCATTCTAAAAAAAATATTCGCTTTGCATTTTCTGAGTAAACCACTTTTTTCAAATCCAAACGGAATTGAGTCTGTGACATGCCCCATAATTTAAAATGAAATATGAATTCCTATGCAGATAGCACTTTTTCAATATAACCACTCGATAATTATTTTTCTTAATGAATACATATTAATTACTACTAATTTTTTTCTGTATACATTAATTTTAGTATAAATTTCAAAATTTTGTCGGAAAGCGGTCATACTCATGATTGGCGTTACACAGTACAGTACACGGAAAGGCTATCACATTGGCCTTATTGGTTGAATATCGCAAAAGCAAATTATATTGTTGTTAAGTCGATGCCCAGTGTAAAACCTACGATATATTCTATACAATCCAGACATGAAACATGCTTTTTTAGAGGACTTTATTGCTGTAAGTAAAAATCCTGTTGTACATACACTTAAGGCTGGTTCATATATGGCATTTTTTGTCAAAGAAAGTAAATAATAAAGATACAGCAATGGGGACAATTGCTAGAGTTTTAGAAGGCTTGCTGTCCACAACATAAATTAGAAAAGATTTAATTTCTTTAAAAACCAGAAATTAATTTACAAAAAAAGTAGTAGGATGGGAGGAGATTTTTCGTATGTGTTCCCATTGCAGTGGGTTTGCTTTTTGTATGGGCCTCCTGGAATATATATCACCGTCCTACAAAAAGAAAAAAAGTCGTTAAACACGAACTAATTAATATACATTTCGAACTAGAGACTAGAGTAGTATATAATACTTCACTTGCAGTTTTTCATTTCGTGATCCTGTTTCCTTTTAAAAGGACTTCAAAATTTTAGAGGATTACATTTTTGTAAAATATTTTTTAAACATTTGTAGTTGTCCTAGGGTGCCACTGGTGATGGCAAATGAAAGAGGAGGATCTCCGCTAATTTTCCCATTTTATTATTTTGACATTTCAGGAAAAATGGAGGTAAGTAATGTCCTTTCAAAACTTTATCCTTCAATATCATTTAAAATAATTAACAAAATATTTTGATAAAATTTCGAAAATACATTATTTACATCCTTTTTCCTGATATGGCAAAATAAAAAAAATCGAAAAGTTAGCGAGGATTCTTCTCTTTCGTTTGCCAATACTGGCATTATAATAAAGTACAAATATTTAAAAAATATTATACAAAATGTAATCCTTTAACATTTTTTAGTCCTTTAGGAAAACTGCGTTTACAGTTTTTCATTTCGTGATCTTGTTTCCTTTTAGATCACGAAATGAAAAACTGTAAACGCAGTTTTCCTGCATTTTATCTATACATTCAGACGTACATATATCATCCGGTTTAAAAATCGATTTTTATATCCTCCACTCTAGTGATAGATGGTATACATTAGAGTGTTCCTTATTTTGGAAATGTTGAGCGGTATCCGCTCCTTTTTTTCCATTTGGTTTAAAAATAACTCAGGAAAAATTTTACGCCCCTACGACCACGCCTTACCTACGCGACGGAGCCTTAAAGAGCGGGGCCATAAAAATCATTTTTCCATACAAACCAAAAAAGATGTCACAGATATGAATATCATTTTTTTTGTCGTGAATAAGCTAACTAACAAGGGAAGTCTCCCTGGTGTCACCCTCCGATCTTCATGAAATTTGGATATGTTGTTAGGTTAGGTTAGGTTGAGAGGTTGACATAGTGTCCACAAGACCAGATCCTGATCCATAGTGATACCTCATGAAAAGGGGTGTGTTGAAGGGGGCGGGGAGGGGGGATTGTGGTGGGGTGTTGGGCTTCTCTATACATTAATTCACGTTCTTCTGTCTTCCTGTCCCATAGCATGACTATTTAAGTCCACACATGCGTCTCATCAAATTTACTCAGCTTAATATATTTTAACATCTTCCACGGGCTGATCCCTCTTAGTTCCTCCACATTCTGAAAGAAATAAGAGCCAAAACAATTAAATCGAGTGCGAGATAGTGCAGGGCACTGACAAAGATAATGGAGTGAATCTTCCACTGTCTCTTCGTCCCCGCACCATCTGCACAAGTCATCCATAATTAATCTTAACTTTTTCAAATAACATTTCAAGCCGGTGTGGCCTGTTATTATACCTACATACTTCCTTAGATCTGCCTTTTCCATATGTAAAAGCGTTTTTTGAACACGATTTTCGCCGCGAGTCCATAGAGCCTTTGTTTGGATACAGTCATGTCTGCATTCCCATCTTGAATCTTCTTGGCGTTCAAAGTTTTTCCTGATCTCCATGTAAATAGCATCCAGGCCCAGATGTACATCGGTCCTAATTGCGTTGGATGGTAGAATGGCGCCCATACGAGCTAGCTCGTCCGCTTTTTCATTCCCTGGAATATTTTTATGACCTGGAACCCAGCACAGTCTTAAAGAGTGTTGTTCGATAAGAGCCTGAAGCTCTTGGCGACAACGGCTGACTACCCTAGATCGAATATTCCTATTTCCTAATGCCTTTAAAGCCGCTTGACTATCAATGTATATAATGATCTCACTAGAGTAGATCGGTCTCATTGAAATGAGTCTAGCAGCCTCCGACACTGCATACAGTTCCGCCTGAAAAATATTACAGCCGTCCTGTATCCGTAAGCTATATTCAATTCCCAGTTTTTCACAGTAGACTCCACTACCTGTTCCCTGTTGCATTTTTGATCCATCAGTGTAGACCTCAATTTGATGTTCCCCGCCAGGGAACATCAAATTGTTAAGAACGAAAATTAATTCGACACGTATTTTTTTTAGCGGCCCAAACTCATTTTTTGGGGGGGGGGTCGATTTGTATGGGGGGAAATTGACCTTTTTCAGTTTTTTACGATTTACGCCTATTTAAATTAAATTAATATAGGCATGTGTGGTATCAGATTAAAGGTATTAAAAATACCTATCTCGTGGTGCTAACAACGGGCCAAAGAAGTTAATATTTTTCGACTTATTAACAAAAATGTCCTAAAATTTTGGTATTTTACTCAATATGACGAAAAGTTGTGCATGTTTGGACACGTTCTTAGTACACGTAGATAGGTTTTCCAAAGACCTTTCATTTGGTATGAAACATGACTAGGTTTCTTTGCATAATATAGGAGATAAACGAAAAAAACTGAAAATGGCCTTGTCTTCCCCCCTCCCCTCCTTTTTACCCCCTAAATATGAATTTGGGCCGCTAAAAAAAATACGTGTCCCTTTATTTTTTCTGATCTACAAAATAAAACCAATTCCATAAAGATCCGCGGGTGACACTAGGGAGACTTCCCTTGTAAGTAATATAATAATTAACAACAAAAAAATTAAAAATAAAAAAACAATTTTTTGGTTTGTATGGAAAAATGATTTGTAAGGCCCCGCTCTTTAAGGCCTCGTCGCGTAGGTAAGGCGTGGTCGTAGGTGCGTAAAATTTTTCCTGAGTTATTTTTAAGTCAAATGGAAAAAAATGAGCGGGTACCGATTTCGCTGGATTGCAATACCAACCTGACCAGGTAAATGCCCAATATATATGCCAAACTTCAGGAGCCTCCGTAGTCTTTCAAAAGTTAGCGTGTTTTCAACAGACAGACAGACGGACGGACGGACATCGCTAGATCGTTTTAAAATCGATCGAGGATCATGAATATATACACTTTATGGGGTCCTAGACCAATATTTCGAGGTGTTACAAACGGAATGACAAACTTATATATACCGGGTATATATATATATACCGGGTGTATATATACCCTCTATCACTAGAGTGGAGGGTATAAAAAGTTGTTAACTCAAAATAAAATATTTCTAATCAAAGTTGTTCATTGTGCATTGTGGAGGGTATTCATAGCCAAGTCGAAATTAACTTTTCTGCTTGTTTAAATATCAACTAAAATTGTATAAATTTTACTTCTTGCAGTACACGCTGAAAGTGAATTCAATTTTGCTGCCCAAGCTGATAACACTTACTGTGCTGAAAAAATACGATATGAATGTCCACCATTTTTGAATAGAGCATGTAAACGTGAATTAGAATATCAACGTAAAGCTGTTATGCATAATCTAACCACAATATTTAATAAAAAACATTAATAAAAATATAATTTTTTTTATTTTATTTTTTTTTTTTTAAAGAAATTCAACAAAATAATTATGAAGTGTGTGTGTGTAGGTACTACTAATAATATTAATATGTTATTATAATAAATTTGAAAAGTAAAGAAACTTAATAGATATCTAATGAATAAAAATTTATGAAATTTGAAAAAAAAAGAACTATATTATTTAATATAATGAAAAATAGTTTAAAGATAAAATCCAAATAAATATTTTAATATTTTTCCCCCTTTTTCTAAAGTATGTGTATGTAAATATAGAAGACTTTTGTGATTGGGTATAATAAAAACGAAGATTAAAACTAATAATGTATGTATAAACTTTTTAAAATTCAATGTTTAGCAACTTATGTGCTATTTATTTGTTTTTTTTTTTACTAATTTCACTATTTGTTAAACAACTTAAAATTAGTTTCTAATAACTAAATAATTGTTTTATATAATTTTATATTAAATATTATTTATGTATAATAAATTGATCAACTGTTTTTAACATTTGATATTGTACGTTAATTTTTGTTGGTGTTTTTTTTTTTTTTGTTAAAGGGTTAGGATTGTATTTTGAAAAAAAAAAATATGAAATATATTATAGATTTTTTTAAATGAAAAGTTTTCATGAAATTTTTAATAATTTTTTTAGATATGTAAAATTTTAAAAATGCCAAAATATATATTTTAATTATTCTATATATTTTGTTTGCTAAATAAAATTAGAATAACTAAAAACTATTCAACTACATGTATAAATGCCAATTGATTTTTAAATTCAATCAAAATTAAATTTATAAGTACACTTTGGACGGTGATTAATTGATCTAATTAAAAAAAAATATATAATCCTAACCCTGTATTTAAAAATATTTATTTAATTTGTTAATTTTTTCTTTTGTTGGAAGGTACAATATTACGTACGATATGAATAAGTTTTGTTTATACTACCGAAAATTAATTTTTGATGTTTTCGTTTGGATTTTAGGGTCCTTAAGCACTTCCCGGCCAATACACTTTTTGCAATTTGCAAAAAATGTTATTGTCATTATGTTGGACACACTTGGAAGTAGTTCCTCCAAAATTTTTATAATAGGCTTGTTTTTTGCATACCGAATTAAGATTAGAATTATTTTTTTTTTAGTTAAAAAATAGGTCAAATTAAGTCCATATTTTTTTTTTATAATTTTTTTCTGAATTCACATACAATTAGAAAATATAAACACAAAAAAAATTATGCTTTGTCCAAAATGTAAAGAATGAAAAATAAATTAAGTTAAATCCTAGGATTAACTCAGATTTATTTATACCATTTTACATTTTGGACAACGCTTATTTTTTCCTGTTTATGTTAACTAATTGGATGTAGATTCAGAAAAAAATATAAAAAAAAAAATTCTGGACTTGATTTGACCCATTTTTAACTAAATAGTGGATAATCTTAATCCAGTCTGCAAAAAACAAGCCTAATATTCCGATTACAACTGCTCAAGCTGCATAGCCCCAAAGTCAAAAAAGCTATTTGAAAATGGAAACACTTTGAAGTCGAAATTTTTAAGGACTTTTGGATGTGGAAATATTTATATATTTTTTTGTGGAATCGAGATACGAGGCTGTTTTTTTTTTTATTTCATCATATACCCGAATGCAGACCAGTGTTGTCAGGTTTTTAGGGGGTTTCCCCCCAGAAAAACCCCTAAATCGACTTTGACTTACCATAACTTTTGAAATAATCGTCGGATAGTTTAGATTTAGGTCAATTTAGCTTCTTTAGCATTTTTTCTATTAGACTTATCCATTAAACAAAGTAAAACGTATAATAGATTTACTTTATTAAACGTTTAATGTATTGACATTCGTAAAAAAAAAATTTACAAAATTGTCTCCAGACTTTTTAAAGATTTTTGGCTACAGAAACATAAATTCGATAAAAATAATACAATCTGAGGTAATACTCTTATAAAGAAAATGTTGGAGAACCCAAAAATTCCAATTTTGAAAAAATTCGATCATTATGTAAAAAGTAATGATAAGTCAAAGTCGATTTAGGGGTTTTTCTGGGGGAAAAACCCCCTAAAAACCTGACAACACTGATGCAGACTGCGAAAAACTGCAAGTAATATGATACCTTTTGCAACACGAGTATAAATATTGGAATAAAAGTTATTAAAAGAAGTGGCACATTTTTGCACATATTAATAAATGGAGACTCTGGAGCCATTTTTGTAGATGCGTTTTAATTTCTGATATATTTTTATACCCTCCAACCACAATAGTGAAGTATACTTTGTGTAACGCATCGAAATATCGGTGGGCGCAAGAAATTTTAGCGATTATCTTTCGTCTGTCTGTAAGTCTAATAGAGTTGTCAACCGATTAAGAATAATTCGATTAATCGATCAAACAAATCCAAACTCTTGTTCGATTAATTTAAAAACAACGATTTTGGAATAACGAATAAATCGATTAATTTATGTCAATTAATCGAACAATTATTTTTATTATACCCTCCAACTACAGTATCAAAATATCGGTATAGGACCCCATACAGTATATATATTGTTAATCAGTGATCGATTCTAAGACATTCGAGCAATGTCCGTCTGTGAAGGGCACGATACAGTTAAAAATAAAAGGGCTATTCTCTTGAAGTTTGGCACGATTATGTCTTATGGTCATAGGCAGGTTAAGTTCGAACTTCGAAGGCAAAATCGGATAAGGGGAATTTTCCCCCTCAAAGAACTACAACACTACCGGAAAAACAAAATTTGTTTACAAGTTTTTTTGTATATTTGTTTTACAAATAAAATATTTTTATGCCATATGAAGTTCATTTACCTGCATTTGGACCAATATCGTAAAAAGGAATTTGTAAACATTTATGAAAATGGAAAAGGTGTTCTCCAACTTCCCCGCCGAGTCCCACCAACTATAATCTTAAAATTATTCAAATTTTAAGTTTTTTTGCATTTTTTACATAAAAATGTAAATTCAGTTATTCAATTTATAAGTTTTTTACTTATTTTTTGTTAAAAAAATATTAATTATTTTATTTTTAAGTTTTTTGTATGAATTGTTAATTTTTTTGTTAATACAAATATTTTTCAACAACCACATTTTTATTCGTTATTCTCCTCGATTAATCGAATAATTTTTTAGATTTAATCGTTTGATCGAATGAACAAAACCAATTATTTGAATTATTCGAACAAAGTTGAAAGGCGAATAATTGACAACTCTAATGTCTATAGAAGACTCGATACAGTCCAAACCAATACAGCTATACCCCTGAAGTGTCACATAAATGGGTTCATAAATGGGTTAGGGTCCTTTACATGGACCATTCAGATAAGGATGGAAAGGAAAGACCTCTTTTTGTGGCTCGCCTACTTTTTTGGGGCGTGGATATAAAAAATTTCCTCTGCCATATGGAATTTTTTAGCAACGGAATTATATTCAGCGAAATAAAACCGCACACATACATATAATATTCGATATTTTGAAATTTTTTGTTGTGGTCTTTAAACCATTTAAACCGCACTTTCACCCAAAAAAATTTACAGCGCCGCCATATTTTATCCGTCATGAACCTTATATTCTTAAGCAATTGATTTTGATTTAGCAAATAAAATGAAGCCTCTTTAAAAAATTTTATTCTAATATTACTATTATTTATAAAAGTTTCCATCGTCATATTGGATTCGCCACTTTGAATTTTGTATTTTTAATTATTGAGTTCGGAGTCAGCGGCTTTAAAACCATCTAGATACAAATATTCTTTTAAATCGCACAACTTTTCCAAATTTTTGACGCCATTTTTGAGTTCATTTTTAAAATCGATTTAAGATTGCAATTTCAAAAATTTTTATTCGAATCTTACAATTTATTAAGCATCGAATTTGAATTCTGAGGGAAAAAGCCATTGGCAAAACTCAAAAAGGGTTTGAAGGGAGACGAGAAGTATTTTTTGAGAAAGCAAAAAGTCGTTATGTAAAAGCCCCGACATTTTTGATATTATTTTTAAATGAAGTTTTTTTATTTAGTTCGTTTTAAGTCCATATTATTATAGGTCCGTTCGATTACCTTACTACAATCTACTCATTTTTACTACTTTTACTACAGCTGGAAAATTTCAATACAAAAGTAACAAAACTTTCCAGTTTAAAAATAGTAAGAAATTTGGACCTATTAATTATTTCTGAGAAAAAATAATATTTCTTGTTGTATAATGAGAAATCTGATTTAAATTAATTGACAATACAGCACTGATCAGTCACACTCAAAGTGTGTCTGATCCCAGGCAGAAAAATACAAACGTTCCAGTACAGCTAAAGTACTTTGCACGGTAGTACAAGTACTGTCAGCTTTCTTATATAAGTACTGCGTAAGTACGAGATTTATAACACCGTTGCAATATAGCGCAGTAGGTTCTCAAAGCTCTAGCAAAGTACCTTAAAACCAATTTAATATTGTTGTGGCAACGCTTTAAAAACAAAAATTGGGGTGGTTTCCGAGCACTTAAAAAATTCTAGAGAGTTTTTAGAAGAATTTGTGGTGGAATCCAATGATTCCTTTAGAGAAGGTATGAACTTGAAATATATTTTAATTTTTTTTTTTAAGTTATACCATTGAATGGGAAACCTTTTCAATTTAATGTGTTGGCTTTTTGCTGCGATATGCCAGCCCTAGCTTATATTAAATGTTGCAAAAGTTATGTTGGTTCTTTTCGTGTGAAAGATGTACAGTAGCGAGTCCCGAATAATTATTTTTTAAAGCTTTCGGTTAACAAATGCCACAATTAATTTTTAAAGGGAAATATTATTAAAAAAATTACCAATTTTTTTAACTACCCAACATTGTCTTCAAAAGAAATCGAATTTTACAATGTTAAAAATTAAGATAAAAATATTGTTATGATGAAGCAATTGCTATTGCACTGTTACACAAATAATTGTAATAAAAGAATTTAATAAATAGTAAAAATATAAAAAAAATATTCTTACAAAAATTGTAATGCCAAAGCACTTTTAAGGTTGTAATTTGAAATGTTGGCAAAGCGCTTCATTTTACAAAATATAAGTGCTTTGGCAGTACTTTATTGTTTGTAAAGCTGGCAATTTCTGCGTGGGCAGCTATTTAAACGAACTAATAATGAGAAAGAAGAAAAAATAGAAATATGAAATTTCATAATAAAATAAAAATTCAAATGTCCTCCTGGACATTTTTTAAGACTTGGAAAGTGCTACTAAGGGTTGCCAATGAGAAAACACGATGGGTCAAAAGTTTAAAATAGGTTTAGTTGGGCCAAATGATAATATCTATGTAATGTGAAATTAGTTAATTCTTATGTTCTCTCATTTTAAGTTCGTTTAAGGACATGTCGCTTATAACACTGGAGCAATTTCAAGGCCAAATATGGATTCAGCGCTTAAAAAACCTTTAAAACTATGGTACGCATTCTCGCATGATGTTATTTTTTATTTTTTTTTTTGGCTGGGTTATCTGAAAATACCTTTTATTTAAAATCTCATCATTCAATTTTACCCTAGGATTGGTCTAGTCAGAGCAAATTTGACTTTGGTGTGTAGTATCTTTTTTTAGGACAAAAAATGAGCACCATGAGTAAAATTTTCTAAATCAATTAAAACCTTTTTTCGATTCGATTGGAGTACTTCAATAGGCGAGAATTCTCGCTTAAAAAGAAGTACGCTAAACTGACATCTTGATTTGGCTGGTTTTTCTTTCTATAAACAAGATTTCAAAGAATCGTCCTTTTGCCCACTTTCCCCCTCCTAATATATGTTTACAAATTCATTTATCATATGATATTTTCGCTTAAAAATACAATTTTATCGTTATTTTTAATAACCACGCCTCCAATGGTTGGCGGCCAAAAAAGTTTGCTTTTTTTTGGCAATGATTTTAAAATGTGAATAAGTCTGGCAAGTTTAATGGTAATGTTCGTGATCTATTCGGCGAAACCTACAACCTACACTAGGTCACAAATGTAGCACAGTGTAATCGTAAGACCATTTTATAAATAAAGAGATTATATCCCTTCCAAACAAAAAAAGAGAAATCAATTAAAATTACTTGTTAAAAGCTAAATCTAATCTACGTCTTTTAAGAGCTCTTTTACCTGATGGTGTTGATGGATTTTCGGATGACAAAGTCAAATCTATTTCTTGATTTTGTTGAACTTGTTTAATTGGTGACTTTTTTGTATGCGAATTTTTCGATGTTGCAACTGCATTAACAGTTTCGGAAGGTTTTGTAAACCATTTAGTTAATTTAGTAGCTTGTGATGAAGCACACTTGCCTTTGGGTGATTTTCGCAAATTTGCATTTTGTGTGCCGGATTGTTGTTGTCTCTTACTAGGAGTACCAGCCTCCGTAGTGACACCACTTCCACCACCACTATTATTAACGTTGTCCTCTTGAGAACCATTTTGTGTTGTACTGCCTATTAGATAATTGGTAATTTTGTTATGTTGTGTATTATTAGACTTTTGGGTTTGTTGAACTGGTGATATATCACCGTTTGAATGTAAACGCATTACACTACCGAAGGTACCATTATTGGTAATTTCGAATATTTCATCTTCCTGTACACCCGAAGATGTAGTTGAACGTTTTCTTTTTTGCTGCTGCTGCTGCTGTTGGGCTTCAGCTATGACTTCTATAGGATGAGATGGTAAAATTGGTGTTTGTTTTTTTGGTTTATTACCACTAATACCACCACCGCGTTGTGTCTTTTTTGTGGGCGTGGTTAGTGATTTTTCATTAACTATTGGCTTTTGTTTTTTTGAAGACGACGATGGTTCAAACATTTTTTCCAATATGTCTAGACAACTACGATCCCGATTTGATTTTTTTAAACTAGAGCTTTGTTTATTAATTTGATTTTTGCCCGCAGCATAATGTTGTTGCAATTGTTTGACTTCAGAACCAAAAATTTTAAATCCCTCAAACGGTGTATTCGGCTCTTCACTATTTAACGTTGGTTGAGAACAGGGTAGCTGAGCTAAGTCAGAACAATTACTAAAGAGATCTGGTGATTTGGCACTCATACGTGTATTTTGTTGAGCAAGCAGTTCAGAAAATGTTGGTACTTTACTGTTGTTTGCCGTTTCATTCTGAGAAGAATTTTGCAATCTTTTTGGTTTTAAGGCACGAGTACGGCGACTGGTCGATGAAGATTGTGATGTACTATTTTCATTTTCGGAACTAGACAAGAGTATTACATGATCACGATTTTTATTCACTGTTGCCGTAGAAACCGGATTAGATGGTGGTACAAAAATAACTTCCGAATCAGCAAAAAATCCAGCAGATGATGTCAAAGATGATGGTATCATGGAATTTCTCATTGTATTAGTGGGTGTAAAGGGTCTTAGAAATTCTGTCGTTGTTTTCTCAGTGTTATTATCAACAAACAAACCCGCATCACCACTAAGTCTTTGTGCACATTGTATAGATTCATAATCTTGGGAACTTCTATGAGAAATAATTGATGTTTGTGTATTTTTTTCTACATCATTTGTTTTCTGATCAACTTTTGTTTTTGATTTGTTTGTGGTGGCGGCAGGGAGTGTTTTGTTTTGTGCTTGCTTATCGATTGACTTCTTTTTCGGTTTCGTAAGTTTATCTATTTGTAAGGATAAATTTTTAGTTAAATATTTACTACCACCCGCAGATCTTGTTAAACGTTGCATGCTGCGTGTCTCTTTATGGTGTACACCCAACGGAGTAATATCGTATTCACGTTTTAAACGTAATCTTTCGCTATTTACTTTAAGACTAAGATCTTTAGAATTTGATCGTTTTGTTGGTGATGGTGTTGCCGTCTTCTCTAAAGGTTCTTGTTTAATAATTACCTCGGTTTCTAAAGGAGTTGTTGGAGTTTCATTGTTGGTTTGAGGTTTTTGTATAGATCTTGTTTTCCGAGAAGTAAGAGGTGTGGTCTCAGTTATTTTAATAGCCGATCTGGAATTTTTGGCTTTAGAAATATCCTCAGTATTTTTTCCAGTACTTGGAGATGATTTTTCTTTCAAAGGTTTAGAATTTTTTGCTGTTGTTTCCTTTGCATTCAAAATTTCTTGAACTTTATTTGTTGTTTCTGAAGCATTTGCAGATGCATTTTTAGTTTGTTGGTTAGATTTGGAATTTTTTACTATTTGACTTTTATCAGTTAATGGTTTTTCAATATTTTCGATTTTTTTTGTGTTGTTGTTATCTTTTTCCGCAGTAGTTATTTTTTTAATATTTTCCTTAGTCTTGTCTTGTTTATTTTTTGTAAATTTAGGGGTTTTATTTACTTTTTCTTGCAGTCTATCTTTAAGTCTTTTGGCAGAAGCCCTACCGCTACCATCTTCATCTTTTGCATGTCTTGTTAGTCTTTTTGGTGTATTTTCCAATTTAAGTTTATCCACAATATCTTCTTCTAGTTTATCCAATTCAGTAGCATGTTTTCTTTTTTTAATATTTTTAATATTTTTACCAACGTTTTCAGTTTCTTTTGTTGCCGTTTTATTTTCCTCATTACAATGTTCGTCCTTTTCTTCACTTGACAAATCGACAATCTCTATATCATCATTGGGATCATTAAATATTTGTGGTACATCTTCAGTGTCATCAGAATCAGAAACTACCAATAAAGGTGACATTAGTATAGGCTCATCAGAATTATCTCTTGTTGCAGGTTGTTTCTCTAAAACCGCTGGGGCCGTAGCAGTAATTGAGGCTACTTCTTCATCGTCCACATTATATATAATTTCTTTTTCTTGTTGTAGATTTTTTAATAAATCCTGTTCCTTTTGCTGCAGTAGCTTTTCCTGTTCCTGGCGGAACTGCAGATGTTGGTGTTTCCTTTGTCTACAATATTCTTCAAATAATTCTTGAGTATCTTTAACGCGTTCATCTTCACGATTTTGATTGTTAACATATTCGATACTGCTACTTTCAGAATTTGTTGCATTTTGTTTTTCTCGCCATAAATCTAAATTTATTTTGTATCGATCTTCTTTGACCAAAGGCAATAATGCTTCGAACTGGTGACAATAACGTCGTAATCGAAAATTTCTAAAAACAAAAAAAGATTAATTAAAAAATTACACAGGTGTTTGATGGGGTTGAAATTTCCAAGTGATTTTTGGTAATTTGGTCATGAGAATTTTAAAATTTAATTAAGTGCATAAGAAATGACAAAAAAAGTATGTATTTTACACATTTGATTGTTGATAATGGAAAACTAGAAAATTTTAATTTTACACAATTTTATATAAAGTACATACCGTTATTCTCGGGAATATCGGTAAACCGTCAGAACCGGAACCGGGAATAACGGTATTTCCGCAAGTACCGGGGATTTTTTAAGAACTGGAAAACTGGTTCCATTTCTCGGGAATACCGATACTACTGTACTGACTAGAAATGCGCGCGTGATACTGACTAGAGATGCGTGCGTGAGTAACTTTTGTTTCGTGAATTTGCGTGATTGTTTTGTGCTGTTTAAAACAAAAAACAAGTAAAAACAAGTGAGAGTGTTAAATTCGGCTGTGCCGAATCTTTTATACCCTCCAAAATGTAAAAAAATTAAAAACAAAAATGTGTCAGGGGCGTTTCTTTTTTTTTTTTTTTTGGGGGGGGGGGGGTTGATAGGGTCCGTGGGTGACGTTGAGAGCACCTTCCCAACGCGATAAATATACCAAATGTTTCATTTACTTAACAAAAATACAAAAAAAACATGTAAAAAAGTGTATTTTTTTGGAGGTTGCTTTAGTTCTTCAAGGGGGAACTTTTTTCCCACTGGTCCGATTTGGCCAATTTCCGAACTTAACCTGCCTAGGAACACAAGACATATTTGTGTCAAACTTGAGGGATCTAGCTCTGTTATTTTGGACTGCATCGTGTTAACTACAGACGGACGGACGGACGGACAGACAGACGGACGGACGGACATCGCTAGAATGTCTTAGAATCGATCACTGATCAATAATATATATACTTTATGGGGTCCCCGACCGATATTTCGATGCGTTACACACGGAATGACAAAGTGAGTATACCCCCATACTGTAGTTGGAGGGTATAAAAAATCGTCATCATATTTAATTAAGAGGGTAATTAATACAAAATTGTGATTAAAATAAATTTGTATTATTGTTTTATGGAAAATCACTACTTTTTGTGCAAGAAATCGAAAAAACTAAAAAAAAAAATTAACCGCTGAACCGACAATAACAAGTAAATAAAAGTTTCAGTTATATCTGTGTAATATTTTGGCCGTAATCGCCAACTGACGGACTGACTTAGTCCCCATAATATAAATGGGGGTAATGTCCAAAAAAATTTCGGTCGTAGTCGCAACAGGGAACGCACATAATTCCTATTGGGATTATGACCGTTTTGGAAATGGTCATAGGCCCCATAACTAATATGGGGATTATGACTGTGATGTATATATAATATAACCGGCGAATAATGTCGTATTACATTGTTTGCAGGGGTTTTTTTTTTTAATTTCATCAAACATTTTATTCATTTTATTACATACATTATGTAATAAAAATACTTACTTGCAATAATTAGCTAATCGTTCTCTTTTACAAAAATATTCTTCTAAATCTACCTTCTTATATGCCAATTCTTTGGCATCAGGTAGTTTAAATTTTTCTTCAAAGATTTTAAAGCTTGAAAACTGAGGCTCCAAACGTCCACCTAATCTTAAAACATTGTGTAACAGTTTTAAATCGCTCTGCAAAATAAAGATTTTATACAAACTTATTAATTTTTTTTTTCAATTATCTACCTTATTACTTACTGTAATATCCACACTTGAGATCAGTATATTAATTTTACGTTCATAATGCTTAAGTAACATCGATGTACAAAAACTATTGTTCAACATTTGTCCACGATTATCGAGTATAATGTAATCAAATTTAAATTTGCTCAAATCATCTATGGTCCTTAAAGTACTCCATTTTGCTATATATATGTTGTGAGGGGTATCTGTAGAATCTTAAAAAAGAAACAAAATAAGGATAATTTTACGCGATTGTAATTAAAAAAGGAAGTGTGATAGTCTGTTTTTCCTAAAGCATTTGTAATATGGATTTCGTACAAAGTTCGTATTGCAAAGAAGAAAGCTCTTCTTTGGCCAAACAAATATTGGACCTGTAGAACAATGGCTTTTCAAACCCATGGGTTTCTTTTTTGACTTAAAAATCGGAAAGTTCCGAACAAAGTGAAAAACAAATTTTAAACTTTTTTTGCCTAAAATATTATTTTATATTCGAACATTACTAAAAAAATGTTTTTTGGTCTGCAAAATAATTTAAAAAAAAAATGTTTCTTCAAAAATAACTAGAGTCCGACCGAAACCAGTTTTTCGAGGCCGAACCGAAACCGAACAGAATATTCGCCCAACTATATATTTTATTTTAGAGTAAAAAACTTTTTTTGTAATTTTTGTAAAAAAAAACAAAAATTACTAATTTTTTTTTGACTGTAAATTTTTTAGTGTAAAAATATTTTTATGTGACAAAAATACTTTGTAAAGTAATTTTGTGGCTTACCAATGTTTGTTTTTTTAAAGCTCGGTTTTCAAACACGTGAATTTAAGGTAAAAACAATCTGAAATTCAAGGTTTTGCTAATAACTTTTGAATTACTGGACCGATTTGCCTGAAATTCAATACGAATCAGACCAGGGGAACGAAAAATATATATGCCAAGATTCAGCATCCGAAAGTTATCGTGTTTTTTATCTCGTAAATTCGCGAAAACCCCTTGCCGAAATTCACTCTTTTGCTTATAACTTTTGAATTGCAATACCAACCTGACCAGTCAAATGACTCACATATGTGCCAAACCTCAGGAGCCTCCGTAAAGTCTTTCAAAAGTTAGCGTGTTTTTAACAGAATTTTATTAAAAATTTTAGTCGAACAACTGTACTGTTTTTGCTGAAATGCAATACTAACCAGGCCAGGGAGCCGACAAATATGTATGTCAAGCTTCAGCTGCCTCAGAGTTGTCTTTCGAAAGTAAGCGTATTTTTTAAAACGTAAGTTTAAGAAAAACCACTGCCGAAATTCACAAGTTTGTCTATAACTTTTACACCACTGCACTGAATTCAAATGGAATGCAATACCAAACTGACCAGGTAAAGTACATATGAGATAGATCAGGGAAGTATGGAATTGCATTCAAATATGACACAAGCTTATGAGAGAAGCTGTCCACTTAAGACCAGGAAGGTTAAGAGGGATGTTCAATGGTGGAACAACGGTCTCGAACAGCTTAGACAGGAGGCTAGGAGATTATTCAGGTGACATGACAAAATCCCCACGGACAAAATCCCCACGGACGAAAATTATTTGGACATAATCCCAATAAAAAACGGACATAATTCCCAGATTTGTGGGGATAATGACCACGTAACAAATGGTCATAATCCCCATTATGGGGATCATGTCTTCTATACTAGTTGGTCATAATCCCCAAAATTAAAAGTTTTTTTTTTTTTACTTAAGTTTTTCTGTGTAGCCGGCCTTCGGCCGGGCTTAGGGATTACAAACTCCATGCATTAAACCCACCCTCTCTGCAGAAAACGGGGATTATGACTAAAATTGCTTTGGACTTACTCCCCATAATGTGAATGGGGGTTATGACCGAAAAAAGTTCGGTCGTAATCCCAACAAGGAACGGACATAATCCCCAATGGGATTGTGACCGTTTTGGAAACGGTCATAGTCCCCACTATGACCGAAATGAATTCGGTCATAATCCCCATTTATGGGGGTAATGTCCCTGGGGATTATGTCCTGTCACCGATTATTCAATAGGGCCAAACAAACAGGTGATTGGACAACCTATAAGAGGGCACTAACTGTGCCCAAGAGGACTACGTGGCGCGACTACTGTGAGAAAATAAATGATCTTCCAGAAGCCGTGCGACTGCAAAAAGACATTTCTCAAGGACCATTCAAATTGCCTATGTACTTTAAAAAGCAAAATAGGTCTTATACTGAATCTCCTCTTGAAACTTGTGAACTTCTTTTGGAAACTCATTTTCCAGGAAGCATGTCCGTTAGTGAACCATTACCAGTTACAAGAACTCCGTCTTTTTGCTTAACGAAGCATATTCAGAAGTGAACGAGTTAAATGGGCGATCAATAAGTTTTCCTCCAAATCACCGAGTCCGGACGGGATCTACCCATGTCTACTTCAATTTGTTTATTTAGATCCAGCCTTTTATTTTGCTACGTCCCGGAACCTTGGAGAGAGGTAAAACTGGTATTTATTTATACCTAAGGCAGGGAAGAAATCTGAGCAACGGGCTAAATCATAGAAACTTTGGAAAAACTATTGGACTGCTTTAGCAGAGAAACCTGTTTGATTAGCAAACCGATACATAAGTTTTAATTTGCATATCAACCGGGTAAATCTACTGAAACTGCAGTCCATCATGTTGTCGGAACGATTGAAAAGGCCATAGAAGCAAAACAAATTGCCCTCTGCGCCTTTATCGATATACAAGGAGCTTTCGATAATACATTTTATAATGCTATTTAGAAAGCTATGATAAGAAAGGATATTCCTAAACTTATAATAAATTAGACTCTGGAGATGTTAACATCCAGAGTGATTACGTTTGATCTTGGCGGCACATCTATGACCATCAACGCTACAAGGGGATTCCCACAAGGTGGTGTATTGTTACCTTTGAGATGAGATGAGCTGCTCGAGGAACTTAATAAATCTGGTTTTAAGACCTTCGGCTATGCTGACGATTTTGTTATTGCCGTCTCTGGCTGGCATGAGACGACTATCTCGGACCGCATGCAACAAGCTCTCGATATGACCCAAAACTGGTGTCAGTGAAAGGGGTTATCAATTAACCCATCCAAAACTATACTAATAGCGTTCACTAGGAAAAGGAAACTCAAACTTACCATGCCAACTTTGAATGGCATAACTATAGTATTTTCAGATCAGGTTAAATACCTTGGGATTGGGACATTGGATAAATCCTTGTTTTGGAAACAACATCTAAATAATTTAACCATAAAGGCCACAAGAGCTATATATGCCTGTCAGAGACTTTTTGGGAAAAGATGGGGACTGAAACCGCATATGATTTTCTGGTCTTTCAACACTATTGTAAAACCTATGCTAACATACGCTGCTCTAGTATGGTAGCCCAAGGAGGAACAAAGTACGGTCAGAACTATATTAGACAAAGGCTATAGAATCGTCTGCATTAGCAATACCGGTGCTGGTAAAACATGCCCAACTTATGCCATTGGGGTCCTACTTAACATTACACCATTGCATATTTCTGTAATGGAGAATCCTTTAAAAAGCGCCCTAAGGCTGACGGAACTTGGTAATATGAAGGGAGGTGACTTACGGGGACATTTAAAAATTGCAGAATTTTTCATTGATGACCCAATTTTAAAGGTCAAAGACAGAATATTACCGACACATGTACTTATAAGGAACTTTGATACTAAAATCCTTAAACGGAGCGTGTGGTCAAACATGACCTGGAACCCAGGGCCAAATTCCATAATATGGTATATGGACGGGTCCAAGCAAACCAATAATTATACCGGGGGGGGTATCTTCGGATCAAATTTCCAACACTCTCTACCCATGGGTAAATCCCCATCAATATTTCAGGCATAACTATATTCCATTCATGTATGTGTAACAGAATGTCTTCGAAGGAAAACAAATGGTTCCCTTATATACATAATGTCTGACAGTCAGGCTGCACTAAAGGCTCTTATAGCTTATGAAGTGACATCTGGAATGTTCATGAACTGTATTGAGTCACTTAACGAACTAGGACGACATAACGACCTGACTCTCGTATGGATTCCGGGACATAAGGGTCACACAGGGAACGAACGCGCCGACTGTTTACCAAATCGCGGTAACAGGCGACCCTTCATTTGCCCTGAACCATTATTTGGTCTGCCAGCGGGACATATTAGAGAAAAACTCAAAATATGGAGTGAGTCTAAGTTCATAGAACATCCTTACGTCCTACCTAACTGGACATTGTAACCTACGTTACCAACTTAGGACGAAAAATCTACCTGACACATGCAGATTCTGCGAGATAGAGGAGACAGCAGAACATATACTTTGTACATGCTCAAGACTGACTGGTAGAAGACTTCAACATCTGGTGGGACACTTAATATCTCCGACTGACGTGTGGAACTCTCTACCAAATAGGGTTCTCGGCTTTATTAAAAGCCTAAATGTTTAGGGCACCCTTTTTAGGCTGCACAATCTTTAATCTAATCTAAACAAAAACTTTCCAATTATAGAAAAATAGTTTGAAATTTTGGTAATCAAATGGACGTGTTGTGATTTTGATTCAAAATTAAGATCACTTGATAGCGTAAGAAAAATTACCTACAGTTTCTGTAACACGAACGTCATTCGTCTGTGACGAATTTGCATGTATTTTGTTATTGTAACTGGGGTGTTAATCGACTATGCTACATAGTCTATGCATAAGTTTTTCTAATACGACGACGTTCGTCTGCGACGAATACGCATGTATTTTGTTACATAACAAAATACATGCAAATTCGTTGCACCCGAATGACGTTTCTATAACAGAAACTGGAGTTTTACTTCAAATGTATTTGCAATATAGGTATCTCACAAAATATTTATTCCCAATTTTTGTTTCGTTGTATTCTCCTTAAACAGTGTTTCATTTAAAAAAGAAACTCGCGTTTACTCACCTTTAGCATCTTTAATAACCATTGCATTTAAATTGGTTAGTACACTAAAATGAAACTCCCATCCATTCACATAACGATCATCGTTCTGCACTACAATCAAACATTTCTTGCTACTGCACGCAGCGTCCAGAAGAACAGCCACTGCCGCCTGTTTTCCCAAACCACTTTCATCATTGTAAACACAAAACTCGCCTTTGGCCAAATAGGTATGCATAAAACGTATGGCATCAATTTGAAAATCTTTTAGGTACTGACGTATATGGCCAGGTATTAAAGCACGAAACGAGAGTCTTACTGGCTCTGGTGGCTGATCGCCTGTGAAATGATACATAATGATGGATAGCTGGAACTCTCTCTAGTTATTATTAGTGAACGTAATGTAGTGATAAATAAATGGCCACCAAAATATATAACAATTTTAAATAGAAAAATATAACAAACATGGAAAATGAACCAATGAGCAAAGCAGATGGAGTGTCCAAATTTTCTTGATATATACGTAAATTTGTAAAAAACGGCATGTGGTTCAATTTCTTCTCTATTTTCTTTTTGTTTAATTTGTCTTTTGTTTTTGTAAATAATTACAAATTTTAGTTATTTGTTTTATAAATTTCACTATTATTCACAGTTTTTTAGTTATTGTTCTGTATTTTTCTACATATTTTTTTTAGGTCATTGAGAAGTCGTTTATAATGAAATAAAATATAAAACGTAGACGTTCTTTTAGTTACGTGTTGTTTTTGCTATTACTGTTTGTTGCTTCTGCTACTGTTGCTTTTTTTCTCTGCTTGATTTTTTTGTTGTTTCTTTGTTGCTTTCATATTTTAGTTGGAGCTTGTATTGGCGCTATTTATGTATATGGTTACAACGTGATAATAATAGTTGTTTTTTTTCTTAGTGGTGGGGTGTACTCAAAAGGTAGAAAATTTTCTTAAGGAATTCCCGCCATTTTGCTTTTTATTCTTGCGGTTTCGGTATTATTGAATTAACTTTTACACATTCTTTTTAAATTTTCTATTTTCAAAATTGTTTTTAAAGATTATCTGCATTTCTAAGCAAAATAATGAATAATTAATTATGCTACGTATTTATATGTACGTTTTATTTATAAATTTTCCACCATCAAAGAGCAATAAACTTTTCTAAATCATAAATTAGCTTCAAGAATGGAAAGCAAAACAAACGCGGAGGTTAAAATAAAATATGAACTGTTCTTATTGAGTTAGTGTTGTAAAAGTATTGAGTATTTGTGTACTCAATACTGCCTATTTTTTCGAGTACTCAATTCTCAAAAGTAACTACTCAATATTTTTAGGGTTGTATTTTTCATTTCAAATGCATAATTAAACCAATAAAATATAACTACAAAATGCAACTCTGTGTATAAAAACAAATATTTTTTTTTAGATAAATAATTTTTAAATTGGTTAAAAATAATCTAAATTTAATGTCTTTTTATTCAAATATAACAAAACACAAATAGAATTTGGAAAAAAAGAAATAAATTATAATTTAAAAGGCACTATTTTTAAATTTTTCAATTTCAAAAAAAAAATTTTGAGTAGTATCGAGTACTCAGTTGAAAAAGTAACGAGTATTATTGAGTAGTCAAAAGTCACCACAATTCACAACACTATATTAAGTGTAGTGTTCACAGTACATGAGTAGTAGGTTCACAGAGTGCTTTTGATGTGTGTAAGTATTAGTGACAGCACACGGTGAAACTTTTGACGTTTTATACAAAACGTAAAAAAACAACATAAATACATACACAAAAGCTCACACGTGCAGGCACATATACACTAGGCAGCGATGATAATTCTGTACTAAAAACCATACCACCATATTGGAATGTACGAAATTAGCACCATTGTTTGCATACTAGTCTGTACTGTGGTAGTGTTGGAAACATTTTGTGTATTGGAGTATTAAGTACTCGGTACTTTACAATTTTTCGGGTCATATCTACCACTGTTGCCAAGTTGGAGGTTTTCCCGCTAAATCTAGAAAACGCTAAGTTTTCTGATACATTCTGATACATTTTTTTTATAGAAAATTTTTAGATTCTCAGATTATAAGACATTTTTCCATAGAAAAATTCATATTTTTTCTATTAAAAAATTCTCAGATTCTGACACATTTTTTTTTATTTTCTATAGAAAAATTCCCAGATTCTGAGGCATTTTTTCTATAGAAAAATTCTTAGATTCTGAGATTTTAAAACATTTTTTCCATAGAAAAATTCTCAGATTCTGAGACATTTTTTTAGATTCGGACACATTTTTACTATAGAAAAATTATCAGACTTGTGACATTTTTTCTATAGAAAAACTCTCAGATTCTGACACATTTTTTTTATAGAAAAAATTTCAGTATATCGAGTCTGTATTAGTCTGTGGTGTTGCCATGTTAAACTAGCTAAAAACCGCTCTGTTTTCTCCTAAAATCGCTTAGGGCTGGTAACTTATCACAATATAATCAATGATTAGTGCTAATTATTGTTTCCAAACGTCAATTTTATATGAAATTGATCAATGATTAGTGTTAATCATTGATTAGCTTTTGATAAGTTACCAGCCCTTAGTTTTTTTCCCATTTTTTGTTGTAAAACTCTGTGATAGGGTTGTAAATTTCTGTTACTTTTCAATACTCAATACTTTTTGAATTGGGTACTCGATGCCAAGGAAGATCTATAATTAGTCCATGCTCGATGCTACTCGATACTTTTTGTAAAGTATACGCTCAGTATGTTTTCTTAGCAAAACTTTAAAAATTGAATACATGACGTATATTGCTTCTTTTACTTGACGTTAATTAGTATTTTTGACGCTTGTTATATACAAGTGTCAATGGCTAACGCGTTTTTTTAGATATATTTTAAAAGAGCTAATACGATCTTTACACCTTTTGCTTCAAATTATTGCTAAAATGTAAAAAATACAACTCTAAAAAGTATTGGGTAGGGACTTTTTGGTAGTGGGTACCCGGAAAATACCAAGTTCCTAAATACCCGGTACTTTTACAACCCTACTCTTCAACTCTGTCTACAGCCGCCGCCGGTGAAAATTTTCCATCAGCTTGCGTTTCTGGTGTTTTCTTCACGATTGTTTATATTTTTTTAATTAAAAAATAACATGGCAGACAATTTACGTTCTGATTGTATATTAAGAGAAATTTTAGAAGAACGTAAATCTTTAACAGGTTTTTTAGATGCTGTATTTGGCTTTATGAGTCGAAAGTAAGTAATAATGTATGCACCATTTTGCTGAAAATTATCTTTTTAAAATTCTAGTACAGACTTTTTTCATATACAAAAAACAAAAGATGATAAATTAGGATTTCCCAGAGGTGTTAAGGAACAAATTTTAATGAGCTGCATGCAAAAATATGAAATAGAATATGAACAACCTAAATTTAAAAGAGATCTTATAATAGACAATCCTCCATTGGCCATAGATGAAGTTGAAATTTGTACAGATGCCGGAAACACGGTAATCGCAAAGGAAGACGAAACGACGTCCATTCAAAATGACATTGAAATGTTGGAAACCACCAAAGATGAAGAAAATTTCAATAATAAAAAAATAAAGTTCAATGAAGCCGACTATAAAAATGGTGCCGTATTTAAAAACTATTGTTGGTCTCAGACTTTAAAAGACGTTGAATTAAATCTTGTATTACCAAATGAAGTTAAATCTGGTAAACATGTTAAATTGGATTTAAAATCAAATAAAATTTCCGTTAAATCTTTCAACGGAGAAATTTTAATATCAGGTCAAACATGGGATAAATATAGGCACAATGATGTAGTTTGGACAATAACCGATGGCAAACTTATATTAAGTTTTGGTAAGTATGTATATAATTTTAGAGAGTTGATTTACATTAATCATTACATTATATTTAAGAGGCCCAGTGAACCGAGAACAAAATGATATTTTAAAGTTGGGTAATTTAAGAATCTCATTTGGTATATAGATATATTTGTACAAAAAATATGTTTTCCCATTTTTTCCTCTATTTCGCTGAATCTCTGTATGTTATCGGGTTATATATTTTTGTATATCCTCCGACCACAGTCATTTTGTGTGTAGAATCGAAATATTAGTCGGGATCCCATAAAGTATATCGAGGCCTTTTTGGTTTTCGACTTGGTCGAATAGGATAAAACTCAATGACATTTGCGTGTGTGATGTTATGAAGAAGCTTAATAAATTTTAACACGATTCCTGTACTTTTTTTATCATAATTGGGGGTTACACAAATTACCTACGTGGATTACGTATAAGATCCCCGGGGACCTTTTATATCTTTTCATGCTTTTTGTTGATGTTTTATCTCTGTGTATGAAATAAGGTCACTCTTAAAGAATACAAGAGAATTCGAAAACGAGCCCTATGCAGGGGTGCCAGATGATTTTGATGAAAAAATCGGCATATTTTCAAAAAAAAAAATCGTCACTTCAATTTAAAAAAATCGGCAAATGAAAAATAACCATTTGAAATAAAATAAAACATATTTTTATTGACAAAAAATAGCAAAATAGAACAATTTAAATTAAAACTTTTCAATTCTTCACTAATATTACGTTATATTTTCAGCAAAAAATTAAAAATTCTGAATAATTTTTATTCGAAAGTAAAAATTGTTGTATTCGACCTTAAAAATATTATATTTTGAGTAGGTTTATTCTAGGTCGAGGTTATTATTTCCTTTACTAATTAAAACCATGATATTCTCTAAAATGATTTTCAAGAAAATTAATTTTCTGTTTAAATTTATTTATGTTGGTGATATTTGCAACACTTAACAAAGAACTAACAAATAAACGGTTTAAAACTGTAAAGCCATGTTCACACTACAAGAACTTACCATGGTAAGTTGAGATGATTTTGCAATTTTTCTTTATGCTAGTACAATCTGAGATGATTTTGTAAATCACTATGTGATTTTGTTCAAAGGAAAATCACATAGTGATTTTAAAATCACGCTAGTCTGTATACAGTATAAGTGTGAATAGGGTATTATATGGCATTCACACTTGCGATCTTAAACAAGTTGTTCAACAAAACACCAGTAACAGAATAAAATCGTAATAAACACAGAACAAAGACTTTTTTAAACATCTCACTCTTGAACACTTCAAAACAGCAAGTGTGAATACCATATTATATGGAGTTCACACTAGCGACCTTAAACAAGTTGTTCAACAAAACACCAGTATCAGAATAAAAACGTAATGGACACAGAGCAAGGACTTTTTTAAACATCTCACTCTTGAACACTTCAAAACAGCAAGTGTGAACGCCGTATTAGTTAAATTTTTAGTAGCCAGTAACTGGGAAATTTTTTGGGTGTATATTAGAGTGTCCCTTATTTTGGAAATGTTTGAAAAGTTGAGACTGTACCCGCTCATTTTTTCCATTTGACTTAAAAATAACTCTGGAGAAATTTTACGCCCCTACGACCACGCCTTCCCTACGCGACGGGGCCTTAAAGAGGGGGGCCCAAAAAATAATTTTTCCATACAAACCAAAAAAATTTTTTTTTGATTTTTATTAATTACTACTTGGTTAGCTTATTCACGAATTTTATTTTGGCGAGATAAGGCTTTCAGCTTTAAAAAATTTTTCGAAAAAAAATATTTAGAGCCGTTGGGGTCCTACGGTAAAAAAATTTTAAAAAATATTTTTTTTAGTTTTGACAAGCAACGGTTTTAGTTGTTATGTTGCTTTTAATGATATATATTAAAAAAAATATATTATTCATATCTGTGACATCTTTATCTTTTTCGAAAAAAAAAAATTTGAGCAGTTGGGGTACTACGGTAAAAAATTAAAAAATTTTTTTTTTTTTTTAATTTTAACAAGCAACGGTTTTAGTTGGTATGCTGCTTTTAATGATATATATTAAAAAAAATATTCATATCTGTGACATCTTTATCGTGTATCGAAAAACTTAAAAATGCATTTTTTACCCTTCGCGTTCTAAACACGATACAGATGTCACAGATACAAATAATATTTTTTTCTGAATATATATCATTTAAAGCAACATAGAAACTAAAACCGTTGCTTGTCAAAACTAAAAAAAAATATTTTTTAAAAATTTTTTACCGTAGGACCCCTGCTAACTTTTTTTTTCGAAAAATTTTTTAGAGCTGAAAGCCTTATCCCTCCTAAATCAAATTTTTTGTCGTGAATAAGCTAACCAATACCAAAAAAATTGAAAATAAAAAAAAAATTTGTTTGGTTTGTATGGAAAAATGATTTTTTAGGCCGTCGCGTAGGGAAGGCGTGGTCGTAGGGGCGTAAAATTTTTCCTCAGTTATTTTCTAAGTCAAAAGGAAAAAAATGAGCGGGTACCGTCTCAACATTTTCAAAATAAGGGACACTAGGTATATATTTAAAAGGATACACTAGGTATATATTTAAAACAATTCCAAAAAACAATTGGAATTGGTGTAGCAATTCTGTGCAAAACAATTGAAATTTTGTAAAAAGACAGTTTTTGGACCAGTATAAAAAATCTTGCCTGATTTTTACTTCTACCTGTCTGTAAGCAATATTCAATAGAACACAGTTTATTAATATTTGTTTTATTATTTTTTCATCCATTTTTTAGATAAATTAAAAGATTCTTGGTGGGATAAACTTTTCTTGGATGAGTTATCAATAGATATTAAAAAACTAGATACAGATCGCCCAATAGATGAATATTCACCAGAAACTCAAAGTGCTATTGAGAAACTACGAACTGGTCAGAAAACAAAAGCAGATGAATTAAAAACTTTACCCCTTAGTGAAAGTGAACAGATGTCTCGTTTGCGAATTGCTTGGGATGCTGAGGGTTCACCTTTTAAGGGGCAACCATTTGATCCTTCTGTAGTTAAGTTTAATTAAAAAATAAATAAAAAATGAAACAAATTAAAAAATCCCTTAGACATAGTACTGTGTTTTTCACGGCAAAAATTTCACTTAAATCTTAAACGCCTTAAATCGTAATAAAAAAAATTAGAAATCAACAACTTTTGACAATTTTAAAAAGAAACTATCATAACAAAACTGAAATGTCACTTTTTCACGACAATTTAAATTGTCTTGTATAATAAAAGTACGTGAAAACTTTTTTAACAATTTCCTTTAAAATCCTTGCGTTGCGAAAATTTTATATTTTATATGGAGTTTGGCAGATTTTTTCCCCATGAAATCGAACAGAGTACTTTGCTTAAAGTGAAATTTTCGCTGTGAAAAAAGATTTTTTTTTCTGTGTACACAAGCATAGCTTCGAAGAATGAAATCCTTTTCGAATGAATTCTCAAAAAAATCAATTCAATTTTCATAGTCAGTGAATGCATTCGATTTAATAAATCAACATTGAATGCAGTCCTTGAAATTCATTCGATTGAATGGAAACAAATGAATGCATTCGATTTAGAAAAATCGAATGCATTCGATTTTTATCATTCCACTGCGAATGCAATCGATTTTTTAAATAGATAGACCAAAACGGATCCAAATGTTGGTCCATAGTATCGCCGAATCTCTTTACATACGATGACCCTAATGGGCTCTAATTTTGAATCCAAAAAAAATTGGTGTTCCCGAAAATTTTAAAAATGCACATTTTAACTGCCTACACGACAACAAGTGTGAAGAGTGTTGCCGATGCTAATGACAAAAAATTTGCTCCGTTTTTCTCTATCCTGTTTAGTTTTTTTATGCAATGAATGAATAAGCCATTCGATTTTTCAAATTGAATGAAAAGAAAATCGATTGCATTCGCAAGTTAATGCATTCGATTTTTAAAAGTCGAATGAAAAAAAATCGAATACATTCGATTTTTGAAAGTCGAATGAAAAATAAATTGAATGCATTCGATATTTATAAATCAAATGAGTCTAATACTGTATACAGACTTGCGTGATTTTAAAATCACTATGTGATTTTCCATTGAACAAATCACATAGTGATTTACAAAATCATCTCAAATTGTACTAGCATAAAGAAAAATTGCAAAATCATCTCAACTTACCATGGTAAGTTCTTGTAGTGTGAACATGGCATAAAGTGTATTCATTCAATTCGCTAAAATGTGATTGGGGAATGCAATCACAAAATTTTCATTCAGAATGCCAAATCGAATTAAGGAATGAAATCTTTCGAAGCTCTGTACACAAGTCAGAAACGTGTTTGTTTCACCCCCATGATAAAAAAATGAGCCGACTAACCCAAATCAAACACTGGCATCTCTTAAAATTTTATAAAACTTGACAGCACTTTTTTGGTTGGCAATTCTAAATCGTTATTTTTCAGCGAGTTGAATTGTTGCCATATTTTTCAAAAATCAATTTGACAACTTTGACAGCCATTTTTCTTCCTTCTTTTCTTTCTTTTCTTTTTTAGCAGGCTTTCGGTAGGTGTTGTATGCTAAAATTAAATCCTTAAAAATATGAAAATATTCGAGCCATCTATTAAAAATAAATATAAAATGTGAAAATATGCAATACTTTTTATATTGTGTTATAAATATTTTAAAGTTTTACGTCTAAATATGTAAAGAAAAGTTCAAACTTATTTTTGTAAACAATTTGTGAAAATACCAAACAATGGCTCGAAACCAGCTATGAGTATGAGCATGTTTTATTAAACGACGTATTTAACCGTAGTGTATCTTATTTCATTTTAGAAAATAAAAGCCAACTATGGGTCGCGTAATTCGTGCACAACGTAAAGGTGCTGGGTCCGTATTCAAGGCCCATGTTCATCATCGCAAAGGAGCTGCTAAATTGAGATCTTTGGATTTCTCTGAACGCAATGGTTACATTCGAGGTGTTGTCAAGGTAAGTTTTTTTTTTTTTTTTTAAATCTAATTATAAAAACTTTTATTTATAATTTTTTTTTTTTCAGGAAATTATCCACGACCCTGGCCGTGGTGCTCCCTTGGCTGTTGTTCACTTCCGTGACCCCTATCGTTACAAGATCCGCAAAGAACTTTTCATTGCTCCAGAAGGTATGCACACCGGTCAATTCGTATACTGTGGCCGTAAAGCTACCCTCCAAATCGGTAATGTGATGCCTGTATCTCAAATGCCTGAAGGTACCATCATTTGCAACTTGGAAGAAAAGACCGGTGATCGTGGTCGTTTGGCTCGTACCTCTGGTAACTATGCCACCGTTATTGCCCACAATCCCGACACCAAGAAGACTCGTGTTAAGTTGCCCTCTGGCGCCAAGAAAGTTGTTCCCTCTGCCAACCGTGCTATGGTTGGTATTGTTGCCGGTGGTGGTCGTATCGACAAACCCATCTTGAAGGCTGGTCGTGCCTACCACAAATACAAGGTTAAGCGTAACAGCTGGCCTAAGGTACGTGGTGTTGCTATGAACCCCGTTGAACATCCCCATGGTGGTGGTAACCATCAACATATTGGTAAAGCTTCCACAGTTAAGCGTGGTACATCTGCTGGTCGTAAGGTCGGTCTTATTGCTGCCCGTCGTACCGGTAGAATTCGTGGTGGCAAGGTTGATTCCAAGGATAAATAGATTGCTAAGTAATTTTATTAATATCAATAGATTTGATATCATACAACATCTTTGTTTAATGGTGTTCAACATTTACTTGTTGTTTACACAATTATCACTACATTTGATAAATATTGAAGTTTTTATGTGAAAAATGGAAATGAAAAAAATACAAATTTTTCTTAAATTTTTTTTTTTTATTTTAATTGTTTCAAAGTTTAAATTGGCTTACAATGAAACCAGAAGGACTTGGGGATTACAATTTTCATAGATTCAGACCAAATGCACTGCATTCCGCAAGACTGTATAATAGAGTGTCCCTTATTTTGGAAATATTGAGACGGTACCCGCTCATTTTTTTCCTTTTGACTTAAAAATAACAGGAAAAATTTTCCCTACGCGACGGGGCCTAAAAAATCATTTTTCCATACAAACCAATTTTTTTTTTTTTGATTTTTAATTTTTTTTTATTAATTATTATATTACTTGGTTAGCTTATTTACGAAAAAAAAATTGATTTTGGTGGGAAAATTTAGAGCCGCAGGGGTCCAACGGTAAAAAAATTTTTAAAAAATATTTTTTTTTTAGTTTTGACAAGCAACGGATTTAGTTGCTATGTTGCTTTAAATGATATATACTCACAAAAAAATATTTGTCACAGATACACTTTTATCGTGTTCTAAAAAAAGGTAAAAAATGCATTGTTGATGTTTTTCGATACACGATAAAGACGTTACAGATATGAATATTTTTTTTTGAATATACATATATCATTAACAACAATATATCAACTAAATCCGTTGCTTGTCAAAACTAAAAAAAAATATTTTTTATAAAATTTTTACCGTAGGACCCCAACGGCTCAAAATTTTTTTTCGAAAAAGATAAAGATGTCGCAGATAAGAATAATATTTTTTTTTTAATATATATCATTAAAAGCAACATAACAACTAAAACCGTTGCTTGTCAAAACTAAAAAAAAAAATATTTTTTAAAAATTTTTTACCGTAGTACCCCAACGGCTCTAAATTTCGAAAAAAAATTTAGAGCTGAAAGCCAAAATCAATTTTTTTGTCGTGAATAAGCTAACCAAGTAATATAATAATTAATAACAAAAAAATTTAAAATAAAAAAAAAAAAATTTTGGTTTGTATGAAAAAATGACTTTTAAGGCCCTGCTCTTTAAGGCCCGTCGCGTAGGGAAGGCGTGGTCGTAGGGGCGTAACATTTTTCCTTAGTTAATTCTAAGTCAAATGGAAAAAAAATTAGCGGGTACCGTCTCAACATTTCCAAAATAAAGAACACTACTGTATAACCAAAATACGTATAAACAAGAGTTATAAATTCGGCTGTGCTGAATTTTTATACCCTCCAACAAGCTTGAGTTTTTTTAGTTATTGTGGCATTTCTTTAAAGATTCTAATTGTAATTCGAAAATTCCATTTGCAAATCGAAGATTCCGGGGCATGTCACAGACTCAATTAGTGGTTCACTTGTAAAAAGCAAAACGAATATTTTTTTTTCAGAATGAAATCACTTTCAAAAACCAAAGTGGAATTGAATTGCATGAAAGTGGTTTCATTCCGGAAAAAAATATTCGCTTTCCGTTTTACGAGTAAACCACATTTTCCACTTCCGAACGGAGTTGAGTCTGTGACATGCCTCTCCAATCGTAATTCGAAAAAGATCAATTGTTTTTCGAAATAATTCAATTGTAATTCGAAATAGATCAATTGTAATTCGAAAAAGATCATTTGTAATTCCAAATTGATCAATTGTAATTTGAACTAGATTAATTACACAGTGCAACACCCAAAATCGGAATGGGATGAAACCAAAGGCAAATGAAAGTTGACATATTCCATAACAAACCCCTCAAGGCTTTTTTCTAGTTCAGAGCTAGATTTTGTTTTACACTCATTTGAAGTTAGTGCACTTTTATTATAATTACAATAATAAATGCTTGAAAACTGTATTAGTGGCGAATGATTAATATTGTAATTGCCTTTAAATAACAATCATACGCAACGGTGTCCAGTGATTTATATTAATAATTGCCTTTAAATAACAATCATACGCAACGGTGTACATGGTTTATTTTAATAATTTGGCTATTCAGTAAATAGGTACTGGACCGATTGCAGCAAAATTCATACCAGTCATAGCTGAAGTAATTTTGAGCTTAAGTTTGGAAACTGGACCCTCACCAACTTTAAATGCGTGTAAAATAAGGCCTAAAAAAAAGGCCTAAAAAAAGGCCTCAAGGCCTAAAAAAAAGGCCTTGAGGGTTTTGTTATGGAAAACGTCAGCTTTCATTTGCTTTTGGTTTCATCCCATTCCGATTCCGAAAGTTCGATTTTGTATCACTGTGTTATAATTAGAAAAATATCAATTGTAATTCGAAAATCAATTGTATTTCGAAAAAGATAAATAGAACAGTTCAAGCGTTTTTAGATTAAAAACGCAAGAAACGGTTAAAAACTAACATTTTTTTGAAATAGTTTTGCATTAGCTTTAAGATTTAACTCTAAAAAATTAAAGTAATGTATTCGAAATAGAACTTGTCAAAAACTGGACTTCAATTTTTGATTAAATTGAAAAAGGGCGAATATTTAAACAAATTTATTGAAATTTGAATAAAAATGTGTTATTTTGCAGCAAATTTTGACCACATTTTTATGAGACTTGTAATATTTGAATAACTATTGCTTGTAACACTTTACAAACTTCAAGGATATACTTTTTAAGGATTGTAGGGACATGCAAAAACAAGTTTTTTTTTTTTTAATTTTTGTTTTTATTCCTGCCAATGATGCAGTAGTATACTATATGACACAAAATAAATTTTTAAAAATTATAATATTAGCCCTTAACTGCATATTACGCGGTAACATTGCGAGTTCTTATATTTTTTTTTATATTCATGACATTGGACCAGACCTTTGAAGAATTAATTTAATTTGTGAATTAATTCACATTTTTAATTCATTTAATTAATGAATTAATTCATGCTTGAATTATTTCTTTGAATTAAATTTGAATTATTTAAAAAAGAATTAATTAATTTTATGAATAATTCAATTTTAATTCAAAGAATTAATTCAAGAATGAATTAACTCTTTTTGAATTAATTATTTTTTTGAATCAATTTTTTTTTTAATTAATTTTTTTGAAAGCACACACATATTAAGTCTGTTTGTTTACTTAACGCACCATCTACACGTGGGAGAATTTTTTCATGAAAGCTGAGATAACGTCGGCAGAGAAGCAGTTGGGAAATTTCAATATTTATCTCAATATCAAATGGTGTGGAAAACGAGCTGCAATTATTCTTATGAAATTTCATAATTTTCAATCAGCCGTGGAATAACTATGTATGTTTTTCATCATAAATATATGAACAATCTATTATTTAAGCAGATACATTTGTTTATACACTTATTTTTTAATGATTTATTTTATTTTTCCTTTTTTCGACGCCATTTGCTCCAAAAAACAATTGTAAACATACAAATATAAGTGAATTTGACACTTGATCTCATCCAATCTCATCAGATTGTTGTTATGAGATATCTCATAACAACTATCTGATGAGATCAAATACTGAGACTAATATTTACGCACCATCTACACGTGGGAGAATTTTTTCATGAAAGCAGAGATAACGTCGGCAGAGAAACAGTAGGCAAATTTCAGCATTTATCTCAATATCTAGTGGTGTGGAAAACGAGCTGCAAATGCTCTTGTGAAATTTCATAATTTGCAATCCGCCGTGGAATAACTATATATGTTATTCATCATAAATATATGTTCAATCTATTATTGAAGTACATACATTTGTTTATACACTTATTTTTTAATGATTTATTTTATTTCTCCTTTTTTCGACGCCATTTGCTCCAAAAAACAATTGTAAACATACAAATGTAAGTGAATTTGACACTTGATCTCATCCAATCTCATCATATTGTTGTTATGAGATATCTCATAACAACTATCTGATGAGATCAAAGACTGAGACTAATATTTAGTCCACACCTGAGAAAAATTTCTTTGCGATTGATTTTGACGTTTCTTGATACAAATATCTCAGTATTTCTCCCAAGTGTAGACAGCGGGTTAGTCCACACCTGAGAGAAATTTCTTTGCGATTGATTTTGACGTTTCTTGATACAAATATCTCAGTATTTCTCCCAGGTGTAGACAGCGGGTAAATTTCTTACTATTTTTACTACAACTGGAAATTTTTGTTTACTTTTTGTACTGAAAATTTCCAGCTGTAGTAAAAGTAGTAAAAATGAGTAGATTGTAGTAAGGTAAACGAACAGGCATATTATGTCGGTAGTACTACATGTAGTCCCATTCAAACCTCCTTCCCGATTTTCACATAAATGTCCAAAATTTCATAAAAATAGAAAATATTTTATTAAAAATTTGTTTGTAGGTGTTAAACGTTTTCTTTGGTAACCTTATCAAGTCCAATTTTAATTGGACATAGGCCCCATTTTTTTAATTTTTGTATATATGTATATATATAAAAATTTTGCACTATATTCAGTTGAATCGGTCAACAAGTAGGAGTCCATTTTAATTAAAATTAAAAAAAAAATATAAACAATTTTCAAAACTTTTTTAGTACAATGAGGGTCAAAAAAGTACACTTTTTTAGTCAAGTCAGTACAATCTTGAAAATGTCATTTATCATCCCTGGTTTAAATACATTTTGTGTGTGGAGCAAAGCCAACGCTGGCGTTTTTTTTGCTGTACATATAGAGTTTGGGGTCAGGGAATTCCCGGGTCGTATTTCCCGGGAATTCCCGGGAAAAGACTGACGGGAATTCCCGGGAATTTTTTTAATTTTTCCCGGGAAATCCGGTAATTTTATAAAATAAACCATTTTACATAAAAAAGGTTTATTTTAATTTAATTTTTAATATCTTTTTTACATACAGGTATAATTACATTTGCCATTTTTTGTATTTTTTCTATTTGGAAGAACCAGGAGCGGATTCAGGGGGGGAGAATGGGATTTCTCCCCCCCCCCCAAAACGATTTCAAAAAAGAAAAAAGAAAGGAAAGGAAACAAGTAAGAAAGCTATATTCGGCTGTGCCGAATCTTTAAATACCCTCCACAATGTTAACCAATGCACAGTGGTTTCGCAGACGACCTTTCTTGGCCAAAATTCAATTTTCTTAAAATTGATTTTATAGAAAATCGTTAAGACTTACAAACAACATAAAACATATTTTGTTTTTGCATACTCATTTACCGTTCAAAAACAAATTTAGATAAAAATAAAAAAAAAAATTTAAATTTCAATTATTTTTTTGAGTTTAAATACAAAAAAATTCTTATAATATTATACATGGAAAACAAAAAAACTATAAAATTTTTTAACACAAAACCTATTTCAAACCAAAAATTTTTCCATTTTTGAAATTTTGGCCCAGAAAAGTGTTGAACGGAACCATAGTGCAATGTAAATATTTAAAAAACAAAAAAAAAATAATATTTTATAAATATATATAAAAATTATATAAAAATTATGAAAATTGTATAAAAGCAACCACGTGTATTACACATACTACGTATTTTTTTACTTCTATTAATACAAATGGCGCACTGCCACGCCATATCAAGCAGGTTTGTATTGAAACTCATCTCAATTGCTCATAGCTTCTTAACCCCTAGACTGATTTTGCCATAATTGGTACCAAAATAACCAGAAAAACGTTGAGAACAATAAAATAAGAACCTATTTAAAATGTTATTTGAATATGTCAACCATGAGCCAAGATAAATCATTTTAAAATTTTGGGTTAAATTGCTGGTGCCTCGCCCCATTGTGCGATTCGGCCCAAATTTTTTGTGAGTGTTAGGAATGATAAAATTACATTAAATTCAAAGTTTCGTTTACATTCATTCAACAGGTGTCAAGTTATAGCATTTATTTTGTGTAAAATTCACATTTTCACTCATCAAAATTTACATTTTCACTCATAACTTTTAAAATACTTAACCGATTTAAAAAAAACCCCCATCAGATTCTGCCTAGGAGAATTACGCAACTTTTGGTACCCCAGGCGTTTAAATCGGTTCTGGATTATAGCCAAAAACGTGATTTCAACAGACAGACAGACGGACGGACAGACAGACAGACAGACGGACATCGCTAGATCGACTTAGAATCGATCAAGGATCATTAATATATATACTTTATGGGGTCCTAAACCAATATTTCAATGTGTTACATACGGAATGACAAACTTATATATACCCTCTATCACCAGAGTGGAGGGTATAAAAAAGTGAAAGGAAAAAGGAAGGGAAAGGAACAAAGTTACAAAGAAAATGACCAGGATGAAAAAACAATAATCAGGAGAGGCATGTGTGTGTATATGATTATGCTCCATATCCAATTTTGCTTACACATTTGGTACTTTTGTGTGATATGGAGCAAATGAGTTCTCAACGCCAAACAAAATAACAATGAAACAAAAAGAGCTAGATCGACAAAACTGGGTATTTATAACACTTATATAGTCAGGTTGCATGGTATTAAAAATGGTTGATCGGTCAATGGACACGCCTACCTCCCACACAACCTAAATGGCAAATGTGACATTACTTGAAATGTTTAGAAATTACGGTATTAAAATTTGGTACGTAGAATAGTACCAACATAATTAATCTTCATTCCAAAAATATGCAAGATCCGTTAATTTTTAAATAATCTAGAGCCTTTTCTATAACGCAAATTTTCAAAAAACGTCAAAATGGTGTGTTTTTTCTTAGGAAATGCTGGATATCTCAAATTTGAAAAGAGGTTTTAAAAAACGGACTTTGGAATAAGAAAGAGGATATTTATATCATATATATTCAATTTATAACTCATTTTTTTCAAAAATGGCGTATGGAGCAAAACAATAATTAGGCGACGAACTGACGCTTTTGTAGTATCTGACAATTTTCTCTTAGTCCAAATTCAGACAGGGCAATTTTAATTGCCGCAATTCTGATTTTATAGTGTATCGGAGAGAGAGGGAAGAATATTATCTCTTTCTCTGATACACTAAAAAATCAGAATTGCCGCAATTAAAATTGCCCAATGTAAATTCGGTCTTACAAAATATGTTTTAAGGCATAATTACTTGAGCGAATACGGTTCGGAGACGTGTCAGCTGATACGTTAGCTTGTATTAAAATAAATGGAAATAGGTACTTAAGCTGCCCATTCACTTGCAATAAAATTGCTCAACTTAAAAAAAAATATATTTTACAATATTATTGTCGTTTTACTCTACACAGCAAATAAAATTGCTCAATACTTAAACCCAATATATTGTACAAGATATAAACATAAACATAACATAATAAAAGTTGTACAATATAGACAACACACTGATAAAATATATTGCAGTATTCTTGTTTGTACAATAAATATCAAAAGTGTTTTGATATTCTCCAATATATTGCACAACCGTAAATATTACATACACACAAGCGATATTATTGTACAATTTGAAAAGTTGAACAATAATATTGCAAGTGAATGGGCAGCTTTAAACGAATACGTGACGGTGGTGTAGCAGCCGAACTTTAAAACGATACAACAGACCGTCACGCTACAGCACCGCTACAGTAGCGCTCAAGTGCCTGGGCCTTTAGGATCTGAGAATTTTTGTATAGGAAAAATTTCTTAGAATCTGAGAATTACTTTAAAACGAGAATTATTTCAGAGAACAAGCACGGCACGGGGGACGGTTCCCAATTAGAATGAGTTTTTCCACCTTTAAAAAATAGAACAAGTTTTATTTCACACCGGCGCCGGCCACCGGTTTTATCTGTCAAATCGTACACGCAAAAAAAAAATCTGTGTAAGATTGAGCAATCCTACTTGGTAAAACTTTTTTCATACCAAAAAAAAATTTTTTACCAAATTTTTGCTAATATTATGCTTGTCGATGTTAAAGTAACATAATTCATTTTTTATGTAAAATAACCAAGTAGCTTGCTCAATAACGCAAATTACCTGCACAAAAATTTATGGAAAGAAAACAACAAAAAAAAACAAAACAAATACAGACCGCCATATTCATTTTGTATTTTTTTGCGCGTGCGTTGTTCGTTTATTTTTTTGTGTTATAAAAACGTAAAAAGGAAATTGATATATAAAATAAAAATAAATTATACATAAATAAAAATAAATAATTAGTTTTCTAAAAGATAAATAAATGTAAGATAAAAGAATGTTAAAGTTAATTTTGCTTTCATCACTTAAAACACCATTCAATAAGAAAAACCAATGGAGTCCCAGACGTATGTTTCGATGAATAACAAATGGAATGATAAAGTGAGTATACCCGCATTCCGAAGACACCAATAAGGTTTAATAGATTTTTACACTCAACCAAAAATCATTGTATTCCCAAAGAAAATCGCTGCAAATTCAACAGAAATCATTGTTGATTTTGACCCTACAAATATTTATGTTGATTTCAATAAAAATTATTGTCAGTTTTTGTAAAAGTTGATCAACTCGCTTTTTTGTAAATCAACTCTTATTATTTGTAAATTCAACTCATATTTTTGTTAATATAAGAAATTTTATTAATAAAAAAAACTTGTTGTTATTTGTTAATATTCTTTTATTAAGCATAAATCACAATATTTTTGTATTACCGTCGGCTTTTTAAGCTGCAATGTTTGAAGATTTTCACAAACACTTCGTTTATTCATGTTATGCACTCATAAGCCATTCTCCAGTTTTCTGATGATACCAAACAAAATCCTTAAAAAAACAAAAAAGTTTTAATATAGTATGAATACATAAAGTAATCAATGTATTTTTTTACTTACCAAATATTTACAAATCAGATCCTTTTTTTATTTATTTTTATAATATTAAATATTTTTATAAAAAACAAACACATAAAATAATTTTATAAGAGATAAACACGATTCACATTGCTACCAACTCACTCGTCACTCGTTAATAATAAAAAAAAAAATGAACGAACAGGGTTGTTTTTTCTATTTTGATTTATCTATTGAATTCTGTACAAGCGTTGTAAAGAGTTGATTCAACTTTACTGATTATTCAACGATATCAACATTAATTCTTGTTGAATACGGCATTATTCTGTAAAACTTGATCTACAATGGGTTTACTAATTTTTCTACTAAGATATTTCTATGAGTGTAGTTAAAAATTAGTGTTTGGTAATAATTTTATATTTTTACAGGGTACTGCTAAATAAATTTTTGAAGCTATGGAGAATCCTTCACTACAATAAAGAGCGTGGACACCAATCCTGCCTTTAGTTATAAAATTAAAACCTAAAAACCCAAAGCCAAGGGAGTCCATACCTGTTTTGATGAGTTACAAATGGAATGACAAAGTAAGTGTTCCTCCTTACCAAGAGACCAATGGGGTTAACCAATTTTTTAAATTAAAAATTTATGTTTTGTAATAATTTTCTATTTTTACAGGATGCTTTTAAATAAATTCGTGAAGCTATAGCGGATCCTTTACTTCAAGAAGAAGCGTACACTCATAGAAATATCTTAGTAGAAAAATTAGTAAACCCATTGTAGATCAAGTTTTACAGAATATTGCCGTATTCAACAAAAATTAATGTTGATATCGTTGAATAATCAGTAAAGTTGAATCAACTCTTTACATCGCTTATACAGAATTCAATAGATAAAACCAAAAAAGAAAAAACAACCCTGTTCGTTCATTTTTGTATTATCAAGTTGGTAGCAATGCATTGCAATGTGAAGTTTGTTCATTGGCGTAGATAGCCCTGTCTGGGGGGGCTTAGCCCCCCCGGAATAATTTTAGCCCCCCCCCCCAGAATTTTAATCATTCACAATTTTTTTTTAATAATTTAATGATTTCATTAATTTTTGCAACAATAAATAATAATATGAAATGAGTCTTGATTATTCAATGAGTCTTAAGGACTCGTAATGATTATTATATAAGATTTAATAGTTTTTCCCATTGAAAAATAGTCTGAATTATTTAAAAAAGTTTTTATATGAATCTGATGTTTTTTTCAGTAATAAAACTTTACCGAATCTTAGGGTTTTACCTCTAGGAAAACATTTTAACTTCTTTGATTTAAAAAAGTTTCTAAATTCTAAGGGGTTTTTTATAGACAAAAGTTATTGAAAGAAAGAATCTGAGAATTTTGACTAATAATCATCAACTTTTGCAATCATCAGAACTTTTTCTTGAAAAAAATCATAGTAATCTAATGATTTTACTATAGGAAAAAATCATTAAAAATCTTTCATTCTCAAAACATATCTGAGAGTTCTAAATTTCCGAAAAATCTACAGAATCAAAATTTAAAAAAAAAAAAAAAAAAAAAAAAAATATGAATTTTTAACCGCTTTCGGGGGGCATTCGTTTCTAGGAGACCTAGACCCATGTTAAAGGGAACGCTTCAGGAATAGGTCTGGGTTTTTCTATAAAAAAAAAAAATACCAAAAAATTAAAAAAAATCTAGGGGGGGCTTTAGCCCCCCCCCCAGAAATGTTGGCTTCCTACGCCAATGAGTTTGTTTGTCTCTTATAAAATTATTTTATGTGTTTGTTTCTTATAAAAATATTTAATATTATAAAAATAAATTAAAATAGGATCTGATGATCAGATTCTGATCTGTAAATATTTGGTAAGTAATAAAATACATTGGTTACTTTATGTATTCATACTATATTATATTTTTGTTTGTTTTTTTTAAGGCTTTTGATTTGGTGTCATTAGAAAACTGGAGAATGGCATACGAGTGCAAAACATAAATAAAAGAATTGTGTGAAAATCTTGTGTTGAAATATTGCAGCTTAAAAAGCCGGTGATAATTCTAAAAAATATTGTGATTTTTACTTAATAAAAGAATATTAACAAATAACAACAAGCTTTTTTTTATTAATAATATTTCTTATATCAACAAAAATATGAGTTGAGTTTACAAAAAATACGAGTTGATTTACAAATAAACGAGTTGATCAACTTTTACAAAAACTGACAACAATTTTTATTGAAATCAACATAAATATTTGTAGGGTCAAAATCAACAACGATTTCTGTTGAATTTACAATGATTTTCTTTGGGAATACAATGATTTTTGGTTGAGTGTAGGCAGCAGTCACTCGAGAAAATTGTACAAAAAGGGTCAGTTGGTCGGTGGTAAATTAAATCCTACACAACATTTATTATATTAATATGGATTTATTCTGTGAAAATTTTAAATTCAACAAATATACAAATTTTTACAAAAATTTATTGAAAATTTATTTTAGCATAAATGTGGTAATTTTTAGCATTATTTTTAGTCAGCTTTTCAAATAATTTTGGTATATTTCACCATATTTCTTTTGGTATATTTTACCAAGTTTTTGCTTAAATAGCATTAGCATTTTCTTCAAAATTTTTTACATAAGTGTTTTGGCTAAATTACGAAAACTACTTCGTCGGTTGTAGTTTTAGCATATTTTTGGTAAAATTATGCCAGATTTTTGCTCACTCCGACACAAGTTTTTTTTTGCGTGTATGGAAAAAGTCGTGCCGGGCTTGTTCTGTTTCTACTCTAAGTCGTAGAAAGTGTTGCCATGTTAGCGTTAAACGGACTAAAAACCGATGTGTTTTCTCCTAAAATAGCTAAGTTTTTCCCCATTTTTTCTTATAAAACTCTACCACAGACTAAATACAGACTCGACAGTAGAGTTTTGTAAGAAAAAATGGGGAAAAACTAAGCGATTTTAGGAGAAAACACAGCGGTTTTTAGTCCGTTTTACGCTAACATGGCAACACTTTCTACGACTTAGGAGTGAGTGAAACAACAAAAACCAATCTGGCATCCATTTTTCTTATGGCGCGTTATATCAGTTTTCTCTTTCTAACCTAATTCGTAGAATAATTTGAAAAAATTAACCATATGGTTCAAGAATACTTTTTTGACAGCTGTCACTTATGTCGAGTCTGTATTAGTCTGTGACTCTACTGTCGAGTCTGTATTTAACAAAAGAAAGAATAATCGCAATTGGAGCGGGAAGCGTTTTTCCGCGGAAAACAGCTTGCCGCCCTTATTGTGATTATTGACATAGGCGAACAAATTTATAGTTGGCAACAATATTTCAGTTGCAATCTTCACACTTGAAATAAAATACGAAGTAGAAAAAAATTAATCGGAAAAAAAGTCATACAATTTTAGTCAGATTGGAACGAAAAAAAGTTGTGCTGTGTATTTTCAATTGTTTTCGCTCAAAATAAAACTAAAAATTTATTAAAAATTAGCGAGAACCTTCAAGCAAGATATAAAATAATACATATTTTATCAAAATTGTGTTTTTTAATAAGAAAAAAGTGAAATTTTCCAATAACATTACAAGTGCAGTAAGATAAAATACACACACAAATACAGAAACTCATACGCAGATCCAACAGAAAAGAAACTCAAGCAAAAAGGTGTTTAGGAGGAGTATAAAAAAGGTGAATACAAAAATAAATATAACAAAAATTTATAGATAAATGTTCAAGGAATATAGAAAAAACACAAAAATCATAAAAAAAAGTTTATTTACAATTGAAAAACAATAGGTTGATAAGTTTGAACAAAAATAATAATACTTTTTAATCCTCTTTGGTTTGAGCAAGGGGTAGGGAGATCTTTACTATTAACAAGATAATGTGATTAGTGAATAATAAAACAGTTGATTATATACACGTACATATGTGTTTAATTGTGAAATTTTAAAGTGCTAATTTTGTACCTATTTTCTTAATTTTTAAACGGTCTCTAATTTAGAGTCATTCTTTTTGTATGCATTAGTTTATAAATAATTGTCGCGTCGTAACGTTTTGTATGTGTGTGATTTTTTTTCTTTTAATTTATTTACCCTTGTCTAATATTTTGATTAAAATTTGTAGTATTTTAAGATTTGTTGTTACCAGTAATTGCCCCCTTTTTTAAATTACTATGATTTAGCTTGGTATGCAATCAAGTGTATGAATCACATTACACAAAAATTTTGAAGATGAAAAAACACTGCTATTTCCAGTGTATATTATGTTGAGTTTTTGTTAATTAGTAGACAGACTCCCGCAAACTTTAAGATAAGTTAAATTTTCACAAAAAAAAAAATATTATTATTATTAAGGTTGATTTTAGCATTGGCATTGTTTCAATCAATGCCAATGCCCGTTAAGGAATTAGTAGCATTAGTAATGCCAATTATGAACAATTTCATTGGCATTAATAAATGCCTTAATAAAAACAAAGCATTAGCAATATTAAAAGTTGTATTTCCGTCAGCGAGTTGTGAATTTTTTTTTTTGTTAAAACTTAATATGGTTATATCTCGAAAACTAAGCCAGATAGAGCCAAATTGAGGGCATTTTTGGTTCTTAGAATCCCCATAGTTTCGGTTTTCAAAGTTAGGACCTATTTGGGTCCACATAGAACCAAAAATGCCCTCCATTTTGCTCTATCTGGCTTAGTCTTCGAGATATCGCCATTTTAAGTTTTTAAAAAAAATAGTAGTATATATTTATTGTAAAAAAATGATTTTTTTATCAATTGTAAATAGTTCTTTTTAGGCATTTGTGCCGTTTCATTGGCATTAGTACAAATAATGCCAATTCCAAAAAATTTCATTGGCAATAAATGCTAATGCTTTTTTTGGCATTGGCACTAGTTCCAACTAATGCCGTATACGAATTTCTGTATCCGTATACGGACCAGAAAACGGACTATAAGGAACATCGAATCTGATTCGAAATCAGTTGAGAGTACGTCACTTACGGACCGTTAACGGACCGATATGCCGTGTAAAAAACGGAGTTCAGAAATTGATAGTACGTTGCAGACGTACTGTTAACGGACCGTTTACGTACCGTATTTTAAGGCAAAAACAGAATGGACTCCGTTAATAGCGGACGGTAAACGGTACGTATTGGTACCGTTATTTAAAACAAAATAAGGTATATTTATCAAATTTGACCCTACATTCCTTCAATTTAAAAAAAAAATGTTGGTACTGATTAGTGTTTGGGAATTCCCGGACTTTTCAATTTCCCGGGAAACGGGGAAAAATAAGACAAGTACAAATATATAAAAATATTTTAAAAAAAGGTTATCCTTTAAAACTTTGAAGTACTTTCAAAAGGAAACAGTATCACGAAATGAAAAACTTTAAATGCAGTTTTACTCCATTTGACTTTACATTTAGACGTATAACATTCGGTTCATGTTTAATATTGGCTGCCGGACGGTATTTTTGTAGGCAAACACTAAAATAATAGTTTTTGTTAATTGTTGGTCAGTTAATTGCTTAAGGTTACCACATTATATAAAATACTAAAAGACAGACCCTTGAATTATCTCGTAAAATGATGCTGGCATATAAAAAAAAGTTTTTCGCGATTTTTAACATGATGGTAAAATCAAAGTTTTATGGGCTAAATTTTAAGTAGAAAGCTATCTAAATACAAATGTGATGATATTTTTTTGAAAGTCAATATTTTAATTGAATGTAGCCAATAACATTGAAATCAGTACCCACAAAGTAGAATCAAAGTGTATTCTTACTAAATTTGATAATGACACTATTGCAATAACTTTACAACATAATTAAGTGTTTTAAAATGTTAAAATTTAATTAAATTATTAAAAAAAAAATATTTCAAATAAAGAAACCGTCTTTAGTTTGGTAAAAAGTACTGGCAAAGTACTAAATTCGGTAAAACAAAGTACTTTACTAAAAAGAGCTTGCTATACAAAAAACAAATTACTTTGCCAGTACTTTTTCTTTGGAACGGTTGGCAATTTCTGGCTTGGTTGCCAGATCTGGCCCGTATGTATTTTTCTGCCTGGGTAGTTTAATTATTGGTTTTCCCCATACAATTTAAACGTCAAAATTAAACGGCGTTTTATTTTGACAGCTAAAGTGTTGAAAATTGTATAGGGAAAACACATAATTAAACTAGTTTAAATTAATGTGAATATGGTATAACTCAACCTTAAAGGTTGATTTACATGATTTACTTGTTATTGGGGATACAGTTTGCCGGGTTTAAATAAGTTTGTATGATAATTTTTCACACTCGCCATTTTTTGTATATATTAGAATAATATTAGGCACTGCCGAATGTTTATGTTTAACTAGCTTACCATCCCGGTACTTCGTTACCGGTTGTATTGAATACCGAATAATAGAAGGATCAGGATTACGTCTTTCATAAAATATTATTTCAATGAATAATTTAAACAATACAATTTGAATAACTTCGCTGGTACGTTATCATGTGCTTTCCGATGAACTTGGTAATGCGGATGACCTTTTCCTTGCGCTAAATGTTCGCAAATTAATTTTTAATGACAAATTTTTAATTTCACCAGTTTATTTATTCAAAGCATTTTTTTGTTGCAATTTTAACTTTTATATTCTTATCTTATTATTTATAAAACCACCTGCTCTTACTACTTCCGTTCTCTTTGCAATGTATTCTTTTCTTCCATGTTTTATCTTTTTATCACGTTTATTTTATTTATTTGAGTGCTTTCATATCTTTACCCTCCACATGATGCGGAATACTTAATAATTTTGTTATACCGTCCTTACGCACCATCTACACGTGGGAGAATTTTTTCATGAAAGCGTCATAACGTCGGCAGAGAAGCAGTTGGGAAATTTCAATATTTATCTCAATATCAAATGGTGTGGAAAACGAGCTGCAATTATTCTTATGAAATTTCATAATTTTCAATCAGCCGTGGAATAACTATGCATGCTTTTCATCATAAATATATGTACAATCTATTATTTAAGAACATACATTTGTTTATACACTTATTTTTTAATGATTTATTTTATTTTTCCTTTTTTCGACGCCATTTGCTCCAAAAAACAATTGTAAACATACAAATATAAGTGAATTTGACACTTGATCTCATCCAATCTCATCAGATTGTTGTTATGAGATATCTCATAACAACTATCTGATGAGATCAAATACTGAGACTAATATTTAGTCCACACCTGAGAGAAATTTCTTTGCGATTGATTTTGACGTTTCTTGATACAAATATCTCAGTATTTCTCCCAGGTGTAGACAGCGGGTTAACATAACTTATTAATTATTTTACGGCTAGTCAAAACCAGCTGTAACCCAAAAGTGCGACCACCATAATTTTTTTTTGAATATGTATTTTTGAAGTTTAAGAAAAATTTAGCAACAAAAATCAAAATCTTTGATTGATCACTGTTTGCAAAAATCGCGTTTTAATATAAAAAAATAAAAAACCTTTATTAGCAATTAAAATGTATGGACTTTATAGATTTTGACCTCCTGATTCCAAATCTGCCTTCAAAATTGTTCTAGGTTACACCCTTTTTAAGATATTTGTGTTGGAAGATTCCAAAAACCGCTAATTTCTACTTTTTATGGTTTCACTGTAACGTATTCGAAAATTGGCAGCAACAAATTTTGTAGTAAATAGACCTCCTTAATCAAAATAATCCATTCAAACTTTTCTAGCACGTTTCATTTTTGAGATATTCGCGTGTGAAAATAACAAAAAATCGCATATTTAGTGGTTTTAAAAACGGCACTGAAACTTTGTTTTAAGAAATATCCACAAGATAGGAAATTGTAGCTGCAATCTAAATTTTTCTAGCATGCTATAAGAATTTGGACTGCAGTTGTAGAATCAGGAGGTCCATTTTGTATGAAATCAAGTACTATTTTTGGAATAATCTGTAACAGTGTACAACCAAAAGTGGGAAATTATTAGTTTTTTGACTTTTTAACAGGGAATATCTCAAAAATGGTATGTGCTAGAAAAAATTGGATGGCAGATTGGATTTAGGAGAGCAAAATCTATTAGACTCAGTTGGATATTTCACTGGGAGTTTTTTTCGAACAGTGTAATTATTTAGCAATAACTTACTCAAAAGCAGGATCAGCTAGGATTTTCGTGTTACGGTACAGTTTCGCCTTTAACACAATCCACGACAACTCCGCAGCTTATACGTGCTTAATCTTTGACCGAATACAACTGGACAATATTTTTGCATAAATAAATGCTATCGAAATAGCTGCTAACTGTCGATTTAACGGAGTCTCTTGTCAAAATTTGTATGAAAAAGTTAAATTTAACGGAGTTATTTTATAACGGAGCATTGTGCAACCCAGCCTAAATCTATAAATATCATCATTATTGTTTCTTTTAATTCCTTTAATAAAATACAACTCTAAAACGAAAGGTTTAAACTCAGGACAATCTATGTATGTTTGTTCCTACGTACAATAGATATGTTGACATTTAAACCGTTACAAATGTATTCGTTATTAGGCGTTTTTTGTTGGCATAATTATCAGTGTTCTACCATACAAAGCTCACATTAGTGTTAACGCTCAAAATTCTAGAAGGTAAAAATTAACTTGCATACATTGTGAATGATTCTCTTTTTGTTAATGGCTCTCTTTGCTATTAATAAAAAAGATAAATGTTTTTGTGTTGCTTTCAAGCTGAATTGCATCTAATAAATTAATTTTATTAATATTGTATCGAAAATATGTAATATTTTGCAAAACTATTCCAAACGACGCTAAATTAAATTGAGAAATTTATGGAAGTTAAGGTGTTTTTTTTTTCGTTTTGATGCATGGTAACAATCAAAGTTTGCCAACAAAAAAGGCCTATTATTTAACGCATTACCATGACAACCTAACAGGAAATCAATAGGAAAACAATAAAAAATAGTACTGGTAGTATAAGAATTTCTAGTGTTTATCTATTTGTGAAAATTCTTTTTAACCTCGGAAAAAAGGACAACTAACAAAGAGTAATGGCAAGAAAAAATACGGTTTGTCATAGTTTAAAATTTCAACAATTAACCTAAATACCACGAGAAAAGTAGCAGCAATATTAATGTTTAGAAAATAGAAAAAAAAAAATTAAAGAATTTTTGCGACAGAACGTTCAAATTAACAAAAGTCAAGTAGTAATGACTACACAAAGACGTTATTCGCTAAGCGAAACACGTATTGAAGAACATCTAAGATGGTTGGAACAGTTGGATAAATTGCCATTAACAGATAGTTGCTGTGATATATGTCATTGTGATTGCTACAACAGTCATCGTAGTGAAACAGACGAGAGTAGCAATAATGTTTTAAATAAGGACAATAAGAATAAAACTCCCTTCGACAATTCTTTTAAGAGGGAGGATCAAGTATCTAAAACTAGGGTTAAAAAAAAGAAAAGTGCTTCCTCAAAACAAAATCCTAAAACAACAGCAAAAACCGAAAATCTTTCCAATGTAACAACACTGCCAAAAGAAAATCTTACATTACCTAGATCAAATATAAATAAAGATACAGATTTACGTAACAAGCGTAAGCAGAAAAAACGCTCGAATGCTGCTTTTTCTCAAAGACGTAGTCAAAGTCAATGCTCGGAACGTCATTATACCAGAGATTGCGAAATTCTACATGATCTTTTAACATCTTTAGATGATAAGCAAATTTGCAAATTAGAAATTAAAGGAAAATCTACAGAGTCAAATACAAATTTAGGTAAAAAAAATATGATGAGATCTTCCAGAACCCCACCACCCTCTAAACATTCATTTTCATATCTAGATGATACAGATTCGAGTATAGCACCTATTAGACTAAGTGAATCTATGGCCAATTTATGTTTGGCTCCTACCATACGAGAAGCATATCAAAAAGTACCTAGTCATGATAAACGTATTTTAAATCGTATGGCTACCAAACGTTCTGAGCAAGCGGTTGCAAAAGAAAACGCATGGTTAGCTCGAAAATATTGGGAAAATGAACGCTATGAAAGGGAACTTTTGAAATGTGAACAAATGGAGGAATATAAAAAAGCTGTACACGACAAACAATTCCAAGATTATCTTCAAACTAAAGCTAGGCTTAATGAAATAGCTCAACGCGATTTAGCCGAGTTACAACATTTAAGGGAATCTCTTCAGCAAAAAGATGACCGGACGAAAAAACGATTACAAAGTCTGCGTATTGAACGTGATTTAGCTGTTAATCAAAAACGTTGTGAGGAATTACGTAAAGCGGAATGTGTTAATCTTCATCAAGAAGAACATAATCTTGATGAAATGTTACGTAAAAGTGAAACATGCCAACGTTTAACCGAACGCCTTCAAAAAGCTGATCATATACGCAATAAAATGTTAGAAAATTATCTTAAACGTTTGCGTTATGACAATTATATTGAGCAATTGCAGCATGAAGAACAATGGCGTGAGGTACAACTTAATGAACAATTTAAACGTGAACAATTAAAGGAACAAATTTCCCGTAAACGTTGTCGGTCGCAACATTTTGTTGAAACGAAACAACAGCGCAATGAAGCTATACGTAAAACTGCTAAACTTTCTAAAAGTTTAAGAGATATAGTACGTTCTTCAGTAACACCTGACACAGGTGTATCACTTTTTGGTACCGGAGGTACTAATCAAGTGGGTGCTAATGCTTTTACAACACATAATTCTTTGGGTAAATTAATATTTGATCATCCGTTTTAAAAACGGTTTAAGTTAGCATTAAGAAATTCAGTTCAAATTAAATAAATTAAAATAGACCGTATGTGGTACAAATTGAAAGAAAATGCTACGTTTTTAATTATAAGTATTAAAAAGATACCGTAAGTTAATGGACCATTCAAATAGTTTATGGAAAAGTGCGTTTTATTTTTTTCCCCTTTTTTACTGTAATACAGTTTTAATACTATCAGTTTTTTTGATGCAAATTTTATTTGTATTATATTACTTTACCATATAATTTTTGTTTGCTTTTAAATTTTTTTTTAGTGACAAAAATACTTTGTAAAATATGTTTGTAGCTTCCCAGGAAAATTTTTTGGAACAAATTCCTGGTTCAATAGATTCTTGAATATATTCTTCGGTAATCACAACAACATTTTCTTTGTAAAATTATTTTTCAAAAAAACTACTTGCACTAAAAAACGATTGCTTTCGGGACAATTTCAAACAAAAATCATTGATTCTGGAATGTTAAGTAGAACCGGTTGCAGGGTAATTTGATGCGTTCTGAAACCGATTATTTGGAACAGAAAATTTTGCTGGGTTACCAATGTGTTTCAAAGTGTGTTTAAGGTTTTTTTAACTTGTGTATTCAGGATAAAACCAATCTAAAATTCACGGTTTTGCTCATAACTCCTGAACTATTGGACCGATTTCGCTGAAAAATGGTTGCCAAATTAGTAGGATTTTTTCCTGAATTCACTCGGAGGCCTAAGGCCTATTATGATTTCCTTAATTGTTATTTCCCTACTTCCCCTCTGATGCAAAGTTCTATTTCTTAAATCAACCCGATTCCCTAAGGCATTCTGCTAGAGACGTCAATGAGACGTCCAAAATGCTTAAGGCGGCTATTTGTAATCGAATTCATTTCCATTACAAATAATGAAATGAATAACCTTGATTTTGCGATTTTTTTTTTACGAAGAACGTTTCGTTAAGCTACGAAATATTTCGTATTTTTTTTCTACGAAATGTCTATCGTAAAATAAACGAAATTTTTTATTTTTATGAACTTAAAAATTTTGTTTATTCTACGAAAAAAGATCTACGAAATAATCATTCATATTTTTATGCGTGAAATTTTTTGAGTTCGTATTCCGCCACACCGAATTTAAGTTTTCTATTTTTTTATATAAAGATGAATTTCACTGCAAAAAAAAAACGAAGTGGTTCAAAAAGACTTACAAGGGAAGTCTTCCTGGTGTCACCCTCGGTTCTTCATTAAATTTGGATATATTGTTCAGAACAAAAAATAATTAGACACGTACATATATTTTTTTGTGGCCCAAACTCATTTTTAGGGGGAGTTGACCTTTTTCAGTTTTTTACGATTTACGCCTATTTATTAAAATAATTATAAGCATAGTTGGTATCAGATTAAAGGTATTTAAAAGATCTATTTCATGGTGCTAAAAACGAGCCAAACAAAACAATAGTTTTTAACTTATTAACAAAAATGTCCTAAATTTTGATATTTTAATCAATACATTCAGAAAACTACGTGAGTAAAATCAACTAAAAATGTTAGTTAAACAACTAACAATGTTAGTTATTTTAACTGACAAAAAACAACTGACTTATGTAGTGAAAACTTACATTTGTAGTCAAAATAACTCCCACGCAGAAATTGCCAGCGGTACAAAAAATAAAGTACTGCCAAAACACTTATTTTTTTGTAAAATGAAGCGCTTTGCCAACGTTTCAAATTACAACCTTAAAAGTGCTTTGGCATTACTTTTGTACAATTTTTGTTTATATTTTTACTATTTATGAAATTCTTTTATTACAATTATTTGTGTAACAGTGCAATAGCAATTGTTTCATCATAACAATATTTTTATCTTAATTTTTAACATTTCACAATCCGATTTCTTTTGAAGACAATGGTGGGTAGTTAAAAAATCGGTAATTTTATTAATTATATTTCCCTTTAAAATTAATTGTGGCATTTGTTAACCGAAAGCTTTAAAAAATAATTATTCGGGACTCGCTACTGTACATCTTTCACACGAAAAGAAACCAACATAACTTTTGCAACATTTAATATATGCTAGGGCTGGCATATCGCAGCAAAAAGCCAACACATTAAATTGAAAAGGTTTCCCATTCAATGGTATAACTTAAAAAAAAAAAAAATAAAATATATTTCAAGTTCATAGATTAATACCTTCTCCTAAGAAAACATTGGATTCCACCACAAATTCTTCTAAAAACTCTAGAATTTTTTTTAAATGCTCGGAAACCACCCCAATTTTTGTTTTTGAAGCGCTGCCACAGCAATATATTTTTGGTTTTAAGGTACTTTGCCAGAGCTTTGAGAACCTACGGCGCTATATTGCAACGTTGTTATAAATCTCGTACTTACGCAGTACTTATATAAGAAAGCTGACAGTACTTGTACTACCGTGCAAAGTACTTTAGCTGTACTGGCCCGTTTGTATTTTTCTGCCTGGGCTATCATATGTAGTAAAAATAATTAACCGATGTAGTAAGAACAATTAGATAAAAAGTAAAACAAACATTAAATAAATTACAAAAATTGTAAAATTAAATTAAAATCATTTTTTTTCTTCCGCATCCCGCACGACCAATTCGTTAGACACATTCGTTTGCAATAAAAATTTCTAGAAAAAAAACGAGTTTAAAAAGAAAAACTAAAAATAACTACATAAATCAACTATTGCTACAATGTAGTATAATTTTTGTATTTATTTTTTGAAACTACTACAAAAAAAAAGTTGTTTGAGATTTTTGCATACAAAAACTACCGAAATTGTAGTTAAAAACAACAACTACTACTTACTACACAAACGGCTGCCATGTAGTTACTGCAATAATTTTCTGATATAATTTCAATTGAACTCCTCAAATTTCAGATACATTTTTTCGAATTTCAATTGAAGTTGTTTAAAATAAAAGAATAATATAAATTTTATATTTTTTTGCAATTTTCAAATTTCAATTAAACTTTTTTCAAAGATCAATTTGATGTTTTTCGAATTTGAATTAGTATTTATTTTGATAATTTTAAATTTTACATGTAGTAGTCTTCAATTTTTAAATGGAATTTTTGAATTGATATTTTCGAATTATATCTGAAAATTAAATCAGTACATGTACTGATTTTTGATCACGTGTACTGATCAAAAAACGTTGTATTGATTTGTACCGATTGATTTTGAAATATGTACTGATTGTATTGATTTTTGAACATTTCAACCCAGCAAGCAAGCAGACTCATTTTAGACTCCAAAATGGACTCAACAAATATAACAGAAATTTAGATTTTTTGTGTGAATGTGGTTCATCCAAAAGAGCCCTCTTTTTGGTCTCCAAAATGACTCCAATAAATGATTCTAAAAGAGGAAATTTGTTCATATTTTGGAGTCGGTTAAGAGTCATTTGTGATTCCTTAAAAAAAGTGTGGTTTTCGGGGTGGTATTTTTGAAACAATTTTGTCCATGTTTAAGATTCCTTTTGGACTCTAAACGGATGGTTTTATATTGAATCCAAAAATTTAATGTTTTTGGAAAAAATTTTAAAACTGAAAAAAATGTTTTATTTTTGAATCTAAATAATTAATATCCCGAGTAAAAATTTTTATATGATGCAATATAAAATGATATGTAACACAATATATATTTATACGCAAATTAATCCGAATAATGGTGGATGTTTTTGCATTAAAAAAAATCAACTTGTATAAAATATGATTTGATTTCATCCGAGTTTTGACCAGACATTGCCATATATTGGTGGATCTAATTAGATCTAATTGCCTAAAAACATATAAAATCCTGGTGTTTTTAGGTTTGGGTTGAGATACACCACAGGTCAACGATACATTCACCAAACATAAAATTTTGTAAAACAAAAAAATGTTTGGGTACGCTTCGAAGCAGATAGGTGATATACAGAGAAACCAAAAATATGCTCTAAAAAACACGTTTTATGCGCTTAAAAATGCCCTTAAAAACGAAAAATATGCTCTAAAAACAATAAAAATATGCTCTTAAAAAAATTATGTCCCCTTTTTTGAGGTGTTTTTTAGAATTTGTTAAAGAATAGGCCTTCCAAATACCGTTATGTGTGGTAGTTAGAGGGTTAAATATGTTCTAAAAAAATAGTTGCCTTAATATTTTCTACCAAGTTGCTGATTCTAAAGAAAACATAGTTTCATATGCCGATATGAAGCAAGAACAGGCTAAAGGGGAATCAATCGTCTCAATTCCGTAATTGTTGAAAAAAATCCTTGTTGCATAAAAAATTTAAAAATAAATGTTGTCATAAAAAAAATTGGCAAAAGAATGCTTAAGAAATTTAAAAAAAAATGCTCTAAAAATGTTAAAAAAAATGCTCTAAAAAGTGAAAAAATGCTCTAAAAATTGAAAATATGCTCTAAAAATATGCTCTTATGCTAAAATATGCTCTTAAACCTAAAATATGCAAAAATATGCTCTTAAGGCTAAAATATGCAAAAATATGCTCTAACAAATCGATGCCAGATTTCTTAAAAACTTCTAAAGCGGGTAAATACCTTACCCATTTATCACAACAAAGCGCAGGAAAAAACATGATACTGCATATTTTTGGTTTCCCTGGTTATCATTATTGAAATTAATTCTTTATACTCACGACCACAAGACATTTTCTAATCCCCTGGGTCAAAGCACAGTATTTAATTTTTTTTTTGACATAAAAATGTTTCATTTGTTTAACAAAAATGCAAAAAACACTTTAAAAAAATTAGGTTTTTCAGAGGTTGGTTTATTTCTTTAAGGGGAATTTTTTTTTTCTGCATGGACCGATTTTGCCCACATACGAACTTAACCTGCTGATGACCAAAAGACTTGTTCGTGCTAAACTTCAGGAGTCTATCTTTTTTATTTTGGATGGTATCCGTGTTTTATGCAGACGGACATTACACTCAAAAAAGTATGTCGGTAAAATCAACTACAAAAGACAGTTGTTTTGACTACATTTTGTTGTTGAAAAGGCGTCCACTACATATTACGGTAAAAACAACTGAACATGTTGTTGTTTTTAACTATTGATTTTCAACTACAAAATGTAGTAAAAACTACTACAAAACTGTTTAATACAGTTGTTTTTACAACAATTGCCTGAAATTTTATTTAAAAAATTTCTTAAACGTTTAAATGATTGATATTTATTTATTTAAAAAGCAATACAATTCAGTTGGTTGTATAGAATTTCGACATGATGACAATTTTTTGGTGTATTTATCTGGAATTATAGAAGAAAAAATATATATTAATAAAATGTTAAACAAAATAAATTGATTGTATTTACCTTTGTTTCTGATCAAAATTTGTCTGGAATAAAAAAAAAAAAGAAATGCTTTGGTAGAATTGATTTATAAAAAAAAAATAATTAATTTGCAATGTTTCAAAAGGTATGTACCTGTTCTGTTGTGTATACAAAGAAAAGAAAGATGGCACGCAGGCAACCAAGCCGACAAGAAATTTTTTGTTTTTTTCCGATTGGTTTTTACGCACGCTTATGTGAGTGCTATATTATACACACTTGCTATCTCATTTATCCACTTATTTTCTTTCGCTCAAGAATATTTTTCCAAAAACATATTTTTTGTTATAATTAAATTTAATAAATTGTAATTTATTTAGATATTTTTTATTTGGTATAAAAATAATTCCTTCCGCATCCCGCACGACCAACTCGTTCGACACATTCGTTTGGAATAAAAATTTCTAAAAAAAAACGAGTTTTTAGAAAAAAACTAAAAACAACTACATAAATCAACTATTGCTACAGTGTAGTATATTTTTTGTAGTTATTTTTTGAAACTACTACAAAAAAAAGTTGTTTGAGATTTTTTCATACAAAAACGACCGAAATTGTAGTTAAAAACAACAGCTACTACTAACTACATAAACGACCGTCATGTAGTAACTGCAATAATTTTCTGAGTGCACTCAAAAAATTATGACGGTAGATTCCACTACAAAAGACAGTTAAAACTACTACATTTGCTGTTGTTTAGGCGTCCACTACATTTTACGGTAAAATCAACAAAAATTGTTGTTGTTTTTAACTATCAATTAACAACTACAAAAAACGGTAAAAACTACTTTAAATTACAGTTATTTTTACTGTAACTCAAATTTTCTGAATTTTCTTATATACTTAATTATTTGGAAATAATTCCTGCTACATCTAACTCGTTCAACACATCCGTTTTTCTAAAAATTTCTAGAAAATTATAAGTTTTTGTATAGAATAAAAGCAACTACATAAAACAACTGTTACTACAATGTAGTAATTTTTTGTATTTATTTTTTAAAACGACTACAAAAAACAGTTGTTTGAGATTTTTCACCCAAAAACAACTAAAGTTGTAGTTGAAAACAACAACTACTACTTACTACACAAATGACCTGCATGTAGTAACTGCAATAATTTTCTAAGTGTAATAGAATGCCTTAGAATCTATCATGGATCAATAATATATCGCTCCTTTACTTGTATAGTGTCATAACTCAAAAAATTCAAAAAATGATGCAGAATTATTCGTTAAATCGTGCTTTATATTGTGTCAAAAATTCGTAGTAATATCTTTTAAACTCACCGTTTGAGAAGAGTACACGCCATTATTACATTTTCTATGTACCGGCCTTTTTCAATTAAAAACCAGTTTCAATAGCAAACTTTAAACGTGTTTTCTGCAAAATCAAATATTTTGAGTTGTGACACTATACAAGTAAAGGAGCGATATGTACTTTATGGGGTCCCCGACCGATATTTCGAAGCGTTACACACGAAATGACAAAGTGATTATGCCCCAATACTGTAGTTGGAGTGCATAAAAACACCCTTTAAGCATGCATTTAAGGATTTCTTCTATTTTTTTTTTTCGTAATATAAAGTCCACTTTCTTATATTTTACGAAAGAAGTTTTTACGAGTTATTTTTGTAAAAATACGAAAGTCTGTACACTTTTTTTTTTTAATATGTAGTCAACATTCGTATATTTTACGAAAGAAGAATTTATATTCTTTTTTTCGTTACTTTCGTAAAATTACAAAAGTTCTTACAAAATTTTTTTCGTAATATGTAGTCAACATTTGTAAATATTACGAAAAAAATATTTACTAATCATTTTCGTTACTTTCGAAAAATACGAAATACAGTACTAAAGTTTTTCGTACTATGTAGTCAACTTTCGTGTATTTTACGAAAAAACTAAAAATAAGTACGAAACTTTTTTTCGTAAAATGTTGCATGGATTTTTTTCGGTGCATATAAAAATAATTAGTGTTTCAATTAAAAATGAAGCACATCTACTACACTCAAAAAAAAAACGTGGGTATTCAATACTAAAAATTTAGCTACGAGTACTAATGTTTTAGTCCAAAAGGACCTAGTACAGGAATTGGTAATCAATACTAAAATTTGTTACTAATATCTAGTACATGAAAAATACTAAAAAAACAGTAAATATTACTGCAATTTACTACAGTTTTAGTAAATATAATTACTAAAAAAATAATAAATATTTTAAATTTGTGTCCTATTTAGTAAGAAAAATTACTAATTTTAGTAAATAAAATTGCTAATTTTAGTGAATAAAATTACTACCTATATCAATTTTAGTAAATAAAAATCAGAAAAAAATTATATATATGTAAATGATATTTATTTCACTTCGGGTTTAAGATATACTTAATTACATGTCTTCTTAAGCTGTTAAAAAAAATTTTAGCGTTGATTGTACCACATTTGAAAAAAATCAATGTTGGCAATCGATACCTTTTCAATACCGTTATCCGTTTCAAAACCCTTTAAATTGAATACCGGTACCAATACCAATACCGAAACTCAGTTTTGGTATCGGATACCGGTATCCAAAAACCTTTTCCTTCGGTATCGGTACGTACCGGTATTGAAACGGGTTTTTCTTAAAAACCATGTTTTTTTACAAAAAAAATAAAAAAATAATAGAAAGTTTGCAAATTTTTTGGTTTTTGTAAATGAAAAATCGTACTCCAAATGCCTCACCGAAGTCTCATGAAAATCAAAAAATCTTTTGGCACCCACATCGTGAATTAAACAAAAATTTCAAATAAGCCATGCATGCCGCGATGAGGGAGCAAAAGAAAATTATTGATTTTCACGAAATTTTTATGGAGTCATTTTGACTCCCAATAGAAACTTTTTGGACCCCTTTTGTATAGTATAGTTTTTGTGGGGATTTTTATTTAATCCGTGATGTGGGTGTCCGAGGATTTTTTTTGATATTTACAGCACTTCGGGGGAGGCATTTGGAATACTAGCAGGAGGTTTTCCACCATAGTATATTTTTTGGAAGTGGCTTAACTCGTAGAAATCGTCCATAAAAGTCCCATAATTTGCAAAAAAAATTGTTTGCAATATTTTTGAGTGTGATCTTGTCTAGACAGGGAAGACCTTTTTTTTCAAATAGATAACACCAACAAAAAAAAACTTGGTTGCCTAGAAATAAGATGAAATATGTAATAAGTTGGGGTTTTTACTTTAACCGCGATGCGGGAGGGAAATAAATTTTATGGATTCATTTTGACACCCAATAGAAACTTATTGGACCCCTTTTAGCTCAAACAAAAAAGAAAGGTAAAAATCGATACGGTCTTATATTTATGCCCTAAAGACATAGGAAAATTTCCAGCAAAAGCGGTCCAGTGCTTCAAAAGTTATGAGCAAAATACTGAATTTCGGCAAGGATTTTTCGTGAATTTTCGATAAAAAAAAACGCTAACTTTCGGAAGGCAATCCTGAGGATGCTGAAGCTTGGCATATATATTTGCTGTTCCCCTGGCCTAGTTCGTATTGAATTTCAGCCAAATCGGTCCAGTGGTTCAAAAGTAATTTAGAAAACCGTGAATTTCAGATTGGTTTCACCTTAAATTCACTTGTTGAAAAAACCGTTTAACCAGCTTTAAAAAAATTTATGAGTCAGGAAAATTTTTTACAAAGTGTTCTTGTCACTCACAAAAATTTTAATAATAAAACAAAAAAAACGTACACTCGAAAAAAAATTTACACTGAAAAAAATGTCAATTTTTTTTTTCAAAAATGACTAAAAAAAGTTTTTTACTCAAAATAAAATATTTCTAAAAAAATTGTTAATTTGATTCACGTTAGAAAATTAACTATCACTTTAAAAGGGCATTGTGGAGGGTATTGATGTATTCGTCCAAGTCGAATTTAACTTTTCTACTTGTTTTTACAAATTTTTTAAAGTTTTTATACGTTTTTTTTATATTTTTATCATTTTTTGATAATACCGGTACGTACCGGTATTGACGTTTCGGTATTGGTAATACCGTAACCGATTCAACTCAAATACCGTAACTGATACCGATACCGAAATAAATAAAAAAACGATACCAATACCGATATCGATACCGTTATTCGTTTCGATTGCCAACCTTGGAAAAAATAAATGTTTAATGTCGCCATACCATTGAAATATATTTTGCAAACGATCGCTAAAAATATAAAAAAGAAATAATATTTTTTCAATACATGTTCAAATGTATGTACAAAAATTTTACCACAGAGGGTGCTTTTTTTACATACATTTTTTTGTATACGTGTGTCTATCCATAATATTCTCTTCAGCTTGAGTTTTTTTCACACGGCCATTGAAATAAAAAACGATTAAACAAAAAAACTGACATAGAAATGTTATTTTATTTAATGAGCATATTTAAATAAATAAAGAACATATATTTAATTACTTTAACACAATTTAATTTAATAAATTTATAATATATAATTTTTTACAAACACTACGTGACCGGGTATTGCGTTGTTTCGGTTTTAATTCTTTTTCGCACTAAACAAACAGACAAATCTGTTGGTAGCACTGCAGTTAAATGCAAGAAAACGTGGTGGTCGCACACACTGCAGCAGCAAGTAGCAGACGGCAAGAAATATAAAGAACTGTGTTTAATTATAAATTATACATTTAAAAAATAAGTACTTTTTGTATTTGCAGCTAGGGGTATGCACTTTTAATGTTAAGAAATAAAAAATGCGTCATTTTAGTGAAATTATAATTAAATAGAGTACTCATCATTTTTTCTGTCTGCTGCTTGCTGTTGAACTGTGAAGAAGCATTTGGTGGCTATTACAGACAGTGTTGCCATTACCAATATAATAAAAAATCGTAGGAAAAGGGTAAAAATTTACAAAAAAAAAAAATCAGCTACAAGAAAAAAGAGAAAATTAAAAAAGAAAATGGAAAATGTGCTTTTTAAGGTTAAAAGGATAAAAAGCGCAAAAAAACGATAATAAAAGTATTTGTTTTTATCATAAATTAAATAAATAAGCTGATACAATCACGAGTAAAAATAATATTACATTCATATTACTTAAAAAAACAATAAATTTAATACAAACTTTTGTATTACATTCAATCAACACGCCACAGATCTTTTTTAATGAAATGTTTGGATATTTTATCAGTTTAATTTTTATGCATTTTACTTCATTTTGACAGTAAACAAAATTGTTTCAAAAAACAACAGTCACTGAATATTTTAAAAAATACGTAGTTGTAAAAAAATGTAGAAAATATGTACCAAAAAGTTTATAATACATTTTCATTAAAAAATATTATATAATATAAAACATTTTCTTTAAAAAATATTGTTAGTATTTCCAATCCGTATGAAGTGATATTAGACAGGTAGTTTAGTAAAATATTTTACTCATATCTTTCGTGGGGAATCCCAATATTTAAATGTTATAATCCAAAAACTAAATTTGCTAAATGAAACAAAAAAAATAAATTGCGAAAAATTTTAATTTTTGTACGACCGGTACAAAACTTAATTAGATTTTGAATCAAATCACAACCAAAAACAGCGATGCCAATTCAGCCCAAAAAGCGCATTTTTTTAAATCTAAGAAATGTAAAACTTTGTTGAAAATTTTTAAAAAAATATATTTCACAATTTTTAGACTTATTCTGTGAATAGGCCTGATGATTTTATATATTTTTTTTAACCTTGAATTAAAATTATTTTTTTAGCGCTTTTTACTTTATTCAAATTTAGCGCTTTTTGAGTCACTGTTTTGCGCGTTTTGCCTGTTACACAATTTTCGAAAATAAACCCAAATTTTCTTTATTTAAATCTGTCAAAAATACATATTTTGATTGCATCATTAGAAAAATACAACTCCATAAGAAATCCACCGTCAGCAAGCAAAATGGGCCGAGCCGCCAGTGGCCAGCGGCCCGCCACCGCCAAAAATTCCTAGTCGGCTTGGTTACCTGCTCACGCATACTAATAAAGTATAAATCAATTATTTTTTATTTTCATGAATTTTGAGAGAACATTTGGGATCTTGATTTGTGAACACAAAACACGTTTACCTGCAAATTTTGAAAGGATACCTTGAGTCAAATTTAAAGGGGACTGATTTTTTCCAATTTCATTAGGTCTTAGGCGTAAGTATAATATAAAAATTGATAATATAAAAATCACAAATTAAGAAAAAAATGTCGCGAAAAAATGGAAAAACACCATAAATACCCTATTTTTAAACACGCGTATTTAAAAAACGGAAAGACCAAAAAAGCACCAGCAAATACCCGAAATATAACATAATGACAACACTGAATTCAAATTTAACGATTTTGCAAAAAAAAAACAGTTGGTAGCTCTGCTTGTAAACAAGCGCCCCCTTACGGAATAATTACTAACAAAAATAAATTTAAAACCTATTAAATTACTGTATATTAGTACTTTTGTGAACTAAAAATAGTAAAAAAATTAGTACAACCGACTACCAACAAAAATTACTCATAAACAGTAAGAAATACTAATTTTAGCACTTTGAAGATACTAAAAAAACTACTGTAATACTGGTAATTAGTAACTTATTAGTACATTTGGGTTACCAACGCACTTACTAATTTTTTTACTGTAGAATTATTTTGAGTGTAGTTCATGAGTTGTGGTAGTGATGGGTAAGCTCTTTTTTTGCTGTTTTTTACCCGAGTAAAAATAAACATATATAACAATATATAACCTGATACAAACATAATAAATCATATATGATTATACATCCCGTGAGGTTTTTACTAATTTTTTTAAATGCAGTCATATGTTGTAATATATAATTTAATCATGATTTGGATTAAAAGGTATACGGTTGATATAAATATATGAAATAATATTAGGGCCAATACAAAATTTGTTTTTCTGTATAATTTAATATAAAATTATATATAGCTTATTCTGTTCCATATATAAATGTTTCCAATTAACCAAAAATATTCCAAGTTTTTTAAGAAAAGTATAAGAAACTTTTAAAATGTTCCTAAACATTTCCTTGTTAGGGTTATGTATATCACCTATCTGGTTCGAAGCGTACCCAAACATTTTTTTTGTTTTAGAAAATTATATGTTTGGTGAATGTATCGTTGACCTGTGGTGTAACTCACCCAAACCAAAACACACCAAGATTTTTTATGTTTTTATGCAATTAGATCTAATTGGAGCCAATGAAATATGGCAATGTCTGGTCAAAACTCGGATGAAATCGAATCATATTTTATACAAGTTGATCTTTTTTAATGCAAAAACATCCACCATTATTCGGATTAAATTGCGTATAAATATATATTGTGTTATATATCATTATGTATTGCATCATATAAAAGTTTTTACTCGGGTAGTGAAACAAAATTGAAAATTTTAACTAAACAAAGAACTTTACAAAAGAAATATGTAATTTCAAAACAAAAAAATATATTTGGTTACTAAAACTAACTTTTACAACTTTTTTTCCTTGGTTAAAGTTCTTTTTCTTACGAAAATATTTTAGCATAACCCCTTTGTTTACATTTTTTATTATTTTGGGCTTGAAATGTGGCTTTTTGCGTTCCCGTACTTTTGCGTATTTATGTGGTATTGTGAGAGTTTTTTTATTTTCTCTCATTTTACCGAACTTTACCCGGAAAGTTCTGGAACACACATAATCTGTCCGTGTTCGGCTTGCAACTACTGTAGATCATGTTTGATGAAAATAAATATATCATAATTACCTACCTCACCTTATTGAAGTACGTTTGTTTTTTGTTATGACCAAATTTGAATTGTATGGAATTTGTTGACAAATGTCATGATTAACAGCAATTAACGAAACAAATTTTAATAAAAACTTTTATTTTTTTTTTAATACAAAATATTTATTAATAAGATTTTATTAAATAAATTTTAACTTATATGTTAATCCCCAATTGGAAATACAATATAATAGGTGTGTTCCAGAACTTTCCGGGTAAAGTTCGGTAAAATGAGAGAAAATCAAAAAACCTCTCACGATACCACAAAAATGCACAAAAGTACGGGAACGCTAAAAACCACATTTCAAGCCCAAAATAATAGAAAATGTAAACAAACCAATAAAGCTAAAATATTTTAGTAAGAAAAATTACTTTAAACAAGAAAACAAATTGTAAAAGTTTATTTTAATAACAAATTATCTTTTTTTGTATTGAAAAAACACATTTCCTTGGTTTAGTTCTTTATTTTATTTAAATTTCCAATTTAGCTTCACAAAAAAAAATCAGCTGTTTGTTTAACATCTGACTGTTACCAATTTACCCGAAAAAAAAGTGCGGGTAAGTTCGGTAAAATGAGAAACTAATTTATTCTCTCAAAAACTCACTCATTTACCCAATTTTTGCGTACGGGAACGCTTTTCGGGCTGGTTTGGGTACCCGCGGGCACCCGCGGTAACGTTCTGGAACACACCTAATATAATATATTCGCAAAAATTAATGTTTAATGAGCACTCAAAATTCACTTTTTTCCAATTTAAAAAAAATCAACGAGTTTGTATGTTTTGAACAGCTGTTAAACGCAAAACAAATGACGAAACTTGCTCAAAATTTGACAGTAGACTATTAACATGTGGTACTTGATGGGAGCAGTGTTGCATTTTTAAATCGAGATCGCGTCCGTCGGAGAAGCATCTATTCGTCGCTGAAATTATTTCATAAATTTAGAAACGTGTTTGTGTTTGTCGGTCGCTAGTATTGGTTATTTCTCTGCGAGTACCGTTAGACAACGGTGTCTAACCATACTCAAACATACCCACGTGTTAAGGAAGCGTAGTTTCACTCTTCCATTGTGAGGGAAATGGTCGTATTGTGTCCAGAGTTTCCCACGTGTTAAAACTCCACAAAAATTAAAACTGCTCAAAGGTGGCATGTAGATCAATAATTAACAGAGCAACTTTTTAAAACAAACTTTTAGCGTAAAAATGTGATTGTATATCCACGTTAATGGACGTAATTTATCCGGTTTTTATTGGGGATAGTATGAAACAACAATTAACGTTGATTTTGTAACAGCTGGATTCCATCTCATACCGGACAACTCTGAATCATTGAGTCATTAGTTTTTTGTAGGGATGTCGCGAATAGTGTATTCGGCATTTTACCGAATATTTACTATTCGGTTGGAACCGAATACGAATATTTGCCGAATAATTTAATTATTCATACGCCTGTATTTTACCCATGTAAAATATTAAAAAAAAGTACCAGATTAAAAGACAACAACGCTGTTGTTGACACTATTTTTCCTGGTACCTTAACAATTCGAATTTTAATCAAGTGCTCAAGTTTTTTTGTATAAAAAACAAACTGAAATTACTACGAAAAAGAGTTAAACGTTAATAAAAAGTGTTTTTTTAACTAATTTAAATGTTGCCGAATATTCGGCAAACTGTTAACGAATATTTATTTAAACGAATATTCAAAAAACATGCCGAATATGCCGAATACCGAATAGTGACGAATATTCGCGACATCCCTAGTTTTTTCATGTAAAATGCCACTGAAAAAGAAGGTATTGGCATTGTTTTTTCATACAAAAGTAATGCTAGGTCCCAAGTATGTTCTGAATGACATTCTCAGGGTTACGGTAGAATCGACGACAGCCAACTACCAAGTGAATGTTCTACTTGGTGGCCGCCCCCTAGCATCGCACAAGAAGAGTGAAGTCTGCCAAAAATTACAAGAGTGGTAGTGGACAATTAAGATCCAGATATTGTATTCGGCTAATTCGTATTGGTCGAGAATTAACCCGACAATACCCAATACGTGTCCTGCATTTGGATGTACCACACCTCTTCAACTGCACGCGGATATGCCGTCTTTATGGACCCAACCCATAGAGGTTGCATGCTTTTTGGAGCTTGATTTGGACGAGACAACAGAACAGGGACAGGAAACATAACAAAATACTAACCATAATTTTCCATACCGTCGGCTGACCTTCAATAAGGGCTATGTGCAAGATTTTTTTTTTAACTTGCGCAATTGTGGTCCTATGCTGCATACATACACGCCCACGAAGTTCGAGATTTTTTAAAGCTGCACATTAGGGTGGTTTTTTATTTTATTTTTTTTGGAATTTAGAGGAGCGCGCAGCGGATTTTTGTGACATTTGATGTTAAAATAATTGTGTAAAAATTTGAGCTAAATCGGATAAAATTAACCCGAGGCGCAAGGAGGTCAAAGTTTCGAGAAAAAGCCTAAATGGCCAAATTTTGAAAAAACTTAAAAAAATGTAAATTTTGAAGAAATAAAAAAAATAAAAAATTTTTTATTTAACTTTCTTGCAATAATACTCAGAAAAAATTATCTTAACTTTTTATGACGGCAGTAACACTTCCAAACATGAAATACAAAAATTACCATGCATTTTGGGGGGTACCTGATATAAGTGTTTTCGATTTTTTGAAAATTTTATTAAACAAAAAAATTAAATCTTACTATTCTATAGCAATGGATTATTAAATACATCCTAAGGCTTAAATATTTAAAAAATTGGGGATATCCATCGACTCAATTTTTTTTTGGAGTCATTTGAGTTTTGCGGATTTCAAGGAGTCAAATGACTCCAAAAAAAAATTGAGTCGATGGATATCCCCAATTTTTTAAATATTTAAGCCTTAGGATGTATTTAATAATCCATTGCTATAGAATAGTAAGATTTAATTTTTTTGTTTAATAAAATTTTCAAAAAATCGAAAACACTCATATCAGGTACCCTCCAAAATGCATGGTAATTTTTGTATTTCATGTTTGGAAGTGTTACTGCCGTCATAAAAAGTTAAGATAATTTTTTCTGAGTATTATTGCAAGAAAGTTAAATAAAAAATATTTTATTTTTTTTTATTTTTACAAAATTTACATTTTTTTAAGTTTTTTCAAAATTTGGCCATTTTGGCTTTTTCTCGAAACTTTGACCTCCTTGCGCCTCGGGTTAATTTTATCCGATTTAGCTCAAATTTTTACACAATTATTTTAACATCAAATGTCACAAAAATCCGCTGCGCGCTCCTCGAAATTCCAAAAAAAAATAAAATAAAAAACCACCCTACTGCACATAGGCCTTCTTGAAGTCCAAACAACGATAACGTTTATTTTTCATACCCTTAACTTTGTGATAGAGGGTATACATAAGTTTGTCAATCTGTTTCCTCGAAATATTGTCCTCGGACCCCATAAAGTATATGTCGCTCATTTAATACATTAGTGACCTAATTCAATGAACCTAATTTTGTAGAAAACGTGTTTAAAGTTCCAAATTAAAAACGAGTTTTCATTGAAAAAACCGGCACATATAAAATATATAATGACATATTCTCTTCTCTAGCGATGTTGTGTCACTGTTGCACTCAGAAAATTATGTAAGTTACTACATGCTAGTTGTTTGTATATTTTACAGTAGTTAGTTGTTTTCAACTACAAAGTCAGTTGTTTTTGTATGAAAAATATCAAACAACTATTTCTGTTAGTTATTTTAAGTCGTTTTTTGAATAACTAACAAAAAATTACTGTGATGTAGTAACAGTTATTTAAAGTAGTTAATTTTTTTTTTAGGGGCCTATTCACAAAAAAAGTCATAACTCAATCATAACTCAATTATTTCCATGTGGTTGTTGTAAACAATCATAAAAAAATTAAATTTTTGTTTGAAATTTCAAAAAAATAAAGACCTGATACCCACATCGTCTCAATATTGACAAATAATTAGGGCCAAAAAATGGTATTGTCCAAAAATTAATATTTGCAAGCATTTTTAACAGCTTTTTCAGATGACCGTTTGTTTGTTTAGGCGATAGAAGACTATTCTGACTTTCAAATTTAATGGCGAGGACGAAGTTAAGCACCAATTTAGATGTTCGGTAACCGAACGGCCAAATTGAAAAAAGTTCGGTTACCGAACTTCGAAATTGTGGCTTAAGTTCGTACTTGTTCTTAAATTTTACACTCAGAATCGTCTTCCATCGCCTCAACAATTCTACCCCATATAAAAAAGTTGTTAAAAGTACTCCCAAATACCAAATTTTTGATTAAATTACATTTTTTGGCCGAACTGTTCGGTCGGACACTACAAATAATTTTAAATTTTGAGACTTTATGAATGTGTTTACAACAAACACAGGGAATATGAAGTATGAAAATAATAAAATTAGTCATAACTAATCATAACTGTGAATAGGACTGTTAATCTCTGAAAAAATTTCAAAGTTTTTTTCCAAAAAATAAAAATATTTTTTTTTATATTTTTCACAACTTAAAAAAAAAACCCTTTGAAAAAATTTGATCTTTAATTTTTTTCTGAAAAATTTTTTGAAAACAAAAAAAATTATTAATTAATTATTTTATTTTTACTAAATGTTAGTTGTTTAGACTACAAATGTAAGTAGTTTTTACTACACTCAAAAAAAACCATTAACTTAAACTTTGGAAAAATTTTATTCAAAATAGTTTATAAATTTTCCCACAATTTAGTTAAATTTAACTAAAATTTTGGAAATTTTCCCAACTTTTAGGAAAAAATTTTAGTTCATGGACTAGGCCAAAATTTTCCTTTAATGGAATTCCCTAATACATGGAAGAAATTCTTACCGCCAAAGAAATTTTCCCTAAATAATTGAGAAAAAGTCTTTATTTTTAAGACATATTTCTAAAAACAAAATTTAGTTCAAAAAATTCAGTTTTAGGACGTAATTTCCTACCAATTAGTTCATCATATTTATCTTCTTTAATTTGAGGAAGTTTTTTCAACAAGTTTAGTAAATTTTTCATAACATGAAATTGTTTAGTTGATTTATTTTTTTTTCATGCTTGCTTGTAGTTCACATTTTGTTTATTATTTGTAGTACATGAATACAAAAAGGTTTGGTCTTGTATAACAAGTAATAAATTTAATGTTTACATTTTTTTCTACACATGTATGTGTTAGGGAAAAAATAATATTTTAATCACAACAAAGGCCTTGGCTTTGGCGTGTTTTCCCATAGTCTGGGAACAAACGTTAAAGACAAAGTCTTTGTTGTAATTTAACTTTAAAAACTAATGAAATTTATTACTTGACCATAAGAAACGAATTTTTTTTTATATTTTAAATAAAATATGTACATAATGAGAATTCTGTGTGTATTCACATGCTATTCTATAAATAAATCAATAAAAATATGAAATTAACTAATTTTTAGGAAAAATGTCCTCATCAAAAATGTTTTTTTTAAACTAAAAAATGGGAAATTTTTTCCAACTTTCTAGTTTAAATTGGTCCTAATTTTTAAGAAAAATATGGACTAAAAAGTAGGAATACATGGCAATGGAGCTAAATCATTATCAATTTTCCTTGGATTTAGTTAATTTTCCCATTTTTTAGTTAGTTTTTTTTCTGAGTGTACATAAGTCAGTTGTTTTTTTGTCAGTTAAAATAACTAACATTGTAAGTTGATTTAACTGAAAAAATAGTTGACCCCAAAACAACTTACAAAGTAGTTATTTTAACTGACATTTTCAGTTGATTTTACTAACATAATTTTTGAGTGTGTTGTAAATGAGCGATATATTTTTGATTCCCTATCGATCCGATCTTGCCATGTCCATCCGTCTGTATGTCTGTTGAAAACACGTTAACTTTAAAATAAACAATTCTGAGGGTGCTTATTGAGGGTCAGGTTGGTATTGACTTTTAGCGAAATCGGTCCAGTGGTTAAAAACACCATAAATTTTAAGATATGGTTTATTCGCAATTAACGTATTGAAACAAACGCTAAAAAGACTTTGAAAGACATTAACAAGCCACAAAATAATTTTACAAAGTTGTTTTTTCGTTAAAAAAAACAACGAAAACAAATAAGATTCTACATTTAAAAATGTAGAATCTTATCATTAAAAGCAACATTACAACTAAAACCGTTGCTTGTCAAAACTAAAAAAAAAAATTTTTAAAAAATTTTTACTGTAGGACCCCAAAAGCTCTAAATTTTTTTTTTTCGAAAAATTTTTTAGAACTGAAAGCCTCATCCCACCAAAATCAAATTTTTTGTCGTGAATAAGCTAACCAAGTAATATTATAATTAATAACAAAAAAATTAAAAATCAAAAAAAAATTTTTTGCTCTGTATGGAAAAATGATTTTTAAGGCCCCGCTCTTTACGGCCCCGTCGCGTAGGGAAGGCGTGGTCGTAGGGGCGTAAATTTTTTCCTGAGTTATTTTTTAGTCAAAAGGAAAAAAATGAGGGGGTACCGTCTCAACATTTCCAACATTTCCAAAATAAGGGACACTCTAATGTGTACTATCGAATCGATGCCATTTTGAAGCAAATTCTTTGATTTACAGATATTTGGTTTATGCTGTTCTAAGACTAACGGGGAAAACATGCATTTACATGAAAGTCCTCCCCTTCGTAATTTGCATGGTAATGCAAAAGGGAATGAGTAAAAAAAGTTTTACTCCTTCCTATTTGCATTACGTGCCTATGAAAGTTTTTATTCGTTCCCATTTGCATTACCTGTCAATGAGCGTACTAGGACCTTCTAAACTTGCAAAATATCAAAAAACTTTAAATCATTTTATAAAAGCTGAAATTTGTATGGTAAATAAATAATGCAAAAAATATTCGAAAATCGAACGTCAGCTCCTGCAACCCCAAGAGAAAGGCTGATATATGCACCCGTAACCGTAGCCTAGCGTAGAGAGGTTTTCGTTATATGAGAACAAATGAGAGCAATTATTGTTCTTTGCAGACAGTTACGTGATTTTCTATTTGATTTTGATCGCTACGCTAGGGGACAGTTACGGGTAGCTAACCCAGCCTGAATAATCGTCAGCTGCCTCTCCGAAAATGCAAAAATGTGACAAATTAAAAATCATTTTGTAAAGCTAACATTTTTATGGGGAATAAATAATCAAAAAATATTCCAAAATTAACCGTCATGAGGTCGCGGGGTCGGGGCAGTTGTGGGTCTTTTTGTGTATTTTTCCCTATCATGTTCAACTTTAAACTTTGATCTTCGGGGCAGCTGACAGTCATTCCTCCGGGGGTCAGTAACAACGTCGAGAATTTCTATTTTCTACAGAATTTTTGAACGTTGTTAGACCGAATTTACATTGGGCAATTTTAATTGCGGCAATTTTTGTGTTTCTCTTTTGACTTTGCCGTTTATGTTAACACACTGGCAATTTCGTCAATTCCAAAAAGAAATGTGAAAATACTCTACAGATTGAGAGTTACGAACAGAGAACGAAGCCGACTTAAAACTGTCGGCGGCGGCGGCTAAGCAAAAAAGTAGTCGGCGGCGGCTAAAAGTCGACTGAAGCCGACATTTTTTCGGCGGCGGCGGCTAAACAAAAAAACTGTCGGCGGCGGCTTAAAGTCGACTACAGCTGAAAAAAATTGCAAAAAAGACATGTTCAATATATTCAGAGCTTCGAAGGATTTCATTCCTTAATTCGATTTGTCATTCTGAGTGAAAATTTAGTGATTGCATTCCCCAATCACATTTTAGCGAATTGAATGGATTCACTTTATACTTATTCGATTTATAAATATCGAATGCATTCGTTTTATTTTTCATTCGACTTTCAAAAATCGAATGCATTCGATTTTTTTTTATTCGACTTTTAAAAATCGAATGCATTCACTTGCTAAAACAATCGATTTTCTTTTCATTCAATTTGAAAAATCGAATGGCTTATTCATTCATTGCATAAATAACTTAAAAAAACTAACCAAGATAGAGCAAAACGGAGCCAATTTTTTGTCCATAGTATCGCTAACACTCTTCACATTTTCACATATAGGAAGTTAATATGTGCATTTTTAAAATTTTCGGGAACACCAATTTTTTTGGATTCAAAATTAGAGCCCATTAGCACAGACTAAATACAGACTCGACAGTAGAGTTTTATAAGAAAAAATGGGGAAAAACTAAGCGATTTTAGGAGAAAACACAGCGGTTTTTAGTCCGTTTTACGCTAACATGGCAACACTTTCTACGACTTAGGAGTGAGTGAAACAACAAAACCAGATCTGGCATCCATTTTTCTTACGGCGCGTTATATCAGTTTTCTCTTTCTAACCTAATTCGTAGAATAATTTGAAAATATTAACCATATGGTTAAAGAATACTTTTTTGACACCTGTCACTTATGTCGAGTCTGTATTAGTCTGTGCCATTAGGGTCATCGTATGTAAAGAGAGTAGGCGATACTATGGACCAAAATTTGGCTCCGTTTTAGTCTATATATTTAAAAAATCTATTGCATTCGCAGTGGAATGATAAAAAATCGAATGCGTTCGATTTTTCTACATCGAATGAACAAGAAATCGAATGCATTCATTTTTGTTCATTCATTCGAATGAATTTTAAGGACTGCATTCAATGTTGATTTATGAAATCGAATGCATTCACTGACTATGAAAATTGAATGGATTTTTTTGGAAATTCATTCAAAAAGGATTTCATTCTTCGAAGCTCTGAATATATTCGATACATGCAAAAAATACTTTACCTTTAAATACATACTCTACTTTTAAAGTTTTAGGTAGATTTTCCTTAAATCTAACAAAAACTTTGCAAAATGTTACTCGCTTAGATTTTTATAAGATTAATTTTTTAACCAAAATAATAAATTAAATAAAAAAAATCGAAAAAAAGTTCAAAATTGTCAGCTAAGCCGACCGAGTCGGCTAAAAATGTGAGCCGACGGTAGCCGCATAAAGTCGGCGGCGGCTCAATTACTTAAAAAAAGTCGGCGGCGGCTATGCGCCGACTGCGAGCCGATCGGCTTCGTTCTCTGGTTACGAATGAAAAACAAAACGAATTGCCAGTACGAGCAAGTTTTTTCCCCTTTCCATTCCTCTTACCTCTCTCTCCTATAAACTTAGAATTGTGGCAATTAAAATTGCCCTGTCTAAATTGGGACTTAATAGCACACTGCATGAGGTCGTGGGGTCGGGGCAGTTGTGGGTATTTTGTGTATTTTTCTTTATCATGTTCAACTTTATGTGTACTTTGATATTCGGGGGCAGCTGACAGTCATTCCGGGGGTCAAGTAACAACGTCGAGAAATTCTATTTTCTACAGAATTTTTGAACGTTGTTACTTGACAAAAAAATAAAATGTGTAAGAAGAAAACAAAATAAAAATTTTCTGTTTTCTATTTACAAACTCATTTCTATAATATTTTATGGCCGTCTTTACGTAGAATATAATCCAGCCTTTAGGAAATAAGGTGACAACTGAAACACTCAGAAAATTATGTAAGTAAAATCAACTGAAAATGTCAGTTAAAATAACTACTTTGTAAATTGTTTTGGGGTTAACTACTTTTTCAGTTAAAACAACTAACAATGTTAGTTATTTAACTGACAAAAAAAAAACTGACTCATGTAGTAAAAACAACTTACATTTGTAGTCAAAACAACTAACATAAGTAGTTAAAATAAAATAGTCAAAATATAACTAAAAAAACTTAAAATTTTTCAGAGAAAAAATTTCCATTTTTTTAAGTTATTTTTTTTAAAGCCGTGAAAAATAAAAAAACTATTTTTTTTTAAACTTGGAAAAATTTTTAGAGATGAAAAATAAAATTAACTACGTTAAATTAAGGTGACTACATTACATTACTTTTTTTGTTAGTTGTTAAAAAAACGACTTAAAATAACTAACAAAAATAGTTGTTTGATATTTTTCATTCAAAAACAACTGACTTTGTAGTTGAAAACAACTAACTACTGTAAAATATATAAACAACTAACATGTAGTAACTTACATAATTTTCTGAGTGGAGGCCAATCAAACTCTACGGGCCTTCGTCGGTCTGGCGACGCAGACTAGGAAGTTTTCGGTTAATTCCCCGCTTACTCCGAAATAAAATCAAAACTCCCAGTATTTCTAAGAAGTTGGTGTGGAATGTATCATACATATATGGTAAAACAATTGGAAGTTATTTGTATCATTAACAAACCTTCTACAAGTACATACGTACTTTGAAATTTATTTTTAATGACGCATGTGTTGTAGTTTTTTAAGGTTTAACCACACTTTTTCCAAATATTATTTATAAAATATCCATTACAATTTGATTTATTTTCAGACGATGTTCACTTAAATATGTCTATTGACAGAAAATATAAGCCAATTTTAGTAAAATTTTGTTTGCATTTTTTTTTTTACACTAATGAAATAACTAACCAAATTGATTCTAATCGGTCCATGTTAGGATTAGGGCACCATTTTCCGACATGCACTGGTTCTTACACTTTTCTGTGATCGGAAACAGCTAGCGTTAAATATTCGCAACAAAAAGTCGACTTTTCGACTTTATTCAAATTTCAAAAAGTAAATTTTTGACCTTTATTTTTTTTATACCCTCCACTAACAAGGGAAGTCTCCCTAGTGTCACCCGCGGATCTTTATGGAATTGGTTTTATTTTGTAGATCAGAAAAAATAAAGGGACACGTATTTTTTTTAGCGGCCCAAATTCATATTTAGGGGGTAAAAAGGAGGGGGGAAGACAATGCCATTTTTCAGTTTTTTTCGTTTATCTCCTATATTATGCAAAGAAACCTAATCATGTTACATACCAAATGAATCTACGTGTGCTAAGAACGTGTCCAAACATGCACAACTTTTCGTCATATTGAGTAAAATACCAAAATTTTAGGACATTTTTGTTAATTAGTCGAAAAAAATTAACTTCTTCGGCCCGTTGTTAGCACCACGAGATAGGTATTTTAATACCTTTAATCTGATACCACACATGCCTATATTCATTTTGTTTAAATAGGTGTAAATCGTAAAAAATTGAAAAAGGTCTATTTCCCCCCATACAAATCGACACCCCCTAAAAATGAATTTGGGCCGCTAAAAAAAAAATACGTGTCGAATTAATTTTCGTCTTAACAACATATCCAAATTTCATGAAGATCGGAGGATGACACCAGGGAGACTTCCCTTGTTAGTGATAGAGGGTATATATAAGTTTGTCATTCCGTTTGTAATTCATCGAAATATCGGTCTGGGATCCCATAAAGTATGTATATAATTGATCAGTGATCGATTTTAAGACATTCTAGCGATGTTGGTCTGTCTGTATGTGGAAATGGTGATCACGGCCAAAATATTACACGGAGATGACTAACACTTAACATATTTATTGGAAGTTCTCCCGAGCAGTTTGTTATTGCATTTGAGCGATATCGGTTCAGCAGTTTAGAAGTTATGAACGAAAATGTAAGGGCACCTCGAAAATTTTGGTACATTCAACATAACCTAAAAATACAAAATGCTTTAATTCGACTGCTAATTAACATATGTGAACATATATGAACAACAAACATTATTTAAACAAGCACAAACATATTTCTTGATAAAAAAAGAAAAAAATCGCGGATTTTTTTACTAAATTTTTTTTTTCGCGGAAATTTTTTTAATTTTTTTTTTCAAAAGTAATTTCCTTTTAAATAAAGTTTTTTGCAATAACCTCTTTGAAATTGTGGAGGGTATCAATACATTCGGCAAGGCCGAATTTAACTTTTTTACTTGTTAAATTTGACTTTTCGATTTTTTCCACTTTTTGAATTTTTTTCGGCTTATTGACTTCTTTCGACTTTTTCCTACATTCAAAATAAATTCTCTGTCCAATCAGCAGAAAAATCTGCTGAAAATACACCCATTTTGAGCCATATGAGAAATCTGCTGATTTTAGCAGACATGGTTTGCTAAATATCTGTCATAAGAGGTGAATAAATATAACAAGAAAAAAAAAAAAAACATACGCCGCCAGCCAGCATCGAACTCGCCACCTTCCGATTTGAAAGTACACTTCTTAACCACTACGCTACGGAAGCTTATACTTTTATCTGGCGTTTTAGCTATTAAACATGTGTGTTGTTCGACAGCAGAGAAATCTGATTTTAGCAGAAATATCTGCTGATTTTAGCAGAAAAATCTGCTGATTTTTGCAGAACAATTTGCTGATTTCAGCAGAACAATCTGCTGATTTCAGCAGAGCAATCTGCTGACAATCTGTTCTGCTTTTTTTTTTATATAAAAAAATTTCTTGAAAAAATAATGAAATTCAGCAAACAAAATCAGTATAAACATAGTAAAATGTCTGTTATTTTCTTAAACTAAATGACAGAGATTTTAGTAAAAATATCCTTCTCAGCAGAACAATCTGCTAAAAGATTGCTAATTCAAATTGAAAGTCGTTTTACAGATTTTTTGACAGAGTTTTTCTTTTGAGTGTACTTGCAAAAGTTTGTTTTTTCTGTAAGTAAAAGTGGCCAGTTAGAAAAATCGAAACGGGCCAAGGTTGGCATATCGTCGGCGCCGGTATTACCAACGTTGGCCAAAAACCCGATTTACAACTAATACTTTAAAGTGCCATTGTTGAATTGATAACACCAAATAGGGCTCGGGCCGATTATTTATATGGTGTTGGCAAAACAAAAAATATTGTACATTACCAGTACCGGATTAGCAAGTAATACTGTCGTCTTTTCGACTATAGAACCCTAGAAACGGCTACCCATACCAGAAACATATCTACAAAATCTTTTTGGAATCGATCAATATCTTCTGTTCGTTCTTTGAGGTTTAAGTCTGGCCTTAAAATTTTTTTTTTCACACAATGACATTTTTTATACCCTCCACTCTAGTGATAGAGGGTATGTATAAGTTTGTCATTCCGTTTGTAACACATCGAAATATTGGTCTAGGACCCCATAAAGTGTATATATTTATGATCCTTGATCGATTTTAAGTCGATCTAGCGATGTCCGTCCGTCTGTCTGTCTGTCCGTTGAAAACACGCTAACTTTTGAAAGACATTACGGAGGCTCCTGAAGTTTGACATATATGTTGACCATTTACCGGGTCAGGTTGGTATTGCAATCCAGCGAAATCGGTCCAGTGGTTCAAAAGTTATGAGCAAAAGAGTAAATTTCGGCAAGGGTATTTTGCGAATTTACGAGATTAAAACCACTCTAACTTTCGAAAGACAATTCTAAGGGTGCTGAAGCTTAGCATATATATTTGTCGTTCCCCAAGTATGTTTGGTTTTGAATTTCAGCAAAATCGGTTCAGTGGTTCAAAAGTTATAAGCAATGCTCTGAATTTCACCTTAAACTGATGAAAACTCGTTAAACACGTTTTAAAAGCATGGTGAAATACCAGTTTTTTTTTAAACTTGTTGTTGTTGTTTTCCTGCCGTGGGGTGCAGTTTAGTTGTTAGACAAGTAAATATTTGTTATTGTTTTTGTAACTGTATGTAACACGCAAAAAAAAACTTGTGTCGGAATGAGCAAAAATCTGGCATAATTTTACCAAAAATATGCTAAAACTACAACCGACGAAGTAGTTTTCGTAATTTAGCCAAAACACTTATGTAAAAAATTTTGAAGAAAATGCTAATGCTATTTAAGCAAAAACTTGGTAAAATATACCAAAAGAAATATGGTGAAATATACCAAAATTATTAGAAAAGGTGACTAAAAATAATGCTAAAAATTACAACATTTATGCTAAAATAATTTTTCTATAAAATTTTTGTAAAAATTTGTATATTTGTTGAACCCGAGTAAAAATTTTTATATGATACAATATATAATGATATGTAACACAATATATATTTATACGCAATTTGATCCGAATAATGGTGGATGTTTTTGCATTAAAAAAGATCAACTTGTATAAAATATGATTTGATTTCATCCGAGTTTTGACCAGACATTGCCATATATTGGTGGATCTAATTTGATCTAATTGCATAAAAACATATAAAATCGTGGTGTTTTTTTGGTTTAGGTTGAGATACACCACAGGTCAACGATACATTCACCAAACATATAATTTTCTAAAACAAAAAAATGTTTGGGTACGCTTCGAACCAGATAGGTGATATACATAACCCTAACAAGGAAATGTTTAGGAACATTTTAAAAAGTTTTTTATACTTTGCCTAAAAAACTTAGAAAATTGTTGGTTAATTAGAAACATTTATAGTTATATATGGAACAGAATGAGAAATATATAATTTTATATTAAATTATACAGAAAAAGAAATTTTGTATTGACCCTCATATAATTAAATATAATTATATCAACCGTACGCATTTTAATCCGAATCATGATTAAATTATATATAACTACATATGACTGCATTTAAAAAATTTAGAAAATAGCTCACGTAATATATGATCATATATGATTCGTTAGGTTTGTATCAAGTTATATATTGTTATATATGTTTATTTTTACTCGGGAATTTAAAATTTTCACAGAATAAATCCATATTAATATAATAAATGTTGTGTAGAATTTAATTTACCACCGACCAACTGCCCCTTTTTATTCAATTTTCTCCAGTGACTGCTGCCTACGCTTTTTCTTGAAGTGAAGGATCCGCTATAGCTTCACGAATTTATTTAAAAGCATACTGTAAAAATAGAAAATTATTACAAAACATAAATTTTAATTTAAAAAACTGGTAAACCCAGTATGGAGGAACACTTACTTTGTGATTCCATTTGTAACTCATCACAACAGGTCTGGACTCCATTGGCTTTGCTATATAAATGAGTTTTTGGATTTTAATTTTATAACTAAAGGCAGGACTGGTGCCCACACTCCTTATTGTAGTGAAGGATTCGCCATGGCTTCAAACATTTATTTACCAGTACCCTGTAAAAATAGAAAATTATTACCAAACACTAATTTTTAACTAAAAGTCTATTAAACCTTATTGGTGTCTTCGGAATGGGGGTATACTCACTTTATCATTCCATTTGTAATTCATCGAAACATACGTCTGGGACTCCATTGGGTTTGCTAAATGAATGGTGTTTTAAGTTATGACGGCAAAATTAACTTTAGCATTTTTTTATCTTACATTTATTTATCTTTTAAAAAAACTAATTATTAATTTTTATTTATTAATTTCCCGAGTAAAAATTTTTATATGATGCAATATATAATGATATATGACACAATATATATTAATACGCAATTTGATCCGAATAATGGTGGATGTTTTTGCATTAAAAAAGATCTACTTGTATAAAATATGATTTGATTTCATCCGAGTTTTGACCAGACATTGCCTTATGTTGGTGGATCTAATTAGATCTAATTGCACAAAAACATATAAAATCCTGGTGTTTTTTGGTTTGGGTTGAGATACACCACAGGTCAACGATACATTCACCAAACATATAATTTTCAAAAACAAAAAAATGTTTGGGTACGCTTCGAACCAGATAGGTGATATACATAACCCTAACAAGGAAATGTTTAGAAACATTTTAAAAAAAAATTTATAGTTTGCCTAAAAAACTTAGAAAATTTTTTGTTAATTGGAAACATATATAGTTTTATATGGAACAGAATAAGCTATATCCATATAATGTTATGTTAAATTATACAGAAAAACAAATTTTGTATTGACCCTCATATAATTTTATATAATTATATCAACCGTACACCTTTTAATCCGAATCATGATTAAATTATATATTACTACATATGACTGCATTAAAAAAATTTAGAAAATATCTCAGGGATGTATAATCATATATAATTTATTATGTTTGTATCAAGTTATATATTGTAATATATGTTTATTTTTACTCGGGTTATTTTAATTTTATTTATCAATTTCCTTTTTACGTTTTTATAACACAAAAAATAAACGAAGCACGCACACAAAAATACCAAACGAATATGGCGGTCTGTATTTGTGTTTTTTTTGTTGTTTTCTTTCGATAAATTTTTGTGCAAGTAATTTGCGTTATTGTGCAAGCTACTTGGTAATTTTACATAAAAAACTAATTATGTTACTTTAACATCGACAAGCAGAATTTTAGCAAAAATTTGGTAAAAATTTTTTTTTGGTATGAAAAAAGTTTTACCAAGTAGGATTGCTCAATCTTACACAGATTTTTTTTTTGCGTGAACTGTGTATAGTAAGTATTTTTGGAAAAAAATCAAATGAGAGAATAATCACAATTGGAGCGGGAAGCGTTTTTCCGCAACTGTTCACATACGTTTTATATGACAACAAAATTCCGCCGCGTTTTTCCGCCAAACTACACGCAAAAAAAAACTTGGGTGTGATTTCATAATAAAATGTTCCAATTTTACCAAGCAGATAGGGAGGAATCCCATTAAACAAGTTATTTTAATATTTTGCCAAAACGCTTAGGAACATCCCAATAAACAAAATTTTAACTACATTTGCACAAAATTGCTTGGTAAATATTGCCATTCATGTCTGTCAAAAATCAAGTACATAAATGCTCAATAAAAATAATCCATTTTATTTTGTTTAAAAAATGAAAAAAATTTAGTATTATTTTTTTATTACTTATATATTTATTTTAACTAAAATTAAATACAATTAAAAAAAAAACATAACACCTTTTTCACACTTACATCTCTTAACTGGATGTTCCATCAGGAGTTGAATATAAAATGTATATCTAAAAAAAAAAGATAATTATTAAGTAATTTTAAAGCTAAACAAAAATTAATAATATATTATACTAACCTTTCGATTTGTTGAATACTTGGTGTCTTTTCAATATTTTATACAATTTTTTTTTTAATTTATGTTTTGTTAATGGGATAAACAAAATTAAAACAATTCTTTTGTTTATCCCAATTTAATATCCCAATTTGTTTATCCCAATTTAATATTATTAATTCCCGAGTAAAAATTTTTATATGATGCAATATATATTGATATGTAATACAATATATAATTAAACGCAATTTGATCCGAAAAATGGTGGATGTTTTTGCATTAAAAAAGATCAATTTGTATAAAATATGATTTGATTTCATCCGAGTTTTGACCAGACATTGCCATATATTAGTGGATCTAATTAGATCTAATTGCATAAAAACATGTAAAATCCTGGTGTTTTTTGGTTTGGGTTGAGTTACACCACAGGTCAACGATACATTCACCAAACATATAATTTTCTTAAAAAAAAAATGTTCGGGTACGCTTCGAACCAGATAGGTGATATACATAACCCTAACAAGGAAATGTTTAGGAACATTTTAAAAAGTTTCTTATACTTTGCCTTAAAAACTTAGAAAATTGTTGGTTAAATGGAAACATATAGTGTTATATATGGAACAGAATTGGATATATATAATTTTATATTAAATTATACAGAAAAACAAATTTTGTATTGACTCTCATGTAATTTTATATAATTATATCAACCGTACACCTTTTAATCCGAATCATGATTCAATTATATATTACTACATATGACTGCATTAAAAAAATGTAGAAAATATCTCACGCGATGTAAACAAAGAAAAGATGTTATTGTTTATTAATTTTAGTACACTTAAGTATATGCTAAGGATATATTAAGATAATTTTAATTTTTCTTTGTTAACAAAAAATTGGTGGTCAAAAGAATTGGAGGTCAAAAAATGTGGATTTTTGCTACTGTACTTAAAAAATTCCACAGTTTGTTTGGGTTGCTGGAAAAATTATTTGATCACTGGGTAAAAACTATTGGACCTTTTTTTAAATTTCTAATGTTTTAACTTGGAAAAACTCGACCCGAAAATATTTTTTAAAAATGTTCTGAAAAATGTCTATAAATTTTTTCCTTTTTCACATCGACCCTCGTAACACATTCATTATTTTCCCAATCTGGACGCAATTAAGCTTAAATTAAAGCTTGATAAATTACCTACATAACGTTTTTTTATAATACTTGCTTGATAATTATAACGGTTAGTATTGTTAACTTTTTCTTTAACAAATTTCATCTACTATAAAAAAGTTTCCAATGTATTGTCGCCCACTGTATATAGGTATAAAACAACAAAAATATTTTACAAAGTAATTTTGTTACTCAAAGAAATTGTACACTAAAAAAATATTTACACTCAAAAAAATTGTTACACTCAAAAAAAAAATGTACTCAAAAAAATGTTGACAGTCAAAAAATTATACACTCAAAAAAATTTGATTGATTAAAAAAAGTTTTACTCAAAATAATATATTTCTAATAAAAAATTTGTAATGCAATTTTTTGATTTTTTTTTAGAAAGTTACTATCAGATAACATTGTGGAGGGTATTCATAGATTCGACCAAGTCGAATTTAATTTTTCTACTTGTTTTTTTTTTTGATTTTTTATAATTTTATTATTATTTTGCTTGATAAGCATATTAAACAAAATAATTATTTCGGTCGAACATTTTCTGCTTCAAAAGTTGCCATAGGGGGGCCTTTTAGAGGGGATTACTCTATATTTTTTTTAAAGTTATCTTTACAAGCTTAGCAAATAGTTTTTTTATCGCTCTTGATAATACATTTTTATATTTTTTTTTCTTTCCGTGACATCGTTATCCTGTCCTCAATATAGGGCCAAAACTCCAATTTTGTTGTTTTCTGATCCCCTTGGTCCAAGCGCAGGCCGATGAACTTCATACGGTATAAAAATGTTTTATTTATTGAACAAATATACAAAAATATCATGTAAAAATATTGTGTTTTCAGGGGTAGTTTTAATTCCTCTAGGGGGAACTTTTTTCCCCCTGGTCCGATTTGGCCCATCTTTGAACTTAACCAGCCTATCCCCATAAGACATATTCGTACCAAACTTCAGGATCCTAGCTCTTTTATCGTGTCTTCCCCATACTGTGGTTGGTGGGTATAAAAATTATTAGGGGCACAGAGTAATAAAGACAGGGCTGTAGGGTTTTATTTTAACAAAAAACGCGTAAAAACTAAGTGGTTTTTGGAGAAAACAGAGAGATTTTAGATATTTTTAACCAAACATGCCAACACTTTCCATTTTTAAAATTTTCGGGATTGACAAATTGGAAAAAACCGGGGATTTTAAATTTGGCAATTCCTAAAAATTTTGGGATTTGGAATTTCCGGTTTGGCATCTGGCTTATCGTATTTGCTAGCTTTGCCAACCAGTTTCCGCTTTTTTTTTTTACCATTGACAATTTCTATTTTGGAATTCAAATTTGCTTTGTTTTTGATTTAAGTGGTTTTGATGTGCACTAAAGAAATCTTTTGTTAAAAAAAAATAAAATAACTGTCACAAATGCCCAGGTAAATAATTGTTAACTGTCAAAAAGTTTATTTTTTTTTCTTTCTAATTAATGAATGCCTCAGTTATTTTCTTTAATAGGTCGCTCTCAAAAGGCTAACGCAACTAACAAAGCCGGGGATATTTTTTTGGGGGACTTTAACGAAAAATGTTTTCTGCTCTATCAACTCTTCTTAATAGTCAATAAAGCCGCTTTTATTTTGCGTTTATATTTTTTTAATACTTTGTTAATTTATTTTATATTTTATTGAATAAAAATTTAATTTAATATTTAAACTTAAAACCTCTTTTGTTTTTATAATTTTTAATTAATTTAAACAATTTTATGTTAATTTTCAGCCTTTTTATTTCATTGCCATGAAATTGTTTTAAAACAATCGAATCCAAAACAACGAAAACATCTGGAATAAAATGTTGGATAAATTTTTAAAATTTTGGACAAATAAATATTAAACAAACATGCTGGAATTTAAATATCTTTGTTTGTTAGTGATGTCCTCTATGGCTTCATTATGTTTGGGATGTTCTTCACGAGCTTTGCCTAAACCGAGGCCAACAACTCAACCGATTACAACCCCGATGACTACACCGAGACCGAATATAACTTTTCCCATATTAAATTGTCCACCACCATATGCGGCCTGGTATTGTCTAAATGATGCTACTTGTTTCAAAGTCGAAATTCAAAATGAAGTTTTGTATAATTGTGAATGTGCAAATGGATTTATGGGTCCTCGATGTGAATACAAAGAGATTGACGGCAGTTATTTGCCAACCAGACAGCGTGCCATGTTAGAGACAGCCAGTATAGCCAGTGGTGCTACATTAGCTTTAATATTTATGCTCGTTTTATGTTTTTCACTGTATATACGTCATGAAAAAGAACAAAAATTAAAATTGAATGAAAGCTCTACAATGGCTCACGAAAATGCTGGTATGGACGAAGTTGATGGGATCACAAAAATTCCCGAAATGCGACCATTTGGTCCACATCATTATCAAATATTACCTTTATCATCAGCATTTAAACGTTAACACGATTTTTATTTTTTGCTTTTGTTGTAAGCGTGAAGTTTTCAAATATGCAGCCAGTTTAAGCTATATTATTGATTTTGAATTTCATACATTTAGGCTGGATTACTCCGGTATAAAATAACTCTTCGTTTAATTTAACTTTTTTTTTACAAATTTTTACATAAGGCCCCGTTAAATCGACAGTTAGCAGCTTTAAATAGTAAAAGGTTCACGGTATTGAGCTTTTTTGTGTGGTAATTGGCTAAATGTCAATAAAATTTACTCAATAGGTGTGTTCCAGAACTTTCCGGGTAAAGTTCGGTAAAATGAGAGAAAATCAAAAAACCTCTCACGATACCGCAAAATTGCACAAAAGTACGGGAACGCTAAAAACCACATTTCAAGCCCAAAATAATAGAAAATGTAAACAAACCAATAACGCTAAAATATTTTCGTAAGAAAAATTACTTTAAACAAGAAAACAAATTGTAAAAGTTTATTTTAATAACAAATTATCTTTTTTTTTATTGAAAAAACACATTTCCTTGGTTTAGTTCTTTATTTTATTTAAATTTCCAATTTAGCTTCACAAAAAAAAATCAGCTGTTTTTTTAACATCTGACTGTTACCAATTTACCCGAAAAAAAACTGCGGGTAAGTTCGGTAAAATGAGAAAGTAATTTATTCTCTCAAAAACTCTCTCATTTACCCAATTTTTGCGTACGGGAACGCTTTTCGGGCTGGTTTGGGTACCCGCGGGCACCCGCGGTAACGTTCTGGAACACACCTAATATCAAATAAATTGCCAATTTGAGTCAGGCAATTTTTTTTCATAATAGGTGTGTTCCAGAACTTTCCGGGTAAAGTTCGGTAAAATGAGAGAAAATCTCAAAAACTCTCACCATACCGCAAAAATGCACAAAAGTACGGGAACGCTAAAAACCACATTTCTAGCCCAAAAGCTTAAAAATGTAAACAAATTGAAATGCTAACATATTTTAGTAAGAAAAAATACGTTCAACAATGCGAAACAAATTGTAAAAGTTGATTTTAATGACTAAATATATTATTTTGTTTAAAATTAAACATTACTTTTGTTTCGTTTTTTTATTTTATTAAAATTTTTAATTTATTTTCACAACAAAAATCAGCTGTTTTCTCAACATCTGATTGTTACCAATTTACACGAAAAAATAGTACGGGTAAGTTCGGTAAAATGAGAAACAAATTTATTTTCTCAAAAACTCTCTCATTTACCCAATTTTTGCGTACGGGAACGCTTTTCGGGCTGGTTTGGGTACCCGCGGGCACCCGCGGTAACGATCTGGAACACACCTAATATACCCTTCTCAAATCTTGATTAAACAAACGTAAACAGCTGTAATTGTTTATGTTGAAATTTCGCACGTGGCTAAATTACACTGGCTGACACCAAAAATGCTGCTGGGATATGATCACCCGTTTTCGACTAACCTTTCGTTGCTGATTCCGAGTCTGGTTAACAATTTTTAACATCACGTGAGGTTTATAAAAAAATTGAGGTCAAAACATTCGATCAGCATCAAAGTTAAATCGAAAACGTATAGTCAGATCGCAAAAGCATACAAAAAGCCCTTAAAAATACACAAAAACACGATTTTGTAAACTTTAACCTTAACCTTCGTACTCTTTGATATACGTGTTTATAGAAAAATCTTTAGGAGTGCGAAGGTTAATTTTCTTAAAAACTTGACGTGATGGAAAAAATTTTAAATCTGCAGCAAATGGTTAATCGAAAACAACGAATCCAAAAATTAAAAAAAGCTTTAAAAAAATTTCAAAAACACGTTTTTTTGCAAGCTTTGACCACAGAGTGCTTTGAGCTTAATTTTCTTAAAAACTTGTCGTGACGAAAAAAAATTGGAAACCAGATCCCAATCAACATTGGAAGGTTGATCGAAACCGAGTGGTCAGATCCCAGATGCATCCAAAAATTTCACAGCCATTGTTATTTGTGTTCATTTTAAATTTGAATTCAATATTTATGCAAAGGGTGGTCACGATATGTAACAAAACAATGGTGGCAAATATTTGACGTTTGGTTAAATTGCAATAACCACACTAAAAAGCCTGATACCACGAAAACCCCTAGTATTTTTTGTCAAACAAAACCTGAGTTTAAGTAAAAAAATCTAAAACCATACCATGAAATTGGGAGTTGAACTTTTATATACAATATTTAATTAAAATTCACAAAATATTACTTTCGAAATTTAAACAAGTAAAAGATTAAATTCGACTCTGTCGAATCCATGAATTCCCTCCACAATGCTTAGAAAAATATATTTTAAAGTAAAAAAAAACTATTTTTGGTCCTTTTTTACTATTTAAAACAATTTTTTTTACTATTTAAAAATATTGACTAATTGACGATTTCATTGGCGTTATATTAAGACTAATGCCAATGAAGTTTTTAGCATTGGCATTGTTTCAACCAATGCCAATGCCCGTTAAGGAATTAGTAGCATTAGTAATGCCAATTATGACAAATTTCATTGGCATTAATAAATGCCTTAATGAAAATAAAGCATTAGTAATATTAAATGAAGTATTTCCGTCAGCGTGTTGTGAATTTTTTTTTTGTGTTAAAACTTAAAATGGCTATATCTCGAAAACTAAGCCAAATTAATGGTCCAAATTTTGAATCTAAAAAATTGGCACTCCCGAAAAAATTCACATACCTTAGCATTATCTTGCTTAGTTTTCCAGGTACTGCAATTGAATCTTGAATTTAATCTTGAGAATTTAAGAAACTGAATAACTAAAAAACTATTGGTCTGAGGTCTTTCGAGTATTTGGCAGACAGACGACGTCTAGAAACCAAGAGCTACAAAAATACTTTTGGACTTTTTGTCGGTAATATTTACCGAGATATAAGCATTTTTAAATTTTCGGGAATGCCAATTTTTTTAGATTTAAAGCTAGAACCCATTGGGGTTCACACATGTGAAGAGGACCCGCGAAACTTTGGAGATTCATAGAACCAAAAATGGACTCCACTTTGCTCTATCTGGCTTAGTTTTCGAGATATACCATTATAAGTTTTTAAAAAAAATATATTTATTGTAAAAAAAAATGCTGTTGTTATTGAAAAAAAAATGCTGTTTTTATCAATTGTAAATAGTGTTTTTAAGCATTTGTGCGGTTTCATTGGCATTAGTACAAATAACGCCAAAGAATTTCATTGACAATAAATGCTAATGTTTTTTTTTGGCATTCTCATTAGTTCCAACTAATGCCAATGAAAATTCAATGCCAATTAAAAATTCCCATGTATGTCTCAGAGTAGTCTTTCGAAAGTTATCATGTGTTCAACAGAGAGTCGGACATCGCCAGATCGACCTAAAATCGATCGAAGATTTCGAAGTGTTATAAACGGAATGACAAACTACCATAAGGCCTTTAGAAAAAATTGGTGTTCAAAAGAATTGAAAAGAAAATTCGGATTTCTCTACTGTATTTAAAAAAAATAATTTTTGTTTTCTTCATTGAAAAAATTAGTCGACAACAAAATATAAAAAGGACCATTTCTTAAATTTTTAATGTTTAAAAAATCAACTTAGAACAATTTTTAATTTCTGAAAAAAATTGTATAAATACAAACCAGTGTTTTCCGTAAAATAGGTGCCAAGTCCAAACTTGGACCGATTAGATCTATACTTGGTAAGGTATTGTATTGGTGTAGAAAATACACGTAAACCAAATACGATTGAAATAGACCGATTTATCGGAATATCAGGCATACATGGAACTATTTAAATAAATGGACTAATTAATTGACGATTTCATTGGCATTATATTGAAACTAATGCCAATGAAATTTTTAGCATTGGCATTGTTTCAATCAATGCCAATGCCCGTTAAGGAATTAGTAGCATTAGTAATGCCAATTATAAAAAATTTCATTGGCATTAACAAATGCCTTAATGAAAACAAAGCATTAGCATTATTAAATTTCGTATTTCCGTCAGCGTGTTGTGATTTTTTTTTTGTTAAAACTTAAAATGGGTATATCTCAAAACTAAGCCAGATAGAGCAAAATGGAGGGCATTTTTGGTTCTTTGAATCTCCATAGTTTCGCCGGGCCTCTTCACATGTGTGGACCATAACAGGTCAAAATTTTGAATCTAAAAAATTGGCACTACCGAAAATTTGAAAATTCACATACATTTAGCATTATCTTGCTTAGTTTTCCAGGTACTACAATTTAGGGGCCCAATAGGGTCTTGAGAATTTTAAAAACTGAATAACTAAAAAACTATTGCTCTGAGGGTCCACACATGTGAAGAGGACCCGCGATAGTATGGTGATTCAAAGAACCAAAAATGCCCTCTATTTTGTTCTATCTGGCTTAGTTTTCGAGATATCGCCATTTTAAGTTTTAAAAAAAAATATATATTTATTGTAAAAAAAATGTTTTTTTTATCAATTGTAAATAGTTTTTTAGGCATTTGTGCAGTTTCATTGGCATTAGTACAAAAAATGCCAATGCCAAAAAATTTCATTGGCAATAAATGCTAATGTTTTTTTTGGCATTGGCATTAGTTCCAACTAATGCCAATGAAAATTCAATGCCAATTAAAAATTCCCATGTGTGATATCAGGAGAAATATTTATAGGGGAGTTAGACCAAGAATGGTTTGATTATAACCATATTAAATAAAGATATACGTTGGAAATCTGCAAACACAATTTTAGTCAAATATCTCCCATTTACAAATATTTTGAGAGAGTTATATGTAAAAACTGGGACTATATGTAAAAACTGGCCGATCCTGTTGAAATTTAAGGCGATTAGTGAATATAAAATACATTTTTCTGTCAAAATTCAATATTTTTTGGTCTTTAAATTTGTTATTAATTTAGTAACATATTTAGAACAAAATTTAAAGTCAAACTTTTGTGAAAAATTTATAAAAATATAAAAAAATAATACCTACATACTAAAGTATTCAAAATATATAAAAATTAAATTTTAATCGAGCACTGATAAACTGGCACATAGAACAAACGTTTACCTTTATTTTAAGTTGATACACACAAAAAATATTTTACCAAGTACTTGGAAGGATATGTGTTTTTAAAGATTTTTATATATATATGTATATAATGAAAAATTTTGTAACATTTGTCCAAGTTTTTGCTTAAAGTTTGTAAAATTACAGAAACTTTTGGCAGAAAGAAGCAAAAACTTGGTAAAGGCCTATTCACACCTGAGATCAAATCTCGTTCGAACGAGATTTTGATCATATGGTCTGTATCATTTTATACACAACCATATGATCGAAATCTCCTTCGAACGAGATTTCACCTCAGGTGTGAATTGGGTATAAGTGAAAAAACTTTCCCAAGTAATTGGTAAATTTTTTTTTGCATGTATTTTTTATTTTAAACGCAGCTATTTTGTATGGACTAAATTATTATGTTTTTTTTTCTTAATTTTATTTCATTTAAGTTTTACTGTATTTAAATTTTATTTCAATAATTTGTGGCAGCTTTTTCTTTTAATTTATACATTTTTACGCATCCTTTCTCCCTCCAATTTACAGAAAAGTATTCAATGTATCAAACTATAAAAGACGTTAAAACAATTTATTATTGAACAAAAACTGTAGTATTTAATATTTCTTGTTAATAACTTTATTTAAATATTTATTATTTTGTTTTCTTCTTTTTTTATTTTTGCATTTCCTAAACAACGAAATATTTATTTTAAATTATTTATAATATAGTAAGACAAAGTACGTTATTGCATACTATTACTTTTATTCTAATACATACATATTATATATACAACAATATTTCAATAAACAAGTATTAATTTAATTGACAAAGTATTTAAATTGTTTTATTTATTCTTTTACTCAACCAGTTAGAAAAGGATGAAGAGCGCTTTTTAAACTAACTATGGTGCACGTCCCCAAAAGCGTACAGACTTAAGTGCAATAAATGTCCTAGATCAAACAATGAAATCATAATTTAAAATGTCCTTTTTACTGGTTACAAATTTTCAAATTTTAGCGAAAAACTAAAAAAACTACTATTTTGCGATCATTTGCAAGGATATCAATTATCTTTTGTAAATTAAATTAATTTCCTTTGCACAATTAAAGCTCTTCCCAGTTGGCAAAATAAAGTCACACCTGACATACTGCTGACACTCCCTTTATGAAATCGCTGACATCTTCATACAATTTTTCAAGCATACTTCAAGCATACTTCATACAATTTTTCAGCAGTTGGTCAGCAGTGTCCACCAGTATCGGTTGCCACTAACAATTCGTTTAAAGAACCGCTGACCAACTACTGACATGTCATTGATGACATTTTGAAAAATTGTATGAAGATGTCAGCAATTTTATAAAGGGCAAGTCAGCAGTATGTCAGGTGTGAGTTTTTATGCCGACTGGGTGCCTTTTATATAAAAGCAGGAGTGGTGCTCTATTATGTAAGTAGTTTACACCATACATGGGACTATTTAAATAAGTGGACTAATTAATTCACGATTTCATTGACATTATATTGAAACTTATGCCAATGCAATTTTTAGCATTGACATTGTTTTAATCAATGCCAATGTCCGTTAAGGAATTAGTAGCATTACTAATGCTTATTATGAAAAATTTCATTGGCATTAATAAATACCTTAATGAAAACAAAACATTAGCAATATTAAACGTCTTATTTCCGTCGGAGCTCCGCTGCGTGTTGTTTACTTTATGAAATATATTTGTTGGTTAAAACTTAAAATGGCTTTATATCGAAAACTAAGCCAGATAGAGCAAAACATTTTTGGTTCTTGGCATCGCCATAGTTTCGGCGGTCCTCTTTACATGTGTGGACCCTAATGTTCCCAAATTTTAAATCCCGAAAATTTAAAAATTAATATGCCTCGTTAATTACTCACGACACGAAAGAAAAGTCCAAAATTGTTGGTCCATTTCGCCCATTGGTTCCAGACCACATTAGGTCCAGTCCCCTAGGTCCCTAAAGGTTCGCCATAGGCTCAAATTGTTGGTCTGTTTAGCGTTTTCTTGCTTAGTTTTCCGGGTACAGCAATTTAGGGGCCCACAAGGGTCTTAAGAATTTTAGAAACTGAATAACTAAAAATCTAGAGTATTTCGCGGACGAGTTCTAGAAACCAAGAGCTACAAAAATAATTTGAAGTAGCAACAAAAAGTCGACTTTTCCGATTTCGTCAATTTCTAAAACGTTGACTTTTCAACTTTTTTTCAATTTCAAAAAGGAGATTTTTTTACTTTTTTCAAATATCAAAAAGTCGACTTTTCGACTTCTCGACTTTTTCCAAATTGCAAAGGTCGATTTTTTTCTAACAATAAGTTAAACTGCGTTTTGTTGCAATTTTTTTGTTGCATTATTTTAATCAAGGAAAGAAATCAAAAAAGTTGAAAAGGTAGAAAAAACCAAAAGCAAACGTTGACTTTTGGTTTATAGAACCCTTTCGCTTAGGTTTTCTCAATAATCGAACTATATAATTTTCAAATAAAATTAGTTTGAAATAAATGCGGCCATGCTATTGGCGAAAAAATGGAGCCAGATCAGTCAAAATTTGAAATTTCACTTTGGAAAATAGCACTACACTTAGAAAATTTTTGCAGTTTCTACATGACGGTCATTTGTGTAGTAAGTAGTAGTTGTTGTACAAAAATTACTACATTGTAGTAACAGTTTTTTTATGTAGTGGTTTTTTGTCTATAAAAAAACTTATAATTTTCAAGAAATTTTTACAAAAACGGATGTGTTGGACGAGTGTCAGATACAGCAGGAACTTTTTCCAAATAATTTTAACCGTTTTTGACGTTTATAAGAATATTCAGATAATTTGAGTTACAGTAAAAACAAATGTAATTTGAAGTAATTTTTACCGTTTTTTGTAGTTAGTTGTTAATCAATAGTTTAAAACAACAACAATTTTTAGTTTATTTTACCATAAAATGCAGTGGACGCCTAAATAACAACAAATGTAGTAGTTTTAACTGTCTTTTGTAGTGGAATCAACCGTTATAATTTTTTGAGTGTATCTCGGAAAGTATAGAAGATAACCACACCCACTAAGCAGGGGGTAATTATGTAACTTGATAGTCGTCAATCGTATCGTTTCCGTCGTTATTCCATTACCATATAGTGTAATTTTATGGTAATAGAATAATGAGCTAACGATGACGATTGACGATTATCAAGTTACATAATTAGCACCCAGGGAGCTAATTATGTAACTTGATAATCGTCATCGTTATCTCATTATTCTATTACCATAAAATGACACTATATGGTAATAGAATAACGATGAAAACGATACGATTGACGACTATCCCCAGCAAAAAAAAATCGAAGTGGTGCAAAAAGAATAAGTGATTTCCTACATACATAGTAGCTATATGTGCCGATCTTCATATTCCATAAGAAGTACTTTTATAAGCACTTCCAAAACTGCTAAAAAAATGCCAATAATAACAACTTTCACCAGTTCTTTCCTCAATGATTTATAAGTACCATTTTCATATGTGTTTACAAATGCAATTGAAAAGTACAAATTTGTGGCACTAATGCCTTTATGATACTTGCTTGTTTCAAGTTACTTGTTGCTGCATTTATTAGGGTTTTTCTATGGGAATTTCGATAAATTCAAAATTTTTGGTTTAAGTTATCGAAATTTTTATAGAAAAACCCTAATAAATGCAGCAACAAGTAACTTGAAACAAGCAAGTATCATACGCACTTTAGGTTAAGTATTGGATTTGTTTTGTTGAACATTTTTTTTTATAATTTTCTCTGATTTAATAAAAAGTTAAATTTTATAAATGAATTAACTTGATATGCCGCAAAAGCGAATTTGTTATGTAAATTATGTTATAAAAAAATACAGTTTCCAGATTTTTGTTAAAATTACCAAATGACTCAAGAAGTGCTAAAAAGATAACAAAAAAACTGTTAGCCCTTAAAAAAGACAAGGGTTAAATATAACCAAAAAAGAGCTAAGTTGGTATTGCCGTTTAAAGGTATAAAAACTCTTCTAAAAATATACGATATCTGATTTAAAATGAGAGAATTACTTTTTTTTATCTCTTCATTTTATTTATTGGATGTTTTTTTTTTAACTACATGTATAAAAACATTGTTAGTTAGAGTCACTGTTGGGAAATGTGGCACAATAGTGCCATTTTTGGCACTATTGAATGGTCAGTGGCACCACAAATAACAGATTTGGCCCTTTTTCATTCTCTCCAAAAATTGTCAAAATTTATTTAAAATAAAAATATTCGTACTAAAATTTAATTATGTATTACAAACACGAAAAAATTATCAGTTTTTTATCAAAATTCTTCCTTACAACAATGTAAGTTTCTGTTTCCTTTAAATTAAGATTTTGAAGTGTTTAATCCCTGAGGAAAATTGATTGGTCCTACAGGAAAAATTTATTCTAAAAACCTATCATATGACTTATTCAACGCGAACTGGTCATGGAATACTAGTTCGAAGACCAGTAAAAATGTGTCCGGAGATCTGAAAGATCAGTTCGACACAAGTCCTGGAACATATCACAAGGTGTTAATTATTGAGAGGTCCTTTTTGTACAAAAAAACATTCTATGCCCGGTCCTCGACTGGTCACCTTTCCCGCAGAGATGATTTTACTTTCAAAACCGTCATTTATAAAAAAAGTTATAAGTTGTGTGTAAAAAGTACTAAAAAATAAAAAATATTTAAAAAAAAAAATGTTTGGCCCTTTTCAACCTGTTTTGGCCCTTTTTAGCCTTCAACTTGGCACTAATTGAAAATTCTCAAATACCAACACTGGTTAGAGTTGTTTTGTAAATTATGTACAAAAAAAACAATAAAAAGTTTCCAGATTATGGTAAAAATCAAATGACTTAAAAAGTGCTTAAAGGGCTAAAAAAGATAACCAAAAAAAGGTGGTAGCCTTTAAAAAAAAGGGCTGAATTATAGCCACAAAATGACTAAGTTGGTATCGCTGTTGAAAGGTATAAACACTCTTCTAAACATTAGGGTATTCAATTAATCGAGGTTTTGGTTTAATCGGCTAATCGGGCAAATAATTAATCGCACTAAAAAAATTATGTTAGTAATATCAACTGAAAATGTCAGTTAAAATAACTACTTTGTAAGTTGTTTTGGGGTCAACTACTTTTTCAGTTAAATCAACTAACAATGTTAGTTATTGTAACTGACAAAAAAACAAACAACTGCCTTATGTAGTAAAAACTACTTACATTTGTAGTCAAAACAACTAAAATGTAGTAAAATAAAAAAATAAATATATAATTTTTTTTTTCAAAACATTTTTCAGAAAAAAAAATTGAAGACCAAATTTTTTCCAAGTTTTTTTTAAAAAAAAGTTGTGAAAAATAAAAATAACAAAATTTTTTTTTTTTGGAAAAAAAACTTTAAAACTTTTCAGAGATAAAATAAATAAAATTAACTACTTTAAATAACTGTTACTACATCACAGTACTTTTTTATTAGTTCAAAAAAACGATTTAAAATAACTAACAGAAATAGTTGTTTGATATTTTTCATACAAAAACAACTGACTTTGTAGTTGAAAACAACTAACTACTGTAAAATATACAAATAACTAACATGTAGTAACTTACATAATTTTCTGAGTGCGGAGTTGAGATTTAATCGGTTAATAATCGGATAAATTTGAATTATTCGGTTAACCGAATAATATAAATTTTAATTGAATATAAAACTAAGAACTCTATGTACATTTAAGAATTTTATTAATTTTATTTAAAATAAATCTTTATCCGATATGGCGAAGCTCTATAATGTTAGCCCAAATAAAGATTTTTTTTGTATGGCACCCTGAAAATTTACCCTAAAATTGATACCCAAATTGATGCCGGGCTTAGATGCACCTCTAATAGAGTTTCGAATTCGGTACTATTATATATCAACAAGACAAATTGGTTGGTTTTCAAATTTGTTTTCTTTTATTTTTTAGGGCCGAAATTGCAATAATTTTATCGGTCGATATCTCCGTAATGAAAAAAGATATCTTAAGGATTGCAAAAGTAATTTGAAGAATAAGTGAAGTATTTTTAGATGTGCTGAACTAATTATACATCATAAAATAATTCTCGGTTTATAAGGTCCCGAACATTGCGAATATCTGAGTTTATGCAGTACTGTCAATCGAAAATCTAAATATCTCAAAATAAGATAAATCACTTCTAAGGCCAGATTCGGATTAAGCGCATGAAAAACTATTAGAAAAATATATACATCCACATTTAATTAATAATTCCTATTAGCTAAACTAAATTATTAAAAACATCGATTTAATCTTAACAATTTCAAGTCTAAATATAACATAATAAATATTATACATTGTTAAACATATCGTTTTGGTTTTAATTATTATTAGTGTAAATACTAAAAAAAAACTCTTAAAATCAATCCCAAAAAGTCATGAAATATGTACTTATCAAGAAGTGATGAAAAAATCACTTCTAAATCACCATATAAAAATTACGTAATCACATCCAAAATGCCAGGAAATATATACTTCTAAAGAAGTGATGAAAAAAGCACTTCCAAAAGGTCAAGTTATATTAACATCCCGATCACTACTTCAGAAGTTGTGATAAAGATGTTAATATATATGTACATACTAAACACTAGTGATATTGTGTGTCACGCTCATATAAAATTCATCAGTGTTTCAGCTGAAGAAGAAGTACATCTGGTTCATAAGTTGTGGTGAATTTTGTAGTGAATGGTAAGCTCTTTTTTTGCTGGGTCAAGTTACATAATTACCCCTAGGTTTTTACGCCTCTACTAGTTTATTGCCCACATGTATTTTTTTTTTTAGGAAATCTGATAACTAGGGATGAGATTTCCATGCAAATGCATGTTTTTTGTCGAAAGTCTAAAAACGATATAGACCAATTATCTTTCCGAATCAAGAAATTTGCGTTAAAATGGCATCGATTTGTTTTTGCATATTTTGGTGAAAATGAATATTTTTGCATATTTTGATTTTAAATGCATATATTGTGCATATTTCCAACTTTTAAGTGCATATTTTTGCATATTTTGGCATAAATTAGCAATAACACAAATTAAAATTTATTTATTTTTTTAACCATTTTAAATTTTAAAAATTTATTTTGCAAATAACAAAAAATATTTTTTTATTTCTTATTTTTTTTTTATAGATTTTCTTAATTTCCCAGCAAAAAAAGAGCTTACCATTCACTACAAAATTCACCACAACTTATGAACCAGATGTACTTCTTCTTCAGCTGAAACACTGATGAATTTTATATGGGCGTGACACACAATATCACTAGTGTTTAGTATGTACATATATATTAACATCTTTATCACAACTTCTGAAGTAGTGATCGGGATGTTAATATAACTTGACCTTTTGGAAGTGCTTTTTTCATCACTTCTTTAGAAGTATATATTTCTTGGCATTTTGGATGTGATTATGTAATTTTTATATGGTGATTTAGAAGTGATTTTTTCATCACTTCTTGATAAGTACATATTTCATGACTTTTTGGGATTGATTTTAAGATTTTTTTTTTTTTAGTATTTACACTAATAATAATTAAAACCAAAACGATATTTTTAACAATGTATAATATTTATTATGTAATATTTAGACTTGAAATTGTTAAGATTAAATCGATGTTTTTAATAATTTAGTTTAGCTAATAGGAATTATTAATTAAATGTGGATGTATATATTTTTCTAATAGTTTTTCATGCGCTTAATCCGAATCTGGCCTTAGAAGTGATTTATCTTTTTTTTGAGATATTTAGATTTTCGATTGATAGTACTGCATTAACTCAGATATTCGCAATGTTCGGGACCTTATAAAACCGAGAATTATTTTATGATGTATAATTAGTTTAGCACATCTAAAAATACTTCACTTATTCTTCAAATTACTTTTGCAATCCTTAAGATATCTTTTTTCATTACGGAGATATCGACCGATAAAATTATTGCAATTTCGGCCCTAAAATATAAAAGAAAACAAATTTGAAAACCAACCAATTTGTCTTGTTGATATATAATAGTACCGAATTCGAAACTCTATTAGAGGTGCATCTAAGCCCGGCATCAATTTGGGTATCAATTTTAGGGTAAATTTTCAGGGTGCCATACATAAAATCTTTATTTGGGCTAACATTATAGAGCTTCGCCATATCGGATAAAGATTTATTTTAAATAAAATTAATAAAATTCTTAAAAGTACATAGAGTTCTTAGTTTTATATTCAATTAAAATTTTTATTATTCGGTTAACTGAATAATTCAAATTTATCCGATTATTAACCGATTAAATCTCAACCCCGCACTCAGAAAATTATGTAAGTTACTACATGTTAGTTATTTGTATATTTTACAGTTGAGTTGAGTTGAGTTGAGGGTGGGTTGTACAAGCCTAAAAAATAAGTAAATTCCTTTTTTTTTTTTAGGCAAGTCCATGGCGCTCAGACTTAAAATAGTCCATTGTACCGTACCCTGAAAAGATAGATTAAGTAAGGGTGAGAAAAGGTTGAGAAGAAAAAGAAAGAAAAGTGCTTGTTCAGAATTTCTCAGTTGCTTTCACAAACTTGAGAAAATCAGACAAGGGAAGTCCATGGACCGTGTCCATAGACAGATTATCAGAACCCAATATCCGCAGTCTAGCCCTTGAGAATGCTGGACAGCAACAGACGTAATGTTCAGTTGTGTCATCATCCTCAAGACAAGCCACGCATAATGGGTCTGATAAGACACCTAACCTCGTCATATGACGAGCACAGGCATTGTGTCCCGTAATTAGGCCAGTAAGTCTGCGACAGTCTATTCTACTAAGGCTGAGTAGATAGTTAGCCACTTTCTTGTCTGGCTTAATCACAAAACGTTTGGTATTCTTGCATGCCAACTCATTTGACCATCTTTCCATGAAAGTTTCTTTCATATGAGAGTTGATCCAACGCATCAGCCATGTCAAGCCAATACCAATTTGAGGTTCCGGATTGTAAGGAATTGTATCAGAGCCAAGATTTGCCAAAGAGTCGGCAATCTCGTTTCCCCGTATTCCCCTATGACCCGGAACCCACAGAAGACTGACGCTATTCCCACATGAGACCTCATTGAGTCTGCGTCTACATTCCTGGACAATTTTGGATGAAGTGATTGGAGATTCAAGTGCAATGAGCGCAGCCTGGCTGTCACTGCAAATACTGATTCTCCTATTACTCCATCTGTTCCCAATTATCCAGGTCGCTACGTCCAAAATAGCAAATATTTCGGTCTGAAAAACTGTAGCCATTTTTCCCATAGCAATATAGCATTTGGTCGCATCGTCCAAATACCAGCCAGACCCAGAGCCATTTAAGTTACTGGATCCATCCGTGTAGAAAGTATCCGTGTAATTTTCCAGTAGGTCTGCTGGGTTTCCCCAGTCTTCCCTACTCGGAAATATTACAGTAAACTTCCTACCAAACTCGATGCAAGGGGTTGTACTGTCCAAAGGCATAGAAAACATCGGACAAAGTTCCGATAGCCTATTGAACAGACGACCATGTCCCACATTGTACTCCCCATGCCATGTTCCGCTTTTGCGGAGCCTGCACAAAGATTTCATGGCTTCACCTTGAATATGTAAGTCCAAGGGAAGCAAATCCAACATAGCGTCTAGAGCTGCGCCTGGGGTGGTGCTCATGGCACCAGTAATTCCCAAGGCAGCCGCTCTTTGTAGTCCGTTTAGCTTGGATCGAATAGTCTTCACCATCGTTCTCGGCCACCAGACTACCGCCGCATAAGTCACAATAGGTCTAATTACAGCTATGTACATCCAATGTACATAAGCAGGTCTTAGACCCCATGTCTTTCCAAAAGCTCGCCGACACTGCCAGAAAATCCGAAGTGCCCGTGAAACTTTTTGTTCAACATGTTTTGTCCACATTAGTTTACTATCTAGGGTTACCCCTAAATACTTAACTTCTGTGGACAGTTGAAGAGTTATGCCCTTCAACGTAGGAAGCTGAAGACCCTTATGTTTGGTTCTTCGCGTGAACAACACGAGTGTTGTCTTATTTGGATTGACAGACAATCCATGTCGATTGCACCAGTTGTCCATCAAGTCAATAACGGTCTGCATTTTCTTGCATACCAAGTTAAGTGACTTTCCGGATACCAATGCGCACACATCGTCAGCGTATGCCTGTATGTGTACACCTAGAGCTTGTATTTCAACCAAGAGTGAGTTTACCACAAAACACCACAGCAAAGGAGAGAGAACACCCCCTTGGGGGCAACCTCTACTAACCTCAACCGTTACTTTTGTGCCCCACTCATCCTCAGCCGTCAACAATCTCCGGGAGAGCATAGAATGAATCCACTTGACTAGAACTGGATCCACGCCATGCAATTCAGCCGAAGTTTTCATAGAATCGAAAGTAGCATTATCAAAAGCGCCCTCAATATCAACAAAAACACCCAGAGTATAGTCTTGTTTGTCAATGCCCTTCTCAATATTGACCACAAGATCGTGAAGTGCCGACTCACAAGATCTACCACTCTGATACGCGTGTTGCTGACTATTTAGGGGGCATTCGATTAATGCTACGGACCTAATGAATTTCTCAACCATTCGCTCAAGACTTTTCAGTAGAAAGGATGATAAACTGATTGGTCTAAAACTTTTTGGCAAGGTATAGTCCTCCTTCCCAGGTTTGGGAATAAAAACAACCTTGACATCGCACCAAGATGACGGAACATACCCATAAGCCAGGCTGGCTCTGAAGATATTTTTAAGAACCTTCACTAGGGTATCTCCACCACTCTTCAACATCATAGGATATATACCATCTGGTCCAGGGGATTTATAGTTATCAAAGGAAGATAAGGCGTACCTGATCGATTCCTCAGAAACTACCCTAGATGCTATATACCAGTTCCTACAAGTAGTATAACCAACAGGACTCTCAATAATATCTGTATTTATCGTTTTCACTTTGCATCCTGGAAAGTGAGTAGATAACAGAATATCATTGACCTCCTGTTGGTTGTTTGTGTAGGTACCATCTGGCTTTCTGAGGGAATCAAGCTTCGCTGAACTGTCTTTTTGAAAGACTTTACAGAGCCTTGCCGTATCCCTCGTACCATTTACCTCCTCACAGAAAGTCCTATAAGACTCAAGTTTGGCTTCCCGCACTTTTTTCTTATATTCCTTTTGCATGAGGTGGTAATTGTTCCAGTCAGCATCCTTTCGAGATTTTAAGGCTCTATTCAGAAGCTTTCTTGAACTTTTTCTCAGCTTACCAAGTTCCACGTTCCACCAGGGGACTGAGTTACCTGGTCTGCTTTTCCTTAACGGACAAACAGTCTCATAGCAGTCAGTTAAAGTTTTACCCAATTTCTCAGACTCCACTTCAACCGACCCTATACAACTAGGTATTGGGATGGGACGTAATCTTTGATGTAGTAGTTCCTCAAATCTTTTCCAATCCGCTTTTCGAGGGTTTCGGCCCTGTGGGATTGTTGGTTTATCAATCCCAAGCCTAAACTCGATGTAGCGGTGGTCCGACAAGGATACCACATCAAGAACACGCCAATCCCTTATCATTGTACTCGCCTTACTGTTAGATAAGGTAAGATCAATGACCTGTTGTCTTCGTTGAGTGACAAACGTTGGAGAATTTCCAACATTTTGAATCACCAGATTTGAAGACAAGATGAAGTCCAACAATTTGTTACCTCTAGAGTTGCACTTTGTGCTACCCCAGATGATATGCTGAGAATTGGCATCGCATCCAATAATCAACCCAAAGTTGTTGGCCTCCGCGTATCGTATGACTCTAATTAACTCCTCAGAAGGCGGGGGATAAATAGAATCATAGGGCAGATAGGCAGATACAACAATAGTCTCTACCACTTTACCCTCTATACGAAATCGTACACTAATTGCAACGACGTCTTGGCAACAAAATTGCCTCAACACCGAGCTCTCGATTGTCCTAGGGACAACCATACAGGCCCGTGGCCGCAGTGATCCTGTGTCATACAGGATTGATCCCCATCTAATCATACTTAAACCACAAACTCGTCCTTTGACTGCCCATGGTTCTTGTATTAAGATTATTTGTGGATCTGTATGCAACTTAGCATAACTACTGCATAGAAGAGCAGAAGCCGTTTTGCTGTGTTGCAAGTTTATTTGGGTGAAAGAAATGTCGATCTTCGCTGTCATGTGAGACATTGAAAAACATTTATATTACCCCTAATCCTTATCATTGCCACGGATACGGAAATAAATCCGTCCGAGGTTAAGATAAGGACGCATTCCGTATGTTGAACGAAGAACCTCCAGAGATTGTAGGTCCACTCCTACAACAAGAAGTGAGTCAGGATGACCCTCCTCCCGTTTGTAGGACCAGACCCTCCAATTTCCGGTTTCAAGTCCCTCGTTCTGCATACGTAATCGTGCGAGCACTTCATGGATCTTGGGATTACCAGGAATCCAAGTCGCTGCTCGCACTAGCCTGCGTAGACTGCCACAATTTACGATTGTAAAAGTGCAATCTTCACAGCTTGGTATAGTAGCCACAGTTTTGGTAAGCCATTCGAGGGAAAGTTGGTTGGAACAGTGAATCTTAATCATTCCCTCTTCCACCCTCATTCCCTCAAAATTGGGTTTACATGTTAGTGAACCCATGGCTTTCCAAATGTGACCACTTATATGATCCGTTTGCCTCTGAGACAATGGATCCCGTTTATTTAAAGCAACTATTGCTACCTTCAATTCCCTATTTACTACATTAGAGTAGCTTTGGGGTCCTGCTGGTTGCAATAGCTGCGTAATTTTGGTTGATGTTGAACCTGCCTGATTTACAGCGGAGGCGCCCTGTGAAGGGCAGCCAGTCGTGTCAATTCTGACAGGTCCATCATTCAACCGAGGACGGGATGAAGAAGAAGAGCTCGAGTCCAGATTTATATCCTTTCTCTTACTCTTTCCCTTCCTCCCACCCACTGTAGAGTTCCCAGCCTGTTTGAACTCGGTTTCACCAGTCTTGGTCTGTACACTTTTCAAAGGTGTACTTTCCTTTCGTGATGGCACCTTGTCCATTTCAGCTGGGTTCCCGTTAGATGCAGCTGGCGTGGTCAGCAGGGAAAAGGAGGAGGAAGTGGAGTCAGATTTTTTAGTCTTTCTCTTCTTCCTCTTCTTTCCCCCTGCTGCAGCGGCTTGACCCAAAGTGGAAGAGTCTTCCATAAGCGAGGATGATTCATCCTGCCTGGTCCGCTTTCCTGTTGCATTCGGGGTATCAATACCTTGTCTTGCAACAGAGGAGCATTCCAATTGGGATAAATCATTATCGCCCCTGGGGTGTTCTTCCTCTTTGGCCCGAGAAAAGGCTGAAGCTAATCGCCTAGCATCAGCTGAAAGTTGCCTTTCAGAAGATTGCTTTGCTCTCAGCTTCAGCCTTTTCCGCTGCCTTTTAGTCAGCTGATCAGTTATGATTTTGGTTTCATCTTCTGGTTTACCGATTTTCTTCTGATTTGACACAGAATCAACCGTTTTCACCTCAGATTCCACCGTGTTGTCTGGTGATACAGATGTACCGACGTTACGATTAATTGCCCAGCACACAGGAGACACAGGGGTTACCTGTGCATCGAGTGTACCCGGCATCGCCTCGCAAACTCCGATCTCATCTGGACCGCACAGCAGTAGGCTCTCCAATGACATTGTCAAAGTGCCTTGCGATGAGAAATTATCCATGGATAATTCCTCATCATGTCCCTGTAGCATGTCAATACTGAGACCAGGGTAGGCCATCTCAGTAGAGTATTTATTTATTTATTTATTTATTTATTTATTTATTTATTTATTTATTTATTTATTTATTTATTTATTTATTTATTTATTTATTTATTTATTTATTTATTTATTTATTTATTTATTTATTTATTTATTTATTTATTTATTTATTTATTTATTTATTTATTTATTTATTTATTTATTTATTTATTTATTTATTATTTATTTATTTATTTATTTATTTATTTATTTATTTATTTATTTATTTATTTATTTATTTATTTATTTATTTATTTATTTATTTATTTATTTATTTATTTATTTATTTATTTATTTATTTATTTATTTATTATTTATTTATTTATTTATTTATTTATTTATTTATTTATTTATTTATTTATTTATTTATTTATTTATTTATTTATTTATTTATTTATTTATTATTTATTTATTTATTTATTTATTTATTTATTTATTTATTTATTTTATTTATTTATTTATTTATTTATTTATTTATTTATTTATTTATTTATTTATTTATTTATTTATTTATTTATTTATTTATTTATTTATTTATTTATTTATTTATTTATTTATTTATTTATTTATTTATTTATTTATTTATTTATTTATTTATTATTTATTTATTTATTTATTTATTTATTTATTTATTTATTTATTTATTTATTTATTTATTTATTTATTTATTTATTATTTATTTATTTATTTATTTATTTATTTATTTATTTATTTATTTATTTATTTATTTATTTATTTATTTATTTATTTATTTATTTATTTATTTATTTATTTATTTATTTATTTATTTATTTATTTATTTATTTATTTATTTATTTATTTATTTATTTATTTATTTATTTATTTATTTATTTATTTATTTATTTATTTATTTAATTTTATTTATTTATTTATCTATTTATATTTATAGTATTTTACTTGTTCACCTAAGTTTAATAAGGGTTAAACTGAAATACAAGTTTGTTTCTCTAAGTGTATTGACAAGTTTTTTCTCGAAGTGTAAATTTAAAAGTTATCGAAAATATAAAAATAAATTAGTGTCACCACTAGTAAAGTAGTTAAAAAATATGTATATATAGCTGTGCTCTTCACACCCACTAATGCAGAAATGCGCTTTTTTTTTGTTGTTAAAAGAAATACCACTGGTTTTAAGTGTATGAGAGTGTATATAAAAAAATAAAAAAAAAAACACACACACATACAAACTCAAAACTTCACCGCGGCCAAAAGTTTTAAAACAACAACAAAAAGAACAATTATGTTGAATAATAAAATTTTATTATTTAATGAAAAAGAAAAACTTAGCTGCTTAGTTTTTTTTTTTTTTATTAGCTGAATGTCCAATTTATAGAAACACTTTTTAACACAGATTTCTTTAATTTAAAACTGTCTTTGATATATTTAATAATATTTTTAGATTTATAAACACGGGAGTAAATTTTTTCTTCGACTCAAAAAAATATTTTACAGTAGTTAGTTGTTTTCAATTACAAAGTCAGTTGTTTTTGTATGAAAAATATCAAACAACTATTTCTGTTAGTTATTTTAAGTCGTTTTTTTGAACAACTAACAAAAAAGTACTGTGATGTAGTAACAGTTATTTAAAGTAGTTAATTTTATTTATTTTATCTCTGAAAAGTTTTAAAGTTTTTTTCCAAAAAAAAAAAAATTCGTTATTTAACTTTTTTTTAAAAAAAAACTTGGAAAAAATTTGGTCTTCAATTTTTTTTTCTGAAAAATATTTTGAAAAAAAAAAATTATATATTGATTTTTTTATTTTAACTACATTTTAGTTGTTTTGACTACAAATGTAAGTAGTTTTTACTACATAAGTCAGTTGTTTTTTGTCAGTTAAAATAACTAACATTGTTAGTTGATTTAACTGAAAAAGTAGTTGACCCCAAAACAACTTACAAAGTAGTTATTTTAACTGACATTTTCAGTTGATTTTACTAACATAATTTTTTAAGTGCGATTAATTATTTGCCCGATTAGCCGATTAAACCAAAACCTCGATTAATTGAATACCCTAATGTTTAGAAGAGTTTTTAGTCATTTTGTGGCTATAATTCAGCCCTTTTTTAAAGGCTACCACCTTTTTTTGGTTATCTTTTTTAGCCCTTTAAGCACTTTTTAAGTCATTTGATTTTTACCATAATCTGGAAACTTTTTATTGTTTTTTTTGTACATAATTTACAAAACAACTCCAAAAATTATAAAAAAAAAAATGTTTTTATACATGTAGTTAAAAAAAACATCGAATAAATAAAATGAAGAGATAAAAAAAAGTAATTCTCTCATTTTAAATCAGATATCGTATATTATCTTTTTAGCACTTCTTGAGTCATTTGGTAATTTTAACAAAAATCTGGAAACTGTATTTTTTTATAACATAATTTACATAACAAATTCACTTTTGCGGCATATCAAGTTAATTCATTTATAAAATTTAACTTTTTATTAAATCAGATAAAATTATAAAAAAAAATATTCAACAAAACAAATCCAATACTTAAGTGCCACAAATTTGTACTTTTCAATTGCATTTGTAAACACATATGAAAATGGTACTTCTAAATCATTGAGGAAAGAACTGGTGAAAGTTGTTATTATTGGCATTTTTTTAGCAGTTTTGGAAGTGCTTATAAAAGTACTTCTTATGGAATATGAAGATCGGCACATATAGCTACTATGTATGTAGTGAATCACTTATTCTTTTTGCACCACTTCGATTTTTTTTTGCTGGGTTCTAAAAAAATCTTTCTTGTATAAATTTTTAAATGTTACTATTTAAACCTGGCGTTATTTTTTGCTTTTTAAGAAGTTTTTTCTATGAAATCAAGATTTTTATTGTACACATTTTATTTTTTAGTGCATATTTTATGGTTTTTTAGTGCATATTTTGAATTTTTTAGTGCATATTTTAAGCGCATATTTTCGATTTTTTAGTGCATAAAAATCTCATCCCTACTGATAACCAAGGAGAGTCTTTGAACAGCATTAACCAAATATCTTTGCAAATCAAAAAATTAACTTTAAAATGGCATCGATTCTTCAGTGCATATTTTTGCTGATAATGCATATGTTTGCATATATTTTACATATTTTTTTAGAGATTGGTTTAGCTTTAAAGGAAGAAATTTTTTTCCCCTTGTCCAATATTGCCTTATAACCTCCTATTAGTGGTAGAGGAAACATTTAAGTTGGTCATATCGTTTGTAATATAAATATTATTGATCAGTAATCGGTTCTAAGACATTTTAGCGATGTCTGTTGAAATGGCGATCACGGCCAAAATATTTCACAGATATGTATCGATTCAAATGTTATTATCGTGCAAAAATTACCAACATAAATAGATTTAAAACAAAAATAATGTTCTTTAAAATTTATCTATGAGAATGGTGGTTACTGAAAATAGTGAAGTATTCCAAAAAGTGTTTTTTTTTTTTTTGTATTTTGAGTAGGTTTGTTCTAGCTCGAGGTCATTATTTCCTTAATACTTAATTAAAACTGTGATATTCTCATAGAATAATTTTCAAGAAAATTATTTTTGTTTATTATTTATTTATGTTGGTAATTTTTGCAAGACACGTCTTTCGGAATTTGTCAGATTCCATTGTCAAGATTATTTAGCAAATATAAAACCTGTACTACAAGTAGCAAAGGCATTTAAATGACAAATCGGTAATGATCAAACTAAAATATTAATACACATTCGACTCTACTCCTATTGGGAATTAAAAGACGAAAGTTGTACCATCGTAGTAAGATCACGATCATCAAATAATAAACAAATAAATATTAATTAGTAAAGGAAATAATGACCTCTAATATGGTATGGAATATATGAGTTTGTCCTCGTTTCGTGACTCTGGGTTCAACTGAGACTGGAGGTATGTATTCATCAAACACATCATATACAACGTACAATATCTCAGCAAATAGAAAGGATATCTAAACAATTCAAAAAGGTTGCATTTTTTTAAATTGGGAATTTAAGACTCTTATAAGTTTGCCGCAAAATAAATGCGAAATGTAGCGAAAAATCTGTTGAACTTGCATTCATAGCATAAATACCAGAAATATGAAGCAAACAACCCAAATTTTTCAAACTTTATGCTAAAGTATCTCAGAGAAGAAACAAGATATAACAGAGGTTAAACATTTATTTTAAAGGTAATAAGTAGGACTTTCAGACGACATATCAGGTTTTATAAATAAAGGTGAATTCGCGCAGTTATGACGTCTCGAATATGGCGAAAAACAGGGTTTTTTTTCTAACTTAAAGCTATCTCGAAAACTTAATGTGACGAACAAATTCTGAGTACAGATTCGGATTCAGCGCAATTCAAACCTTTAGAAAAGTATACTCTAGTCACTGGGGTTTCGACTTTTTTCAAATTTTGTCGGCTACTTGTAGTATAGGGTTTTTATATTTGCAAAATAATCTTGACAATGGAATCTGAAAAATTCCGAAACACGTGTCGATTAAGTCTTGCAAAAATGAACAACATAAATAAACTTAAAACAGAAAAATAATTCTCTTGAAAATTATTCTATGAGAATATCATGGTTTTAATTAGTAAAGGAAATAAAGACCTCGAGCTAGAAAAAAACCTACTCAAAATATAATATTTCAAAGATCAAACAAAACAATATTTATTTTTTAAAAAAAATTATTTGTATTCAGAATATTTTGGGCATTTAATTTAATTTTATACTCGTTAAAATTTTGTTTAATCGGTTTGCAAAAAAATAGAATTTTTGGTAAACATCGGTTTGCCAACACTATTATTTGACCAATAAATTTTTACTGAAAAGGTAAACATTTTCATTATAATTTCTTTTCTTTTTTTTCAGATATTCCTTTAATTATATTCGGCCATTATGTCAGATAATAATCAAGGTCCGCCTGAGCCTGAATTGGGGCCACCCAAAGCTGACTTCAGTGCTCCACCACCATATGAATTAACAAATAGTCATGTAAATATTTCACAACAGCAGGCACTGGATCAGCAAAGCCTTCAACATCTATCATCAGTAACAGAAATTCCCATACATCATGGTAAACTACCTACATACGAAGAAGTTCAAATGGAAAAATCTCTAAACGGAGAATTGCCACCAGGATTTTTAACAACACATACTTTACAACCACCACCTATGGCACCACCGCCAAATCCACTGTTGGCCAATTTACGTGATCCTAATCATACGCCGGGTGCTCCATCATCCGGCCTAACTTTTATTGCAATCGACGCCTCAGAAGCGGAAAATCTAACAAATTCTAGTGATAACAATTTGTTGGGTACTGATATAATGTTCATCACTGCTTTTATGGTAGCATTTCTATTCAATTGGATTGGTTTTTTAATGTTGACATGTTTTTGTCACACAATTGCTGCCCGCTATGGTGCTTTGTCCGGTTTTGGTTTATCTTTGGCCAAATGGACACTGATAGTTAAGCACTCAACCGATTTGGCATCGCATGAAAACTCCTGGTTATGGTGGCTAATAATGGCTTTTGGATTTTTGATCTGTGTGCGTGCTCTTATACAATATGTTAGTATTAAACGTACATGGCGTTTGTTATCAACATCAGCCCAAGAACGTCTATTGTTCTTTTATTAAATTATGATAGAATAAATACATACAAAGAAAAACAAATCAATTGAAAACTAGAATGAAAGACATTTTTATAAAGGTTATAAGGTACAAATAATGTTAAAAAAAATTGATTTGTATCTTATGTTTTATTTTTGGAAAACAGTACGAGGATTTACGTTATAAGTAATTAGAATTTTTGTAACATAACTAATATTCAATTTAACACCATTTTCAATTGTAGTTTTGAGTTTAACAAACTTTTTGTTTTTACAGTTTAAAATTTGAATTCCAAAACCTATAAAATCTCAATTTTTTGCCAAGCATGATTACACTATGAATAATGCATTTTAAATGAGCAAACTTGTCATTTAACCTTAAATTAAAAAACTTTTTGTACTTACCCAGTTTAAAAAAAAAAAATCACCGCTGACATACTGCTGACATACCTCCCTTTATAAAATTGCTGACATTTTCATAGAATTTCAGGATAAGTCAGCAGTTTGTCAGCGTTGTTTAAAAGCACTGTTGGTGCTCCAAAAAAATGAAGTTGTTAAATATTGACCGTAACTCCCCCTAGAGATATGCATTTGTGTGTAAAAATATGTTTCACAAAATTATAGGGTAATCGGATGTGGGTAAGGCATGTGGTCCTAAAGTTTGAAAAACGGATTACATGGGGAAAATATGACTTTTTTTTTGTAATTTTCTCAATTTTTTTGGTATTTTGAGTTAAGTTTGAATTCAAATGATTACTAAATTGTGATTTAGAGCTAATTGCCTATCTAATAAGGTACTTAAAATTAAAATCGGTTGAAAATCAGCCAAGTTATTACAACTTCCCCAGGCAGCTAACGTGTTTCAGACCACTTAATCAAGGAATTCGAGGCACATTTTTGAAATTTATTGAAATTATCTACTATAAAAACATTTTTTTATTCTTCAAGTACCAATGTACTAAGAAGATAAATATTTTTCATATTGCTAACTTGTTTTAAATAAATGCTAAAGTGGTCTGAATTTTTCAACACTATTTTCAAATCTCCAATTTTTTATTTTTTTGTTAAAGAAATTTTAAAAAATCAACTATTGGAGTTTAAGGATTTGTTAAGCACATACAAAGGAATACAAACCCCAAAAATTGTATTTCTCAATTTTGCCCTAAATTTGCGAATTGAAGTATTCTATCTTGTGTTGATATAATTCGGTCCAAAACATATGAATGAAAACAGCAAAGCCTACAATTTTTGGGGTTTGTATTCCTTTATATGTGCTTAACAAATCCTAAAACTCCAATAGTCAATTTTTTAAAATTTCTTTAACAAAAAAAATAAAAATTTTAAATTGGAGATTTGAAACCCGTACTTAAAAATTCAGACCTTTTTAGCATAAAATTAAAACAAGTTAGCAAAACACAATATTATAAATACTCACCAACTTAGTACATTGTAGCTTGAAGAAAAAAAAAAATGTTACAGTAGATAATTTCAATAAATTTCAAAAATGGGGCTCGAATTCCTTGATCAAGTGGTTTGCCACACGTTAGTTGCCGGGGGAAGTTGTAATAACTCGGCTGATTTTTAACCGATTTTAATATTTAATTCCTTATTAGATAGACAATTAAGTCTTAATTACAATTCATTGATCATTTGAATTCAAACTTAACTCAAAATATCGAAAAAATTGAAGTCATATTTTCCCCTTGTAATCTGTTTTTCAAACTTCAGGGCCGATGTGGCACGCCTTACCCACATTCAATTACCCTATAATTTTGCAAAACATATTTTTACACCCAAATGCATATTTCTAGGGGGAGTTACGATCAATATTTAACAACTTAATTTATTTGGAGCACCCTAGAGGCCACCGATGCTGGTGGGCACTGCTTTTTTGTCCTTTGGGAAATTTAGAAAAATTGTTTGAAGATGCCAGAAATTTTATAAAGGGTGAGTCAGCAGTAATTTAGCGGCGTTTTTTGCAGACTGCTTAATCCCAAAAATTTACACTGTGCTACTGTGGATATATACTTTTGATGTAACCAAGTGTAGGTTGTTGCTTTCATCAAATCATCGATCGAAAATGTGCGTTAAACTTGCTAGACACCTACAAATTTTAAAGTTATTGCCCAAAAACATTTTTGTGACTTTTCTCACTTTAGTGTTTCTTCACAATACAGCAGCAAGCAGCAGACAGCGAGAAACACTTACGTGTAACTTAGAAAATTTTCAATCAATTTTCAATTTTGAACTGTTTTGAATAGAAGAAGGATATCTAGATTATCGATTGTTTTCTGCAAAAGCTCACTCGACAATCTACATATTTCTTAAGACAATTTAATTTTGAATATGATGAACTTTATTGAGATTGAAACACTGTGCAATAGCGCGTCCCGAATTCGGTTTTTTTTCGAATTTGAAAATGCTTGCCCACTCAAAAGATGGGGATTTAAGACCCTTTTACGGGAAAAATAGCAAAAAAAGTTTTGGACAAAAAACCAGTTGGCTACCAGCGGCTAAAGATTGCAATCTTAGTGCATTTTGAAAAAAAAAAATTTTTTTGTTTTTTAACAAATGTATGCCAAAAGTTGCGAAATATAGAGTACATTCGTGGAAAAATATTAATAAAATTTCCATGGAGTAATTTTGGTGCAGCGTTGCATCTTAAAGATGAAAAGTGTGACTTAAATTTTTTTTATTTTTTCTTTTAAGCTAAATTGGTCCCAAAACATGCACAAAAGAGATCATGTGAGTTAAAACTGTGTCAAAGCAGATTTTGAGACTAATTTATACCCTATTCACACGTACAGTTTTAAATCGTTTTTAGCAGCAACATTTTTAGCACCTTTATTCCATTACAGAAAATGCTAAAAATAATTGCTAAAAACGGTTTAAAACTGTAGGTGTGAATAGGGTATTAGCTTAAAAGAAAGAAAAAGTAAAAATTAAGTACACCTTTTGATCTTTGAAATGCAACGCTGCACCAAAATTACTCCATGAAAATTTTATTAATATTTTTCCTCAAATGAAAAAAAAAAAACAAAAAATGTACTCTATATTGCGCAACTTTTGGTGTCAAATTTTTGGACAACAAAAAAAAAGGTTTTTTCAAAATGCACTAAGATTGCAATCTTTAGCTGCTGGTAGCCAACTGGTTTTTTGTCCAAAAATTTTGTTGTTAATTTTCCCGTAAAAGGGTCCTAAATCCCCATCATTTGAGGGGGCAAGCTAAAAAAATTTGAATTCGGGACGCGCTACTGTGCAACAAGAATAATCAGCCTCCATGAGAATTTAACACTTGTTTTTTATTAAATTTTTTTTCATTAAAAACTCTTTTTTTTCATCAAAATTTTTTTTCATAAAAAAAAGAAATTCATTAATAATTTCATTTCATTAAGAAGGTGTCCCCACTACTCTTACCTGGGGCTAATTATGTAACTTGATAATCGTCAATCGCCATCGTTAGCTCATTATTCTATTACCATAAAATGACACTATATGGTAATGGAATAATGAGCTAACGATACGATTTGACGACTATCAAGTTACATAATTACACCCCTGTTTTTTATTATTTTTCATTAAAAACTTTTTTTTATCAAAAAAAAATTTTTAATCAATTTTTTAATTCTTTTTTAAAACATATAGGAGGGTATATTTTTTTTTTAAAAAACTTATTTTAATCAAAAAAAATTTTTTTTTTCAAAACTTTTTTTAAACAAAATTTTTTTTTTTTAAAAAAAAAAATTTTTTTTCGTCAACAATTTTTTTTAAAATACATATTGGAGGGTATAAAAGATTCGACGAATCTTTCGAACGAGATTTCATCTCAGGTGTGAATAGGCCATTAGCAAATTTTTAACCTATTTTATTAGGGGGCTAATTATGTAACTCAACAATCGTCAAATCGTATTATTAGGCCATTATTCTATTACCATAAACTGTTGTTCTGTGCCAGTTACGTGCATATTCTGTTACTGGTGTTTTATTGAACAACTTGTTTAAGTGTGAACCCTACACACAAAAAATTTTAGAAAAAAAAAAAATGTTATTAAAAATTTAAAAAAATTCAATTTGGTTTTTAACCATTTTTTTAATTGATATGATTACATTTTTTATTGCTTTCGAAAAATTGCGTGAATTGAGAATAAATGCACTTTTGCGATGTTAAACTTATACAAATTTTAGTAATTAATACTATCACTTTCGTGATAGGTGCAAAATCAATTAAAATAGCAATTGATATAATCATTTTAGTGATTGAAACTCATTTTAATTTTTTTTGTGTGTAGATTAGTAAGAAAATAACTTTAAAATTTGAGGTTGGTTTGCAAATTTATTGTTTCTTCACAATTTAGCATCAAACAGCAAAAGTGGAAAATGTGATCTACTCGGCAAGACCTTCACTAGGCCGTTAAAAAAAGTATATCGAGGGCGAATTTTCGAAACTTGTAATGAAAATTTTTTACCGAAGCAAAAAGAACTGTTTTAATTTTATTGGCAAACAAATTTTATCAATATTTTTTTGCCCATAAAATTAAAACTTTACTTTTCATTTTTGAATTTAAATTTTAAATAATAGGTGTGTTCCAGAACGTTACCGAGGGTGCCCGCGGGTACCCAAACCAGCCCGAAAAGCGTTCCCGTACGCAAAAATTGGGTAAATGAGAGAGTTTTTGAGAGAATAAATTACTTTCTCATTTTACCGAACTTACCCGCACTTTTTTTTCGGGTAAATTGGTAACAGTCAGATGTTAAAAAAACAGCTGATTTTTTTTGTGAAGCTAAATTGGAAATTTAAATAAAATAAACAACTAAACGAAGGAAATGTGTTATTTCAATACAAAAAAAGATAATTTGTTATTAAAATAAACTTTTACAATTTGTTTTCTTGTTTAAAGTAATTTTTCTTACGAAAATATTTTAGCGTTATTGGTTTGTTTACATTTTCTATTATTTTGGGCTTGAAATGTGGTTTTTAGCGTTCCCGTACTTTTGTGCATTTTTGTGGTACATATCGTGAGAGGTTTTTTGATTTTCTCTCATTTTACCAAACTTTACCCGGAAAGTTCTGGAACACACCTAATATATCGATTAAAAATTAATGTAATAGGTGCTATTTCAAAAATATTGCAGATTGAATATTTTTGAATATTCGTCCTTTTTTATTTTGTAGCGCACTGCAATAGTTGGAGCTATTTATAATGTGGTTACCACATTATGCGGAGTTCACACATGCTGTTTTTGAGTGTTCAAGGGCGACATATTTAAAAAAGTCTTTGTTCTGCTTCCATTACGTTTTTATTCTGTTACTGGTGTTTTGTTAAACAGCTTGTTTAAGGTCGTAAGTGTGAACTCCACATTACGTTGTTATTGGTGTTGTTAAATTCATTACACCCGGTCTAGATTAGCAACCACCAAAGCAACCATAAAGGGTGTTCAGTGTTACATTTGACGTTTACAAACGCCAAACTCGATAGTAAGCAATGGTTAGCAATTTCATATAGATACTTGATTGCTAGCAATCTATAGTAGAACAGGCGCTCTACCATCAATTGTATACCATCATTGTATACAACTGTCCGGATTAGCAATCACAGCCATTACTATCGATTGTGACTTATGATGGAAGTGATGATTGCTAATCTAGAACGGGTGTTAGGGTTTAGAACGGGTGTTAGGGTTTCTAGGACCCCATAAAGTATATATATTTATGATCAGTGATCGATTCTAAGACATTCTAGCGATGTCCGTCCGTCCGTCTGTCCGTCCGTCTGTCCGCCTGTAGTTAACACGATGCAGTCCAAAATAAAAGAGCTAGACTCCCGACATTTGGCACAAATATGTCTTATGTTAATAGGCAGGTTAAGTTCGTAAATGAGCAAAATCGGACCAGGGGGAAAAAAGTTCCCCCTTGAAGAACTAAACCAACCTCTGAAAAAATACACTTTTTTACATGTTTTTTTGTATTTTTGGGTGATTCCATGTCAAACTGCACAGAAAACTGTGATTTTCGGATTTGTCACCTCTGATTTTAATGAAATTCGCAAAAAATATTTCACATGCGTTGTTTTCATAAAATGATTACCTTACACGCTCCAAAAATTTTTAGTTTTCGAAATATGGCGTCTTGAAAATTGGCAAAAACGTAAAATTTTCAATAAGGTGCACATACAAAGTCACCCATAACTTTAAAACTATAAAACCCACAATTACCAAATAGGTACCATTTGAAAGCTGAAAGGATTACCTTAAAAGTGACATGCACAATTTGTTCTTCTAATGAAAGGTCAAAGGTCATATTTCAATGTCTAATGTTCAAAGACCTATATCTCAAAATCCGATATTTTTTAAATTCTCAAAAAAATATATGATAACAATCAAGTCTTTCCCGACATTTGCATCAAAATTTCAGGGTGGACACTCATATGGTTCCAAAGTTACAGAAGAAAACGTGCTCGAAGGCAAGGTTTTTTCTACGAGTTCATATAAAAAATATTGCACAAACAAAACAATATACATAGTCGTAAACAAAGGTGGAGGCCTAGAACAAGGCTTAAAACTTTTTATGTATTTTGAGTTACATTGTAGGGGTTTTCTTGTTCTTTTACAAGGAAAGTCTTCGAAAGTGAACATACCTGATTTCTTTAAAATTTATACACAAGCTAGAAAATATAAATCTAAAATCAACCAGTCTGAGCTTTTCGGCCTAAATTCAGGTTAAACGGGGTTAAAAAATACCCATTTTCAGTTATTTTAAAGTTTAGGTACTTTATATTGATGCCATATATAACAGATCGGTTTCATTCGAAACCTATATTCTTCCATAGCAGGGAAATAGGAATGGGGTGGGGGAACCGTATGTTCAAAGCGGAATAAAGCTCATAAAAAATAATATAATCAAGCATAAAAATGGTTTAGAAATGGAAACACTAATGTTTCGAACTTCTTTGAATTTTTGCCTTATTTTATTTTGGACACACTAATAAAGATTTTTTTTTTAATTCGGATGAAACCCGACCTGTAAGAAAAACTGCCAATAAAAAATTCATGTGATTGCTTAATTTAAATAGAAAATAGTACCAATAATGAATTTGTTTTAGAAAAACTATAACAAAAACTATACATTTTTAACAAAAACAATTATGCAACAAATAAAATGTCTCAAACAGACTCCAAAATTTTTTTTTCAAATGAAACGGATCTGATATAAGTGGCATCAACGTACCTAAAAGTTAAAATTACTAAAAAATCGGTCATTTTTGACTCCCGTTTAACCCTGTAAAACTAAATTAAGACCAATAAGCTCAGACAGGTCGATGTTAGATATTTGTTGTCTTTCATGGGCATAAATTTCAAAGAAATTACGTATGTTCACTTTGAAGGTTTTCCTTGTAAGAAAACAAGAAAACCCTGCTATAAAATTCAGTGAAATCGAATTCAGTAGCGCAATTCACTAACTTTTTAACGACAAAAATCGGTAGTTAAATTGTCGAAAATCGATACTTATCTACAATTGTCGTTAAATGTGATTCTATAATTTATTTTACCGAGTTTTGTCGTTATTTAAAATCGTTAACTTTCGAAAAATATCGGTAGGCTAACGACAGAAAAAAAGCTGTTGTTAATATAAAATATTATTTCTTTTTAAACAAGATATAGTAAAAAAAATTGCTAATTTTGTTGAAACGGCATTCGAATACATTTTAATAGGTATTAAATATTATTTGCCGAGTACATAAAAAGTCCCTAGCAAATTTTTGTAGTATATTACACTACATAACAGAATTAATTTTTTTACACCGTAAATATCAGATTCTGAAAGTGGTGCTAATAGCTTTTTGTCTTAAATCCATGTTTTATGCAATCGGTGGATGCCGAATTGCTAGGGAGTTTTGGAAAGGGGTAGCTGGTCCTGAGCAGAATCAAATAATTTCTCAATATTTTAGTTAAATATTTATTCAAAATTTATTAAATACATTTATAACTCAAAAAAATAAAATGAATTAAAAACATCGTTATTTAAGCCACCATATTTTTTATTTCCAATAGAGCATCTTCAATTTTCTTTTTGGGATATTAATGTGTGACATTTTTGTCGAGCTTTCAGCTATTAACAAGTTTGCTGTTGATAGATCCATCTGGAAGTTTTCGGGGGCCTAAAAGCAAAAAATATAGATTTATAAGATACATAAAATACTAATGCATTGTTGAGATAATTCATCACTAGAAAATAATTTTTCTATAGAAAAATGTTTTAGAGTCTGGTACATTTTCTGTAGAAAAAATGTTTTATAATCTGAGACTTTTTTGTAAAAATGTCTCAGCATCAGTGACTTTTTTCATACAAAAAATATCTCAGAATCTAAGACTTTTTCTATAAAAAATGTTCTGTTATACAAAAAAATCTGAGATATTTTTTTTATAGAAAAGTCTCAGATTCTGAGACATTTTTTTTTATAGAAAAATCTGAGACTCTGAGACATTTTTCTATAGAAAAAGGCTCAGATTCTGACACATTTTTTCTATAGAAAACGTCTCAGATTCTGAGACATTTTTTCTATAGAAAAAGTCTCAGATTCTGAGACATTTTTTCTATAGAAAAAGTCTCAGATTCTGAGACATTTTTTCTATAGAAAAAGTCTCAGATTCTGAGACATTTTTTCTATAGAAAAAGTCTCAGATTCTGAGACATTTTTTCTATAGAAAAAGTCTCAGATTCTGAGACATTTTTTCTATAGAAAAAGTCTCAGATTCTGAGACATTTTTTCTATAGAAAAAGTCTCAGATTCTGAGATATTTTTTCTATAGAAAAAGTCTCAGATTCTGAGACATTTTTTCTATAGAAAAAGTCTCAGATTCTGAGACATTTTTTCTATAGAAAAAGTCTCAGATTCTGAGACATTTTTTATATAGAAAAAGTCTCAGATTCTGAGACTTTTTTTCTACATTATTTTAAGTAATCTTAAAAATTGGAAAAAACTACTATTCACTATTATACACTTGGTACGTACCATACTGTCAGGCCAACCACTATTTCCTGCCATTTATTCCAATATAATCCCGATTTCTCGTCGCGCTCCTTTTTCGTTGAAGTGATTTAAGCCTTGTAGAGACTTTGGACTTTACATCTCTCTATACCTGTAATTTGATCATTAAGGATTACCATGGCGAAATATTATTGCACAAAAAGGACGGTTAAATATTTTATATGCAAAATTAAAAGACAAACAATCGTAAATATCTGTCCTTTTTGGTTAAAACTTACAACTTGCCATGATTCTGCACTCTTGATTCTTCCACTATTTAACACCTTTTTTCGGCTCATGTTGTCCAGCAAATTTATCTTCAACGAATCTTTTTCGCTTTCCAAAAAAGAAATCAAAGGAGCTAATTGTGTTGGTGTGCATTTTCTGCAAATAAAAACAATTTAAATTTTGCAATTCCAACTAGTTTACAAAAAACTTACAATGTTGTTGTTAATTTTTATTTAATTTTGCAAATTTATTATTAAAATTTTTAATATTTAATTTTTGACATTTTTTGTTTCTACCGAATTTTGTCGGTAGTATTTAAAAAAACAATCAACCGAAAAAAATCGTTAGGAAAAAAATATAGAATCACATTTTCGTTAAAACAACCGACAATTCTCGTTAGGTAACGATATCGATAATATCGTTAAAAAAGTTACTGAATCGCACTACAGGAGGTCTAAATATTAATAAATAATGGGTTCAATTTTTAGGTCCGTCCCATTGTTTGTTTACTGCTTGCAGCATGCTAGCATGTTATGCTGCTTCGTGTGTGTAAGCTTTTGCATATGAACTCGTAGAGAAAATCTTGACTTCAAGCACGTTTGCCTTTGTAACTTTGGAACCATACGAGTGTCCACCCTGAAATTTTGATACAAATGTAGGGACAGACTTGATTGTTATCATATATTTTTTTGAGAATTTTAAAAATATCGGATTTTGAGATATAGGTCTTTGAACATTAGACCTTGAAATATGACCTTTGACCTTTCGTTACAAGAAAAAATTGTGCATGCCACTTATAAGGTAATCCTTTCAGCTTTCAAATGATACCTATTTGGTAATTGTGGGTTTTATAGTTTTAAAGTTATGGGTGACTTTGTATGTGCACCTTATTGAAAATTTGACGTTTTTGCCAATTTTCAAGACGCCATATTTCGAAAACCGAAAGGTTTTGGAGCCAGAAAGGTAATGATTTTAGCAACACTATCCATTTGCAATATATTTGTCAAATTTTATTTAAATCGAAGGTGACAAATCCGAATGCTGTGTGGTTTGAGGTGGATTTGCCCTTTTGTTAAATAAATGAAACATTTGTTATATTTATCGGGATGGGAAGGTGCTGTCAACATCCCCCCTTTGATCCCCATCACCCCCCCCCCCCAAAAAAAAACAAACGCCCCTGACAATTTTTTTTTTTACATTTTGGAGGGTATAAAAGATTCGGCACAGCCGAATTTAACACTCTTACTTGTTTATATTAAAATAGGCAGATATGTATATTCTGACATATCTTACTTAGATTATTATATCGTATTTAAAACTTTATAAAAAATATTAATTATAAATTTTAAATTACTTATTGTACACGCCTCGTAATCTTGTTAATTCTAGTTTCTGGTTAATTAGCTATTTTTGGAATAAAAATTGTAAATACATATTAAGGCACGTTCAGACAAGATAGACATCTGGTAAAGATATAGCAAAATACATCTCTGTACTTTTAAAAATTAATTCTAGATAAGTTTGTACACAACAAAAATTTCTAGCTTGATTTTGTTCTACACACAAAAAATTTTAATGAAAAAAATTCTAATTAAAAATTTTAAAAAGTTTAATTTTGTTTTTAATCAGTTTTTAAATTTAAATGATTACATTTTTTAATTGATTTCGAAAATTTTCGCGGATTGAGAATAAATGCACTTTTGCGATATTAAACTTTTACAAATATTATTAATTAATACTATCACTTTCGTGATAGGTGCAAATTCAATTAAAATAGTAGTTAATATAATCATTTTAGTGATAGGTGCTAGTCGTCCGACCGGGAGACATACTTTTCCTGCAGGGTAAGAACAGGGGGGTAATTATGTAACTTGATAGTCGTCAAATCGTATCGTTAGGTCATTATTCTATTACCATATAGTGTCATTTTATGGTAATAGAATAATGAGCTAACGATGACGATTTGACAACTATAAAGTTATATAATTACCCCCCTGTTCTCACTTACTTATGTCTAATACTGTATACAGACCCACAATCAGATATATTTTCTATATACAGAATTGTAGTTTTCTTTACTTTTACCAGTTTTCTCTTTGTCATTTTAACGCGCATTTATTATAAAAACTTACAAGGGATCTTCGTCCTGTGGCACATGTCGATCTTAATAAAAAGATCGGCGTGTGCCACAAGTAAAAGTTTCCTAATTAGATCATTTTGTTTTGAAAAATCTAAAAAAAATATTTTTTTTACAAAACCTAAAAAAAAGTAAATTACAAACAAAAAAAAAGACCAATTTTATTTATAGTTATTTTTTCGTATTAAAAAATGTATCTTTTTCAAATTTAATGTTATGTTTTCACAGACTTCAACATGGCATGTTTTCGCAAATCATATCGCTTTGCTCTTTATGCTGTTACAATTGAGCAATACATCTGTTACAAAATGTGTTCGCAAATAATGTTAACGACCTGCAATGCTCTTTATGCAATTACAATTGAGCAATACTTTTGTTACATGTTTTGCAAACAAATTACATATTTAAATGCCGTGAAAACATAGCTTTCAAAAAAATTTTAAGCATATATTTAATTATATCTTCAATATTGTGAAATTTTTTCTTTATTTTTTGATTATTGTACTTAAAGCAAAAATGATTTTAAATTATTATTTAAAGCAAAAATTATTAAAAAAAAGTACTACTATTTCTTTAAAAAAAAAAAACTTTTAATTATTTTGGTATAAATTTTTGTGTAGCTATTGTAAATCTTAAAAGAAAACACAAAACCCCCAACTTACACAATCTTAATAAAGTTTACAATACACCAATAATTAAGTCAATGTCTATATATATACATTATTATTTTTATATTATTTAAAACTTATTTTTTGTGAAAACGTATATGCATAATTTATGCGTTAATTTCAAAATAAAAAAAAAATGTAAAAAAACAACTGCAGTTTTTTTGGACATTAGGGAAATTAAAGGAGGCCGTTTTACAAAACTGGGGGGTAATTATGTAACTCGATAGTCGTCAAATCAAATCATTAGCTCATTATTCCATTACTATAAAATGACACTATATGGTAATGGAATAATGAGCTAATGATACAATTTGACGATTATCAAGTTACATAACACTACTCTACACGGTTTTTGCACATGTTGCATATATTTTCTGAATTATTTTGGGATCCTAAACACGAATCTGCCTTCAGAAAACTTGTATCAAATCGCCTTCTCAAGATATAGGCATTTAAATTTTTTGTGGACTTTGTGAACACAAATTTTTTAATATTTAAAATTACCTAACTTTTGCAAGAAATCCGGACTCAATACGATCAAGGATATCATCAGGACATTATAAGGAAGTTTAAAATGTCCTTTTTTTGGTTGTGTCCTAATATGTAAGTATCCGAATTTGGCAAGAAACTTCCTGTTCAAAGCAGATATGTAAAGTAGATACTCCAAATAAAATCTAAAATCCATTAAGTATATCCAGAAATATTTCCAAAAGAAATCAAAATTTGCATATTTTATTTCATACATTTTTTCGTACCAATTTTTACGATTTTTTTGTTAAAATTATACCTTTATGATACTTGCTTTTTTCAAGTTACTTGTTGCTGCATTTATTAAGGATTTTCTATGGGAATTACGATAACTTCAAAATTTTTGGTTGAAGCTATCGAAATTTTTATAGAAAAACTATAATAAATGCAGCAACAAGTGTGACGACAAGTTTATAGTCAAACTTATTGTCACACCCTGTTTGAGTACATGCACACTCAATCATACAAATAGTCACGCATAAGTCAACATACAAAAGAATTAAGATCAAGAATTTGTTTACTGCTTGTACTAAACCAAGAATGTACATACACAATATTTCTATGCACATTTGAACACTGTTAGCCCAACAACAAAATGCATTGTCTTGTGCGTTTGAATTTGAAACAGAAAAGTATAAAAGCAGAGGAAATTACAAAGCAGGGATTAGTCTTGGAATATCATCGAAGGAGATAACAGCAACGTAAGTCAGAGTTTCCCAATCAGTGATTTACTAGTCACAAACAACGTAAGGCAGAGTTTCCCAACATATTTTTTTTTAAGTGATTTACTAGCAGACCTTTGAAGATTTAATTCCCTAATTCAATTTATTAAATCTGATTTAAGATAATTGAATTAATTCCCTGTTTCTATAAATCGAAAAGAATTAATTCATTATTTAAATCACTTAATTTCATTGCAAAGAATTAATTCGTTGATTTGAATCAATTGAATTAATACATTTTGATTTGAATCAACTGATTCAAATCACTTGATTTGAATCAACTGATTCAAATCACTTTTGATTCAAATCAACTGATTCAAATCACTTTTGATTCAAATCAACTGATTCAAATCACTTTTGGTTTGAATCAACTTGATTTAAACTTTTTTCACTTAAATCAAACACTAAAAATGCACATTATAAAAATCTTATCAGGTCTGATTGCGTTAAATTCATTGGAATATCGTCAATTTTAAACACACCACGCCATCAATAAACAACACTCCAAATTGTACAGTATTATTAAATGTGTACCTTTAGTCTAGAGATGGGCGCTGGTCACGTGATTTGCGTGATTCACGTGAATCACGCGTGAGTGTGAGTGATTTCCATTTCAATCACGTGATTGTGAGTGAGCGTGATTTGAAAAAAACCTGAGCGAGTGATTAGTGAGTTAGTCATTTATTTTTTGCGTGAGTCTGCGTGATTAGATTTTTTGATTTGCACAATTTTTTGATTTGCCCAATTTTTTTAAAATTTTTCTAAAAATTTTTTTTTTCGAGTTTTTTTTTTTTTTGGTAAGAACATTTTATTGCGTGAGTAGATTTTGCGTGACTCACGCGTGAGCGTGATTGAATATGGCGTGAGTCACGCGTGAGTGTGAGTAACTTTTTTATTACTCACGTGAATAGTGAGTGAGCGTGAGTAAAAAAATATTGCGTGAGGGATTAGTGAGTGATCCGATTATTTTTTGCGTTAGTGAGTGTGAGTCAAAATCCACTCACGCGCCTATCTTTACTTTAGTCAATAACGAATTTGGCTCTTCAGCATAAAAATAACTTTTAACACAAAAACAATGAATGATTTACATTTTTATTATACACATACATTTCCATTATATCGAAAAGTCGTGCATTATCCCACCCTTAATGGATATGTGCAAATTAATAAATGTTATATTAAAGCAATGTCTTGCATTTTTGTGTTTCCTATTAGAGATGGGCGCGTGAGTGAATTTTGACTCACGCACGCTCACGCTCACGAAATAAAAATATTACTCACGCACGATCACGCACGAAATTCTTTTTTCTGCTCACGTTCACGCACGCTCACGTGAGTAAATAAAATTTTTCTCACGCTCACGAAAAAATCACGCTCACGCAGACTCACGAAATTAAAATTAGCAAATTTTTATTTTACTTCTTCGATTTCTTGCACAAAAAGTATTGAATTTCCTCAAAACAATAATAAAAATCACAATTTTGAATTAATTACCCTCAAAATTCAATATAATAACGATTTTTTTTACTCTTTTTCTGTTTCAAACAGCACAAAACAATCACGCAAACTCACGAAACAAAAATTACTCACGCACGCTCACGCACGAAACTATTTTTTATAATCACGCGCACTCACGATCACGTGAGTAAAAATGAATTTCACTCACGATCACGCGTGATTCACGCGTGAATCACGTGAATCACGAAAAATTCGTGTCACGTGCGCATCTCTATTTCCTATGCATGCATAGGCTAAAAAATGCTGCCAATAAAATGTACACTATAAAATTCTGTTGCTTTGCCTTTTTGCTTGCTACTACCGCACAAGAATATATGTTATAGTATGTGTGTGCGTTTGTAAAGTAAATACTTTGATTTAAGAAAAAAATGTTTAAATCAACTGAATCAAAACATTTTTGATTTGAATCAATTGATTTGAATCAAATTGATTTGAATCAATTGATTTGAATCAAATTGATTTGAATCAATTGATTTGAATCAATTGATTTGAATCAAGTGAATTAATTCTTTGTTGATTTGAATCAAGTTGATTTGAATCATTATTTAAACAAGGAATTAAACAAAAAATTAGTTAATTCTTTCAACAAAAAGTTGAAATTAATTCTTTTGAATCAAATCATCAAGAATTAATTCCTTGATTTATAAATATGAATTAATCTTTTTGCGAATCAAATCAAAAAGTGAATTAATTCTTCAAAGGTCTGTTTACTAGTCACTAACAATTTAACTTTTATATATATAAACCCGTAGATCGTTAGATTCCCAAGTGATTCAACTAGTCACGACGGAATAACCTCTCCCGTAGTACACTAGATTCCCAAGTGATTCAACTAGTCACGACGGAATAACCTCTCCCGTCGTACACTAGATTCCCAAGTGATTCAACTAGTCACGACGGAATAACCTATCTCGTAGATCGTTAGATTCCCAAGTGATTCAACTAGTCACGACGGAATAACCTATCCCGTAGATCGTTCGATTCCCAAGTGATTCAACTAGTCACGACGGAATAACCTCTCCCGTAGTACACTAGATTCCCAAGTGATTCAACTAGTCACGACGGAGTAACCTCTCCCGTAGGTCATTAGTTTTTCCTAAGTGATTTATCGAGTCACGAAGGAATCATTTCCTAGTAACCCCTATAACTTACTTAGTGATTAACAAGTCACGAAGACAATAGCCTCCTAGTGATTACACTAGTCACGAAGGAGTGATATTTTTAATACTCATTAAAGATAGTTCATGTGTAGCTTAGCCCGGGAGTGATTTTCAAGTCACGAGCCAAATCAAATTATTTAGTGGGTAGACACTGGAAGCGAGTCACGACCGGAGTAAATATCAAGTCACGAGCGTATTATTCTACTCACGTAATCTGGCAGCAAACAACGGTGGTATTATTAACTTTAACCCGATCATTCCCATTGGAAGCCGTAGATATCAGGAATACACTGGACGAGGAACAAATGAACAACACAGCACCTATATATGTACTTACATAAATTATACATTAAACTTTGTAAATAAAAGAATAAAAAAATAAACATACTCTGTTCAAACAACTGATTTATATTAAAAGGAAAAAAATATCCGTGTAATTATTTCTTGTAACGAACCCCTGGACTTAGGCTGAGTATACCCCGGCAGAAAAGGTCGTTACACAAGTTACTTGAAAAAATCAAGTAGCATACGCACTTAAAAAAAAAAAAAAATACATTACCTAATTAATCTGGCATCCTAAACACGAATCTGTCATCAGAAGAGTTATATCGAATCGCCTTCTCGAGATATAGGCATTTTCACTTTTTGTGGACCAAGCAATCAAAACCGAAAAAAATTGTTAATATTGGAAAAGTGTATATTAAAATTATTAATTTTTTTTTATTCGAACTCCCAATAAAATTACATAAATTTTGCAAGAAATCCGGACTCGATACAATCAGGGATAACATAAGGAAGTTGAAAATTCCCTTTTTTTTCATTTTATCCTTATAAATATCCAAATTTTGCAAGAAATTTCCCGTTTAATGCAGATAGGTAAAGAAGACACTCCAAAAAAGAGAACTTGGGGTTAAAATCTGAAATCCGTTTAGTATATCCAAAAATATTTGGAAAAGAAACCAACTTAGTGTTTAGGAGGCCAAAATACTTTAAAAATGTTTTTTTTTTTTTAACCCATAAAAATTGTTACGAAAAAATGTCACGGCTCGGCCGAAACAACAAAATGTCTCTCTTGATTATGAATCTGGGATGCCCCACTACTATATTTCGACAAAATCTTCGCCAGAGCCGTTTTTAAATAAATCGCGGTCAAACGTCAAGTAATTGAAATTTTAAGCTTATTTTAAAAACGATAAGAGATATGAAAAAATCAATAAAGTCAAAAATTATTCCTCGGAAAAATGCAATAAAACTGTAAATTCAAAAATTGCATTTTTAAATTCCGAGCTAAAATCTTCGCGTTTTCTGTAAATAACTTACGAATTGTTCTTCTTTGGCAAATATTTCTGGATATAGTCAATGGATTTTAGATTTTAAACCCATGTTCTCTTTATTGGAGTGTCTACTTTACATATCTGCATTGAACAGGAAAATTCTTGCAAAATTCGGATACTTATAGGACATAAACAAAAAATGGACATTTTGAACTGCCTTATAATGTCCTGATGTTATCCTTGATCATACCGAGTAAGGATTTCTTGCAAAAGTTAGGTAATTGTATTGGGAATTCGAATTAAAAAATATATGAATAACTTTTACATACACTTTTCCAATATTAAAAAAATGTGTCTATTTTTAGGGCTTGGTCCACCAAAAATGAAAATGGCTATATCTCGAGAAGGCGATTTGATACAACTTTTCTGATCACAGATTCGTGTTTAGGAGGCCAAAATACTTTAGAAAATATCAGAAGTCTGTGCAAAAAAAATGCGATTTTTGTAGAGTAGTGTAATTAGCCCCATGGTTTTTAAATTAAAAACATCCTACTCAGAAAAATACAATCGCAACAGCGTTGTTCAAGCAGATCTTTCAGAGGATCCGAATGATAACACCGATCTACACTATATTCAAAGCGTTTTAAAATCGATATAAAAAAGTGCTTTGAGAATGTTTTGTTCAGTCATCAAAGCGCTTAAAAAACCCAAATTAAAATACTTAAAAAGAGCTTAAATACAAAAATTTAAGATATCGAGGGCAAATATTCAAAACTTGCTATCTGCTATGTTATTACACTGCAGATAGCAAGTTTTGAATATTTGCCCTCGATATTTTCCAGCGATTGAAAAAATCAGTACTTTATTTTTTACATCGTTTAAGTGGAAACAGGGTATCGTAACTGAACACGGATGAAAATGTAAAGTACATTTGTCAACATACACACAAAAAAAATTTTAAAAAGTTCAATTTTGTTTTTAATAATTTTTTTAATTGATATGATTACATTTTTTAATTTATTTCGAAAATTTCCATGAATTGAGAATAAATGCACTTTTGCGATATTAAACTTTTACAAATTTTAATAATTAATACTATAACTTTTGTGATAGGTGCAAAATCAATTAAAATAGTAATTAATATAATCATTTTAGTGATTGAAACTCATTTTCATTTTTGTGTGTGTAGGGACTAAACTATTAAACGCATACATGGGACTATTTAAATAAATGAACTAATTTATTAACGATTTCATTGGCATTATATCATATTGTTAAATAGTTTAGCCTTTTTTATTGATGAAAGTAAGAAAAAGATTCCTGTATTAAAAAGCTTCTTATATAAACAGATTCTATAGAATTTTAAATAATCCAAATCATTTACATATATATTTTTTCTAAAATTAAAATACACTAGTCTCTGAATAATCATCCAAATAGATTCTATCACCATTTCTTTGTCAGTACAATTTCTTCCATGGTATAATTTCCCAAGATCGTACAATATGATTACCAAACAAAAAGTCCTTAACCTTATTCATAATATAAAATGATATACCAAAAAAGGAGGCAAAGTATAACCAAAATTGTCCCAAACGTTCCCAAATACTTAAATGATAGCGGGCGCCCAATTGTAAAATATCCAAATCTAATTGAAATGTTAGGCCCATATCTGCGGGTGCCTTGCGAAAATATGATTCCTGTATGTCCAATTGAAAATACGCTGGATTTGATTTAACTTGATCTAATAAAGATTCAATAGCAAATTGTTTGATGCTTGATGAATTTGTGGATATTTTTATGTTACGGAATAGGGTTTTAGTATTACGTCCCGGAAATGGACAAGTAAATTCAACATATTGTTTTAACACGAGTTCGGCACGTATTAAAATAACACCACTTGACTGTTGAGAACTTAGGGGTATATCAATATGGTGGATTAATAAAGCTGGAGGAGATAAAGAACATTTATGCTGAAACAATATAAAAAGTGTAAGTATTTGAATTTAACATAAAAAAATCTAAGGAAATTTGCTTACCTTCAAATTAGCTGCGAAAAATAATGCAAAATCAAATGATATTAACTTATGATCCAAAGTGTCCATTTTCTGGGAAAAATGTACACGATCAACATTGCCATCATAGTCTAAATCTTCAGTCCAATACTAAAAATTCGAAAACATTTTTCTTAAATCCTGAATTTCTCTTTATTTTATTTACAACCTCACCTTAATGCCATCACAGTTATCTACATTATTTTGCATTAAAATTTCATTTAAACTTGGAAATGTACTACATACAATTAAATCTGGTGCATTCATATCTTTAGAAGATACATCCGATTCCGCACCCAAAGTTTCACCCAAAAATATGGACTGGTATTTAAATTGAACATTCGGTTGTTCAAATAAAACTCGGGATTCTGCTATACCCGAATATGGACTTAATAAAGATACTAAAAGCACGGGTATCATTACGGAAAGGACAAGAAATGTCAATACCAATATGGTAGCTGCTGAACATATTGAATTTTTATAAACGATGGCAGTATTTGTGGTATGTAGTGGTATAAATTTCATTTTTCTTTTTTTTTTAAATCAGAATTTTATGTTTTGGTTTTATTTTTAAACAATTAAAAATTAAAATTCCGTTACTATGGCTACAAATTGTAAATAGTTCCGCAACGAACCTTTAGATGGCGGCACAAAACGTTTATACACTGAACATACTCAATAATAGTTTTGTTGAACAATATTTACTCGTTACTTTTTCAAGAAAAATCGTTACTTTTAAGTTTTTAAGCAATGAATCTCAAACTGAGACTGGTTGTCAGTGTTGCCAGCAGTCAACAAAAAAATTATCCACGAGTTTTTCCGACATTATCCAAAAACCCAAAAATTAATTTTAAAAAAATATCAAAAACTAATTTTAGATTTATTTAAATTCAATTTAAAGCAAACATGAAATTGTTTTTTAAATAAAAATCATACGTTTTGCTTTGTTCAGAATTAAAAATATTTTATAATAATAGTATTAATATAGTACTATTACTATAGTATTACTATAGTAATAGATCTTTTTCCAGTTTTTTTAAACATTTTTTGTGTGGTCTCAACATTTGTACCCCCATTTAAATGCCTTATATTAGCCCTGTTTTTTGCAGACCGGATTAAGATTAGGATTAACTCTATTTAGTTAAAAAAATGGGTCAAATCAAGTTCAGATTTTTTTTTATATTTTTTGTCTGAATTTACATCCAATTAGTTAATATAAACAGGAAAAAAATTAAGCGCTGTCCAAAATCTAAAACGGTATAAATAAATTTGAGTTAATCCAAGGATTTAACTAAATTTATTTTTCATTCTTTGCATTTTGGACAAAGCTTAATTTGTTTTTCTGTTTATATTTACTAATTGTATATAATTTCAGAAAAAAATCATAAAAAAAAATTCTGGACTTGATTTGACCCAGTTTTTAATTAAATAAAGTTAATCCAAATCTTAATCCGGACTGCAAAAAACAGGGCAATTGTAAACGAACTGAAGCAACAGTAATTAATTTTTAATCATCCAATTTAATTACACATCATTTTTAATAATTTAAACCTAAACGAGAACTGGTAACAATGACCGTCGTCTCGTTGTAGCGAAATCGACCAAGGGTTTTTGTGGGAATCGAACCCACGACCCCCTGTTTCATAAGCTAGCACGCTACCAACTAACCTATAGGGGCCCCCTACAGCAACAGTATTTGAAGATAATTTATTTCGTAAATCGGTTTTTGTTTTCTTAAAATTACTAAAACTCGTTCTACTAATGAATTAGAAAATGAAAGAAAAATAAGAAATTTTAAAACAACTTCCAAATTTAGAAAAAGATTTTCACCAGCACAATTTGTAATTTTCAAAACTTTTCCCTGTATATCCATTTTTTGGATAATTATCCAAAAAGTGGCAACATTGCTGGTTATTATAAATATTTTGACGTTTCTTTTTGCATACAGTTTGAGAGCCCTTTACAATTGACATATAAACTGGCGTGGCAAAGTTTTTCCAATTTTTTCCAATTTCTTTGCAAATTATAATATTTTATTAGCTAAAACAAAGGAAAACTACTGTAAATATGGCTAAAAAGAAAAATGAAGAGTCTAGCAATGACCAGGACTTTGAAGAGGAGCCAAATTTTGAGGATCCAGAAGGATTTGTAGATGATATTAGCGATGAAGGCAAGTACTGAAAACATAACCTTAAAAGTGTGTGTGTGTGAATATTGTTGGTAATTTTTTGCCGTCTTTTTTTTGCAGAATTATTGGCTGACAAATTGGCTCAACGACCTTCGGAAGCTGATGGAGTAGAAAGTGTTGTTGTGGTGGATAATATTCCTAAAGTAGAACCATCAAGATTGGAAAAATTGAAAATGGTTATTAGTAAAATTTTCTCCAATTATGGTGATATTGTCAATTCGGTGTATCCCGTCGACGAAGAGGGTAAAACAAAGGGGTTTGCTTTTATGGAATTCAAAAATTCTCAACAAGCTGAAGAGGCCGTTAAGAATTTGAATAATCATCGATTGGATAAGAATCATACTTTTGCTGTTAATCTATTTACCGACTTCCAAAAGTATGACAATATTCCAGAGAAATGGGAGCCTCCTACCCCTCAACCATTCAAAATGCAAAACGATTTATACAGCTTCCTTATGGACCCCGACGCATATGATCAATATTGTGTGGCCGCTGAAAGTTCTCCCAATAGCGTCCAGGTTGCATTCTGGCAAAACACTTTACCAGAACCTAGTGAATTGGAATCCCGCGAAAACTTTACTGATACCTTCGTGAAATGGTCTCCACTAGGCACATATGTGGTGACATTCCATAAACCAGGTGTAGCCATTTGGGGAGGTAGCAAATTTACCCGTATTCAACGTTTCCCCCACCCTGGTACACAATTTGTTGAATTCTCCCCCTGCGAAAATTATTTGGTGACCTACGGTCCTACTCCCACCGGTCAAAAAGTGGTTATTTGGGATATACGTTCTGGTGCGGAAAAACGTTCTTTCGTTGCCGACGGCGTATCAATGTTCTCAATGTTCCGTTGGTCTCACGATGACAAATATGTTGCCCGTTTAGGTGACAACTCTATTCACATCTATGAAACTCCTTCGTTCTATTTGCTTGAATTGAAATCCATTAAGGTTCCTGGCATCCGTGGTTTCTCATGGTCTCCCACGGATAATGTTATAGCTTATTGGGTCGAGGAACAAAATCAAATTCCTGCTCGAGTCACTCTTCTTGAAATTCCCAAGAAACGGGAAATCCGTAACAAGAATCTTTTCCATGTTGCTGATTGTAAATTGCACTGGCAAAAGTCTGGTGACTATTTGTGTGTTAAAGTTGATCGTTATTCAAAATTGAAGAAGGACAAAAAGGATTCGGACGTAAAATTCTTAGGTATGTTCTACAACTTTGAAATCTTCCATATGCGTGAAAAGGAAGTCCCTGTGGATTCTGTAGAAATTAGAGAACTTATTTTAGCCTTTGCTTGGGAACCAATCGGCAACAAGTTTGCCATCATACATGGAGAAACTAACAACTCCAATGTCAGTTTCTATGAGGTTAATAACGGCGTTAAACCAACATTGGTTAAAAAACTTGAAAAGAAATCTTGTACTCATCTGTTTTGGTCGCCAAGAGGTCAATTTATTGTTATGGCTAATTTAACGGCAGGCACATTTGAATTTGTTGACTCCAATAATAACTTCCTTATAACCGCTTCTCCCGATCATTTCCGTGCTTCGGAGGTTGAATGGGATCCAACTGGTCGTTATGTTGTCACTGGTGTTTCTTCATGGAAAGTTAAAGAAGATACTGGTTTTAATATGTACACCTTCCAAGGTCGTATCATACGCCGCAATATTCTTAAGAGTTTCGTACAATTTTTATGGCGTCCACGTCCAGCTACGCTCCTCAACGAAGAGGATATTAAGGAGATTAAGAAGAATTTGAAGAAATATTATTTCGTATTTGAACAAAAGGATCGTATGCGTATGACCCGTGCATCTAAAGAATTGTTGGAGAAACGTTCACAATTGCGTGATCAATTTACGGAATATCGTACTAAACGTATTACTGAATGGAAAGAACAAAAAGCAAGACGTATGCAGCTCAGAAATCGTAAGTTTTAGAAAATATGTAACATATAAAACAGAAATACGTAAAAAAAGTTTATAAAATATGGGTTTTCCCTATAGAGAGGGTCGTGAAACACAAATCTTCACTGACATGCTGTAGTTCAGCCCAGATTTAAAAAAGAATCCGCGGAAAAAAATTTTGGTGAACAAAAAATCAGCAAAAAAAGGGTTGGGGTAAAAAATATGTTTGTCATTGTTTAAATACCTTTCAATATCCAATTATGTTCAAATATGTCAACCAGCAGCCGAATAAAATCATTTTTTTTTTGTAGTTGTAGCGTATTTCAAGAAATTTTTTGATAATCAGTCGGATAAATCCAAATCGTTGTGGTACATAGACCGATTGCCTTAAGAACGGCTTTAAAGAAATTTTCTATATAGCCGAAAAATCGGCACTCGTTCGAATAAATCCGAATCGTTTCGGCACATAGTCCGATTGACGTGAACGGAGTTATACCGCCCATAATCGGTTGTCAGAGCCTCGTTAGTGTAACACGGAACACCAAGTCCAGGGTGGACAGTGGCTGAGGACATTTGAAAAGGATAGGTTATGAAAAGTGAATCATTCGCTTCTTTATTTGTAATCACTTTGGTTGATTCTAAGACATTATGTAAATGTGCAAAGCACACTGCAGTCCAAAACAAAAGTGCTATACTCCTGAAGTTTGGCACAAATATGTCTTGTAGTCATAGGCTGGTTTATTTCTTAAATTCCCTTGAAGAACTAAAAAAAAAAACAAGAACATTTTTTGTTTACATGTTTTTTTTGTATATTTGTTCAACATGGAGTTAATTTACCTGCATTTGGACCAAAGGGATTAGAAAAATTAATTTTTTCGGCATCCCCATTTTTGGGGCGTAGTTATAGAAATATAAAAATAGATAATAAAATATGGTAAAGTTTATCTATAAAATAATTATGTAAATGTGAAAATGTCCCCCAACTTCCCCGCAAATATTATTATTATTTTTTTCAATTCAATTTTATTGATTTACAACAAATTTGTATAAAAATGTTCTTAAACTACTCAGCAAAGCCATTTGAGTTGTTTTCACGATCTATTCCTAACACAATCTAGCGATGCCCGCCCGTCCGTCTGTAAAAATCGTAGTGCAGTCTAATCCAAAAAAGCTATGCTCCAAACCCTTTAACGATAACAGACAAGAAAGTATACCTGCCAAAGGGGTTTAGGCTAGGGTTTGCAAATAACCGCAATTTTCCTCAACCGCGGTTAACGGATTACCGCACTCTTTTAATATAATTTTAATATAATTATTTTTTTGATAAATAAAAATGTATAATATAAGTATGTATGTTAGACCGACTCACCTTACATGGGCAAAAAAAAAGTTCAAGTTGTACCCCCCTCAAAATTAACTTTGGCATGTTTTATGAAGATTCCCAAAATATTTGGGCTCTAGCGATAATCTCCCGTGAGCTAAACCGCGTCAAAAAAGGGTCCAAAAATGGTATTTTTCATGAATAAAAAAATCAGTAAATTTTTTTTTGTCCAATGAATGACCAAATATAATAGATATTTAGGAATTCTTTGATTCTACATTAACACATTTTAAAAATCCAACCACACCCAGTCAGAAAAATACAAACGGGCCAACGTTGGAATGAAGTTGGCGGCGACGGTACCAACGTTGGCATATCATACCCGTCTCTAAGTCTACGACGTCATTCCGAGGTTGAAATGATAACAGTGGCCAACGATCGCTCGACTTTTGTTTTGACGTTGGGTTAACATTGATTTTACAAATTTACGACATTGGATTTATCTTTTGCTTAGGGATATATTGAAAATCTCGATGTAGTGCTTTTTAGTTACAATTTTGTGCAAATTGGTTAAAAAAGCAACTACTTAAGTGTTCACTTAGATTAAAGAAAACTTTTTAAAAAAATAAAAATGTTAAAACTTTTCAATTATAATCCATAGTGTAGTGTTTTATGTAAACACAAAGTTGTGACAACACAATATTTTTAGTAAAACTGTTTTACATTATACAATGTTGTATTTTTGGCTAGCCCGATATTGTACCAACACAAGATTTTTGGTACGGTTGGCAATTTCTGACTGGGCAGACTCGAGATAACGAGATGTTTACGTCAGTTTTTTGATGCTTTTCAATTCGATTTTAATGAGAACTTAAATAACTTTGGTATTTTTTGACCGATTTTCACTTATAATACATCGTTAGAAAGGTGTTGACCACCGCTTGGGATTTTAGTCAAAAATTAACCCTTAACTGCACTGCCTAACTTTTTTATAACATTTACTTCGACATCATTTAAAACCGTTTTATAACCACAAAAAGCATATCTTTGTGCAGGAAACACGTTTAATTAATATATTTGGCCGCAATTAATTTAACCCATGCATGATCAAAATATTTTGGCAAACATTTTTCAAAAAAATTTTTGCGGAAATTATTGAAAGCTAGTTGTAATACTTTAAAAAAATAAAATTAAATAAGGTTTTGTTTATTTTTGTCAATAATTAACCCTTAACTGCACTGTCTTAATTTTTTATAACATTTACTTCGACATCATTAAAAACCCATTATATAACCACAAAAAACATATCTTTGTGCAGGAAACACGTTTAATTATTATATTTGGCCACAATTAATTTAACCCATGCATGATCAAAATATTTTGGCAAACATTTTTAAAAAAGTTTTTGAGGAAATTATTGAAAGCTAGTTGTAATACTTTAAAAAAATATAATTAAATAAGGTTTTTGTTTATCTAGACGTCCTTATTAATATCAAATAATTATTACGTGTACCACATTCCCGGTCAAATTTTTTTTCGAAATTTGTATGTGCAAACTAATTTTAAAAATAATATATAAACAAATTTTGGTCTTATTCGCATATATTCGTGCAAAAAACGCAAAAACCTTTTTTATTTCATTTTTTTAAAGTATTTCTGCTAGCTTTCAATAATTTCCGCAAAAACTTTTTTAAAAATTTTTGGCAAAATATTTTGGTCATGCATGGGTTAAATTAATTGTGGCCAAATATATTAATTAAACGTGTTTCCTGCACAAAGATATGCTTTTTGTGGTTATAAAATGGTTTTTTAATGATGTCGAAGTAAATGTTATAAAAAAGTAAGACAGTACAGTTAAGGGTTAATTTTTGACTAAAAGCCCAAGCGGTGATCAACACCTTTCTAACGATGTATTAGAAGTGAAAATCGGACAAAAAATAACAAAGTTATTAAAGTTTTCAGTAAAATCGAATTGAAAAGCATCATAAAACTGACATAAACATCTCTTTATCTCGAGTCTGTGGTTAGATTTTTAAAATGTTTTAATGCAGAATCAAAGAATTCCTAAATATCTATTATATTTGGTCATTCATTGGACAAAAAAAAATTTGCTGGATTTTATATTCATGAAAAATACCATTTTTGGACCCTTTTTTGACGCGGTTTAGCTCACGGGAGATTATCGCTAGAGCCCAAATATTTTGGGAATCTTCATAAAACATGTCAAAGTTAATTTTGAGGGGGGTACATCATCAACTTTTTTTTTTGAGTCACTCTAATGTATGTACATTACTAATTTTATGTAAAATGTAGACAGTGGAGAGTATAGCTGTTGGGTTTTGTTGGGAGAAAGTTATAAAAAAGATTTTCGCCCCTATTTAAAAAAAAATATTAATTAAAATCAATAAAAAATTAAATTCAATATTTTTTTTTTTTAAATTAAAAAAATATCAGCCTCTGAGACATTTGTGTCAGTAGAAAAAACCATAGATTCTGAGACATTTATTCGATTGAACAATTTTCAGATTCTGAGAAATTTTATACTTCAAAAATGTCTCAGATTTATAGACTTTTTTCTTTAAAAATAATATTGGTTTCTAGGGGTTTTTTTGAATACATATGTAGTCATAAATATTCGTCTTTTTCTTTAGAATAAGTTCAGTAGCTGAGAAATTTTTTCTATAGGAAAAATCTCAGATTCCAACATTTTTTTCTATAGAAAAACAGAAATTTGTTCTGTAGAAAAAGTAGCAGATTCTGATATATTCTTTCTATAGAAACTCTCAGAATCGAGACATTTATTCTACAGAAAAATTTTCAGATTCTAAAATATATTTTTGCAATAGAAAAGGTTTCATATTCTGAGGCATTTTTTGTATCTCTAAATTTTAATTTTTATACCCTCCACTTAGTGATAGAGGGTATATATAAGTTTGTCATTCCGTTTGTAACTCATCGAAATATCGGTCTGGGACCCCATAAAGTATATATATTCATGATGCCCGATAGATAAATAGATTTTAAGACATTCTAGCGATGTCCGTCTGTCTGTCTGTGGAAAATGCTCTCACGGACAAAATATTGCAAGTTCTCCCGAGAAGTTTGGTATTGCATTTGAGCGATATCGGTTCAGCGGTTCAAAAGTTATGAACGAAAATGTAAGCACACCTCAAAACTTTCAGTACATTCAACATAACCTAAAAATACAAAATGCTTTAATTCGGCTTCTGGTTGACATATCGTCGAACTATATTCAATAAATGCCAACTCGAAAAAGCTTACTGTTCAGGAGAGCTAAAAAACTAGTTATTTCGCATATTATTGTAAAAATAAAGAATGTACCTTCCATAAGATGGTTTAAATATTCTAAATAATTTTTACATATGCCAAAAATTTTATATTTTGCACTTGTTTGCGTATTTTTCAGAGTTGGCATTTATTACTATGACAAAAAACAAATATTTTTTTAGAGTTGGCATATTTTGTCGGAAAATAAAAATAATTTTTTTTTTTTGGTTTTTGTTATCCTTAGTACGGCAATTGCAAAAACTGAAAAAAAAATTAAAAATCTTTGCATATTTTTAAAAGTTACTAGCTCCGAAAGCCTTTTAATCTCAGGGTGGTCAACTTTGGCACTCTGTAACTCACGCTGTACTGTATTAGGGTCACTCCAAACTAGCTATTTTGAAAGCTTATATCATTGACTTTATTTGCCCCACTCATAATGTTTCAATCTGATAAATAGTTTGAAAGTTACATATATATAAGCAATTTTTTTTTGCAAACACTATTTACCGATATTTTCAAAATGGCAATATCTCGAAAACCAGCCATTAGATATTAAAATATTTACCAGATTCATGTTCAGCATGGCAAATGCGAAAAGATGTGTTGTATAATTTTTTTTAAAAAAATTTTTGAAAAATTTTTGGAAATTTACAATGGGAGTTGGCATTTATTTTCACCAAAAAAATATGTACTTTGAGTTAGCAGAATAACAAAAATGGATGTAAAACAACAACAAATTATTTTTTTGCTCTGAAATTTTTATGACAGATAGGTATTGCATAGGGGAGCTATTTGCCATTGGAAACTCATTTCGGTCAAATTTGAGTTGGCATATTTTGAATATAGGTTCACGATATGTGAACATAATTGAACACCAAATAGTATTTAAACAAGTACGAACATATTTTTGGACAAAAAAAAAATCACGGATTTTTTTTACCAAAATTTTTTTTCGCGGAATTTTTTTTTTTCAAATTTTTTTTTTTTTAAGTTATTTCCTTTTAAATAAAGTTTTTTGCAGTAATGTTTTTGAAATTGTGGAGGGTATCACTACATTCGGCAAGGCCGAATTTATCTTTTTACTTGTTTATTATTCTTTATTAATAATTCCTTTTCATTGTTTTTTTTTTTTTAAATCCTCTTTTGCCCTACAACTCTAATGTTAATTAAATTAACCGTAACCGTAGAATTTTTTAAGCGGTTACGGTTAAATAATGCGGTTAACCGCGGTTACGGTTACGATTAAAACCGCATTGCAAACCCTAGTTTAGACGATAATTTTTGTCTAGGTAAAAATAGGGTAATGTCCCAAAAGATGAATTATAGAGCAGTGTCGGGGCAATAAATTTGTAGTTTACAGTAAGTCTCTAATTGTAAATCCTTTTGTGTATCCTTAATAGACATTATTTTTTTAAACAAAAGGATGAATTTCAAGCGAAATTAGGTCAAAAAGGATGTCTAGATCCATTTTTCTTTAATAACTATTTATGGTTGCAGATCTAAAAAATCATAGAGAAATTAAAATAGCTTTGACCAAACCTGCGTAATCGTCAAAGTAGAAACTGTTCACCCATTAAAATGAGGGTGAAGGAGGGGATTGAGGGGTCCAATTTTTTGTGGCGGAACTAAAATGAGCTCACAGTTTACTAAAATAAACAGAAAATCAAAATCGCTTTGGCCGAAAATGTATGGTCGTCATTTACATTAAGAAAAACTGGTTTAAAATTTATAACAATCCTAGTTGGAAGAAAAAACTACAAGCTTTAAACTAAGCGTATAATAAAGTCTCTACCTAGTCGGTGTCCTTTCTTACAGGTTAGTAAAAATTACCAAATCTCGATTTTTTTTTAACGCGATTTTCTCAAAATTGAGACGTCATAAAAACTTTTGGTAAAGGACTTAGATTCTGAACATCAAACACTTTTAACCATATGTTACACTTTAACATAAGTTTCGCCGATTTCCTGTAGCATCCATTATGATGAAAATCTTATTATCTCAAAAACCCCACGATAGTTTTTTTTAATCTGGGCTTAAACTATTCGAACGGGTGCCAGCTAACATAATATGCAAAAAAATTTCATATGCAAGGACCTTTCCATTAAACCTTTTCAATCACACCGTGTATTGAATTTTTCCCGAGGAATAATTTTGGTCTATTGTTAGTCTTTTTTTTCATATCTCTCGCAATTTTCGAAAAAAATAAGGAAATTACATTTTTTTTGCAATTTAAACGCAAAAAAAGTGCTCAATCGAAGATTTTATACATATTAAAAAAAATATGGTATTCGCACTTTTACGTTAAAGCTGGCTGGGACCAGCCGTTGAGTGTTTTGAAAACGCAATTTTTTTTATTATTGTTATGAATTTCTACTTGGGAGTGCTTTGATCATTAATTAAATCTCTAATTATAATATTTTGTTTTTTTTTACAGATTTCGATACAGATAGTTTGGATACCGAGGAAGTTGATGAAGAAGTTATTGAATTTTTGGTCAAAGAAGAAATAACCGTACTCGAGTAGTTCGTTGAAGTTTAAGCCTCTGTCCTAATTTTAAAATTTTTTTTCTATATACAATACTACAAATTTGCAATCATTTAGTTGATCACTTTTGTCACGAACTTGCTGCTCTAACAGTTGATTTGAAGAAATCAACTCTTTTTCGCTTTTTACTTGTTTAATAAAGCAAGTATCGTACGAGTATAATCAACTGCAACAACAACAAAAAAAACGGTGTATTTTATTTATGATCATAAAATCTAAAAATCTTTTTTTGTATTTATATCAAATTAAAAAATAATTAGCATAAACAACAAAATAACTTTAATTATTATAAAATACATAACATTCTTATGTCCTTTAAAAGAATTAAGAGTAATAAATACACTGGACAAAAAAAAAAAACAATCAATTGGTTTTATCATAAGGTCATATCTACAGTAAGTCAACGATATCAGCATGTATATTAGGGTATTCCTTATTTTCGACTCTCTAAAATTTCCTTGATCACACAGCTAGAATCCATGCAGAATTTAGGAGTTTTAATATTATACACGTTGTGATTATTGAGATATCGCAGTTTCAAATAAATCTGTCAACACTGCTAAATTAATTATCTGACGCAATGGGTTTGGGTTCCTTTTTTGAATTGAAAATTGCGAAGCTCCAAACAAAGTTAAAAAAAAATATTTAATTTTTTAGCAAATTGTTTTATTCGACCTTTAAAATATTATATTTTGAGTAGGTTTATTCTAGCTCATGGTCATTATTTTACAAATTAAAACTACACACAAAAAAATGAAAATGAGTTTCAATCACTAAAATGATGATAAATTACTATTTTAATTGATTTTGCACCTATCACGAAAATGATAGTATGAATTACTAAAATTTGTAAAAGTTTAATAAGGAAAAAGTGGATTTATTTTCAATTAAAAAAAGTGATTGAAAATTTTCAAAAAAATAATTAAAAAAATGATTGTATCAATTACATAAAATAATAAAATTTATAGCTTAAAAATGTCCCACTTTCTAAATAAAAACAAATATGGATAAAAATTGCAATTGATTGTTTATTATTAACAAAATAAAATCAGAACATGTAAAATAAAATGGCACTGAACTCGAAACTTTGACACAATAAGTTAGCCTCTTCAATTAATTGTTTAAATTATATAAAAGCCGGCTAAAAGGCAAACAGCCATCACAGACGTATTTCCATTAAAACCAAACTCACGCTTATAGAAGAAACAACTGTATATAGACTGAACTTAAGATGGTGTTTTGATGCGGTTTCCATGAGCTGAGCAGGAGTCTTTTCGGAATGTTTGCTATTGTCCTTACACTAAGCAGCCAACCGTCCCTCTCTTCCACGTTCCAAGATATCTTTGCGGTCCTTATCTTATTGGAATTTTATAATCCAATATTTGATAGATACAAACGTAAACATTAGTTCCATTGACATTTCCACGTTGGATCTTTTGTGGTTGGTGGCATTTTTGTAAGCGAGTGGGTAACAAGTCACTTTAGGGCTGGTAGCTTATTAAATGTGTAACTATCTACCACCATCTATTTTAAAGCGAAATCCTCATTACTTGGTAATAAAAGTTTTTACCGGAATATCAGAATGTCACAAAATTCACTATTTTCTTTGTATTTTTATTATTTTTTAATCTTTTTTATCTTGTGCTTGTTCTAATTTCAACAAGCGTCAGTGGTGTTTACATGCGACTAAAAAAAATCGTGATTTGACTTTAATAAAAACGTTTAAAAAATTTAATAAATTAAGTAATATACTATACTTTTATCTTTTATTTTTTTTGTTGTAAACAAATTTTGTTACTCGCTTTATGTATTTTGAGTCCTAGAATTACGTTTTAAGTATATTTAAGCAAAAATTAAAAATAAACGTAAAATATGTTTGACGTTTTTTTTTGTTTTTGTATGTTGTCGACAGTATTCACAAAAAATTTCAAAATCAATCAAAAAATTTAATTGTATCAATTAAAAAAATGATTAAAAACAAAATTGAACTTTTTAAAATTTTTAATTGAAATATTTTCCCCTAAAATTTTTTGTGTGTATGATATTCTCATAGAATAATTTTCAAGAAAATTATTTTTCCGTTTTAATTTTTTGAAGTTGTAAAGAAAATAATAACCTCGAGCTAGAATAAACACAAAAAAACAGCATTTATTGCCAATGAAATTTTTTGGCATGGCATTATTTGTACTAATGACAATGAAACCGCGCCTAAAAAACTATTTACAATTGATGGAAAAACATTTCGCTCCTTTACTTGTATAGTGTCATAACTCAAAAAATGCGTTTTTTGAGTTAATGATGCAGAATTATTCGTTATATCGTGCTTTATATTGTGTCAAAAATTCGTATTAATATCTTTTAAACTCACCGTTTGAGAAGAGTACATGCCATTATTACATTTTCTATGTACCGGCCTTTTTCAATTAAAAACCAGTTTCAATAGTAAACTTTAAACGTGTTTTCTGCAAAATCAAATATTTTGAGTTGTGACACTATACAAGTAAAGGAGCGATTTGTTTACAATAAATATTCAGGGTATTCACTTCAGAAATTTTTGACCCTTGCAACAGTGCAAAATTGCAACTTTTTTTATTAAGAATTACCATATAATTACAAATCGTATACTAATTTTACCTAGCCGAGAACTGGTAACAATGTCCTTCGTCTCGTTGTGGCGAAACAGACCATGGCTTCAGGTGGGAATCGAACCCACGACCCACACTCATAGGTTTTTACTCTACCAACAATAGACATTTCTGGTATTCCTATATCGGTTTCGGACAGTTCCAGTTAACTGTCTTCATCAGTAGGGTATTAACTTCAGAAATTTTTGGCCCATGCAACTATTTAAAAAAATAAAATTTAATAAAATTTTTATTTTGCTATTACCTTTTTTATGATGCGTCGTTGCAAGAAAAGATTCGCAATTTATTTTAATAGTAATACAATTGCTTCTATTCACAAAAAAACAAGCAAAAAAAGTAGCAATTTTGACATTGCGCAATTTTGCCAGGCTAAAATTTCTGACGTGAACTCCATTAAAATTTTTATTTTCCTATTACCTTTTATACGATGCGTCGTTGCAAGAAAAGATTTGCAATTTATTTAAATAGTAATACAATTGCTTCTATTCACAAAGAAACAAGACTAAGGCCTCTGTTCTGTCTTTCGCAACTTTTCAATTCACATGAAAATTTCCGAATCACATGAAATCAAGTTTAGTGTTTTGTTGATCACGTTTTCATTCGAAGTTGAAATCGAATAGTTAAAATTAAAAAAAAAAAATTATAAGAAAAAAGAGCATTCGTTTTACTTTCACCAAATTTTATTTATGTGAAAGAAAACGAAAAAAAACTTTCGGATGTGTGAAATCCAGAACACCAAAAAAATTCGGAAATTTTCATATTCACATTCACAATCCAAAACATTTGCATTCCCGAAAATAAAAAAAAATACTCATATCTCTGTAAATATTACCGACACAACAAAAAGTCCAAAAGAATTTTTGTAGCTCCTGGTTTCTAGAACCGTCCGCTAAATACTCGAAAGCCTCAGAGTAATAGTTATTTAGTTATTTCAAAGGGGGGGGGGGGGGGGGGTAGAAATGGTTAAAAGGGGGAAATTGGTACTTGTTAATAACCAGGGAAACCAAAAATATGCTCTAAAAAAACACGTTTTATGCGCTTAAAAAATATGCTCTAAAAACAATAAAAAATATGCTCTTAAAAAAAATGATGTCCCCTTTTTGCGGTGTTTTTTACTATTTGTAAGAGAATAGGCCCAAAAAAATACCGTTATGTGGGGTATTTAAAGGGTTCTACAAAAATAATTCCCTTAATATTTTCTACAAAGTTGCTGAATATACCCTACACTCAGGTCTAAAGAAAACATAGTTTCATATACCGATATAAAGCAAGAACAGGCCAAAGGAAAATCAATCGTCAGAACCCCGTAATTTTGGAAAAAGTTTGAAATTGTTGTTCAATGTATTTTTTTTTCTTGCTGAGTTTTCAGACATTTCAAACTGACAAGAAAACAAAACCAAAACAAACATTTCAATACACTTACAAAATCAAAAAAAAAAAATTAAAAATAAGTGTTGTCATAAAAAAAAATTGGAAAAGACTGCTCTAAAAATTGAAAATATGCTCTAAAAATTAAAAAAAAAATGCTCTAAAAAGTGAAAAAATGCTCTAAAAATTTAAAAAATGCCCTAAAAATATGCTCTTATGCTAAAATATGCTCTTAAACCCAGAATATGCAAAAATATGCTCTTAAGGCTAAAATATGCAAAAATATGCTCTATCAAATCGATGCCAGATTTCTTAAAATCTTCTGAAACGGATAAATACCTTACCCATTTATCAATACAATGCACAGGAAAAAACATGATACTGCATATTTTTGGTTTCCCTGTTAATAACTATTGAGCTAAAAAGCCCAGAGTTAAAAATTTTAACATGCAGGATCCTCCAGCAGGGTTTGAAAAAAAACTCTAACGTACGGTACGTTAGTGTTCTGTACGGAACTATGGAGCGACCGTACGTTATCGAAACGTACCGTTCCAAGAACACATTCACTAAAAAGTTTTTTAGTGGTTGTGAAGGTGTTCGCAAACAGAATTCCGAACGTTATGCCTGCGAGTTGAAGAACAGAAACTTTACGATATCGTACCGAACTAGGTTAGAAACAAAATAAAGTTCTTTTAGTGTTCTGTTTGCGAACTTTTGAGACATTTTTTAAATTTAAAATGGCGATATCTTGAAAACTAAGCAAGATAGAGCAAAACGGAACACATTTTTGGTTCTTGGGATCTCCATAGTATCGCTAGGCCTCTACACATGGGTAGACCCCATTGGGTCCTTATTTTGAATCTAAAAAAGTTACCATTCCGGGAAATTTAAAAATGCACATATCTCGCTAAATACTGCCGACACGACGAAAAAATCTAAAAGCATTTTTGTGGATCTTGTCTCGTAGTACATGACCGCTTTTAGACTTTATGTCGTGTCGGCAGTATTTAGCGAGATATGTGCATTTTTAAATTTCCCGGAATGCTAACTTTTTTAAAATTCAAAATAAGGACCCAATGGGGTCCACCCATGTGTAGAGGCATAGCGATACTATGGTGATCCCAAGAACCAAAAATGTGCTCCGTTTTGCTCTATCTTGCTTAGTTTTCGAGATATCGCCATTTTAAATTAAAAAAAAAAAAATGTCTCAAAAGTTCGCAAACAGAACACTAAAAGAACTTTATTTTGTTTCTAACTTAGTTCGGTACGTTATCGTAAAGTTTCTGTTCTTCAACTCGCAGGCATAACGTTCGGAATTCTGTTTGCGAACACCTTCACAACCACTAAAAAACTTTTTAGTGAATGTGTTCTTGGAACGGAACGTTAAATAACGTACTGTTTTTTTTCGAACACTGTCCTCCAGTATAATTTACAGTATAATTTTTTAATTCTCAATTTTGACCTAAATTTGCGAATTGAAGTATTCTATCTCGTGTTGATATAATTCGGTCCAAAACATATGAAGTTTGTAAAAAAATCAAAAAAAAAATAAATAAAAGCTAAAAAAGTGCCAAAAATCACAACTTTCCCGAAATCCGCCGAAATTACATCACTGTAATAGCCAAATAAAAACAGCAAAGCCTACAATTTTTAGGGTTTTTATTCCTTTATACGTGCTTAACATATCCTAAAACTCCAATAGTCAATTTTTTAAAATTTCTTTAATAAAAAAAATAAAAATTTAAAATTGGAGATTTGAAACCGTGCTTAAAAATTCAGACCTTTTTAGCATAAAATTAAAACAAGTTAGCAAAACACAATATTATAAATACTCACCATCTTAGTACATTGTAGCTTGAAGAATAAAAAAATGTTGTTACAGTAGATAATTTCAATAAATTTCAAAAATGGGGCTCGAATTCCTTGATCAAGTGGTCTATTTTTACACCCAAATGCATATTTCTAGGGGGAGTTACTGTCAATATTTAACAACTTAATTTTTTTGGAGCAGTAAAAGCACCCTGTTCGAAAAATATGCATACATTTTTTTGGAGAAACCCGCAAATAAACTTTTTGCAATAATATTAAAAAATATATTGAAATTCCAAAATATATTTTCAATGAGTTAAAAAAATCCCTCCCCCCAAAACCAAAAGCTGGATCCGTGCCTGGTTTTAGGTATCTAATGATAACGGCCGTTAAATAATGAGTTATGATAACAAATGCATGTCACTTATTTTTTTTTTTTTTGGAAATATTTTAATCAAATACCTCCAAAAATTGCTAACACTAATATAAATAGTATTGAGTAGCATTATTTTTTTATCATACCCAATAACTGATAAGCAATGTGTCATACGTTTTTATTTTTTGATTTCAATTTTTATTAGTTTTAGTTTAGTTACAATTTTATTTAACTTATGTTTAACCTATCAGTCGAAAATAACTCGTTTGATTATAAATTTGATTTCCTATTGAAAGTACAACATATATATTCAAAAATATTTTTGTTTTTTTAAAAATAAATTAAAAATTTGCTAAGAAGACATATAAAACTTTAAAAATGTTTCAAAAAATAAAAGAATCATTTAAGAATTTTGTACGTTATGTTAAATGGTTACATATGCTTTACGAATTGAATACATATATATCAATGTGTGAACCTTGGGAAAAAATATTTTTAAGTGAGTATAATGCTCAAAATATTTTGAATAAAAAAAGTGCCCCCCATTTCCCGGAATTCCTGATAGTGGAATTCTCGGTTCTGATCCTTGTACCGATTCTCAAAAAAACAAAAAATGCTGTAGCATAAAATATTTAAATTTTGTAATTTCACCATTTTAATCAGTATTTCAGAAATATTTAGGCCTAAAAATCAAGTAATTATTTTTTTCTTAAATTCATAAAAAAATAGAAATGTTCTTTTTGACATATTTTTTTGGTAAAAACAAAGAAAAAATTTTAATTGTTTTTTAAACAATTAAATTTGACGTGGACGAATCCATGAATACCCTCCTAACATAGGGGTTGTATTTTTTCAACATGAAACAAAAAAATTTTACAAACATTTTTAGTAGAAAAATTGGATTTTGAGTATTTTTTTTTTTTTGCAATTTTAGTAAAAAAAAATTTCAGTGTAATTTTTTTTGTGGTTCACAAATTTGTTGATTGCCAAAAACACTGTGTGTAATACTTTTGTAGCTTATGCACAGTGGTTTATATTTAAATTTTATTTTGGAAATAATTCGGCCATTCAGTAAGTACTGGACCGATTGCAATGAAATTCATACCGATTTTAGTATACATAGTAACGTACTTTCTATGTTAAGTTTGGACGCTGGACCCCCACATGTCCAATAGGGGCACTAGCAGGTAAAGTACGATACCTCAAGCATACAAAAAGTTTAAATGCTTGCAGGTAAAGTACGACACCTCAAGCATACAAAAAGTTTAAATGCTTGCCATTTTTATACCCTACACAAATTGTAAGTGGTATACGGAGTTCACACTTGCTGTTTTGAAGTGTTTAAGAGTGAGATGTTTAAAAAAGTCTTTGTGCTGTATCCATTACGTTTTTATTCTGTTACTGGTGTTTTGTTGAACAACTTGTTTAAGGTCGCAAGTGTGAATGCCATAGTAGATGCTAAATATAAGTTTGTAATTTTTTTTTGCATTGTGGAGGGTATCAATTCATGCGATAGTTTAACAAAAAAAAAATCAGTGTCATGTAGAGTATCCACAACCAAAAACCGGTGGACCGGTTTTTTCATTTTCTAAAACCCGGACGGTTTCGGTTTTTATTTAAATTCGGTTATTTTTAAAACCGGTATTTTAAGGTCGGTTTTACCGGTTATTTATTTTTTTATAAAAAACCAATAACATTGGTGTCACTTTGTAATTTATAGAAAAAATTGGCAGCGATTTTGTTCAAAAATTTTGAGCAATATTTTGCAAAACAAAAATCAAACGTTAACACAACCAGAATTCAAAAATTGTTTTTTATTTATAAAGCATTATTTTAGAATATAAAACTAAACGTTTTTTTATATTTTAAGTGCGGTTAACACAATATCCAGTTAAAACAAAAACCGGTTTTTGGAAATTTGGCGGTTCTTTGGATACTCTAGTGTTATGGCAGTTTTATATTTTTGTAACCGTAGGAATTTCTGACTGGGTATTGATGCCTTAAAATCTATATAAATAAAAATCAATTGTCGTTCGTTGGTAACAGCATCAGTTGAGAACGGCTGGACCGATTTTAACAAATTTTTTTTGAAGTGTTCGTCATAGTCCAACTTAGGTTTTTACGTAAAGAAAAATTGGCCACGCCCACTTTTACGCCCACTTTTTTCGATTTATCTAAAATCGGAAAACGGCTGCACCGATTTGCGTAATTTTTTATTTAAACGTTCGTAGTAACCCAATAAAAGTTTTTACTGAAAGAAAAATCGACCACGGCCAATTCAAAGCCTCATTTTTCAATTTATCTAAAATCTGAGAATGGCTGGACCGATTTGACTATTTTTTTTTTTTTTTTAATGAATTTTACCCATATTCCAATTTTGGTTTTTACGAAAAAAGAAAGTGACCACGCCTACTTTGGCTAATTTTTGTTGAAAATATTCTATATAATTCTACTAAGGATAGTAAAATTTCCCATGCCCACTTTTTTCTATATACAGAAAGATCTATAACGGCTAGACCGATTTGGTTATAGTCGGCAACCGATTTTTTTTTTTCATTCTTCTTGATACATACATTTTAAATCATGAAATGGCTGGATCAATTTGTCTAATTTTGCTAATAATGTTCGTCATAGCCCAACTAATGTTTTTCGGAAAGAACAATTTCCCAATCCTGCGCCCACTTTTGAATGGATGGACCGAGTAGGTTAAATTTAAATAAGATTTTTACGGTGAGAAAAGTTCACCCACTCTTTTCTTCGATGTATATAAAATTTGCTCCATAGAAAAAATATAGAATAATAAAATATAAATAAAACTCAAATGTAGTTCGTTGGTAATCGCATCACTTGAGAACTGACCGATTTGAAAAATATTTTTTTGTAAATGTTCGTCTGTTTTTATGTTCGTCTAAGGATTTCTCAGAAAACAAATTCCATCCACTTTTCGCCTCTTTTTTTCGATGTCTCTAAAATTGGAGAACGGCTGGATCAATATGACTAAACTTTTTTTTTTAAATGTTCGTCAAAGTCCAATTTAGGTCTAAACAGAAATAAAAATTTTTTACGCTAAATTTTATTTCGATGTATCTAAAAAAGAAGAACGGCAGGGCCATTTGGCCATTAGTAGTATTTTTTGATGTTCGTGACAGTACAACTACGGTTTTTACGGTAAGAAAAATTGTCCATTTATTTCAATACATCTAAAATCAAAGAACAACTGGCCTGATTTGGTAAATTTTGTCTTTAATGATCATTATTGTTCAGATAAGGATTTTACGGAAATAATTATTGTCCTCCCCCACTTCAAAGCGCACATTTCTCAGTATCATTAAAATTTGCAAAGTCTTGAGAACGACTGGATCGATGTGGCTAATTTTTTGGTTTTAAATGTTCGTAATAGTTCATATAATTGTTCGGAAAGAAAAATTGTCCTAGCCCACTTTTTTTCAATATATATAAAATAAATTTTTATTCTAATTCGATCTATTAAAAAAAATATTTCTTAAGAGATAACCTTGGGTATTAACACATGTACAAGTTTAACTTACCATACAAATTTTTACACCCACTTTTGTCTAAATAGGTCGACTAATGGACCAGACCGATTTTTTATGTTAATTATAGTTCTTATTAAGTTTTTAAGGAATTATAAATGAGAAAAGTGTCCCGAAAAAATGGAAAATTCGGGAAAACTATAAAGGTTTGTTTGAACTCAAGACAATTGCTCACGATAAGAACGAAGGATTTGCTTAATTTATTTTTCTGTTGTTCGTAATGACACTAAGAAGTTTTAAATTTGTACAGTTCGCAAAGTCGTAGACATGATAATTTTTTTTTTAGTTCCTAAAATATAATTTGCAAAATGATTATCTGCCTAATCGGGTCTTTAAAACCACGCCCACAAATTTTTCTGCGTCAAGAAATTCATTACATTTTTGCAGGCCTGTGTATTTGAAGCGAGTCAAAATATAACACTGATCTCAATTTGGGCCAGCAACGCGGACCGGGCCAGCTAGTATGTAAAAAAAAAAGATAATTGGAAAAAATTTTGTTTGCAAAATTTGGTGAAAAAATTATTACACACTCAGAAAATTATGTAAGTAAAATCAACTGAAAATGTCAGTCGAAATAACTACTTTGTAAGTTGTTTTGGGGTCAACTACTTTTTCAGTTAAAACCACAAACAACCCAGCCAGAAATTGCCAACCGTACCAAAACAAAAGTACTGGCAAAGCAATTTATTTTTTGTATAGCAAGCTCTTTTTAGTAAAGTACTTGGTTTTACCGAATTAAGTACTTTGCTAGTACTTTTTCACCAAACTAAAGGAGGTTTATTTATTTGAAATATTTTTTTTTAATAATTTAATTAAATTTTAACATTTTATTTGAAAACACTTAATTATTTTATAAAGTTATGACAATGGTGTCATTATCAAATTTAGTATGAATGCATTTTGATTCCACTCTGTGGATACTGATTTCAATGTTATTTTTATCAAATTTGTTTAACATTGTAGAGTCCTATTTCTCTTGATGGTAGTGGAAATTAAAAAAAAATCGCTACATTCAATGAAAATATTGTCTTTCAAAAATATATCATCACATTTGTATGTAGACAGCTTTCTATTTAAAATTTCAATAACTTTAATTACATTTTCATTGTCGAGTAAACATACGTTATCTGGACGAAATGGTTTTATTTTAAAACCATTAATGTTTACGAAAGCAAATACAACTCTCGATTCCGAGCTTTCTTTTATATTCCTAGAGAGTATTTGGAACTTCTATTAAGGGAATGTAGCAATAAATACGCGAATTTCTTAATTTTTTGACGTTTTTGCGAAATTAGCCGCTAAATTTGTCTTTGATAAAAAACTTGCTTTTACCATCATGTTGAATTTTATCATCATGTTGTATATGGCAGCACCATTTTTCGAGATAATTTAAGGGTCCATCTTTAAGTAAATAATGTGGTAACCTTAAAGAATTTACTGACCAAAAATTATTTTTTTGGACAAATTTTTCGTCAGTTATTTGTTTAAGGTTACCACATTATATAGTTAAAGATGGACCCTTAAGTTATCTTGTAAAATGATTCTGCCATAAAAAAAAGTTTTTCGCAATTTTTAACATGATGGTCTATATCACATAGATGTTTTTTGTTCACTATTCGTAGTGTTAGGGATGCCTTTATGATCCAAAAGGAAGTTTTTTTTATCAAATACCAATTTAGATGTTTATTTCGCGAGAACATCGAAAAATGAAGAAATTCACGAATTTAAGGGCTTAAGATGAAAAGCTTTAAACCAAATTTTACATTTTTTTTGTTAAATAATAGGCTGGAAATAAGATATTCTTTAATGACATATTGCAAGAAAAATGTACCATACATAAAAAAACGGAGTACGCCATAGGACTCAGCATGTCTCAAATAAATAGAAATGTTGGTCATACTTCTTATTTTCTAAAATAGTGGTCACTTTTGTCATGCTGTGTAAATATATAATTTATTTAAAATTAAATAATTAAAAGAAGACTTCTAATGTACAAATTATTAAATAAAAAAATAATTTTATTAATACATTTTTAAATTTGTAATGGATTATTTTAGTTAAAAAACTATTTAAAAAAATCTCGAATAATACTTTTCAAAGTACAGGGAAAGCGCTTTTAAAAGTACTTTGCCACTACTAAATGGTGTTATCATTTAGCATCTTAGCAAGTACTAAAAACCCAAAAAAAAGGTACTTTGCCAGTATTAATACCACCTTATTAGGTACTTCGCCAGATCTGGCCCGTATGTATTTTTCTGCCTGGGAATGTTTGCATACATGGAAATTTTTAATTGGCATTGAATTTCATTGGCATTAGTTGGAATCATAGTTTCGGCGTCCTATGCTCATATGTGGACCCTTATGGGTCCTAACTTTGAATCCAAAAAAATTGGCATTCCCGAAAATTTAAAAAAATGTTCATATCTTGGTAAATATTGCCGATACAACAAAAAGTCCAAAAGCATTTTTAAAGCTCTTAGTTTCTAGAACTCGTCCGCCAAATACTCGAAAGTCGTCAGAGTAATAGTTTTTTAGTAGTTTTAGGGTACTCTATCAGTACCCCAAATTGCAGTACCTGGAAAACTAAGCAAGATAACGTTAAACTGACCAACATTTTGAATCTATGCCGAACCTTTAGGGACCTAGGGGTCTGGACCAAATGGGGGAAATTGACCAACAATTTTGGACATTTCTTTCGTGTCGGGAGTATTTAACAAGGTATGTTAATTTTAAAATTTTCGGGAGTACCAATTTTGTTAGATTCAAAATTTGGACCCATTAGGGTCCACACATGTAAAGAGGACCGACGAAACTATGGACATTCTAAGAACTAAAAATTCCCTCCATTTTGCTCTTTCTGGCTAACTTTTTAAGATATGGCCATTTTAAGTTTTAACGAACAAAATATTTTTCAGAGAGTAAACAACAAGCCGCGGAGCTCCGAAGGAAATAAGACGTTTAATATTGCTAATGTTTTGTTTTAATTAAAGAGTATTTTAATGCCAATGAAGTTTTTCATAATTAGCATTAGTAATGCTACTAATTCCTTAGTGGGCATTGGCATTGATTGAATATACCAATGCTAAAAATTTCATTTGCATTAGTTTTAATTACTGCCTACGGTCAGTACCGTAGTACCGGGAATACCGGTATTCCCGGTTCTCGGTATTACCGGGAAATGGTACCGGTTTCCCGGTTCTTAATTCATTCCCGGTATTCTCGGTTCCGGTTCTGACGGTATTCCCGGGACTACCGGTATGTATATTTTGTAAAATTGATTTTTTTCTTTGCTTTTACCAAAAAAATACAAAACATGTGAAAAATACCATTTCCATTTAATTTTTTGAAGTTAAGAAAAAACAGTTACATGATTTTCAAATAATTTTAGAAACACAACTAAATATTTTTTAAATACTGATTAAATGGTGTAATTTAAATATTTTATGGTGTAATTTAAATATTTTATGGTATAGTATTTTTTTGGTTTTTGAGAACCGGTACCAGGATCAGAACCGGGAATACCGGTATTCCAGGGAATATATCTGGAACCGGGAAACCGGTACCAGAACCGGGAATACCGGTATTCCCGGGAATACCGAGAACTGGGAAATGGGGGGCACTAGTTTCAATATAATGCCAATGAAATCGTTAATTAATTAGTCCATTTATTAATTGACGATTTCATTGGCATTATAAGCAGAAAAAAGTGCGTTGAAGAAAATTTATCAAGCTTTAATTAAAAATTAATACCATCCAGATTGAGTTAATAATAAATGAGGTACAAGGTCGAAATGTTAAATTTATTGACATCCATATTTTTCTAAAAAAAGAAAATATTATTTATCATTTAAAATTATTTCAATATGGATAGAAATAATTTTAAATGAATGTTGGAAAAATTATCAACGCACTTTTTATCTGCTTAAAATACTGGTTTTCTTTTCGAAGATATTTCTTAATGTTGATATTAATATTTTACTCCAATTGCATATACTGAAAACCACTGTACATAAGACTACACTCAAAAAAGTATGTCGGTAAAATCTACTACAAAAGACAGTTGTTTTGACTACATTTTGTCGTTGAAAAGGCGTCCACTACATAAACGGTAAAAACAACTGAACATGTTGTTGTTTTTAACTATTGATTTTCAACTACAAATGTAGTAAAAACTACTACAAAACTGTTTAATACAGTTGTTTTTTCTACAATTGCCTGAAATTTTATTTAAAAAATTTCTTAAACGTTTAAATGATTGATATTTATTTATTTAAAAAGCAATACATTTCAGTTGGTTGTATAGAATTTCGACATGATGACAATTTTTTGATGTATTTATCTGGAATTATAGAAGAAAAAAATTATATTAATAAAATGTTAAACAAAATAAATTGATTGTATTTACCTCTGTTTTTTTAATAGTTCATTTCAAATTTTCACCGCTACTGATCAAAATTTGTCTGGAATAAAAAAAAACGAAATGCTTTGGCAAAATTGATTTATAAAAAAAAAGAATTAATTTGAAATGTTTCAAAAAAGTATGTACCTGCTCTGTTGTGTATACAAAGAAAAGAAAGATGGCGCGCTCATAAGAAAACAAAACACTGCACACATTTTATTTTGTTTTTTTCCGATTGGTTTTTACGCACGCTTATGTGAGCGCTATATTATACACACTTGTTATCTCATTTATCCACTTATTTTCTTTCGCTCAAGAATATTTTTCCAAAAACATATTTTTTGTTATAATTAAATTTATTAAATTGTAATTTAATTTATTTAGATATTATTTATTTGGTATAAAAATAATTCCTTCCGCATCCCGCACGACCAACTCGCTCGACACATTCGTTTGCAATAAAAATTTCTAGAAAAAAACGAGTTTTAAAAAAAAAACTAAAAACAACTACATAAATCAACTATTGCTACAGTGTAGTATATTTTTTGTAGTTATTTTTTGAAACTACTACAAAAAAAGTTGTTTGAGATTTTTTCATACAAAAACGACCGAAATTGTAGTTAAAAACAACAGCTACTACTTACTACACAAACGACCGTCATGTAGTAACTGCAATAATTTTCTGAGTGTATCGTATTTTTTCTACCGATTTGTTAGATATTCGTGGAATGAAATATGATTTATTATCTAATGATAAGAACAAAAAATCATAAATCTATAATACAAAACATTAATGAATCATTAATAATATTTTTTTTATTATTTTTACAGATTGTGTTATTGTCATATTTTTAGGGTTTATCATTTATTCTACATGGGTTTATATACCAGGTTATATCTATACCTTAATACAGTACTTAACACCATCCTCTAATTTGCCGCCTTTAAATGACTTAGAAATATGATAAGATTTGTATTAACCATAATTTATACTTACCCACTAATGTTAAGTACACACAAATGTTGTTATAAATTTATATTTATTTTATATTAGTTAATAAAAATGTATTTATTTTGTTTAAAAAAAAGTAGTTGGTCTATCTAAATTTCAAATGATATAGTACTCAACTTTGTTTATTACACAGTGCAACAACCCAAATCGGAATGGGATGAAACCAAAAGCAAATGAAAGTTGACATTTTCCTCTCTTTTATGGGTGGAAGGTATAAAATATTGTTAGTTCGAAAAAGGTGCTGTAAAAGCACTTTTGAGTTGGTAAAAAAGCGTCTTCAGAGCGTTTTTAAAGTAGTACTTTCAAAGCGCTTTATTTTTTTGTACCATCATCAATTTCTGCCTGGGTATCTATTTGTACACTGGGCCATATTACATGCCCCAACTTTTGTATTTTATACAATTTTCTACCCCTAAAAGTATACCTTATCTACTACACTTTCATGGCTTCTATAATTAACTTGTTATTGAATGTGTGAAATAAGTATGTTACCTTATGTATTTAGCCATGGAACGTTGGTGTAATAAGGTGGCTGTTGTAAGTGGAGCTAGTGCTGGAATAGGAGCAGCATGCTGCAAAGCTCTAGTTACATCAGGTATGATTGTTGTGGGCTTAGCCAGAAGACAAGAACGTATCCTCCAAATTAAAGAGGAATTGCCAAAGGAACTACGTAAGAATCTACATGCCTTACACTGTGATATTACTCAAGAGGAACAAGTTTCGAAAGCATTCGATTGGACACATAATCAATTGGGAGGTTGTGATGTTCTAATAAATAATGCTGGCATCATAGCCTCGACTCAATTGTCACAACGCAATAATACAAATGAAGTACGTAGTACCATTGATACCAATTTGATGGGTACTATTTTCTGTACACGAGAAGCTTTCCATTCAATGTGTACTCAGAAAAATGGTAATGGTCATATTGTCATTGTTAATAGTGTGGCGGGTCATCAGGTGCCAAATTTAGGACCAGATTTACCATCTTTGAACGTGTATCCGGCAACAAAATTTGCCTTAAGGGCTATGAACGAAATTTATCGACAGGAATTTCAAAGACATAAAACACAAGTTAGAGTAACTGTATGTTATGAAGGTTTTAATACATAAAATCATATTTATTAAAAAAAATATATAACATTTTCAGACTATAAGTCCTGGAGTGGTCGATACTGATATTTTACCTTCTGAGATACTAAATGTGGTTAAAGAATTTATGCCCATGCTTAAGTCAGCTGATGTGGCCGATGCTGTTTTGTGGGCTTTGGAAACGCCACCAAATGTGCAGGTAATTTTATTGTTGAGAAGATTTATTTTTTTCTTATATTTTTTTAAATTATTTTTTTTTTAAGGTTCATAACATTATCATTAAGCCGATGGGAGAAAAATTTTAAAAAAAAAATGTGTTGCTAAGTAATTACTTTAACAATCAATAAAATATTTTTAATTTACAAAGGGTTTCAATAAAAATAAGTGGAGTTGGGGCATAATTACTCAGCCAGAAATTGTTAACGGTACAAAAAAATGTGCTGACGGAACATTGGCTACAGAACAAATACTAAAATTAGTGTAAAACAAAAATTTTGTCAAAAAATGTTATTATCCAGCCAGAAATTGCCAGCGGTGCAAAAACTATATTACTGGCAAAGTGCTTTACCAGTGCTTTTTAACAAAATAATTACCGTTATTATTTATACTCCATGACTGGTGAAAACTAGAATGTTTCAAAAATATTTATACTCCATGACTGGTGAAAACTAGAATGTTTCAAAAATATTTATACTCCATGACTGGTGAAAACTAAAATGTTTCAAAAATATTTATGTATACCGTGATCGTTTTGAAAAAACAAAAATTATTGAGTGCCAGACACAATAGAGGTATTCAGAGTCTTGCTTGCCAGCCCTGGCACTGGTGGTAAAAGAGCACTTTTCAAAATTACTTTTCAAAATACATGTATTTTTTGAAAGAAGTACTCTTTTGCTACATTGCCAGGGCTGGCAACAAGACTCTGAATATCTCTAACTTGTTTTTCAGTAAATAATTTCAATAAAAATGGTTTTTAAAAAAATTGTTTGCCAAATTTTAAAAACAAAATGTCCGGAAACATTTTTTTAAAAGGTCCGAAACACAAAAAATGTACCGGGTCGGTACAGATATACCACAAATACTACGTCCTTTCAATATTTGTACCGCCGTTTACGTAACTGGGCCGGTATTGGCCTGATTGTATTTTTCTGTCTGATTAAAATATGTTCGCATAAGTCCATCAAAATGATTTTTTGTTTGTATGAAATTTGTTTTCTCTTATAAATTTCCATATGCTGGCTAAGTTATGTTACATATGTTAAAATTTTTATAATCGCTAAATCGTCGCCTTATTATTGTTTTGCTCCATACGCCATTTTAAAAAAAAATGAGTTAGGAATTGAATATCTATACTTTAATATTATAAAGAGGTAATGTTTGTATGTTTGTTTGTTTGTTTGTAGAGGGTAATCTCCGGAACCACTTATCCGATTTCAAAAATGTTTTCAGCAATATTTAAAGTGTTCCTCCAGGATGGACATAGGCTAGGTTTCATCGACCACGCCCACTTCTACGCCCACTTTTGGCCAAAAAACGTAAAATTGAAAAATCTCAAAAACTGCTGAACCGATTTCAAAATTTTTTTTAACAATACATACTTGGAATGGTCCTTCATGGTGGACATATGCTGGGTTTCATCGACCACGCCCACATCTACGCCCACTTTTGGAAAAAAAACTTAAAATTTAAATATCTATGAAACTACTAATCCGATTTCAAAAAAGTTTTCATCAATATTTAGAGTGTTCCTCCAGGGTTGACATAGGCTAGGTTTCATCGACCACGCCCACTTCTACGCCCACTTTTAGCCAAAAAACGTAAAATTTAAAAATCTCCACAACTACTGAACCAATTTAAAATTTTTTTCACCAATACATGCTTGGAATGGTCCTTCTTAGTGGACATATGCTGGGTTTCATCAACCACGCCCATTTCTATGCCCACTTTTGGCCTAAAAACTTAAAATTTAAATATCTATTATACATCTCATCCGATTTCAAAAATGTTTTCACCAATATTTAGATTGTTCCTCCAGGGTGGACATAAGCTAGGATTTATCGACTACGCCCACTTATACGCCCACTTTTTGGCAAAAAAAACTAAAATTTAAAAATCTCCAAAAATGTTCATCCGAAATTTTTTCACCAATACTTGGTCCTTCAGAGTGGAAATATTCTAGGTTTTATTTACAACGCCCATTTCTACGCCCACATTTGGCAAGAAAAACGTAAAATTTCAATATGATCAAACTACTCATCCGATTTAAAAAATGTTATCACCAATACACATATATTAAGAATGGTGCTTCAGGGCGGACATGGGTTAGCTCTCATCGACCACACCTACTTCTACGCCCACCTTTGCCCAAAAAACGTATAATTTCAAAATATCCGAAACTATAGTTGAGTATATGAGTATACTCATTTAAAAAATGTTTTCTACAATATTAAGAATGGTCCAGGTTAGACATAGGCTTCGGTTCATCTACGTAAAATTTTTAAATATACGAAACTTATTATGAGATTTCAAAAATGTTTTCACCAATATTTATAATTTTCTTTCAGGGTGAGTTAGGGTAGATTTCATTGACCACACCCATTTTAAAGATCACTTTAGGTCAATAGACGTAAAATTTTAAAATCTACCAAACTACTCATCTAATTTCAAAACATTCTGAAAAATGTCCTTTTTGGAAAATCCTATTGTACTGGGTCAAATACGTGCAAAGTAGTGAACTTTGAAACTTTTTCTTTTTCCTGAAAATTTGGTCATAGTAACTTGAAATGTTGGATCCTCTAGCCCAAAAAATCATTCTGGAAATTTAGATTTTAATAGGGATAAGGGTAAACAATTGTAATGCGGAACTATTTTTTTTTTTTTAAAGAATGAAGCCTACATTTATCGAAATGAATTGGAATTCAGAACAAAATGGAATAAAATGGGGAACAAATGAATAGAAAAGGAAACGAAATGGAATAGAACGGGGAACGAAATGGAGTGAAACGGGGAATGAAATGGTTTCAATAATTACGATATAAGGGCTCGAACATTTTCAAGAACATTATTTACCGAAACGAACATGTTTCCAAGCTAAACGGGCTGTTTATATTTTATTGTTTATTCTAAATAGTTTTTATGAAAGACTTCAACGATAAAAATTAACTTAAATAAAAAGTATGTAGGGGAGAATTTTAGAAATGGAGACTCTTATCCTGATCCTTCTTCAATCAGGTATTTAATATTACCGGGGGCGAAGTTCCGGGCGGGCCTGCTAGTATATAATATAAATATCCTCTTTCTTATTCCGAAGTCCGTTTTTTAAACCCTCTTTTCAAATTTGAGATATCCAGCATTTACTAAGAAAAAACACACCCTTTTGACGTTTTTTGAAAATTTCCGTTATAGAAAAGGCTCTAGAATATTTAAAAATTAACGGATCTTGCATATTTTTGGAATGAAGATTAATTGGTTAATTAATTGGTTGGTACTAATCTACGTACCAAATTTTAATACCGTAACTTTTAAACATTTCAAGTAATGTCACATTTGCCATTTAGGTTGTGTGGGAGGTAGGCGTGTCCATTGACCGATCATCCCCATTTTTAATGCCATGCAACCTGACTATATAAGTGTTCTAAATACCCAATTTTATCGATCTAGCTCTTTTTGTTTCATTGTTATTTTGTTTGGCACTGAGAACTCATTTGCTCCATGTCACACAAAAGTCCCAAATGTGTAAGCAAAATTGGATATGGAGCATAATACCATAAAATCTTATTTTCTTAAAAGTTTAAAATCTTTTGATCTATTGTATGTAAAAGTCTGAAAACTAAAAGCTTTGTTTACAATATATGTACCAACAATTGGTAAACATTAAAACAAAATCCATCGATTACTTTTCGAGAAAATTTGTGGTAAACCTATTTTATCGTTTTTCTCGAAACTGAGTTGTTGGCGTATGGAGCAAAACAATAATAAGCTGACGAAATATGTTTTTGAGACATCACGATTTGAATTTTGTTGATTCGGCGGCCAGCAGCCGAATAAAAGAATTTTGTATTTTTAGGTTATGTGGAATGTAAAAAAATGTTCAAGGTGTCCTTACATTTTCATTTATAACTTTTGAACCCCTGAACAGATGTCGCTTAAATGCAATGGCAAACATGTCGAAGCATTAACAAGTAAATATTTTATAGATACAATTATATCTGTGTAGTATTTTGGCCGTGAATGCTATTTCAACAGACAGATGGGCAATCGCTATATCGTCTGCTTAACGCTTTACGTCAGCACACATACAATCTGAGGTCCTTTGTCCAGTTTTTTTTAAACCAGGTAGTAAATAAAAATATTTATTTTAAGAAACATTTACTTTATTAAAAATATGATATTTTTTATATCAGCTAGTGACAAAACAAAAAAAAATTACTTACACATAGATAAAGTTTTGTTAAACTAAATAGGAGTTTACCTCCGAGACAAAATAAAATATATATCCTCTTACATAAAAGTAATTTTCGTGCGGGCCATATTTACTTGCCATACGTTAAGTTCTTCATAATCTTCAATACATTTATCAACTTGATCGGGTTTGAAACCTTTGGTAGTACAACGATCCATAACATCTGCAATTTTAACTGTATTACTACTACCAGCCAATTCACGAACAACAGCAAAAATTTTATCAGAGGTATTTGGAATGCTAAAAAAAAACAAATAAAAAAAAAATAAATACTTCACTTTAAAAAATAATATAAATTTCATTAGAAACAGTTTTTTTATTTTAATTTACAGGCCTATTCTCAGTTATGACTGGTTATGACTAATTTTATTATTTTCAAACTACATATTCCCTGTGTTTGTTGTAAACAAAATCATAAAAAGTCTCAAAATTTAAAATTATTTGTCAATTTTGAGACGATGTGGGTAGCAGGTCTTTATTTTTTTGAAATTTTCAAACAAAATTTGAATTTTTTAATGATTGTTTACAACAACCACATGGAAAAAATTGAGTTATGATTGAGTTATGACTTTTTTTGTGAATAGGCCCCTTAATTTCTTGCATTAGAATTTAAAGCTATGTTTACACGATTTATAAAAAAAGTAAGATTTCGCTGTAGCATAATTTTAGGCATTTTGTAAATATATAATCCGAAAATTAAATACCAGCAAAACAATGACATTTTTGATTTTTTTTTTAATAAATCGACTTAAGATTAAAAAAATTGTAATAAATGTTTATAAATTTAGCAATATGTTGAGTTTTTTAAATAACAATCATATATTTACTACATGCCTAAAATTATGTTATAAAAAATTTAGATTTTTTATAAAAATCAAAGTGGTATGGTGTAAACTAGTGTCGGATATTTTTGTAATTCCTATTCCCGCGGGAATAGGCAAAAAAATGTTGCTTGTGGGCAGTCGACACACGTACACTATAAAATTTTGTTGCTTTGTGGATTTTTCGCTTGCTACTACCACACAAGCATAAATGTTATATATGTGTGTGACCCCCACTAGTGTAAACATAGCTTAAGGCATATATTTTGTATGACTTTAATTTTTTTTAGAAGATATAAATTTAAAATTGGAAAATCAACAAAATTAAATAAGTATAAACTACTAGCTGAAGCGCCCGGCGTTGTCCGGGTTGTCTTAGACATGAATATCATAATAGCCTCTTCCCAGCACCATCTATAGGGTCCATTCATACATACTAAATTTCTCATGACAAAACATACATACATTCTGAAGTGCTGTAAAATTTTACTCAAATGAAGAATTTTGTTAATAACTTTACTCAGCGCTATCTACTGGGCCCAAATTTGATCAGGAAACTTATTTTTGTTTAAAAAATATATTTTGTGAATTTAAGCCAAATCGTACCATAAATACCAAAAATTTAAATATATCGACAAAAGCGCCACCTATCGGTATTAAACTTAAGAGAAACCTGGCTCCAGACTAAACTAATAAATTATCCAAGTTTGGTGTTAATCGGTCCAGCGGTTCTTAAGTTTTAGTACCACGCACTAACGTTTTTATATATTAAGATATAGTTAAATTTCATATGAAATATTATAAATGTAATTCATTTACAAAATACTTACTGTCCCTTTTGATGTTCATGTATTTGATTTAGTGAATCTTTGGACATTTCCAGTAAACGTAAAGCTTCGGCCACATCATCCTTTTCCACTGTGTCTGATAAACGCAAACGTGCCAATGCAGTGGATAAACGTAAAATACCCAAAAGATTACGAGCTGAAGTGAATGTCATGTCTTTTTGATTACGTGCCTCACGTCTTAGTTCAACATAAGCTCCAACAATATATTCTGTTAGTTCATCAGGTATTGTAGGGTTTTTACGTTTGCAAAGATTTATATAACGACGCATTAAATTCATGTCGAGAGCTTTAACACGTGTCGGTGGTTGTCTGGAGTGACTATGCACATATGTGATATGTTTTGCCAAACGTAAATCATTTTCACGATCTGGTTTATCTTGTATCAACCATAACAGATCAAAGCGTGAAAGTAAAGCAGCTGGAAGTTGTATATTTTGCTCTACTGTGCGGCGTGGATTATAGCGACCAAAAGCAGGATTAGCAGCTGCCAATATGGAAACTCTTGCATTTAGGGTTGTCATAATACCAGCTTTTGCAATTGAAATTGTCTGTTGTTCCATAACTTCATGTATAGCGGTACGATCCACATCAGCCATTTTATCAAATTCGTCAATACAACATACACCCTGATCAGCTAACACTAAAGCACCACCTTCAAGAGTCATCTCACCCGTAAGAGGATCTTTCATAACAGCGGCTGTTAAACCAACACCCGAAGAGCCTCTGCCTGTAGTATATTGTGAGCGTATAGCTAAACGGCTTATATATCCCAATAACTGTGATTTGGCCACACCAGGATCTCCCATAAGACATATATTAATATTGCCTCTTATTTTCATGCCATCTGGTCTCTTATCAACACCGCCAACTAACAGCAACAACATAGCTTTTTTTACATCTAAATGACCATAGATTTCGGGTGCTAAACTCGTAGCTAAACGTTCATAAAAATCATCTTGAGCCAATTCATTTAATTCTTCTTGTGTTAGTTCTGAATCTTTATCAGAAATTTCATCATTTTTATTAATGCAAATAATACGCTGTAAATAAAAATATAATGAAGAGATAATTTCAGGACTATTGTTAGGACATTTTTTAGCATTATATACCCTGGAGGAAATGTCTTAAAATGATTAACAAATGGCAGGTGAAAAGTCGTTTATACTTTTTGCAAATTCAAAAATTTTCAGAGTAACGAAAAAAAATTTAAAAAGTCCCAGACAAAAAAAATTGAAAAAAATTTGAGAAATTTTGAAAAAAAAATAAAAATTGAGAAATTTAAACAAAAAAAAAATAAAAATTGAGAAATTTAAAAAAAAAAATTGAGAAATTTAAAAAAAAAAAAATTGAGAAATTTAAAGAAAAATAAAAATTTAAAAATTTAAAAAAATGAAACATTTTGGAAAAAAAGTCCCAAAATTTTCCTTCTGCCTTTACACCGAAAAAAATCCATGCAACATTTTACGAAAAAAAGTTTCGTACTTAGTTTTTTCGTAAAATACACGAAAGTTGACTACATAGTACGAAGAACTTTAGTACTGAATTTCGTATTTTTACGAAAGTAACGAAAATGATTAGTAAATATTTTTTTTCGTAATATTTACAAATGTTGACTACATATTACGAAAAAAATTTTGTAAAAACTTTTGTAATTTTACGAAAGTAACGAAAAAAAGAATGTAAATTCTTCTTTCGTAAAATATACGAATGTTGACTACATATTACAAAAAAAGTGTACAGACTTTCGTATTTTTACGAAAATAATTCGTAAAAACTTCTTTCGTAAAATATACGAAAGTGGTCAATATAAAGTCCACGAAAAAAAAAATTATCAAGAATTATGTAATTTTACGAAACTAATCAAAAAAGAAGAAATCTTTAAATGCATGCTTAAAGGGTGTTTTTATGCACTCCAACAACAGTATTGGGGCATAATCACTATGTAATTTCGTGTGTAACGCTTCGAAATATCGGTCGGGGACCCCATAAAGTATATATATTATTGATCCATGATAGATTCTAAGGCATTCTATTAATGTCCGTCTGCATAAAACACGGATACCATCCAAAATAAAAAAGATAGACTCCTGAAGTTTAGCACGAACAAGTCTTTTGGTCATCAGCAGGTTAAGTTCGTATGTTCGTATGTGGGCAAAATCGGTCCATGCAAAAAAAAAAATAAACCAACCTCTGATAAACCTAATTTTTTTTAAAGTGTTTTTTTGCATTTTTGTTAAACAAATGAAACATTTTTATGTCAAAAAAATTTTAAATACTGTGCTTCGACCCAGGGGATTAAAAAATGTCTTGTGGTCGTGGGTATAAAGAATTAATTTCAATAATGATACCTCTGATAATTTTTTACTTATTTGGGATATAAAAGATTCGGCACAGCCGAATTTAAAGCTCTCACTTGGTTTTTATTTATTTTAAGGATCAATTAAAATTTGAGGCTAATCGGATCAAATAAAATTTGAGGCTTGATGATATAAGTTTTTTTTTTACATGTAGGGAGGTGGTCCTCAAAAAAAAAATCATCTCAACATATCATCATAAGTTCTTGTAGTGTGAACGTAGCCTTAAACAAAATCACTGTAAATAATGAATGAAATCTTATAAGTCTCTGTTAAGAAGAAACAATTAATTGCTTGGAAATGTTGCTGTCAAAACGTTGAAAACGTTGTTCTTTTTCTCAAGAAAGAATTTTTACATGTAATTTCGTTTATTTAACGATTTTTTTTTACAAAAGATTTTCGTAAAAAAAAATATTTCGTTTATTTTACGAAATAATTTCGTAAAACAAAAAAAATATTTCGTTTATTTTACGAAAATTTTCGTAAAACATAAAAATTTATTGCGTTTATTTTACGAAATTTTTTTGTAAAATACAAAAATAATTTCGTTTATTTTACGAAAAAATTTTGTGCATTTCGTACATTGTACGCAAGAATTTCGTGGTGCGAAACAACGAAATTTTTCGTACAATGTACGAACGTTTTCGTACATATAAGGCAAGAATTTTTTTCGGTGTAGGAATTGTTTTTTTTTAAGTTTTCGAAAATATTTGTGTTTTGCCAACCATCGTAGTTTTCTGCCCGGGTTGTTTCAAAAAAGTACTGAGAAAGATCAAAAAAATCTGTTTCTTGGGTCTCTTCAAAAAAAAAAAAAAAAAATGAAAACACATAACATATGTATAAAGGACCACCCACTTTTCCTTCAGGGAATGTAAAAAATTCCATAATCAAAATTGTCAAAATGTTTTAAATGGGCTTTAAAAATTTATACATTAACCGATACTTCTTAAAATCTATCATTAACATTACAAAAAATGTATACTTACATAAGCTTGCAAAAATGTCTCAGAGAGTAGACCTTGTAGCATTTGTTGGAATCCGGAACGCATCATTGGCAGATAAACTCCCGATATTAAAACATGATCACCAGGTTGTGACTGACGAGTGACCTCACCACGACACATAATTGTCATTGTACGTGGTATATGACCAACTGGAACTTGATCACTATGTTCTTGTATTTTAACTTCTTGAAATTTAACAAATTTGGAACCACGAGTTTGTAAATAAAGACGACCGCCAGCCTTGTTGACTCGACAATCATCTGAGGGACAAGCAGAGACTGGTGTAAAAGACAAAGAGCTAACCGGTTGATAGGTCTCCGAACCACAACGATCACACGTATAGGTGGCCACAACCATCATGGGCTTAACCTCAGTGCAACGGGTGACTATACCACGAACCGTCACAAGTTTACCAATATGTTCAGCTTTAATTTCACGTATAGAATTGGCCTTAACATTGGATTGTGGTTTAAAACCAACTTCACTAGAATAACATTAGAAACAACAAGTTGATTTTTAAGCATTAGTTCAGAGTTCCTACGAACAGATAAAGTTTATTATTATTTTTTTTTTTTGCCATGCTAGGTTTTTAAACTTTAGGGTAATAGGCTTTTTGAGAAAAGTTCAATAAAAAAAATCGACTGTGCCGAATCTTGGTCGAAGTTTAAAGAGATTATTTTTTATAATCACGCCCCACAAAAGTGAGTGGACCAATAACATTTCCTAATCCCCTTGACACAAATCCAAGTCTTTAAATTTCTTATGGAGTAAAAATGTTTTTTTTTTTTAACAAATATGTTTAAATGTGTTTTTTATTTTCTACACCATTATTGGCAGATATACATATATCACCGACTTTGAAACCATTTTCCAGAAAACACTTGTGTAGGGTATTATATTTGCAGTTTTAGTTTTTTAATCGATGCCTTAAGGCTGGGTTATGCACCCAATTTTTGTTTCCAATTTAATTACAAATCATTTTTAATAATTTAAACCTAAACGAGAACTGGTAATTATGACCGTCGTCTCGTTGTAGCGAAATTTACCAAGGGTTTTTATGGGAATCGAACCCACGACCCTCTGTTTCATAGGATAGCACGCTACCAACTAACCCATAGGAGCCCCCTACGGGTTATGCACCCGTAACGTACCCTAGCGTAGCGTTGAGAGGTTTTCATTATATGAGAACATGTGTGAGCAATTATTCTTCTTTGCAGACGGTTACGTGATTTTCTATTTGATTTTGATCGCTACGTTAGGGGACGGTTACGGGTAGCTAACACTGCCTTTACACAGTATACTCCCATACTGTGGTTGCAGCGTATACAAAATGGAGATCAGCGAGAAATTATAATTGATACAGGTATAAGTGGGTACTCAAATAAAAGGTAATAAAAAAAAAATAATAAAATATATATGGGGCTGGAATCCTGTGCTGTTTTCTTGTTTTTTTAGTTCTAAAAAGGGGTGGCATATTTAAAAGTTAAGACTTAGGAAAACAGCAGTCTCCATTTTTATATCAGTTAGCATACTTACAATCTTTTCATTAGTTCTGAGGGGAAATTATTTCTTTGATCATGTTGTTCCATAGGATTTCTTGAGCGCGATTCCATGAGTAAACGATGTTCGATATAAACATCCAATGCATCTTTAGCGTGTACCTCACGTTCTTTGTAGTTAGGTAGCATTTCGGCGATAATGTCACTAAACATAGAAGCGTAACGACGACAATTAACCATAACAGCTTCAGCTAAACTTTCATTAAACTCTGCCAAATGGTCCAAATCAACGGTCAACAATACTTGTTCACGATGGGCAATAGACACCAATTGTTGGGCATAAATAAAATGTTTTTTCCCATCATCGTCTTGTTTACAAAATTCGCCTAAGAAACTTTTTATGGCCTCTGAAATAAGCCACAGAAATTGTGGTAAATAAATTTATGTATATACAACTTTCAAAATTTGTAAAATGACTTACCTTTATCTTGTACATAATCACGTCTTGCCATTTGCTCTTTTTTATTTTTGCCTTAACGCCTGCTGTTGTTAGTGGTTAAACGTTTGTATTGAAAATGTTTATTAATTCTATAATTTTAATTCACAAAGACTGCATCCATCTGCATTCAACCACCAAACAAAATTATCACGCTTTTGTTGTTTTTCGCGCCAAAAATAAAAACAAATGTTTTTTTTAAGATGAAGTGTTGTATTTAGTAGTACCTGTTAGTACTTTTTAGTACCAAACTAATGCATTACTGTAACTAATTTTGGAAGGGCTGCATTTTGTGTAATACCCAATACACAATTAAGTGTTTCTTTACAACTCAGCAGCAAGCAGCTGTCTGAATTGTGAAGAAACATTAAAGAGCTGCTGGTTATGCCTTTATGATACTTGCTTTTTTCAAGTTACTTGTTGCTGCATTTATTAGGGTTTTTCTATGAGAATTTCGATAAATTCAAAATTTTTGGTTGAAGTTATCGAAATTTTTATAGAAAAACCCTAATAAATGCAGCAACAAGTAACTTGAAACAAGCAAGTATCATACGCACTTTAGTCAACTGCACACAAAAAATTTTAGAGAAAAAATGTTAATTAAAAATTTTAAAAACTTCAATTTTGTTTTTAATAATTATTTTAATTGAGATGATTACACTTTTTAATTGATTTCGAAAATTTCTGTGAATTGAGACACTTTTGCCACAGACTAAATACAGACTCGACAGTACACGCAAAAAAAACTTGTGTCGGAGTGAGCAAAAATCTGGCATAATTTTACCAAAAATATGCTAAAACTACAACCGACGAAGTAGTTTTCGTAATTTAGCCAAAACACTTATGTAAAAAATTTTGAAGAAAATGCTAATGCTATTTAAGCAAAAACTTGGTAAAATATACCAAAAGAAATATGGTGAAATATACCAAAATTATTTGAAAAGCTGACTAAAAATAATGCTAAAAATTACCACATTTATGCTAAAATAAATTTTCAATAAATTTTTGTAAAAATTTGTATATTTGTTGAATTTAAAATTTTCACAGAATAAATCCATATTAATATAATAAATGTTGTGTAGGATTTAATTTACCACCGACCAACTGACCCTTTTTGTACAATTTTCTCGAGTGACTGCTGCCTACGCTTCTTCTTGAAGTAAAGGATCCGCTATAGCTTCACGAATTTATTTAAAAGCATCCTGTAAAAATAGAAAATTATTACAAAACATACACTCAAAAAATTATGTTAGTAAAATCAACTGAAAATGTCAGTTAAAATAACTACTTTGTAGGTTGTTTTGGGGTCAACTACTTTTTCAGTTAAATCAACTAACAATGTTAGTTATTTTAACTGACAAAAAACAACTGACTTATGTAGTAAAAATTACTTACATTTGTAGTCAAAACAACTAAAATGTAGTAAAAATAAAATAATCAATACATATTTTTTTTTTTCAAAACATTTTTCAAAAAAAAAATTGAAGACCAAATTTTTTCCAAGTTTTTTTTAAAAAAAAAAGTTGTGAAAAAAAAAAAACGAAAATTTTTATTTTTTGGAAAAAAACTTTGAAAATTTTTCAGAGATAAAAAAAATAAGATTAACTACTTTAAATAACTGTTACTACATCACAGTACTTATTTGTTAGTTGTTCAAAAAAAACGACTTAAAATAACTAACAGAAATAGTTGTTTGATATTTTTCATACAAAAGCAACTGACTTTGTAGTTGAAAACAACTAACTACTGTAAAATATACAAATAACTAACATGTAGTAACTTACATAATTTTCTGAGTGTAAATTTTTAATTTAAAAAATTGGTTAACCCCATTGGTCTCTTGGTAAGGAGGAACACTTACTTTGTCATTCCATTTGTAACTCATCAAAACAGGTATGGACTCCCTTGGCTTTGGGTTTTTAGGTTTTAATTTTATAACTAAAGGCAGGATTGGTGTACACGCTTTTTATTGTACACGCAAAAAAAAACTTGTGTCGGAGTGAGCAAAAATCTGGCATAATTTTACCAAAAATATGCTAAAACTACAACCGACGAAGTAGTTTTCGTAATTTAGCCAAAACGCTTATGTAAAAAATTTTGAAGAAAATGCTAATGCTGTTTAAGCAAAAACTTGGTAAAACATACCAAACGAAATATGGTGAAATATACCAAAACGATTAAAAAAGGTGACTAGAAATAATGCTAAAAATTACCACATTTATGCTAAAATAAATTTTCTAGTAAATTTTTGTAAAAATTTGTATATTTATTGAATTTAAAATTTTCACAGAATAAATCTTTATAAATATAATAAATGTTGTGTAGGATTTAATTTACCACCGACCAACTGCCCTTTATGTACAATTTTCTCCAGTGACTGCTTTTTCTGGAAGTGAAGGTGACGCTTTTTCTGGAAGTGAAGGATCCGCTATAACTTCACGAATTTATTTAAAAGCATCCTGTAAAAATAGAAAATTATTACAAAACATAAATTTTTAGTTTAAAAAACTGGTAAGCCCCATTGGTCTCTTGTTATGGAGGAACACTTACTTGGTCATTCCATTTGTAACTCATCAAAACAGGTCTGGACTCCCTTGGCTTTGCGTTTTTAATTTTATAACTAAAGGCAGGACTGCTGCCCACGCTCTTTAATGTAGTGAAGGATTCGCCATGGCTTCAAAAATTTATTTACCAGTACCCTGTAAAAATAGAAAATTATTACCAAGCACTAATTTTAAACTAAAAATCTATTAAACTCTATTGGTATCTTCGGAATGGGGGTATACTCACTTTATCATTCCATTTGTAATTCATCGAAACATACGTCTGGGAATCCATTGGTTTTGCTGAATGGATGGTGTTTTAAGTTATGACAGCAAAATTAACTTTAGCATTTTTGTATCTTACATTTATTTATCTTTTAAAAACTAATTCTTTATTTTAATTTATTAATTTATTTTAATTTTATTTATCAATTTTCATTTCACGTTTTTATAACACAACAAATAAACGAACGACGCACACTAAAATACAAAATGAAAATGGCGGTCTGTATTTGTTTTTTCTGTTTTCTTTTGATAATTTTTTTTTGCAAGTAATTTGCGTTATTGTGCATGTTACTTGGTAATTATACATAAAAAATGAATTATGTTACTTTAACATCGACAAGCATAATTTTAACAAAAATTTGGTAAAAAAATTTGCTCAATCTGAGAGAATAATCACAATTGGAGCGGGAAGCGGAAAAACGCAATTGTCCTCATAAAAATAGAATTGAATCTAGTTTGGCGGAAAAACGCGGCGGAATTTTGCTGTCATTTAAAACGTGTGTGAACAGTTGCGGAAAAACGCTTCCCGCTCCAATTGTGTTTATTCTCTGAGACAGATTTTTTTTTTTGCGTGTATAGGCCCAAAACAATGACGGGGGACGGCGACGGCAAAAAATGTCATTTGTTTGTTCAGTGGTGCTAACTTTTAATAAAATTAGAGTAATTTTACGGAAAAAAATCGCTTATCACATAGTCAATGTGGTTAAGTTGACACTACTGTACGTTTGTTACACCATTGTGAATGAAAAAATAAAAAATTGTTGTGATAATGCGGTAACCAGGGGTGCCAGATAATTTTGATGAAAAATCGGCATATTTTCAAAAAAAAATCGGCATTATCGGCACTTCAATTTAAAAAATCGGCAAAAAATCGGCAAATGAAAAATAACCATTTTAAATACAATAAAACATATTTTTATTGACAAAAAATAGCAAAATAGAACAATTTAGCATTAAAGGCAAACGATAGTTAATACGCTTATTAAAACTCATCAATTCTGCACTAATATAACGTTATATTTTCAGCAAAAACTAAAAATTCAGAATAATTTTTATTAAAAAGTAAAAATTGTTTTATTCGACCTTTAAAATATTATATTTTGAGTAGGTATTATATTTTGAGTAGCTCGAGGTCATTATTTCCTTTACTAATTAAATCCATGATATTCTCTAAAATAATTTTCAAGAATATTATTTTTCTGTTTAAATTTATTTATGTTGGTGATAATTGCAACACATAGGCTGCAATACTCAATGCTCCATTATAAAATAACTCTCCCTTAAATTTAACTTTTTCATACAAATTTTGACAAAAGGCTCCGTTAAATCGGCAGTTAGCAGCTGACTTGTCATTGAGTAATCCGCCCTTAATCGACGTGTGTTTTGGAATTTGTCAGATTTCATTGTCAAGAACTAACAAATAATTTCAGCAAAAAAAAATTTTAAAAATATTTTTTTTTTTCACTTTTTTCAGAGCTTCCCGATTTTAGGTAAAATAAAACCAAATACATTTCCTAACAGGTTCAATATCTATTTGTGTTGATATTGACCCTGAAAAGCAACTGTTCTGACCCCTGTGATAAGTAAAATAAAAAAAACACCGCTCCACTCTAATGAACATGCTTTGTTTTCTACAGACAGACGGACGGACATTGTTAGATTGAATTAAAATCGATGGAGGGCTATGAGTATGTTCACTTGTGGGGTCCTAAAACGATATTTCCTAGCGTTACAAATGGAATGACAAACCTATATACATAAATCCTCTTATCAACTAAGGGGTGGGTAAAACAAGTGACAGTGTTTTTAGAGCTGACCAAAAAATCCGCATTTTTGGAGCAAAAATCGGCAAATCGGCACTTTGATATTTTTGAGGCAAAAAATCGGCAAAATGCCGATAAATCGGCAAATATGGCAGCCCTGGCGGTAACCCTGGAGTGTGAGAGGGAGGGAGATTGAGAGAACCCGGAGATAAAATAAAATAAGTTTTAATTTTTTGTCGTGCCGGTCACGGTTTTTAACTGTCAAATCGTATGGAAAAAGTCGTGCCGGGCTTGTTCTGTTCAGAGCATAGAAAAGATTAGAAGGTACGCAGTGTTGTATTTGATGTATTTTCCAATATGGTGGCAAAATGCTTGTTCTTCCTCATTTCACACATATTTAATATCAAATTAGATTCTTTGTTTACAAAAAATGGAATTTGTCTTTCATTTAATAAAATTTATTATTTATTTTGCTTTATTCAACGTTTTTTTAAAGATAATACGCACTATTGATAGTTTAAAAACTTTTTATTTCTCTTTTGTTGTTTGCTTTGTTGTTGTTCTCCTTTATGTTGCATTGTTTTTATTAAACGTCAAAAGTTACATAATGTGCTGTCACTAATACTTATTCAAGCGAAATACGACTCTGTTTCATTTCTATTTTTTTCTATGGTTCAGAGCTTTTAGTGTTTCTTCACAATACAGCAGCAAGCAGCATACAGCAAAATTTTTACATGTATTTTGTTGTTGCCGCAACAACAAAATACATGTAAGAATTTTGCTGTCTGCTGCTGTATTGTGAAGAAACACTTAGTCTGTGCTATCACTTTCGTGATAGGTGCAAAATCAATTAAAATAGTAATTGCTATAATCATTTTAGTGATTGAAACTCATTTTCATTTTGTTGTGTGTGGTAAAGTAATCAAGTAATAAATTCATGCTTGAATTAATTCTTTGAATTAAAATTGAATTATTCACAAAATGAATTAATTCTTTTTTTAAATAATTCAAATTAAATTCAAAGAATTAATTCAAGCATGCATGAATTAATTAATTAATCAAATTTTTTGACTTGAGAAATTGAATGGTGAATTAAATTTTCGAGGGCCTGACTAACACCCATTAATTTTTACCCACAAACATTTTTTCGGAACATACTTGCCCCTCTATCCCCACTCCCTAAGAGGGCTCCAAAAAAATTACAGTGGAAGCAAATTTTATAAAAATACAATTTTGCATGGAAGCACACTCAGGAAGTGGTAATAGGGGGTAGGTATATTTCGAAAATATTAATGGAGGTAAGTCTCGCATTACATCCCTATATCAGGTACCATTTGAGGTTTACGAGCTGATTTAATATATAGAAAATTTATAAAAAAAATTGTATGGGGACCCCCTTAAATGTTGAAGAAAGAAGGTTGGTATATTCTAGAGATGCGAACAGAAAACAAGTAAGAAAATCAACATCAAATTGAGTTCAAAGGGTAATTAATACCAGATTGTAATTTTAATACACTCAAAAAATTATGTTAGTAAAATCAACTGAAAATGACAGTTAAAATAACTACTTTGTAAGTTGTTTTGGGGTCAACTACTTTTTCAGTTAAATCAACTAGCAATGTTAGTTATTTTAACTGACAAAAAACAACTGACTTATATAGTAAAAACCACTTACATTTGTAGTCAAAACAACTAAAATGTAGTAAAAATTAAATAATCAATAACATATAATTTTTTTTTTAATTTTTAAGAAAAAAAAATGAAGCCCAATTTTTTTTCAAGTTTTTTTTTTTTTTTTAAAATGTATTTTTCTTTTTTGGAAAAAAACTTTGAAAATTGTCAGAGATAAAAAAATAAAATTAACTACTTTAAATAACTGTTACTACATTACAGAAATAGTTGTTTAATATTTTTCATACAAAAACAACTGACTTTGTAGTTGCAAACAACTAACTACTTTAAAATATATAACAACTAACATGTAGTAACTTACATAATTTTCAGAGTGTTGAAAAGTTAGCATTCCCGAAAATTTAAGAATACCTATATCTCACTAAATGCTACCGACACGGAAAAAATTCTAGCACGATCGTTATTAGACTTTTTGTCGTGTCAGCACTATTTAGCGAGATATGTGAATTTGTAAATTTTCCGGAATGCAAACTTTTTTAGATTCAAAAATTAGGCCCCTATGGGTCAACACATGTGAAGAGCGATACTAAGAGATCCAAATAACCAAAAATTTTGCTCGGTTTTGTCATATCTTGCTTAATTTAAATGTCTTAAAAGTACACCAACAGAGCACTAAAAGTACCAGTACGATGTAGTGTTGGTGTACATATCACAGTACATTACACCGCTCAACACTCATTTTCCGGTTTGAATTCTGGTGATCAATTTTAATAGACTTTGATCTCCTGATTCCAAATCTTTACTCCAAATTTGTCCATCACGTCCAGATTTTTAGTTATTCACGGTTAAAAATGCGAAAAATTACGATTTTTGCATTATTTGAAAGCCTGCACAGCAGCCATTGAGTGAAATACAAATCTGGTATAAAGCGCAAAAGTATAATTTGTCTTTGGTCTCCAACATAGAAAACAATTTTTTTCTAATTATTGCGTTTGGTTAGGTTACAATTGCGTTTTAAAATGACTCTGTTAAAATTATCATTTTTGTAAAAAAGTTAAGGTAGATACCTTATTTTTTTTGATATTTTTCAAAGAAAAACTAAAAAAATAAATATTTTACAAATTTAAATTTTCTGTGTTATTTTTCGTACAAACCGGAAGATATCTTTAATGGGTTTAAAAGTCTATAAGAAAGAATGAACTTTTGCCTAAATTTTGAGCTCATCACAGTAAAGATTGATCATCTGGTTTTTGTTTTAGAGCCTTTTCAAAATGGTGCCTGTTCTAAATTTTTTCACAGTGTTTTTTTAAAATACATGTTTGGCCAATAATAGTGCAACAACTTCAAATTTTTTTGATCATATATTTGAAATCATAGTTCAATTCTACTCTAATGCTTTATACCAGATTTTTATTCCACCCAGTGGCAAAATGCAAAAATCGCGTTTTTTCGCATTTTCAACCGCGAATAATTAAAACTCTAGACGTGATGGAAAAATTTGGAGCACAGATTTGGAATCAGCGAGTCAAAATCTTTAAAAATTTTGTATTAAATTTCAAACCGGAGTCAAAAACCTTCGATTGGTTGATATCTACAAATAATTAAATTTTTCAGTGCGACCCTCGTATCTCTTTTTATATTTGCTCAGTCTGGACACTATCAAGCTTAAATTAAAGCTTGGAAAATTTCCTATTAAACACTTTTTTAAAAAAAAAAAAAATCGATTGATAATGATCAGGTTTAGTATTGATAACTTTTCCTTTAAAGAAATGCTATCAAATATATGCTGTTCTATTATTACTTTGAGTCACTGTACCTTTTTTTTAAACACTGCTAACAAATGAAATTCATTTGGCGAAAAAATTAAAACAAAAAAAAGTGCAATACATGATATTTTATTTGTAATTAATACAATTATTTTTTTTATTTTTATGTGCTTGTATATAAATGAAAACTATGTAAATATGAATATGAGAAGAGAGAGTTACTATAGTAAATTATGTACAAAATTTTCAATTTTATAATTAATTTTCTGTTAAGATTGTGTTTTGGATGTTGTGATTTTACAATTCAATACTTAAATACAAATAAAAAACAAATAATTTGTTTAATTATGTTTTTTTTTTTAAATTTGTTACATTAATATTACTTTTTTTCGCTAGCTGGCTTATAATAATAGTTAAACGACAATATTTTTCCATTTTTTTTGTTTGTTTTTAATTTATTTCTTTTTTTATATATATATTAAATGTATATTAAATATACTAGGCTTGGCTTATAAAAACTAAAAAAATAAAATAAAAAATTATTAATAAAATAAAAAATTTGCTAAATATTAATATAAATTAAAAAAAATATATATATGTTATGTTTAAAAAAATACATAAAATAAAAAAATAATTTAAATTTAAAATATATAAAATTTATGTATAATTAAAAATAATTATGAGAATAGTTTTTGAATAAAATGAAGATAGTTTTTTTTGTTTAAAAAAAAATTATATTTTAGGCATAGAATTTTATTGATTTTTAAATATTTTTTATTTATTTTTTTTTAATAAAAAACTTACAACTAGTTTTTTTGTAATATATTTATATATAAAAAAAAAAACAAGAATGGTAGATAGTTTTGTTTTCAATTTAATTTAGATAGTATGTATTTAATTGTTTTTTTTTTTTTGTTTGTTTTTTAAATATAGCGAACTTATTTATAAGTTTAAACTATTTTGAAAATATTTTTCTTAAAATTATACTAAATTTTTTTTTAGTTAAAATGATAACAATAACTGTTAGCATTTATTTGTATGTATAATATTAATATTTATTTGTTAAAGACATATTTTTTTTTTTTTTAATTACAATTATTTTTATTATTTTGTTTATGCCAATATAAAATTGTGTTGTTTTTGTTTACTTAATTGTACTAAATTAAATGTTAATCGCTTATAATTTTATGTTATTAATGTATATTTTATATATTTTTTTTTTGTAGATAATTGCATTTTATTATATAATTGCAAAAAATTGTTCATCTTTTTTTTAATATTTTTTTATGTAATGATTTTTTTTTTTTTTTAATTTATAAATTTTAAATGTAGTATATACTTTAATGGACATAAGAGATATTTTTTAGATTTAAAGTAGGGATTTGTTCTTGTTTTTTTCTTCTTTTTCTTAATAATAAATAATTTCTTTTTGAAAATATATATTTACATTTTTTTGTTTTTAAATTTTAACAAATACAACGATTTTACAATAATTTAACTGTGCAACACGATTTTGTATTTTGGATGGGACAAAAAAAAATTAAAGTACACCACTACACCATTTGCAGATGCAATTCGAAAAAGATCAATTGTTATTCAAAATGGATCAATTGTACAGGGGGTTCAAGTGACTTGAGTTTAATATTGAGAAATAGAAGATTAAAGTTGCAATAACTGATTTTTAATCTATTTTAGATTTTATTGCCTTAATAGAGATACAATTTACTGCTTAAATAATTTAGTAATCATTTGAATTCAATCTTAACTCAAAATATCGAAGAAACAGAAAAAATGAATTGAAAGACAGTTTTAGAAAAAAAAAAACTTGAACCCCTTGTGGTTTAAGTCCCTTAATTGTAATTCGAAAAAGATCAATTGCAATCGAAAAAAAAAAAAACTAATTAAATTCGAAATTGATCAATTGTATAACGAAAAGGATCAATCGTAATTCGAAAAAGATCAATTGTAATTCGAACAAGTAAAAAAGTTAAATTCGGCCTACCCTCGGATACCCTCCACAAATGTAAACAAGTAAAAAAGTTAAATTCGGCCTTGCCGAATGTATTAATACCCTCCACAATTTCAAAAAGATTATTGCAAAAAACTTTAAAAAAAAAAATTTTTTTGAAAAAAAAATTCCCGCGAAAAAAAATTAAAAATCCGCGATTTTTTTCTTTTTTTGTCAAAAAATGTGTTCGTACTTGTTTAAGTACTTTCGGTGTTCAATTATGTTCACATATGCCAACCAGCAGCAGAATTAAAGCATTTTGTATTTTTAGGTTATGTTGAATGTACCAAAATTTGTGAGATGTCCTTACATTTTCGTTCATAACTTTTGAACCGCTGAACCGATATCGCCCAAATGCAATACCAGAACTTAGGAGAACTTCCAATAAATCTGTTAAGTTTCAGTCATCTCCGTGTAATATTTTGGTCGTGATCACCATTTCCACAAACAGACGGACATCGCTAAAATGTCTTAAAATCGATCACTGATCAATAACACAGGGCAACACTATTTTCTTGCCAGGGTTCTGATAGCTAATTTTGGGTATAAGGGGTACGCTGATTTCAAATCTGGCTACCGTTTTTTTGGGTCAGCTATAGTTTTCGAGATATAGCCTAAGGAAACTTTGAAAATAGGCTGTTTTTGGCATGTTTGTGAGTCTATATTTACCAACACTTGTCTTACATCCAAAAAGTGAATGACGATTTTAGGTATGTTGGATATGCTGATTCCAAAAACGCTGTTACTTTTTTGAGTCATCTTTAGTTTTTGAGATATCGCTGAAATAAAATTTTTAAATTTATGACCTCTTTAATTTTGTCTGAATATGTATGCCCTTTTTAATAACTCGAAAACTAAAGCTGCCAGAAAAAACCTAGTACCAGTTTTGTAATCCGGGAATCCAATATAGTTAAGTTCGTATTTAAAACTGAGGCACTTAATTTTTTTTTGGAAATTATATCCAAGTAAAATTTGGTAAAAAACGCACTTTTTCGAATCTTTAACAGCGATTTGCTCGCGAACGCGAGCTGATGGAAACAATTGGATAACAGATTCGGAATCAGCACACTAAAATCCATATAAATCAGTTGTCAAAGGTAAGGCAAATTGAAAAAGTTCAAATTTTGTCAACCTGTGTTATATGTACATATACTTTATGGGGTCCTAGACCGATATTTCGATGAGTTACAAACGGAATAACAAACTTATATATACCCTCTATCACTAAAGGGTATATGACACTACATTTTTTTTTTATTAAATTGAAATTGACGGCATACTAATCACATTAGATCACAGTATTACCGACTCCGGTAATGCTGTTCTCTAATGTGATTAGTATGCCGTCAATTTCAATTTAATACAAAAAAAATGTAGTGTCATATACCCTTAAGTGGAGGGTATAAAAAGATTATTGAAAAAAACTTTATTTAACAATAAAATTACTTTTGAGACATTTTTTTTTTTTGAAAATAAAATTTCCGCGAAAAAAAAAACGATTTTTTTTTTTGGGGCAAAAAATATGTTCGTACTTGTTTAAATACCATTCGGTGTTCAATTCTGTTCACATATGGCAGCCAGCATCAGAATTAAAACATTTTGTATTTTACCCAGCAAAATTTTCTGTTCCAAATTATCGCTTCCAGAACGCATCAAACTACCCTGCAACCGGTTCTACTTAAAATTCCAGAATCAATGATTTTTGTTTGAAATTGTCCCGAAAGCAATCGTTTTTTAGAGCAAGTAGTTTTTTTGTAAAAAACTATTTTTTTTTTTATTTATTTAATCAATTTTACAATCGAGCCTAGTATATTAGGCCATATATGATTGCTTAAACTATTACATAGGGTTTCTTCCAAAAGAAGTTATAAAAAAAGAAATAGCTAAATGAAATTTATGATAGAATAAAAAGAAGAAAAAGATGAAAAAAAAGAAAGGGATAGATAATATAGATAGAGTAACTAATCATGTATTATAACAAATTCTACGGTAATCACAACAAAATTTTCTTTTACATAGAAAATTTTGTTGTGATTACCGTAGATTGTATTCAAGAATCTATTGAACCAGGAATTTGTTCCAAAAAATTTTCCTGGGTAAGGTTATGTTGAATGTACCAAAGTTTTCGAGGTGTCCTTACATTTTCGCACATAACTTTTGAACCGATATCGCTCAAACGTAATAATAAACTTTTCGGAGCAACAAGAAGTAAATATGTTAAGTTTCAGTCATATCCGTGTAATGATCGCCATTAGAATGTCTTAGGATCAATAATATACGTTATGGGGTGCCAAACAAATATTTCGATGAGTTACAAACGGAATGACAAACTTATGTATACCCTTTACCACAAATTGTAAGTGGAGGGTATTAAAAGATAATTTTTAGTTCGAACAAGTGAGCGTGTTAAATTCGGCTGTGCCGAATCTTTTATAACCTCCAATATGTAAAAAAAATAAAAAACAAAAAAAATTTACAGGAACGTTTTTTGGGGGGAAGTTGGCGATGAGTTGGGGGACTCCTTGCCGATCGTGGTATATGTTTACAAGATCATATTATTCTGCTTTGTGCACTAAAGAATAAAAATTTTATTATTATTTAAATAATCTTTTTATCCACGCCCTCAAAAGGAGGCGGGCCGAAAAAAGCGAAAGTTTTTAATTCCCTAGGTCCATGCGCAACATGCTTATATAAAAATGTTTCATTTTTTAACAAAAATACAAAACACGTCTAAAAAATTGGCGTTTTTCAGAGGTTGGTTTAGTTTTTCAAGGGGGAACTTTTTTCCCCTGGGTCGATTTTGTCAAATTTCGGACATTACCTGCCTTGGACCATAACACATATCATCATCGAATTACAATTGATATTTTCCGAATTACAATTGACTTTTCGAATTACTATTATCTTTTTAAAATTACAGTTGATCTTTTTCGAATAACGACTGCAATTTTCGAATAACAATTGGAATTTTCGAATTATAAATTTAGGCCTCTGTTCTGTCTTTCACAACTTTTCAATTCACATGAAAATTTACGAATCACATGAAATCAAGTTTAACGTTTTGTTGATTACGGTTTTATTCGAAGTTGAAATCGAATAATTAAAATTTAAAAAATTATAAGGAAAAAAGTGCATTCTTTTGACTTTCACCAAATTTTATTTATGTGAAACAAAACGAAAAAAAAAATTCGGATGTGAAATCTAGAACACCAAAAAAATTCGGAAATTTTAATTTTCACATTTTTTATGTGAATTACTTTTTTTGGAACAGCGGCCTTAATATTCGAATTACAAATAGGATCTTCGAATTACAAATAGAATCTTCAAATAAAAAATGGAATCTTTGAATTACAAGTAGAATTTTCGAATTACAATTGATTTTTTCAAATTACATCTGTAAATGGTGTAGTAGACCAAAACCCCCTTAGGGGTTTGAAAACTAAGTTCGAGTTTTTTTTTATTATGGACTAATAAAGTTTTAAATTTTTTTTAAAGGCGTTTGGAATAAGTCAAAATTAATGTACTTAATCAATTTCTAACCTCCATCAAGGAGGTTCTTTTCTTAGAACATATTAACCCCCTATCTCCCATTTTAGGGGTCATTTTAGTCCTTTTCCAAATAGAACTAAAAAGTACAAAGGGTTAAAATGTTCTGCATTGAATTTCACTAGGGGGTTGTTAAAGACCAAAAGTTCGTGCCAAAGTCGTGTGAAAGAAATAAGTCGAAAAACTTTTATAAATCTTCTTCTGATTGTGAGCATAACAATTTTAATAGATGTCTGCAGTGAAATTTTACGGCGGTTCTTTTCTTAGAACAAATTCACCATCTTTCTCTTATTGTTAGGGGTCATTTTAGTACCTTTGTTCAAATATCCTCATAGAACACCTCTTAGACGTGCGTTAAAGGGTTAAAATGTTCTTGTAGAAACATTTTATGCATCAAATTTCACTAGGGGTTGACAAAGACCAAGTTCGTGCAATATAGGTTAGGTTAACCTTACCACGTGCAATATGAGCAAAGTGCCGTAAAAAGTAAAATTCTAAATTGTACTTTACAATTTTCCATTTTTAAGTACAATTCTAAATTGTACTTTAAAATTTTACTTTTTTAAGCATTTTTTTACATTCACACGGAATTTTGGCCTTTAACCACCTCTAGTAAAAATTGATGCAGAATATGTTTGTGGAACATTTTAACCCATTAAACGCACGTCTTTGTGGTTTTCTATGAGGATATTTGAAAAATGGACAAAAATTGCCTCTAAAAAAAGGGAGATAGAGGGTTAATATCTTCTAAGAAAGAAACCGCGACCAAATTTCACTGAAGACATTTACATATTTACAATAGCCCTTTTTTTGGCAGACCGGAATAAGATTAGGATTAACTCTATTTAGTTAAAAAATTGGTCAAATCAAGTCCAGAATTTTTTTTTATATTTTTTTTCTGAATTTCCATCCAATTAGTTAATATAAACAGGAAAAAAAAAATTAAACGTTGTCCAAAATGTAAAATGGTATAAACAAATTTGAGTTAATCCTTGGATTTAACTAAGGCCGCTGTTCCAAAAAAGTAATTCACATAAAAAATGTGAAAATGAAAATTTCCGAATTTTTTTGGTGTTTTAGATTTCACATCCGAAATTTTTTTTCGTTTTGTTTCACGTAAATAAAATTTGGAGAAAGTAAAACGAATGCACACTTTCCTTGTAATTTTATAAATTTTAATTATTTGATTTAAACTTCGAATGAAAACGTGATCAAAAAAATAATAAACATGATTTCATGTCATTTGGAAATTTTCATGTGTATTAAAAGTTGTGAAAGACAGAACAGAGGCCTAAATTTATTTTTCATTCTTTGCATTTTGGATAAAGCTTAATTTGTTTTTGTTTATATTTTCAGCAACGACTCCACACACCTCTCTTCCAGCAAGTTTTGGTTTTGTAAAAATGGTGACATAATCTGGAAATGGCATTTAATTTCACATTAGGGTCGAACCTGAATCAAATTGCGTCGCGCAAGACGTAAAAAAAACAAAAACAAACACATCAAATTTTAAATTTTTACGTCCGTTTGATTTAGGTACGTCACATTTAAATATTAGAAACGAAAAATTATTGGGCGTTACGCCTTACGCGACGCAATTTGATTCAGGTTGGACGCTTATTTAGAACTTAAAAAATCGTTAATACGAAAACTCTAGCTGATCCTGTTTTCGAGTTATTGCTAAATAATTACACTGTTCGACAACAAAAATCTCTTAGTGAAATATCTAACTAATTCTTATAGATTATGCTTTCCTGATTTCAAATCTGTTATTCAATTATTTCTAACATGTACCGTTTTTGAGATATTCGTTGTTAAAAAGTTAAAAAACTAATAATTTAGCACTCTTGGGAGTCCACTGTTATATTCACTGTTACTTAAAAAAAAAAGAACTTGATTTCATATAACATGTACCTCCTGATTATAAAACTGCAATCCAAGTTTTTCTAGCATGTTCCATTTTCGAGATATTCGCGCTTGAACATTCTAGAAAAACTTGGAATCTGGAGGTCCATTTTATATGAAATAAAATCCAATTTTTTAGAAGCAACGTAGGAATATGTAACAGTGGACCCTCAAAAAGCTGAACTATTGTTTTTTCTTACTTTTTAAGAGCGATTACCTCAAAAACAGTACGTGCTAAAAAAATTTGGATGGCAGATTTGGAATCAGGAATGCAAAATCTTAAGGAATCAATTAGGGTTTCTAAATTCCCGGACTTTTTCAATTCCCGGGAAATAGTTTTAAAAAAATCGTATTCCCGGGAATTTTTTAATTAAAACAAATTTTGAACTTTACCATATAAAAATTGTTATATTACAAATTATGGTCGTATTTTCCAATTTTAACCCATTTTAGATGTATTGTTTTGTAAAATAGTTTTACTAACCTCTAAAATATACGTAGAAAGTTCATAAAATCTATTTTTTGTAGAAATATTGGACCTTATCATAGTTTTAGTATTTGCTTTGACATATTTCCACTCCATGCAAAATTGTTCACAATTCGGAAATGCCCGATTTTGCATCAAATGCGGTTTTAATAACTTGTTGGAAAATTTTTCTAATTTTGACTATGCCAACCGTAAGAAAATTATATCTTGAAGATATATTTGATTAAACTTTCGAATTATTAAAATTAATTGGTTTAAGGCATTCCGACCAAAATGAGAACACCAATGTACTATATAGCCATTGTAACGACGTATTTTCACTGGTTGCTGGGATAGAACTCGCGGCGGCCAAGGTTCGTTAAAAAATATTTTTTTTTCACGGCCGATAGATATCAGGCTTTTACTTCATATATGAAATTTTAAGCTGAAAACCAGGTTTGTTATATATTTTTTAAAATATCGATGTTTTTGTTTAAGCACTATAAAGATTGTTGTTCTGAATATGAAATACTAAATTTCGTAAAGAAGAAATCATTGAAATTTTAGATTAAGAAAACTTTTGCCAATTTGCAACCAACATTTGAGGTGAAATTTAGTTTGATTCCGTATTTTGTCACGCAATCGATTAAAGAAAAATAATAATTAATCACTAGTTTTTCTTAAAAAATTTTAATTCTTTCAAAGTTTTAATGTCATTATTATTAAATCATTTAGGATTGTATTAAAAATGTGTAAATTAAATATATTTTTATTAAAAATTATATAGTGATATTATTTAGCAATAACTGGAAAACAGAATCAGCTAGAATTTTCGTGTTAACGATTTTTCTTAATAAAGAGGGAAGAAATGTCATTAACCGATTTTGTCGCCATTTTTACAAAACCTAAACTTGCTTGAAGAGGGGTGTATCCACCCACTGTCAGTTTTTTTGTGAATCACTTTAATATTAAAATTAAATAAAAACAAATCTAAAATTGTGTATTATATATTAAATTCTTAAGAAAAATAAATATAATAATTTTGATTTTATTTTTTTTAGTTAAAATCGTTGTATATCATTAAAAATATTAAATTCCCTTATAATTTTTTTTTGTTCCTCTTTTTGTTTTTTTTTTTAATAATAACCAGATTAGCATTTACAATTGTTTTTTTAATAATTTTTTATACAAATAATATTTTACAAATGATCAACAAACAACAAATTTTAAAAAATTCTTAGAAAAAAGTTAAATAGAAATCGTAGAATTTATAAGAATAAAATTTAAAATAAAAAAAAAAATGTCACGTTGTCTTACAAAATTATCAACATTAATTTTTTATAAAATGTTGAAAATTATATGAAGCCTCGCTTTGGAAGTTCGATAAATAACGGAAGCATAAATTACAAAATATAATTTTATTTTATTTTTACATAACTTTAAAAATGTATTTGAGTGTTTTAATATGTTTTGTGTGATTAATCTATTAATAACAAAAAAAAATAATAAACAATTAAAATTAAGTTAATCAAAATTATGATTTAAAAATAAAATCGATTAAAAAATTTAAGAAACTTTTTTAATAATCAAAAAAATATTATTTCTTAAGTTTAAATTATTACACCATTTACGGATGTAATTCGAAAAAGAAAACAATTGTAATTTGAAGATACTACTTGTAGTTCGAAGACTTCATTTGTAATTCGAAGACTCTACTTATAATTCGAAAGTTCCTTTTATAATTCGAAATTCCATCTGCAATTCGAAAATTTCATTGATAATTCAAATATTTCAATTGTAAAAAAAATAATTGTAATTCAAAAATATCAATTGTGATTCAAAAAAAAACATCGCTAGAATGTCTTAGAATCGATCACTGATCAATAATATACATGCTTTATGGGGTCCCAGACCGATATCTCGATGAGTTACAAACGGAATGACAAACTTATATATACCCATCAATAGAGTGGAATCTATAAAAAAACTAGCGTCAGGGTTTTTTTTTTAGGGCGGGAGGCGTTGGGGTATAACTTCCCCTAGCGATAAATGTGTGCAAATTGATCAATTTTATTATAACCACGCCTACAAAATGGACAGGCCGAAAAAATTAAATTTTTCAATCCCCTAGGTCCAGGTGCAGGCCTCTAAACTACTTTTGAAACAAAAATGATTCATTTGCTTAACAAAATTACCAAAAAATGGCAATTTTATAGAGGGTTTAGTTCTTTAAGGGAGAACTTTTTTTCCCCCTGGTCCGATTTTGCCTAGTTCTGAACATAAATAGCCTATTTACCAGGAGGTTAGCTCTTTTGGAGTGGACTGCACCGTGTTTTTAACTGACAGACGGACACACAGACATTCACAGAATGTCTTAGAATCGATCAATACTACCGTCCGACCGCCAATATTTAACATAAATTGAATGTAGATATTAAATGAAGTGAAACTAAGTTTACAGTTTTTCACTTCGTGATCCTGTTTCCTTGTAAAAGGACTTCAAAGTTTTAAAGGATTACATTTAGCAAAAATATTTTTTAAATATTTTTACTCGTCCTAGGATTCCACTAGCGACAAATGAAAGAGGAGGATCTTCCCTAATGTTTCCATTTTTTTTTTTATTTTGCCATATCAGGAAAAAGTATATCAAAATATTTTGTTGAACATTTTTAATGATATTAAAGGATAAAGTTTTGAAAGGACGTTACTTACCTCCTTGTTTTCTGATATGTGAAAATAATAAAATGGGAAAATTAGCGGAGATCTTCCTCTTTCATTTGATATCCTAGGACAAGTAAAAATATTTTACAAAAATTTAATTCTCTAAAACTTTGAAGTCCTTTTAAAAGGAAACAGGATCACAAAATGCAAGACTATAGTTTCAAACGTATATTTTCTAGTTTGTGTTTAACAACTTTTTTTCTTTTTGTCGGCCGGTGAAATATATGAGGAGCCGCAGAAGAAAACGTACTTTTTCTCAAATTTAAATAAGAGAGCACGAACCTTGAAAAAGTTAGAAATTTATTATTAATTTAGTATTCTTAGGTATAAAACTTCTTACTAATACCAGGTTCATGCCATTTTATAAGCGGACAAAACAAACAATTTTAAAATACGAAAAAGTAGTTTTTGTTTTGCTGTTCCCCATATACTTATACTTTATGGGGTCCTATACCGACATTGCGATGCGTTCCACACGGAATGATAAAATGAGTATACCTTCATACTATAGTTGGTTATAAAAAGATCAATTGTAATTCGAAAAATATCGAATGTAATTCGAAGATTGCAATTGTAATTCAAAAATTATCAACTGAATTTCATTTGATCTTCTTCGAATTACAACTGATCATCCATCAACTAAATTTCAACTGATTTTTTTGAATTACAATTGAAGGGCTTACTGCAAAAACTTGATAAGCAACATTTTATTTTTTGGTGTTTTTCGCCTTCTACTGATGTTCCACTGACAAATTTTTGGCATAAGTCTGTCTTAAACCCTTCGTACAAGTATCTTGGGAATGAAAGAGCTGCACAAGTTCTGTTTTCTACATTATTTCAAAAGTTTTGAGGCAAAAACCATCATAAAATGAAATGCTGCTTATCGAGTTTTTACAACAAGCCCTTCAATTATTCTTTTTCAAATTACATTTGATTTACAATTGATATTTTTTTTAATTACAATTGATATTTTTTGAATTACAATTGAAGGGTTTATTGTAAAAACTCGATAAGCAACATTTCATTTTATGGTGGTTTTTGCCTTATAACTTTTAAAATAATGTAGAAAATAGAACTTTTGCAGAACTTTTATTATCAATATACTTTTACGAAGGGTTAAAGCATGACTTCTGCCAAAAACCTGTCAATGGAACATCAGCAGAAGGCGAAAAATACGAAAAAATAAAATGTTGCTTATCAAGTTCTTGCAGTAAGCCCTTCAATTCATCTTTTTCGAAAAAAAAACTGATCATTTTTTAATTACATTTGATCTTTATCGAATTACAACTGATCTTTTTTGAATAACATTTAATCTTTTTCAAACTTTAGTTGTTCTTTTTAAATTACAATTGATCTTTTTGAATTACAGTAAAACTTTTACGAATTAAAATTGATTTTTTTCGAACTACAATTAATTTTTTACGAATTGCAATTGATAATTTTCGACTTACCATTAGAATCTTCGAATAACCAATGGAATTTTTGACTAACAAATATAATCTTCGTGTTACAATGTATCCTTTTTTGAATTACATCTGTAAATGGTGTAGTTTAACTAAGAAATTAATCACACAAAACTGTAGCTTGTATAAAATAATTTAAAAAAAATCATCAATTATAAGAATAGAGGAGGGCACTTTTTTTTGCTTAAATGAAGATTTATAGTTTTTTTTCTGAATATCACAGAAATGAAAAAAAAAAATAGAAAATATAATAGAAAAATATGTATAAATATAGAAAAATTCCTAAATAAAACAAGAACATGCTCTTAATTTTAATGCACATGATGTGTTGTTGTGTAAAAAATAATAATAATTAACCGAAATAAATACAATAGTATATAAATTTTTAATTTTTTTTTTTAGTTTTAATTAATTAAACTTCCCTTTTTTTGTTTTAAGTAATTGCAGCTGTCAAGTAATAGAGATCCATTAGAGTCTGTACATTGATGGGTAAACATGACAAACGATCATGAGTATTCGAGTCTAATGCCAACCATGATAGGGCATTATAACCCTCAAGTACATAACGTAAAACGTCGGCGGTTAAGGTTGAATCCAATGGATGATCTGTTGCCGATGAATGGGCATTGGTTGAATTGAGTATATCATCGGTGGTTTGTATATTTGGGACATGTATGTGCAATGCAGTTTTCAAAAATACTGGGCATACATCTTCTAAATGAGGACAAGCTGACCAAAACCATGATGGCATACGACCGGTAGGAGCAGTAGATACCATATAGCCAACAGCTAAAGGCTGTTGATTTATCTGACCGACCTAAAAAAAAGTAGATAAATTAAATTAGTTTTTAAAGAAAAGTTAAAGTCTGCTTTAAAGGGTATTATGGATTTGGAACAGCCGAATTGTAAAAGAATTTTTATGTTTTTTGGAGTAAATAATTTCATTAAAAATTTTTAGGGGAAAAAATTAAAAAAAAAATTTAAATTTTCTAAATCGCGGACACAAAAATGTTCCCGCAATTTTCTGTTTTTAAATTAATAAAAATTATTTTTTTTTAAATGGGCATAAAAATTGACGGGACAAACCATGTAAAATTTTCTAGACCCCTGGGTCCAACTGCGGGACTTTAGACTTCTTCTGACATAAAAATGTTTTTTCGCTTAACAGAAGTGCAAAAAAAAACTATTTTGTCCATAGGTTGATTTAATTCTTCAAGGGAGAACTTTTTCTACTTATTCCATTTTGCCCATTTCCGAACTTAACCAGCCTATGACCATAAAAATGTATCGTGTCCTCCACAGACGAACAAACAGAAATTTACAAAATGCCTCAGATTAAACACGAACCGGATGATAAACGACATATTGTAGTGATCAAATGGAGTAAAACTGCATTTACAGTTTTTCATTTCGTGATCCTGTTTCCTTTTAAAAGGACCTTTTATAACATTTTGTAAAATATTTTGCAAAATATTTTTTTAAGTAGATTTACTTGTCCTAGGATGGCATCCTAGTGATAAAAAATTAAAGAGGAGGATCTTTCCTATTTTTTCATTTTTTTATTTTGCCATATCAGAAAAAAGGATGTGAGTAATGTCCTTTTAAAACTTTATCAAAATATTTTGCTCAGGACATTACTTTTTCCTGATATGCCAAAACAATAAAATGGGAAAATTAGTGTAGATCCTCCTCTTTCATTTTGTTCAAAAGAAAACTGGATTACGAAATGAAAAATTGTAAATGCAGTTTTACTACATTTCCGTATAGTTTCCGGTTCGTGTTTAACGACTTTTTTTTTGTCAGAAGGTGTAATATTACAGATATTTTACTTACCTCTTCAATATCTTGATGTTGTGTTGAATTGAAATTATTACCACCAACACTTTGCCAACTACGATTATCTTCCATGCGGTCCGGGCTGTTGTGGTTTGACATTCCACGTCCTGAAAAATATACAAACGAAAAACGATTATAACAAACATAACGTTTAAATAGTATAAAAATTATAAGCTTACCTGTACCAACACCATTATCCCATGTTCCTAATAAATCATCCATAAGATCGGCATCTTTGAAAACTTCATTTTCATCTTCATCATTGCCAAAGTTAATAAAATCATCATCAATATCAACTTGTGGTTCATTTTGGAATTGACGAGTAAAGGACTAATAAAATTTATTTGAAAAAATAAAAAATAAATTGAAATTAAGAAAAACTAGATAATACACATGTATCTTGAAACTCAGAAAATACAAATCATTTACTTTAATTTTTAGAAGCTCAATATTTCCTGAGTTTGCATTTTCTGATTTTCGATTTTTTTTTTCAATTTACAGCTATAAAGAAAATATGTCCTATCAATGAGAATTTTTTTCAAATATTGAAAATGAGTGTGTGTTTTTTTACATACAGACATCGCTACAATGTCTTAAAATCGATCACTGATCAATTACATATGTACTTTATGGGGTCCCAGACCGATATTTCGATGAGTTACAAACGGAATTGAATATATATATTATAACTTTTGAACCGCTGAACCGATATCTCTCAAAAGCAATACCAAACCTCTCGGGGCAACAACAAATAAACTTGAATAGTTTAGTCATATCCGTGTAATATTTTGGCCATGATCACCATATCAACAGACAGACAGACGGACATCGCTGGAATTTCTTAGAATCAATTACTGGTATATAAAATATATATACCTTATGGGAACCCAGACCGATATTTCGATGAGTTACAAACGGAATGACACAAAAGATCAATTTTAATTCGATAAAGATCAATTATTATTCGAAGTAGATCAATTGTTATTCGAAAAAGATCAATTGTAATTCGAAGATTCCAATTGTAATTCGAAAAATATCTACTTCCATTAATTTACAATAATTGATTTCCATTATTTTATGAATTACATCTGCAAATGGTGTAGAAATTTTATGTAATTGCTTAATTTTTGTTTATGTTTTCGCAAGGCGTTTCACTTAATTTTGCTGCACTAATTCCTTGTGACATATCAATTCGGTCTGAATTTGGTATTTGGAAACATTTTAAATCTTGCCGATGGCCGATTTTTTATAGAAGCGAAGCCTAAGTTAATCAACAACTACACTGTTCGGCCGCCATTTTTTTTTTTAACTTGGCGGAACATTGAAGATATGGCTCAACTTTGGCTTCACCTATATTAAATATTTTCAAAATGTTCACATTGATTTCGACATATCTTTAAGCTGAGCAGTTGAAAAAATTTTAATGTATTACACAAACTACTTACCAAACATACAGCACTTGTAGGAAATACCAATATATGTGTGCATGTTACATCCTGAGGCGTTGACAGAGGATTTTGTATTGATATCTGGGAAAAACGTTCATCGGGTGTAAATTGATCGGGCATAACACGTAATTTGGCATCTGGTTCTAAAGTTACCAAGCATGCACTCAATATGGTGGGTGGATACATAAGATGACATTGTTTACACATATCTTTTAATTGTTTGGTAGCTTTTTGCAAATTTGATTTGCCCAACAGATAAGACCAAGACTTCAGTTCATTGTGTCCGATACGACCAATACGACCGACAACTAAACGCCATGTCTGCGTGGTTTGCGATATTAGTCCCAATATGTAGTCCATTAGTTTATTTAGACCTACGCGCCTGGCTGGTGCGCGACGACGTCTTGTACGATTTGGTACATCTATGTTAATGCAAACCTTTTCCAACATTTCACCTCGATCATCCGTTACGGTGGCTAACAACCACGATTGATCTTCGCTGAGACAGTAGTTACAATACATAACGGAGTATTTTTGATCATTAGGATTACCACGCATACCACCCCAGGCGGCTCGTGAGAAATCAGTTTTATCATTTTTCTCATGCATAGGAGCCAAGATGTAGGGAGGTGTATACATTTTGTACGCTTTACGATTCTTGTCATCTTTGGTCTTGAGAAAAGCTTCCACATTGGCGGCCGTGCCAAAACCGGTAAGACTTTTCACTGCCTGGGCATGCACCATATGCCTCTTACACTGAGAGAATATATTCAGGGCTAGACATTTAATTTCATCGGAAAATCGTTTACGATTACGAGCACGGCCCAACTCAAGTATGGATTCTAATGAGATGATTTGTATATTTATATGAGATCTCACCGAATCGGGTATGGTTTTCAAAAGTTCTGAGTACATTCTGAGAAGAGCAATACAAGCCAATCTTTCTAGTTCGGGTGAATCGGAGCCATATGTGAAGGGCTCTACTACGTACAAAACTATAGCTGTAGGATTAACTTCTTCTAAACATTCGGCAACACCTAAGGGATCTCCCAAAATTAATGGAGGTTTAACTTCTGGTTTAACATCATTCATCGATGGTTTAATATCGCCACTCATATTTCCTTGGGCATCTGTGGCAGAAGTTGTTGATGAATGTTGCGAATGATCGCCACCACTATGCTCCATATTATGATCGCCTCCTCCTCCCGATCTTTGTTCGTTAATATCAAGACCTGCATTTGCAGAGTTTGCACCCGAGTTTGATGTTCCATTACCACCGGCTCCAGTCGCCGTTGCTCCGTTTCGTGTATTATTATCTGTTGGATTGAGTAATGTTTTATCATTTGGTACTCGATTAAGATACGGTGCTAGCTGATGTTGAAATGCATAAGCATATAGTCGCAACTTTTCAGCTAAATTTGTGTCTTCCAATGATCTCAACCAATTGTCTAGTGTTGTGGTAAATGGTTTTTCAGTAGGTGGTCTCTGTTGTACGGTCAATAAACCATTCCAGCCACAGATTGGTGAATGTTTACCTAATTTACACATTTCGTAGGTGGTACTCAGTTCTTTAAAGTACGTTTTTGTTTTATTTAAGACATAATCATTGTCGGGTGCCATCACCAAATAGACTACATCACGTGCGTAGGAGTAGGGTTCAAGCAGAAACTTATCCCAATAGTGTATGGCTAATGGGGCTACTGAAATCCAATCTTTATCATGGCCAACTATTACCGAGGGTATAGGTTGAGGTTCACATTGTCCGGAAGCTCGGCCAGCGAGACGATGGAATTGCCGCCATGTTAAAGGACCACTAACGATGTAAGTAGCATTATCTTTAACACCAGCCGTTCGAGATTTTGTATGGAATGCATTTTGTAACATCGGTTGTATGGATTTCATGGTGGAAACAATATCTTTGTTGCTACGTGAAAATCCAACTGGGATATAAGGCCATTTGTGAACAGTTATTCGTCCCGCTGCTAAAGCCAAAGCCACTTGGCTATTTCCAACTAACGCCGTTGCTTTCCTATGATGCGTGGAGAAGGGTACAATTTGTTGTTCCATACAATCCATTCGTTGGCTGTCGAACGCCAAACGAGCCTGTTCCAAGGCCAATGCAATAATATCATGAGCATCTATGTATTCCAATACATTTGCAATGGCCGCCACGGATTGAGGTTTTTGGGATTTTTTGGCCAATCTTCTACGATGCCGCTGCAGCGAACGATGTATAGCACTACTAGAGGTTTGGATGATAGAACACTGTTCCAGCAGTAAATCGAATATGGTGAATGCCACTTGTTCCGCCGTTTTATCAATTGATCCTCCATTATTGTTGTTGTTGTTTGACGTCGAAGCGCTCGTCTTTGCGGTCAGCGTTGTTATTAAAGTCAACAAGGAATGTTTTTTGTGACGTCCTGGATCTTCGGCAATGCCCGTAATATCCATTTCATCCTCATAGAATAGACCTGCCTTACAAGCTAGTCGTCGATTAATGACAGCACTAAAGCCACATGTACATTCGACTGCATCATCGTCTACATAGCCGGTAATATATTGTTGCGCATTGTTGCCGCCTGGCGTTCTTGTCGAGGGCGTTGTGGAAGAACTGGAGCCTGCTCCAGCCATTGATGCAGGTGAATCCAAGGAATTTGAAATGCCCCCACCACCACCTACTCCGCCGCCTAAACCCGACATAGAACCAAAGGCACTTAGAGCACGTAATGCATTAGACGTCGTAGCCAAGTAGGGTGATGACGATGGTGTTGTTGGGTTAAAAGTGGTTCCCGGCAGCGGCACGTATACCCCCGAGTCTGAGCCGCGTATATTTCCGAAATGTTGGTTATCCGCATTACAAACACACACCGTACTACTATCGAAGTTATGGTCCCGGAATACATTCAAGGCCGTATCGTAAAGCAGAATATTTACAATAACCGAACTCACCTCTGGCAGTTCCTGGGTTATAGAGTTGCTAATACTATTTCCCGGTCCGCTGCCAACATAAAAACCAAGACTAGACATATCTCCACGTTGGCCGCCGTTGCCGCCACAGCCCCCACCACCACCCGTTACACTTGGTGGTCCGCCGCCAATCGTTTGCATATGATTTGTAACACTTTGTGGCGTTTGAGGTGCGGGTTCTTGCGAATGATACGGTTTGTTGAGATATGCTGGTGCATTTGAAGATGCCGTAGATAAGGCGGGACTGGCGACAGCAACTTCGTAGGGCGGTGGCGGATGTATGGGCGTTTGTCTTTGTTGTTGTTGCTGCATCATTGGACTTGTGTGCGGGAACGGTACATGACCCACAGCTGCTGGTGAAATTGGAGACATGCCAGTACGTTGCATTAATTGTTGCATTGTTGGTGGGGTGTTAGTGAGAGCAGCCTGCGGGCAATTAAGTTGATTTAATAATAAACTTCCGCCACCACCACCACTGTTGAGAGGTGTTGGTACGGTATTATGCATAGGCGAAGAAGACATAGGTCCCAAGGGCGTACGTGGTTGTTGTAATGGTGTTCTGGGAGCAGCTGAAAGTAATTCATGTAATTGCTGATGGTGCTGCTGCTGCTGTTGTTGCTGCTGCTGCTGTTGTTGCTGATGTTGTTGTTGCATTTGTTGTTGATGCTGCTGTTGCATTTGATGTTGTTGCTGCTGCTGCTGGTGGGTAGTATTTCGTGGTTGTTGCCAGGAAGGTTTATACCTGCAATTTGTTGGTATAACCAATGGAGGCATAGTTAAGCTGGGCAAATTTGTCAATGGCGCATATTTCGACGAACCCACAAATTTTGCCTGCTGTGGTGGTCGAAACACGTATGACCAATCTTCTATTGGTTCCTCTACCGGACTTCCTAATTCAATAGAATACTCTTGTTTTATTTTTAACATTCCACTTATACCTAATCCGGTATCCAAAGTTTGACCCATGATAGCCGATGATGAAGTAATAACACTTAAATCAGTCATTTGTATATCCATGTGACAAGGGCTAGAGTTGGGATGATGTTGTTCATGAGAGGGGGGTGTAGGAAACATTTTCGTCAAATCTTCAGCTTGTATGGTATTAGCTCCAATACTACCACCACCTCCGAGCCCCGACAAACTACTCGCGCTATTATTTAACGAACTAACTCCCGAAGTTGCTGATGACGTTGCATTGTTAGCTGTATTGGTGTTATTACAGTTATGTAATGCCGCCATTACCGCAGCATTGGCTACAGTATTATTAACCATCTGGTTATTTAGTGATGTGCCCACTAAACCAGAATTTGTTGAACGCTTTAGCTCGTCGATGGTATTGGTGGTGATGGCACAACCATTCGATGGATTATTCGAATCGGGCGGCGTGTGAATTTGTACACTACCACATTCATCGTTCGACGAAGTTTCGAATAGTTGTTCCAAGTCATTGGGCGAAGGATTTAAACCCTCAACCGTAAACAGATTTCCACCAATGCCACTTTTTGAATCCTTACAGGGTGATGTTGAAGAGGTACCGCCGCCACCAACACCAGGCATAACTTCAGTTTTTATATCAAGTTCCTCAAAGAAGCTACCCGTTGCTGATGCATTCATACCCATACCACTCGAAGAACCACCACCAACACCGCCACTCGAAGAACCATCATTGTTTGTAGAACCTATTTGACTATTGCTACCCATAATCGAATTGGCTGCAATACCCACTAAACCTGTTCCCATAATGTGAGCAGCGGCAGCAGCGTTATCAATATTGGCTAATCCAGTGCCACCAGCGGGTGCTGCTAATGGATCAATGGATAAAATGGATCGAGGTGAGGGCATTAGTGGTTTTATGTGCGTGTGACCTTCATAAAGTTTTTTAGTAGACATTACACGGCATTGTTTAGAGATTTCGTTGGGTTTGAAACGTTTAACAGGATGATTAGACCTAAAAAAAGCATAGGTGTGTTAACAGTTATGAAATTTTAAATGATGCGAATGTAAAGGAATGTACATATAAAAAGTGTAAAATCACTGTAGCATCGTGCTTATTTTCGCTCATTTATTATTCCCAAAACTGCATTTTTGTATGATTCAAAAGAACACAACTACATTTACTTAAATGTAAATGCTTTTATTACTGTATTGAAATCATGTTTAACAATTTTTTTTTCTAAGAGCCAAAGATGATATCAACTAAAATCTTAATAGAAAATATCCCTTTAATGCTCTATAAAACTTAATAAATTAAATATTAGAACAAAACACCAATTAAAACTTACCATGCATCCTGTACGGTAAAATCATAGAGTACATCTAGCTTAAGACAATCTTCATTGGCAAACGTATCAATATCCTTAACATTGATTTTTGGCGGTTTATATAAATTTAAAAAGTCATGCATAGCACTTGTAGGCGAAAACAGCGATGAAGTATTTCTATTCAAATTGTTTGGTAAATCGGCGCTGCTGCTGCTACAGGTAGGATTGTTTTCACTGATTATACCATGTTCCATTTTAATATTCATGGATGTTGTGCAAATATTGCCGCCCATCATTATTGTATTACTTAGGGGCGTTAATGCAGGTTGTAAATCAAATTTTTTAACCGATATAGAACCGCATTGCGGTTGTGGTGGTTGCTGTTGTTGAGGATGTTGTTGTTCTTGTTGTTGTAAAGTTGGTGAACAGCGACCAACACTAGCTGGTGGTGGAACACTACCTGGACCCATATTACTACCCCCAATAGTATTGTGCATACCTTCAACAGAAGGTGGCGGTTCAACGCTTGGAGCTGGATGTATGTAGGGTGATGCTGTTATACTTTTATTATCATGTTGGTCTGTTGGTGTCGGAGCTGGAGTATTTTTATCCAATAAATGATCAATTGGAGTTGTTGGCTGTTGCAAATTCGATACAGATGTGGGAGCTCGAGGACTCATTGATAAAAGCTTTAGAGTACAAATAAAAAAATAATTAATTGAAAAAATAAAAAAAAAAAAACAAGTAATAGGCTATATTCGTGCTTTGCCGAATCTTTAAATACCTTCCACGGTATTAACCAATGTAAAATTTAGTTTAAATTTTGGGTTGGTAATGGAAAGGAGACTGTGGATGGGAGAAATTAAACAGTTTACTCTTCCAACTCGAGAAAGCGAGCTGCCTAGGTTGGATTGGTCCACAATGACCTGTGAGTTAGTGTGGCGGGCATTCGAAAAGGTGTACGGTGTTATGGGGTGCAGATGTAAAAAAAGGACAGGCGTCCGAAACGTCCGAGTTAACTCTGGCCAGGTAACTATTTAGCTCCCTAAAGTAACCTGACATGAATTGGGACAATGCCGTACGGACCTTACGTGGCAGGTTTTTTCCGATTCGGAAGGCAAAGGAGGCCTACCACCTAGTACGACATTGTCTATCATCCTTCCTATGGACTCGGTGATAATCTCGAAGTGGAGACGGGCCTGCGGCTCTTTAAGGTTGCCACTCTGCACCAGATTGATGAGGTGACCTACGGTCGATTTATCTGAGCGCAGGTCAGCCCTCACCTGTCTCCCCTCCGGTGCTGACGTACCTACGACGCTAGAATGGTGGGAGTGCTCGGTCATATAACACCTAAGCACAAATTGACGAGTGAGAAGCGAGCAATGGCTCCGAACGGGCAGAATTTTGGTCTCCTCATGAAAGTGGTATTTAGATGCCATTAAATTATACCATGTAACCACCCTGAGGGTCGTGTTCTGCGCTGTGTGTGCATCGTCTCCTTATCTTTGCCCCAGGTGCTACCCGCCACCCCCTTTAAAATGATGTTCCTCCGTTTCAATTGCCTGGTCATCTCTTCAGCATGTCGGGCGAACATAAAGAGGCTATCAAAGAGGACCCCAAGAATCTTGGGATTTTCACTTATGATATTGAGTGTCCTGGTAACCTCTTTAATCCACGTGGTTAGTAGTGTGGCCGTCGACTTGGGTGTTGAGAGTTCGAGGTTCCTGTATGCCAAAAAGTCGTGCACGGAATAGCTATTAAGCTGTTCCTCCAGGGCTTCGATATTCCTGCTTGTGCACAAAATTGTCCAGTCATCGGCATAGGATATGAGTGTCAGCCCTGGAGGTTTTGTCGGGATTTCGGAGATGTAAGTATTAAACAGGATGGGGTAAAGGAACCCGCCTTGTCACACCCTATTTATTTCTCATAAATCCCGACCTAGAACCTCTTAACTCTACATATGACTGCCTCCCAGCCATGTAGTTTGCCAACTATGTATATTTTGTGGGCGTTTGGTAGCGAAGAGTCATACAGGTCTTGCAAAAGCTTCGTGTGGCAAACCTTGTCAAAGGCCTTAGACAGATCGAGAGCGACCACTATGGTCCTCTCGTGTGGGCGCTTACTGGTAAGGCCTCCGACTAACGTCATTTCGCACATCGCAGCCGTTGTGCTGTGCCCAGCACGAAAGCCATGTTGGTGGTCTGCCATGGGGAGAAGGACATAAGGGAGAAGGACAGATCCCAGGACCTTTACCACTGGGCACAGTAGAATTATAGGTCTGTAGGAGCTCCCCAAGTTAATGGTTTTCCTAGGTTTGGAAACGGGAATAATCTTCCCGAGCTTTGACAGATCTGGAATCTCCAAGTAGTTGATATACAGGCTGAATGTTTCTGCCATATATGCAGACCCTTTCTCCCCCACGTTTTTGAGCATAGTCATTGTAAGATCATTGGGACCTATTGATGTGGAGGCTTTTGTCTTCCTGATAGCTCGGAGTGATCTCTACATCTTCTGTCAGAGGTAGAGATCTAATATTCCTTCGAATGCCTCGGTATTTGTTGGATCTGGCTGGATGCTCTACAAACTGTCGGTTTAAGGCAGCACATCACATTTGGGAGTCAAGTGGCGTGCCACTCTTGAAATTAAGAGTGGGTCTTCCTCTTCTGCGGAGATTCGAAAGGTTCTTTATAGTCTACCAAAAACGCTTAGAACCTTTATCCGACTTTTCTAGATACCGTAACCAAAGATCTTTACATTGAGCAGAGACTAGAGCATCAATCTCAGCGCTCCGTTGCCTTAAACGCTGATTTCAAAACTGCAAACCACATTTTTCTAGCATGTTCCGTTTTCGAGATATTCGCGTTCTAATTTTTTTTTTATGCGAATATCTCGAACTGAAATCAAGTCCTATTTTTTAAAAGCAAAGTAAGAAAATGTTGCAATGGTCCTCCATAAGTGCAAAATTATTGGTTTTATTGGCTTTTTAACAGCGAATATCTCAAAAACGGTATGTGCTAGAAAAATTTGGATAGCTACTTCCAAACTTAAAGAAATGGCTCGGTGGAAAGAGATTTAGCTCCAACGATGAAATTATTGATCTAACAAATGCCTATTTTATGGACCTCGAAAAATCCTTTTTTTTTGGAAGGGATACAAAAATTGGAGAAACGTTGGACTTAGTGTATTGAGCTAAAAGGAGATTATCGAAAAGTCACGAAATTATTGCTCGGCCCTCGTATGTTATAGATACGCCCATCTCAGTGCAATATTTTGGTCGAGAAAGCCATTTCAACAGACAGACGGACATCGCGAGATTGACTTAAAATCTATTGAGGATTACACCAATATTTTGACAAGTTACAAACGAAATGACAAATTTTTATTTACCCTCTACCACTATATTTTTGTTCTTTATGTCCTACACGCCTAATAAATCTTGACCGATCTCTTATAAAAATTTACAAACGAATTATTTAGTCCATTGTCTTAAATAACTTACCTGATCTGCTGACGGTACTGATGTTGGTTGGGATAATGCTGAATTTGGATGCGGCGATGCTGCTGGTGTTCCTGGTGAACCAACTGAAGGTATTGGCATAGAATCAAGTAATGAATTACGAGAATAATTTGAGATGCCACCTTGTAAAGGTGTACCATGACCAGGTGTTTGTCCAGAAGTTGTTTGTGATGAAGTCAATGACCTGTAAGTGATTTTATATATTGATTTGTTTAATTATTTATTTGATATGCTTTTAATAAAAACTTAGTATTGACTTTAATGTAATTATGTTATAAATTATAGTACAATGTGCTGCTGTTGTTGGTGATAAATAAATATGTATGTATATATTTTTTTAAACTTAAAAAAAAAACTATGCAAAAACTACTAAAATATATATTACAATTTAACCACATCCATCAGGAAAACTTAAAAAGAGAACGTAATCATGCAAAATGATATCCATAACCATTATTCTAAGATGGAGGCTATAATGTTTATTTTTAGATCTGTCATTCTGCAATTTTTGTTAACTTTTGTAATTTTCTTTACAATACAGCAGGTTCCCAATAAATATATTTATTTCTTATGGTCCAACATAAAAAACTTTGTTCTTATAAGCTAAATTAAATATTCAAAGACTTTTTTTAAAGTATTCCATAACTTGTTTGAATAAAAAAGGAGATTGTGTTTTAATCGGCCCATGTTTAGACAGGAGATCCATTTTCTGGAAACTGTTATAATAGCAAAAAACTTAAAATGCAACGTATGTTATGACTTTATTAAAAATTCGAAAGGTTAAAATAAAAAACAACTGAGTTTTTGGCATTTTTAAGGGCCAACATTTTTTAAATATCTTTAGAAAGCATTATATTTTTATTCAAATTACAATAGCTGTATTCGCTTTTAATAGCCTTTTTGCAAGGGTAGCAATTATTCTACGATTTTATGCAACAAAAAGCGTGAAAGTATTTTTTGTTAAATTCCGCTGTTGACAAATTAGACACTTTCTAACGAAAATCGATTTTCAGGCTATTTTTTTGTTTTGTTCTCTGGCAAAACTAATTTATGTTAATAAATTAGCGACAGGGTTCTCTGAAGGATCTGCCTAAAATGGCAAGATGCTGTGGTCTGTGAGTTAATCCAAGTAAAAAAGATCTTGTTTTGTGTACAAGAAATAGTAAGATTCCTGCTTTTTATCCCAAGTATGTTGGAATATTTCTAGATAAGAAGTGGAATTACAGGCGAAATATTGAGCAACGAATGCTTTATATTCCTTTAAGAGGGTCATTGGAAAACGACCACACTTTCATTTGATTTATACAGCAGTGGTGCTTCCAATTTTGAAGTATGCAATCATTGTCTGGTGGCTTGCTTTAGAGACAAAGGCGAACTGTGTCTTTATCACGAAGGTACATAGAATGGCGTCGATGTGTAACACTGGTGCTTTTAAATCCTCCTTCACCTAATACCATTAGACTTATTGGGCAGGCAGTATGCGGCTACGTCGGCAATTCGACTGAATAGCACACTGCAATGGAATAGCAACGACTGTGGCCTATCTTGAAGAAGAAACAATACCACAAAATGTGGACTGTGTTCCCTCTATGATCATTTTTGAGCGCCAATTTACCATTATGATACCATCCAGGGAGTTTTAGATAAGGGAGATTCCGGGACATTGGAACTTTCATAAATTTGTACATAGATGTATAAAAGCTACACGAACAAGTGGGGTTTGGAGTCTATTCGAAAGAGCTTGGGTTGAGCCTGGTTCGAAGATTACCAAATACTTGCAGTGTTCACCAGCAGAGATGCTGGCAATAAAGAAAATGGCTGACTGGTTGAGTTACAATGTTTTGTCTACAACCGCAATCAACATCTGTTCTGACAGTCAAGCCGCGGTCAAGTCTATGGAGTCAATGTTTCTGAAAACAAGATCTGCCCTTAACGTTAGTTTGGATGGACGTCCGCCAATTTGGCGAATTCACTCGAAGGCCATAAGGCCCATTGTGATTCCCCTAAAGTTGTTTCCCTACTCCCCTCTGATACACAAATTCTACCTCTCAAACCACCCCGATTCTCTAAGATATTCTACTAGAGATGTCAATGGGACACTGTTTAGGCAATCCAGGTCATCAAAAAATCGTTGCCCCAAATAATTAAGACGACGTTTCATCAGACCCGGACATTCAAACAATAAGTGCTTCACTGACTCCTCCTCCTCCACTTCCCCACAACTTCTACAAAAGTCCCTATCATAAATTCCTATACGAACGGCCATTTGGCCGATTATACGTTTGCCAAAGGTAAGAAGACTTTCTGTCCTCTTACGATTTGGCAGTGGCCACATAGTTCGCGATGTCCAGCACGTGGTCAGTGATATCCACCTATCCTTCATTCTATTCTCTGATATCCTATCAGATCTGCCCTTAACTGCCGCACGTCTGTAAATGAGATGGCCAAGCATTTAGACATACGACTCATATGGGTCCCAGGGCACAGAAATAATCCAGGGAATTGCAAAGCCGATAAGCTTGCAAGACTCGGGACGACCTTGCAGGAACCAACAGAATTGGAATGTGTTGGTATGCCTATACCAACTTTCAAGCAAAATCTAAGGCTTTTTTCTGCGACGGAGAATACTCAGAGATGAGCGCATGGATGGACGTGTAAGACTTCACGACAGATTTGGCTTTCTCTTAATCAGAAGCGCAAAAGTGAGCTGATATCGCTTCACAGAGAAGAGATTTCGACGGTAGTTTCTGTAATTACCGGAGACTGTTTAAAAGAAAGCAGGTAGAGCGGTTAAATGTGCCGTAAAATTACTTTTTCCGGAGTTGCATGGATGAGGAGGAGTTGGAAACTATCGAACATTTTATCTGCCATTGTCTGGCACTTTCGGGTCAGAGACTTGCTTCACTGGGATCTAGAGAGCGGCACAATTTTTCGGATTTGTTGTGATGTCAAAATTATTACGGTCCCGTGGTATCACAACGCACCTCAGAGTATATTTGTGCTGACGTAAAACGTCAGCAGCCACTTATAACCTTAACTAAGTATGGAAAGTTTAAAACGTTAGAGAACGCTGTAGGTTTTAGTCTTGCATGTTTTAATTCTATGTATATTATATTTGTGTTCTTGCATACTCTAGCATAAATATTAGATATGCAAGCTTTGATCTGCAAGGATAGTTTGCTATTAGTAGTGAATACCGTTATTGTATTACTTAGGTGCAAAAATCATAATAAATTCATTTGTAAATATCTATCGCGAGGTCTCCTTTAACGTCATCCACCGACTCCACGCCCCAAACGCCCCTGTAAAATTTTTATTTTTTTACTTTTTGAAGGGTATTAAAGATTAGGAACACGAATTTTACACTATCACTTGTTTTTTCTTAATATTTCAGCACATTTGGAGTATAAGGGTTAAAATATGTTTTCTTTATAAGACGACCGAAATATAATTTTGTTTTTGTTCTTTATACAAATTTTCATTCGTCTCAAATGAATCGTCTTTTTGACGGAAATTACGACTTTTTATAAAAATAAAACCATAACCATATCGCTCATTTACTACAAGACTATCACAACTCAAAATGTCTTATTTTGCGGAAAGAACGTTTAAAGTTTTTCAATAGAAAAGGGGTTTTAATTTTTCTTCTTAATCAGTGAGTATACAAAGCATGGTACAACTAATAATTCTGCAATTCAAAAATCACGTTTTTTGATTTATGACGATGTTGTAGTATATAAGCTATAGCACCGTCCGACAAATTTAAAATTTTGGCTGTACACATGAACCGGACCGAAAAATTCTGAGAGTGGGACCGAAAATTAAATACCCGTGTCTTCTAGATTTTCCAGATCGATTCGCTTTTTTGCGAAAAATGCAAAAAAAAAAATTAGCTCTATAGAAAAAGTTCATGTTAGTCAGAAATGGGGATAAAAATAACATTCCCGTGTCTCTTAGGTTTTTTAAACAACTTCCGAGTTTTTTGCGAAAAATGCAATATGTTTCACAAATGAAGTGTGAAATAAGTCCGAAAAATGTACTTAATATATATGTATATCTTAGTTAAATAATGTTAATTTATGCCTTCAGTGAAATTTGAAGGCGGTTCTTTTTTTTGAGCATATTAACCCTCTTTATCCTGTTTTTATACCCTCCAGTTAGTGATAGAGGGTATACATATATAAGTTTGTCATTCCGTTTGTAACTCATCGAAATTTCGGTATGGGACCCCATAAAGTATATGTATTCATGATCCCCGATCGATTTGAAGACATTCTAGCGATGTCCGTCTGTCTGTCTGTGGAAAATGCTATCACGGACAAAATATTGCACAGAGATGACTGAAACTTAGCATATTTATTGGAAGTTCTCCCGAGAAGTTTGGTATTTCATTTGAGCGATATCGGTTCAGCGGTTCAAAAGTTATGAACGAAAATGTAAGCACACCTCAAAAATTTCAGTTCATTCAACATAACCTAAAAATACAAAATGCTTTAATTCGGCTGCTGGTTGACATATGTGAACATAATTGAACTCCAAATGGTACGAACGGATTTTTTTCGCGGAATTTTTTTTTTCAAAATTTTTTTTTAAGTAATTTCCTTTTAAATAATGTTATTTGGAATAATCCTTTTGGAATTGTGGAGGGTGTCACTACATTCGGCAAGGCCGAATTAAACTTTTTTACTTGTTTGGGATAATTTTTGTCTTTTTTTTCAAATATTCTCATAGAAAACCACTAAAACGTTCGTTTAAAGGGTTAAAATGATCTGCAAATATTTTCTGCATCGAATTTCACTAGGAATTGACAAAGTCCAATATTTCGTTCGATGTTACCAAAATGTTTAAAAAAGTAAAATTAGTTTTAAATTAGAGATAGGCGCGTGAGTGATTTTTGACTCACACTCACTCACGACAGGAATTTTTGAATCACGCACACTCACTCACGACCATATTTTTTCTACTCACACTCACTCACAATCACGTGAATAAATTTAATACAACTCACACTCACGTGTACTCACGCAAGCTTCACTCACACTCACGATGACTCACACTTACGAAACTCTTATTTATACAAAAAAAAAATCAGAAACTAAAATTTCAAAAATTTTCCAAAATTTTCACAATATTTTTACACTTTTCATTGATTTTTTGGGACGAAATCTGAAGTTAAGCCAAATTTTACGATTTTTTTGATGTTTTTTTGGTACGAAAGGAAATATGAAGAGTAAATAAATCACGCAAACTCACGCAAAAAAATCGACTCACGCACACTCACTCACGCAAAAATCTTACTCACGCACACTCACTCACGCAATTTTTTTCTCCACTCACACTCACTCACAATCACGTGAGTAAAATTGAATTCGGTCACACTCACGCGTGAATCACGCTCTAATCTGCTCATGTGCCCATCTCTATTTTAAATTATAGTGTTTCACCAAAAATACTTTACAATTTTCCTTTTTTATGCATTTTGCAAAATATTTTTGTTGAACATTTTAACCCTTTCAACGCATGAGTTAGTGGTGTTTAACGAAAAAAAAAAAAAAAAAACTAAAATGACACTTAATATTTTTTACGAAAAGAACCGCCATCAATTTTCAATAAAGACATGTATAAACATTAGGCGTGTTTTTTGCAGACCGGATTAAGATTAGGATTAATTCTATTTAGTTAAAAAATGGGTAAAATCAATTCAAGAATTTTTAAAAAAAAAAATTTCTGAATCTACATACAATTAGTAAATATAAACAGGGGAAAAAATTAAGCGTTGTTGAAATTGTAAAATGTTATTAATTTTTCATTCTTTACATTTTGGTCAAAGCTTAATTTGTTTTTCTGTTTATATTTACTAATTGTATGTTATTTCGGAAAAAAATTATAAAAAAAATATTCTAGACATGATTTGACCCATTTTTTAACAAAATAAAGTTAATCCTAATCTTAATCCGGTCTGCAAAAAACAAGGCTATTATTTAGCACTGAAGTAAATTTGGGAGCATGTCACAGACTCTGTTCCGTTCGAAAGTAGAGTAAGTGGTTTACTCGTAAAACGCAAAACGAATATTTTTTTCGAAATGAAACCACTTCTATGCAATTCAATTCCACTGTGATTTTTGAAAGTGAATTAATTCCGGGAAAAAATACTAATTTTGCGTTTTACGAGTAAACCACTTATTCAAAATCTGAACGAAATTGAGTTTGTGACATGACCCTAATACATTTTTTGGACTTATTTCACACTACTTTGAAGAAATGCAACATTTTTTCATTTGAGTATTTCGCGAAAACGTGAATTGATCAAAACTAGGAGACACATGTAATTTGTTTTCGGCCCAACTTGAAGAATTTATCGGTCTGGTCCATGTGTACAAAAGTGTATCGGATAGTGTGTTAAAACAAAATTAATTTATTTTAAGAACCAAATCCAAAACAATGTGTTAAATATATTAGAATTGTATAGATTTCCATAGAATGATAATAAATAATTAGAAAATTGATGTTGTATTTATTTAACCTTTAATTTGTAATATAATTAAAATAAACTGAGCTCGAGGTCTGTTGTTGTAAATAATTTTAATTTTACTTCTCCAATATTTCGAAATTCATCGAATTTCATCATCAGGGACTGTGTTAAAAATTACACAAAGAAAAATAAATAAACTTTAAGCTATATTCTATTCACATTGTCGTTTGGGAGTGCAATTCCAAAATTTTTTGTTTAATTCTTAACACTGTCCCTGATGATGAAATTCGATGAATTTTGAAATATTGGAGAAGTAAAAAAAAAATATTTACAACAACATACCTCGAGCTTGGTTATTTTATTTATATTATTAATTCGATTTTTTTTTATTTCAAGTAAGTCTTATTTTGTCCATACAATTAGAGTTAAATTTTTGTTGGTGTTGTTACGGGCGATGTTTTAATGGTGGCTATATTATAAATGATATTTTCTGAACTATACAATTGATGTTTTCAAAACCCACAAAATCTGCGTTCTTTAGTAATTATTTACTTCTAAAAAAAAATTATATAAAAAATGCAAATTAGTTGAGAAAATATGCTTTAAAACTAAATATACAATGGTGAATATTACACAATTGATTTTGACTGATAATTGAATTGTTTTTTTTTTTTGAGTTGATTGACTGATTTAATTGATTGATTGACCAGAACACAAGTAGAGAAGTAGTAAAAATGAGACAACACAAACCTTTGTTTTGGTATGGTGTCTGAAGAACAAGAACTTTGATAAAATGTTGCAGAAGAATAACAAGCGGCAGGATTATTGGATATTCTTGAAGAAGTAGTAGTGGATTGGGAGGAGGAAGTTTTCTTAGAATTTGAACTAATATTAATATTGTAGCTGGTGTCATTTGAATGATGGCGAGAGGTGAAGGTGGTGGAGGGTCGTGGTGTTATCCAATTGCAATCGTCATCATCCACATGACGTTTATGAAATGGTATTCTTTGGGTACGCAATGAAATTGTTTTGGAATTATCGCTTGTATAGCCATGATTATAAATTGGAGTAGAAGGACGTTGCTGATGTCCAACTACGATGCTGCTAGTGCTACCACTGAAATGTGCAAGATTATGATGCTGCATGTTAGGCGACGACCCAAAGGAATATGTTTTGGTCAAAGCTATTGCTGACATTGAGTTACTGCCTAAACGTATTGCTGCTGCTGCTGCCATGGAAGATGTTGATGGGCTTAAACTTGCTGTTATTGCTGCTGTTGCAGCTCCTATATTACTAATAGGAGCATTTGTGTTAGTTAACGACAACGACGACGGTGATAATAATGCTGTTGTTGTTTTTGAGCTAAATTGAAAACTAAAAATTGTTTTGTATTTGTTTTCATTGTAACGCCAAATAATTACACGGTGCTACAGTTGATTACAGTTGATACTTGTAAAGTTAACTGCACTATTTTCAATTGTATTTTAAAACTTTAATTTTTGAAGAACAATTTGGAAATAGTGTAGTGCAGGCTGTTGGTTTCTTCGATTAGATCACAAAAACGTGCATTTAACTTGCCAGACACTCTCTAATTTTAAAGGCTTTCGACACAATGTCGGAGTACTCTGTACTACAGAGTACCATCTCTAAAAATACAAAAGACATCATACAAAAAATGTGTAAGTACGAAAGAGAAAGGAACAAAATCCTCTCTCTGGCACAAAGTACTCCGTCATTCATTGTGAATTCAGCTTAAAGGTTTTGTCAAAAAAAAATTTTTTTTGGGACTTTATTCAATATATATATTGAATGAAACTTAGACATAAAAAATATTTTTGACAAACTTCGGAAGTCTAGCTCTTTTGGTTTTTGACTGCAGTATAAAGGAATTCGCTAAAATGTTTCGCTAAATGTTTAAGATCGAGGATCAATAATATAATATTTGGGTCCTAGATCAATATTCGATGAGTTACACACGGGACTACCAAGTAAGTATACCCCATGCTGTGGTTGAAGGGTAGAAAAACAAATGAACATCACAAGAGGTAACGACCACATTTTTAAACACACTGTTAAACAAATTCATAGCAATTCGCACTCCCATGAATCAGACTATATAAATTAAATAACTTTTTACCTCGTGATTTCATATCTGATCTCCACTGTTACGCACTTATATTAATTTAAATCACAAATAAAATTTTTAAATACTGAATTTTTATTTAGTTCGGTTTGAGTCCATATTAATTATTTCTGAGAAATAACAATTGTTGTACAATGAGAAAATCTGAAAAAAATCAAGTGACAACACAGGCTAAGTGGATACATTAATTAATTAATACACAACTCATAAGGTACATTGCAATTTAGTAATATTTCTAAGAATTGGAAATATGAAACAAAAACTCAAACCTAACGGACATTTTTCAAGACTTGAAAAGTCCTACTAAGGGTTAACAATGGGAAAAATACAACTCTGTTAAAAGTTAAGATGGATTAAGTTTCTGCCAAATGAATACAACACGAATTAATGGTGAATACGGGTTATTCAACACAAAGAGGAGTAATTCCAATTCTTAATTTCTTCAAAAGTTTCATTTAAATGGCTAATTTTAATCTGACACACATTAAGTGTGTGGCAATCGAAGGAGTGCTGATGATGGAAGGGTGGCATCTTCCGAAAGCCTGTGTTGTCACTTGATTTTTATCAGATTTTCTCATTGTACAACAATTGTTATTTCTCAGAAATAATTAATATGGACTCAAACCGAACTAAATAAAAATTCAGTTATAAAATATATAGTCCAACAATATATAAACACAATTAATATTTTTAAATACAAATATCGTGCTAGAAAATTTGGATGACAGATTTGGAATCAGGAGACCAAAATATATAAGCACCAGTTAGACATTTCACTGGGAGGTTTTTGGTGTCAAACAGTGATATTTGTTAAACATTATTTTTAGCGTCTCTGGTTTTTGAATCGAGAAAAAAAATTAAAATCTCAAGTGCAGTGAAGCAATTCCAAGGCCGATTCAGATTCAGCACACAAACGTTCAGGTTCGTTTACGGAGTTCGACAAAATGTGACGTTCCATTTTTGGATAAAAAAGTAAATTTTTCCAGTGGGGAAAAATTTACTTTTTTATCCAATTTTGCCTACAGGTCGCAATTCTTAACCGATTTTAGTTTTTCTTTTTTTTTGTATTTAAGCTAATAAAATTCCACATCGATCTGTCATGATGGATTTAAAAAAAAAAAAAATTAGTCTACTTTTTCAATTTTTTGCTAAAGTTCAGAAATTTTTAATTTTTTCAGTATTTTTGCAATAAAAAATGTATTAGGCATGGGACGAAAATTCTGTATAGACTAAATTAAAGGTATTTAAACCCCTTATCAACGATGTGGTAAACATTGGCTAATAGGTTATTATTTTGGTTTTTATAACCAGATAAAAAATCAAGAATTTTCACTTATAAAAGTCAATATCTTTCGAAATAGTGAACCAATTTCAATGAAATATTTTTTACATATAATCTTATCTTTTGCTTAGTCAAAACGCAAAATAATAATTTATTAGCCAATGCATTTCAAATGGATTATAAGGTGTTCAAATACCTTTAATTTGACCATGCAGCTTATTCCTTCCTTGACTATTAAATTTTTTAGAGCAAAAATTCTAAAAAAATTAATATTTTCTGAACTTTAAAAAAATATTAAATGAAAACTAAAACGTTTTTAAGAAATCCGCCATGACAGATCGATGTGGAATTTTATTAGCTAAATTTAAAAAAAAAAGCTAAAATCGGTTAAGAATTGCGATCTGTAGGCAAAATTGGGCAAAAAAAGTAAATTTTTCCCCACTGTGCGTTCGGCCACTGTTCAGGGTTCGGCCAAATTTTACCAAACTTTTGTATTTATTTTTTTTATCGTCTTCCAAATTAGGCCACATTACCAGTGTAATTGCTCTACACTTTGATATAATTAAAAAATCTGCACAAAACCTTCTTTTGCCTGTTGAAAATCGGATGAAAAATTATTAAGTAACAAGTGGATGAAAAATTACTAAGTAACACGTGCGCAAATTTCCCTAAGAACAGTTTTTCGATAACAACTTATAAATTGTATAGTGTCTGACAAGTTTGAAGGAAACTTTTGTAATGTACTCGACGAAACCTTTAACGTACACTGGTTTTGTTTTTTTAACATAATAACACAGTGCAACAACCAAAATCGGAATGGGTCGAATCCAAAAGCAAATAAAAGTTAACATATTAAATAACAAAACCCTCAAGGCGTTTTTTTTAGTTCAGTGCTAGATTTTTTTACACGCATTTGTAGTTGGTGACCTTTTATTAAAATTATAATAATTATTACTTGAAAACTTTATAAGTGGAGTATACTTAATATTGTAATTGCCTTTAAATAACTATTATACGCAACGGTGCACAGTGGTTTATTTTTTAATAATTTGGCTATTCTGTAAATAGGTACTGGACCGATTCCAGCGAAATTAATACCGATAATAGCTGAGGTCATTTCCAGCTTAAATTTGGACGCTCATCGTCACATGTCAAATAAGGGCACCACCAGGGGCCCCTAAAGTATGACATATTTAGTAAACAAAAACTTTAAATGCTTTAAAATCAGCAACTTCAAATGCATGTAGAAAAATCTAGCACTGCACTAAAAAAAGCCTTGATGTTTTTATACCCTCCACTTATGGGGTCTGGGACCCCATAAAGTATATATATTCATGATGCCCGATCGATTTTAAGACATTCTAGTGATGCCCGTCTGTCCGTCTGTCTGTCTGTGGAAAATGCTATCATGGACAAAATATTGCACAGAGATGACTGAAACTTAACATATTTATTGAAAGTTCTCCCGAGAAGTTTGGTATTGCATTTGAGCGATATCGGTTCAGCGGTTTAAAAGTTATGAACGAAAATGTAAGCACACCTCAAAAATGACAGTACATTCAACATAACCTAAAAATACAAAATGCTTTAATTCGGCTTCTGGTTGACATATGTGAACATAATTGAACACCAAATGGTATTTAAACAAGTACGAACATATTTTTTTACCAAAAAATAAAAAAATCGCGGATTTTTTTTTACCAAAATTTTTTTTCGCGGAAATTTTTTTTTCAAAAAAATTTTTTTTTTTCAAAAGTAATTTTCTGTTAAATAAAGTTTTTTTGCAATAATCTCTTTGAAATTGTGGAGGGTATCACTACATTCGGCAAGGCCGAATTTAACTTTTTTACTTGTTTTTTTATTTAAAATGTCAAATTTCATTTGCTTTTGGTTTCATCCCATTCCGATTTGGAAAGTTCGATTTTGTATCACTGTGTAATCAAACTTCATAATACAAAATATGGAATATCGGTTTAGTCTAAAGCAATTATTAATAAAATTTAAGCTTTAAATTTAAAATACAAAAATAAATTCGAAAAATTTGTACATAGAATTTTAAAATTAAACAAAAAAAAGTTGACATGCATTTATTTTAAAAACTAAATAATTTAATCAAAAAGTTAAAAAAAAAATTTTGTTTGAAATTTTACATGCCTTGAAAAGTAAAGAAACATGACTTCTTGTATAATTTAACTTTAAAGTATTTTATAGTCAACATTCATCTAATGACCCATTAATATCTAGCAAGTTAAGTCTTCCTGGTGTCACCTTCCGATCTTCATAAAATTTGGATTTATTGTTCAGAACAATAATTAATTTGACACTTATTTTTTGTAGCGACCTCATTTTTAGGAGGGGGGGGGGGGGGAGGGTCGATTTGTACGGGGAGAAGTTGACCTTTTTCAGTATTTTCACGATTTACGTATATTTACGCCTATTTAAATTAATATAGACATATTTGGTATCAGATTAAAGGTTTTTAAAATACCGTGGTGCATGTCCTACAATTTTGGTATTTTGTTCAATATAACGAATAGTAGTGCATGTTTGGACCCGTTCTTTAAACACTTAAATAGGTTTTTCAAAGACCTTGCTGTACAACATGACTACCCGAGTAAAAATGTGTAGATATATTTTTATATATCACGTCTTATCCGAGATTTGAAAGATCTTACTCGGATAAGTACTGATCCGAAATTTGAAAGATCAGAACTGATCCGAAAAATGGATCGCTAAGATTAGATCAGTTTTAATCGGACGGATACAATGTCATCCGAAAAATGGGTTTATATAATTAAAACTGATCTAATCTTAGCGATCCATTTTTCGGATCAGTACTGATCCTTCACATTTTTACTTGGGTAACCTATTATTTGCATAATATAGAAGATAAACGAAAAAAACCAACTGTAAAATGAACGTTTCTTTCCCCTTCATTTGCACCCCCTAGATATGAATTTGGACCGCTAAAAAATATGTGTCCCTTTATTTTTCCTGCTCTACAAAATCAAAACGGATTCCATAAAGATCTGAGCGTGACACTAGGTAGACTTCCCTTGTAAGCTGAAACCATATGTCAATAGGGCATTAAATGTGTATTGCCTATTAACAAATTAAAGACAAAACCAAAAAACGTGTAATTTTTTGCAAATAAACTTAAATAAGAATCTATTTTTGAAACATAAATATTTTAATTTAGCAATATACTTGTACTTTTGATTTCCCCTAAAAGTTAGGTGTTACAAATTTGAGTCCAAATGGATTAAAAAGCCGTGGCTCTCGGCGATCAAAGGTTTGTATTTTTAAAAACTTTCTTGCGATAAATTCTTTCCTCCACCGGAAGTACTAAACATATCTTAAAACATGTAAGAGCCGGTCGATAAAAAAAAACTCAAACTTCCAACTATCAAAGCGTTTGCTATTATTAGATTATTAGAAAGTGGGTTACTCGTTAAAACATGAACCGATTGAATCTATGTTTAGTAATACAATTTAAGTAAGATTGACTTCTTATTAAACCGAAAAGTTATTTATAAAAAAATCTGTACGTATTTGATGTGCACATTACACTGTGCAACAACAAAAATCTATGGCTTCAACGTCATATAAAAATATACCATCAACTAGACAAAATCGCCAAAGGGTTTTGCAAAGAAGGGTGTGAAGTTAGCTTCCCAAAAATAGATATCTTTTTAAAAAATGTTAACATCCTAACAGAGACTGTTATTTAACATTGTGAAGTTAGCTTCCAAAAATAGATATCTTTTTAGCAGAAATCGAATATAACGAATTGAAATTGGAAAAAAATATCTTATATAGACTATATACCGATATCTGACAACATATCAAATGCATATTAACACTTATTTTTCAAACATGAATTAAAAAAAAGTAAATAGTAAGAAACAAATACAAATTAAAATATATACATTTTCCGAACCGTACGTTACAGATCGGAGTATATATACATATATATACCGATATCTGATAAAATTACAAATACATTTAGGGGCTTTTCCCGCACATGGGGTTTGTAGCCCGGGACTAGTAGATTCTTAAAAAATATATACCTAAGAAATCGTATGTTTGAGATCGGAGATATATATTTTTTAAAAAAATGAATAATACACTCTGCAAATTATAGGGTTATAATGAGCGACCTCTAAAAAAGTCAAAATACATTTAGGAGCTTAACCCGCACATGGGGTTTGTAGCCCGGGACTAGAAGATTCTAAAAAAATATATAGCTAAGAAATCGTATGTTTGAGATCGGAGATATATATTTTTTAAAAAAATTAATAATAACTCTGCAAATTATAGGGTTATAATGAGCGACCTCTAAAAAAGTCAAAATACATTTAGGGGCTTAACCCGCACATGGGGTTGGTAGCCCGGGACTAGTAGATTCTAAAAAAATATATAGCTAAGAAATCGTATGTTTGAGATCGGAGATATATATTTTTTAAAAAAATTAATAATACACTCTGCAAATTATAGAGTTATAATGAGCGACCTCAAAAAAAGTCAAAATACATTTAGGGGCTTAACCCGCACATGGGGTTGGTAGCCCGGGACTAGTAGATTCTAAAAATATATATACCTAAGAAATCGTATGTTTGAGATCGGAGATATATATTTTTTAAAAAAATTAATAATACATTCTGCAAATTATAGGGTTATAATGAGCGACCTCTAAAAAAGTTAAAATACATTTAGGGGCTTAACCCGCACATGGGGTTTGTAGCCCGGGACTAGTAGATTCTAAAAAAATATATAGCTAAGAAATCGTATGTTTGAGATCGGAGATATATATTTTTTAAAAAAATTAATAATACACTCTGCAAATTATAGAGTTATAATGAGCGACCTCAAAAAAAAGTCAAAATACATTTAGGGGCTTAACCCGCACATGGGGTTGGTAGCCCGGGACTAGTAGATTCTAAAAAAATATATACCTAAGAAATCGTATGTTTGAGATCGGAGATATATATTTTTAAAAAAAATTAATAATACACTCTGCAAATTATAGAGTTATAATGAGCGACCTCAAAAAAAGTCAAAATACATTTAGGGGCTTAACCCGAACATGGGGATGGTAGCCCGGGACAACTAGATTCTAAAAAAATATATAGCTAAGAAATCGTATGTTTGAGATCGGAGATATATATTTTTTAAAAAAATTAATAATACACTCTGCAAATTATAGGGTTATAATGAGCGACCTCTAAAAAAGTCAAAATACATTTAGGGGCTTCACCCGCACATGGGGTTTGTAGCCCGGGACTAGTAGATTCTAAAAAAATATATAGCTAAGAAATCGTATGTTTGAGATCGGAGACATATATTTTTTTAAAAAATGAATAATAACTCTGCAAATTATTGGGTTATAATGAGCGACCTCTAAAAAAGTCAAAATACATTTAGGGGCTTAACCCGCACATGGGGTTGGTAGCCCGGGACTAGTAGATTCTAAAAAAATATATAGCTAAGAAATCGTATGTTTGAGATCGGAGATATATATTTTTTAAAAAAATTAATAATACACTCTGCAAATTATAGAGTTATAATGAGCGACCTCAAAAAAAGTCAAAATACATTTAGGGGCTTAACCCGCACATGGGGTTTGTAGCCCGGGACTAGTAGATTCTAAAAAAATATATAGCTAAGAAATCGTATGTTTGAGATCGGAGATATTTATTTTTTAAAAAAATTAATAGTACACTCTCCAAATTATAGAGTTATAATGAGCGACCTCAAAAAAAGTCAAAATACATTTAAGGGCTTAACCCGCACATGGGGTTGGTAGCCCGGGACTAGTAGATTCTAAAAATATATATACCTAAGAAATCGTATGTTTGAGATCGGAGATATATATTTTTTAAAAAAATTAATAACACACTCTGCAAATTATAGGGTTATAATGAGCGACCTCTAAAAAAGTCAAAATACATTTAGGGGCTTAACCCGCACATGGGGTTTGTAGCCCGGGACTAGTAGATTCTAAAAAAATATATAGGTAAGAAATCGTATGTTTGAGATCGGAGATATATATTTTTTAAAAAAATTAATAATACACTCTGCAAATTATAGAGTGATAATGAGCGACCTCAAAAAAAGTCAAAATACATTTAGGGGCTTAACCCGCACATGGGGTTTGTAGCCCGGGACTAGTAGATTCTAAAAAAATATATAGGTAAGAAATCGTATGTTTGAGATCGGAGATATATATTTTTTAAAAAAATTAATAATACACTCTGCAAATTATAGAGTTATAATAAGCGACCTCAAAAAAAGTCAAAATACATTTAGGGGCTTAACCCGCACATGGGGTTGGTAGCCCGGGACTAGTAGATTCTAAAAAAATATATACCTAAGAAATCGTATGTTTGAGATCGGAGATATATATTTTTTAAAAAAATTAATAATACACTCTGCAAATTATAGAGTTATAATAAGCGACCTCAAAAAAAGTCAAAATACATTTAGGGGCTTAACCCGCACATGGGGTTGGTAGCCCGGGGCAACTAGATTCTAAAAAAATATATAGCTAAGAAATCGTATGTTTGAGATCGGAGATATATATTTTTTAAAAAAATGAATAATAACTCTGCAAATTATAGGGTTATAATGAGCGACCTCTAAAAAAGTCAAAATACATTTAGGGGCTTAACCCGCACATGGGGTTGGTAGCCCGGGACTAGTAGATTCTAAAAAAATATATAGCTAAGAAATCGTATGTTTGAGATCGGAGATATATATTTTTTAAAAAAATTAATAATACACTCTGCAAATTATAGAGTTATAATGAGCGACCTCAAAAAAAGTCAAAATACATTTAGAGGCTTAACCCGCACATGGGGTCTGTAGCCCGGGACTAGTAGATTCTAAAAAAATATATAGCTAAGAAATCGTATGTTTGAGATCGGAGATATTTATTTTTTAAAAAAATTAATAATACACTCTGCAAATTATAGAGTTATAATGAGCGACCTCAAAAAAAGTCAAAATACATTTAGGGGCTTAACCCGCACATGGGGTTGGTAGCCCGGGACTAGTAGATTCTAAAAAAATATATACCTAAGAAATCGTATGTTTGAGATCGGAGATATATATTTTTAAAAAAAAATAATAATACACTCTGCAAATTATAGGGTTATAATGAGCGACCTCTAAAAAAGTCAAAATACATTTAGGGGCTTCACCCGCACATGGGGTTTGTAGCCCGGGACTAGTAGATTCTAAAAAAATATATAGCTAAGAAATCGTATGTTTGAGATCGGAGATATATATTTTTTAAAAAAATGAATAATAACTCTGCAAATTATAGGGTTATAATGAGCGACCTCTAAAAAAGTCAAAATACATTTAGGGGCTTAACCCGCACATGGGGTTGGTAACCCGGGACTAGTAGATTCTAAAAAAATATATAGCTAAGAAATCGTATGTTTGAGATAGGAGATATATATTTTTTAAAAAAATTAATAATACACTCTGCAAATTATAGAGTTATAATGAGCGACCTCAAAAAAAGTCAAAATACATTTAGGGGCTTAACCCGCACATGAGGTTTGTAGCCCGGGACTAGTAGATTCTAAAAAAATATATAGCTAAGAAATCGTATGTTTGAGATCGGAGATATATATTTTTTAAAAAAATGAATAATACACTCTGCAAATTATAGGGTTATAATGAGCGACCTCTAAAAAAGTCAAAATACATTTAGGGGCTTAACCCGCACATGGGGTTTGTAGCCCGGGACTAGTAGATTCTAAAAAAATATATAGCTAAGAAATCGTATGTTTGAGATCGGAGATATATATTTTTTAAAAAAATGAATAATAACTCTGCAAATTATAGGGTTATAATGAGCGACCTCTAAAAAAGTCAAAATACATTTAGGGGCTTAACCCGCACATGGGGTTTGTAGCCCGGGACTAGTAGATTCTAAAAAAATATATAGCTAAGAAATCGTATGTTTGAGATTACCGAATGGTATTTAAACAAGTACAAACATATTAAAAAAAAAAAAAAAAATTTGCGTCGAATTTTTTTTTTTATCAAAAAATTTTTTTCGCAGTTTTTTTTTTATTTTTTTTTGTTTTTTTTTGCAAATAAACTTTTTATATCGTGGAGGGTATTAATCCATTCGACAAAGTCGAATTTAACTTTGTTACTTGTTTTTTTTTATATTTCGGCCCAAAAAAAATATAAGAAAAAATTTTAATACTTTAAAATTTTTAAGCATTTTCTATATGCTGGGCGAACTTTCTGTCTTAGACGTGCCCTAGTAAAATTTGATGCAGAAAACATTTGTATAACATTTTAACCCTCTAACTGCCTTTTTTATGGACTTTTTTGTATTCGGCTTTCACTCCGAATGGTATTTAAACAAGTACAAACATATTTTTTTACAAAAAAAAAATATTTTCGTCGAATTTTTTTTTACGAAAAATTTTTTTTTGTCGATTTTTTTTTTTTTTTAAATGTTTGTTTTGTTTTTTAGCAATAAACTTTTTTACATTGTGGAGGGTATCAATACATTCGACAAAGTCGAATTTAACTTTTTTATTTGCTTTTTTTTTTATTTCGGCCCAAAAAAAAATAAAAAAAAATTTGAATACTTTAAAATTTTTAAGCATTTTCTATATGCTGGACGAACTTTCTGTCTTAGACGTGCCCTAGTAAAATTTGACGCAGAAAATATTTGTAAAACATTTTAACCCTCTAACTGCCTTTTTTTTAGACTTTTTGGTATTTCTTTTAAAAAAGGACAAAAATGACGCTTTAAAACGGGAGCTAGAGGGTTAATTTGGTCAAAGAAAAGAATCATCATAAAATTTTTTAAAACACATCAGAACATCATTTTTAGCTCAAAAGTATATTTGCACTGTTTTTTGTCGATATTTTTTAACACTGCTTTGGTAAAAAAAATAACAAACATTGATTATTTATACTTGACCCTTTTTAAGCACTTTGCGCATGTCGCACAAACTTTTACCATTTGACAACCCCTAGTGAAATTTTATGAGGAAAATATTTGTAGAACATTTTAACCCTCTAAATTTATTAGACTTCTGTGTTTAGTTTTTGAAAAAGGACTAAAATGACCCCTTAAAATGCCAGTTAGAGGGTTAAAATGTTCTAAGAAAAGAACCGCCATAAAATTTCACTGAAGACATCAAAACATATTTTGAAGCTCAGATGTGTTCTTATTATAGTATTTTTCACGTTTTCCAAACGCCTTTGATAAAAATATAAAAACTTCAGTGGGCTATAAAAAAGAAATCCGAACTGACTTTGCAAAACCCTTTGGTGATTTTGTTCACTTGATGGTCTACTTTCATGTGGTGTTGAAGCCATTGAGGCTCATTTTTCTTGTTGCACAGTGTTATAACTCTATAATTTGCAGAGTGTATTATTAATTTTTTTAAAAAATATATATCTCCGATCTCAAACATACGATTTCTTAGCTATATATTTTTTTAGAATCTACTAGTCCCGGGCTACCAACCCCATGTGCGGGTTAAGCCCCTAAATGTATTTTGACTTTTTTGGAGGTCGCTCATTATAACCCTAAAATTTGCAGAGTTATTATTCATTTTTTTAAAAAATATATATCTCCGATCTCAAACATACGATTTCTTAGCTATATATTTTTTTAGAATCTAGTTGCCCCGGGCTACCAACCCCATGTGCGGGTTAAGCCCCTAAATGTATTTTGACTTTTTTTGAGGTCGCTCATTATAGCTCTATAATTTGCAGAGTGTATTATTAATTTTTTTAAAAAATATATATTTCCGATCTCAAACATACGATTTCTTACCTATATATTTTTTTAGAATCTACTAGTCCCGGGCTACAAACCCCATGTGCGGGTTAAGCCCCTAAATGTATTTTGACTTTTTTAGAGGTCGCTCATTATAACCCTATAATTTGCAGAGTGTATTATTAATATTTTTAAAAAATATATATCTCCGATCTCAAACATACGATTTCTTAGGTATATATATTTTTAGAATCTACTAGTCCCGGGCTACCAACCCCATGTGCGGGTTAAGCCCCTAAATGTATTTTGACTTTTTTTGAGGTCGCTCATTATAACTCTATAATTTGGAGAGTGTATTATTAATTTTTTTAAAAAATAAATATCTCCGATCTCAAACATACGATTTCTTAGCTATATATTTTTTTAGAATCTACTAGTCCCGGGCTACAAACCTCATGTGCGGGTGAAGCCCCGAAATGTATTTTGACTTTTTTAGAGGTCGCTCATTATAACCCTATAATTTGCAGAGTTATTATTAATTTTTTTAAAAAATATATATCTCCGATCTCAAACATACGATTTCTTAGCTATATATTTTTTTAGAATCTTCTAGTCCCGGGCTACAAACCCCATGTGCGGGTTAAGCCCCTAAATGTATTTTGACTTTTTTAGAGGTCGCTCATTATAACTAGGGCAAGTACTTTCATGAAAATGCATATTTTTACTCAGCATTGTAAACATAACACAAATGAAATATCTATCCGAATCAATGAATTTGCAATAAAATGGCATTGATTTATAGTTGCATATTTTTGCATATTTTGGTATAAATGCATATTTTTGCATATTTTCATATAATTTGGACTTTTTTTTAAATTTCATCAATATTTTTTTCAAAACGTTCTTAGGAAAATTCAAAACCTATCGCATATTTCTTATAGAAAAATGTATTTATTTATTTATTTATAGACATCATATTCTGATCCATTTTTTAAAGAAAATGGTTTCCGGAAGTATAATTTTTAGATTCTGAGAAATATTTTCAATTTAAAATGTTCCAATTCTGAAACATTTTACTAATCGGTAAGAAAAAAATGTTTTAGAATTTAGGATTTTTTTACAAGAAATTACTTTCTTGTTTTGATTCGAGTTAGGGGGGACCTTTGCATTTGAGTTAATTTTTTGAAAATTCCAAAAAAAAATATTTTTTTTAAATAAATATTTTTTTTTTTAGAATAAAGAACAAAAGTATTGAAAAATAACTTGTTCTAGAAAAATATTGTATTTTTATATTCTTTTTCTTTTATAAAATTTTTTTCTTCAGAAATATTTAGTGACTCAAAGAAAAAACTTCTCAAGCAAAAAAATATTTTACTAACTAAAAATTGTTTACACTCAAAAAAACATTTTTAAGAATTGTCGAGGGTTAAGAATTTGACAAACCCTAACTTATGTTGACAAATTATTTTTTTTTTTTGTAAAAACAATAATTTTTAGATGCATATTTTTGAAGTTTTTGGTGCATATTTTGGATTTTTAGATGCATATTATAGGCACATATTTTCGTTTTTTAGATGCATGAAAGTACTTGCCCTAATTATAACCCTATAATTTGCAGAGTGTATTATTAATTTTTTTAAAAAATATATATCTCCGATCTCAAACATACGATTTCTTAGGTATATATTTTTTAAGAATCTACTAGTCCCGGGCTACAAACCCCATGTGCGGAAAAAGCCCCTAAATGTATTTGTTATTTTATCAGATATCGGTTTATATATGTATATATACTCCGATCTGTAACGTACGGTTCTGAAAATGTATATATTTTAATTTGTATTTGTTTCTTACTATTTACTTTTTTTTAATTCATGTTTGAAAAATAAGTGTTAATATGCATTTGATATGTTGTCAGATATCGGTATATAGTCTATATAAGATATTTTTTTCCAATTTGAATTCGTTATATTCGATTTCTGCTAAAAAGATATCTATTTTTGGAAGCTAACTTCACAATGTTAAATAACAGTCTCTGTTAGGATGTTAACATTTTTCAAAAAGATATCTATTTTTGGGAAGCTAACTTCACACCCTTTTTGCAAAGTCAGTTTGGATTTCTTTTTTATAGTCCACTAAAGTTTTTAAATTTTTATCAAAGGCGTTCGGAAAACGTCATATGAGCTTCAAAATATAGTTTCATGTCTTCAGTAAAATTGTATGGCGGTTCTTTCTTAGAACATATTAACCATTTAACTGTCATTTTAAGGGGTCATTTTAGTCCTTTTTCAAAATCAAACACAGAAGTCTTATAAAACGTCCATATAAAGGGTTTAAATGTTCTACAAATAAATAAATTTACTCTAGGGGTTGTCAAAGGTTGAAAGTTTGTGTGACATGCGCAAGATGCGTTAAAATAGAAAAATATAAAGAATCGTATTTTTATTGAATTGTTTACCATAGTAGTGTTATTTAACACAAAAAAAATTGTTTTAATATACTTTTTAGCTAAAAATTACATTCAGAATTGTTTTATACAATTTCATGATTCTTTTCTTTGACCAAGTTAACCATCTAACTCCCGTTTTAAGGGGTCATTTTTTTAAAATAGAGGGTTAAAATGTTCTACCAATATTTTGTGCTTTAAATTTCACTAGGGCATCGAGCTCAAATATTTTATTTTCTAAATTCAAACATTGGTTCTTTATATTTGTCCATTTTTAAGGATTTTGCGAATGTCGCACAAACTTTGAAACTTTGAAAACCCCTAGTGAAATTTTATGAGGCAAATATTTGTAGAATATTTTAACCTGTTAAATAAATGTTTTATTAAACTTCTGTGTTTAAAATAACCCCTTAAAATGACAGTTAGAGGGTTAATATGTTCTATGGAAAGAACCGTCATACAATTTTACTGAAGACGTCAAACCATTTTTTGGAGCTCAGATGTGTTTTAGTTATAGTTTTTTTACGCTTTTAAATCGCCCTTGAAAAAAAATTACAAACAGTGGTATTTATACAATGGGCACAAATATTTGATGTTTGGTAAAATGGAAATTTTGCCAATAATTACATTAATAACCCCGAGATCGTGAACGTCTCTAATGTTTGAATTTGACCTTTTGAAATAGAATCGTTAAGAAATATTTATGTTTCAAATTTTCCGTTTCTATAAATTAACTTTTTTAAATCAAACTTAGCTATTTGTTTAAGTTTAGTTTTTCTAAATATGTATAACAATAAAAGTAATATGAAATTTACTTACTTTGTGCATATACATGGTGCTTTTTGTGTTGGATCAACAAATCCCCAGATTTGCTGTTGTTGTTGCTTTTGAGATAAAGTTGTAGTATTTGGTTTAATGTCAACATTATCCGTTTGATCAACTCCTTCGCCAGTTGAAATATTATCATTGTTGTTATTGTTATTATTATTGTTATTATTACTATTGGCCAATGTGTTTGAGGAAGCGGCATTGTTAGATGAGGAGGATGATGATGTGGAATTGGTGTTGGAAGAGATTGTGCCATTTAAATTATGTTGAACATGTAAAGTATTTGTGACACAATCTTGCCAAGCTCTTTCAGGCATTTCACATGCAGCCTGTGGTGGAGCATGAGTATTTGTTGTATTGCAGGTGAAATTACGTGTTTGTGTATCATAGTATGGTTGTACTTTTGTACGATCAATTTTTAAACTTTCAACCATATGGGTTAAAGATGATTTTGTTCCGTTTATTGTTGACGATGATGATGTTGGTATTTTATTATTAGAAAAATTTTCCATTAAAGGTTTCCTCGTATCATTGTTGCTGCTTGGACCGGGGCCGCAACCATTGCCAGTTTGATTGGCCGATGAGAGTGCGGCCAGGGCAGCAGCTTCAGCGGATGACGAAGTACCTAAAGGACATTTTTGTGATGCTGCGGCTTCCATTTCTTCCATATCATCCAAATCAGTGACTAGTACATAAATGGAAGGATGAAACATTTTATGACCCCCTAAAAGTAAGAAAAAAAATTATTTTCATTATTTTTTTTATAGATTTTGGAAATTTTTTTAAGTTGCCAAATTTTTTTATAAACTAAATCTTACCCGCTATAACTTCTACAACTGGCGGTACATCACTATTCTCTTTATTGCACAATGGGAAAAATGAAGCCCAGTCTTCAAGTATTTTCTCCGCCATTGGATCATTTGTTTTATAACTGTTGCCCGTAAGTGTAGCAGCCATACCAAATGGTGCTAAAATAACTTTTCGAGGTTTTGGATTAGTGCTGTTGTTGTTATTACTATTATTTGTTGCACCCATTGATGCGGAACAATTATCGGATTTAATGCCTCCATCGCCTCCAGTAGCATTTGGTGAATTTGGTGATGTCTGTTCAGGTGAATTGGCATTCGAAGCAGCGGCGGCAAATGCGGCTGCAGCTTCAGTTAAATGTTCTTTGGTTAATGGGCGTACTGCGGGATGTTCTCTTAAATCAATAGACGCACATACCGTATCACCATGTACAAAGAATGTAAATGAGAATGATAAATGTTGAGAGCTGTAATTGGAAAAAAGAAAAAATAATAATAAATTAAACTTTAAGAACATTATGCATATTTTTTTTAAATAACTTTACTAAATAAACTACAACCCCGCAGGGAAAAGTGATAGGTCCATAATAGGTCACGTGACCTATCACCCGGACCCAAAACACCTATTACAAAATCAACACCTTTCATATAAAAAAAATCGACCACTTTTGTTAAGTAATTCCTCAGCCCCGAATATATCGCAAGGGACATGTCACTGGACATATCCCTTAGAAACACATCGTCGTTTTTCACAACGTAATTTTTCGGAACTTAAAAAATTTTGTAAAAAAAAATCCTAAGAGCTTTTTTAATGAATCTTTTCTCAAAAACGGAAAAACATTTTTTTGAACGAAACTTAGAAAATTTTCGAAACTTAAAAATTTTTCGAAAATTAGAAAATTAAAATAATTTTTGATTTTACTAAAAAACCCAAAAAACTTTTTCAGTACCTTTCAGGACCCCGACCGATATTTCGATGCATAACATACGGAATGACAAAGTGAGTACTGAATTTCGAGGGTATAAAAAAATCAATTGCAATTCGAAATAGATCAATTGTAATTTGAAAAAGATCAATTCTAATTCGTAGATTTTAATTGTTATTCAAAAAAATATCATTTGCAAAAGATCATTTGTAATTCGAAATAAATCAATTGTATTTTTAAAAACATCAATTGTAATTGGAACAATATCAATGGTAATTCGAAATAGATCAATTGTAATTCGAAAAATATCATTTGTAATTCGAAATAGATCAATTGTAATTCAAGAAAGATCAATTGTAATTCGAAAAAGATCAATTGTAATTCGAAAAAGATCAATTGTAATTCGAAAAAGATTAATTGTAATTTGAAAAAGATCAATTGTAAATCGAAATAGATTAATTGTAATTCGAAAAAGATTAATCGTAATTTGAAAAATTCGAAATAGATCAATTGTATTTCGAAATAGATCAATTGTATTTCGAAAAAGATCAATTGTAATTCGAAAAAGATCAATTGTAATGCGAAAAAGATCAATTGTAATTCGAAAAAGATCAATTGTAATTCGAAATAGATCGATAGTAATTCAAACAATATCAATTGTAATTCGAAAAAGATCAATTGTAATTCAAAAAAAAAAAACAGTTGGAATCTTCGAATTGAATTTGATGTTTTTTAGAAGACAATTGATCTTTTTCGAATTACAATTGATCTTTTTCGAATAACATTTGATCTTTTTCGAATTACAATTGATCTTTTTCGAATTACAATTGATATTTTTCGAATTACAAGTAAAATCTTCAAATTACAAGCAGAATTTTTGAATTATTTGTAATCTTCGAATTACAAGTAGTATTTTTCAAATTACAATTGATCTTTTTCGAATTACATCTGTAAATGGTGTAGTAATTCGAATATTTCAAGTGTAATTCGAAGATTACAATTGAAACTCGAAAAATATCAACCGAATTTCAATTAATATTTTTTAAATTAAAATTTTTCGAATTTCAATTACAATTGAATTACAATTGATTTTTTTTTTAAACATTATAATAAATAAAAATTGAAAACTTAAAAAAGCATACAGTCAAAAAATAAATTTTTAATAATTTAAATGTAACATATTGAACGATGATCCAATTTAAAAACTTTACAATTAGATCACAGAGAAATTGTTAATTTAATATAGGATATATCTTTATAAGTTCGCTCAATTTATGTAAACTTTTCAATAAAATGAGTTTTTTATATCCATAAGACAAATATTGTTGATACACTTCTACTAACCTTCTTCCAAATATTCGTTCATTTGAAGTGCAAGGTTGAACAAACCATTTACCAAAACGTACAATATCTTTAGTCAACACAAATCTAAAATAAACAATTAAAATAAAAATATAATAAGTTCTTGTTAAAAACGTTTAAATTTTTTTTTTAACTTTACCTTTCCATAAGATTATGAAGTGCTTTAAAAAGTAAGGAGCGACATTCATAGGTAAGACCTCTTTCCCAAGTACCATTCCACATCATTTGATTTCCTAAAAATAAACACAAAGAGAAAAATAAATTAAAAAAATAATATAAATAAAAATATTTTATGCATATGAAGTCGGTCTTTAATACAACGCCTGAGTACGATTAAAAAAAAAATACTTTATTATATAAAAATTTTCAGATACCCTCTAATGTCCACTAAAACAGAGTATAACAATTTTTTAGATTTACCCTAATGTCTAGCTGTACACAGTATAACCACAGACTAAATACAGACTCGACAGTAGAGTTTTACAAGAAAAAATGGGGAAAAACTAAGCGATTTTAGGAGAAAACACAGCGGTTTTTAGTCCATTTTACGCTAACATGGCAACACTTTCTACGACTTAGGAGTGAGTGAAACAACAAAAACCGATCTGGCATCCATTTTTCTAATGGCGCGTTATATTAGCTTTCTCTTTCTAACCTAATTCGTAGAATAATTTGAAAACATTAACCATATGGTTCAAGACTACTTTTTTGACATCTGTCACTTATGTCGAGTCTGTATTAGTCTGTGGTATAACCACAGACTAATACAGACTAGGCAACACTCATGACAATTGTCAAAAAAGTAATGTTAAATCATATGTTTAGTTTTTTCATTTGGTCTACTATTTGGGTTAGAATGAGAAAACTAATATAAGAAAAATAGATGACAGATCGATTTTTATTGTTTCGCTCACTCCTAATTAGTTGTGTGTAACCGATTGACCTGTAAATGTATGCAAGTTTATGATTAGTATTTTGTTATATTTCCTCTCCGTTCTGTTGACTTGCTCAAATCGAGCACCAAAAAGATGTTGGATTCAGATTAGTCGGGTTTGCCGCACAGTTGAAGGGGTGTGGTACGTCAAGTGGAAAACCTCTACATGCGGGGCACGTATTGGGTATAGTCGCGTTAATTCTCGATAAATTTTCGTAAGGTGAGGGTTCGGATGATCCTTTCGATTACATTCCAGAAGGAACTGTTTGGACAGCATGTGAATATGTTCCTTAACCGGAAGTTTCTTCTTCTCCTCATGTATATGGTGTTCTGAGAACATCTGAAGGCAGCCTGTTAGGGCTGCATTTTTACAAGTCTGAAGCTTATTCCACTGCGTTTCGCTCACACTCAGTAACCACACCGACGCACTGTGGCGCCTTTTCCCTAAAAGCGTTGCAAAAATCCAAAAATTGACAGAAGAATTTGATAAAATGAATGATTACATCTGATTGAAAACTCCTCACTGATTAAGAATCCAAAAACATTTTTGAAATCGGATGAAAATTATGAATTATAGAGCCACCCAAAGTTGACAATTTTTCAGTCTGCCGAAAAAAGTTAAAACTTAAAAAAAATATATCATCTTTTAAATTGAATTTCAGGCAAACTATGCAACCGATCATTATTTTTTTGGTGTCGTTTGAAAGGTATATTAATTCAAATGAAACGATGTAAAAAACGGGTTATTTGGTCGAACACTTTGTTTTTAGACGCAGTTTTGCAAACACACCATATTTCGGTCTTTTTTTATATTTGATAGAATAGAACTAAAAAAGTGACGGTTTGTGACGGGAACTATTAAACAGAAGATGTTTAGTATTTAATACTCTAACTTATTCAATAAAAATTGGGTGCCCGTACTTGCCCGTGTACATGAAAAAATAAAGAAACTGTAACAACTTTTACTACGAAAAGGAGATATTTTTAAAATATCCTAACAGATTTTGGGCAATTTTGAGATCCACTGGAATTTTTTACCAAGCTTAGTAGATGTAATGGTCTTTAATTTATTATTTTGTATTTTTGGCTTTTTTATTTGCTTATAACGCCCCCTAGCGGAAATTTTTTTCAATAAGTAAACACTTTGACGAGCTGTAACTCCTGAACGAATTAAGATATTTTAAAAGTTAAAATTTTGTATTTTTAATAAAACAAAGTCAAACATAAAAATTGGGAAAAACTTATGTTTCATCTCGGAATTTTTTAAGAATTTTTTAAATAGACAAAGGTTTGTGTACAAAGAAAGAAAGTTATATAACAAGATTTTTAATAAGTTTTTAATTAAAAAAATCTTAAATTTTTTTAACCCTAGTGAATGATCTGTTAAAATTGAACCTAATTACAAAAAAATAAAATTAGTGTTTTGAATTCTCATTGAGTTAATAGTTCTTTTTTTATATATTTGAAAGTTTCCAATCATATTTTTAAAATTTGCCTATGTCTTTAAGACATAAATATACTTGGTTAGTTTAAAAGGTGAAACTTTTTTTAAATATATAAGTTTTAAGTAAACTTTTACTTGACACAATTAAAAAATTACTTAAAAAAAAAAAAAACAAAAAAAAAATCAAGTAAGATTTTAGTTTTATAAATTGAAAATTTACTCAAATTTGTTGGTAAACATTTATTAAATTTTAAATATCAAATGGTGCAAAATTGAGTAATATTTTACTCAATACCGTTAAAAATTTCCTAATTTTTTTATTATTTTTTCTCTGTCATATAAGAGTGGTATTTTTTCCAGACTTTTAATATGTATTCACGAGAATATCAGCGTGCGGACTGACCTAATTTGACGCACAAGAAGTTATATTTTAAATGATTTTTAGATTTAGAAATATCATTACTTTAAAAGATAAGATTTTTGCAACAAAATAGGTCAAAAGGTGTCACTGGTCATAGTGCCGAAACGGGCCTATTACAATGCGGATGCGCTTTTCTTGAAGCTAAAGGAGATAAAATTCAAGTGCGTTTTAAACATTAAAAATGCCTTGAAAACTTCAAAACTTGTGATTTTTGCTACGAAAAAGTCAAAACGAGGCACTGTGCTGCAGTGGGCTAATGGCCATGTGGGCTTCTTATTTTTAAGCTGAAGGGGTTTCTTTCAAATGCTTTATAAATCTTGATAATACCTTTATTACTTTAAAGTTTATAATGCTTACAACGAAAAAAGTCAAAATACGACGCTGTGCACAGTGCCGCGGCTGGCTTATTACCTTGTGGCTCATATATTTTGAAGCTAGGGGAGTCTTCTTTCGAATGCTCTTTAAATTTTTAAAATATCTTCATTATTTCAAAAGTTATGATTTTTGCAACGAAAAAAGTCAAAAGGCGCCACTGTGCGGCGCTGCGTAGTTTGCCACTGACCGAACAATTTTTTATAGGTAGATAACAAGGTTCTTTGCCTTTACCCCAAGTGCTGCCGGCTATCGACTTAAGTACCTTGTTTCTACTGTTTATTTCTACAATTTATTGCACGTTGCAGTGGCATTAGCAGAGGACGAATACAAACTGTGGAATTTTGACTCCATCGACATAACATCTAGTTCTTTTTCGTCCGATGATTTGGCGGGGGGAAAGCTGCATGTTCCTTGCAGTGATGACATTTGTAAGATCATGGACATATGCAGTTAACTCACCGCATATCTATCAATGTTATGGGCACGTGCCCTTAAGGTGCAGTTGTCGGCATAGTATATCAATTCCACCACTTAGGGTGGTGCCGGGAGTTTAAAAAGGTAAAAGTTAAACAAGATCTGAGAGAGAACTTCACCCTGTGGGACTACTTGTTTAACTTTACGGGGTTTTGATTTTTTTTTTTCTAAACTCCACAAACGACCACACATATATGCTGTGTTTTTCAATAAGTGGATTTATTTTCGGATCAATCCTATTTTGTTTAAAAATAAATATTTTAATATGCCAAACAAGTTTGGAATATTTTTTCTATAATCTATGATAAATTAGCAATTATAATCCGAAAAAATAAAAAAATTTGGAAAATAAAAAAAGATATAAATAAATCAAAATTAATCCAAAATTATTTTAGGATTTAATAATTCCATTTTGGATTAGTTTTGATTTATTTATATCTTTTTTTATTTTCTACAAATTTTTATTATTTTTTCGGATTATAATTGCTAAAGGGTACTTTTCACTATCACACATTTCCATTATACAAGCGTAATTTCGCCATGTTAGCGAAATATTTTTTTCAAAAATTTGGCCAGAAATTGTTCACTTATTAGATACGACTAGGTTTCAATCAAAAAAGAATCCAAAAATCTTTAGGAAGTTGGTAAATTTTGATGTGTATAATGGAAAAGTGTGATAGTGGAAAGTACCCTTAATTTATCATAGATTATAGAAAAAATATTCCAAACTTGTTTAGCATATTTAAATATTTTTTTTTACCCGGGTGAAAATGAGCATGTATGTTCATATATGATGCATGTATGGATGTCCATACATGTGCATATCCGTAATTTGAGGGTACATGTACATTAATGATCATACATTGTCATACATGAATTTGTATGTACAATTTTTTTTTTTTCATAAAACGTCTATTAATTTAAATTTTTTCAAATATAAATAATTTGTATTAATTTATGACACTGTTTTTTTAATAAAAACCAACGAATATTTTAAAAATATACTTTATGATACTTTAGGGCAATGGTGCCCAAACACTTGTTAAAGATCGACAAAAATACACGTACACAATCCGAACAACAACAAAACTAACAACAGAGAGCGTAAAAAACAAAAAATATATATTATCGTTTCTCTTTTTGGGCACCACTGCTTTAGGGTAATCAAAGCTTCGAAGAATTAACCACTTTTCGAATGAATTCACAAATAAAATACATTCGATTTTAATAGTCACTGAATACAATTATCATTAAATATCAATATTTCTTGGAATGGATTCGATTTTTACCATTAAATCGAATTCTTGTTTACGAGAATTTTAAAAATTGAATGCATTCTTTATTTCATTTTTTATTATTCATGAGACTTTTAAAAATCGAATTTATAAAAAATTACGCATTCAATTTCATGGTCAAATGTAAAAGAAATCGAATGCGCATATTTTAAAATCAAGTGTAAAATCATTCGATAAATTGTGATTGGGGAACGCAATCATTAAAGTTTAATTCAGAACACCAAATCTAATTAAGGAATGAAATCCTTCGCAGCTCTGATAGTAATACCGTCAAAGTGTTCGCATTTTCTTCTAAATTTGGTTGTTTACGTTAGTGCCGTTCATATTCGCCTATAGAATACAAAAATTTTAATCAATCTTGATGATGTATGATCATTATTGTCCGACCGAAAGACTTTTTCAGACTGAACTAGGGTTGCCATTTCCATTTTGAGAAAAACAGGACGCCAACCTCAAAAAAGGATGACATTTGTCCCAAAAAAGAGGACATTTTTTTTAAATAAATTAATGTAAAAAAAGTCAACTGCGCGACACAATATGCAAAAAAATGTGCATATTTTTATTTAGAAAAGAATTTTTTTCCACTAAAAAAAATCACAAAAAAAAAACAAAGTAAATTTCTACATTTCTACACCATTTCCAATTTTATTTCAAAAAATACCAATTTAACTATATTTCCAATTATATGTTAGAAATTTTCAATTTTTTTTTTTTCGAAATATCCATTTATAATTCAAACATTTTTTATTCAAAATTTTCTAAATGCTTTTTAGAAAATTCTATTTGTATTTAAAAAATTTCCATTTTCATTTCAAAATTTTCTAAATGATTATAAGAAAATTACTTTTGAATTTAAATAAATTCAATTGGAATTTTAGATATTTCAATTGTATTTCAGAAATTTCCATTTTTATTTAAAAATTATCTAAATGCTTTTAAAAAAATTGCATTTGTGTGTCAAAATTTTCTGAAAAGCATTTAGAAATTTTGAAAATATAAATGACCATTTTTGAAATACAATTGGAAATTTCTGAAATACAAATGGAAACTTTTGAAATAGAACTGAAAATATTTGAAATACAAATGGAAATTTTGGAAATTTTCTTAAAATTATTTTTTTTTTTTTAATTTTGTAATGGAAATTTTTGATATGCAAATCTTTTTTCGGAGGACAAACTTTAAGACAAACTTTAAGTTATTTTCACAATATAAGACAAACTTTAAGTTATTTTCGCAATATATGCAGTGTTTTTTTTACTCGAAATATAAGAAATTTTATTAATTTTTTTTAATTTTTGTGCGAGTTTTGCTCTCAAAAAATTACTTTACTACTGAAAAGCGAAAATACAGCGATGCCAATAATTCAAAAGTTTAGAAGCAATAAAAAAAGTTTCGGGAAAAAGTCCAAAAAGTAGGACAACCCCGGACACTTTCCAAAAAAGAAGTAGGACTGCCCCGGACGCCCTAAAAAAGAGGACGGTGTCCGGGGAAAAGAGGACGGATGGCAACCCTAGACTGAACCCATACATGAACTTCGTCCAATTTTTCAAAGTTTTGCCGAACCCAACCTTAAAACAAAAATGTTTTTAAGACATGTATGCTATGCAGATGCGTAGCATATATGAAGGTGTATGACATATACCTTTCCACACATAGTTGCATACATTTACATATATGGAATATTACATTACGTGTGTATGTTCATATATGCTCCCATATATGACATACATTTCCATATATTGTTCATGTACTATCATACAGGGTATCATGTATGATCATGTATGAACATACATGTTCATTTTCACCCGGGTAAACAAAATAGGATTGATCCGAAAATAAATCCACTTATTGAAAAACACAGCAATAGTTTACCACCCACCTCTTGATGGTGCTGAGGAGACTGGAGTTGGCGATATTTTCGAAGAGGGTGGCATGACTGACCGTGTCAAAGGCTTTTAACAGGTGTAGCCCAACCATAACTTTGAATTAGTCCATGGCTTATATGTGTGGTAATGACAGTTAAAGCTATTTTTGTTCTGTGGTGCTTCGGAATTCGTGATGATGTGCTGCTGCTAGGAAGTGCTGTATTAGGCTGGTGAAGAGAAGTACCTCAAGTGCCTTCGCGACAAGAGACAGCAAGGAGATCGGCCTGTACGATTATCCTTGGTTCGCGATTTGGTCATGTGCATTTTCCAGATTCCGGGTATAACCAGAGTTGTTGGCAACAAATTGAGGACTTTGGTCATGTGCTCGATTCCCGCAAGTCTAAGTGCTTAACCATTAGCATCGAAATTCCGTCGGGGCCTTAAGCTTTGGATTGTTTCGCGTTTTTGATGGCATCTGCAACTGAACTCGACAGAAAAACTGGTGGTCCATTCATTACTAGACGGTTGTATAATTTCCTGACAACACTTCGTTTCGCCTGATCTCTCTCGGCGTGCTCTTTGAATTGGCAAAGTTGAGCACCGCTTAGGATCCAACAACGGGTTATTTTCGAAGATTATTGCGACCTTGTCATCATCGTGGGATGCGAGAGAGCTTTGACTGTCGACTGCAGTTTACTAGTTCCGGAGCTGAGGTTGCAGGTCTTCAGGTGATCTATCCACTTGTTCCTTTTTTATTCGTTGACTAATTTGCTGATCTCCAGATTGAGTTGGCCGAGTCTGTGATCGCTAGGGCGGTCCTATGAATATCGTTACGCTTATCTGGTCTGACCATTTGTATTCGATCAACAGGAATAAAGCGAGGGGCAGCTACTGCAGTGACGATTTTTCGGAACAACTTCTCCGCGGAACGTAAGTCGGTGGGGTTGGCTAGATCAGTGAAGTGGCGGTTAGTATACTCTCTGAAGTCGACCCAGTCTGCCCCAGCTCCTAACTAGTGCCTTTAAAAACTTCGTTTTTCATATTTTTTTTGTATTTTTTTTTCTTAAATATTAAAATTTTTTATGCTAGAAGTTCAAGGTCCTTCACTTGGACGTAGGAGATTAAAAGATTTCGTTTTTTATCGACCCGCCCTTTTGTGGGCGTGAATATAACAACTTTTTTTTTAAAATTCAGACTTAAGTGCAAAAAATATAATAAATGTATTTGTTAAAATTTACCGGGAAGGTATGTCGACCCCCAAAGACCACGACCGACCCTACTGTTATGTCTGTTTTAGTCTGTGCCCATGTATTTTACCTCCAGTTTCTGCGTTCGTCGTTCGCTCGTCATGCAGAAACTGGAGGTTAATGTTGTTTCTGCCGGAAAAACCCTAAATCTTTTGTTTTACAACAACAAAAGAAGGCCATACACGATACAGCAAGCCATACAATTTGTTGGATGGAATGAGCAATTTTGATCATGCATAGACTTGTTTATACAATAGACACGTCCATCCAGCATGTAGTTCAACCAGCAGTATGACCGCCTAAACTCTCAAAATAAACAGGTCGGAGAAATGCTAAACAATGAAATAAAAATTCTATAGGAGAAATACCTTAATAAAAAATAATCGAAAACAACAATACTGGAAAATAACCAAACACGGCAATCCTAATACATATAAAAAAAATAGCAACAATTATTAGAAAAAGAGGAGAGAGAGTGTACTCTAAAAAAAATCAATGTATTAGTAAGAGAAAAAGAAGAGGGAGAAAAATGTTGCAAGCGAAAGGGAAATACTGATTAAAAAATATAGTTGTTACTTTCACACATACAAAAAAAAAAAACAGCTTTGAATAATGATAAGGCAGAGCTAGTGACGTTAATAGCCAACTTAGATGATGCTGCTGATGGGTAATGCGGAGACAGCGGCGCCTTTCTATTGTTTACATTACCGAAAGCAAGTGGAAACAGTGACGACATGCACCTTATACACAAAAGAGGTATAGTAGTAGAGAAGAAAAAAAAAACAACCTACTAATACAACCAACTAAAATGAGTTATCAAAACCATATTTCTTTGTTGTTGATGATGGGTTGTATACCGTTATGTGAGTAGTACATGTTTGTGAGTGTAGCAGACATGTTGTAATTGTTTGAAATGAAAGTGTGTTCACATCAGTATCATCACCATTATGATTATCACACAAATACAGCATTGTGCATTTGTAATTAAGAGGAGTTTTTATGGCAAATGAGGTAGCTAAAGTAAATTTTAAAAAATATTTTTGTTGTTTTTTAAGCTTTTTTTGCGTGTATGTATATGTAAGTGTTGCTAGTATTATCAACTAGCACCAATCAACAGAGCTGATGGTGGTAGCACGTAATGAATACAATATAAACAGAACACAAAGCCTAAGCAAAGAGGGACAAGAGCAGAGTGTATTTTATATAGAAAACTTGCAAAACGACTTACTTGGTCAACAATGAAATTTATAAAAAAAAAAAAACAGACATGAACCAAGGCATCAACAACAATTATACATAATACAATACAGCAGCAATTCATAAAGGTGAACTCATATGGGAAATATCGTATAAATAAGTATTATAGAGATATAAATGACATCTAATTAAAATGTATAGATATTTTACAGATCAGTGCCGACCAGTTAGAGCTGCAAAACTATAGTCGTCCCATTCAATAGTACATATCGGATATTTTGAAGAATTGGAATTTTTTAATCGAAAAAAGTAACAGACCTTTTACTCAAATTAATAAATACAACAAAACTTTTTTATTTTCATTATTATTGTTTCAATCCTCCCCCATCTCTTATACTTCAGTGACACCGCATTTTAATTAAAAATCTCTTATAGAGATTTTCGATGGGCATTTACAAAATGAGCTTTTCGCCGCGCATAACGATCATGCGCAACTAGCGAATGAGCCAACACACAATGCGTGTGTTGAGGGGCAGTCGCGAAACACTCGACCTCTTCCTCACTTCCCACCCTGAAAAGTATGAAGCGAAAATGGTTGCACCTCTCGGTAATTTGTATCACAGCACTGTGTCTGCGTCTTTTTCATATTCTACTCTTCGTAGCGTTTCTAACTTGGCGACGAAACGCTCTATTTTCCTTTGTGAAAAACCTCGGTGGGCCGAGCTCAACGATTTATTTTGAAAATTTTATAGAAAACTTTGTTTTCTCGACTAGAAATGGTAGTAAATTTTGTTTCCCCCAAGAAGTATATTTCGGCTAATCTGCAAAAGTGCAGTCAGATCCAGAGAGGAAGCGTTCAGTAACTGGCGTTCGAATAGGATCGTCGTTACTGATTTTCATCGCCAAAAGGCGAGAACTGGGGGCTAATTATGTAACTTGATAATCGTCAATCGTCATCGTTATCTCATTATTCTATTGCCATAAAATGACACTATATGGTAATGGAATAACGATGGAAACGATACGATTGACGACTATCAAGTTACATAATTACCCCCTGAGTGTGCCAAAATACTTAGACGAGAAAAGGTTCTATACGAACGGAGTCTACGTGCGAAGGTTCTTTCTGCTCCTCGGGGCAGCAAGACCTTTTGGTCGTTCGTTAAAAGAGTAAAGGATAAAACTAGTTATTCTATTCCAACTCTTTTAAAGGATGATCAACTTTTCACCGACCCGGTTGACGCTGAACTCTTTGCAAGAAATTCTCTTTGCCGGAAGGCGATCAGCCACTGTCCGTTCTCAAAAGGGTACAATGCCTTCAATATAAACAATCACCGGAGGCGGATGGCATATCAGTACTGGTGCTAAAACAGTGCTCTTCTGCGTTAGCCCGTCTATTTGCAAAACTTTTAGGCTCTTCATACAGTGCGGGATTCTTACCCTCATGCTGGAAGGTGGCCAATGTCCAACCAATCCCCAAAAAAGGGTGCGGCTAACAACCCTGAAAATTACCGCCACATCGCAATTTGCTCTGTGCTCTACAAAGTGATGGAGAGCATCTTATGAAATATTTAGAGACCAATTCACTTTTAAATGATCGACAGTATGGCTTCCGTAGCGGTCGATCTACGGGAGACCTGTTGGCGTTCTTACCGGAACGTTGGAATCAGTTTCTCTATCATTTTGGTGAGAGCAAAGTGGTTGCTCTAGATATTTTCAAGGCGTTCGATCGTAAGTGGTACGGGACACTGGTGGCTAAGCTTGTTGCTTTTGGTGTAGGTAATGGATTCTCTCGATTCATGCCGAGTTTTCTCAAATACCACACTATACGTGTTGTTTTAGATGAGGTCTCACCAAATGAGTTTTAGCTAAACTCAGGGGTACCGCAATGTTGCTTTCTTTTTCCTACCCTTTTTCATATTTTTATTAATGGCCTTCAATCATATCTACTCTTTTGCAATAATACACTCAACCACGACCTTTCTACTATCTCCGAGTGCGGTCGAGTGAACAAGATCGATTTTAATGCACGCAAGATCCAATGTTGTATGGACGTTTAAGGGCGGTAATAAATCTTATCACAGGTCTCGCAAAACACATGGTAAGAATCAGGGTAATGTCAAAAGGCACTTGAAGATGGCGCCATTCTCCAAAAATTGCCAGCTTTATCAAATGTTTCAGTTCTCATACATCAGGATTTTTTGGACCAACGGTGTATAGGTTAGGTTGTTAGTGGCTGCTGACGTTGTACGTCAGCACACATAGCCTCTGAGGACCGTTGTGATGCCACGGGATTGTAATAGGTTATCCTACCAGTCCCTGCCGTTAAACTAATTTCAGATTCTTATGAAACTCCTAAGATATTGAAATTTGACATCCGACAAATCAGAAAGATTGTGCAGCTCCCTAGATGCTAGTGAAGCAAGTATTTGACCAGAAAGTGCTAGGCAATGGCAGATAAAGTGTTAATAGTTTCCAACTCCTCCTAATCCATGCAACTCCGGCAAAAGTCCTTTGACGGCACATTTAACTGCTATGCGTACTTTCCTATAATATAGTGTCCGGCAATTACAGAAACAACGCTTCTGATTAAGAAAAATCCAAATCTGTCATGTAGTCTCGTCCATTCATGTGCCCATCCCTGATTAGTCTCTATCGCGAAACGAAGCCGTAGATTTTGCTTGCAAGTTTCTAGAGGCAACCAACACATTTAAATTCTTTTGGAACCAGTAAAGTAGTTACCAGTCTTGCAAGCTCATCGGCTTTGCAATTCCCTGGAATGTGCCCAGGGACCCATATGAGTCGTATGTCAAACTACTTTGCCATCATATTTAAAGACTTGCGGCAGTTAAAGGCAGATTTTGTTTAGACTGTCAGAATAGATTTTGACTGCGGTTGTAGACAAGACATTGCAACTCAGCCAGTCAGCCACCTCCCTAATTGCCAGCATCTCTGCCTGATAAACACTGCAATGATCTGGCAATCTTCAAGTCAGGCTCAACCCAAGCTCTTCCGAATAGATTCCAAAACCCTCTTGTTTGTGTAGCTTAAATCCATCTGTGTAAAAATTTATGGAGGCTCCACTATCTGGAATGCTTTCATACAAGACTCCCTGGAAGCCAACATAGTGGCAAAGAGGCGCTAAAAAGGATTATAGAGGGAGCTAAGTCTACATTTTTTGGTATTGTTATCTTCTTCAAGATCCTGCTAGATCAGTAGAATTGCCGACGAATTTCCGCATACTGCCTACCCAATATGCCCAATGGTATCAGGTAAAGGAGGATTTCTAATGCAGCGACGAGCACCAGTGATGCACATCGACACCATTCTCTGTACGTTCGTAATAAAGACACAGTTCCCCTTTTGTCTCTAAAGCAGGCCACCAGACACCTACAGGGTATAAGCCCATACATTTTCGAAGTGGAAAACGTAAAAATTCGTAGGATCAAAAGAAGGAAAACAACAGCAGGAATCATAGTTGGCACATTATGAGTGACCTCTATGAATGTCATTCTCAAAAAATTTTTTTTTTGGGGTTGGCGTTATCCCCACTAACCTAACCTAGATATTTTACTGGAGGGTTTTTGGTGTCGAACAGTATAAACGAAACTTTTGTAAAAATATGGCAACATTAGATTATCATGAATCGAGAGAGGGAAATTAAGAGAACACTTTATGGAAATGAAAACAAATTTTAAAATAAAGAGTCATACAAAATTAAACAATGAGTGAGAGAACTAGATTACCCTCTGATCTGTCAGCACAGCTTATACCGCAATATAAAAATTACAGTTATTTTTTTTTTTTTTTTACTACACCATTTCCAATTGTAATTGAGAAAATAACAACTGTATTTGAGATTTCCGATTTCAAATTGAGAAAAGTACAATTGATATTGAGATTTTTCATTTAATATTGAGGAAACATCAATTGAAATTGAGATTTTAAATTTTAAATTGAGAACTCATCAAATGTAATTGAGATTTACATTTTAAAATCAGAAAACACCACTTGAAATTTAGATTTTCCATTTAAAATTGAGAATTGGTCAGTTGAAATTAAGATTTTCTATTTAATATTGAGACAAAAGTAATTAAAATTGAGATTTTTTACATGAAATTGAGAAAGCAACAAATGAAAATGGGAAAACCACAAATGAAATTGGGATTTTCCATTTAAAATTGAGAAAAGTTCAATTGATATTAAGATTTTTCATTTAATATTGAGAAATGTACAATTGAAATTTATATTTTATATTTCAATTTGAGAACTCTACAAATGAAATTGAGATTTTCAAATAATATTGAGAAAACATTAATTAAAATTGAGACTTTCCAATTTATATTGAGAAAACAACAATTGAAAATGAGGGTTTTCATTTAATATTGAGAATTTATAAGTTGAAAATGAGAAAATAACAATTGAAATTGAGAAAAGAACATTTGTAAATGAGATATATTAATTTTAAGTAAATTTAATTGATTTTGTTAACAAGTCTACATACATAATTTGGTGGATTAGCCTATGTTCTGCTAATTTCGTACAATAAGACCTCCTTTTGTCGATTTTCGCACAATTTTACTGTATTAATAAACTCTTAATAGGTAAAAAAATATTTATAATGAGGATGCAGGAGAACGGATGAAGTTTGTTCTTGGGCAAGGTTAGGTTAGGTTTTACAACCTAACCTATCGTGTCACGCTAGGCTTGAAAGTGAGTTTGAAAGTCCTACCGCAGCTCTGTTCAGGTTAAGCCCATATTCCCCCATGCTCAACCCAATCAATAACATCAGACATGGGCGTTTATGATTACAATTGTGTAATTGATTACAGTTTCAATTACAATTATATGTAATTAGTAATTGAGTTTTTTCAATTACAATTACAATTACAAGTAAAATTGAAAATTTTCAATTACTAATTACATCTAATTGTAATTGAAACTGTTATCAATTACATAATGTAATCATTAACGCCCATGTCTGTAACTTACCCTAAAGTGCCCCTAGGGGAGCCAAATGTATGACCGACCTTTCATGTAATTGTAATTGAAACTGTAATCAATTACACAACGTAATCATTAACGCCCATGTCTGAATAACATATGGTAAAAAATAGAAAGTCACGTTAAATCCAATATCAGGATTCCACACGATTCTCCTTCCAAAAGTATGATAGATATGCCAGTTGGCCAGAACATAGTTTTTTTATATTATATTCTTTTTTACAACAAATTAATTCGTTTTTCTCAATTTTAATTGTTTTTTTCCCAATTTCAAATAAAAAATCTCAATTTCAATTGGTTTTTTCTCCATTTCAAATAGAAAATCACAATTTCAGTTGATTTTTTCTCAATATTAAATGGAAATTCTTAATTTCAATTATTCTTTTCTCAATTTTAAATGTAAAACTCATTTTCATTTGTTGGGTTCTCAATTTGAAATGGAAAACCTCAATTTCAATTAATATTTTCTCAATATAAAATGAAAAATCTCAATATCAAATGAGCTTTTCTCAATTTAATTTGTACATTCTCAATATCAACTAAAAAATCTCAATTTTATTTGATCTTTTCTCAATTTCAAATCGAAAATCACAAATTAAAATGTTGTGCTCTCAATATAAAATGGAAAATCTCAATTTCAATTGGCCTTTTCTCAATCTCAAATGGAAACTTCATTTCCATTTGTTGTGTTCTCAATTTCAAATGGAAAATCTTAATTTAAATTAATGTTTTCTCAATATTAAATGCAAAATCACAATTTCAATTGTTGTTTTCTCAATTTCAAATGAAAATTCTTAATTTCAATTGTTCTTTTCTCAATATTATTTGGAAAGCTCTCAATTTCAATTGCAAATGGTGTAGTCAATGAAGAACTTCTACTAAAAAATAATAAACATGAATGATTTACAACAAGGTCATCGAGAGAGGTAAGATGTGAAGTAAACGTCCACAATAACGACGAATAAAATAAAGAAAAAAAAACAATACATGGTAACTAACAAACAAAATTAACTGTATTTTGTCAAATGCCGTTTGAAATTCACCTTAAATTAAATTCATATATTATATACAAGTGTAAATAAAAATGATGCACGAGAGGAAATAATAAAAAAGGTATTTGTGAGAAAAGCAAAACACGATGATATTGAAAACCATATGTAATTAACTTTACTTAAAAAAATTACACATTTGCATTGAAAATTATTTAAAGCTAGACTGCAGAAAAAAATGTTAGCTAATTAGAAAAAAAAAGAGTTGCTAACTGTATACATAAATACTGCAAAGACTATGTAGTGTACATTGAAATTTTGTTAAACAGCTGCCTATCTAAAACAAAAACATTAAATTGAACGAGTTAAATGCAGGGGTTTCTTTGTAAGGTTCGCATACAAGACACAAAAAAAAAATCCAAACGGAAGAAAAAAAAAATATGAATACCAACAAAACTGCAAAAATAAAACAAAAAAACTAAAAATATTAAAACATAAGGTACCACCACCACCAGGCATACAAAATACCACAAACACATACAATCAAAAGAATACGGACTGAACAGAAAAAAAAAAGAAAACAGCACAAATAAGAAGTATTCAATGCAATGCGCAATGAAAATAACACATCAAAGACAAGGCACATAATATCCGATGATAGAGCAACAAACCATACCCATATCATCATACCAACAACAAACTAATTTAACCATCCATACCACTATAAACAAAGCGCACAACAACAAAAAAAATAAAAAAACATTGAACGACGACAACAACCGAACCAACGAACGTTCGACCAAACCCAAAGCACAAAGTTTTAAGCGCTCAACGCAAAAAAGACCCCAACAATATGCTACATTAGGATGGGTCGTGACAAAATGTAATAGATGCACACAACACTCAGGAGATGCCTCCTACTAATGCAGTGTATTAGGAAAATAGATCCTGAGGAGGAAAAGGAAAGGTTATGAACATTTAGTTTTAACCTTTTCAGATCGTAGCTGAAAGGGAGGACCTCTGCGGGGAGTGAATTCCACATACAACTAGTTCGACTTAAAAACGAATTCTCTCTAATGCGTTCTGCGATTCATTGAACAGTCGACAATAATTTTTGCAATATGTGCACGCTGGCTCCTTCATTTCATGGAACTCTAATACCAAATTCGCATTAATTTTTTTGAACATGATTAACCACTTAAACATGTTTAAATTTAAACTTGGTACATAAACATGTTTAAGTCCTTAAACTAGTTTAAAAATATGAATAAACCTGTACACTCCAGTGAGATTTCCGAATCAACCACATCTCTCCCACTAAACACCAACCCCCAGCTTTACAAGAAATTGAAACGGCTATTAGAAAATTGAATAACAACAAATTACTAGGATACGACCGTATTCCTCCAGAAAACTTCAATGTAAAAATTATAGATAAATTTCTCTTCTTTCCCTACCATCGAAAAACTAACCAGAATTCTTCTTAGCCGGATAAATGCTACAATAGACAATAAATTACGCAAAGAACAATTAGGATTCTGAGCAAATACGGATAAATATTAATACACTAAGAATTATCGCTGAACAAGTTGAAGAATGGCAAAGTAATCTTTAAATCTTTATCAAGGGGAAGCCATGAAATCTTTATGCAGGCTCTGCAAAAGCGGAACATGGCATGGGGAGTACAATGTGGGACATGGTCGTCTGTTCAATAGGCTATCGGAACTTTGTCCGATGTTTTCTACGCCTTTGGAAAGTACAACCTCTAGCATTGAGTTTGGTAGGAAGTTTACTGTAATATTTCAGAGTAGAGTAGATGGGGGCAACCCAGCAGACCTACTGGAAAATAACACGGATACTTTCTACACGGATTGTCCCAATACCTTAAATGGCTCTGGGTCTGGTTGGTATTTGGACGATGCGACCAAATGCTATATTGCTATGGGGAAAATAGCTACAGTATTTCAGACTTAAGTATTTGCTATTTTGGACGTGGCGACCTGGATAATTGGGAACAGATGGATAATTAGGCGAATCAGTATCTGCAGTGACAGCCAGGCTGCGCTCATTGCACTTGAATTTCCAATCACTTCATCTAAAATTGTCCAGGAATGTAGACGCAGACTCAATGAGATTTCATGAGGCTTCCGGGTCATAGGGGAATACGGGGAAACGAGATTGCCGACTCTTTGGCAAATCTTGGCTCCGATACAAATCCTCACAATCCGGAACCTCAGATTGGTATAGGCTTGACATGGCTGGCATGGCGTTGCATCAACTCTCATATGAAAACAATTTTCATGGAAAGATGGTCAAATGAGTTGACATGAAAAAATACCAAATTATTTGTGATTAGGCCAGACAAGAAAGTGGCTAACTATCTACTCAGTCTTAGTAGAATAGACTGCCACAGACTTACTGGCTTAATTACGGTATACAATGCCTGTGCTCGTCATATGACGAGATAAGTTGTCTTATCAAACCCATTATGTGCAGCTTGTCTTGAGGATGAGGACACAACTGAACATTACGTCTGTTATTGTCCAGCGTTCTTAAGGGCTAGATTGCGGATATTGGGTTCTGATTTTCTTAAGTTTGTGAAAGCAACTGAGAAATTATGAACAAGCATTATTTTTCTTCTAAACCTTTTCTCACCCTTAACAATCTGCCTTTTCAGAATACGGTACAATGGACTATTTTAAGTGTGAGCGCCATGGCATGTTCCGTTGTAAAATTTGGGTTATTTTAGATGCCACGGGAATCCCGACGAAACTAACAAGCCTTATAAGAGCTCAATATGATGGTTTTCAATGTAGAATCTTACACAACAGCCGTCTTTCAGAACCATTTTATCCAACATCAGACGTGAGACAGATGTTGTCTCCCCTACTTTTTCTTCTTGTTATTGACAAAGTTCTTTTTGATACACTTGTTAACAATTGTCGTGGAGTTCACTGGTCTTTAACGAGTCAACTTGAAAACCTAGATTATGCAGATGACATCTGTTTATTGCCAAACAGACACTCTGATATGCAATCAAAGCTCGATGACCTAGTTACCCATTCAGCAAGCTTTGGGCTAAAAATAAACACGGGAAAACAAAGGCGTTATACGGCATTCACACTTGCTGTTTTGAAGTGTTCAAGAGTGAGATGTTTAAAAAGTCTTTGTTCTGTGTCCATTGCGTTTTTATTCTGTTACTGGTGTTTTGTTGAACAACTTGTTTAAGGTCGCAAGTGTGAATGCCAAATTAAATATACGAGCGGCTAATAATAACAACCACTTTGTTATCGATCAAGAACGTGTGGAGTTTGTTGATAAATTCTGTTACCTTGGAAGTATGGTTTCATCTGAAGACAGATAAACCAGACGAGTCAATTTATATCCGGCAATTAGATATGAGTTGGCAATCGGTTCTTTTGGACCCTATAAATCTCCAGGCGTGAATTGTATCTATCCCACAATGCTGCAGAAGTTAGTGAGGACCATCACAATATTCCTGAAAAAATTTACACATCCTGCCTTAGGATATCATATGTACCGAAAAGCTGGAAAGAAGTTAGTTAGTTTCACCCCCAATGTAGGGAAGATACAACATAGTAGCGCTAAAGATTATAAGACAACCAGTATTTTATCTTACCACTTAAAGATACTAGAAAGTTTTCTGGACGACCGCTTGAGGAATAGTATGTGTGCATTGGAACGGTCGAAAAACCATCACTCATACAAAAAGGGTAAATTTGTAGAATCTACTCTATACAATGCCCTCTCATCGATTCATAATTGGGCTACGGCCTGTGGACCAGAAATAAATACTCAGAAAACGGAAACGGTTGGCTTTACAAGCAGAAAAATACATGAATTTCGACTACAGCGTGTTGGAGGAGCGTGTCTCATACTGTTGAATAGTGCCAAGTTTCTGGACACCTTTGATAGGAAATTGAACTGGTTTGAAAACCTAAAGGAAGGAGTGAAGAACGCCTATTCAGCTATGTATGCGTGTCAGAAAACTATTGGAAACAATTGGGGTCTTTGACCAAACTTATACACTGGATATTCACGGCAATTGTTAGACCAACACTGATAATTTTTATGGCAACACTGGCTCGTGGTTTAGTAGTGTGGTGGTCTATGGTAAAAATGATCACACACACTACGTACTGGAGCAGGATCACGCAGGACAACCTTAACACATGATGTATGCAGGATTCTGGACTTGCCATCTTTAGACCGTTACATCCTGAAATACGCATTAAGGGTACAGATGGGACTAGGGCAAATTATCTTATTAGATGTGGGCATTAAAATTGATATACCATCAAGGGAATTCTGGAAAAATCACCTGTGGGGCAACTACACAGTGTCTACTGTGAGAAACTGGGAAAAGAATATAGTTTAAGAATACAATACTGCTGTACTATTTTTCTGGGGGAGCTACATACAATGAGACCGATCTACTCTAAATAGGTCGACGACGAAAGGTAAGAAAGATAACCAAATACGGATAACCATCCCAGGAGGACTCTTTACCTGCAGTTAGTTCCCGGATGACTGCTTTTTCAGAACTTCTCAAATCTTGACGAACCCCACATAATGTGTTAATGTTATAAAAACGACCCATCCTATTGACAATAAGTATTTTATCATTTCTGTAGAAAACAAAATCCAACTCGACCGATTTTACATGGTTGCAAACTAAACCATCCAACCAACAACCAAATACAATAACGACAATCTCAACCTAACTACAGAAAGAAAAGCAGATATACGGTATGACACGTTAAAAAATATTTATACTGATTTCCCCTTCTTATCACCTCTCTTCAGACACACCTAACCATTTGTATATGTGTTGCCGAGTATGAATTGTATTTTTGCTTTATATTGTTGTTGATCAGCTTCCTGAACACAAACGTAAAAATAAGCAATAACAAAACAGAAAACGAAAAACAATAATAACATCAAATGGTTTTTTTTTATTGAATTATCGTATTTTGTAGCACGTGTGGTCGTGCACATGTTGCTGTTAACAGAATACATAGATATAAAGAGAGAGAGAGACTGAAAGAGAATGGAATTACATAAATGAGTGCATTATATTGAGTATAATTTTTCAACTCTCCTAAGGTCATACTTTCTCAGAAACGAACTTTAGACTACATCTATACCAGAGTTGCCAGTTAATGCATTTCTTGGTTTATGTTTAGTGGGAGTTTAAATATATGTAATACGAAGAACCAACATAGAGTAAATCAAGTGAGTATTAAATTGGGATATGCCGAATCTTTTATAACCTCCAAAATGTAAAACAAATTTTTTTTGTGGGGAAGGAGCCCGCGGTGCATACTAGGGGGACACCTTCCCACTCGTGATAAATGTTTATTCATTTATTATGATTTTTGCACTAAAGTTATACAATTTTATCTTTATTTGAATTCATATTTTATAAAAACGCCCACAAAAGGGGCGGGCAAAAAACAAATGGCAATGGAAAATCGGTTTGAACCGAATATTGCCGAATAGTTTGATTATTCATACGCAAGTAGTTCAACTATGTAAAAAATAAAAAAAAGGACCAGACTAAAAAACTACAACGCTGTACTTGATTTCAATCAGTCCCGCGGCATAGACCCGACCGATGAGAGGTTGGGCTATGCCCGGTGTCCCTGCACACCCAAACCACAGCTCAACAAGAAGACAGTTATTGGAAAGAGCGATACCCATAAGGTTTTATCTGCAGAAGGAGAAACACCATGTGCAACACCTACTGCCTGGGAGATAACTCGATTGATGGGATAATTGCAGCAATGGCAAAGGCACACACTGAAATGGTAAAGGAAGCGAAAGAAGGTTAATAAGCAGCATAGGCCTGGGCGGTAAATCCAGAAATACCCGACGAATGTCTACTATGAGGCCAGTCACCCCATATCATCCGACATTATTTATGCGTCCTGCAATGTGTGCTTATCCCTTTGGACCCATTTTTATAACAATTCAAGTTTTATTTACTGCAAAAAAAGTTTAACGTTAATAAAACGTGGTTTTTTAACAAATTTAAATTTTTTCCGAATATTCAACAAATATTTAAAACCCATTCCGAATATGCCGAATTTCGAATAGTGGCGAATATTCACCACATCCCTAAAAAAACTGTAAAAAAATTATGATTTCGTTCTTCAAGGGTAACTTTTTTCCCCTTTTCCGATATTTCCCATTTGCAAACTAGGGGCATGTCACAGACTCAATTCCGTTCGGATTTGGAAAAAGTGGTTACCCGTAAAACCCAAAAATAATATTTTTTTTTTGGAATGAAATCACTTTCAAAAACTAAAGTGGAATTGAATTGCATAAAAGTGGTTTTATTCCGAAAAAAAATTTTCGCTTTGCGTTTTGCGAGTAAACCACTTTTTCCAAATCCGAACGGAATTGAGTCTGTGACATGCCTCCTAGCCTATGACCATAATACATATTTAAGCCAAACTTCTGGGATCTAGCTATTTTTTTTTGGGGACTCTGTTCTGGCTTTCACAACTTTTCAATTCACATGAATTTTTCCAAATCACACAAAATCGAATTTGGTGTTCCATTCTTTACGTATTCACTCGAAATTTAAATCGAATAACTAAAAGCTTAGAATTCAAACGAAAATAGTACATTCGTTTTACTTTCATCAAAAATTTTTAATGTGAAACAAAACGAGTAAAAATATTCGAAAGTGAAATCTAGGACACCAAAAAAATTCGGAAATTTTAATTTTCACATTTTTTTGTGAATAACTTTTTTTGGAACATCGGCCTTGTATTGTGTCTTACACAAACGGTCAGACTGACTTTTTGTTAATTCGAAGTGTCCGAGGGTGTTGTAGCCGCGGTTTTCTGTCCGGAACTATACATAGAGGAATCATATAGACTGCATTATGATTGCAGTATATTATAGGCGGAGATCCTTGCGATAAAAATGACTGCTGAACTTGCTTACTTTTATATAAACTACATACTTTAATGATAGTTAAATGGCAATCAAGACAATTTTTGCAATTCACACATTCTAATCAATTGCTTTAGGGTGAAAAAGACTTGATAGACTAAGTACCAATGGAAGAGTACAAATCTATTGCGTTAGGGTACACATAGACATAGATGGTAACGAGAGAGAAGACGAAATGTCGAAACGAGGGGTTCAATGCCACTTAATAGGACAGTTAATGTTTGCTCTCCAATTAAGGATTTTAAAAAGGATATAGATTTAACTAAAGTGAGAAAAGCAGAGGCATTTTGATAAAATACCAACGGGTGCAAGGTCTCAAAAGTTGAAAAATGGGGGTCAGTGGGGGACTTTGAGAGTACCTTCCCATCGCAATAAATATACCAAATGTTTCATTTATTTAACAAAAATACAAAAAAACATGTAAAAAAAGTGTATTTTTTCAGAGGTTGGTTCAGTTCCTCAAGGGGGAACTTTTTCCCCCTGGCCCGATTTTGCCCATTCACGAACTTAACCTGCCTATGAACATGAGACATATTTGTGCCAAACTTCAGGAGTCTAGCTGTTTTATTTTGGACTGCATTGTGTTATCTATAGACAGACGGACGGACAGACGGACATTCACAGAATGTCTTAGAATCGATCATGGATCAATAATATATATACTTTATGGGGTCCCCGACCGATATTTCGATGCGTTACAAACGGAATGACAAAGTGAGTATACCCCCATACTGTGGTTGGAGGGTATAAAAAATAATGCCACTTTGCCTACAATTTTTCAATGAAGTACATTTTCACATTTTTTCATTGATAAAATTTTCACGGAACCAGAATTGGCCCTCAGGAAATAGTAGCTGAGTTGGAAAAATAAATTTACCGATAGAACCCACATTCAGACGATGCTTAAGGAATTATTGGAAATTAATTAATCCTTAGCATCTATTAGTATCAACGTTCTTCTCTGTACGTGGTCAAACAATTCGAACGATGATATTTAATGTATAGGTTAAAAACTTTTAGGAGATCGGATGGAGTGAAATATCTTTAGACCCGTTTTAAAAAACCTAAGCACTCGAATGCTTCTTCTTCAGACACTTTAAATATGTGTTAATTCCAACGGACTAAACTTTCATACCCAGAATATCAAAGAGGTTCAGATTCCTCATTAACAGGGGAATAATACATTTGGGGGTGCGGTTTTTCACAGGGGTGCACTTCAGTGTGGAACGCTCTCTGTCTGCTGTTCACTGTCCTGCTGTTCCCAAACAGCTCACTACTTCCTGTCTTTTGACAAAGTTTCCCCTGGTAATGACATTTAGACATCCCTCTGAAGACAGCTAGAGTGAGAATCCGTACAGCTATGAGTAACCTGAATGGCATGCAAACACCGGTGCGTCTCAGGTAATTAGGTGGTAATCCAAACCATATTTCCCACTGAAACTCAGCTGTATTTACAGCTTACCTGCCTAGAGGTAGTTATTATTAGATATTTAATATTCGATGTTTAAGGCAAATATTAAATATCTTCTGGTCAAATTGGATATCCAATGAAGGACGGCAAGGACGACATCGAAACACATGGATACGTTGCACAAAAAGGGAACTTGAATCAGCTCAAACAACTTGGAGTCAAATCAAACTACTTGCAAGAGACAGAAATAGTTGGAGAGAATTCGTTAACGTCCTATGTTCTTCGTAAACATTATATTTAAGTGCAACATGTTATATTAAGGTATAAGTACTGTACATATTTAAATAAATAAAGTACATATATATAGGTAGTTGGCAGCCCCAATACTAGGATCGGAGTGCAGTGGTCCAATTTTTTGTAATTTACTCCACTATAATGTTCTTACTTGGTTTTTGTGTAAATTGTAAATGGCAACCCTGGATTGAATTTGTATCAATCTCAAAAATACAACGAATTGAAAGCAAAACAATAATAGAGAAAGAGAGAGAGAGAGAGCATGCTCGGCGAGTATATACGAATATAACGTCATATATGTACATATTTCTTGTTTTATTGTTGTTATTCTACATAGAAAATAGTGGGGCATTACTCATGTTCTTGTTTTTAGCACAATATACAAAAATTTTGCAAAGGTTTAATTTTTTTCTTGATTCTGTGTTTTTGTTTTTTTTTAACTTTTTTTTTATATTCAAAAGTATGTATTTGATAAAAAGGAATGAACAAAGTAGTAGATATAATAGAAGAGATATGCTTTACACAAAATCATTAAAGGCGATGATTGCCAGTGGTTTCATATGAATATCAATGCGGTTAATGAACTTTAAAAGGAATAAACATATTATATTTTACATAATATTAATTTAATTAAGGACTTTAATAAAAAAACAAAGCAAACGCACATAAATTAATAAAACACTTCAACGCAGGAATAGTTCCACGGCGTTTATTTGTTATAAAAATTATTTAAAAATAACTAAATAAGCCTCGTAATAAAAAAAAATAATATTAGGACACGGTTTTGTAACCATTTTTTGTTTTACTTTCTCCAAATTACTCTACATGTAGCATTTTTAGTACGAAACATAATGCTAAATAGGCAGACTAACAACAATAACACAGTGCAACAACTAAAATCGAAATGGGATGAAACCAAAACCATATGAAAGTTGATATTTTCAATAACAAACCCCTCAAGGCTTTTTTTTTAGTTCAGTGCTAAATTTTTTTGTACACGCATTTGAAGTTGGTGAACTTTTATTATAATAATAATTACTTGTAGAAGTATACTTAATTTTGTAATTGACTTTAAATAACAATCATACGCAACGGTGCACAGTGGTTTATTTTTAATAATTTGCATATTCAGTAAATAGGTACTGGACCGATTGCAGTGAAATTCATACCGGTTATAGCTAATGTAATTTTGACCATAAGTTTGGACGCTGAACCCCACATGTCCAATAAGGGCACCACCAGGGCCCCTAAAGTAGGATATAATTAGTATACAAAACCTTTAAATGCTTTAAAATCACCAACTTTAAATGCGTGTAAAAAAAATCTAGCACTGAACTAAAAAAAATGGTTTGGTATGTAAAATTCATTTGCTTTTGGTTTAATTCTATTCCGATTCGGAAAGTTCGATTTTGTATCACTGTGTAATTTTCCAACAACTAGTAGTTAAAAATTTAAAATATCCAATAATGTTTCTTAGCTGTTTATACACACAACTTGCGGAATTTTGTTAATAAAATAACTAAACAAAGCAAAATAAAAAATACATAACAAAAGCATGTAATATCAAAGTGTACGGAAACGGTGTCACACGCAAAGAAAATAAAAATCTACACAAAAGGCGGAAAAAACATACTGAAAAACGAGAAATAAAACTGTTCAAAATAAAATTTGATGGTAAGAAATTTGCATGAATACAAGAAGTCAATGAGAAATATAGTCTCTTACCATAATCATACATGAGAATTTTTTCTTGGCGTTAATATTGCATTGGCGTTAATATTGGGTCCTAATGGAAAAGTGATGATTAAAGTTTATATTTTTGGTAACATAGCCAATCCTTTTCAAATGACAACCTCACCCTCTGTCCAGAAAGGACTTGGTGTTTCCTGTTTTAATTACAAACGAGGCATTGTCGACCGATCTTAACCTTTACATCTGCACGAAGGAAATTTTTTTTGATATGCAAACACAGGTATCTTTAAAACGCAGCTCACTTGCCAAATCTGTCGTGTTGTCTCACACCTCCATCCATTTGCCCATCTTTAGTCTCTGTCGCGGAACAAAGCCGTAGGTTTTGCTTGCAAGTTTCTAGAGGCATACCAACACATTCCAATTCTGTTGGAACCTGTAAGGTAGTTCCCAGTCTTGCAAGCTCATCGGCTTTGCAATTGCCTGGAATGTCTCTGTGCCCTGGGACCCATATAAGTCGTATGTCAAACTGCTTGGCCATCTCATTTAAAGACGTGCGGCAGTTAAGGGCAGATCTTATTTTCAGAACCATTGACTCTAGGGACTTGTCCGCGGCTTGACTGTCAGAATAGAATGCAGTTGTAGACAATACATTGCAGCTCAACCAGTCAGCCACTTCCTTTATTGCCAGCATCTGCCTGGTAAACACTGCAATGATCTGGCAATCTTCGAGCCTGGCTCAACCCAAGCTCCTCCGAATAGACTTCAAAGCCCACTTGTTCGTGCAGCTTTAATTCATCCGTGTTAAAATTTATGGAGGCTCCACTACCCGGAATTCCCCTCATCCAAGACTCCCTGGATGGTATCATAGTTGTAAAGTGGCTCTTAAAAAGGCTCATAGATGGAGCACAGTCCACATTTTGTGGTACTGTTATCTTCTTTCCATTGCAGTGTGCTATTAAGTCGAATTGCCGACGTAGCCGCATACTGCCTACCCAATATGTACAATGGTATCAGGTGAAGGAGGATTTCCAATACAGCCGTAGGTGTAGTGCGAAGAGCACCAGTGATGCACATCCATGTCATTCTCTGTACCTTCGTGATGAAGACACAGTTCCCTTTTGTCTCTAAAGCAGGCCACCAGACAATGATTCCATACAGCAGAATTGGACGCATCACCGCTGTATAAATCCAATGAACGACTTTAGGGCTAAATCCCCATCGTTTCCAATGGCCCTTTTACAGGAATATAAAGCAATCGTTGCTTTTCTCACCCGTTCCTCAATATTACGCCTGAAATTCAACTTCCTATCTATAAAAACTCCAAGATACTTGGCTCCCTCTGAGAAGGCGATTTCAGTGCCGTCCAGAGCAATAGGATCAAAAGCAGGAATCTTATTTTTCCTTGAAAACAAGATAAGCTCTGTATTACTTGGTTTAATTCCCAGACCACAGCATCTGTGGTTGGAGGGTATAAACATTTTGCTGTTGCATTTCTTTAAAAAGGGGAGGGGGTCGGTAGCGGTTTTTGCAGACACCTTTTTTATCGCTTTTATTGATTACAAATTTATTTATTATGCTTATTGTTGTTGTATTTGCAGAAAATAAACATAATAATAATAATAACACGATCATTATTGAAACGACTGCGACGCCACAAACCCAATGTTTGCATATTTCTTCAAGATTTAAAGCAGTTTTTAAATTTCTTAAACGCAAATTTAACTGCTAGTTCACATCTTTTTAAAATTAAGTCGGCTGTAAGGAATTAATATAAAATGGTCTCTTTTTTAAACGTTATAAGAGCGATATACTATTTTTATGGTGTGTGATTTTATTTTAACCTTGTTATTCATTATTCTGACATTAAAGAAAGTCAACAACAAACAAACAATAAAAAAAACACAAGCAGCAATCATTTCTCCGAATGCTATAGGTTAAAAAATAACTACATACAAGTTAATTACCTTGAATAATACTAAATGATTACCTTTTTTTCATATTTCAACAAATATGTGCACACAATATAATAATGTAATGTGCGTGTGAGTGTGTGTGTGTGTGTGTGAATAGAGTACGTTCAAGTGTTCGTTCGCAGGTTTGAGCAAATTGTTTGAATGTCTGAACACACAACAATTTGTGAGGTTATTCAACTTGTTTTGCATTGTTTTTGTTTTACACGATGTATTAAATTTAAAATGGCAACCAATAATGACAAAATAAATACAAACTTATTAAATCAATCTTAATTTCATTAACAAACACTAATTCGTACTTAATCGAAATGATCAATTGAAGGGCTTATTGTAAGAACTCGATAAGCAACATTTAATTTATGGTGATTTTTGTCTTAAAACTTTTGAAATAATGTAGAAAATATAACTTTAGTAAACCTTCATACTTAAGATACTTGTACGAAGGGTTTAAGCTAGACTTCTGCCAAAAATCTGTCTGTGGAACATCAGTAGAACGCGATGAACACCAACAAATAAAATGTTGCTTATCAAGTTTTTGCAGTAAGCCCTTCAATTACAGAGTACATACACTCAGAAAATTATGTAAGTTACTACATGTTAGTTGTTTGTATATTTTACAGTAGTTAGTTGTTTTCAACTACAAAGTCAGTTGTTTTTTTATGAAAAATATCAAACAACTATTTCTGTTAATTATTTTAAGTAGTTTTTTGGAATAACTAACAAAAAAGATCTGTGATGTAGTAACAGTTATTTAAAGTAGTTAATTTTATTTTTTTTATCTCTGAAAAATTTTTAAAGTTTATAAAAAAATATATTCGTTTTTTTTATTTTTCACAACTTAAAAAAAAAAAAAATGGAAAAAATTTGGTCTTCAATTTTTTTTTCTGAAAAATGTTTTGAAAAAACAAAAAAATTATATGTTGATTATTTTATTTTTACTACATGTTAGTTGTTTTGACTACAAATGTAAGTAGTTTTTACTACATAAATCAGTTGTTTTTTTGTCAGTTAAAATAACTAACATTGTTAGTTGATTTAACTGAAAAAGTAGTTGACCCCAAAACAACTTACAAAGTAGTTATTTTAACTGACATTTTCAGTTGATTTTACTAACATAACTTTTTGAGTGTAATATTGTTTTAATTATTAAAATAAAAAAGTGTTAAATATTAAAGAAAGATAGTTTTTATTTATAAAAAAAATTAATTCATTACAAAATTTTACATTTATTTTCATAAAAATATGACGTGGAAGGAATTGCACTCCTCAAAAGCGTGCTGTTGTATAAAATATGATTTCTGAACATAAACCATATTCTGAAATAGGAAAATTGGTTGGATGCGCTTATAAAATGATTGGAAATTTAAAAAAATTAACTTAAGAGCTTGAAAAACTAAGTCACAAGCGATGTTTGTCACCATTAGTGGTTAGGTGTTTGTAAAGACAATGGAAGAAAGCTCCATTTCCGGCAGCTCCAGAGCTAAAAAAGAACAGCAAATGGCGAAAATGTTTGTAAAATATTACAAAAGAACATCATTTCCGCTTGTAGATTCGGAAAAGTGCGCCTACTCTCACTTAAGCATGCTGCAAGTCGTTTGAAGTTTGCTAACAGTAACTCAGAATGACCAGCTTAAAAGTGGATCAATGTTCTACGGACAAATGAATCCATTGTTGTTTTTCCTACTGCGGAGTGGGGTTTATATATTGGACCATGGCTCACATATTGGACTAGATAAACCGTGGATATACTTTTAACGTTTATATCCTCCAGCAAGTAGTGCTACCATAAGTTTCTGAGCAAATGCCACTAATTTAGTTCTTTTAGCACGTCAATTACCCAAAGCATGACGGGAAATTGGCGAAAAATTGGGTCTGGACAATGAAGTAAAAGCGATGGAATGGCCTGTTCAGTCCTCAGATCTAGACCAAATCGATAGTTAATGGACAGATATAGAGAAGGGAGTGTCTTGAATACAACCAACTTGTAATGAAGCTCTTTGGGTGGCTGTTCAGCAAATCTGGAACTCAATTTTGAATTAAAGATCCAAAAATCTCGCGAATTCGGTACAAAAACGTTGTACAGAGGTAATTGTAAACAATGAGCCCTCGACAATATTTTTTTTTTAATATTTAAAGATATCAAAACAATACTGAATTCATAATCCATTCGTTTTTCAAATTTAAGAATTTAATTTTAATGCAAAAAGTACTGTTGTGCTATTTTTTTGACTGAGTCTCTTTAAAGTTTTTTTAAAAACTCTGAAAATTTTTAATAAAATAAAAAACCAAATTAGCCTTTACTAGACTGCAAATTTTTTTTAAAATTTGTAAACTAGTGTTATCTTAAAGAAAATCTTTCTCGATTTCGTTTTAAAGATATGCACCTTTGAATTTTTATTTGGTGCTCTATTGATATTTCTACCTTGTACATACACTCAAAAAATTATGTTAGTAAAATCAACTGAAAATGTCAGTTAAAATAACTACTTTGTAAGTTGTTTTGTGGTCAACTACTTTTTCAGTTAAATCAACTAACAATGTTAGTTATTTTAACTGACAAAAAACAACTGACTTATGTAGTAAAAATTACTAACATTTGTAGTCAAAACAACTAATATGTAGTAAAAATAAAATAAACAATATATAATTTTTTTTTCAAAAAATTTTTCAGAAAAAAAATTAAAGACCAAATTTTTTCAAAGTTTTTTTTTTTTTAAAGTTGTGAAAAATAAAAAAAAAAACGAAAATTTATTTATTTTTTTTGGAAAAAACTTTAAAAATTTTTCAGAGATAAAAAAATAAAATTAACTACTTTAAATAACTGTTACTACATTACAGTACTTTTTTGTTAGTAATTCAAAAAAACGACTCAAAATAACTAACAGAAATAGTTGTTTGATATTTTTCATACAAAAATAACTGACTTTGTAGTTAAAAACAACTTACTACTGTAAAATATACAAACAACTAACATGTAGTAACTTACATAATTTTCTGAGTGTACATTAAACAAATTACCCAGGAACATTTTTCAGAACCGATTCTGACAACACTTGTTCTAGAACAGGTTCTTCGGTAACCATACACTATTACACTTTAATTATTCAGAACAAGATAAATGAAAATGATTGTGAAGTTTGTTCTCTGCTATCAAAGTTTCATATCATTTTGGTTCTCCCCTAGTAAAAAAGTTTTGATATAATAATATATAATTTGATACAATAATATTAAAATATATATGAGTTTTTATATGCTCAGATCTAATTATATGAAAGATTTTATATGGCTCCATTTTCTTATCTGAGGTTATACATAAATATATATGACTTTATATAATTATATAAATCTACATTTATTTATATAAAATAAGATCAACTGGATTTATTTGGATGTGACCAAAATTCGGATCTAATTGTATCATTTTTTATATTTGTGTATCTAAAATAATACAATTAGATAATTATTTGATACAACTTGATACAGCCAATTTTGAGATCAAATTAGATCTTAAAAGTTTTTTTTTTTACTCGGGTCAGGAATTAAAAAAAATTATGTGTCAAAAAAATTAAAAAATAAATATCAATTTATTTTTGTTAACCAAGAAAAAACACGAAATTCTATTAAAATAGCAGAATATAACCGTGAAAATTGTTGAAACAAATGTGAGTAAATTAAATTTTCATTGTCTGGGTCGGGTCAAATACTAAAATTATTATGTTTTTTATTTTTGTTTGCAGAAAATCCATGTTCTGGTATGTCTTTATTGTAAGGCCCAAAATGCAACTTTGGAGACGAAAAAGGATAAATGTGTATTAACAAAAATGTAAATATTCCATGTTATATATGATTGTCTTTATATTTGTTTAATAAATTAATGTTATTCAAAATATTTCTTTAATTCTCATTTCTGTTCCAAATTTTACTTCTAGAACTGAATCCGAGGAACAAAAATATGTTCTACACCTGTTGCTTTTGGGACAATCCCTTTGTAAAAAAATCGGGTTGCACAAGAATTAGAACCAGAGACCAAATTTAACAGTTATACATATGTGTCTTTTTGTTTTAAAAAAATCATGAAACGAATGTTGTCCAAACTTAGTATTTTATATATGAAAAGACTTCTAGAGATGTCCCGTGTTAAAATTTGCAATAACATTTATTTTTTTGATTTTTTCAATAACAGTAAAAAATAACAGTTATTAAAAACTTTTTCTTCAAACAATCTAAAATAACTTTTATTTTATATTTATTTGAGTAAATAACTGTTATAACAGTTATTTTTAAAAAAATCAATCAATGTTTTTGAACAGATATTTATATAAATCACTAGCTGGCCCGGTCCGCGTTGCTGGCCCAAATATAAGATACATTCGTCTCGCTTCAAATATATACCCCGCAAAAAATGTAATGAATTTCTTGGCTTATTGTTAGAAAAATTTGTGGGCGTGGTTTTAAAGACCCGATTAGGCAGATATTTATGAATTTCATGGCTTAGAAAAATTTGTAGGCGTGGTTTTAAATACCCAATTAGGCAGACAATCATCTTCAAATTATATTTTAGGAACTCCAAAAAAATTACCATACTTTGATTTTGCGAACTGTTCAAATATAAAACTTTTTTAGTATCATTACGAACAACACAAAAATAAATTATGCATATTTTTTGTTCTTATCGTGAGCTATTGTCTTGAGATCAAACAAACCTTTAGTTTTCCCGAATTTTCCACTTTTCCGGGGCACTTTTCTCATTTATATTTCCTTAAAAATCTACACTCAGAAAATTATGTAAGTTACTACATGTTAGTAATTTGTATATTTTACAGTAGTTAGTTGTTTTCAACTACAAAGTCAGTTGTTTTTGTATGAAAAATATCAAACAACTATTTGTGTTAGTTATTTTAAGTCGTTTTTTTGAACAACTAACAAAAAAGTACTGTGATGTAGTAACAGTTATTTAAAGTAGTTAATTTTATTTTTTTATCTCTGAAAAATTTTCAAAGTGAGACCGGCCCCCATTATTTTTTCCCCCTGAACACTTTTGCCAAACATACCTAAGCCCTATCTCCAATCCCTAAGGGGGGTCCCATACAAAGGTTCAAATTTTAAAAAATCTTGCTCCTACCGCTCTAGCTGTCCTAGAAGTCACCCTAGAGGAATCAAATGTATGACCGACCCCCAATATTTTTTCAACCCTAACATTTTCTTAGAACATACCTACCCCCTATCTTCAATCCTTAGGGTGGTCCCCATACATTTTTTTTATTTTTTCTTAAATTGTCATATTAAATCAGCTCCTACCGGTCCAATGGTGCCTCCTAGAGGGGGCATTATCAAGACCAACCCCCATTAATTTTTAGCCCCCAACACTTCTTCTGAACATACCAATTCCATATCTCCAATTCCTAAGGGGTCTCCCAAACAAAATGACATTTTTGTAAAACTTGCTCTCACCGCTCTAACTATCGCAGGGGTGACCCTAAAGAAGTTAAATGTGTGACCGACCCCCAATATTTTTTCAGCCCCAACATTTTCCCCAAACAAACCTACCCTCTATTTTAAAGCCTTAAGGGTGTCCCCACACATTTATTTTATTTTTTAATTTTTTTTTATAAAATCTGCGCCTACCGCTCCCATTCTGCCTTTTAGGAACGGTAAATGTAGACTGACCCCCATTAATTTTTGCCCCCTACATTTTTTCTGTACATACCTACGCCGTATTTCCACTTTGTAGGGGTGCTCCCCTGGGGAAAACTAAATTAGTAATGTATGTAGAGAAGTCAGTTGGCTAAATTTTAGCCAAAACATTTTCTTCAAACATACCTACCCTCTATCTTCAAGGTGTTACCCCACAATTTTTTTATTTTATCGAGAAATCCGAGGTCTTTAATTTGTAATTAAATAGTAACTTTTGTTAAGCGTAAAAAAATATTTTTTTTAACTTGAAAATAATAAAAAATTATAAATAATATAACTATAAATCAAATTAATTTATTTTTATCGTGTGATGGATATTGTTTCCGATTTTCGGCCACGACCTGAAGCAAAACTATTTTTTCCTCCTCGTTACGGTACAACACGTTGTTATAGTCTTCTATTAATTTTACGCCTCTTTCGGCAGCGTCGTTGACAACATGTAATTTACGTAATATTTGCAGCGCTCGCTGGTAGTCCTGACGATTTTCCCAAGTATTTGGATCGGAAGCAATGAAATTTGTTGTTATTCCGAAGCGTGCAAAAAATTTTGGAGTCTCAGGTGTGACGTAGTGGCTTAAATCAGTTTTCATGAGTTCTTGATTCACTTGTTTCGATGCCATGTTAATTCTTTTCACACCTTCGAATCCAACAACATGTACTGGAGGATTACAATCCTTGTTGCCACTGTCGCCGCTGTTGCTACTGTCGCCGCTCTGAGGCATCTTTTTCCCCGATATCATCGTCTTCTTCTTCCTCGCTGTCTTCGTTAGACGATTCGTCCATCTCATCGTCAGATAACTCTTCCTCCATTTCCTCTTTCTCTTCTTCAAATAAACGAATTGCATTCGACATTTTTCGTTTTATTTCACAAGAGATATTCGGATCAAATAGTGCGAGAGCAACAGCTTCGCCACTGAGATACCAGAGATGTCCACAGAATCTCTTGAACAATCGTTGCGACAGAATCTTATCAATTGAAGCGTAATTGGCAATCGCTTTCAAAAAATTCAAATCATTATTTGGAGCTTCTATTGCTTTGGTAGCGCTAAACCAAGCTTTTACGTAAATTGTTATGATGAAAACGGTCACATCAAGAAGTGCATTTAATTCTTTTTTGGCCAAACCGATACATTTTCGGAACAAAAAATTTTTTAGGCAATATATGCCTTTTGCCATCCATCGAGCATGACTGATGGATCCTGGTGGGCTAAAATGCTTATTAGGAATATTTTCGCCAAGGTATAATAAAACAATTTCAAGAAACTCCTTGTAGTCGTCTCTGGGTTGCTTTTCTTTTATTTGAGCCCAACAAAACAACTTGATGTCAGTTTGGACTTGAGCCGGTATGTTGCTGCCACTTCCTTCCACCAAGACTGTACTGTTTGTCTTTTATTTTTTCCCACTGCTCTTTAAAACGCGCAAACATTAGCACTCCTGGTCCAGACGTTTTGCCGAATTTGGTTTCAAACACTTAGTTTTCCCAGGGGAGCACCCCTACAAAGTGTAAATACGGCGTAGGTATGTTCAGAAAAAATGTAGGGGGCAAAAATTAATGGGGGTCAGTCTGCATTTCCCGTCCCTAAAAGGCACAGTGGGAGAGGTAGGCGCAAATTTTAAAAAAAAAAATTTAAAAAAAAAAAAATTGTGTGGGGACACCCTTAAGGCTTAAAAATAGAGAGTAGGTTTGTTTGGGGAAAATGTTGGGGCTGAAAAAATATTGGGGGTCGGTCACACATTTAACTTCTCTAGGGTCACCCCTGCGATAGTTAGAGCGGTGGGAGCAAGATTTACAAAAATGTCGTTTTGTGTGGGAGACCCTTAGGAATTGGAGATATGGAATTGGTATGTTCAGAAGAAGTGTTGGGGGCTAAAAATTAATGGGGGTTGGTCTTTATAATGACCCCTCTAGGAGGCACCATTGGACCGGTAGGAGCTGATTTAATATGACAATTTAAGAAAAAATAAAAAAAAATGCATGGGGACCACCCTAAGGATTGAAGATAGGGGGTAAGTATGTTCTAAGAAAATGTTGGGGTTGAAAAAATATTGGGGGTCGGTCATACATTTGATTCCTCTAGGGTGACTTCTAGGACAGCTAGAGCGGTAGGAGCAAGATTTTTTAAAAATTGAACCTTTGTATGGGACCCCCCTTAGGGATTGGAGATAGGGCTTAGGTATGTTTGGCAAAAGTGTTCAGGGGGAAAAAATAATGGGGACCGGTCTCACATTTGACCCCTCTAGGAGCAAAACCAGGGGAGTTTTGGGCCTTTTTGTGGATTTTTTCCCCTCTACGCCCAACTTTGACCCCGATGAGCGACCCCTAGATCCTATCCGATCTGCCCCATTTTTTGGCCCATGCATTTTTTTTACGAACCTCACAAAATAAGCGGTTCTAGCGTGTCGAAATCGAAAACTCGTGCACTATCCCACCCCTATTGTACATATCGCTCCTTTACTTGTATAGTGTCATAACTCAAAAAATGCGTTTTTTGAGTTAATGATGCAGAATTATTCGTTACATCATGCTTTATATTGTGTCAAAAATTCGTATTAATATCTTTTAAACTCACCGTTTGAGAAGAGTACACGCAATTATTACATTTTCTATGTACCGGCCTTTTTCAATTAAAAACCAATTTCAATAGTAAACTTTAAACGTGTTTTCTGCAAAATCAAATATTTTGAGTTATGACACTATACAAGTAAAGGAGCGATATGTTAACAATACCCAAGGATTTGAAATCATTTGTACAAAATCATTTGTAAAACAAAAAAATTTGCCAAATCGGTCCAGGCTTTCTCAAGTGTTGCAAGTTTCAACCATTTTAAAAAATGTTGGCTTTGAAGTGGGGCATGACAGTAAGTATTTCCGTAAAATCCTTACTTAGACTATAGTGATCATTAAAGCAAAAATTTACCAAATCAGGCCAGTTGTTCTCCGATTTTAGATGTTTTGAATAAAGTGGAAGTAGACAATTTTTCTTTCCGCAAAAACCTTAGTTGTACTATCGAACGTCAACAAATACTACTAATAGCCAAAGCGGCCCTACCGTTTTTCTATTTTAGATACATATATCGAAATTAAAGTAGTCCAACTTAAACCTTAGTTGGATTATGACGAACATTTAAAAAATAAAGTTTGGTCAAATCGATCAAAGGCGGCGTAAAAGTATGCGTGATTAGTTTTTTTTTCGAAAAAACTAATATTTAAAAAATACATATATTATCCAAATCGTTCAGCTCTTAAGTGATGCGATTACGAACGAACTATATACATTTGATTTTAATTTATATTTTATTTTTCTATAGAGCAAATTTAAAAGTGGGCGCAGAAATGGAAATTGTTCTTTCCGAAAAACCCTAGTTGGACTATGGCGAACATTAAACACAAAAGTAGACAAATTGATCCATAATTGAAAATATATATATCGGAAAAATTGAGCGTAAAAATAGGCGTGGGCAATTGCTGTTTCCTTAAAAATATTTTGCGGACTCTAACCAAAAGTAGACGTGTGAAATTTTACTATCCGTAAAAACCCTAGTTGAATTATGACGAACATTTTCAACTAAAATTAGCCAAAGTGGGCGTTTTCAATATTTTTTTTCGTAAAAACCAAAGTTGGAATATGATGAAAATTTATTAAAAAAAAAAATAAAGTCAAATCGGTCCAGCCATTCGCAGATTTTAGATAAATTGAAAAAGTGGGCGTAAAAGTAGGCGTGGTCGATTTTTCTTTCAGTAAAAACTTAAATTGAGTTACTATGAACATTTAAATAAAAAATTACCCTGATCGGTGCAGCCGTTTTCCGATTTTAGATAAATCAAAAAAAGTGGGCGTTAAAGTGGGCGTGGTCAATTTTTCTTTACGTAAAAACCTAAGTTGGACTATGACGAACATTTCAAAAAAAAAATCATCCAAATCGGTCCAGCCGTTCTCAACTGATGCTGTTACCAACAAACGACAATTGATTTTTATTTATATAGATTTCAAACTGTTATTTTTAATTTTTATTTGAAAAAATATTTTTGAACAGTAAAATTTGATTTTTTTCAATAAATCTCATAACTGTTATGGTCTCTGATTAGAACAGGTTCTAGGGAAGTATAAGTTGTCCCACAATCGGTTCTTTGCAACCGAAAATTTTGCTGGGTAAGTGCGGTTTGAACGTATGTCTTTTTCTAATGTTTTTTTTAATAAATTTAAATTTATATCGTTATCATAATAATTTAATTATTTTTTATGCCCTCCACTTGGTGATAGAGGGTATAGTTTGTCATTCCGTTTGTTACACCCCGAAATATAGATTTAGTACCCTCGATTGTCTTATGAAAGACAACTTGAATGGTGCTAAACCTTTGCGTTTTAATTACAGGGAAAATGAGATTCCTGCTTTTGATCTTATTTCTCTGCACAGCACTGAAATCGCCTACTCAGATGGAGATATTGAGAAACGGGTGAGAAAAGCAAGAATTGCTTTATATTCCTGTAAAAGAGTTATTGGAAAACGATAGGGCTTTAACCCTAAAATCGTTTATTTGATTTATATAGCAGTGGTGCGTCCAATTCTGCTGTATGGAATCATTGTCTAGTGGCCTGTTTTAAAGACAAAAGGGAACTGTGGGTTTATCACGAAGGTACAAAGAATGGCGTCGATGTGTATCATCTTCGTCTGGGAGGATTGATTAGATCGGTATTTAATGGATCTTGTTATATTCTTGTAACACTGCCTGTTTTCTTCTCAGCTGTGGAGATGCGATCTTACATAGTTTTGGGAGCTACTCTGTTGGAATTGGACGCAGTGTTCCATAGATCAACCTTATTGTTGTGTTAAGTTGAGTGTCAATTTTTGTGTGTGGTGACTATCAAGCCAAACTGGGCTACCGTATTCAGCAGCAGCATAATAAACTAGTGACAGTGCGGAGGTGCGCAAGCAGTTTGAGATTGCTCCCCATGTAGAGCCAGTACATTTTTTAAATATTGTTGTTTCATGTTTTCAGTTTTTTTTTGGAGTTTTTTGAGAGATGCGCGTTAAATTATGGGGTTCTATCCAGGGTAGTTCCAAGGTTATCATATCTGTGTAAGAATTTGGCCGTGAATGCCATTTCAACAGACAGACGGACATCGGTAGAATTTCTTACAAACGATCATTAACACCGCTCAACAAATCCAAGGTTTTTGACTCCGGTTTGAAGTTTGATACAAATTTTTCCATCACGTCCAGAATTTTAATTATTCGCGGTTGAAAATGCGAAAAAAAACGCGATTTTTGACTTTTTTGAAAGCCTGCACAGCAGCCAGTGGGTGGAATAAAAATCTGGTATAAAGCGTTAGAGTAGAATTGAACTATGATCTCAAATATATGATCAAAAAAAATTGAAGTTGTTGCACTATTATTAGCCAAACATGTATTTTAAAAAACACTGTGAAAAAAAATTAGAAAAAGCACCATTTTTAAAAGGCTCTAAAACAAAAACCAGATGATCAATCTTTACTGTGATGAGCTCAAAATTTAGGCAAAAGTTCATTCTTTCTTATAGACCTTTAAAGATATCTTTCGGTTTGTACGAAAAATAACACAGAAAACTTAAATTTGTAAAATATTTATTTTTTTAGTTTTTCTTTGAAATTATTTTTTTTACAAAAATGATAATTTTAACAGAGTCATTTTAAAGCGCAATTGTAACCCAACCAAACGCAATAATTAGAAAAAAAATGTTTTCTATGTTGGAGACCAAGACAAATTATACTTTTGCGCTTTATACCAGATTTGTATTCCACTCAATGGCTGCTGTGCAGGATTTCAAATAATGTAAAAATCTTCATTTTTCGCATTTTTAACCGTGAATAACTAAAAATTTGGACGTGATGGAAAAATTTGGAGTACAGATTTGGAATCAGGAGATCAAAGTCTACTAAAATTGATCACCAGAATTCAAACCGGAAAATGACTGTTGAGCGGTGTAATCAATATTACTTAAGGAGTGAGATCATAAAAATGTTAACACACATAAAGTTAAATAAAAAACAGACTACTGAATTTTAAGACTTCAAACCAAATTTTTATTAAATAAAATTTAATACAAAATCATAACAAAAAAACCGCATGGAACTCTAACCACTACGAACAAAGTTATCCACTTTTTCCGGAAACCCTCCCATTAAGGCTTTTATGGTAGTTTCTGTCACCTTTTTAGAGCAGGTGGTCCATCTACGTTTGAAATCTTGCATGTCCTGGGAGACCTTTTTTGTGCCCTTTAATTCTTTTTTAACAAGAGCCCAATATCTCTCCACTGGCCTGAGCTCCGGGCAGTTTGGTGGATTTGCCTCTCTTGGTACAAAAACCACATTATTATCATTATACCACTCCAGCGCTTTCTTGCTGTACCCAGCAAAACTTTGGTAATGGGTAGTGATTATATAACACATTACCGGGTAATGTATATACCTTATTTGTAGCATTATTTTAGGATGTCTTACCAAACATTTGTTCCACAACGTATTATTTTCAAGTGAAAAATAATGAATTACTAATAATTTGCTACGTAATGCATGATTATTGGAAAAAATTTATTTCATATTTATTATTTCTAAACATTAAATCATGGATGACTTATATTGGTTACATTATGTATTATTTGAAAGTTTGAAATAATGCATTATTTATAATTGGATGCATAATGCATTACAATAACATAAAAAATAATTATTTTATAAAAAAATGCATAAGTTTAAACTAGAGATGGGCTAACGACAGGAAATTTCTAACGACACACACTCACGAGCATATTTTATCTACTTACACTCACTTACAATCACGTGAGTAAATTTAATACAAAATTACCTTTTCACTACTCGTAACACCTTATATATTATGTTCTGGTATGCTATATTTTATACCTTACTCGTATGCATTACTTTGAGTCTCATCCCATGTTAAAATCATCAATGCTGCAATGTATAAAATAAGAGATCCTATACCTTATTTTATACCTTATTTGGTAATCTAAGTTTTGCTGGGTAGTGACAAGATGCTAAATCGGGCCAAAAGTAAGTGGATACATTGTGCTGACTCAAGAACGGAAGAAGTCTCTTCTGCAAACACTCCTTGATATAAATTTCGCTGTTTATAGAGCCAGATGTCACAAATGACTGGCTTCTTTGGCCGCAGCTACATATGGCTTGCCATACTAGGAATTTTTTGGGGAATTTCGTTTGCTTTTTTGACCGAAATTTTTCCGCAACATTTCCTCGAACATCGGAAACATAAAATTCTTGACCAGGGAGCTGCGCAAAATCAGCCAGGACATAAGTTTCGTCGTCCATTACACAACAGTTGTATTTTTTTATAAAATTTGATTTCAATTTTCTAGCTCTGGTTTTGGCCTCCAAATTTTTAAAAGCGTTTCTATCGGGAACTTTTTGAACTTTGTAGGACTTTAGTCCCGCCTTACGTTTCACTTTACGTACAAAAAAGTCTGAGCATTGGGCTAACCGAGCTGTTTTTCTGCCAGATGTGTTAGGAGCTCTCTTAAGGATGCTTTTAACTTTATATGCCTTACCAATGTTACGATAACCAGTCGTTGTTCCTGTTCCCGGCTTCCTTTCAATTGTTAGGTGTTCCAGATACCTTTTTACCACTTTTGAAACTGTTTGGCGGCATACATTAGTTTCTTTGGCAATTTTTTTGTATGTCCATGTTTGGTTTTGTTGAAAATATTTAATTATTTTTGAACGCACTTTTCTTTCATCGTCCATTGTGTAAAAAATTGCAAATTAAAACTCATGATGTAAATTAATTTATTAACTGACATATTTTTAAAATGTAAACTGCCGAAAAAAAAAAAATTTGGAAGCTTTACACCAAAGTTGTAGGCAAAAATGTGTGTTAACATTTTTATGATCTCACTCCTTATATGTACTTTATGGGGTCCCAGACCGATATTTCGATCAGTTACAAATGGAATGACAAACTTAAATGTATATACCCTCTGCCACTAATCGTAGGTGCAGGGTATAAAAACAGAACAAACTAAATGTACCCTTCTAATAGTTTGTATGTATTTACTTTCGGTAGATATTAAGAAAACCGCAATAGTAGTTCGTTCTATATACTCACACGTTTTCTACTCATCACCACAAACAACGATAACAACATTTCTTAAGTTCGCACTTATTAAAATAAAAAGTACATGTTATAAATTTTTTCGTATTTATTTTTCTCTACTTTTCAATCAATAGAGAAACCAAAACAAACGAGTTACTTTATCTTCATGTTCTTTGAAAACGTGAAAATAAGAATAATAAGAAAACAAAATAATAAAGAAAAAATATTTGTAGAAAGAAAAAAAAAACAACATTATAACTTGGCCAAGACAAGAGAACGATGATGTAGAAAACGCAAGTCGTTCGTCGTCGTCATTAAAAATAAAACAACCAAAATAAGTACTAAAAGCCGGTGGGTTGTTCAGCGTACACACAAATTGTAAATATACATGTGCGTGTATGTGTTGAAATTCTTCAATGGCCTTGAAATTATGCGAAATCGTCCCACTTATTAAAACCCACAATAATACAAAGATGAAGAATAAAACGAAGACTACTGACTCGACAATAGTTTTGCTGATATTTTTAAGTATTAGTAAATTTGTAACTTACCTGCTACTTTTAAAAGTTCTCCGTCTACCAAATCTGTTAAATCTGGTTCCTCTCCATACCAAAATATCCATAATTCTTTGGCAGCAGCTAATGATAAAGGTGGATGTACTTTAGATGTGTTAACCACATCGAACATTGCATTTGGATCCGCATTGTCTTGTCTAGTAGACTGAACACGTCTCCAAACGCATAGAATATCAGCTTGCATACATCGCGAATAGGAGCGTAGGATAGGATCATCCAGTGGATCACTGGATGCATTTGGTCGCTCACTGTTAACAAATTTCCGCCATTTTATTCCGCATAAATCAGTCTGCAAAACAAGAGACAAAAAAAAGTTTTTTTTAACAATAAATTTAAAAACAAAAAAAAAAGTTTTTAAAAATAAATCGAAAAACAAAAATAAAATATAACAAGTGGGAAAGTTAAATTCGACTTGGCCGAATCCTGAAATAATTTGAAATAACAGCGACAATACAGCGATGCCAACAATTCAAAAGTTTCGATAAAATACAAGGTGGCGATCGAAAAAACACCATGGGGTTTAAAAATTTAATAAATTTTTCGTTTTAATATTTTTTTTTTCTACCCTCCAAGTTTTGGGGTATACTAACTTTGTCATTCCGTGTGTAATGCATCGAAATATAGTTTTAGGACCCCATAGTTTGTATTTTATTGATTAGTGATCGATTCTAATCCCTCAGCTCCACCTTCCATAATTACGTAAACACTAGCTATACCCGGTCCGCGTTGCTGGCCCTAAGAAAAAAAACTGTTTTAAATTGCATCTTAATTTACGGACAAAATTAAATCACGGGGCCGATCCAGCTAGTTACCTTTGGTTCCACCCTCGGTTAGCACAATATATAGAGAAATCTCAACAAAATCGGTTCAGCCGATTTTGCGTGATTTCGAAACAGACAGACATAACGTTAAGTATAGTACAAAGGGGCGTGTCATTTTAGTCTAAAGTTCCATGCTGCATCCTCGATTAGTACTATCTGTGCTCCAAATTTCATTGACATCAGTTTTGCCGTTTTTGTGTGATTGGGAAAGAGGAGGAAATAACTTTTTATTTATGAAAAACGGGAGTGTCATTTTATACCCTTTTGCCGAATTGCGCTCTACATATGACCTACTGTTCCCGCTCGGTTAGTTTTATCAGTAGTGGCAGATTCGGTTTATCCGTTTTTGCATGATTTCAAAACAGGCAGATATAACGTTCAGTATAAAACAAAGGGGCGTGGCAATTTACGCCTCTTTGTTCAATCGTGGTCAGTATAGTACAAAGGGCGTTGCAATTTTGATCCCTTTTTCCAATAACGATCTTATATGGCCTACATATGCAATTGGTTAGCATTCTATGTAGTGAAAATATCAAGAGAATCGGTTTAGCTATTTTTGCGTGATTGCGAAACAGGCAGACAACGTCCAGTATAGTACAAAGGGGCGTGGCATTTTACGCCCCTTTTTCCAATCGTAGTATAACATGGCCTATAGTTCTGCACTCGGTTAACACTATCAGTGCTGAAAATTTAATTAAAATTGAATCAACAGTTTTTGCGTTATTGCGGAGCATGCAGAAATAACATTCAATTCAATACAAAGGGGCATGGCATTTTACGTCCATTTGTCCGCTCTAAATTGGCATATGGTTAGTACTCGGTTAGTACTATCTTTGGTTTAAATTTCATTAAAATCGGTCCATCCGTTTTCTATATATAGATGTCATTAGTGGTGCAATGTAAAAATTAGATTTTGCAACCCCTCCGCCCACAGACAAAAAAGCATGGCATTTTGCGCAAATTTGTCCGATCACGCTATAATTTGGCCTATAGTTATTACTCGGTTAGTACTATCTTTGGTTTAAATTTCATCAAAATCGGTTCCTCCGTTTTCTATATATAGATGTCATTAGTGGTGCAATGTAAAAATTCGATTTTGCCACGCCCCTCCGCCCACATGCAAAAAATCAAAAATCTGACCGCACAGTGTTACTCCCTAGGGCCTAGGCTATTCTGAATATTCCCTGAAAATTTCATAAAGATCGATCCAGCCGTTTTCGAGTCCATACGGAACATACATACATACCCACATACACACATCCATTTTTATATATATAGATAAAGCAACAAACACACACAAAACAATAACAAATCTTTGTTTGTCTTTGTGTTGTGTGTGTTTGTTGCTTTATGTTTATATAATTATGGAAGGTGGAGCTGAGGTGTTAGACATACCTGCGATGGATGCCCGTCTGTGGAAGACACGATACAGTCCAAAGTAAAAGAGCTAGACTCCTGAAGTTTGGCTCGAATATGTCTTATGGTCTTGGGCTGGTTAAATTCGGAAATGGGCAAAATCGGATTTGGAGAAAAAAGTTCCCTCTTAAGAAACTAAAACAACCTCTAACAAGTAAAAAATTAAATTCGGCCTTGCCGAATATAGTGATACCCTATACAATTTCAAAAAGATTATTCCAAAAAAAAAAACTTTTTTTAAAAGGAAATTACTTTTGAAAAAAAAAAAAAATTCCGCGAAAAAAAAATTTTGGTAAAAAAAAAAATTTAGATAAAACAAGTAAAAAAGTTAAATTCGGCCTTGCCGAATGTAGTGATACCCTCCACAATTTCAACAAGATTATTTCAAACAACTTTTAAAAGGAAATTACTTTTGAAAAAAAAAAAATTAAAAAAATATCCGCGAAAAAAAATTTGGTAAAAAAAAAAATCCGCGATTTTTTTCTTTTTTTGTCAAAAAATATGTTCGCACTTGTTTAAATACCATTTTGTGTTCAATTATGTTCACAATTGTCATCCAGAAGTCGAATTAAAGCATTTTGTATTTTTAGGTTATGTTGAATGTACTGAAATTTTTGAGGTGTGCTTACATTTTCGTTCATAACTTTTGAACCGCTGAACCGATATCGCTCAAATGCAATACCAAACTTCTCGGGAGAACTTCCAATATATATGTTAGGTTTCAGTCATCTCTGTGCAATATTTTGTCCGCGAGAGCATTTTCAACAGACAGACAGACAGACAGACGGACATCGCTAGAATGTCTTAAAATCGATCGGGCATCATGAATATATATACTTTATGGGGTCCCAGACCGATATTTCCATGAGTTACAAACGGAATGACAAACTTATATATACCCTCTATCACTAAGTGGAGGGTATAAAAAAAAATCCGCGATTTTTTTCTTTTTTTGTCAAACAATATGTTCGTACTTGTTTAAATACCATTTGGTGTTCAATTATGTTCGCATATGTCAACCAGCAGCCGAATTAAAGCATTTTGTATTTTTAGGTTATGTTGAATGTACTAAAATTTTTGAGGTGTCCTTACATTTTCGTTCATAACTTTTGAATCGCTAAGCCGATATCGCTCAAATGCATTACCAAACTTCTCGGGAGAACTTACAATAAGAGGCATTCCACACCTAATGTCCCGCTACAGAAAAACATGTCTCCCGTAAATTTCTGAATAGGTTGTTTGGATAGCCCTATATGGAACTAAGAAAATTGCGTTTTTGGTTTTTCTAATTTTCAAAAACTGGGCTTAGAAGGCGTGGTCAAATATTGGAAAAATGGTCAAATTTGTGGCGAGTTGCCTTGATTAAATATTTATCACATTAAAACGGAATGCACCACAATCTCAAAAATTTACATTCTTATATAGTTTTGTATGGGCTATCGATTAATTTTTTTTTTTAATTTTCAGAACCCGTTCTGAAATTTTCCATTTTTTAAAAATGTCAATTTATTAAAAAACATACCACTTTTTTTTTCTTTTTTAATTTTTTTTTTTAAAGTTTAGATGTTTGTCCATCCACACAAAAAAATTCAGAAATACGTTCTTCGTTTTTTTTTTCGAGAAAATCGCATTTGAACTTTAAATTTCATAACAATTTTGTAATTTGCTTGTATTCTCTTGATTTAACGTTGCGAATGAGTATTATTAATTGCATAAATATTACTCATTCGCAACGTTAAAACAAAGAAATACAAGCAAATTACAAAATTGTTATGAAATTTAAAGTTCAGATGCGATTTTCTCGAAAAAAACGAAGAACGTGTTTCTGAATTTTTTTGTGTGGATGGACAAACATCTAAACTTTAAAAAAAAATTTAAAAAAGAAAAAAAAAGTGGCATGTTTTTTAATAAATTGACATTTTTAAAAAATGGAAAATTTCAGAACGGGTTCTGAAAATTAAAAAAAAAAAAAAAAAATTTAATCGATAGCCCTGACGATGGTGTGGAATGTGTCATAAATACGTTAAGTTTCAGTCATATCCGTGTAGTATTTTGGTCGTGATCATCATTTTCACAGACAGACGGACATCGCTAGAATGTCTTAAAATCGATCGGGGATCATGAATATATATACTTTATGGGGTCCCAGACCGATATTTCGATGAGTTACAAACGGAATGACAAACTTATATATACCGTCTATCACTAAAGCTATGTTTACACCATACCACTGAGTCATATGATTTTTATGAAAAATCAATGCTTTTTTATAGCATAATTTTAGGCATGTAGTAAATATATGATTGTTATTAAAAAGCGACAAAAAACTCAACATTTTGCTAAATTTATAAACAAATATAACAATTTATTTAATCTTAAGTTTATAAATTTAGCAATATGTAAAGTTTCTTGTCGCTTTTTAATAACAATCCTATATATATTACATGCCTAAAATTATGCTATAAAAAAATCCTGCTTTTTCATGAAAATCATACGACTCAGTGGTATGGTGTAAACATAGCTTAAGTTGAGGGTATAAAAAAACGAAATTTTTCACAGTTTTTATTTTTGTAATTTTACTAAGTAAATGAAACATTTTTATGTCAGAAAAAATTTAAAGTCCTGCAGTTGGGTTCAGGGGACAAGAAAATTTTATTTGTTTTAGTCCGCCCCATTTTGTGGGCGTGGATATACAAAACAATTAAAATAATGATAAAATTGTATAACTATAGTGCAAAAAGTATAATAAATGAATTAGTAAACATTTATCCGCCTCTGCCGAACGAACCCCCCCCCCCCACCCAAAAAAAAAACCCTACCTTTTTTTTGTAATTTTTTTTAACGTGTCGGAGGGTATAAAAGATTAGGCAACTGAACAAAGAACTAGAATAACACAATTTTATTTTTGAAAATTTTGGAGAGCGGATAATTTTCGGAAATTAATTGACCAGCGCGTTAGCCAGATTTGACAGCACCCGACTAATGAGCCCCGGTTTAATCTCTCAAATCGTATGGAAAAAGTCGTGCCGGGCTTGTCACTCAGGCAACTTTTATTTTTTTTATTTTTCCATTCAAACTCACTCACAATCACGTGAGTAAAATTGAGTTTTCGTCACAATTACACGTGATCACACGTGAATCTCTCATGTCTCATCGCCAATTCATACACAAATACATTATTATGATCTCTATCTGTAGACCACTGTGTTAGGCCAATATTTGGTTTCAGTAATTTTTGGCCGAAGCCATTTTCGATTGTCAGAGACTAACCCCCAGTTTCTGTATGACGAACGTATGACGAACGTATGACGAACGTCATATGGAAACTGGGGGTAAAATTATCTCAACTCACAATAGTATTCGATAAATAATCTGAAAATAAAATTCTGTTTTGATTCACCTGAGCAGTATAAATTACCCAAATAAAAAGTCATTGAGCTTTTGCTACAGAGTTTTCATTTTATTAAATGAGACGCATAGGAAGACAACACATAGATATGTATTTAAATTTTGCTCAAGTTTGGATAAATACATACTAAAAAGTAATCGATTTACCGCTAAATTTGCTTTATATGAGTCAAAAAAATTTTATTTACAAAATACCATAATAATTGTTATCTTAACATGTTTCTACATCTCTTTATTGCACTTTCATTCACTTATTCGCTATGTGTCTACACTAGCTCTCTTATAGTTAGGAGCAACAAACTAAGGTATGGCAAAAATTTGAAATAAGAAAAAAAAAATATAAAAAAAATAATGCCTATAGAAATCTTATGTTAACCACTACCAGTTTAGAATAACGCACACACACACACATAATTATAGATATTTCTGCATTCGCTAAGTTACTGTCACGATGGGAGATACTCTCATACTCAGATTGGGATGCAAAACAAACACCGAAAAAAGAAAGAAAACAAAACCAAACAATTCAGAGATAAGTGAGTGTGAGTAACATTTTGTTTGAAACAAACTATAGTGGACTTTTTAAATTGTACCAAATTCATATCAAACAAACGGTACTTTAAAAATTGCTATATTTTAAGGTACCAACATTTTAAAACCGTGCCGAACATTCCCGAGCAGGATTTTTTTGTGGTTGTTGTTGTAGCTAACTTTTAAAAACTCATTATAAACACATAAGATTTTTTCTATACTAAAAATCTCAGAATCTGAGCCTTTTTCTATACGAAAAATGTCTCAGAATCTGAGACTTTTTCTATACAAAAAAAAGTCTCAGAATCTGAGAATTTTGTCAGATTTCAGATTCTGAGACAGAATCTGATACTTTTTCCATACAAAAATGTCTCGGAATCTAACCCCTCAGCTCCACCTTCCATAAATATGTAGACATAAAGCAACAAACACACACAAAACAATAACAAATCTTTGTTGTTATTGTTTTCTGTGTGTTTGTTGTTTTATGCTTACATAATTATGGAAGGTGTAACTTAGGGGTAAGACTTTCTATACGAAAAATGTTTTGGAATCTGAGTCTTTTTCTATACGAAATCTTGGACTTTTTCTATACGAAAAAAATGTCTCAGAATCTGGGACTTTTTTCATACGAAAAATGTCTCGGAATCTGAGACTTTGGATACGGTAAGTGTCTCAAAATCTGAGACATTTTATTTTGGCAAAACTTCTATGAACTTAAGACGTTTAAAATCTCAGAATCTGAAACGTTTTTTGTACGAAAAATATTTCACAATCTGAAAGTTTTTATTTAGGAAAAAGTTTTATGATTTTGAGACTTTAGATATAGGAAAAATTTCTTCTATAGAAAAAGTCTCAAATGTATACGAAAAATCTGTTAGATTCTGAGATTTTATATAATTTAATATAATTTTATCCCAAAATTGGGCACATTTTTACTAGGGAGATATCCTCCTTCACCTGATACCATTGGACATATTGGGTAGGCAGTATGCGGCTACGTCGGCAATTCGACTTAATAGCACACTGCAATGTAAAAGCAGCGATTGTGGCCATAGCGCGATCTTGAAGAAGATAACAATACCACAAAATGTAAACGGTGCTCCCTCTATGAGCCTTTTTGAGCGCCACTTTACCACTATGATATTATCCAGGGAGTCTTGGATGAGGGGCATTCCGGGTAGTGGAGCTTCCATAAATTTTTACACGGATAGATCGAGGCTGCACGAACAAGTGGGCTTTGGAGTCTGTTTGCAGGAGCTTGGGTTAAGTCTGGCTCGAAGATTGCCAGATCACTGCAGTGTTTACCAGGCAGAGATGCTGGCAATAAAGGAAGTGGCTGACTGGTTGAGTTGCAATGTATTGTCTACAACTGCAGTCAACATCTATTCTGACAGTCAAGCCGCGGCCAAGTCCCTGGAGTCAATGTTTCTGAAAACAAGATCTGCCCTTAACTGCCGCACGTCTTTAAATGAGATGGCCAAGCAGTTTGACATACGACTCATATGGGTCCCAGGGCACAGGTTCCAACAGAATTGGAATGTGTTGGTATGTCTCTAGAAACTTGCAAGCAAAACCTACGGCTTTGTTCTGCGACGGAGACTAATCAAAGATGGGCAAATGGATGGACGTGTGAGACAACACGACAGATTTGGCCTTCTCTTATTCAGAAGCACACAAGTGAGCTGATATCGCTTTCAAGAGGATAGATTTCGACGGTGGTTGCTATAATTACCGGACACTGTCTCATAGGGAAGCACGCAGAGCGGCTAAATGTGCCGTCGAATGGCTTTTCCGGAGTTGCATGGATGAAGAGGAGTTGGAAACTAACGAAAACTACATCTGCCCGGCACTTTCTGGTCAGAGACTTGATTCACTGGGATCTAGGGAGCTGCACGATCTTTCTGATTTGTTAGATGTCAAAATTCAATATCTTAGGAGTTTCATAAGAAGTTTAACAGCAGGGACCAGTAGGGAAACCTATTACAGTCCCATGGTATCACAATGGACCTCGGAGTCTATGTGTGCTAACGTAAAACGTCAGCAGCCACTTACAACCTAACCTACTAGGGAGATAATCGTTGGATAATTGCGTGTTCAAAAACTGCTTTACATCGCATATTAACGGAAGATTTGATTGTCCGATTAGTATCATTGTACTTTACATAATTAAAGTGAACAAAACATGTACAACTGTGTCAACTTAATCATCCCTGAATTAATATAAACAAAATAAAAAATGAGAAAACACCACTAAAGAAAAGTGAAAAGAGAGAATAACTTTAAAACGGCACATCAATGATAAATAACAAGAACGGAAAAATACAATTTTTTAAAAAAGTTTAAAAAAACATGAGACATCCATACATACACGCGTTTATTGAGAATTATATAGTTTTGGAAATGTAAGCAGATATTTAAAGGTGAAATTTAGAACTAGGCATGAATAAATAACGATTGAAGTGACATAGAAAAAAAGTGTCTTGCTTTATTACTTATTATTGTTTGTTTACCTTAGTTGAAGGCACAAGTTGGGAAGCAATTCAAAAGTGGTAATTCCGCTTTCCCAGCTAGGTTGGTAACAATTAAAAAAAAAAAAGACAATTTTGATGAATAAAACAAAGCACAGCAATACTCATTGACAATTTTTAAAGAATATTTTATCGATTTTAATGCTGCAAACGTTTCAGTTTTACAAGGCTTACTAGTAATACCAATGACCCATCCTACGCCAATCCTTTTAAGGATGTAGGCGAAGCAAATATGTATGGAGAAGAATTTTTTCGATTTCGCTTAGATTCGGTGTCGGAGCAGTTGGATTTTACTTAAAAAAAACTAATAAACACATTCATATTTTTGAAATACCTATTTAAAAAAACGAAAAGTCTTATTGGACTGACAACCAAACCCTATAACACAAACCAACATGCGATTTTTTTGACAAGTAATGCTTCCAGTAAAAAAAAAAACAAAAAAGTATTTTATTCGCCTCAGTCTAAAAAGGATACCAAAGACATTGTCCCACAGGTCCAATTTTTGTTGGTGTTTATATTGACCTTAAAAAGGCAACTTTTCAAACCCCAACTCTAATGATTCCTTTGAAACTTTAATCCTATCTTCTTCTCCGTATAACCTTAAGTTGCCCTAATTACGCGTCCCATGTTGATGTTTTATTAAATGCTAGGTTAGGTTAAGTTGTAAGTGGCTGCTGACGTTTTACTTTAACACACGTAGACTCTGAGATCCATTGTGATACCACGGGACTTTAATAGGTTTCCCTACTAGTCCCTGTCGTTAAACCAATTTGAGCTTCTTATCAAACTCCTAAGAAGTCAGAGAAGCAAGTCACTGACAACAAATTTCCTGGCAATGGCAGATCTAGTGTTCGATACTTTCCATGCAACTCCGGCAAAAGCCATTCGACGCCACATTTAACCGCTCTGCGTCTTCCATATAAGACAGTGTCCGGTAATTATAGCAACCACCGTCGAAATCTTTCCTCTTGGAAGCGATATCAGCTTACTTGTGCGCTTCAGATTAAGAGAACGCCAAATCTGTCGCATTGTCTCACACGTACATCCATTTGCTCATCTCTGATTAGTCTCCTTCGCGGAACAAAGCCGTAGGTTTTGCTTGCAAGTTTCTAGAGACATACCAACACATTCCAATTCTGTTGAAACCTGTAAGGTAGTTCCCAGTCTTGCAAGCTCATCGGCTTTGCAATTCCCTGGAATGTCTCTGTGCTCGGGGCCCATATGAGTCGTATGTTAAACTGCTTGGCCATCTCATTTAAAGACGTTCGGTAGTTAAGGGCAGATCTTGTTTTTAGAAACATTGAATCCAGGGACTTGACCGCGGCTTGACTGTCAGAATAGATGTTGACTGCGGTTGTAGACAAGACATTGTAACTCAACCAGTCAGCCACTTCCTTTATTGCAGTGGTCGGCATTAATTGCATACCGAGCCCGAACACAATCGGCTATAGACATCTACAGTACACGAATGTAAACAAAACTTACGCTCAGAGAATAAAAAATACAATATTTTAATTCAGTAGCATGCCAACTTTCTTCCAAGCAGGGTGACGTCGCTTTGTTTAAGAAATACACCAATACATGAATATTTGGATTAAAACACCAATACATTCATATGCCTCTTTCTGCCGACCACTGCTTTATTGGCAGCATCTCTGCCTGGTAAACACTGCAATGATCTGGCAATCTTCGAGCCAGACTCAATCCAAGCTCTTCCGAATAGACTCCACAGCCCACTTGCTCGCACAGCCTCGACACATCTTAGGTGTAGTACGAAGAGCACCAGTAATGCGCATCGACGCCATTCTCTGTACCTTCGTGATAAAGACACAGTTCGCTTTTTTTTCTAAAGCAGGCCACCAAAAAATGATTTCATACAGCAGAATTGGACTGCTGTTTAGATCCAATGAACGACTTTAGGGCTAAAAACCCATCGTTTTCCAATGGCCCTTTTACAGGAATATAAAGCAATTGTTGCTTTTCTCACCCGTTCCTCAATATTACGCCTGAAATTCAACTTCCTATCTAGAAACACGATACTTGGCTTCATCTGAGAAGGCGATTTCAGTGCCGTCCAGAGAAATAGGATCAAAAGCAGAAATCTTAGTTTTCCTTGTAAACAGGACAAGATCTGTTTTACTTGGATTAACTCACAGACCACAGCCTCTTGCTCATTTAGACAGATCTATCAGAGAATGCGGAAGAATGTTCTTCAATGTTGGCGGATGCTTTCCCTTTACCGCTATCGCGACATCGTCAGCATATGTGACAACCACGTGCTTCTAGATATAGCAGCATTGAAAAAGCCGCGAAAGAACACCTCCCTGTGGTCCTATTGACAAATCGAGATATGACAGACGCTCCCAATGCAGACGTTATGCGTCTATTGCCATGTAGATTTTCCACTATTAACAATTATGGAGTCTGGTATGACATTATTAAAATCCCCCTCTACATCAAGAAAGGCCACCATAGTGTTCTCCTTTACCGAAAGCGATTTCTAGATGGTACCGACGAGCTCATGAAGAGCTGTTTCCGTTGATCTACCCTCGATGTTTGCATGTTGCCTTGTCGAAAGCAACCTTGGGTCAATCACTCTACGCAAATATGAGTCTATCATTCGTTTCATTGACGACTCTGGTATCCCTCCATTTCAAAGGAATATACGACCAGTTGATGCATGCTGTGTATAGATTATACAGCCAAGGGGCTATATAGTCCGACACTTACTGCATCCCACCCGGGATTATATCAACAGGTCCAGGGGAGTTATAGGGCCTGAAGCTTTTAATCGTTTAGATTAATGTTGACATATTTACTATTTCCGAAACAATTTCAGATGCTTGGGTGTCAGAACGTTCCAAAGCTTGAAACGGCGTCATGGAATTGCCCGGAAAATGTGACATTAACTTTCCGAATTTCGCCATTCAGTTTCGGGAGTTTGAAAGTAGCTAGTAATCTTTTTTTTCTGTCAATAAAACCATTTGCGTCTTTCTCGGATTTATCTTCAATCCACATGTTTCTGCTCTAAAAGAAATCATATTTAAAGATCTTTCCATTCTATGGGAGTTTGTGTTCAGACATTTGCCTGAAGACATTATTAATAAATCATCTGTCCAATTGTGTTCAATTACTGTAGGATTTAATTAACGACAAGAAGCCATAATAGATAAGAAATAACTCCCCTTGTGGAGTGCCTATCGTTGCTACAGCATGAATTACAATATTACCCAATTCTGATGTAATTTGTCTATGAGTTAGCATATACATTAGCCACTTTAGCCCTAGCTCAAGTCTGATGAGTCGGTTTAGTCGGATGAAACACAGTTTTGGCCTCTTTAGAACAGTGGTCGGCAGAAAGAGGCATATGAAAGTATTTGTGTTTTAATAAAAATATGCATGTGTTGGTGTATTTCTTCAACAAAGCGACATCAACCTGCTTTGAAGAAAGTAAGCTTGCTACTGAATAAAATATTTGTTCTTTTTATGCTCTTTGTTGATTTTTTGTTGACATTCGTGTTGTATACATGTGAATAACCGATTGTGTTCGGCTCCAGCGTGCAATGGGTGCCGACCACTGCTTTAGAATATATCCTCGCTGGATACAGCTCTGTTAGTGTACTTTTTGTAGTCGACCCAGTCTGGCTTTTTGCGATTCACATAAGTGTAGTGTTCAGAGGGTATAAAATCGTTTGGTTGGTCAAGAGTAATGACTAGGGTTCGGACTTTTATGAAAATGCATATTTGTTGTCGTCAGTCTGAGATCAACAAAAACTAAATATTAAGAAATTTGCAGTAAAATGGCATTGATTTGTTAGTGCATATTTTGCTTTTAATGCATATTTTTGCATATTTTGCTGATATTACCTTTTTTTAGCATATTTTGAAAAAAAATGTGTTTTTATGATATTTTAACATTGCTGTATATTTTGTTATTTTATACTTTATGCCTTAAAGTACACAGAAGAAAATATGGGAAAAAAATCTTGAGTATTCACTTGTTTAAATTAAAAAAAAAATTGGGTAATTTTTTAATTGACGCAATTAAAAATTCTCATTTAGTTTATAGTTTTTTGTATATGTATATGAAAGTTTGAAATCATCTTTATGAAATTTTTCTATGTCTAAGACAAAAATATATTTAGTAAAAAAAAGATTAAAAAAAAATATTTTTTTTTGTAAAAAAAATTTGAAACTTCTTTAAACTTAAAAAAAATGGATAAATTTTTTAGTAATTTTTTATTTGACACAATTCAAAACTTAATAAAAAAAACGAAAAATGTGAAGATTTATTTGTGTCAATTAAAAATTTACTCAAATTTTTTGGTATACATTTATTAAATTTTTCTTAAAAGTTTACTATTATATCGTTTACTGGTGCACAATTGAGTAATTTTTTACTCAATAGTATTAAAAATTTACTAAATTTTTTTTTCTTTTTGTTACTTTTATAATTTTATGTTTTACGTTATTTTTACTTGAATTTTTGTGTTTATTGTACCTTATTTTCGTTTAAAAGACTGAATTTTAACGTATTTTATGTTCTTTTTTCTTGTTATTTTTATTTTATCATTAATAAATGTTTTAAAAAAATTTGAAGTGTAATTTTTTTAAATTTTCAGTGCATATTTCTTAAATTTTAAGGGCATATTTTTCTATTTTTGGTGCATGTTTTATGCGCATAAAACGCGCTTTTAACTGCATAAAAGTCCGAACCCTAGTAATGACTATCGAAAGATGGTCTGATGCAAGTGAATTGCTCGACGCGTTGATTTGATTGTTCTTTCCAGACTCTAATAACTAGGAAATTTAAAAAAAAACCGAGTGTATGATCGATATGCCCTCGTAATGTATAGTTTTTTTTCGGTGTATATTTTTACAGTGTAATAATTGAATGACCGGTTAGTAATGTATGTCAAAATATAAAGACAATGTGGGAGAATATAATGATAAGATATTGAATATCATATTAATAAAATAATAATTTTTTCTCTTAATAGGGGTCAATATCATAAATTTATTTAACCGACTAGAGAAAATCAACATTATAACAAATAAAAATTCAACACCTGTTTATTTTTTTTGTGTTTTCTTTTATGTGCAACAGTTATATTATTTGACAATATCCATTCACATATTTTTTTTTTGTTATTTGTACATTGTATTATCATAAACTAGACAAACAAGTTTATAACAAGTTGTAGTACTTGAGAAAATAGAAACAAATAACAAAATATGTACATTAAAAATATTTAAAAAAAAAATAAAAGAAAGAAAAAGACTGTTGATTTTAAAAAGAAAAATAAAACATACTACTCACCAAGGCAAAAAAGTTTGTATGGCAATCCTCCAAACTAGCGCCGTTAGTCTGATGTGATTGATGCGTCATAGTTCATAGATTTTAACAACAAAACAACAGCTCCTCATTTTCTCAATTATTTAACGTTAATGTTGTGTTTTGTGTGTGATTGATAAATGTAACAACAATTTACGTAGAAACGATCTAATTTGAAATTTGCGTTTTTTTTTTTTAATTTATTTATTTATTGTTTAGGCGGAAAGTTAATAATTTTTTTTTTTATTGATTACCATTGGAAGTAGGTGATTTTGTAATACATTTGTTAACTAGACAGTTTTTCTTGAATACTGCCTCTAGATATTAAAAAAAAACAAAAATAAAAAAAATCAGTATGTGAGAAAACACTCGCGTAAAACACTATTAAATTAACGAATGAGAGCGAAGATGATGTTTTAATACACAACAAGTCTGAGTTTTGCAATTATTTTGACTCAGATTATATTTTTATCTTTGGTTGATGTAAAAAAATATAAAAATTCCAGTATAAGTGAATTTTTTCGTGTTGTTTTTTTTTTTTTTTTATAAATTACAGGTAGATTTAAGCAACAAAACTTGTTGTTTTTTTAAATAATCAACACACATTTTTGCAATGACCACGACTACAACGATGACGACGACGACAACAACAATATTTGTATTGTACGTAGGTCGTTTTTGTTTTTCATTAAAAAAAATATATATATTGAAATCATTTACACTCACACTTTTTTGTGTTAATAATTTAACGAATTTATAATTTGTTTTATTGTAGTTGTTATTTTATTTAATAAGTTTTAACACTCACACGCACGGCGTTAATGAAATTTTTACTGTTCACCGACTTTGTAGCTAAGATAACAGATACGATAGATTTGCGAGGCGTTAGTTAAGTGTAGTTGTCGGTCACACGCGTCTTAATAAATGGAAGTTTTTTTTTTACTATTGCTTGTTTGTTATTATTGTGGTGTATGTTATTTGTACATTTTGTTTCTATTTCCTTTTTTATTTATTATTCTTTATTATTCATGTTTTTTGTTTTGCTCGCAATTATCGTACCTATGCAAACAAGAGAGTTACTATTGTCATATGAAATCAAAGAGAGAAAGAGAAGATTTTTTTTAAGAGAGTAACACTAAAAAAACGTTTTTTTTTTTGTATATAGATGAAAGTATTTGTTGGCTGGTTGGTTGAATTTGGTATCGTTTAATTCATCGATGTAGACAGCAAAAAAATAATAAAAAATCACACAAGTATTACACACTTATAGTAGGTAGTATACGATTACTGTTACTCACAAAATTAAACGTTCGTTCATTCATTTTTAAATGAGAGTTAACTAAAAAAAGGGGACCGGTCATAATCCCCACGAATATTATTCCAATAACGGAAATGGGAATTAAGACCGAATCCCTCAATGTCATTATCCACATATTAGTTGTGGGGACTATGATAATTTCCAAAACAGTCATAATACCATTGGGGATTATGTCCAATCATTGTTGGGTCTACGAAAATTTATAAATTTTCTTCATGTGAAACTTTTTTGTTAAATATATGAACATTTTCATTATTTTCATCAATTTTATGAAAAACAAATGAAAGTGTCCTGTACCGAATCTGAATGATACTCTCCACCAAGTTAAAAATATTTCGGAATGGGGGGTCGGTGGGGGATAACTCCAGGCTCTGCCTCACTGACTGGTGCTGGTCCTAGCACTAATCTAAAGGATGCGGCCTTGGAGCCTGGCTTTGAATCTGATAAGCGTGCTCTGCCTAACATTGGTGGCAATAAGAAAAAAAAAATTAAGTCATCAAAGGTCAGGGACAACCAGAGAAGGCTTTGTTTTAAAAGTATTAACGAACTAACCAACGCGATGAAGTGACGCTTTTCGAACGTGATATGATGGCACCGCTATTATAGGCAAAAGGAGTCATTAAAGACTCAGAAAAACAGGAAACTGGTAAAAAGTTGCGCTCGCCAGACGAGAAACCTTTACCTAAGAAGTCTAAGGTAACCGGCAACGTCCGAACTCAGTCTTTTAGCGAGGTGGTGAACGGTAGCCTCGTTATGACTGCCATCAACAGAAGAATAGATCTTGTAGTATCCAGGGGTGTTGGAGAGTAGTGGAAACTATATTAAATAGAATCTGCTCTAGGTTTCTCTCAGCCTGATTTTCTTCCTACTACTGTCAAAGCAGGTTGGTATCAGGGGCGAGTAAACTCGTTGTCAGTAGACATGTTTAAGGTGCCCATTAGTCAAGAGGGAGAGATGTGGCCTGAAGCCAAACTGGAGGTCGTGAGCAAACATGATATCGCGTTGCAGTCCAGAGCCCACGCCTGAATTCCGATGGCTACAAGTGACACTGAAGTTATTCTGAAGATGATGAGGGTCTGCAATCCTGACCTTCCAACTCAGAATTGGCGAATTGCCAGATTGGGTGGGATGCAGGGCGCCAGGACTGACGGCATTATTAGAACTGGGTTTTTTTTTGACATAAAGAGTCAATGTCTACAAGGGCGACCAGAAGACCATTTTGGACGCAGCCAAGCCAGTGACAGAGTCGACTGGGCAGGAGAATCCGGAATAAGTTGATATTCAGGCGAGGACTCATGCAGTAATGAATTTATGATGGTGATGGCATTTTCAAAACCGAATCTGGTAACAAATGCGACCTCTATATGACAGGAAAGTTTTGCAAGAACATTCTTTCTCAGATCTCTACATTCGAGTTTTTTGTGGACTCGTCTAAATTGACCTTGAAAAAGCGAGCCACCTCTATGAAGATGTTTAGACGGTGTGGTCCACCATGTGTAGATCTTCCACGTGCAGGACACGTATTGGGTATGGTCGGATTAATTCCCAAACAATAAGAATAGAGACGACAACTATACTCATATCTTAATTAGGCCGTTACCACCCTTGTTTTTTTTGCAATCTCCTCACATCTTTTGCGATAGGTGGGGAATGGATCCCTCCGATAAAAGTTATGACGACTACATTACCCAGATTTTAATTATGCCAGTACTTCTCCTTTTTTTCTTGGCAGGCTTCTCTCATATTCTAAATGGGTGAGGGACGGCCATAAAGTAATAATTTTTATGTTGTCGATTCTACCGAATTCCTGTGAATATAGTTCAGAGTTGCCCGGTATGAGATGGAATCAAGCTGTTGAATGCCGTATCGCCAAATATCAATCTTTCAACACCAAAGACCTTTTCTGACAGGAAGGATCAATTTCCCAGTCGGCAAAAATATACCTGCTGACATACTGCTGATCCTTCCTTTAAAATATGGCTGATATCTTCAATTTTTCCAAATGTGCTCCAAGGAAAAGTCAGCTGTTATCTAAAAGCATTACTGGTGGGCACCGCTGTCCAAATACTTTTTAAGGTGATGGTTCGGATGATACCTACGCGATCATCGTCGCTGTAAATTTTAATTGTAGCATCTTCTAGGCGGAGATCTTTGCGATCGCCGAGGCTGGGGAGCTAATATCGATGACGCCAATATTCTACAGCGATATTGCCTTTTTCATCGATAGTCAAGCGGCGTTAAAGGCATTAACTACGGATAGTATCAACTCCAAGGTAGCAAGCCGCTGTTCTCTACAGACAACTACATGTTCCCAGGGAGCAGCATAATGTATGACTGTGCTGAGTAACTGGTCACAAGAATATTATGGGAAGTAAGAAAGCAGATGTGCGAAGGTAGGTGCAAGTCTTGCACAATCTGTCGATTACAGCTTCCATTTCTTATGGTAATGCCCTGCATTATTATTTTGGGAGATTTAAATGTTATGTTTTTCAGGACCTACGACCGGCCAATTGACTTGTATAAAGGCAACAGTTTTTTGTTTATCCTTTCCTCAAGTGGACGTGTACAAAATGTAAAATGTTAACCCAATATTTTGGGGTGATTAAAAATCGGAATTTCGATGCCATCGGCTATAGCATCCAGTTCCACGACAGTTGGATCTACGAATTGTCCAATCAATGCGGAACATTAAAAACTCCGAACAAGTACTGTCAACTCAGCAATCCCATCTTATTGATTGCAAAGATTTTCTTTTTGATCAAAATCATTTATACCGGTATTTACCAAAAAAAACTTGAGCGTTTAGTGGCAAGTTTTGACACGATGCCAAAAGTAGAATATAAAAAAGATACAGAAAGGGTAACTGTATCGCTTTTCGAAAGACTACAATGCTCTTAATATATGCTTTGAGAATATTCCTAGACTTCCGCTTGGTGACTGATCGTTAATGGAAAGTAATGTTGAAGAGTTCAATAAATATTAAATACATCTTAATTTATCAAATTAAAGTCGTCAATCTCGTTATTATTTATTTGGCCAAGTATTAAATATTAAGTAATTATTTTTAGTTTGAGCTAATTAGGCCTAACTTTATTAATGTCAAATAAAACTAAGTTTAATTACATATTTCCAAGACGTTTCGTAACTTTTTTTGGTGGCTTCTTCAAGGGTCGTCTATTTAAATAAATGAAAAACATAACATTAACACACCATAATTTCGACATCATAAACTTATAAAAACTTACAATATGAGTTTTTTAAATTTCACATTAAAACGTTTTAGATATTAATTACAGTAAACATAAAAACACAAAATTGTGTAATTACTTAAGTTGAGGGTGGGTTGTATAAGCCTAAAATAAGGAAATTTTTTAGACAAGTCCATGGCGCTCAGACTTAAAAAAATAGTCCATTGTACCATATAATTACTTACATAAAACACAAATTTGTATAATTACACAAACTTAAAATTAATATCACAAAGTTGTTGATCACAGTATTGCTAATCTATAACTGGTACTAATGTTTTGAGTATTCTCATTGTGGTTCATAGTTTTCTTAATATTCTTTTGAATTCGTAAGCTTTCAATCATGTACCTTTTTTTCTCAATTCTTTCTAAGTATATCCAATATTCTCGTGTTGTCAAAGTTTATTGTGGGTCCAGTTAAAATTGCATGTTGAGATAAAGCAGTACTTTCTCTCTTTTTTTTTTGTAATGTCCATTTAATGCTCTCCTAGTTTCTTTTCTAAAGTTCGTTTTGCTGTCCCTATATATACTAGATCACAGCTGTTGTTTTTATGCTGGGCCCTAATATGATTTACATTGATGTCAATATCCATCCAATATAAAAACATTTAGTTCTCCATATTTTTGAAGTGCGCGCTCAATTGTGTGAGTAACTATATGTGGGTATAGTGTATATTATGTTGTATATTTAAGTTTGGCTACAGTGTATACAATATTTTTCATATGAATTAGCAACCAACCGTAGACTATAAAAGATGGGATGATGACGACAAGAAAATATATTTATGAAATCAATTTTTTTATTGTTGTTGCTGATATTATTGTTGTAGTTTTTTTTTTTTTTTTTTAATTTTCCTTCAATAATATTTTCACTTTTTTTAATTTTTTTTTAAGATTTTTTTGTCATATTTTTTTATTGCTTAAATAAATTTAAAAATGCAGTTGTTTCTGCTGAAGGAAAGAAAGATGAGTACTTTCAATTTATTACCGTTTTAAAAACTTTTTATTAATATTTTATAAAGATGAGTAACAAAAAAAAACACTTTTCGAATTAATTCTTTGTAATTTAATTTGTATTTAAAATTTTTTCATATTTGAATTACTCAATATAAAAATTTTTATATTTTTTTTTGCACTATGTATTATGAGTCTGAAACAAAATGTTAACAACCGTATACGAATACCCAACGAATGAACGACATAGATGTCTACACAATGGAAATTTTGCTTGTTTTGCTTTGTTGCCTTTATTTTTTGTTTTTGTGTAACAGTGTTGCCACATTGCTTGAATTTTAATATTCTTTAAACGATAAAAAATATTTGATATAACATTTTGTTTAATTATTTTGTTTTAAGACTATGGCCACAGAAACCACAGAAGTCTATTTCAATTTTTTTGAAGTTTATTTTAAAAACAAAAACCGTTTGTATTGGAAATGGAAGCAAAAGTTGATAATAAATTTATTTTAATCCAACACTTAGGGGACTCGCTCTACTAATGCAATGTCGGTATTAAGAAAATAGGTTATGGGAAAAAGGATAGAGGGAGTAGTGTTTGTGGACATTTAATTTGATTTTTTCCTAATTGTAGCTCTCTGGGAAGACGTCTGCGGGGAGATTTTTTTCACATACCGCTAGTTCCGGAAATGAATTCATTGGACAGTCGAAGCACCTGAACAGATATGGGAGTTGTATTACATCTTCAGTCGGATGTAGGCGGTAAAAATAGTGAAATCAGATAGAGTGAATTAATTCTTACACCGTTTCAAGAAATCAAGACACTTGAATATGCTTCTTTCGACACTTGTAAAACATGTTGGTTCCAACGAGCATCACACTGAATTTCCATGCCTAGAACATCAAGAATGTCTGATTCCTCAATAGCTATATGGATATACAGATGATGCTGATGCCACAATCCTTCTGTGGGTTAACATACAACATTGGGTACAACGAGCATTAAAATCGACCTTATTCGCAAGACTTCACATAGAGATCGCTGAACGGTCATGATTATGTGTGTCATTCATGTCCTGCATCATAGCTTAAACCTAAGTAAGGCTTGGTCTTTGATTAAAGGAAAATAAATTAAAAAGGTTGCTGTCATTTGCGAAAGAATAGATAGGATTGGAAGTTTGACTAAAAACGTCGTTAAGAAAAAAAAGTGTAGGAGAAAAAACAGATCCTTGTGGTACCCTGAATGTAACTTAAGCTCATCCGATGAGAACACATCTATAACAATACGTATAGTACAGTCTCTGAGAAAGCTCGATATAAATTGAGGGAACAAGCAAAAAATTCAATAAGCATCGAAACGAGTGCACAGCGCTACACACGATCGAACGCTTTCACCAAATTGATGAATAGAATGACTCTCGGTAACAGGTCTTCCATAGAACCACTTCTATGAAAGCCTTACTTCGATCGCACAAAAGAGAATTGGACTCTAGATAATTTACAAGGTGGTGATAAATCATACTCTTCATCACCTTAGAGAGTGTAGATCGAATTGCTATCGGGCTGTAATTCTCCGGGTTCGTAGCCTAAACCACTTTTTGGGATTAGCAGGCCGTTGGACACCTTCCAACATGAGGGAAAAACTACTACCCGATACGAGTAGCATAATTGGCCAAAGGACAAGAAAGATGTTTTGAAATGCACGTGTGTGAAATAATATCTTAGGCCTAGTAAAGGATTCCCATTCGAGTGGTTGATTGCTTTCTGGCAAATATGAGTTTCTTGCCAACATTTCAACGAAAAGGTAGACTTCATCAACCGGGTCCGTGAATACTTGGTAATTCATTTTATAAGTTGGAATGGATGACTAGTATTATTCTTTACCCTTTTAACGAATGACCAAAAGGCCTTACTACTCCGCGGAGCAGCAAGAACCTTACCACGCAGACGTTGTTCATAAAAAAGCTTTTCACGTCTGAGTACTCTGTCACATTCGTTCCTCGTCTGTTTGCATAACCCGTTTTTGTTATTACGTCAGTAACTGGACGTATCCTCTCTGGATCTGACTGATCAATTTATTTTGATTAATTTTTTTACATTTAATTACAAATCGTTTTTAATAATTTCAACCTTACTAAGAACTGGCACCAATGACCGTCGTGACGCGTCGCTTCGTTGCAGCGAAATCGACCAAGGGGATTCCGTGGGAATCAAACCCACGGCCCTCTGTTTCATATGCTATCACACTACCAACTACAGGGGGGCCCTCTGGATCTGACTGCATTCCTGCACGTCTGATTAAACCAGCACTTATGATTTTGGGATTTAAGGGATCGTTAGTCAACTGGTAAAGTAATCCAGTTACAGTTACTCGCTAGATTTTTCTTACGTGAAAATCAAAATGCATTAGGCTTTCACGTAAGATGTTACTTCCTTCAGTAATCGCTTACATGTATTAGCATATAACAAAAGCGAACAGCTGATTTGTTACTGATACTTTTGTTGCGTTACCAGTTGAGTAACGAGACTTTAGTCGAAATTTGCTTAGATGGAATAAATAATTTCATTCCCGGCATTATTATATTTACCGTAATTTCTGCTGCAGCGTTAACATTGTAATTTAGAAAACAGAGTTTCCAGTTGAAATGCTGAAAGAAATCGTTAAGCTCAGTCCAACCAGCCTTTTCATACACAAATTCGTCGCTGGTCGTGAAGCACTACGAAGGTCAACAAATGAAAAGAATGCAGAAATTGTTATGATCCGAATTTCCGAGAGGCGCAAGGAGCTCAACCCCGTATTTGTCAGAATGCAAGGAGTTATTATTGCAAAGGTTATGAAGGATACTCATATTTCAATCTGCTCTGATAGCCAGGCAACACTTCAAGTGATGTCTTATAGGGAATTTAAATCTAAACTGATACTAGAGTATTTTGATACCGGTTCTTAGATGGGGAACAACTTAATTCTAAGAATATAAGGCGGGCTTCTCCATCATCTGTTCTAATGTTCATTAGGAATGCTGAACAAAGACCGATAAGGTTCGCAGTGCCGGCCGTAAGGGCCAGATCTCCCCTTGAATAATAAAAAATATTTATTTATTCCTTTAAATTCTACAAGGGCCTCAACAAGAATGTTTCAAGTAGCTCGATCTGATGTTTGATGTTTTATTTCGCTCGAACTTAAGTGTAACTGCAAAGATTCAATCTTAATATGGCGCTTCCAAGTGTGAGATTGTCTTCATCTACGTCGTCTGCCCTGGGGTTCGAGTCTATGGCTTGTTGGCAATATCGTCGAATGGCTTTCGTAATTTATGTTCAATCCAGCACCATCTATGTTTGCGAATTTCCAATTCTATCGGTTGAGTTTTTAACCACAGCTAAAGAATTTCAAAGCAATGGTGAAACACGATGGAGACTCTGTGATGGTGTGGGGTCCAATGGTGCCTGGAGGTGACGGTAATATTGAGTTTTTATACGTTATAATATTGGGTTTCAAAGTATTAAACGCCTTCTCCAAGTCAATAAATGTCATGATTTTCGTGTGAAAAAGTCGTCTTTCTTCATGAGACCTGGCAAGATTGATTCGAATAGCCTTCTGTTCAGTAAATGCGCAATCACTTTATTTACCATGCTTAGTAACGTCGTGCCTCTCCAGTTCTTCTGCTCTTTTAAGTCCCCCTTTTTTAGTAGCAAAATAATCCTTATTAAGTCGTCCCGTTTTTGCTTTTGGCGAAATTCCTGCTAGTGCAGCTTTTACTCGAATTTTCCTGCTAGACCATATTTTTCATAAGATGTCAACTCTTTTTTCAATGTGAGATTGGACAGGTTAAAAAAACAGATGAGTCTCATTTCTCCGTCCTCTTTCCCATATGCAAGTTTCAGGACATAGTAAGCCTAAAAAATAATCATTGTATTGACGATTTTTGAAACAAAAATTTACCGTTTTTTTTTTAATTACATAATTGGCAGCACTGCAAATGACGATCACACAAACGAATAAATGTACGAATGGTAGGGTACGACGCAACTAACAGATGTATTTAAAACAACCACAACAAAACTGTATATTAAGAGTTGCAGTTGTTTTTAAATTAAATACATAAATAAATACTTTACAAATTTTACCAAAAATTTTATACTTTAATTATTATTTTTTCTTAGAGAAAAATAAGAGTAAGAAGATTTTAAATTAGGGTTTTAGTTTATTTTTTAAAATTGAGAAAAACTAAAAAAAAAAATTTAGGTTTCCCTTGGTATTTAATTTTTTTAAATGTACGTACAGATGTGTGTAGTTACAGATTTCATTTTTTTTTTCTTTAATTTATGTATTAATGTTTATTTTTCTTTTGTCTATTGTTGCTTCGTATGAGAACTTAAAATCAAGTCGAGGGCGATGCACGCACACAAGAGTTTTTTTAAACACAAAAGAAATAAAAAGATGAAAAGAAAAAAAAAACTCATTACAATGAAATTAAGAAAAACACAAAAATTCCTCTTCAATGTTTTGAGAGAACAAAATATATATATGATGAATATTTTTATTTCATTTATTTGGTGAGTATTAACGAAGAGAGATGGAAAAAAGGTGGTTTTTGTTAACTTCTCATATAAAAAAAAGGTTGCCAATTCAGTTATTTTTGTACTATATATAGCGGTCTTTACTTCACAAAAAAGAGGATAAGAAAGAGACCAGCCGCAGTTCTAAACTCTTAAACCCGAACCAAAAAATTTTCTCGGTAGTATGCATTACACAAGGCAGTTAAAACAACAACATTTCTAAGTTGTTTAGGCGTCTAAAACATTTTACGGTAAAATCAACAAATAATGTTGTTTTTAACTATTGATAAACTACAAAAAACGGTAAAAAAAACAACTTCAAATTACAGTTGTTTTTACTGTAACTCAAATCGTCTGAATTTTTTTATCAACAAAAAAAACTTATCGAACTTTAAAAACGGTAGAATTGTTTAAAAAACAAAAAAAAGGATTTAGATTACATTTTATAAATTATTAATAAATTAATTTAGGTATTATTCGTTTTTCTAAACATTTCTAGAAAAATAAGTATTTTTTATAGACTAAAAACAACTACATAAATCCACTGTTACTACAATGTAGTATGTTTTTTGTATTTATTTTTTAAAGCAACAACAAAAAGAAGTTGTTTAAGATTTTTTTTATACAAAAACAACTGAAATTATTGTTGAAAACAACAACTACATGTGTACTACACAAACCACCATCATGTAGTAACTACAATAATTTTCTTACGGTCTTATTTAAAATTAAAAACGAGTGCCTAACATCGAGTGTCTTTCAAAACTTTTTGAAAAGTCTTACAAATCAGATTTTTTTGATATTTCGCGGTGCATTAAAATAATTATTTAAATAATATTGCAAACCTTCTATTTACATTAATTTGAATTTTGAAAAACTGCACAAAAGTTCCAAATTTAGCTGTTATTAAAGTCTCTTCAAAAAATTGTGAAATACATGCATGGCAGTTGTGTTTTATTTTTTATCTCTAAAAAATTTGCAGTTTCTTTTTCAAAAAAAATAAAAATAATTTTCGTTTTCACAACTTTAAAAAAAAAAACAAGAAAATTATAGTCGGTGAAGACCGACCATATAATACCCTACACCAGAGTTTCCCGGAAAATGGGTCCCAAGTTCAAACATGGACCGATTAGATACATATTTTGTCAAATCTTTAATAAGTGTAAAAACATTCACAAATCAAATTTGAGTGAAATAGCTTCTTTTTGTTGAGAATAAACCGCTTTAACTGAATATCGGGTGACAGACAGACAGACACAGACAGACAGACAGACAGACAGACAGACAGACAGACAGACAGACAGACAGACAGACAGACAGACAGACAGACAGACAGACAGACAGACAGACAGACAGACAGACAGACAGAGACAGACACACAGACAGACGGACGGACGGACATCGCTAAATCGACTCAAAAAGTGATTCTGAGTCGATCGGTATGCTTGAATGTGGGTCTAGGACCAATATTTCGGGTAGTTACAAACATCAGCACAAACTCATTATACCCTGTATCACAGTGTGGTGTAGGGTATAAAAATTTGGTCTTTAATTTTTTTTTTTTTTTTTTTAAAAATATGTTTTGATTATTTTATTTGTAAGTATTTTTTACAACATAGTTCAGTTGTATTTAGTCAGTTAAAATAACTAACATTGTTAGTTGATTTAACTGAAAAAGTAGGTAACCCCAAAACAACTTACAAATTAGTTATTTTTACTGACATTTTCAGTTGATTTTACTTACATAATTTTTTTAGTGCACTGATTATGTAGTTAAAAACTTGGGACAGATCCTTACAAATATTTTTTCTTAATAAACTCTACATAACGAAACCTTTGGTACCAGTTTTTAAAACAAATTAATTACATATTTTTTTCCGACGTTTCGTCAATGTTTTGTCGACTTTTTCAAGGGAATTCGTAATAATCTGGGATTATACTTTTATATAAATTTTAAACTAACAAAAACATAAATTTTAACATTTAATACAACATGGCTTATTTTTATATCACAGTTTAAAATTATTTTTACCGTAATGCAACGCTCATAACATAAGTGATAAAACAAAAAATGTTGTGCGATGTAATGATAAAATTGAATCAAAATCATTGTATAAAATGATGAAAATGTACCCAAATCTCCACATAAAAGATATCCAAATTTCAATCAAAATAAGACTTATGACCATTGTAATATCATAAATACAATTTTCTTAAAAATCCATTTTTCTTAGCAATAGCAGCTTAAAATTTCCCTCTTTAAATAAAATCGATTAAAGTTTTGTAAATCTTTAAATTTTTTATCTTCAAAAGAACAATCAGATTTTCGAACTCCTCAATAACTTAATACTTCGTTCGTAAATTCAAGAATTTTTCACAATAAAAAATCAAATGTTCAGCAGTTTCATCCACCTGACACATCTAACATACCCCAGATTGTTTGGAGCCAATCATTACACTCAGAAAATTATGTAAGTTACTACATGTTAGTTGTTTGTATATTTTAGAGTAGTTAGTTATTTTCAACTACCAAGTCAGTTGTTTTTGTATGAAAAATATCAAACAACTATTTCGGTTAGTTTTTTAAGTAGTTTTTTTGAATAACTAACAAAAAACTACTGTGATGTAGTAACAGTTATTTAAAGTAGTTAATTTTATTTTTTTATCTCTGAAAAATTTTCAAAGTTTTTTTCCAAAAAAAATAAAAATAAATTTTCGTTTTTTTTTATTTTTCACAACTTTTTTTAAAACAAAAAAAACAAAAAAAATTTGTTCAATTTTTTTTCTGAAAAATTCTTAAAAAAAAAAATTATTTATAGATTTTTTTATTTTTACTACATTTTAGTTGTTTTGACTACAAATGTAAGTAGTTTTTACTACATAAGTCAGTTGTTTTTTGTCAGTTAAAATAACTAACATTGTTAGTTGATTTAACTGAAAAAGTAGTTGACCCCAAAACAACTTACAAAGTAGTTATTTTAACTGACATTTTCAGTTGATTTTACTAACATAATTTTTTGAGTGTATAATTATAATAAGTGTGTCCTGCCATCAGTCTATAATTTAACTTGACATCTTTGGAATTCCGAAGATCTTTTTATCATTATTGTTGAAACAATTTAGATTGTTGCACTTCTTAAAACTTCCTTATAACTTGCTTGACAATCACATCTCAACTTCTTCTTCAGCCTTTTCCGGCGTAAATTCCTCTGCTAAAGGCGCACTTTATGTTTCTGCAAATCCTATATAAGGTGGAGAATCCTTTCTCCAATTATTCCGATTTTGTATATGAGAACTTCTGCATATATTTTTTTAATACTTTTGTAGCTCTGTGTAATTAAACAAAAAAGTTTTACTGAGTAGCCGGACTTCGGACGGTTGCAGAAATTACAACTACTACCTACATCCCTAGGACCACTGTGAACAAATGAATACAAACTAAAGCATTTTGATTTTCACGTAAGATATCTTACTTGTTAGTGCTTATTTTACCAGTAGCGAGCCTTTTAGTTTCTTTATGTTATATTAACTATAAATTTAAAACAAAAAAAAAATATTTTTCTTTTTACATATAATTCAAAAAAATATATGCTTAAACTGTTTCGTTATTTTTATTTCTTCTTCTACACTCTTTTTTACTAAGTTCATAATTATTGCAAAAGTAGTGTCAGTTTAGTGTCTCCATTCTTTCATTTTTCTTTATTTTCAGTTTAACAAAGTATGAAGGAGAAAAAAACATGTACTACTAATATTTCTGACTCGGTTGGTGGTGTAGAGCTGTTCGTTTGCTGCTTCAAACGTATTATTTTTTTGTTTTTGCAAACTTATTGTATAAAGTTAATATGTGTGCTCCATCCAACCAACCATCGAACGTAACAACAAACAACCACACAAATAAAAAAAATAAACTTCTACTTTATATGTTGGGATGTTTTTGTTGTTGTTTCTGTTTGGTCGTTGCCGTAATAAAAGTAGTCTTCGTCTGTTTATTGTTTTTTTGTTTTCTTCCCTTTTAACGGAAATAGCAAAAGAGAACAGAAAAAAAAAGTTGCAAATTACGCGTCATATAGGATTTTTTTTTTAATTTTAAAATCGATTGATTTTTTTCCGACGCAACATTTTTAAGATTTATTAAATTTATTTTTTTTTTGGTAAATTTTGTTAATTAAACATGTTTTTTTTTTATTCTTGTTTATATTCACTTTGTATTGAAAAATATATACATATATATATTTTTCTTTGAGTGTATTACAGTTGCTCATTAACAATTTTTGCTCCACTTTCCATTCACTTGTGATTTTTCTAATCGATATTTTTTTAAATATCTTTTAGTTTATTTTTTTTTTTTGTACCACCATAAAAACACTTTAAATATATTTTAAAGAAATTTTATTTAGCGGATACTTCAATATATATTATTAATTACCGTAATAAATACTTTTTTTTTATTATTAAATAAATATATAATAAAAGGAAACACAATTATTTTTTTATAACGCGCAGAGCAACATTCACGACATGACGTTTACGACTGCGACGACTATAGAAATGAAAATGGCGTTTGGCGAGGAGAAATATACAGATTTTTTTTTAGTTATACAGTCAAGCAGAGTTGTATTTTTAGTATTTTAATAGTACATATTAACTTAACTTTCAAAAAAAAAATAAAAATTATTTAAAAAAAACTAATTTAAAGTTTTATTTAAATTAAATGGAAACTTTTTTATGAAAATTTAGATTTTTATACTTTAATTTTTATGAAATGTACTTTTATTTTGCAACTCTGTATTATAAATTTGTTGCCATTTCTTTTCAGAACACACACACTGGTAAAAGCAATAGATGTTACACTTACACCATCAAAAAAATAATTGATTTTCTCTCACTGCAAAGCAAAACAAGCAAAACTTTCCCCTAACTTGATATAGCAAACTTTTAAATAGAAAAAAAATTAAACATTTACACCGCACAATACATTTTTTTATTTAAATTAAATTTAGTCAGTTATTATAATTTAAAGCAACAATTATGCTATAAAATTGCGTTTTTTAAATTGAAAATTTTTTTTGTTTCATATTATCATCTCTTTTTTTCATTAAAGACAGTCGCAATGCACCACTAGTTTTGTCACTTTTTTATCATGTTGTCGGCAAAAATTTACTAACACACATAAAGAAAAAAAGAGACTTACAATTTTACACATACGCATACACTGTAGCAACAATGCCAAATATCTGTGTAACCTTGTCATAAAATTTACAATTTTTTTAATTTTTTTCTTTTTTCACAAAATGTTTACATGTTTTAATTGTTTTTCATAAAACTTTAGTTTTTCTTGTTAAATTTAACACTTTTTATCAGATTTTGTTTATTTTTCTTGAACACAATTCGTTTTCAAGTTCACAGAAGTTTGTCTGAAGCAAAAAAACGAAACTGATTCGATTGCTCTTGTACACTGTTGCCAATTCAGTGGTTATCTACAAAATATAGCGATTTTTAATTGCTTTTATTGTTGTCAACTTAGCTATTTTTTTCGTCAAGGCACCAATACATATGCGACATGATCGATGAACAACGTAATTTGTTTTGTGTAATACGGCGTTCACACTTGCTGTTTTGAAGTGTTTAAAAGTGAGATGTTTAAAAAAGTCTTTGTTCTGTATTCATTACGTTTTTATTCTGTAATACCCTATTCACACGTACAGTTTTAAATCGTTTTTAGCAGCAATATTTTTAGCACTTTCTTTATTCTATTACAGTATATTGACATAAAATGCTAAAAATAATTGCTAAAAACGGTTTAAAACCGTAAGTGTGAATAGGGTATTACTGGTGTTTTGTTAAACAACTTGTTTAAAGTCGCTAGTGTGAACTCCATATAAAGAGACCATACACACGCAAAAAACTTACACTTATTAGCCAAATTTTTGGAAAAATACAAATCATCAAGTGCTTTTGCGTACACACAAAAAAAACTAAGGTCAGATTGAGCAATCCTACTTCGTAAAAAAATTTTTATATGGAGTGGATAGCCTTTTACCAAATTTTTCTTAAATTATGCTTGTTCATGTTAAAGTACACGCAAAAAAAAATCTGTGTCGGAGTGAGCCAAAATCTGGCATAATTTTACCAAAAATATGCTAAAACTACAACCGACGAAGTAGTTTTCGTAATTTAGCCAAAACGCTTATGTAAAAAATTTTAAAGAAAATGCTAATGCTATTTAAGTAAAAACTTGGTAAAATATATCAAAAGAGATATGGTGAAATATATCAAAATAATCAGAAAAGATGACTAAAAATAATGCTAAAAATTACCACATTTATGATAAAATAAATTTTCAATAAATTTTTTTAAAAATTTGTATATGTATTTGTTGAATTTAAAATTTTCACAGAATAAATCCATATTAATATAATAAATGTTGTGTAGAATTTAATTTACCACCGACCAACTGCACCCAAAAAAATAACTAGTGTTAAACAGTCTAATGTGACTTAGGTAAATTTTTTTTATATTGAGTTCAAGAAATTGCTCAAGTTTTAACTAAATTGTATATGACATTTATTTTGTAAAATAGCATTGTTTACAATATTAAATTTAACATACACAAACTTGAATCTTTTACCTAAGTTTTTTTTATAAATATAAATAAATTTAATTCGATAAAGTCGACATATTAATGCCACATTGTAAACAACACATTGAGAACAAATTGTCTTTAATTTTTTATAAAATATATGTATGAGGAAATAATTTATTTAATTAATTAAAAAGGTAAGTAAAAATAATGTGTTTATATATTTGATAAAAGTATATTAACCAAAATATTAACTTTCAGTTGCAGACGGTGGTGGTTTATACGAATATTTGCGGCATCCGCCACGCTTTTAATCGGAACTTGTAAAAATACATTACTTGGAATCCCCACCCAATGTAGGCCGCTTAAATTTTAAGGAACGCCATAAAAAACATTAAACAATTGGTCTCCGGGTCGCAGTGTTGGTTAAAAAGTGGACACCAAAGCAGATCCCGAAAATGACTTGAGGTTTTTGATTGCAGATTCCACACATGGTTTAGATCCATTTTTGGGTGGAAATAATCATCATGCGAGTGAGACCTTATTGATATTATGCCATAGTTTTTTTATTACATTTAATTTTTTTTAGGTTTCCAATTTGTGGCAGAATGTGAAGTGATGTGGTCTATGTGATGGTGCTGTTCTTTGTTGATATTTGGTGAAGTAACAACAACAAAAGTATTTAAATGTAGTTTAGAATAGTAGTTTAGAATTTGAAGACTGTATCGTAGAATTTGTTGGGTTAGTGGTAATTCAGCATCTACACCCACCACACAGTTATTAACAGTTTCTGTAGAAAAAATTCTTTAGAAAAATAGTCTCACAATATGGTACTTTCTATAGAACAATTGTCTCAGAATCTGAAAATTGTTCTAAAGAAAAATTGTCTTAGAATCTAAGATTTTTTCTATAGAAAAATTGTATCAGAACCTGAGACTTTTGTCACAGAATCTAAAATTTTTTCTGTAGAAAAATTGTGTCAGAATCTGAGATTTTTTTTATAGAAAAATTGTTTAAGAATTTACGATTTTTTTATAGAAAAATTGTTTCAAATGCAAGACTTTTTCTATAGAAAAAATTTCTCAGAATTAGAGAATTTTTCTATAGAAAAAATTTCTCAGAATTACTGAATTTTTCTATAGAACAAATAACAAAGAATCTGACAATACTTCTAAAAATATCTTAGGATTTGAAATTTTTTCTATAGAAAAAAGTCTCAGAAACTTAAAAATTTTCGATAGCAAAAATGGACGGAGTCTGGGCATTTTTTTATAAAAATGTTTCTTAAAACATTTGAAAATTTCTCAAAAACATTTGCTCTATAGAAAATTTCTCAGACAATTTTTCTATAGAAAATTTCCCAGAAAAAAAATTCTCAAAGAAAATTTGTATATATAAAATTTCACAAAGGCACTTTTTCTATAGAAAATAACTAAAGACAATTTTTCTATAAAAAAATTCTTATTTTCAATTTCTGAAAGATGGTTTTCTATAGTAAATTTCTGAAAGACAATTTTTCTTTAGAAAATTTTTTGAAAGACAATTTTTTTATAAAAAAATTTTTAAGCAATATTTCCATAGAAAATATTTCTAAAAACAATTTTTTTATAAAAATTTCTCAAAGACAATTTTTCTATAAAAAATTCTGAAAGACAATTCTTCTATAGAAAATTTCTTAAAGACAAGTTTTCTATAAAAAATTTTTTAAAGACAATTTTTCTATAGAAAATATGTATTAAGACAATTTTTCTTTAAAAATTTCTTAAAGTCAATTTTTCCATAGAAAATTTCTAAAAGACAATTTTTCTATAGAAATGTCTGAAAGACAAATTTTCTACAGAAAACTTCTGAAAGACAATTTTTCTATAGATACTTTCTAAAAAAAAAACAAAAAACATCTAAAGAAAAGTGGTTTTTGCGAAATTTTTTACAGAATAATTTTCTATAGAAAAACTGTCTTTTTTATAGAAAAATTATCTTTAAGAAATTTTCTTTACAAAAATTGTCTTTGAAAAAGTTTCTATGAAAAATTGTCTTTAAAAAATTTTCTTTAGAAAAAAATGTCTTCAAGACATTTTCTAAAGAAAAATTGTATTTGAAAAATTTTCTATTGAAAAATTGTCTTTGAGAAAGTTTCTATAGATTTTTTTTTTTAAATTTTCTATTAAAGAATTATCTTTGAGAAATTTTCTATAGAAAAATTATCTTTAAAAAATTCTGTAGAAAAATTGTCTTTGAGAATTTTTCTATGGAAAATTGTTTTTCGAAAATATTCTCTAGAAAAATTTCTCTCAGAAATTTTCTATAGAAATATTGTCTAAGAAATTTTCTGTAGAATAATTGTCTTTGAGAATTTTTCTATGAAAATTGCCTTTCAGAAGTGTTCTATAGAAAAATTGTGTTTGAGAAAGTTTGCATAGAAAGATTGTCTTTCAGAAATTTTCTACAGAAAACCTGTCTTTCAGAAATTTTATATAGAAAAATTGTCTTTAAAAAAGTTTCTGTAGAAAAATTGTCTTTGAGAAATATTCTATAGAAAAATTGTCTTTCAGAAACTTTCTATAAAAAATTTTCTATAGAAAAATTGTTGTTCAAAAATTGTCTATAGAAAAATTAACTTTTAAAAAAATTTCTTCCAGAAATTTTCTATCGAAAAATTTTCTATAGAAGAATTGTATTTCAGAAAATTTCTATCGAAAAATTGCCTTTCAGAAATTTTCTATTGAAAAATTATCGTTGTGAAATTTTCTATAGAAAAATTATCTTTTTTTATTTGGTTTAAAACCAATTTTCTATAGAAAAATTGGTTTTAAAACATTTTCTATTAAAGAATTGTCTTTCAGGAATTTTCTGTAGAATAATTGTCTTTGGGAAATTTTCTATAGAAAAATTATCTTTAAAAAAAAATTTTCTATTAAAGAATTATCTTTGAGAAATTTTTTATAGAAAATTGTCTTTGAGAAATTTTTTATAGAAAAATTTTCGTTAAGAAATTTTCTGTAGAAATATTGTCTTTGAGAAATTTTCTATAAAAAATTAGCTTGAAAAAATTTTCTATAGAAAAATTGTCATCAAAAACTTTCTATATAAAAATTATCTTTCAGAAATTTTCTGAAGAAAAATTGTCTACCAGAAATTTTCTATTGAAAAATTTTCTTTCAGAAATTTTCTATAAAAAAATAGTCGTTCAGAAAGTTTCTATAGAAAAACTGTCTTTCAGGAATTTGCTATAGAAGAATTGTCTTTGAGAAAATTTCTATAGACAATTTTTCTTTAAGAAATTTTCTATAGAAGTATTTTCTTTCAGAAATTTTCTGTAGAAAAATTGTTTCTCAGAAATTTTCTATCAAAAAATTGTCTTTGAAAAATTTTCTATAGAAAAATTGTCTATTAGAAATTTTCTACAGAAGAATTGTCTTTGAGAAATTTAAAAAAAAATTGTCTGTTAAAAATTTTCTATAGTAACTCTGTCTTTTAATTTTTTTTCTGTAGAAGAATTGTCTTTGAAATTTTCTATAGAAGAATTGTCTTTCAGAAAGTTTCTATAGAAAAATTGTCTTTCAGAAATTTTCTAAAGAAGAATTGTCTTTAAGAAATTTTCTATAGAAAAATTGTCTTTGAGAAAGTTTCTATAGAAAAATTTAGTTATCACTGATCATGCTAAGTATGTATTTTAAGCTTGTTAATATTTATAATTTATTATAAAATTGTCCTTTTTATTAAAAAAAATATTAAAAATAAATGTAATTAAAATTTATAATATTGAGCATTTTGTATGGAAGGGGATATATAAAACTATTAAATCAACCTAAAAAAAATACGTTATTTGACCAATCAAACTGTATCATTTATTTAAACATAGTGGTTAAATAAACAAAATTAAATTTGAAATAATGCTTAAATGCATTTTGTAAGTTTACCTAAGTTGATTCGGGTAATATGCAAAGAAACTTTTCAAGTTGGATTCCTGCGAAAAATCTTAGGTAAATTATACCCTAAAATTAAATAATTTCACAATTGTTTTTTTTGGGTGTGATCCTTTTTGTACAATTTTCTCGAGTGACTGCTGCCTACGCTTCTTCTTGAAGTAAAGGATCCGCTATAGCTTCACGAATTTATTTAAAACCATCCTGTAAAAATAGAAAATTATTACAAAACATAAATTTTTAATTTAAAAAATTGGTAAACCCCATTGGTCTCTTGATATGGAGGAACACTTACTTTGTCATTCCATTTGTAACTCATCAAAACAGGTCTGGACTCCCTTGGCTTTGCGTTTTTAGGTTTTAATTTTATAACTAAAGGGAGAACTGGTGCCCACGCTCTTTATTGTAGTGAAGAATTCGCCATACACCCAAAAAAAAAACAATTGTGAAATTATTTAATTTTAGGGTATAATTTACCTAAGATTTTTCGCAGGAATCCAACTTGAAAAGTTTCTTTGCATATTACCCGAATCAACTTAGGTAAACTTACAAAATGCATTTAAGCATTATTTCAAATTTAATTTTGTTTATTTAACCACTATATTTAAATAAATGATACAGTTTGATTGGTCAAATAACGTATTTTTTTTAGGTTGATTTAATAGTTTTATATATCCCCTTCCATACAAAATGCTCAATATTATAAATTTTAATTACATTTATTTTTAATATTTTTTTTAATAAAAAGGACAATTTTATAATAAATTATAAATATTAACAAGCTTAAAATACATACTTAGCATGATCAGTGATAACTAAATTTTCTATAGAAACTTTCTCAAAGACAATTTTTCTATAGAAAATTTCTTAAAGACAATTCTTCTTTAGAAAATTTCTGAAAGACAATTTTTCTATAGAAACTTTCTGAAAGACAATTCTTCTATAGAAAATTTCAAAGACAATTCTTCTACAGAAAAAAAATTAAAAGACAGAGTTACTATAGAAAATTTTTAACAGACAATTTTTTTTTTTAATTTCTCAAAGACAATTCTTCTGTAGAAAATTTCTAATAGACAATTTTTCTATAGAAAATTTTTCAAAGACAATTTTTTGATAGAAAATTTCTGAGAAACAATTTTTCTACAGAAAATTTCTGAAAGAAAATACTTCTATAGAAAATTTCTTAAAGAAAAATTGTCATAGAAATTTTCTCAAAGACAATTCTTCTATAGCAAATTCCTGAAAGACAGTTTTTCTATAGAAACTTTCTGAACGACTATTTTTTTATAGAAAATTTCTGAAAGAAAATTTTTCAATAGAAAATTTCTGGTAGACAATTTTTCTTCAGAAAATTTCTGAAAGATAATTTTTATATAGAAAGTTTTTGATGACAATTTTTCTATAGAAAATTTTTTCAAGCTAATTTTTTATAGAAAATTTCTCAAAGACAATATTTCTACAGAAAATTTCTTAACGAAAATTTTTCTATAAAAAATTTCTCAAAGACAATTTTCTATAAAAAATTTCTCAAAGATAATTCTTTAATAGAAAATTTTTTTTTAAAGATAATTTTTCTATAGAAAATTTCCCAAAGACAATTATTCTACAGAAAATTCCTGAAAGACAATTCTTTAATAGAAAATGTTTTAAAACCAATTTTTCTATAGAAAATTGGTTTTAAACCAAATAAAAAAAGATAATTTTTCTATAGAAAATTTCACAACGATAATTTTTCAATAGAAAATTTCTGAAAGGCAATTTTTCGATAGAAATTTTCTGAAATACAATTCTTCTATAGAAAATTTTTCGATAGAAAATTTCTGGAAGAAATTTTTTTAAAAGTTAATTTTTCTATAGACAATTTTTGAACAACAATTTTTCTATAGAAAATTTTTTATAGAAAGTTTCTGAAAGACAATTTTTCTATAGAATGTTTCTCAAAGACAATTTTTCTACAGAAACTTTTTTAAAGACAATTTTTCTATATAAAATTTCTGAAAGACAGGTTTTCTGTAGAAAATTTCTGAAAGACAATCTTTCTATGCAAACTTTCTCAAACACAATTTTTCTATAGAACACTTCTGAAAGGCAATTTTCATAGAAAAATTCTCAAAGACAATTATTCTACAGAAAATTTCTTAGACAATATTTCTATAGAAAATTTCTGAGAGAAATTTTTCTAGAGAATATTTTCGAAAAACAATTTTCCATAGAAAAATTCTCAAAGACAATTCCCAAAGACAATTCCCAAAGACAATTTTTCTACAGAAAACTTCTCAAAGACAATTCTTCAATAGAAAATTTTTTAAAGATAATTTTTCTATAGAAAATTTCTCAAAGATAATTCTTTAATAGAAAATTTAAAAAAAAAAATTCTATAGAAACTTTCTCAAAGACAATTTTTCAATAGAAAATTTTTCAAATACAATTTTTCTTTAGAAAATGTCTTGAAGACATTTTTTTCTAAAGAAAATTTTTGAAAGACAATTTTTCATAGAAACTTTTTCAAAGACAATTTTTGTAAAGAAAATTTCTTAAAGATAATTTTTCTATAAAAAAGACAGTTTTTCTATAGAAAATTATTCTGTAAAAAATTTCGCAAAAACCACTTTTCTTTAGATGTTTTTTGTTTTTTTTAGAAAGTATCTATAGAAAAATTGTCTTTCAGAAGTTTTCTGTAGAAAAATTGTCTTTCAGACATTTCTATAGAAAAATTGTCTTTTAGAAATTTTCTATGGAAAAATTGACTTTAAGAAATTTTTAAAGAAAAATTGTCTTAATACATATTTTCTATAGAAAAATTGTCTTTAAAAATTTTTTTATAGAAAACTTGTCTTTAAGAAATTTTCTATAGAAGAATTGTCTTTCAGAATTTTTCTATAGAAAAATTGTCTTTGAGAAATTTTTATAAAAAAATTGTTTTTAGAAATATTTTCTATGGAAATATTGCTTGAAAATTTTTTTATAAAAAAATTGTCTTTCAAAAAATTTTCTAAAGAAAAATTGTCTTTCAGAAATTTACTATAGAAAACCATCTTTCAGAAATTGAAAATAAGAATTTTTTTATAGAAAAATTGTCTTTAGTTATTTTCTATAGAAAAAGTGCCTTTGTGAAATTTTATATATACAAATTTTCTTTGAGAATTTTTTTTCTGGGAAATTTTCTATAGAAAAATTGTCTGAGAAATTTTCTATAGAACAAATGTTTTTGAGAAATTTTCAAATGTTTTAAGAAACATTTTTATAAAAAAATGCCCAGACTCCGTCCATTTTTTCTATCGAAAATTTTTAAGTTTCTGAGACTTTTTTCTATAGAAAAAATTTCAAATCCTAAGATATTTTTAGAAGTATTGTCAGATTCTTTGTTATTTGTTCTATAGAAAAATTCAGTAATTCTGAGAAATTTTTTCTATAGAAAAATTCTCTAATTCTGAGAAATTTTTTCTATAGAAAAAGTCTTGCATTTGAAACAATTTTTCTATAAAAAAATCGTAAATTCTTAAACAATTTTTCTATAAAAAAAAATCTCAGATTCTGACACAATTTTTCTACAGAACAAATTTTAGATTCTGTGACAAAAGTCTCAGGTTCTGATACAATTTTTCTATAGAAAAAATCTTAGATTCTAAGACAATTTTTCTTTAGAACAATTTTCAGATTCTGAGACAATTGTTCTATAGAAAGTACCATATTGTGAGACTATTTTTCTAAAGAATTTTTTCTACAGAAACTGTTAATAACTGTGTGGTGGGTGTAGATGCTGAATCATAGAGAAACATAGAGGCGAAGGCGTCAAAAATTGAGTTGTCAAAGTACAACTTGTTTAAATGTATTTGTTGACAAAGTACGACTTGTAAACATGTATTGTGTGGTGAATTCACATCGACAACGTACGTGTGAGAAATTAGAAAAAGATAGCAATATTGTTTTTTCTTTCACCTTCGCCTCTATGTTTCTCTATGTGCTGAATTACCACTAACCCAACAAATTCTACGATACAGTCTTCAAATTCTAAACTACTATTCTAAACTACATTTAAATACTTTTGTTGTTGTTACTTCACCAAATATCAACAAAGAACAGCACCATCACATAGACCACATCACTTCACATTCTGCCACAAATTGGAAACCTAAAAAAAAATTAAATGTAATAAAAAAACTATGGCATAATATCAATAAGGTCTCACTCGCATGATGATTATTTCCACCCAAAAATGGTTCTAAACCATGTGTGGAATCCGCAATCAAAAACCTCAAGTCATTTTCGGGATCTGCTTTGGTGTCCACTTTTGAACCAACACTGCGACCCGGAGACCAATTGTTTAATGTTTTTTATGGCGTTCCTTAAAATTTAAGCGGCCTACATTGGGTGGGGATTCCAAGTCATGTATTTTTACAAGTTCCGATTAAAAGCGTGGCGGATGCCGCAAATATTCGTATAAACCACCACCGTCTGCAACTGAAAGTTAATATTTTGGTTAATATACGTTTATCAAATATATAAACACATTATTTTTACTTACCTTTTTAATTAATTAAATAAATTATTTCCTCATACATATATTTTATAAAAAATTAAAGACAATTTGTTGTCAATGTGTTGTTTACAATGTGGCATTAATATGTCGACTTTATCGAATTAAATTTATTTATATTTATAAAAAAAACTTAGGTAAAAGATTCAAGTTTGTGTATGTTAAATTTAATATTGTAAACAATGCTATTTTACAAAATAAATGTCATATACAATTTAGTTAAAACTTGAGCAATTTCTTGAACTCAATATAAAAAAAATTTACCTAAGTCACATTAGACTGTTTAACACTAGTTATTTTTTTGGGTGTAGCTTCAAAAATTTATTTAGCAGTACCCTGTAAAAATAGAAAATTATTACCAAACACTAATTTAATTTTAACTAAAAATCTATTAAACCTTATTGGTGTCTTCGGAATAGGGGTATACTCACTTTATCATTCCATTTGTAATTCATTGAAACAAACGTATGGGACTCCATTGGTTTTGCTAAATGAATGGTGTTTTAAGTTATGACAGTAAAATTAACTTTAGCATTTTTTTATCTTACATTTATTTATCTTTTAAAAAACTAATTATTTATTTTTATTTATTAATTTATTTTAATTTTATTTATCAATTTCCTTTTTACGTTTTTATAACACAAAAAATAAACGAAGCACGCACACAAAAATACAAAATGAAAATGGCGGTCTGTATTTGTTTTTTTTTTTGTTGTTGTTTTCTATCGATAAATTTTTGTGCAAGTAATTTGCGTTATTGTGCAAGCTACTTGGTTATTTTACATAAAAAAATAATTATGTTACTTTAACATCGACAAGCATAATTTTAGCAAAAATTTGGTAAAAAATTAATTTTGGTGTGAAAAAAATTTTACCAAGTAGGATTGCTCAATCTGACACAGATTTTCTTTTTGCGTGCACATTTAGTCAAAAATTTGTGGATTGAAAAACGAATTAAAGTAAATAAAAAAATATATAATAAAATTTTATTTGACATTCCAATTTTAAAAGTTACCACAGAGTTGTTTTTAACTTTAAATCTAGGGGAATTCTTTCTCGTCTAATCACGGCTTAATAATATTTGGTATATAATATGCCAAAACGCTTATGAAAAAAATTATGAAGAAAATAGTTATGCTTTTTAAAAAGCATTGCTTAAAAAGCATAAGCATTCTCTTCATAACTTTTTACATAACCGTTTTGGCTAAATTACGAAAACAACTTCGTCGGTTGTAGTTTTAGCATATTTTTGGTTAAATTATGCCATATTTTTGCTCACTCCGACACAGATTTTTTTTGAGTGCATATAAAAAAGATATTATATGCTATTTACATATAGCCCGAAATCCACATAAATTTGGATTTCAAATCCAATTAAAATCTATACCGTTTACATATGCTTTTTTGACATTTAGCGGGATTTTGTTTGTACTAACTCTGTATTTTCTTTTGATTTGTGTACAGGGTTGTTAGTTGGAAATTAACCAATTTTATAAATATTTCTAAAAACAATGATTTTTCTTTGCCGGAGCCAATATTTTCAATCCCACTAGTATATGTTGGGACCACAATATCAAAAAATGTGTTTTTATGAAGAGCTGCTTCTTTAAATGCAAGAAAATTAACATTTTTGCCAAGTTTGGGGCCGCCACCATTGAGTGTTTTTCTTTGTTAGGAAGACCAAATTGGTCAACTAAATTGTGCGTTTACCATTTGCAATGGTAAATTTTAAATGAAACATTGTTAAACATTGTTTTTATTAATCTTTTAATAGTTTTAAAAAAATAAATTTTAATTGTTTTTTTACTTTATAAAAAACAACAACAGCTGATAAAAAATCGTGTGCAGCGTTGTAAAAAAAGCATTAGGGATGATTATTTTGGGAAAACCCATAGTTGTACAATTAAGTAGTAGAAATTTTTTGGATTTTAAATTGCGATTTTACGATTTTCCCAAAATCCAAGTTTTTTTTTTGTATGGGATTTGACATTTTAAATCCAAAAAAATAATTGGATTTACTTGGATTTTCATTGAAATCCCATTTTTTTTGGATTTCGAGGCATATGTAAATGGCCTATTATAGTATTTCAAGTAGTACACGCAAAAAAAAACTTGTGTCGGAGTGAGCAAAAATCTGGCATAATTTTACCAAAAATATGCTAAAACTACAACCGACGAAGTAGTTTTCGTAATTTAGCCAAAACACTTATGTAAAAAATTTTGAAGAAAATGCTAATGCTATTTAAGCAAAAACTTGGTAAAATATACCAAAAGAAATATGGTGAAATATACCAAAATTATTTGAAAAGCTGACTAAAAATAATGCTAAAAATTACCACATTTATGCTAAAATAAATTTTCAATAAATTTTTGTAAAAATTTGTATATTTGTTGAATTTAAAATTGTCACAAAACAAATCCATATTAATATAATAAATGTTGTGTAGGATTTAATTTACCACCGACCAACTGACCCTTATTGTACAATTTTCTCGAGTGACTGCTGCCTACGCTTCTTCTTGAAGTAAAGGATCCGCTATAGCTTCACGAATTTATTTAAAAGCATCCTGTAAAAATAGAAAATTATTACAAAACATAAATTTTTAATTTAAAAAATTGGTTAACCCCATTGGTCTCTTGGTAAGGAGGAACACTTACTTTGTCATTCCATTTGTAACTCATCAAAACAGGTATGGACTCCCTTGGCTTTGGGTTTTTAGGTTTTAATTTTATAACTAAAGGCAGGATTGGTGTCCACGCTCTTTATTGTAGTGAAGGATTCTCCATAGCTTCAAAAATTTATTTAGCAGTACCCTGTAAAAATATAAAATTATTACCAAACACTAATTTTTAACTAAAAATCTATTAAACCTTATTGGTGTCTTCGGAATGCGGGTATACTCACTTTATCATTACATTTGTTATTCATCGAAACATACGTCTGGGACTCCATTGGTTTTTCTTATTGAATGGTGTTTTAAGTGATGAAAGCAAAATTAACTTTAACATTCTTTTATCTTACATTTATTTATCTTTTAGAAACTAATTATTTATTTTTATTTATGTATTAATTTATTTTTATTTTATATATCAATTTCCTTTTTACGTTTTTATAACACAAAAAATAAACGAACAACGCACGCACACAAAAATACAAAATGAAAATGGCGGTCTGTATTTGTTTTTTGTTGTTTTCTTTCGATAAATTTTTGTGCAGGTAATTTGCGTTATTGAGCAAGCTACTTGGTTATTTTACATAAAAAATGAATTATGTTACTTTAACATCGACAAGCATAATATTAGCAAAAATTTGGTAAAAAATTTTTTTGGTATAAAAAAAGTTTTACCAAGAAGGATTGCTCAATCTTACACAGATTTTTTTTTTTGCGTGTAGATGCACAATCTGTTTTTTTTTTTGCGTGTATGGGCCCTATGGATAAAAACTAAAAACGCTACATTTAGTGAAAAAAAACAAGTTGCTACCATTGGATATCAGATTCTCGAAATACGCCGTTTTACATAATTTGGCAGCTTTGAGATTCAGTTTACCACATTAAAAAAAAATATATAATTATAAAATGCAGTCAAATTTAAGTAAAACTTTTCATAATTTGTTACAGAAAAATGTAAGAAACTTTAAAGATTTTAATAAACAATTAATTGTATAAATATATTACATTTTTATACAGAATGCCTGGTTAAGATGTTATTCAACCAAACCAAAAACAACTGGACATCTGGAGGCAATGGAAAAGTCTATTGGGGATAAAGGGTAAGAAAAAATAAATATGGATTAAAAGTTTCGGTCTCGCTAACTTGTTTTTAGTTTTTTGAGACCCCTTAAAACGTATGCAGCTCCAGATAATGTCACTGAAAAGGTACATTCGATATGTGCAGCATTACAAATACCTACCAAGCAGGATTACAGATTAAAGACGTTAGAGGAAAAATTCAAGTTTCTGGAAGCCTGTTTTATTGGTTTTCAACATAGTGTACCGAATTCCCAAGTACATGAATTAAAAAAAGTGGGTAAGTAGGATTTTTAAAAGCGAGTTTCAATAAAATCGGCCATTACAGTATTTTTTAATTGAAATTTTCTGTGTAAGCGAATATTTAACTTACAGGGGAGGTATTACAATGGACACCCACCGATTGTCACACGTAACGGGAACAAGTCAAGTTTACATCCCCTCATGGAAAAATTTTGAAATTTTTTTACCTTTGACCTCTGACCCCACTGAGTTCAAAAAAAATAATTTTTTGGGGGGCAAACGCCCTCCAGAGGGTGGGCGTGGCCCTAAAGGTAAAACCGTTTTTTGGAATTTTCTCAAAAACTACTAAAGATATATGGTTGATTAATAACTCAAATTAAAGCTTATTTCAAGACCTTTCTTTTGGTATGCAAAAAGGGTGACATGACACAATCCTTACGGTCATAATCCCCATAATGGTAGTGGGGACTATGACCGAACATTATTTGGACATAATCCCAATAAAAAACGGACATAATTCCCAGATTTATGGGGATAATGACCACGTAACAAATGGCCATGATCCCCATTATGGGGATTATGTCTTCTATACTAGTTGGTCATAGTCCCCAAAATTAAAAGAATATTTTTTTACTTAAAGTTTTCTGCGTAGCCGGCCTTCGGCCGGGCTTAGGGATTACAAACTCTATGCATTAAACCCACCCTCTCTGCAGAAAATGGGGATTATGACCAAAATTGCTTTGGACTTAGTCCCCATAATGTGAATGGGGGTTATGACCGAAAAAAGTTCGGTCGTAATCCTAACAAGGAACGAACTAATCCCCATAGGGATTGTGACTCACTTTTTTTTGCATACCAAGAGATCTTAAAATAAGCAATACAATAAGCTTTAATATAACCTTATTTTTTATTATTTACATTCGCATATACTTTTTTTTTAAATCGAGCGGTTTACATTTAAATGGAAAAAAAGGTTTAAAAAAAAAAAAAAACTCCAGAACATTACATACCAGTGGAAAGGTCTTGACCTTAGCTTTAATTTAGTTCCATAAAAAACAAACCATATAATCGATGCAAAATCAAGAAATCCGTAGTTAAGTAATTTTTTTTTTTTTTAATTTTCAAAAATTAAAATTTTCACACTTTCAACTATGGCAACCCCCATCTTTTTGCACACCAAAAGAAAGGCCTTGAAATAAGCTTTAATTTGAGCCATAAATCAACCATATATGTTAAGTAGTTTTTGAGAAAATTGCTATTTTTTGTTTAACTTTAGGGCCACGCCCACCCTCTTGTGGGCGTTTGCCCCCTACAAAAGTGCTACCACTCGACTCAGAATGAAGTCCTTATTCGATTCTCAAAGTTTCATCAGATTTGGATGGGTGGAGGTAAACTTGACTTAAGCCATCTAGTGAAACTATGCACCCAGTACTGAGTCCAGTGCCCACATGGGCGTGGGTGCGACTTTCCTTAGAAAATACAAAATATGGTTAAGTTAGTAAGGATGACGCCAAAAAACAAAAAAAATTGGGAATGACATCCATAGAGGCCAATGTTTGGCCCATTATGATTCCTGCTATTGTTTCCATCCTTCTCTCCATTCAATTTTGTGTTTACACAAAAAAAACACACATTTTTAAGTTTCACTTGACGCTTTGATGAATGACATTAGTAGCTAAGGATTTATACCTCGTAGGTCCTGAAGATCCTAAAAGACATAAGAACCGAAACATCTAAATCTTCTAAATGATAATGCAGGGAATTCACATAAGAAATGGAAGCAGTCATCGACATATTCATTGCACCATCTGCAAGTGTCGCTTGACATTACCCCGATTCTTACTATGTGTTCCACGAGATTATTATGCCCCGTTATAAGATTTATTACTGATCTTATCTGTCTTCGGTCCATATCCATAAGAAGTTTGCTGTTACCTTGCTATTTTTCGTCCCATAGCATTTTCGTTTGTATGCTATCTTTTGATATCGACCATCAATTTATCCACTTGTTTCTAGTGTCCAGCATAATATTTTGAAAAGTAAGGGAGATTGGTGGAAAAACTCCCTCAACGTCTAGCTCATGTGGAAGGCATGCGCCTACCTTCTCAAGCCCATCCGCTTTCTTATTATCTCTAATATCCTTGTGACCAGGTACCAGACACAGTCTTATATTATGCTGCTCCTTGAGAAAAAAGATGAATTGAAATTCGAAAAAGATCAATTGTAATTCGTAAAAGATCAATGGAAATTCAGTTGATGTTTTTCAAATTACGATTGGAATCTTCGAATTACAATTGATCTTTTACGAATTACAATTGATCTTTTACGAATTACAATTGAAATTTTTCAAATTACAATTGATCTTTTACGAATTACAATTGATCTTTTTCGAATTACAATTGATCTTTTACGAATTACAATTGATCTTTTACAAATTACAATTGATCTTTTTCGAATTTCAATTGATCTTTTTCGAATAACAATCGATCTTTTACGAATTACAATTGATTTTTTACGAATTACAATTGATCTTTTACGAATTACAATTGATCTTTTTCGAATTACAATTGATCTTTTTCGAATTACAATTGATCTTTTACGAGTTACAATTGATCTTTTTCGAATTACAATTGATCTTTTAAGAATTACAATTGATCTTTTACGAATTACAATTGACCTTTTACGAATTACAATTGATCTTTTACGAATTACAATTTATCTTTTACGAATAACAATTGATCTTTTACGAATAACAATTGATCTTTTACGAATTACAATTGATCTTTTACGAATTACAATTGGAATATTCGAATTTCAAATGGAATCTTCGAATTGCAAATAGGATCTTCAAATTACAAATAGAATCTTTGAATTACAAATAGAATCTTCGAATTACAAATGGAATCTTCGAATTACAAGTAAATTCTTTGAATTATAATTGATCTTTTACGAATTACATCTGTAAATGGTGTAGTTAAAATAATTTAGAAAAATTTCAAATTAAAATGGAAATTTTTAAAATACAAATGGAATTTCCTAAAAATTATTTAAATACAAATAAAAATTTCAGAAATACAGTTGGAAATTTCTAAAACATAAATGGAAATTTCTGCAATATAAATATTACCTTTCAAAAATACATGTATTTTTTGAAAGAGGCACTCTTTTGCTATATTGCCAGCGCTGGAAGCAAGACTCTGAATACCTATATTTTTTAATTTATTCCAATGGTAAGCAATACTTGTATACTTATTGGAAACTACTACTTTTAGGACAAACGATGGGTGTCATATTTGGGACCTGGCATTACTTTTGTATAAAAAAACAATTTCAGGTATTTCATCGGCATTTTACATGAAAAAAAAATATGCTTCAATGCTCAGGTCCCAATTAGGATTGGTGTCCATTGAAAGACCTCAATTGTTAGTTCATTACACTAGTTTACAATTTTTTTTTTAATTTTGTGATCCACAAAATTTTGCATTTATAAAATCGGGTGCAAGTCTGCACCCAAATACACCCGATGTATTGCAAATAAATTAAGTTTTTATACCCTCCACTTACAATTAGTGATAGAGGGTATATATAAGTTTGTCATTCCGTTTGTAACTCATCGAAATATCGATCTGGGACCACATAAAGTATATATATTCATGATTCCCGATCGATTTTAAGACATTCTAGCGATGTCCGTCTGTCTGTGGAAAATGCTGTGCCGGACAAAATATTGCACAGAGATGACTGAAACTTAACATATTTATTGGAAGTTCTCCCGAGAAGTTTGGTATTGCATTTGAGCGATATCGGTTCAGCGGTTCAAAAGTTATGAACGAAAATGTAAGCACACCTCAAAAATTTCAGTACATTCAACATAACCTAGAAATACAAAATGCTTTAATTCGGCTTCTGGTTGACATATGTGAATATAATTGAACACCAAATGGTATTTAAACAAGTACAAACATATTTTTTGACAAAAAAAAAATCGCGGATTTTTTTTTAACAAAATTTTTTTTCGCGGAAATTTTTTTAACAAAATTTTTTTTTCAAAAGTAATTTCCTTTTAAATAAAGTTTTTTTCAATAATCTTTTTGAAATTGTGGAGGGTATCAGTACATTCGGCAAGGCCGAATTTAAATTTTTTACTTGTTTTTTTTTAAATCCGTCAAAAATTGCAGAAGTTGCATGCATTTGAACAAAAATGCATAAATTCAGTTTTATACAAAAACAGTTGTATTTATTTATTTTCAAAGTGCCGATCCTGCAAGCATTTCGAAACGAAGAAGATACGCTAGCGTATCGCCTGGAAGATAAATTGCATTGCGGGGGATATCTTTTTCGTATTGAGGAAGAAACACCCGTGAGTAGAAATCGTGCCCCGAAAGCGATACGTCCAGGAGATACGAAAGCAATTCTTCTGGATAATGGGCAATATTGCCAGATAATCAACTGGAAGATATCACTCACATTTTACCTAGAATATATTGCAGGTATTTGTATTTGCCTAACGATGTCCTTAATAATGTGTGTCAATAGTTTAATAGTCGATAAAAAAATATGTCTCCGTTGTGTCTCATGGGAGATAAAATTGCGATTTTTACTTTATGTTATTTAAATAATAAGATACATTTTTGGTAAGAGGAAAAAAATATTTAGTTAAGCCTTCAGCTCCTGGCAAACTATTGGCATTTAAATTCAGTTGAATAATTTCATCTCCTCCAGAATTTTCCGTGTCTTGGATGCTTTGTTATCTATGAAGAAAGAATGTTTTAGTTAATAATGTGATTCTTCCAGTTTCGCATTTTTCTTACCTTATGTATATTCCGAATTTACGTCCTATTAATTGAATCAAATATTTCCTATTTTTATAAATATTAAGAGATTTATGTGAATTTCGGGAGGGCAGTTTGTATGGGGTCTATAAGATGAACTGGTCCTATCCCCTTAAAATTTGGTACAATTGTTTGTGTATGCAAAATACGATTGCCTGCTAAATTTGGAAAGTATACCTTTCATAATATGGTTATTAGAGTCATTTGCTCCAAATTCAAAGGGACTTTTGTATAGTGGTTTAAGCATGGATAGATTTTTTCCAATTGGAGTCTGCATTTTTTTTTAATTCATATTACTTGTATTTCTTTAATTAATAGGTGATGTCATTAAATTCTATGAAACCTCCGTAAATACAACTGTACCCTATGATGCTTTAAAACAAATGGATTTACCCGAAAATCTGCACATACAATACGATTACGTGAGATTTAACCCGGAGAATGATACTAAATTTAACGGTCAAACAGCTTTTCCTAAAAGTTCTACATTGGTTACTGGTCTTAAGTATCGCGGCAAATATGAGGGAAATGAAGCTAAACGATCATGGCCTTAAATTAGAAGCAGAAAAAGTTATTATTTTTATTATTTGTTGTCTTTTACATTATCTTATTTAAAAATATTTTGTTAAATGGAAAAAAACAAATAAAATTTGAAAATATTTTATTTAAAATTTCATCAGATTTTCCACTGTTGACACCAAATTGGAGTCCATTAATGAATCTAAAGCCTTTTGGACTCGTACATCGCTTAGCAAATCTAAAATTCGATTATCATCCTGAACAGCTTGTAATGAGGGATATAATAGTTCATAATGCGTTTCTGCTACCGATGGTTTATTGAGAATATTTAAAATTTTCTTTTGCAATTCAATTTCTGGATCTGGTGTACTCTGGGCCAAATCATCGGCAGCATCTCCCAACTCCACTTTTAATTGGAATTCTTTACGTTGTTGTAGATACTTAATAATACGATCATATTGCAAAACTGTTAAAGGCATATTAGAGGCCAATAAATTTAGTAACGCTTGAATTCCTTCAGGGTGACGCTCTTTTAAAGGCGGTGCCATATAATTGGAGATGTTAGCTGGTATTATGGGAACGGGATTTGGTAAAAGTGGAATATTCATTGCAATAGGTCCTGTATTGCGTTGTTGCTGTTGTTGTTGCTGAGGTCCTCCACCTCCTGTGCCTTTGTCGCGTATCATTTTTTTACGAAAATCATCATTAAGTAATTTAATAGCATCTTCAACCGGCATATTACGATGTTCAGCTGGTTGTCCATATAATATATTTACTGTTATGCTGTTATGTTCCTCGTGTTGATTTGTTACCAATATAGCATATAAACATCCACGAGATGCAATATTCGACAGCTACAAATAAAAATAAAAAACAAACAACTTTGTAAAATTTCATCAATTGCCGGGAAATTTTTTTTTTCATTTAGGCCGCTGTTACAGAAAAGAAATAAAAAAAAAATGTGAAATTGAAAATTTCAGAATTTTTTTGGTGTTCTAAATTTTACTTCCGATTATTTTTTGTTTTGTTTCACATAAAGTTTGGTGAACCTTGTTATAACTTTGTAACTTTTTTTATTGTTTTTTCTGTTAGTACAGATCGAGCACGGGCTCTAATTCTATTTGTTATATGGGTTCAAGTTGAAAAATGTAGAAGTAAATTTAATTTCTAAAAATTATAGACATTTCTGGTATTCCTATACCGGTTTTAAACAGTTCCAGTTAACCGTCATCTTCAGTAGGATTCAAATGTCGGCTTGTTTCGCTAATGGTAATCGTTTTTTTATATGTGATTTTTTTTTATTTATCGAATAATCGAATCGAACCTTGGATATTTTTGTTATATTCATACCATTATAGAATACTGATTGGCAGACACTTTATTCTGCCACCACATTGTTAGAATATGTTGTGGACAATTACCCGTTTTGTGTTCAACTATTGTAGGATGGTACTATTATGCGGTTGTTTCAAATAGCTACAAATGGAACAAGAATACTCTAGACATAATTGCCGATCTAAGCACAACATTTGTTCCCAGTCGTGGAACAAACATGTTAAACTTAGAAAGTCATGTGTTTTCCATGCATTTACATGAAATAGGGAAGGTCACTTTCGGTCCTTAGGGCGGCACTTTTTTGCGGATGCTTCAAATGACTCCATATGGAACAAGGATACTCTGGACATAATTGCCGATTTACCCACATCTTTGTTATTATTACATGTATTTCTGCTTAGAGATTATAAACTCCATCGATTCAGTCCAAATGTCTTTTCTCTCTGCGTAGCGACCTTAGGCCGGCCTTTGGGATTATAAACTCCATAGATTTAGCCCAAATGACTAGCTTTTTTTTAATCAAATTTTGAATCAAGTCTGTCTTTATGAGTTTTCGATTTTAAGATTTGTCTGAATAGATAAAATTTTAATAAAACTTACCACTTTACCCAAAGGTACATCTTCATTGGGAAATAAAACATCCACCCTTAAATTTAAACGTTTTAAACGATCCTCAATCATTTCAGCGTATTTCCTTTGAAAAAAGGGTAATTTATATATAAATCTAATAGTATTATTAACATTTTTCTAACTTACGTGTTTTTTCGATCCACTACTATAATTTCACAATCATTGTAATTGGAGTTATCCGCAACATCAGCAGCGACACCACTTACATTTTGTTGTTGCTGCCAATTGTTATTATTTGTACCGGCGGCAGCATCATTTTGATCTTGCTTTTGTTTTTTGAAAGCACCAGCATTACGTACCGTAATAGTATTACCTTTAAATGTTGATTTTGTTAGGGCGGCAGCTACTTTATTGGCCAACTCTTCAGACTCGAATTGCACGAAACCAAAATTTTTCTGCACCAAACTGGCCAAAACGTTGCCATATGGTTGGCAAATACTTTCCAATTCTTCGCGAGTACATTGGGGTAAGTTACCCATGAAAATGCGATGGTTAGCTTTATTTGGATCACGTATTATAGCAAGATTTTTCTTTTCGTTATCAGTCATTTTTTTTATTTTATAATAAGCAGGAAAAAGTATTTGGCCAGAAATGCATAAACAAAATTTTAACCCCAAAGCTGCTTCTTATTAGAGCTGGAATGTTAATCACTGCAAAATAATAACACCAAGTTTAGGTATTGGCGTTAGAGGGCGCTGTGTTAAAAATGTCGATAATGCCGGTTTTACAGTTATTTTGTTTCCTTTCACAAGATTCGTTGATATTTTTTAAGAAATAATTTATTGTTCATAAATTTTTCTCTAAAATGAATTCTAGAACTGATAGTGAAGCTACATATTGTTCCGAAGTTGAAGATTTAATAAAATGTAAGTAAAAAATGTTCATAACAAATCAGTTTTAAATATTGTAAATTTATTTTTGTAGCAACAACGAAAATTAACAAATCATCAACCATTTTACCAATTCGACGTTCCCAACGCCAAAAAAAGACTTCAAGCAATCAACAAACATCATGGAACAATATACGTATTTATTCAAGTGGAAAAGTAAAGCAAATAAGTGAATCTAAAAAAGGACCTTATTTAAAGAAATCCCTTGAGAATAAAACTGAGCTACTAAAATGTACGCAAAACATTTTTTCCACTCAAGACCTGAGAGAGGCTCCAGATTCTCCACTTACCAATTTAACATGCAACCAACAAAATCTTGATACTTTGATTGAAGAAATAAACAATTTCGGTGGCTGCGAGCAAATGTCCGATATAGATGTACCTTTAGATTTATCAAAAAACTCAAAAAGATTTAAGTCGACTCAAAAATCTAATTCAGTTCAAGGTAACAAAACAAGTTATTTCGGCAGAAATAAAGATTACGGCCATGACTTATAACTTGATAAAACTTTGTGCGTTTGCAGAGTGTTTAGAAGTAAGTTGAGGGTTATCGATTTTATGAAGCGGTCACGCCCCCTTTTCAAGGCACGGGGCTTCGAAGTTAATGATTTTTGTTAATGATTATTGTTATAATGATATCTTAAAAACTACTAAAGCCGTTAAGCGCGCATTTTAGATTTGTATAACCTACAACACTCTGTGGTACAGGGCACAGCCTAAATACAGACTCGACAGTAGAGTTTTATAAGAAAAAATGGGGGGAAATTAAGCGATTTTAGGAGAAAACAGAGCGGTTTTTAGTCCGTTTTATGCTAACATGGCAACACTTTCTACGACTTAGGAGTGAGTGAAACAACAAAAACCGATCTGGCATCCATTTTTCTTATGGCGCGTTATATCAGTTTTCTCTTTCTAACCTAATTCGTAGAATAATTTGAAAATATTAACCATATGGTTAAAGCACAGACTATAAACAGACTCGACAGTAGAGTTTTATGAGAAAAAATGGGGAAAAACTAAGCGATTTTAGGAGAAAACAGAGCTGTTTTTAGTCCGTTTTACGCTAACATGGCAACACTTTCTACGACTTAGGAGTGAGTGAAACAACAAAAATCGATCTGGCATCTATTTTTCTTATGGCGCGTTATATTAGCACAGACTATAAACAGACTCGACAGTAGAGTTTTATTAGAAAAAATGGGGAAAACTAAGCGATTTTAGGATAAAACAGAGCGGTTTTTAGTCCGTTTTACGCTAACATGGCAACACTTTCTACGACTTAGGAGTGAGTGAAACAACAAAAACCGATCTGGCATCTATTTTTCTTATGGCGCGTTATATTAGTTTTTTTTTTTCTAACCTAATTCGTAGAATAATTTGAAAATATTAACCATATGGTTCAGAACTACTTTTTTGACACCTGTCACTTATGTCTAGTCTGTATTAGTCTGTGATATTAGTTTTCTCTTTCTAACCTAATTCGTAGAATAATTTTAAAATATTAACCGTATGGTTCAGAACTACTTTTTTGACACCTGTCACTTATGTCGAGTCTGTATTAGTCTGTGGTTAAAGAATACTTTTTTGACACTTGTCACTTATGTCGAGTCTGTATTAGTCTGTGGTACAGGGTATAATGACTTTATGCTGATGTTTGTACCTACTCGGAATATTGGTCTCGACTTCGAATCCATTTTTGAGTAGATTTAGCGATGTCCGTAAGTCTATCCGTGTAAACATTGGGCTCACTAGGGCGATCAATTATTCGACTTTTTTCAAAAACCGGTTTTCGAACAGTTCGAAAATCAGGGGGCTAATCATGTAAAACGAAAACCATAGACGATGCATAAACGACATAAAAATACATATCGTTTTGAAGGGAAATTTTAAAGTTTTTCTTTATTATATTATTAAAGAGTGTTGTCTAACCCAGAAACATTAAAAAAATTGGAAACATTTGGATTAGTTTAGGAGCAACAAGGCTCCAAAAATCGACGATAGTTAACTATCGTTTTACGTGATCACAGTCCTGCATTTTTAAAATACCGGTTTCGGTTTTTTAAATTGACAAAAAACCGGTTGAACTGGTTTTTTCGGGTTTTTGCAATGTAAGGTAAACAATAGGGTGATTAGACCGGTTTTTAGAAACAGGTTTAAACCGGTTTTTTGTGGATTGCAACGGTCGGTTTTTTTAAAATCTTAACTATTCGAAAACCGGTTAGACCGGTTTTTTCACTGTCGACACCCGGTTTTTTTAAATCAACCTTTTAAAAGCCGTTAAACTCGATATGTTTCTTTTAATTGTAATTTGATTACAAAAAAGATGTTCAAAAAAAATCCCAACTGAATGCAAAAAAGCAAAAAAATAATTTCGACTTTGCCTTTGACATTTCCAACCATTTGGAATAACTTTTAATTTGAGTAAAATTATTTTTGGAAGTTTGAAATTTTTACGTATAAAAAAAATTAGTAAAAAAAAATTTTTGTGAACATTTTTGTTGACGATCAAAATTTTATTTTTGTTTAGAAATAAAAAAGTTGACATTTCCATTTAAATTTAAAAATTTTCTAAATACTTTTCATAAAATTCCAATTGTATTTCAAAATTGTCCCATTGTATTTTAAAAGTTTCTAAAAGCTTTTTACAAAATTCCATTTAAAAATTTTCTTGTGTTTCAAAGATTTCCAAATCGCTCTGACCGAAACCACTATGTGTATTTCAAAGTTTTTTGAAGAGACTTAAAGAACAGCTGAATTTGGTACTGTTGCGATGTTTTTTTGAGTCAAATTTATAAAAATAGAAAATTTTAAATATAATTCAAATATTTAGGTTCGAAATATTATTTTAAAGCACCTTGAAAGGACCAACTTAATCTGTTTTAAAGTATCTTCAAAAATTTAAATACACATAGCGGTTTTGGGTCAGAGCACCGACGAAATGCTTTTCAAATTCAAAATTTTCTACATGGTTTTTTAGAAATTTCCATTTCAGAAATTTTCATTTGCATTGCAATTTGTACAAATAGAAACCTCTTAAATACAATTTAAAATTTTTTAAACATTAATGGAAATTTAGAAATATAAATAAAAAATTCTGAAATATAATTAGAACATTTTTAAAACATATTTAGAAATTTTTAAAATATAATTGGAAATTTCTTAAATACAATTTGTGTTTTTTGAACTAGAATTTGAAATGGTGTAGACCAATTTTGTTGACAATCTCTGCTTTATAATGGCCGTGGTCTTCATTGTTTACCTTATTTTGCATAAAACCGAAAAAAAACGGTTCAACCGGTTTTTTGTCAATTAAAAAAACCGAAACCGGTTTTTTTAAAAATGCTGATTTTCGAACTATTCGAAAACCGGTTTTTGAAAAAAGTCGAATAACTGATCACCCTAGTAAACAATGACGACCACTGCCATTATAAAGCAGAGATGTCAACAAAATCGGTCTACACCATTTCAAATTCTAGTTCAAAAAATAGAAATTTTATTTAAGAAATTTCCAATTATATTTAAAAAAGGTTTCTATTTGTACAAATTGCAATGCAAATGAAAATTTCTGAAGTGCAAATGGAAATTTCTAAAAACCATGTAGAAAAAATGGAATTTTCTGAAAAGCATTTCGGCGATGCTCTGCCCAAAACCGCTATGTGTATTGAACATTTTTTTGAAGAGACTTTAAAACAGCTAAAGTTGGTTCTTTCGGGGTGCTTTAAAATAATATTTCGGACATACATAAATAATATTGCAATGGAAAATATTTTACTTCAACTTTTTTATTTCCAAACAAACTAATTTTTTACTATTTTTTTTTATACGTAAAAATTTTAAACTTTCAAAAATAATTTTACTCGAATTAAAAATTATTCCAAATGATTGGAAATGTCAAGGGTCAAGGGCAAAGTCGAAATTATTTGCTTGTTTTGAACATATTTTTAGTTATCAAATTACAATTAAAAGAAACATATCGAGTTTAACTGCTTTTAAAAGTTTGATTTAAAAAAACCGGGTTTCGACAGTGAAAAAACTGGTCTAACCGGTTTCCGAATAGTTAAGATTTAAAAAAAACCCGACCGTTGCAATCCAAAAAAAAAACGGTTTAAACCGTTTTGAAACGTAAACTTTTTTTTGGCCCAAGGACGAGACGTATTGAAATTGGATAAAATCAATCCATGGTTTGAATGAAATAACTCTAGCAACCGTATTATAACACCGTGCGAAAGTCATTATTAAAAATGAACCGGATAATAAACGTCTGAAAGAAGAGATCAAATGGAGTAAAACTGCATTTACAGTTTTTCATTTCGTGATCCTGTTTCCTTTTAAAAGTACTTCAAAGTTTTAGAGGATTAAATTTTGCGCTTAATTTTTTGTTATATTTTTAAATTGCTAATAACTTCTTAAGTAAGCAAGATACAAACAAAAGGATGTTAATTTGGTATTTTAGTTACATCTCATAAACAAAGCTGGAGATGGAGGTAAAATAATGAAATTTTGTCCTTGATAACCACTCCATTACCCAGATCCCAGACCAATTTAACTTCAAATATTTAGTGGATTATGCGTAATATGAATTTTAAAATTAACAATTAAAAGAATTTGTGCAATTTAAGTGTTTTTTTTTTTGTTTAATCACTTGTACTAGATAATTTATCAATTTTAACTAAAAGTTCGTTTAACCCGAATTATAAGAAACATTTTTAAAATTTAGATATTTTTGATATTGGGAGACATGAAAAACTTTTTAACTTAAAAGTGGACCATAGTGCAAAAAGTTTGGGAACCATTGCTATACAGGGTCAAGAGTCAAACTTAAAAAAATAAATTTCCGGTTGTGGCCCTAATCTTTATTAGTTCCGCTAATTGAAAATGTAAACTTAAGTATTTTAATTTGTACAGTTGGAATCCCAAAAGACGATGTACTTTTAGATTTTTCTATGAAATCTAAATTGTGTGCACAAGAACCGTCTGCAATGCACTTAAAAGAAACTAAAGAAAAACATGAAGAAAAGCTACAAACTAATTCTGAAAAATTTTTGAATGAATATTTAATATATATGAATTCTGGTAATTAATTAAAAAAATCAGTAATTTTTTGTTTTGTTTTCTTAAATATGTTACTATTTTATAATATCTTTAGCGACTACACAAGAAACGTCTGCAAAAGAAGGTTTTAAGGAAAAACTCACAAATTTTAATCATACTTTTTCAAATGGAGATCAACAATTATCTCCAAGAAGCACAGTTCAAGAGACGACCCCTAAAGTTAATATTACAGGTAAGGCTCCGATAAATAACAAAGTCTCTTTCTTCCTTTTTAAAATAAAAAATCGAAAAAAAGCTACAAAATAATATTAAAATTTTAATAATTGTATATAAATTCTGTAATTACTCTAAAAATCTGTAATTTTTACTGCTATTTTATGATATCTTTAGCAAGTATACAAGAAACGTCTGAAACAGAAAGATTTAAGGATAAACTGCCGAATATTATGCATACTTTTTCAAATGGAGATCAAAAATTATCTCCAAGAAGCACAGTTAAAGAGATGACCCCTGAAGCTAATATTTCAGGTAAGAAAACAAAGTCTCTTTCTACTTTAAGTAAAATTGAAATTTTGAAAATATCAATTAAAATTCAGAAATGGTTTTGTCTGTCTGTTGAAATGTTTATCACGTCCAAAATATCACACAGAGATGACTGTATTTAAAACAAGTAAAAAAGTTAAATTCGGCCTTGCCGAATGTAGTGATACCCTCCACATTTTCTAAAAGATTATTGCAAAAACTTTATTTAAAAGAAAATTACTTTTAAAAAAAAAATATTTTCTTAGAAAAAATTTTTTTGCGAAAAGAAAAATTTGGTAAAAAAAAATCCCCGATTTTTTTCTTTTTTTGTCAAAAAATATGTTTGTACTTGTTTAAATACCATTTGGTGCATTCATGGGACTATTTAAATAAATGGACTAATTAATTTACGATTTCATTGGCATTATATTGAAACTAATGCCAATGAAATTTTTAGCATTGGCATTGTTTCAATCAATGCCAATGCCAGTTAAGGAATTAGTAGCATTAGTAATGCCAATTATGAAAAATTTCATTGGCATTAATAAATGCCTTAATGAAAACAAAGCATTAGCAATATTAAAAGTCGTATTTCCGTCAGCGAGTTGTGAAATTTTTTTTTGGTTAAAACTTAAAATGGCTAATGCTAAAGGTATGTGAATTTTTAAATTTTCGGGAGTGACAATTTTTTGGATTCAAAGTTAGGACCCATTGGGGTCCACACATGTGAAGAGGACTCGCGAAAGTATGGAGATTCTAAGAACCAAAAATGCCCTCCATTTTGCTCTATCTGGCTTAGTTTTCGAGATATCGCCATTTTAAGTTTTAAAAAAAATATATATTTTTGTAAAAAAATGTTTTTTTTTTTATCAATTGTAAATAGTTTTTTTAGGCATTTGTGCCGTTTCATTGGCATTAGTACAAACAATGCCAATGCCAAAAAATTTCATTGGCAATAAATGCTAATGCTTTTTTTTGGCATTGGCATTAGTTCCAACTAATGCCAATGAAAATTCAATGCCAATTAAAAATTCCCATGTATGATTTGGTGTTCAAATATGTTCACATAAGTCAACCAGCAGCCGAATTAAAGCATTTTGTATTTTTTTTTTTTTTTTATTAAGAATTACCATATAATTACAAATTACATACTAATTTAACCTAACCGAGAACTGGTTACAATGACCTTCGTCTCGTTGTAGCGAATCAGACCAAGGCCTCTGGTGGGAATCGAACCCACGACCCCCAGACTCATAGGCTAGCACGCTACCAACTAGCCTACTGGGGCGCCTATTTTGTATTTTTAGGTTATGTTGAATACACTAAAATTTTTGAGGTGTCCTTACATTTTCGTTCATAACTTTTGAACCGCTGAACCGATATCGCTCAAATGCAATACCAAACTTCTCGGGAGAACTCCCAATAAATATGTTAAGCTTCAGTCATCTACGTGTAATATTTTGGCCGTGATCACCATTTCCACAGACAGACGGACATCGCTAGAATGTCTTAAAATCGATCGGGGATCATGATATATATACTTTATGGGGTCCCAGACCGATATTTCGATGAGTTACAAACGGAATGACAAACTTATATATACCCTCTATCACTAGAGTGGAGGGTATAAAAATGTATACTTGTTGTTGCTTGGTAAAGTTTGGTATTCCATTTGAGCGACGTCGGTTCAGAGGTTTAAAAGTTATGAACGAAATTGTAACGACACCTCGAACCTAAAAATAAATGGACACTTGCAAACGGAATTTGATACAGAGGGATATCGAAACTTTAAAATAAAAATAAAATAAACACATCGTCGCTGCTCCGTCGTGATTCGGTATGTGACATTTTTGGATTTTTTTTTTATTGCATAATATGAAACCTCTATAGGGCATCCGTCTGCCCACTATACCGTTTAGCGATATCTTGAATGGTTTGGAAGTTAGCAAAAGTAGCTATGTGAAATCCATATGAAAATGTTCAAAAAAAAGTGGTATGTGTAGTTAAAAACCAGTTTTTGTTAAGAAAACTTTTGCAAATATAAACATTTTTGCTTAAAATTTTTAACATAACGGTTTTAGGCATGCTTACATACTATACTAAAAAATTAAGTATGAGATCACATTTTGAAGGGATGCTGCCATTATAAAAAAAAAACGATTTTTCGCGATTTTCAAAAAAAGTTATATGTATCTAAAAAGTTTTTTTGCAGAAATTAATTACATACATTAGTCTTTTCATACACATGAAATCAATTCGGAAAATTAATTATAGGGTTGCAAAAAAAAAAAACGCAAAATCATTAAAATATGAGAAAAATCGCGATTTTCAACATTTTAACGCAAACATTTTTATCCAAATTTGTACTATTATATCGTTAAGAGTCTAATTCCCATTTCCCATACCAAACAAATTTGCATTTGTAAAAGAAGAATTTTTTTAATAAAAAAAACTGCAACAAAATGTGCATAACTTTAACGATGATTTCCATGAAAAATGTTCCACTGATTCAAAAACGGACTTCACCATTGAAATAAGCATGCCCCAATTATATAGAAATGATGGTCAGATCTCATGGCACAAATTTCAGGAACATTTTTTTGAGTAAAATTTTTTCGCTAAAAAAAAAACAAAATTCATTTTTTTTTTTTTTTGGATTTGATGTGGCACTAAACCTATAGATTTCAAGTCTATAGTTTTGTTTAGGCCTGTTGGACCAGCTCAATGGCTGACATAACCAGGTTATTCAAAAAAAAATACGTCCAATCGTATTTTGTTAATATGTATGTATATATTTAAAAGTTGGCATACGTGCAAAATGCAACACCAGGTTAAAGTGACAATAGATTAGCAACCACGAAGAATAACGGGATATCCCGTTATTGATGATGACGCCACGCTAAAGCCTAGACACTCAAGTTGGCTTTGCACACAAAAAACGACCATTGCCTTTGCAATGGAGGCAGTGAAACAATGCTCCCAAGTGCCAATAGACATATAATCAGACCACAAGTGTCCGACGCAATGCCGAGTGAACCAGCAGGCTCAACAAAAAAACACGCGGTACAGTTTTGTTTTTAACTTAAATCAACTACAACGCCGCAGCTTACACGTCCTTAATCATTGACTGACCGATTACAACTGGAACAAAATTCATTGAAGCAACAGCACTTGGATGCAGATTTGTACAAAATATGGTATTTAAAAGTGTATTAACTATCACTTTAATGAATATGACAATTTATTATTAAATTTTATAACTTAAGTTTTATGAACAAAAACGGTCATGTGTATAAAAATGTCCAAAAATAAAAAAATTAATACCAAAAATGTTCCAACAAAATATGTTATGTGTAGTTTTTTATGTAATTCGTTAATATCTTCGTTTTAGCTAAAAAATCATTCTTTTTTTTGTGGTACACATCTATAAAACATATTTATGTATTTTAAAGACGCTTGACTTTTATAAAATATGGCAAAATGGCAAAATAAAACGGTTTTTTTGCTCTCCTGAAAACTTCATTAAAAACACATACCAAATTTCGACGGAGCAGCGACGACATGCAAAAGAATCCTATTGATAGATAATACTTCAATCATTGATTTAGGGCTGATTACTAGCGCGTCCGAATTCAAATTTTTTTAGCTTGACCCCTCAAACGATGGGGATTTAGGACCCTTTTACGGGAAAAATAACAAAAAAATGTTTGGACAAAAAACCAGTTGGCTACCAGCAGCTAAAGATTGCAATCTTAGTGCATTTTGAAAAACTTTTTTTGTTTTGTTGTCCAAAAATTTGACGCCAAAAGTTGCGCAATATAGAGTACATTAGAGGAAAAATATTAATAAAATTTCCATGGAGAAATTTTGGTGCAGCGTTGCATCTCAAAAATCAAAAGATGTACTTAATTTTTACTTTTTCTTTCTTTTAAGCTAAATTAGTCTTAAAATCTGCTTTGACACAGTTAAAACGAATGTGATCTGTTTTGCGCAGGTTTTGAGACCAATTTAGCTTAAAAGAAAAAATAAAAAAAATTTAAGTCACACTTTTCATCTTTAAGATGCAACGCTGCACCAAAATTACTCCATGGAAATTTTATTAATATTTTTCCAGGAATGTACTCTACATTGCGCCACTTTTGGCATACATTTTTTAATAAACAAAAAAAAATATTTTTTTCAAAATGCACTAAGATTACAATCTTTAGCCGCTAGTAGCCAACTGGTTTTTTGTCCAAAACTTTTTTTGTTATTTTTCCCGTAAAAGGGTCCTAAATCCCCATCTTTTGAGGGGGCAAGCATTTTCAAATTCGAAAAAAAGCTGAATTCGGGACGCGCTACTGATTACCCAATGAAAAATTAGCTGCTAACTGCCGATTTAACGGAGCCTTATGTCAAAATTTGTTTGAAAAAGTTAAATTAAACGGAGAGTTATTTTATAACGGAGCATTGAGTAATCCAGCCTTAAAGATATATATGAGTTGAAACACCTCAATTCAACCGAAAAAAGTAGCATTTTTGACCTTACCCCTTTCGAATTTGATGAAACTTGGAATATTGTTGGGCCCTTACAAAAAAATCATACACTCAAAAAATTATGTTAGTAAAATCAACTGAAAATGTCAGTTAAAATAACTACTTTGTAAGTTGTTTTGGGGTCAACTACTTTTTCAGTTAAATCAACTAACAATGTTAGTTATTTTAACTGACAAAAAACAACTGACTTATGTAGTAAAAACTACTTACATTTGTAGTCAAAACAACTAAAATGTAGTTAAAATTAAATAATCAATAAATATTTTTTTTTTCAAAAAATTTTAGGACCAAATTTTTTCAAAGTTTTTTTTTTTTTAAAAAAAAAGTTGTGAAAAATAAAAAAAACGAAAATTTATTTTTATTTTTTGGAAAAAAATTTTGAAAATTTTTCAGAGATAAAAAAAATAAAATTAACTACTTTAAATAACTGTTACTACATCACAGTACTTTTTTGTTAGTTATTCAAAAAAACTACTTAGAATAACAAACAGAAATAGTTGTTTGACATTTTTCATACAAAAACAAATGACTTTGTAGTTGAAAACAACTAACTACTGTAAAATATACAAACAACTTACATGTAGTAACTTACATAATTTTCTGAGTGTAGTGCCAAAATTTTGGACTTCTGGTACTTTTTCTTCCCGAGATATGGGGTCTTGAAAATTGGCAAAATCGTATATATTTGACAAAAGTGTTCTGAGATAAATAAAGATAACTCGAAAAGTAATTACAATACACGTCTCAGTCAGGTCACAAATAATAGGTAATAAGACAGCCTTTAAAATGGCATTCCCCAAGATTTTTTTTGAAAAAGGTCAAAGGTCATTGGTTTTAACCTTAATTTTTGGAGAGCTACATCTCAAAAAATGATATTTTTAAAATTTTGGAAAAAATATATGTGATTAAGAATCATCTATACTACTTAAGTTTAAATTTTCAGGATGGAGACTTCATTGGAACTTTTTATATTAATAGAAACGTTATGACAGGAAAGAAAAAGTGGTGTAATTTCCCTTAGAAAAAAAATATTTTTTTTGTGTCTTTGAAATTCTGGTACCAAAATTCATTTTTCTAAATGTTTTTGACGTGCTGAGTCCAAATATGACCTCTGAACTGGCCTATCGCTATTAGTTTTCGAGATATCTGCACATAAATATGTGAAAACTGCTAAAATGCTATTGCTGTGTTATTTTTGAAAATTTAGGTGCATATATCTTGAAAAGTAATAGCGATAGATCAGTTCAAAGGTCATATTTGGACTCAGCACGTCAAAAACATTCAGAAAATTTAATTTTGGTACCAGAATTTCAAAGACAAAAAAAAATATTTTTTTTCTAAGGGAAATTACACCACTTTTTCTTTCCTGTCATAATGTTTTTATTAATATAAAAAGTTCCAATGAAGTCTCCATCCTGAAAATTTAAACTTAAGTAGTATAGATGATTCTTAATCACATATATTTTTTCCAAAATTTTAAAAATATCGTTTTTTGAGATATAGCTCTCCAAAAATTAAGATTAAAACCAATGACCTTTGACCTTTTTAAAAAAAAATCTTGGAGAATGCTATTTTAAAGGCTGTTTCATTACCTAATGTTTGCAACCTAACATATACCTGTATTGTTATTACTTTTCGAGTTATCTTTATTTATCTCAGAACACTTTTGTCAAATATATACGATTTTGTTAATTTTCGAGACCGCATATCTCGAATACTGGAATGACCAGAAGCCTGAAAAATTGGCAAAATCTCTTTTTTGTTAAAGTGAACATCAGTATTTAATTTCATTAAATTTGGAGGGGGTGCGGTCAACTCCTCGGTTGAATTGAGGTGTTTTAGCTCATATACCTAAAATATATTTAAAGTAGGTTTATTTGACAGATATTGCAGGAACAATTGTCAAATAAACCTACAATAAGTCTGTTATAAGTATTATGAATAAGAGCCATAAACATTGATTGATTTTTTTTTTTAAATAACTGTTATAACAGTTATTTACTCCATGGAATAAATAAAAAATAAAAGTTATTTTAAATTGTTTGAACAAAAAGTTTTTAATAACTGTTATTTTATACTTTTATGATAAAAAATAATAAAATAAAAGTTATTACAAATAAAAACACGGGACATATCTAGAAGTCCTTTCATATATAAAATACTTAGTTTGGACAACATTCGTTTAATGATTTTTTTAAAACAAAATGACACATGTAACTGTTATATTTGGTCTCTGATTTTAAGACGATCTAGCGATGTCCGTCTGTCTGTTCAAATGACGATCATGGCCAAAATATAACACAGAGATGTCTGAATCTATAACATGTTTACTTGTTGCTGCTTGGAAAAGTTTGGTATTGCATTTGAGCGATATTGCTTCAGCGGTTCAAACAAAGGCTATTAACGAAAATGTAAGGACACCTCAAAAATGTTGGTACATTCGAATTAACCAAAAAATACAAAATGCTAAAAGTCGCCGGCTGGTGGATATATGCGAATAAAATTTGATATAGAATTTTAATTTCTTTTTTTAAAACAAAAAATTTTTCTCCAAATTTTTATCAACGAAAATTTTGTTATATAAGTATTTTCTTTTATAAATTTTTCCACAAAGATTTTTTCGTTAATTTTTGAAATAACCGTTTTTCATTGTGGAGGGTTTCAATAAGAGATGGGCACATGAGCAGGTTATAGCGTGATTCACGCGTGAGTGTGACTAAATTCAATTTTACTCACGTGATTGTGAGTGAGTGTGAGTGGAGAAAAAAATTGCGTGAGTAAGTGTGCGTGAGTAATTGTAAAAAAATTGTAAAATTTGGCTTAAGTTAAGATTTCGTCCAGAAAAAAAAATAAAATTTCGCTGAACTTTAAATTTTGCTGAAAATTTTGACAGAATTTTGAAATTTTAGTTTTGTAAGTGTGAGTCAACGTGAGTGTGAGTAAAGCTTGCGTAAGTGCACGTGAGTGTGAGTTGTATTTAATTTACTTACGGGATTGTGAGTAGAAAAAATATGCTCGTGAGTGAGTGTGCGTGATTCAAAAATTCCTGTCGTGAGCGTGAGTCAAAAATCACTCACGCGCCCATCTCTAGTTTCAATATGCTCGGCAAGTCCGAATTTAATTTTGTTTCTTTTTAAAATTAAGCATAGTTTTTCATAGTCAAATTTAACAGTGTTTTGAGTCACTTAAAAAAATATTTTTTTTTTCAGATGTTCTTCAAAATCCATCAAATATTAATCCTTATCTCAATGATACCAAGTAAGATTTTAAGAAAACTCTATATACTAACCTTCAAATTCATATTATTAAAAAAAGCTAATAACTGGTTTATTAAAATTAGTGCTCCCCATTTCCCGGTTCTCGGTATTCCCGGGAATACCGGTATTCCCGGTTCTGGTACCGGTTTCCCGGTTCTAGATATATTCTCAGGAATACCGGTATTCCCGGTTCTGATTATGGTACCGGTTCTCAAAAAACAAAAAAAATCTATACATAAAATATTTAAATTACACTATTTAATCAGTATTTCAAAAGTATTAGGTTGTGTTTGTAAAATTATTTTAAAATAATGTAACTATTTTTTCTTAAATTCAAAAAATAAAATGGAAATGATGTTTTTCACATGTTTTGTATTTTTTTTTTTTTTTTGTAAAAGCAAAGAAAAATTTTAATTGTACAAAATTTTGCAAAATATGCATACCGGTAGTCCCGGGAATACCGTCAGAACCGGAACCGGAAATACCGGTATTCCCGGGAATATCGGGAATGATTCAAGAACCGGGAAACCGGTACCATTTCCCGGTAATACCGAGAACCGGGAATACCGGTATTCCCGGTACTATGGTACTGACCGTAGGCACTAATTAAAATCGAATTTTGTATGAAAATTCGATAAATAAACCAGTTATTTTCAGCAGTCTAAACGAAACGTTGCTTAAATGTAGCCAAATGTGTAAAGTATTTAGACCAGTGGTGCCCAAAAAGAGAAACGATAGTATAATGGTAATTTTTAACAAATATGAGAGTGTATTAGTACTATTGATCTGAAAGAAATCTACGCTTTGTTATAACAACAATAAATATTAGGTCTATTCGATTACCTTACTACAATCTACTATTTTTTACTCATTTTACTACAGCTGGAAATTTTCAATACAAAAAGTAAGCAAGACTTTCCAGTTGTAGTAAAAAATAGTAAGAAATTTGGGTAATCGAATAGACCTATTATTTGTGTAGTTTTAGATCAATTGTAATTCGTAAAAGATAAATTGTAATTCGTAAAAGATCAATTGTAATTCGTAAAAGATCAATTGTAATTCGAAGATTCCAATTGTAATTCGAAAAAGATCAATTGTAATTCGTAAAAGATCAATTGTAATTCGTAAAAGATCAATTGTTTCATAAGTGGACAACGAAATTTTTAAACCCCAACCTTAAAATCGTCTCTTTTATATATATTTAATGTTTCAGACAAATCGGATCATATGAGTTGAGATACTTCACTTGTAAGAAATTTTGTCAATCTTTTTATCGTTGGAAATCAAAAAATTTAGATGAGGTGAGAGTAATTTATCTCTTCTTATGGCAACGTTTAGTTTAAACTTCTGGGAATAATTAAATTTTGGTTTATATATAAAGTTGATTTTTTTTTTAAATGTTTTTGCAATTTGTAGGAGCTCTAATATAACCGAAATAATGGCAGGTAAAATAAACCAATTGACTCAGCCAACCAATAAAAATCTTTTAGATGTTGAACATAAACAAACATATCACAAAAGCAATTCAAAGTTAGGTTTTTAATAAATATGAATGTATAATAAAATTTATATACTAATATTTTTTTTCAACTTTTTAAAATAGTTTAACTAAATTCGAAGATGTAGAAAATTCTCTTAATACAACTATTAATAAGCCGAAAAAAAGAAAAATTTCTACAATTAAAAAGGAACGAAGAGGAAGACCTAAAAAAGATATGACTACTGAAAAAGAAACTGCCATTAAAAATATAAAACTAGCAGGCAATCACACAAATCCTAATATGATGAATATCTATAAAACTTCTGATGAACTTGTAAATACAATAATAACACCCACACAAGAATTTTCAAATAAATCCATATTACCGGATGTTTACCCATCGCATTTTAAATATCAACTTCCACCCGAGGCAGTGCTACATCAACCACTATTTCCACAACCAGCAATAATGACACCCGAGAATACACCATCCTTTGAAATGCTAGATTCAACATCTTCTTCACCATCACTGCCAGAATCTTTACGTGGAATTTTTGATACTGATGATATTAAAGATTTATTAAATATAGAAAAGGTGACATATCGTTTATATGATTATCATGTACAGGCATTAGCAGTGATTTTAAATTTAGATGTCAACTATTTAAAAGAACTTATAGATAAGATTTTAAGAGTTAATTCTAATATTTTAAAAAATGTTAATAAGTTAATGCAAATGCCATTCGTAGAAGATCGTGATTTGTTTGCTGTAACGCCAGAATCTTCACCAGCAGTTGAGGATTATGTTCAAAACAGTCAAAGTCCAAATAATCAAAGAATTTTAAGTAAACAAACGAAATTGTAACAGATATGTAAGCATTTTTTCTCGTTATTAAAAAAAGTTCAAATATCCAAATTAGTAATTTTTATAATTAGACGCACAAAGGATGTCGCATTCGTCAAATATATCAAAAAAATTGCCATTAAACTTCAGAAACCCCCTTATTTAATTGTTAAAACAGGTCAAAAAAGTTAAATTTGGCCTTGCCAAATGTACTTTATTGCAAAAAAATGTTCAAACAAAAAATTCCGCGAAAAAAATTTTTTGTGAAAAAATCGACAAAAAAAATTTTGGGGAAAAAATTGGTAAAAGAAATTAATTTTTAAAAAAGTTTCCGTGGGGAAAAAATTGTGGTGAAAAAAATACGCTAAAAAATGTTGGGGTAAAAAAATATGCTTGTACTTGTTTAAAAACCTTTTGGTATCCAATTCGGTTCACATATGTCAATCAGCAGTCAAATCAAAATATTTTTTTTTAGGTTACACGCAAAAAACACTTATTAGCATAATTTTTGTCAAAAATACAACTTACCAAGCGCTTTTGCATAATTTAGCCAATTTTTTAGAACAAAAACTTGGTAAAATTACGCAAAAGTCTTGGTGAGTTGTATTTTTACCACAAACTTTACTAATAAGTGGAAGTGTTAGTACATTCCACATAACCTAAAAAATACAAAATACTTTGATTTGGCTGCTGATTGACATATGCTAACCGAATTGGGTTTTTCGCGGATTTTTTTCCCCCATGGAATTTTTTTTTCGTTGTAAAGATCAGTTTGTATCAAGTTGGTTGGAAATCATTTTATTTCCTCTCTCGATATTTAGTTTAAGAGGCAAGTACATGTAAAATCGTATATGAAAAGAGAAATACACTAAATCTACCGTTTTATAGAAAATGCCAGATTGATTTTGGAATCTATCATATATTCTTATAATATTATAATAATTTTGATCCTATGATCAAGTATTTTTATTTCATTTTTACATTTAATTACAATACATTTTATTAATTTCAACCAAATCCTCAAATTAACTCAGATTTATTTATACCATTTTACATTTTGGACAACTTTTATTTTTTCCCTTTTTATATTTCCTAATTTCTTCTGGACTAGATATGACACATTTTTTAACTAAATAGAGTTAATTCTAATCTTAATCCGGTCTGCAAAAAACAAACCTATTATCTTTTCTCTATGGTAAAGATGCGCTAAAATTGTCGATAATGCCGGTTTTCTGAAAAATTATCTGGCAGCTCTGAGCAGTGTTGCCAACTTTACTATATAGTGCTTTTGGCCACTGTTGTTAATTGTATTCACCAAAAACCTCTAAACTTCACAAAAAATCGCTAGAAACCGCAAAAAAAATAATTGTTAAATTTTTCTCGCTAAATTACAAAAAAAACCGTTGAAAATAGCTAAATTATTTTTTCCCTAAAAAATTAGTTTTGTGGAGTTCACATTTGACATTTTAGAGTGTTTAAAGGTGGACACACTCGTTCAATCATAAGTGTTTCTTCACCATTCAGCGGCAGACAACAAAGACGGTATTTACATGCTGCATTTTTTGGCAAGCGGGGTAGAAAAAAATCACGAATTCTGTTTTCCTCCTTCGTTGTTTCTCACCCCATTGCCACAGACTAATACAGACTCGACATAAGTGACAGGTGTCAAAAAAGTAGTTCTGAACCATACACTGAGGGAAAAAATCGTCGTCAAATCAAATATTTTCGTACTCATTTTAAAAATTCTCAATTTTTTTAAACAAATTTTAATAATGAAGTGAAATTTTATAAAATTAAATATGTTTCGGTCTTGATTTTAAAATTATATTTATTGAATTAAATATATAAAAACTCATTTTTATTTCATGATGAAAATATTCATTTTGATTGTAAACAATAGCAAAATGAGTTTTCAACAACTTTAAAAACGACGCCTCAAAAATGACGCAATTATTTTAGAAAAGTCTCGTGGTGTATTATAAGTAAAAACTTTTCAATTTCCAAAAAAATTAAGTAAAAGAAAAGCAATAAATGTTTTCTTAAATTAAAACAATGAATTAAATTTGTGTAATAAGTGATAAAAGTCAAAAGTAAATAAAGTATTAAAAAAAATGTTTGGAAATTAATGTGGAGTTCCTGTTTGCAGAAATTAATGTGGAGTACCTATAATCCAGAAGGAAATTAACACTTTGTGAAAGCCATCCCGGATTGTTTTTATTAATTGATTTTTATTTTATCGTCGGTGCTGACAAAAACACCTACGTGTACTTATTGAAGAGACTAGCTAATTTGTGAAATTTTGCGTTGAATTTTAAAGGCCAACTTAATGGAAAAAGTAGGTTGGAAATATTGTTTAAATGTGTATGTAAGAAATGTAACTTTAAAGGACCGCGAATTGACAAAATTAATCTAATCCGCGGACGTATTCAACAATTTTTGAAAATCACATGGGTATTTTCGTCGGAGCAGCGGCGACATATTATTTTATTTCTACATATAGGAAAAATGCATCTTTATAATTATTCTGTGGTAAAGAAAAATAAATTAAATGTGTATATAAATATAAAAACTCCAATTGTTTTATTTACATTGAAAATTTAAGGAAACAGAAATAAAATTATATGAACAATTGTCAATATTAAATTTGACTACGTGCACTTTTGATTTGAGCATAAAACATTCTCAAATCAACGTTGTTTCATTTAATTTTTAAAATTTTGTTTGTTACTCAAGCCATATTAAAAGTGTCGATAAACATTTTCAAATTGAGAAAAAACAAAGTTTGTTGACTTTTGTCACTGTTTTATTTTTAATATGAGGTTGTTTTTGCTTGATTTGAGAATTTTTTTTTCTTAGTGTATGGTTAATATTTTCAAATTATTCTACGAATTAGGTTAGAAAGAGAAAACTGATATAACGCGCCATAAGAAAAATAGATGCCAGATCGGTTTTTGTTGTTTCACTCACTCCTAAGTCACAGACTAATACAGACTCGACATAAGTGACAGGTGTCAAAAAAGTATTCTTTAACCATATGGTTAATATTTTCAAATTATTCTACGAATTAGGTTAGAAAGAGAAAACTGATATAACGCGCCATAAAAAATGGATGCCAGATCGGTTTTTGTTGTTTCACTCACTCCTAAGTCGTAGAAAGTGTTGCCATGTTAGCGTAAAACGGACAAAAACCGCTGTGTTTTCTCCTAAAATCGCTTGGTTTTTCCCCATTTTTTCTTATAAAACTCTACTGTCGAGTCTGTATTTAGTCTGTGCCTAAGTCGTAGAAAGTGTTGCCATGTTAGCGTAAAACGGACTAAAATCCGCTCTGTTTTATCCTAAAATCGCTTACTTTTTCCCCATTTTTTCTAATAAAACTCTACTGTCGAGTCTGTTTATAGTCTGTGCCATTGCCATACAAAAAAAAAAAACTCACAAGGGCAGTATCTCAACCCTTATGAACCGATTTGCCTGAAACTTAAAATATATTTAAAAGAGGCGATTTTAAGGTTGGGGTGTCTCAGCTTATCGGCCATATCAGTGTTTTAAAATTTCGTCGCCCCCTTATGAAACGATGTAGACCTTCGAAAACAGAAATATGTATAGTCTAGAGCAAAAAATACGTGTTGACTTAAGTTCAATAAAGATTTGTTCGTATTCATATGGATGTAGTAGTTCTATGTCTTCACATAAATACCCCCTAAAATTTACACATTTTGATGAAAAAAAAAAAATATTTAACGAAGCCGAATTTTTACAAGGTCATGCCACCGTTGGATAGGCACTAAAAAAACTTTCTTCTCATATGGGAAAATCTTTTTTTTAACAGCTAACAAAAAAGTAACAAAAAAAAATTTACTTTTCATTATTTTCGTTTTGCACAGCTTTAAAAAAAACTGAAAAATTTATTTGAAAAAGGTGTTTTAAGAACCTCCCCAAAATCTTGTTTTTTTACTTTTTAACGACTTTTTGACCCAAAAATAACGCTTTTTAGTGTTTTTTTGATAAAGTTAAACCTTCCCAAATCATGTGTTTTTTTTACTTTTTAACGCTTTTTTGATCCAAAAATAACGCTTTTTAGTGTTTTTTTTATAGTAAATATTTTTGCTTCAAAATAGTTAGCATCACTGGCCTTGGTTGCGATTATTCACTATGGCAACGCTATTTTATACAAATTTACAACAAAAAAAATGAGCGAGTGGTGAGGGTAGCAGGGAACCAAGCCGATCGGCTCAAAATCGGCGGCGCGCCGCCGCCGACCCATTTTTGACATCTTACGCCGCCGCCGATTTTGTCGGCTCCCATCGGCTTAAACCAAGCCGCCGAATCAATCGACTCCGTCAAATCAATCGGCGCGGTGACATTTTTTTTACATTTTAAAGGCATAATTACTTGAGCGAATACGGTTCGGAGACGTGTCAGCTGATACGTTAGCTTGTATTAAAATAAATAGAAATAGGTACTCAAACGAATACGTGACGGTGCTGTAGCGGCCGAACCTAAAAAATTTTGATTTTCGGTACGTTTTACGTGTCAGCTGATTTTATTTTTTATTTTGTGTTGAAATTTTTTCATTTGTGTGGCAGAATTGACAAATAATTATAAATAAAAGAAAAAAAAATGTTTTTCTGTAAATATAAATTAAAAAAAATCACAAATAACCACTTTTTAAAATAAAATTTGTAAATTAATATGACACGTTGAAACGGAATCAGTAAGTGCTTGAAAAATACAACAGCCCGTCACGCTACAGCACTGCTACAGTAGCGCTCAAGTGCCTAGGCCTTAAGGTGCATATTCTGTTCGTGTTCACATGAAAAAAACTGCATATGAAAAAATATTTTTGCAACGCGGCTATATTGTGGGGAAATTCTTTAAACTGATTTTAAGAATATAAAATCGCAATAATTTTGCAATAAAATGGACATTTAAGATTTGTTATGATTGTTTCTTTTTTCTAATATTTTAAAGTTTTCGTTTTTAATAGTTTTTATTACGATTTTAGGCTTAGCCTTTACTATGTGATTTTGCATTGAACAAAACAAAATCATCTTAAATTGTACTATCATAAAAATATCGTTTAAACGCGATTTCGATCATATGGTCTGTATCATATCTAACCTGACCAACTGTTTTTGTCCAAAAAGCGGGATGGAAAGGTTGAAAAAGCGGGATTTTGGTCTAAAAAGCGGGACTTTTTCATATCCTCAATTTAGTAATAGTAAGTTCGAAAAAGTATAAAAATTAATTTTCAATCGATTTTAATTCAACGTAGTGATGTCCGTCCGTCTCTCTGACTGTCTGTATGGCATACTTTCGAAAGGAAGTAGTTTTTAATTTTTCCGGTCAGGTTGATATTGAATTTTAGCGAAATCGGTTCAGTGGTTCAGAAGTTATGAGCAAAACCGTGAATTTTAGTTTGGTTTCGCCTCCAATTCACGTATTAAATAAAACGTTGAACACGCTTCGAAAGACATTGGTAAGCCACAAAAATAGTTTTCAAAATATTTTCGTCACTTTAAAAAAAATTTACACTCAAACAAAATTACATAAAAATCATTTACTCAAAAAAAATATATTCCTAGTCAAAGTCTTCAAACAAGGTGGATGTTTTTTGTTGAAAATTTTGGAATTTCGCTGCTCCTCAACCCAGGATTTGTTATACGAGCTGAAATACCTGGTAATTTTGTTTGAGGAAATTTACAAAAATAATTTGGCATAATAAATGTTTAAAAATTAAAAATTTTCTAAAATTTGACCTTTGACCCTTAACAGGGGCAATTTTTTATGTGTCAATTTCGCCCTAATTTTGCAAATTGAAGTATTCTATCTCGTGTTGATATAATTCGGTCCAAAACATATCAAGTTTGTAAAAAAAACCAAAAAAAAATAAATAAAAGCTAAAAAAGGGCCAAAAATCACTACTTTCCCGAAATCCGCCGAAATTACATCACTGTAATAGCCAAATGAAAACAACAAACCCTACAATTTTTGGGGTTTTTATTCCTTTATATGTGCTTAGCAAATCCCTAAACTCCAATAGCCGATTTTTTAAAATTTCTTTAACAAAAAAAATAAAAATTTAAAATTTGAGATTTGAAAATAGTGTTGAAAAATTCAGACCAGTTTAGCATTTATTTAAAACAAGTTAGCAAAACGCAATATGAAAAATATGTATCTTCTTAGTACATTGGAACTTGAGGAATAAAAAAAAATAATTACAGTAGATAATTTCAATAAATTTCAAAAATGGGGCTCGAATTCCTTGATCAGGTGGTTTGCCACACGTTAGTTGCCGGGGGAAGTTGTCATAACTCGGCTAATTTTCAACCGATTTTAATTTTTAACACCTTATTTGATAGACAATTAACTCTTAATCAAAATTCAGTGACCATTTGAATTCAAACTGTACTTAAAATATCAAAAAAATTGAGAAAATGAAAAAAAAGTCATATTTTTCCCTTGTAATCCGTTTTTCAAACTTTAGGCTCAACCCGGAGGTACTCGGAACAAAAAAAAAATTTTTTTTAAATATGCATAATTATTTTTATCCCCAACCTCACATTTTTCAGTGCGAACACTTTAACTTTTCAAAAAAATTTCTACAATGGCCACTCTAATACACAACCATATGATCGAAATCTCGTTCAAACGAGATTTCACCTTAGGTGTGAATTGGGTATAAGTTCTTGTTGTGAGAACGTAGCCTTATACCCCGCTCTCACTTACAGAAGGGTATTCATTAGTAGAGTTTGCAAAACTATTAAAATCGTAATCGTAATCGCGATTAATCGCACCAATTAATCGTAATCGACAAAAAAATTATGCGATTTTCAAAAAAACTAAATTACTCTAAAAACAATTACTTTCGGAACAATTTAAAACAAAAATCATTGATTCTGGAATATTAAGTAGAATCGACTGCAGGATGATATGATGCGTTCTGGTACGATTCTTTGGAACGGAAAATTGTGATGGGTTTGGCCATGATTCATTTAACTTGTTTGCGATTTTTCATTCCTTTTCTCGTAAAAGTCATTCAAATTTAAAGGAAAATTTAAATTCTGATATGAGTAGTTTTAAAGAGGTTTGTTTTTAAAACGTACTCAAAAGGCTTTGATCGGTTTTGGTCGAAAAATTTAAACATACAATTTAAAAAAAAAAACGTAATTTTTTCATACTTTGACCACATGTTGCCGACTAATGATGCCTTGTAAAATTTTTCAATAAATTTCCTCGCAATTAGCTCCTTCACTGGCCATCGGCAGGTATTCCGAAACGACCCCACAGAAAATTTGATGAACTGGAAGCAGCATTTGGAAAGGAATCACGAGCCAAAAAGCGAATCCAAACCAGTCACAGTTTATAGTACTCTTTAGTAGCACAGATAAAGAGCTATTAAGACTCAGTAAAATCATGTATCTTTTCAGTGCTGATTGAAGCACTCTTTGTAGAGTTTATTTAAGCGCAATGAAGATGTAAGAAAATCTCGAAATTTTCTCCAAAAATCTTTTTGATGTTGAAAATGTCAAAAATTAAAGTATGTGTAAAATTTTATCACCAAAGAATTTTAATTATAAGTTTAAAAAAAAAATGTCTTAATAAAAAACTCTCAAGGGCGCTCGATCGTTCTTTCGATGCGCGATGATATACTAAAAAAGAGACTGTGGTTACAAAATCTCGAATTATTTTTAGTGGGAAAGTTCGAAAGTTTTTAATTTTATTTCTTAAAAATAATAATTTTGTATTTTCGTACTTTCTAAAATGTAAATTTCAAAAGATTTTTTTTAAAAGTTATTGCAACTCAAATTATTTAAAAAATTCGATTAATCGTAATCGCGATTAACGGCAAATTTTTTAATCGTAATCGCGATTATGAAATATCTCGATTAATTGCAATCTCTATTTATTAGGGTGGTTCTTAAAAACAAAAAGTTGGATTTCTGCACGGAACGCCCCCTCAGTTTATTAAGATTAATGAAAAAGTTATCGAAGGTTTCGGACTTTTTCAAAAAGTAGATTTTAATTTTTAAACGTCAAAAAATAAGTAATAATTACTTCGAATAATTTGTACATATTTTTTCTTAAACTACATTTGAATACCAACAAAACGTTGTCCAACTTTTTTTAATATATCTATATTTTTTAATGGTCAAAATTAATTAAAAATTTCAATTTTTTAATTTTTTTGAGAAAATCGCCATTTTGAAAAATTGATTACTCAAAACTATCTTGGAATAAAAGGCTGAAAATTGGTGTCCAAGTTGCGTTTAATAAGTACTAAAACATATCCAAAAATAAAATAAATCGAAAGGGGTCGGGTCTAAAAGTGAGTGATTTGGCCTGGAATGTCCCATATACTTTATGGCAATGGTTCCCAACCTTTGATTCTCGCCCCACTGGGTAAGTACAGGGTATAAAAACGAGATATTCATAAGAGATTTTTTTTCACAAGGTTTAATTTAAAATATTGCAACAGATTTATGACCGGTACAAAATTTAATGAGAATTGTAATCAACTTACAAGCGAAAACATAATTTTCTTTATTCTAATTCTTTTCTTTATTTTAATTCTGATGCACAATAAAACTGGCAAAAAAATGCAAATTTTGATTGTATCATTACAAAAACCAAACACAAACTCGCAAAAATACAACCCTACAACGAAAAAAAATGAAAAGGAAAATGAGCCGATGAATGAGCCGCCGCCGACCGAAAAGTACAAACGCCGCCGCCGGCAAGCAAAATTAGTCGCGCCGCCGCCGCCGAAAATTTCGTGTCGGCTTGGTTGCCTGGAGGGTAGTGTTGCAAAACATTGTTACTTTCGATTACTCAATACTATTCAATTGAGTACTCGATACTACTCAATTGTTTTGTTGGGAATAAAATTGTTTGATTTATTAGCTTTAAAATTCATATATATTTAAAAATATGTTACCATCATATCTTAGTTATTTTTTAACAAATAAAAAATATTGTTTTATGCAAAAACACTTTGAAATTAATTTTTAAAAACAAAGTTGCAATTTATAGTCGCTAGAAACTTTATAAGTATTGATTACTTAGTACTGAAACACTCAATACTTTTACAGCACTAGGTGAGAGACACACAAATACAATTTTCACTGTGCTCTTATGTTTTTTTATTTATCTTTGGCATTTATTTTTTTATTTATAAAAAAAAATTCTAACAGCGAGGAAGTGTTCGGTGTGGCCGTTTTGCAATTTGAATAAATTATTAAAAAAAAAACACAAAGCATATTTAAATAAAAACAACAAAAATTGTTGAAAAAATGTATTAAATAAGTAAAAAAGAAATGCTGGAAAAAATTTAATATTTTTTTCATTATTTTAACAAAATCGCTATAGAGAAGAAATAGCATCCTTTGTGTCGTGTATAGTGTTTTTTTTATCATCGTATGTACTTGGAAGCTAACAAACAAAGCCTCACCCTCTTTCCGTTTATCGGTTTTGCTTTTGGGCTTGATTGCCGTTTCTATACGTGTGTGTCCTGTGTCATAGAGCACTTCTGCCTGACATCTTGATGTTGATGCGGGTGTGTGAAACAAGAAAAAATATATTTTTTTATACATATTCCTTTTTAAGTTTGTGATTTTATTTTTTTTATATAGTCATATAAAAATATCAAGTGTTTTCTTTTTTAAAAATTAAAAAAAAGGGGCGACTTAACTAAATGAAAACCCATAATATAAAAACAAAGCTGAAATATAATAAGAAATATATATAAAACAAAGTGTTTTTTGTACATCCCATATAAAAAAAAACGAAATAAAAAAATTATATGTGCCATATTGGGGATGTTGGAGTCCTAATTTCGCTGTCAAAATCTATCATGTGATTTTTTCTTAATTTCTCTTTTGTCGTCACACGTCTGCTTAAAATTTAGTCTTTATCATTTGCCAAAGTTAAGAAGAGTTGATTTCTAATTTTCAAGGTAAGTTTTAATATTAAATTTTTTTATATATATTTATGTATATGTATCTTACACGTACACACCTTATATACTTATTTTCTTCTTCTTTTAAACTTATCCTTTATCCAAGGATGTGACTGTCGCGCTACTCCTTATAACACAATATATCAATTTACATTAATTTTTACCATACGTGTCTTATCAAATGTGTATAATTTTTTTTCTTTATTATATTTGCTAACATCATCATACAGACATCATATTGTTTGTGTAAATTTAAATTAGAAAAAAAAAACAACCAACAACTTTTGTCTGCTGTTTTTTTTCACATTTGCATCTCTCTGATATTTAAAACTTTAAATGTGAATTGAGTGAGTTATAGTGAGTGACTCATTACATTTTGTACAATCCATTACCCTACTATTAAACCACAAATTAATAAACCAATACATTCTATTGCAAATAATTTTGTTTTTAAATTTGAATTGCAATTTTAGGCCATTGTTGAAATGTTTCTGTAACTCGAAAAAGATAAATTGTATTTCGAAAATTCCTTTCCCCTTCGCGATTAATGGTTACAAATTTGTATACCCTCCACTTAGTGATAGAGGGTATATATAAGTTTGTCATTCCGTTTGTAACTCATCGAAATATCGGTCGGGACCCCATAAAGTATATATATTCATGATGCCCGATCGATTTTAAGACATTATAGCGATGTCCGTCTGTGGAAATTGTGATCACGTCCAAAATACAAAATAGAAGTGACTGTTATTAAACATATATATTGGAAGTTCTCCCGAGAAGTTTAGTATTGCATTTGAGCGATATCGGTTCAGCGGTTCAAAAGTTATGAACGAAAATGTAAGGACACCTCAAAAATTTTAGTACATTCAACATAACCTAAAAATACAAAATGCTTTAATTCGGCTGCTGGTTGACTTATGTGAAAATAATTAAACACCAAATGGTATTTAAAAGTACAAACATATTTTTGAACAAAAAAAGAAAAAAATCGCGGATTTTTTTTTACCAAATTTTTTTTTTCGCGGAAATTTTTTTTTCCAAACATTTTTTTTTCTTCAAAAGTAAATTTCTTTTAAATTAAGTTTTTGCAATAATCTTTTAGAAATTGTGGAGGGTATCACTACATTCGGCAAGGCCGAATTTAACTTTTTTTACTTGTTTTATTTTATATCCAAAAAGCGGCGGGGGAGCCTTCTGCGGAAGCGGTTTGATCGTTGGGGAACTCCTTTTCCCTTGCGATAAATGGTAAAAAATTCTTTTATTATGCTTTTTGCAAAAAAAAAAAAAAGAAGTTGAAGCCTTAAAAGGGTCGGGGAGGCTTCAGCGAAGCGGTTTGATTGGTGGGGTCTCCTTCCCCTCACTATAAATGATTACAAAGGGACATTCCACAGATTAAATTCCGTTCAGAAGTGGAATAAGTGATTTACTCGTAAAACGCAAAGCGAATATTTTTATCAGAATGAAACCACTTTAATGCAATTCAATTCCACTTTAATATTTGAAAACGCTTTCATTCCGATAAAAATAATAGTCGTTTTGTGTTTTACAAGTAAAATACTTTTTTCAAATCCGAACGGAATTGAGTCTGTGACATGCCCCAAATTCTTTAATTATACTTTTTGCACTAAACTCATACAATTTTTCTATTTACTATTTAAACTATTTTTATATCCACGCCCCAAAAGGGGCGGGCCGAAAAAAAATACATTTTCTCGTCCCTCGGGTCCAAGTGCAGGACTTTGGATTTCTTTAACATAAAATGTTAAAACGTGTTGCACAGTGTTACCAATACTAACCCTGATTATTATCAATCGACTATTTTTGAAAAAAATGTTATATTCGAAATTTTACAAGCTTTTGAACAAATATTAAATGAGATACGAGGGTCGCACTGGAAAATTAAATTATTTATAGATATTTTTTACTCAATGCTCCGTTATAAAATAACTCTACGCTAAATTTAACTTTTTCATAAAAATTTTGACATAAGGCTCCGTTAAATCGGCTGTTAGCAGCTAACTTTTCATTGAGTAATCCGCCCTAGGTCGATTTTTTCCAAGTTCAAACATTAAATATTTAAAAAGTCTTCCATTAATTTTTATTCAGTTATCAGCTAGTTTTTCCAACAACCCAAACGAAAGATTAAATTTGATAAATACAGTAGAAGAAATCCCCATTTTTATACCCTCCACTTAGTGATAGAGGGTATAATAAGTTTGTCATTCCGTTTGTAACTCATCGAAATATCGATCTGGGACCCCATAAAGTATATATATTTATGATGCCCGATCGATTTTAAGACATTCTAGCGATGTCCGTCTGTCTGTCTGTGGAAAATGCTGTCGCGGACAAAATATTGCACAGAGATGACTGAAACTTAACATATTTATTGGAAGTTCTCCCGAGAAGTTTGGTATTGCATTTGAGCGATATCGGTTCAGCGATTCAAAAGTTATGAACGAAAATGTAAGCACACCTCAAAAATTTCAGTACATTCAACATAACCCAAAACTACAAAATGCTTTAATTCGGCTTCTGGTTGACATATGTGAACATAATTGAACACCAAATGGTATTTAAACAGGTACGAACATATTTTTTGACAAAAAAAGAAAAAAATCGAGGATTTTTTTTACCAAAATTTTTTTTCGCGGAATTTTTTTTTTTCAAAAGTAATTTCCTTTTAAATAAAGTTTTTTGCAATAATCTTTTTGAAATTGTGGAGGGTATCACCACATTCGGCAAGGCCGAATTTAACTTTTTTACTTGTTTGACCTCAAACTCTTTTGACCACCAAATTTTTGTAAACAAAGAAAATATTTTATTGTTTATTAATTCTAGTCCACCTAAGTGTAATGAGATATTAGAATAATTAAAAATTTTCTTTGTTTACAAAAAATTGGTATTCAAAAGAGTTGTAGGTCAAAAAATGCGGATTTCTTCTACTGTATTTAAAAAATTTAATTTTTTGTTTTAAATAAAAATTACTGTAACATTTTTTAAATTTTTAGAATTTGAATTTGGAAAAAATCGACTTAAAAATATTTTTAAAAAAATTTCAAAAAAATATCTATAATTTCATTTTTTAGTGCGACCCTCATATCTCATTTAATATTTGCTCATTCTGGACGCTATCAAGCCTAAATTAAAGCTTGAATAATATCCAATACATACTAGCAAAATATGCAAAAATAGGTATGCATTTTCAGTAAAATATGCAAAAATATCTACTAATGAGTCGATGCCATTTTAATGCAAATTCTTTGATTTGCAAAGATATTTGGTTTATGCTGTTACTAGACTAACAGAAAAAAACATGTATTTGCATGAAAGTCCTCTCCTTGATAATAAAATTTTTAAGAATTATAACTTTTTCTTTAAAGAACTGCTATCAAATATACAATGCTGTTCCATTATTTGAGTTTGAGTCACTGTAGTATATACTTTATGGGTACCCGACCGATATTTCAACGCATTATACACGGAAAGACAAAGTGATTATACCCCCATAATGTGTTGGAAGAAAAAAGCTCAATTTCCATTGATTTTTTTTGAATTACAATAGATCTTTTTCGAATTACAATTGATCTTTTACGAAATAGAATTGATCTATTTCGAATATCTTTTTTATCTTTTTCGAATTAAAATTGATCTATTTCGAAACACAATTGATCTTTTTTGAATTACAATTGTTTTTTTTTCAAATAACAATAAATATTTTTCAAATTACAATTAAAATAAATAAAGTATACCCCCATACTGTGATTGGTAGGAAAAAGCTAAATTTCCATTGATTTTTTTCGAATTACATTAGATCTTTTCGAATTACAATTGATCTTTTACGAATTACATTGGATCTATTTCGAATAACAATTTATCTTTTTCGAATTAAAATTGACCTATTTCGAAACACAATTGATATTTTTTGAATTAAAATTGATCTTTTTGGATTAACAATTAATGGCACTTACCACAAGAAAACAAAAAGTCTATTTTAACTAAAATTTTATTTTAAATTTAAAATTTTCAATACATTTTTTGAAAGTCGATTTTAAAAACAAAAACAATTTGTATGGAAATAAAATTAAGAGCTGATTTTAAATATATTTTATTTTTCTATGGTAAGGCTGAATCTTTTTCAAGTTTTTTAGTTAAAATTTTATTTTTTTTGTTAAAAAAAAATAATAATCAGTAAAAAATTGTTTTTATTTGTGCTCAAAATATTTTGGGCATTCTGGAGGGTCTCATGTATTCGGCCATGTCTTTTTCTTGTTTACTCGTGATTTAAACAGTTCATCACTTATCTTATTAACCAGTTAACATGATTTTAGAAATTTTATGATATTGTTTCAGCAATTGATGTTTTTTTTATAAATTGTTGGACTTTTTTTTTTTGGAAAAAAGTTGTAATCTTACATTTTTTTATAAGTGTACAATTAATCAAAGATATAAATAATAAAATGCAAAAATGGTAACAGTTCATGGTGTTCGAACAGGTAGTATTTCGAAAAATTTGAATGCTTTTTTTATGTGTATTATTTTTTATACATAGTAAAATGAACATTATGGCCACCAAGAATAGTCCTTTTTATTGGTACTTTTTATAGTGTTTTGGAAGTCTTGATGTCTACAACATAAATTAGAAAGGGGAATGTTTCCTTAACCTTAATTTACAAAAAAATGGGATCAGTTCAGCTGATTACTCTCATGTGCCAGCAATGTTTGGACAATTAAAAAAATGTAAACAAAAAAGGGGTGTAAATTTAAATTTACTTAAACAAAGCGTCTTTTTTCTTTCTCAAAAAAAAATGCTATCACAACTGAAAGTACCAATATTTTATTTAAAATTCTTTTAAAATTTTGCCAATACATAGATTTTTTACCCTTCACTAACAAGGAAGGTTTCACATAGCTTTCACTCCGATTGCTCTGCAATTTTTATATGTTAATAAGTACCAACAACCAAGTTTAACCCGCTACTTTTTATAGACTATCCCGGTGGTTAATCATGAATTTCGCCAAAAGCAATTAAATTGAATTTAAATCTAAGATGTTCCTCTTATTTCTATCATAACTGCATCTACAGTGACTCAAAGTAATAATGGAACAGCATATATTTGTTAGAAGTTATTTAAAGGAAAAGTTATCAATACTAAACCTGATTATTATCAATCGACTATTTTTGAAAAAAGTACTATATAGGAAATTTTCCAAGCTTTAATTTAAGCTTGATATCGTCCAGATTGAGCAAATATTAAATGAGATACGAGGGTCGCACTGCAAAATGAAATTATTTGTTGATGTTTTTTTGAAATTTTTTTAAAAATATTTCTAAGTCGATTTCTTCCAAGTTCAAACATTAAAAATTTAAAAAATTATCCAATAATTTTTATTTAGTTATTAGCTAGTTTTTACAACAACCCAAACAAAAAATGAAATTTTTTAAATTCAGTGGAAGAAATCCGCATTTTTTGACCTCCAACTCGTTTGACCACCAATTTTTTGTAAACAAAGAACAATTTTAATTATTCTTATATCTCATTACTATATACTTAGATGTACTCAAATTAATAAACAATAAAATATTTTCTTTGTTTACAACAAATTGGTGGTCGAAAGAGTTGGAGGTCAAAAAATGTGGATTTCTTCTATTGTATTTAAAAAATTTCATTTTTTGTTTGGATTGTTGGAAAAACAAGCTGATGACTAAATAAAAATTATTGGGTAACTTTTTAAATTTTTAATGTTTGAACTTGGAAAAAATCGACTTAGAAATATTTTTAAAAAAATTTCAAAAAAATATCTACAAATAATTTCATTTTTCATTGCGACCCTCGTATCTCATTTAATATTTGCTCAATCTGGACGCTATCAAGCTTAAATTCAAGCTTGGAAAATTTCCTATGTAGCACTTTTTTCAAAAATAGTCGATTGATAACAATCAGGTTTAGTATTTAAAACTTTGTCTTTAAAGAACTGCTAACAAATATACGCTGTTCCATTATTACTTTGAGCCACTGTATGAAAAGTGTCTTCACCGATATTTTTTTTTAAATATATTTTTTTTTGTACCATACATATTTGTGTAATTTGTTTTAATGACTACGAAAACATAATATAAGCTACTTGAGAATATTTTTCCAAAGAAAAAAAATTGTTTAACAAAAAAATAAACAATAATAAAAGCTCTCAAAAAATGTGACAGAAAGTCATTGAACTCAAAAAAATACAAAATACGCGAATTGTTTGTGTTTTTTTTTTGGTTATCCATACATTTTTTTAAATACTTTTAAAATACATTCGTAAAATTTTTTTGTAAAATAATTTTATAAGGTTGTGCTGAAAATTTTTAAAAATCGTGAACATTGACTCTACAAGATTCTACTTGTATTTCGAAGATTCTATTTGTAATGCGGAAATTCCATTTGTAAGTCGAAGATTCTACTTGTAAGTCAAAAATTCCAATTGTAATTCCATCATGAATTCGTCTTTGCTGAATTTAAGAATATTTCCCACAATGTAAAAAAAAAATGCAAAAATTTAATTAAAAAAAAAAAATTGTAAAAATATTTTGTTAAAAAAATTGGTACAAGAAATTAATTTTCCAAAAAAAAAAATATCGAAAAAAACATTTTTTTTGTTAAAAAAAAATCGCGAAAAAAAATTTTGCCAAAAAAAATATGTTTATAATAGGTGTGTTCCAGAACTTTCCGGGTAAAGTTCGGTAAAATGAGAGAAAATCAAAAAACCTCTCACGATACCACAAAAATGCACAAAAGTACGGGAACGCTAAAAACCACATTTCAAGCCCAAAATAATAGAAAAAGTAAACAAACCAATAACGCTAAAATATTTTCGTAAGAAAAATTACTTTAAACAAGAAAACAAATTGTAAAAGCTTATTTTAATAACAAATTATATTTTTTTGTATTGAAATAACACATTTCCTTGGTTTAGTTCTTTATTTTATTTAAATTTCCAATTTAGCTTCACAAAAAAAATCAGCTGTTTTTTCGACATCTGCCTGTTACCAATTTACCCGAAAAAAAAGTGCGGGTAAGTTCGGTAAAATGAGAAAGCAATTTATTCTCTCAAAAACTCTCTCATTTACCCAATTTTTGCGTACGGGAACGCTTTTCGGGCTGGTTTGGGTACCCGCGGGCACCCGCGGTAACGTTCTGGAACACACCTAATTGTTTAAATACCTTTCGGTATTCAATTCTGTTCACTTATGCCAACCAGCAGCTTAATTAAAGCATTTCTTATTTTTAAACTCAAAAAAGTATGTCGGTAAAATCTACTACAAAAGACAGTTGTTTTGACTACATTTTGTTGTTGAAAAGGCGTCCACTACACATTACGGTAAAAACAACTGAATATGTTGTTGTTTTTAACTATTGATTTTCAACTACAAAATGTAGTACAAACTATTACAAAAGCCGTCTTTTGTTGTTACAGTTTGTTATACAGTTGTTTTTACTACACTTGCCTGAAATTTTATTTAAAAAATTTTTTAAACGTTTAAGTGATTGATTTTTATTTATTTAAAAAGCAATACATTTCAGTTGGTTGTATAGAATTTCGACATGAAATTAAAATTTTTTGGTGTATTTATCTGGAATTATAGAAGAAAAAAATTATATTAATAAATTGTTAAACAAAATAAATTGATTGTATTTACCTTTGTTTTTTTAATAGTTCATTTCAAATTTTCACCGCTACTGATCAAAATTTGTCTGGAATAAAAAAAAAAACGAAATGCTTTGGCAAAATTGATTTATAAAAAAAAGAATTAATTTGCAATGTTTCAAAAAAGTATGTACCTGTTCTGTTGTGTATACAAAGAAAAGAAAGATGGCACGCTCATAAGAAAACAAGACACTGCATACATTGTATTTTGTTTTTTTTCCGATTTGTTTTTACACACGCTTATGTGAGCGCTATATTATACACACTTGTTATCTTATTTATCCACTTATTTTCTTTCGCTCAAGAATATTTTTCCAAAAACATATTTTTTGTTACAATCTATATAAATAAAAATGAATTGTCGTTCGTTGGTAACAGCATCAGTAGAGAACGGCTGGACCGATTTGGACAATTTTTTTTTTGAAATGTTCGTCATAGTCCAACTTAGGTTTTTACGTAAAGAAAAATTGACCACGCCCACTTTTTCGCCCACTTTTTTCGACTTATCTAAAATCGGAAGACGGCTGCACCAATTTGTGTAATTTTTTATTTAAATGTTCATAGTAATCCGATTTAAGTTTTTACTGAAAGAAAAATCGACCACGCCCACTTTTTTAATTTATCTAAAATCTGAGAATGGATGCACCGAATAGACTAAATTTTTTTTAAACGAATTTTTATCATATTCCAACTTTGGTTTTTACGAAAAAAGAAATTGACTACGCCCCCTTTTGTTGAAAATGTTCCGTTTTTGTTGAAAATGTTCCATAAATGAACTAAGGTTTATACTGATAATAAAATTTCCCATGCCCACTTTTTTCTATGTATCGAAAGAACATATATAACGATTTTTAAGGAAAGAAAAATTGTCCACGCCAACTTTCTTAATTTTCCCGATATATGTATTTTAAATTATGGAATGGCTGGATCATTTTGTTTTATTTTGTTTTCAATGTTCGTTATAGTCCAACTGAGTTTTTCCGGAAAGAACAATTTTCCATTTCTACGCCCACTTTTGAATGGATGGACCGAGTAGGTAAAATTCAAGTAGGGTTTTTACGGTATGACTCTTTTTTTCGATATATATTAAATTTGATCTATAGAAAAATAAAATATAGAATAAATATTCTTTGAATTTTATTATAAAATTCTTTTGAATATAAAAATAAAATATAAATAAAGATCAAATGTAGTTCGTTGGTAATCGCATCACTTGAGAACTGACCGATGTGGATAATTTTTTTTTTAATGTTCGTCTTAGGTGTTTTCGGAAAAAAAATTAATTACGCTCACCTTTATGCGTCCTTTTTTTGATATATCTAAAATCGGAGAGCCGTTGGATCGATTTGACTAAACTTTTTTTTTTAGTGTTCGTCATAGTCCAATTTAGGTTTAAATGAAAATAAAAACTTTTCACGCCCACTTTTTTTTCGATATATCTAAAATAGAAGAACGGCAGGGCCGATTTGGCTATTAGTAGTATTTGTTGACGTCGTTATAGTACAACTAAAGTTTTTACGGAATGAAAAATTGTCCACTCCCACTTTTTTTAATACATCTAAAATCGGAGACACAAATTTTAACGAACACTTTTTCTTAATATGTCAACCACTTTTGAATGGATGGACCGAGTTGGTTATATTTAAATAACGTGTTTACGGTAAGAAAAGTTGTCCACCCACTCTTTTTTCGATATATTTAAAATTTTCTCTATAGAAAAATAAAATATAGAATAATAAAACATAGAATAATAAAATATAAATAAAAATAAAATGCTCGTTAGAATCGCATCACTTGAGAACTGACCGATTTGGATAATATGTTTTTTAAATGTTCGTCTTTGTTTTTTTTTTTTTTTGGAAAAAAAATTAATCACGCCCATTTTTATGCCCCTTTTTTCGTATATATAAAATCGGAGAACGGCTGGATCGATTTGTTTATTTTTTTCTAAATGTTCGTCATAGGTTTAAACGGAAATAAAAAATTGTTCACGCCCGCTTTTATTTCAATATATCTATAAGAAAAGAACGGCAAGATAGTAGTATTTGTTGATGTTCGTGGTAGAACAACTAAGGTTTTTACGGAAAGAAAAATTGTCCACTCCCACTTTTTTCAATACATCTAAAATCGGAGAACGACTACCCTGATTTGGTAAATTGTTTCCTTAATGATCATTATAGTCCAAGTAAGGCTTTTACGGAAATAATTATTGACCTCCCCTACTTCAAAGCCCACATTAGGATATTGAATATCCTTAAAATTTGCAACACTTGAGTACGCCTGAACCGATTTGGCTAATTTTTTGTTTTAAGTGTTCGTATTAGTCTATATAATTGTTCGGAAAGAAAAACTGTCCTCGCCCAAAAATTTGTATGAAAAAGATAAATTTAATGGATAGTTATTTTATAACGGAGCATTGAGTAATCCAGCATTTGAAGATTCCGCTTAAACTTGGTACAAATGATTTAAACCTTTGGGTATTGTTAACATATGTACAAGTTTAACTTACCACACAAATTTTAACGCCCTCTTTTGTCTAAATATGTCGACTATTAATGACCGGAAAGAAATAGAGAAAAGTGCCCCTGAAAAATGGAAAATACGGGAAAACTTTATTAAAAGTGTCCCGGAAAAATGGAAAAATTCGGGGGAAAAAAATTGTTTTTGAACTCAACAAGAGCTCACGATAACAACGAAGGATATGCGTAATTTATTTTTGTGTTGTTCGTAATGATAATAAAGAAGTTTAAAATTTGTTCAGTTCGCAAAGTAGAAGACGTATTTTCCTAAAATATAATTTGAAGATGATTATCTGCCTTATCGGTTTTTTAATACCACGCACACAAAATTTATTTTAAGCCAAGAAATTCATAACATTTTTTGCATGGCTATATATTTGAAGCGAGACGAAATATAACTCTGATCTTATATTTGGGCCAGCAACGCGGACCGGGCCAGCTAGTTAAATTTAATAAATTGTAATTTAATTTATTTAGATATTATTTATTTGGTATAAAAATAATTCCTTCCGCATCCCGCACGACCAACTCGTTCGACACATTCGTTTGCAATAAAAATTTCTAGAAAAAAACGAGTTTTTAGAAAAAAACTAAAAACAACTACATAAATCAACTATTACTACAGTGTAGTATATTTTTTGTATTTATTTTTTGAAACTACTACAAAAAAAGTTGTTTGAGATTTTTTCACACAAAAACGACCGAAATTGTAGTTAAAAACAACAGCTACTACTTACTACACAAACAACCGTCATGTAGTAACTGCAATAATTTTCTGACTGTAGGTTATGTTGAATGTACCAAAATGTTCGAGTTTTTTTTTGCACTTTCATTCACAACTTTTAAACCACTTAACCGATATCGCTTAAATGCAATTTGTATTCTTAGAACAACAGCAAGTAAATAAGCTAAGTCTCAATTTTGTCTGTATAATAGTTTGGCTGTGATCACCATTTCAACAGATGGACATCGCTAGAATGTCTAAGAATCAATCATTGATCAATAATATACATTATGGGGTCCCAGACCGATATTTCGATGTATTACAAACGGCATGACAAACTTATATGTATATACTAAAGATGTGCACCAATCACGTGATTATCGTGACTCACGTCGTGAGTGTGAATAAATAGTTTTTATACCCTACACAACTCTGTGGTACAGGGTATAATGAGTTTGTGCTGATGTTTGTAAGTACCCGAAATATTGGTCCTAGACCTACCTTCAAGTATACCGATCAACTCAGAATTACTTTTTGAGTCGATTTGGTGATATCCGTCCGTCCGTCCGTCTATCCGTCCGTCTGTCCATCTATCGGTTTAAGCACTATACAGGTCGCAATTTTCAATCAATTGACTTGAAATTTAAAACTTAAGCATCTTTTGATCCAAGGACGAAGCCTATTGAAATTGGAGAAATTCGGTCCATGTTAAGACCTAGATCCAAACGCCCCATTTGGATTCGGCTTTAATGACTCTAATAACCGTATTATAATAGATATCGCTTTGAAATTTAGCAGGTAATCAAATTTTGTATGCACGAATCATCATTCCAAATTTTAAAGGAATCGGGTCAGTCCTTCTGGTAGTCCCCATACAAACCACCCTCCCGATATTCACAAAATTCCCTCAAAATTTATAAAAATGTAAATATTTGATAAACATTTTATTTTTAGGTGTTAAACGTGTACTTTAGTAACCTAATCAAATCGGAATATAATTGGACCATTTTTGGACTTAGTCCCCCACATGAAAACTACGACCGATATTCAGTTAAATCGGTCTATTGACAAATAAACCAATTCCACTAAAATTTTATCTTTGTGTGTTTTCCACACTAAATAAAGATCTAACAAAAGACATATCCAATCGGTCCATGTTTGGACTTGGGACCCATTTTCCGGAAAACACTGGTGTAGGGTATTATATGGTCGGTCTTGACCGACTATAACTTTCTTACTTGTTTTACTCATGAAACCGTGCATAAACGTGAGGCAAAAAAAATGTGAGCGTGCATGAGCGTGATCCCGTCTCTAGTATATACCCTCGTATCGCTTAAAAGAAAAGTACTCCAACCCTTATGAACCGATTTGTCTGAAACTAAAAATCTATATGTGTATAAAAGAGATAATTAAAAGGATGGTGTGTCTCGGCTTATCGGATTTTTAGCTTAATGAAAAAGTACTCACGTTTCTAACCGAAGGCAGGTTTTATTTGGTCAATGAAACTGGTGTCATTAAAGTTCCTTTTAATAAAAACTTGCATGAAAATAAAGAAAACATTCTTAGAACTTGTTTAAAATGTTTCATGAAGTTTTTCATGAAATGATTGAAAATATTCAATGATTAAATGTGGAATAGCAGTAGGTAAGTGACAGAAATTGCTATCTTAAATTGAAATTATTGAAAATGTTTATTAATAACACTGAAATTCAATTGAATTTATGTGATTGTTGGATACATGGTAGAAAAAATACACTTTCACATAGTTTTATGGTTTTCACTCACACTAAATTAAATTGTAATACTTTTTGTAAAACCACGAAATATAAAATAGCGTGGATTTTACTAAATATATAAATTAATAATTTAGGTTTAATTTTCAATTTCATATAAAAAGTCTGAAAAAAGCACAACAACAAGTTAGAAAAATACACTTTCACATTTTTTTTTATTTATAGATTTCACTTAGTTTTCTCACCCAAAATTTTAATATATCCTTAAATTTTAATACATAATTTTGAAACATTATTACATTTTATTTTAAATTTTCGTATAAAAAGTCTAAAAAAATCACAAAATAATTCGTGCCGCTCTGATCAGCTGGCTACAGACTAAACAGACGCGACTCGACAGGTGTCAAAAAACAACAAGTTTTATAAACAAAATTAAATTTCTTAATAAAACTACAAAATCTAATGATATTTTAATAATCTTATGAATTCCTTCATTGGTTAAATGAACACTAAAGAATAAATCCGTTTCATTTATACAACGAATGTTTTTTGTTTTTTTTGGAGTACTTTAACATGTTGTTTGACGGGACACGCTAATATACGTACATGATGCAAAAAATAAAACAAATAATTTGATAACAATATAAGGCAGATGATCTTCAGAAGTGTGTGCTGTTTATATAGACATCAAATTAAAATAACCCTGAAACATGTTTGGAATTCTTGGCCATTAAATAAACCAAAAAAGTTCTACTATTTTTTTTTTTGGAAATTTCTGATTTATTTAACCCATTTTGTATTTATCATAGATTCATTTATTATAAAAGTTATATTTATTTTTTTGTTACTATTTTTAAATTATTTTCATGCACACAAAAGTATTCTGTCAAAAAAATTGCTTATATGATAAATAACAAGTGGGAGTGTTAAATTCGGCCATGCCGAATCTTTTATAAAAATACTAAACAAAAATTTTGACAGAGTTTTTATAATTTTGGAAAGAAAATCAAACATTTTTATGTCAAGAGAAGTTTAAAGTCCTTTACTTAGACCAAGGGGATTAGAAAACACAATTTTTCTCTGACGCACCCACCCCTCTTTTTTGGGCGTAGCTATAAATATTAATTTAAATAAAAATAAAATTGCATAACGTTTATGCAAAAATCATTATAAATAAATTTGAAAACATTTATCGCGAGGGGGAGGTGCCCACAACGTTCCCTGCCGGCTCTAAAGCCTCCCCAAAAATTTCCAAAATAAAACAGCTAGACTTTTGAAGTTTGGCACGAATATGTCTTATGGTCATAGGCAGGTTGTGTAAATGGTCAAAATCGGACAAGGAGGAAAAAAAGTTCCTCCTTATAGAACTAAGCGACCTCTGAAAAATGCAATTTTTTCACATGTTTTTTTTTGTATTTTTGTTAAAGAATTTAAATATTTTTGTACAAGAAATGTTTAAAGGTCTGTATTTGGACCTATTTTTTTTGTCGTTTTTTTTGGAACGCCTCCTTTTGTGGGTGTGGATTATAAAAATATTACACTCAAAAAATTTCATGCATAAAAATACGAAGTATTATTTCGTAAAATTTTTTTCGTACATATTACGAAATTTTTGTACATATTACGAAAATTTTGTTATTTTACGAAAACTTGGAATTTCGTAAAAATACAAATTTCGTTTATTTTACGAAGCACATTTCGTAGCCAAAAAAATACGAAATATTTCGTATCTTAACGAAATATTTTTCGAAAAAAAAAAAATCACAAAATCAAGGGGTTTGATTTATTTATATGAATTACTAGATTTAACAGATTTAACAATTAAAAAAATGAAATAACAAAAATTTGTTCCTTCTTTTTTTAATTTTTGTTTACGGTTTCTAATTTTATATTATTTCCAGCATAACACAAAGTCAATTCACCCAAGATATATTTTTCAATGCAGTCTGTTTAGTGGTTAATGAGACATTAATGAGAACAAAATATTTCGTAATTAAACAAAATATTTCGTAACTTTACGAAATATTTTTGTAAAAATAAACATAATTCGTATATACAAAAAAAAAACTTCGTAATATGTACAAAAATATTTTGTAATTTCACGAAATATTTCGTTATTATACCAAATATTTCGTAGTTATACAAAATATTTCGTAACTTCACGAAACATTTTCGTAAAAATTAACATAATTCGTATTTAGTATTTTTACGAAATGTTTTGTAGTTATACTAAATATTTCGTAAATTTACGAAATATTTTCGTATTTATTTCGTAAATATTACTAAAAAACTTCGTAATATTTACGAAGTGCCATAGGTTAATATTACGAAATATTTCGTTCCGGCAAAACCACGAAATATTTCGTACAATGTACGAAGTATTTCGTTCATATTACCTATAAAATTTTTTGAGTGTACCAATAATGATAAAAATATTACAAATAATAATTTAAAAACAGAGTTGGTAAAAATTATTTTTCGCTCATTTGATAATTTTTTCTTAAATTCTCTTTTTGTTAGCATACTTAAAAATAGCACACAAAATAGAGGTATAAATGTTGTATCGTCATATCATGTAAGTTTCGTATTAGTAATTTAAAGTTTTACCAACCCTGTTTTAAGATAGCACAATACAACTATCCAACAAATACGACACCCATGCAGTGTTGCCACTTCTTGGATAATTATCCAAAAAATGGATAATTTAAAATTTTTTGGATGCTCTTTGGATAATTACGTATTTGGATAATTTATGGATAATTTTATCATTTACAATTTAAAGTTTTAAATGGACAAAATTTATTTTGTTTTCTATTTTAATTTAATTTGGTGTTTTTTTCAGTTACTTCTAATTAAACAGCACTTTATTTGTTTTTAGTTTTGACAATACCTTTTAAATTTGGAGTTGTTCAAATTATATCAATCTATAAGCCTTATTGGACCACAAAAAATATGGTCTGTTTGATTATTGGATGTCCAAACTTATTGGGCAAATGATTTTAAAATTACAAATTGTGCTGATGAAAATCTTTTTTAAATTTAGAAGTTGTTTTTTAATTTCTTATGATTCTTCCATTTTCTAATTCATCAGTAGAAAGAGTTTTAGTAAATTAAGATAAAAAACCCGATTTACGAAATGAATTATCTTCAAATACTGTTGGTTCAATTCTTTTTACAAAAGGAGGCATTGAAAGAAATGGGGATACAAATTTTGAGCCCACAAAAAAATATTAAAATAACTGGAAAACTATTATAAAATATTTTTCATTCTGAACATTACAAAATGTATGATTTTTATTAAAAAATAATTTATGTTTTCTTAAAATTGAATTTGATAATCCACTTTTGTTTCGGTAAAAAATCGTTTTTGATTTTTTTGGATAATTTTTGGGATTTTGGATAATTTCGGACAAACTCCTGGATAATTTTTTGGTTCACTGGTGGCAACACAGCACCCATGTGAACTCCCTAATTATGTATATTATAATGAATGACTTGGGTAACTTTTATCGCGATGGGGAAGTCCCCACCGACCCCCATCAAGCCCCACCCTCAAAAACGACCCTGATTTTTTTTTTACATTTTGGAGGGTATAAAAGATTCGGCACGGCCGAATTTAACACTTTTACTTGTTTTATTTTTATGTTTTTAAATTTTATAAAAGATTTAGTACAGCCACATGTATTACTCTCACTTGTTTCTTTTTTTTTAGTACGCAACAAAAATAAAAAAAAAATTAAAATCGATGACGTTTTCAAAAGATCTTATAAAAAGTTATAGTTTATAAAAGTACGAAACAGTTAAAAATGGGTTATATTAAATATCATGTGTTGTATTTGCAATTCAAGTATAAATTGTTTGTATAAATAAAATAAACATTTACCTGAGAAAAACTAGTCTAAGGCAAATTAACAACTGTATTAACGTCATAATGGTATTTATTCATAGTTTTTACCCCTGCAAAAGGGTAATTTTTTTTCAAAAAAAAATAAAAATGTCGCGCCAACTTTTATACTTTCCATTCACTCAAAAAATTATGTAGGTAAATTCCAGTGAATATTCACTTAAAACAAATGAACTTTCATTTAAAAACCATTCCAGTGTTTTTTCTTTTAAAATAAAAACACAATACAGTCAATTTTAAATGTTAATTTAATGACTAACCAAAACATTAAAAAACTAGTGAATATTCAGTTATTTTGTATTGAAAAACAGTAAAACTATAAAAGAAATTTTTTACTGCCGAAATTAAATGTAACAGAAAATTCGTTTTTAATACAGTAAATTATTTTTTTTAAACTACAGAAACAGTAGAAAATAAGAAGTCCATAATAAAATAAATGATTTTTCTTTTAAAATAACTTTACTGATTACTTTTTAAAATAACCTACAAACAGTTAATGACATAATTTTCTTAGTGTTGATACATAGTTGAAAGATATATAGTTTCAAGAAAATGCTTTACTTTAATTCAGAATCGAATCGTTTCCACTGTTTACAAAATGTTACAAAAATAATCGTTAATACTAGAGTCCGACCGAATATTCGGTTTCGGTCTCGGTTTCGGCCGAATAATGGGGTTTCGGCCTCTATTCGGTATTCGGCAAAATTTTGGCCGAATATTAGCCGAAACCGAAACTTTTTGGTATTTTAAAAAATATGTAAAAAAGTCGGTGAATTTTTTGATTTCGTATTTCATTACACTTGTTTCAGTTCCATTGAAGAAAATGTTACAAGTTTATGCAATAAATGTAAAACTGTTTCAGTTCAAAAATTATTTTCTCTTAATCTGCAAATGAAATATACAATTTTTTTGTAAGTTTTTTAAAAAACATATTTTTTTTTTCAAAAATACAACTAATTCCTATGGTTTAAAAGCATTATATGCTGTATATTTATCTTTAACAACTTTTTAATAATTTTATTCATGCCAGGCGGTAATTTTTTTAAAGTTTCGGTTCGGTTTCGGCCGAATATTACTTTTTCGGCCGAATATTCGGTTCGGTTCGGCCTTGAAAACTGGTTTCGGTCGGACTAGTTAATACCATTAATGTATTGTACTCATGTGTAATAACGAAATTAAACATTTCTAATTAGAGTTGTGTCGTTCTCGAACGAACTAGTTCAATTGAACTATTCACTCAACTGAGCGGTTTATCTAGTTCGTTCATTTCAGCTCTTTAAGGTCTTTTCGTTCATTCAGCTTAATTGGTCATTACTTTATTTTGATCTTTCAGTTCGGTCGTTCAATTTTTTTTGTTAATTTTCTCAATAGGTATTAGTTTTTTCTCCTCTTTTGGCACGCTTTCTCATTATTTATGTGTTTTTTTACAAAAATCTTATATATTTATTTTTGTTTTAATTAATGTTTTTATTTAACATTTTTGTATTTTTTGAACGAACGCCAAAACAACAGACATGATCGAAATGATTCGATCACGAACTGTTGAACGAAAACCAAAATTGACCGATTTGAACTAGATGAACGACCAACAGACATGATCAAAAAGATTTGTTCACGAACTGTTGAACTATAAGGCCAAAAGAGCGATTGAACTAGATGAACGAACTAGGTCTTTTATATGAAATGAACGAGAATGAGCGCTCACTCAATTGAACGATTAAGCACAAGTCTACTTCTAATTTTAACAGTTTGATAAAAAATGTAATGCATTTAATTTTTTTTTGTTTTATTTCCTTATTGTTTGAGAAATATTTTTCTTTAAAGCAGGTTTGGCAGAGGTGACATTATTTAACATTAAGGGTATTCACTTCTGAATTTTTTATACCCTTCACTTGAGTGTTTATAAACCGGTTAACCGAAAATCCGGGTTTTTCCCAAAATTTCGGTTTATTTGCAAACCGGTTAACCGAAATTGAAAAAATCCGGTGCACCGAAAACCGGTTTTTTTATGTCGGTTAACCGGTTTTTTTGAATACATTCAAACGGAATAATTTGCAAATATTTAGGGTTTGCACATGTTTTTTTATGATATTTTTAAAATTTGATTTAAAAGACCTTGAAAATCCGTGAGAAAGAAAGTCTAAAATACTTTTTGTCTTTAATATGCCATTTACATATACCTCGAAATCCAAAAAAATGGGATTTCAATGAAAATCCAAGTAAATCCAATTACTTTTTTGGATTTCAAATGTCAAATCCCATACAAAAAAAAACTTTGATTTTGGGAAAATCGTAAAATCGCAATTTAAAATCCCAAAAAATTTCTACTACTTAATTGTACAACTATGGGTTTTCCCAAAATAATCATCCCTAATGCTTTTTTTACAACGCTGCACACGATTTTTTATCAGCTGTTGTTTTTTATAAAGTAAAAAAACAATTAAAATTTTTTTTTTTAAAACTATTAAAAGATTAATAAAAACAATGTTTAACAATGTTTCATTTAAATTTACCCTTGCAAATGGTAAACGCACAATTTAGTTGACCAATTTGGTCTGCATAACAAAGAAAAACACTCAATGGTGGCGGCCCCAAACTTGGCAAAAATGTTAATTTTCTTGCATTTAAAGAAGCAGCTCTACATAAAAACACATTTTTTGATATTGTGGTCCCAACATATACTAGTGGGATTGAAAATATTGGCTCCGGCAAAGAAAAATCATTGTTTTTAGAAATATTTATAAAATTGGGTAATTTTCCAACTAACAACCCTGTACACAAATCAAAAGAAAATACAGAGTTAGTACAAACAAAATCCCGCTAAATGTCAAAAAAGCATATGTACACAGAAAAAAAAAATTTGTCAATACAATTAATTTCATTGTTAATACAATTAAACATTTAATTGAAACTGAGCCTACATTGGATTTTGTCAATACAACATTGGATTTTGTAACTTTTGAAAAAAATATCAACTGATTTTTGTCAATTAAATTCATTGTTGTATCAACAATGAAATTAATTGAAAAGTTTGTAATAAATTATATTAACGGAAATAAACATGCTTAAATGTCAATTTATTTAAAAAAAAATCTAAAAATAGAACAAAAAAAATCTAAAAATGCTGGAAATGCAGCTGGAATCGAACCCGCAACTAACATGATACAAGTCTAGCACACTGCCACCGTGCTATTCCTTATATATACTTGTAGTTGACTATACGTGTATATTAAAGGAAATAAACTGTTTTTAATGTCATTTAATTTAAAAATAAAATAAAAAAACTAAAAATATAACAAAAAAATATAAAAAAAAAAAATCTGGCGGCAGCTGGAATCGAACCAGCAACGAACATGGTAAGAGTCTAGCACACTACCACCGTGCTATTCCTCATATATATTTGTAGTTGACTTAATGCGTATAAAAGGTGTCTGCAAAATAGCAAAAACCAAATAATCTCCAAATAAAAAAAAAAATAAAAAATGTTTTCGCCACCTGGCAGCGAACCCGCAATGTTCATGATTCGAGTCTAGCACACTACCACCGTGCTATCGTCACATATTTTTGTGCATCATTAAATGAGTTTATAAAGTGTCTGTGTTATCAATAAGCATTTTGTGCGTTTTTTAACAATGATTTTAATTGATGCATTTAATTGGAAATTAAAGTGGATTATTGTCACATTAACAATATACATTGTTGATACAATTAAAAACGTTGTTAAACTAGAAATTAGTTGCTAACAATTTGTTTAGTTACTTTTGATTTCACGATATTTTTTTCTGTGTAAACGGTATAGATTTTAATTGGATTTGAAATCCAAATTTATGTGGATTTCGGGTTATATGTAAATAGCATATAAGAAACAATTTTCCAAATAAGAATTTTATTCCGAATCTGGTAAATATTTGAATTACTCGCCGTTATAAGCGTTTTTTTGGCTGTTAACCAGATACCAAAAATCCTGTTAATGGAGAAAATGTCAATAAAAGAACATCGATATAAAATACGGTACTACAATTTATAGCGAATTTATGTATTTTTTTTTTAAATAAAACCAATAAAAATTAAAGCTCCGATGAATATGGGAAAATAAAGCACTGTATTTAAATCCCGCTATTTTTAAAGGATAACAGTTGCTAACTTTGCTCAAAAAAACAAATATGTTAACTTTCGATTTTTTTATTTAATAAAAATTAACAATTTTAAAATATTTTTTGGATTTGTCAGTTAAAGAAAAAAAAACGGTTAACCGGTTTTTTTATTCCGGTTTAACTAGTGTTTATAAACCGGTTAACCGGTTAACCGAAAAACCGGTTTTTTCCCAAAATTTCGGTTTTTTTGCAAACCGGTTAACCGGAATAGAAAATTTCCGGTGCACCGAAAACCGTTTTTTTTCTGTCGGTTAACCGGTTTCTTTAAATACATGCAAAACGGATTATTTTCGCAATTTTTAAGGGTTTTTACTTATTTTTTATGACATTTTCAAAATTTCGTAAAAAAAACCTTGAAAATCCGTGAGAAAGAAAGTCTTAAATATTTTTTATCTACAAGAAACAATTTCCCAATTAGGGATTTTATTCCGAATCTGGTAAATATTAAAAATTCACATTGTTGTAAGCAAGTTTTGGGCACTTTCATTGAAAACTTTATAAGTGACTGTTAACCAGATAGTAAAATTCCTTTTAATGGAGAGAATGCCAATAAAAGAACATCGAAATAAAATACGGTACTGCAATTAACAACGAAGTGATGTATTTTTTAAATAAAACCAATAAAAGTTAAATTATAGCCCCGGAGAATATGGGAAAATAAAAGCACCGTATTTAAATACCGCTATTTTGAAAAGGTATCGGTTGCCAACTTTGCTGAAAGAAACAAATATGTTTTGTATTTAATAAAATTTAGCTATTTTAAAGTATTTTTTGGGTTTGTCAGTTAAAGAAAAAAAAAACGGTTAACCGGTTTTTTCATTCCGGTTTAACCGAGAAAACCGGTTAACCGAAAAAGTTAATTTTCGGTTAACCGAGAAACCGGTTTTCCAAAATGTCGGTTTTTTATAAACACTAGGTTTAACCGAGAAAACCGGTTAACCCATTCCTGCCTAATGGGTATTTAAATACCCAAAAAAGTGTTGATACTTAAAAAAATTTAGCGCGGACTAGATGGAAGATATCGGGCTAATTCTTTTTTCATAAAAAAGAGAAGAGATTGGGCTAAATGTGAACATTTAACAAGATTTTTTTTGTTTTGTTAAACTTTTGTTTTTCACTGACAAAAATCGAAGATTTTTCTTAATCTAAAATACTCAGGAAAAGTGCACTTAAAACATGATGCGGGGGGGTAAGGACAATTTTGGTTTTCACGAAAATTTATTGGAGTTATTTTGACACCCAATAGAAACTTTTTAGACCCCTTTCAGCTCAAACAAAAAATAAAAGTAAAAAATTACACGGTCTAATACCCATGTCATATCTCAGGTCGGAGCTGAGGTAAATTTTTTTTTATTTTTTCTAGCAACTTCTGTGGTCTTCCAGGTACATATGTCAAAATTTCATCAAAATCGTACGAGCCGATCTATGGGCAGGCAGTAATGGGTTAACCGAAAAAGCTGAATTTCGGTTAACCGAGAAACCAGTTTTCCAAAATGTCGGTTTTTTATAAACACTACTCCACTTACAAGGAAGGTATCCCATAGCTTACACAGAAAAAAACGGATTGTTATATTGACCCCCATATTTGTGAATACAATTAACTTTTTCACTGAAAGTGCTCCTATACGGAAATTTGTTATATCAACTAACGTTTGTAAATATTGATTGTTGAAAAAAAAATGTAAAAAAAAAATTGATAAACGAGTTTGTAATAGTTCCCTAAAATTATTATTTGTTTTGACAAACGTACAAAATCTTAAATTTTTTTTTTCAACAAAGAAATTCAACAAACACAAACACAATTTGTTGATCTGACAAACGTTAAAAATCTTATTTTTTTCAACAAAGAAATTCAACAAACACAAAAACTATTTGTTGACATGATAAAATAATTTTGAAATAAAATTACTTGACTGGTTAGGTTAGGTTAGGGTGGCGGTGTACGATTTACACCTCGCATAGACCTTTTGGTCCATAGCGATACCACAAAACTTTTTTTTTCTTTTTCGCTAGCGGCGCAAGTTAAACACGTTCAAAGTCATTGCGAATCTCTTTAATATTCTTAGATCCATTCGCGTTATATCCTCCAAAGTATTAAAGCTTATCTGACCAGTAATCGATCGGCGACTTCTTGCCACCGCTGGACAGTGACAAAGTATGTGTTCATCGTTTCATCCACTCCTGGTGAGCCGCATCTTTTACAACTGGCGTCTGGGATGAGTCTAATATTCTTAGCATGAATGACCAGTTATTATTCCTGTCAGAGCTCGACATTCCCTTCTCGTAAGTGATAAAAGGTATTTAGTTTTCCCTTGGTCATAAGTTGGCCATAAAGTTCTGCTGATTTTGCATGTTGTCAGTTGTCTCCACTCCCTGTTCGCCATTGTAACATTTATGGAATCTCGTTTTTTTCTGAAATGTTGGAGCGATGGTAAAACTATCACCGTGGCACAGTGGGGAAAAACACCAATCTGTAGAGTCCGACCGAAACCAGTTTTCGAGGCCGAACCGAAACCGAACCGAATATTCGGCCGAAAAAGTAATATTCGGCCGAAACCGAACCGAAACCGAAACTTTAAAAACATTACCGCCTGGCATGAATAAAATTATTAAAAAGTTTTTAAAGATTAATATACAGCATATAATGCTTTTAAACTATAGGAATTGTTGTATTTTTGAAAAAAAAAATATGTTTTTTAAAGAACTTACAAAAAAATTGTATATTTCATTTGCAGATTAGGAGAAAATAATTTTTGAACTGAAACAGTTTTACATTTATTGCATAAACTTCTAACATTTTCTTCAATTCAACTGAAACAAGTGTTATGAAATACGAAATCAAAAAATTCACCGACTTTTTTACATATTTTTTAAAATACCAAAAAGTTTCGGTTTCGGCTAATATTCGGCCGAAATTTTGCCGAATACCGAATAGAGGCCGAAACCCCATTATTCGGCCGAAACCGAGACCGAAACCGAATATTCGGTCGGACTCTACCAATCTGGCAGGAAAAAAATCATATCTTCTAAACTATTGGTCTGATCCGATAACAATAATTGGAGATTTTATAGCTAAGGATATGAGCTTTTTGTACAATGAATAATAAGAAACTGTTTTTCAATACAGGGTGCCCCAAAAGGTGTTATATACGACTACCTCAGGAGTATTTTTTTTTGTACCTGTTAGCTGTGGAAAATTATGTTTAAAATAAGAATTTTATACTTTTTGAAAAGTAAATGGGGTTATCAAATATTGTAAGTGAAATCTGATAACATTTGGACATATACCCTACATCCAGCATATAACTAAAATAGGAGTCTTAGTACCTGATTGCATAAGCATATACGAATTTTTAATTAACCTTTTGTCAATGTATAGTGCCATTGCCTCTTCTGGTGTGTATTATGTCGGTGCTTCAGAGGGGTAAAATACGGCTTTTTTCATCTTTGTAGCCCTTTTTGGTGTTTTTTTAATTTCATCTAATAATTGGGCTGCATCTTTTTTTCCAGATTTGTACAGACTTACTTTCGTAGCGACCAATAATTATTCCTTGATGTTATTTTGTACAAGATCCGAAACACGACTCCTCTTGTATTTTTTTGTCGTTTCCAAAAAAGTCTTCAAAGGACGCCCTCGAGGTTGTGACGGTCCTGGTTCTTCGTCTTCTACTAGAAAATCAATATTTTCATTCAACCATATATTGTAATGATTTTCAAAACTATATAAATTGCGAGAAACACTGGCCCATCTACATTTAAATTTACTACATAAATCTCGCACACTAACAGTTAGTTTTTTATAGCTATCATTCTCGTTGCAGATGTTATTTCCAAGTTTGGACAAGATATAATTGATAACTGTTGAGTTCCGATCAGAAGCACTGTCGCATTTACTCCAAACTTTAAATATCTCTCTCCCGTTGAAATGACATGTCAAACAAATTAAAAAAAAAACAAAGTGTTTATTAACCAATTCAAATGATAGTATTAAATTTATTATAATTTATAACAATATTTTTATTAAGAATTTTTTCACCAACTGAATGCGACTTAAATCGGTTATTTAAAAATTATAAAATCAAAAATAATTTTAATTCAGCATGAACTTTTTTCAAGATTTCGACGCTCTTCTATGTTAAAAACAAATTACTAACAATCCTTCGCGATTCTCAACATATACGTGAGTCGCGTTCATCGCTGCCCAGGTTTAGAATTATAATTATTGAAAGACCAAAATTACAAAAATAATTTTAAAAAATCGCTACGCAGGCCTACGCAGCTAATTTTTTGAATAGTAATACTTCATTATATGTAGAATAATTTATAATTAAAGATTAAGCAGCATCTGACAGCGTTTTTTTGTAGCTCCATAAGAATTTAAACAAGTTAAAAAAAACGTTGTTTATGTAATTCGTTACGAGGGAGCCTTCGCAAAACAGATAACGTATGGAAATTTATACATACTTAATATACCTAATAGCACCCTTTAAAAGAAATCAAACACTTGGTAGGTAACGGCTTACCCCTTCCGATACACGGCGATGACAAGTTTACTATTATAAACAATTAACTGTGAGAGCCCAATAAATTGTCAACATTTGATAGTGTGTAATTCCCTAATGGGTTAACTAAACTTTAAGTTCTTAACGGATTAAAACGCAGTCTCTATCCTACTTTAAAATCGCATTATAACTTTATTAAAATCTGTTAGTTATATTTTGAATTATTTCCTGCTAGATTGGCAATTTTTCCCACTGTGCGTGGTACCCATACCATCAGCTCCAAGTTTCGCGAGTTCGTCCGCCCTTTCATTTCCCTGTATTCCGTTGTGTCCTGGTACCCATAATAAATTAACCTGGTTGTGTTGACACAACGTCTGCAAGTTCTCGTAAATTACTTGACTGACAAGGGAAGTATCTCAACCCTTATGAACAGATTTGCATGAAACGTAAAATATATATAAAAGAGACAATTCTAAGGTTGGGGTGTTTCGGCTTATCGGCCATATCAGGGATTTAGGGGTTCAAAACATGGGTAAAAAATGGCGAAAAATCGTTTTTTGGATTTTCAGCCATTTCTTTCTAAGAAACTATAAAATATTTACATATGAGAAGAAAGGTTTTTTAATGCCTATCCAGCGGTGGCATAACCTTGTAAAAGTTTGGCTTCGTTAAATACTTTTTTCATGAAAATGTGTAAATTTTGGGGGTATTTATATGAAGACATAGACCTACGATGTCCATATGAATTCGAAATAATCATCATTCAATTTAAGTCGACACGTATTTTTGCTCTAGTGGATATTCTTGTTAGTTCGGGAGTTATCGAAATTTTCCCGAAGGTCCACATTGTTTCATAAGGGGACAACGTAATTTTGAAACACTGATATGGCCGATAAGCCGAGACACCCCAACCTTAAAATCGTCTCGTTAATATATATTTTAAGTTTCAGGCAAATCGGTTCATAAGGGTTGAGATACTTCCCTTGTGAGTTTGTTAAAAACAAAATCGAAATTTTGTACTATGGACTAACAGGCGGCCGTTTTTATAAATGTTTGGTTTATATCTCAAAAACTAGAGCTGACCCAAAAAAACGATAGCCAGATTTGAAATCAGCGTACCCCAATTACCCAAAATTATAAGATTTAATATATTAAACCATTTTTGGTATAAGATTATATCAAACTAGACACGAACCCATGTTAAATTGTATATTGCGTCATATAATATTTCTTACTAGGGATTGTAAACAAATAAAAACGACGCCTTTTAGTCCTGCTCAGCTTGAGTAGTTCCAAAAATCATAAAAAAAATCAACAATAGCACATTATTTGTGGCATCAGGCATTAAATCTACAAAAAAAAAAAACATTCTCAAATTAAGTATGCATGGCATACATGTGTTGTGGAAGTATTAGGGTGGCATAATGACATTTATTCAAATTTCGTCAGTTGCCGGGCAAATTATAGTTCCTTTTATGCTAAACACTATGTTTAAATTTTAAGCCAAATCGGACAATATTAACCCGAGCCTTTTGGGGGGTTAAAGTTTGGCCATAAAAAAAATTTCTTACAAATCAAAATTTTTTTTTTTTTTAATTTTTTAATTATTATTTTACTTGATTAGTAAACACAAAAAAACGTTTTTATTACCATCTTTAAAATTTTATGTCTCACCACAAAAATTACAAGTCGGCTTAAAAAAAAAAAAACATTAGGTTTGTATTTTTTGCAGGGCCAAACGTTACCCAACCAGCGGAACTGGTTTAAATTGCCCGAGTAAAAATTTTTATATGGTGCAATATATAATGATATATAACACAATATATATTTATACGCAATTTAATCCGAATAATGGTGGATGTTTTTGCATTAAAAAAGATCAACGTGTATAAAATATGATTTGATTTCATCCGAGTTTTGACCAGACATTGCCATATATTGGTGGATCTAATTAGATCTAATTGCATAAAAACATATAAAATCTTGGTGTGTTTTTGGTTTGGGTGAGATACACCACAGGTCAACGATACATTCACCAAACATATAATTTTCTAAACAAGAAAATTGTTAGGGTACGCTTCGAACCAGATAGGTGATATACATAACCCTAACAAGAAAATGTTTAGGAACATTTAAAAAGTTTCTTATACTTTGCCTTAAAAACTTAGAAAATTTTTAGTTAATCCCTAGTAAAAAAGTTTTGATATAATAATATATAATTTGATACAATCATATTAAAATATATATGAATTTTTATATGTTCAGATCTAATTATATCTAAGATTTAATATGGCTCCATTTTCTTATCTGGGGTTATACATAATTATGTATGACTTTATGTAATTATATAAATCTACATTTATTTATATAAAATAAGATCAACTGGATTTATTTGGATGTGACCAAAATTCGGATCTAATTGTATATTTTTTTATATTTGTATATCTAAAATAATACAATTAGATATTTATTTGATCCAACTTGATACAGCCAATTTTGAGATCAAATTAGATCTTAAAAATTATTTTTTTTTACTCGGGATTGGAAACATTTAAAGTTATATATGAAACAGAAGAAGATATATATTATTGTATATTAAATTATACAGAAAAACAAATTTTGTATTGACCCTCATATTATTTCATACAGTTATATCAATCGTACACCTTCTAGTCCGAATCATGATTAAATTATATTTTACTACATATGACTGCATTAAAAAAAATTAGAAAATATCTCACGGATGTATAATCATACATAATTTATTATGTTTGTATCAAGTTATATATTGTAATATATGTTTATTTTTACTCGGGTGTCCAATTTGTTTAAAAAATTAAATATATGAATTTTTAGACCAAAAGAAAACAAAATTTGCTCGGCAAACGACGATATTCAAAAAAAGGCATTAATCGTGCCACCCTAATGTCCATATGTGGTTATTTAAACAAAAACGGAAGGATTTCAAAAATAGTTTTGTCTTAAGTGAAAAGCGTTCCATACAATTATATGACATATTCAATTGCAGCTTACGTACATTTGTATTTACATTTTAAATATACATATTTGTATATAGAATACAAAAAAAGAAAAAAATTTATCAGTGCTAATTTTGTTTTTTAAAATACCTTCCCGAGTAAAAAAGAAATATACAGGTTCATATATAACACAGTGTTACAAAAATGAATGAAACAGAAAAACCTGGGATGCGATGCTTTTTTCTAGTAGGTGTTGTCGAGTACAACAAGATTCTGTCCTTGAAATTTGCGAAACACCTCAAAAATCTTGAGTTACGGGTAAAAAACCGGTTTTTCGAACTTTTTACACTTATAAGCCAGGAACTTTGTTGAATATTAACCGATTTTGAATTTCTCGACGGTTTTAGAAAGAATAAACTAATATCTTTCGAAGTTGTACACATGAAATTTAAGTAATATTAAAACAACTGTGCGTATTTTTCCAGAAAACTCAATTTTTCAAAAAAAAAAATCATTATTTTTTAAGTTTGAAGATGTTTTATCATATTTTTTTATTTAGGAACCGTACCATTTATGCATTTATTAATAAAGTATATTTATTTAAGAGTAAATTACAACGTTGGTTTTTAAAATCGGTTTAAAATTGACTGAGTTATTAAACTTTTAATAAAAACAAAATTTTGGAATAAATGCCTGCACAATGTTTTTCTACCATCCAACCATAATATGCGGGGTATACTCACTTTGTCATTCTGTGTGAAACACATCGAAATATCGATCTCGGGTCCCATAAAGTATATATTTTTAATCAGTGATCGATTCTACGACATTCTAGCTTTGTCCGTCTGTCTGACCGTCCGTTTGTCCATCTGTGGAAGACACGAAACTGTCTAAAATAAAAGAGCTAGACTCCTGAAGTTTTGACACGAATATGTGTTATGTTTATAGGACAGTGAAGTTTGTAAAAACCGGACCAGGGGAAAAAAGTTTCCCCATGGAGAACTAATGCAACAGAAATACACTATTTTATTTTAAAGTTTTTTTTGTCTATTTGTTTAACAAATAAAACATTTTTGCTTCATATGAAGTTCATTGACCTGCTGTTGAACCAAGGGGATTTAACAATGCCATTTTTTTGGTCCGCTTTCCTTGTAGGTTAAACGAAAAATGAAAAAAAAAATATAAAATTTTATTATTTGAGTGTAAATATTATAATATATGAATTTGTAAACATTAATCGCTAGGGGAAGGTGTCCCCAGACAGCATCACCCCCAACCCCGCATCACCTCACGTCCGCACATGAAGGACATCTCTTCAATGTCTTAGAATCGATCACTGATCAAAAAAATATATTCTTTATGGGACTCTAGACCGATATTTCGCCATCTCTATAATGTCTTAGAATCGATCACTGATCAAAAAATTATATTCGCTGTGAGACTCTAGACCGATATTTTGATGCGTTTCGAACGGAATATCAAAGTGAATATACCCCGTACTACGGTTAGAGGGTATTAAAACATTGTGCAGGCATTTATTCCAAAATTTAGTTTTTATTAAAAGTTTAATAACTCGGTCAATTTTTTACCGATTTTAAAAACCAAAGTTGAGTTTTTCTCACAAATAAATATACTTTTTTAATAAATTCATAAATAATACGGTTCATTAACTAAAAAATGTGTAAAAACATCTCCAAAGTTGAAAAATAGAGAAATTTTTTTCAAAAATTGAGTTTGCTGGAGAAATACGCACAGTTGTCTCAATATTACTAAAATATTATGTTCAGATCTTCGGAAGGTCTCAGTTTCTTCTTTCTAAAACCGTCTATATTTATCTAAAACCGTCTATATTTATCTAAATTTAAAATCGGTTGGTTTTCAACAAAGTAACTGTCTTATAAGTGTAAAAAGTTGGAAAAACCGTTTTTTTACCCGTAACTCAAGATTTTGGAGGTGTTTCGCAAATTTCAAGTACAGGGTCTTGTTGTACTCGACAACACCTACTAGAAAAAAAGTATCGCATCCCAGTTTTTTTACTGTCACACAGTGTAATTTGAAATTGAGCCATATATTCGGGAAACGCAAAAAAATTGCCAAATTTCGATTTTTTTGAGATTTAAAACTAAAATTTGTCAAAATGTCAAAAATTAGCAAATTATAGTTTTAACGAAATTTATTATAGGTTTTTTGAAAGTCTCTTTATGATATAATCATATTCTTTACACTTGATCAGTTTTTCTATAAAAAAATATATTTCCACTGTTCTCCAAAATAGAATAACACCTTTATTGATTTTCATACAATTTTCCATCAAGTTCAAATGAATAACAAAAGATGTAAAAATAATTTAAATATGTATATGGAATTTTTATTTGCCACTCAGCAAGAATACACTAACAAGAGAAGTACACTCAAAAAAACAAAAAAAACTGTAATGTTAGCAAAAAAAGCTTGTAAACCTACAAGAAAATTTGCTGATTTTGAACACACAATTTTTTTGGTAAAGTTAGCAAAAATGTTTTGCCAAAAATTAGTTAACTAAAATTTTTTTATTTCGACTTAGATCATACAGATTTGAGGACCCCATTGGGTTCGGACCCGATAGGTCCTGACCCCGATGGGCCTAGACCTAGTTGGGTTCCTTAAAAATCGTCATAGTTTTTGATCCAAAATTTTCGTCCGTCTCGCTCTATCTTGCTTAGTTTTTGAGATACATGATTTTAGGGGACCACTGGGGTTTTGAGAATTAAAAAACTCGATAATTTCAAAAATATTACTCGGAGAGCTTTTAGTTATTTTGTGGTCTTGTTCTACGTGTTGAGAGCTAAAAAAATGCTTTTGGACTTTTTATCGTGTCGGCAATATTTACCGAGATATGAGCATTTTAAAATTTTCGGGAATGCTAACTTTTTTGGATCCAAAGTTAGGACCCATTAGGGTCCACACATGTGAAGAGGGTTTAGTTTTGCTTTATCTGACTTAGTTTCCGAGATAGCGCCATCTTAAGTTTTCTAAAACAAAAAATTTACAATTTATTTTTGCTAATATTAGCAAAAAAGCTTGTAAAAATTTGGTCAACTCAATTTTAAATTTAGCAAAAAAAATTAGTTCAAATTTTGTTTAAAATTACTAATGCGCTAAATGAAGTTTACAAGATATTTTTGCTAACAAGCTAATCTCAACTAAAAATTTGTATTATTTTGAGTGTACTTTAAACTTTATGAATCGATTTGCCTGAAACTTAAAATATATATACACTCAAAATAATACATTAGTAGATTTAATAATTTTTTTCTGCTAATGCTGGTTAGCTAACTTTTAGCAAATTTTTAGTTGAGATTAGCATGTTAGCAAAAATATCTTGTAAACTTCATTTAGCGCATTAGCAATTTTAAACAAAATTTAAGCTAATTTTTTTTGCTAAATTTAAAAATTAAGTTGACCAAATTTTTACAAGCTTTTTTGCTTATATTAGCAAAAATAAATGGCGCTATCTCGGAAACTAAGCCAGATAGAGCAAAATGGAGGTCATTTTTGGTTCTCGAGCTCGCCATTAGGGTCACATGTGTAGACCCTAATGGGCCCTAACTTTGGATCCAAAAAAGTTAGCATTCTCGAAAATTTTAAAATGCTCATATCTCGGTAAATATTGCCGAAACAACAAAAAGTCCAAAAGCATTTTTGTAGCTCTCAACACGTAGAACAAGACCGCAAAATAGTTAAAATCTCTCCGAGTAATATTTTTGAAGTTATCGAGTTTTTTAATTCTCAAGACCCCAGTGGTCCCCTTTAATCACGTATCTCAAAAACTATGCAAGGTAGAGCGAAACGGACACAAATTTTGGATCAAACACTATGACGATGTTAAAGGAACCCAACTAGGTCTAGGCCCATCGGGGTCTGGACCTATCGGGTCCGACCCGACCCGTATGAACTAAGTTCAAAAAAAAAAAAAATTAGTTAACTAATTATTGGCAAAACATTTTTGCTAACTTTAGCAAAAAAATTGTGGGTTCAAAATCAGCAAATTTTCTTGTAGGTTTACAAGCTAATAAATTCATAAATAATACGGTTCATTAACTAAAAAATGTGTAAAAACATCTCCAAAGTTGAAAAATAGAGAAATTTTTTTCAAAAATTGAGTTTGCTGGAGAAATACGCACAGTTGTCTCAATATTACTAAAATATTATGTTCAGATCTTCGGAAGGTCTCAGTTTCTTCTTTCTAAAACCGTCTATATTTATCTAAAACCGTCTATATTTATCTAAATTTAAAATCGGTTGGTTTTCAACAAAGTAACTGTCTTATAAGTGTAAAAAGTTGGAAAAACCGTTTTTTTACCCGTAACTCAAGATTTTGGAGGTGTTTCGCAAATTTCAAGTACAGGGTCTTGTTGTACTCGACAACACCTACTAGAAAAAAAGTATCGCATCCCAGTTTTTTTACTGTCACACAGTGTAATTTGAAATTGAGCCATATATTCGGGAAACGCAAAAAAATTGCCAAATTTCGATTTTTTTGAGATTTAAAACTAAAATTTGTCAAAATGTCAAAAATTAGCAAATTATAGTTTTAACGAAATTTATTATAGGTTTTTTGAAAGTCTCTTTATGATATAATCATATTCTTTACACTTGATCAGTTTTTCTATAAAAAAATATATTTCCACTGTTCTCCAAAATAGAATAACACCTTTATTGATTTTCATACAATTTTCCATCAAGTTCAAATGAATAACAAAAGATGTAAAAATAATTTAAATATGTATATGGAATTTTTATTTGCCACTCAGCAAGAATACACTAACAAGAGAAGTACACTCAAAAAAACAAAAAAAACTGTAATGTTAGCAAAAAAAGCTTGTAAACCTACAAGAAAATTTGCTGATTTTGAACACACAATTTTTTTGGTAAAGTTAGCAAAAATGTTTTGCCAAAAATTAGTTAACTAAAATTTTTTTATTTCGACTTAGATCATACAGATTTGAGGACCCCATTGGGTTCGGACCCGATAGGTCCTGACCCCGATGGGCCTAGACCTAGTTGGGTTCCTTAAAAATCGTCATAGTTTTTGATCCAAAATTTTCGTCCGTCTCGCTCTATCTTGCTTAGTTTTTGAGATACATGATTTTAGGGGACCACTGGGGTTTTGAGAATTAAAAAACTCGATAATTTCAAAAATATTACTCGGAGAGCTTTTAGTTATTTTGTGGTCTTGTTCTACGTGTTGAGAGCTAAAAAAATGCTTTTGGACTTTTTATCGTGTCGGCAATATTTACCGAGATATGAGCATTTTAAAATTTTCGGGAATGCTAACTTTTTTGGATCCAAAGTTAGGACCCATTAGGGTCCACACATGTGAAGAGGGTTTAGTTTTGCTTTATCTGACTTAGTTTCCGAGATAGCGCCATCTTAAGTTTTCTAAAACAAAAAATTTACAATTTATTTTTGCTAATATTAGCAAAAAAGCTTGTAAAAATTTGGTCAACTCAATTTTAAATTTAGCAAAAAAAATTAGTTCAAATTTTGTTTAAAATTACTAATGCGCTAAATGAAGTTTACAAGATATTTTTGCTAACAAGCTAATCTCAACTAAAAATTTGTATTATTTTGAGTGTACTTTAAACTTTATGAATCGATTTGCCTGAAACTTAAAATATATATACACTCAAAATAATACATTAGTAGATTTAATAATTTTTTTCTGCTAATGCTGGTTAGCTAACTTTTAGCAAATTTTTAGTTGAGATTAGCATGTTAGCAAAAATATCTTGTAAACTTCATTTAGCGCATTAGCAATTTTAAACAAAATTTAAGCTAATTTTTTTTGCTAAATTTAAAAATTAAGTTGACCAAATTTTTACAAGCTTTTTTGCTTATATTAGCAAAAATAAATGGCGCTATCTCGGAAACTAAGCCAGATAGAGCAAAATGGAGGTCATTTTTGGTTCTCGAGCTCGCCATTAGGGTCACATGTGTAGACCCTAATGGGCCCTAACTTTGGATCCAAAAAAGTTAGCATTCTCGAAAATTTTAAAATGCTCATATCTCGGTAAATATTGCCGAAACAACAAAAAGTCCAAAAGCATTTTTGTAGCTCTCAACACGTAGAACAAGACCGCAAAATAGTTAAAATCTCTCCGAGTAATATTTTTGAAGTTATCGAGTTTTTTAATTCTCAAGACCCCAGTGGTCCCCTTTAATCACGTATCTCAAAAACTATGCAAGGTAGAGCGAAACGGACACAAATTTTGGATCAAACACTATGACGATGTTAAAGGAACCCAACTAGGTCTAGGCCCATCGGGGTCTGGACCTATCGGGTCCGACCCGACCCGTATGAACTAAGTTCAAAAAAAAAAAAATTAGTTAACTAATTATTGGCAAAACATTTTTGCTAACTTTAGCAAAAAAATTGTGGGTTCAAAATCAGCAAATTTTCTTGTAGGTTTACAAGCTTTTTTTTGCTAACTTTACAGTTTTTTTTTGAGTGTAATTAAGAAATGCTGACATTAAAAATATAAATAAATGTTGTATAAACAAGTAAGATTTTTTATACACAAGTAAGATTTTGTAACTATATCAATTACACAGTGCAACACTAAAAAAATTACGGGGTTCCGACGATTGATTCTGGAAGAGCAGACAAAAAAAAAAAACAAAATATACGTATGTCGGCGTTTTGAATGATCACATCGGAATTTCATTTTAGAGGTGGTTAAAGTTTCCCTAAACTCAGGAGAAAAACTCTGTCGAAAAATCTGTAAAACAACTTTCAGTTTGAATTAGCAAATTTTTAGCAGATTTTTAAGAAAAGTATGTTCCAAATCTTTTTTAAGTCTTTTTACATAAATAAAATACATTTATCTGAAAACAGCAGATTTTTCTACTAAAATCAGCAGATTTTTTAGCTGAAATCTGCAGATTTTTCTGCTGTCTTAGCAAATTTTCTTATATGGCTCAAAATGGGTGTATTTTTAGCAGGTTTTTTTGCTGATTGGACAGAGGGTTTTATTTTGAGTGTACACTCAAAAAAACTTGTAAAATTACAAGAAAAACTTGTAACTTTTTTTTGTTTGCTACCTCCTATTTGACAAAAATTCCTAGTAATTTTACAAGATTTTTACCAATAATTTTGTAATTTTACAAGGTTTTTACCAATAATATTGTAAATTTACAAATTTTTCGACACGATAAAATTTACAAAGAGGTTTCGTAATTTTACTAGATTTTTTGCTACCTCCTATTTTACGAGAATTCCTAGTAATTTTACAAGCTTTTTACCAATAATTTTGTAATTTTACAAGCTTTTTACTAATAAAATTGTAAATTTTTGACGCTATTAAAATTACAAGGAATTCTCGTGAATTAACTAGATTTTTTTTGTAAAATTATCTTGAAAATTTGTAAAATTACAACAAAATTTAAATTTCGATTTGTTAAGAAACAAGGAAAACTGTAAAATATTGGTAAAATTGGATTACGAGTCATTTCCTAGTAATTTGACAAAGTTTTTTTTTTTTTTGTGTGTAGCTTTGGCCTGTTCTTGCAGCATATCAGTATATAAAACTATATTTTCTTTACATCTGAGCTGTAGGCTATGTTCAGCAATTTTGTAGAACATATTATTGCAAATATTTTTGTGGAACATACATATTAACCCTCTAACTCCCCTTCATAACAATAATTTTTGGATTTATTCTAACAAATCGTATAAAACACCCCAAAAAACCAGGATGGCGGTGATAAAATGTTCTACAAAAATGTTGTCCATAAAATTTTACTGTACACCAATACCCCGGTTTGCGTCGCTTCGTTTTGCGTCATTTCGAAGTTGCGTCGTTTAAAAATGTCTGTGACTTCGAAGTTGCGTCGATTTTGTTACAGTTGCGTCGATTATTTTTCAGTTTGCGTCGCATGGCTTCGTAGTTGCGTCGTCAGTGCTTCGATTTGCGTCGTTAATATTTATTTTTTAACATAAAAACTGAAAAAGGGGATTCCCATTTTGGTCTAATATATGTGAAGGTGGTCATCTGGTTGCCAGTTTAAGTTATTTTTTTTTTTTTATTGAAAACTCACTTTTTCAGCTAAAATTATGAATTTCGGAACCAATTAAATGAAAATTTAATTGGTTCCGAAATTGGTTGCGTCGCGTTTCTCCGGTCCCAATTAGCGACGCAAACCGGGGTATTGGTGTATACTGTATTTTAAGTCAGAACACACCAAAACCCAAAACTTAAGAGAACACCAAAATCCAGTCATATTTAAGATTGCCCACTAAGGGTTAATTTTTTGGTAATTTATTAATAGTTCAAGATTGCCTTTTTAACTCTTTGTTGGTGCACTCAGAAAAAAAACTAACTAAAAAATGGGAAAATTAACTAAATCCAAGGAAAATTGATAATGATTTAGCTCCATTGCCATGTATTCCTACTTTTTAGTCCATATTTTTCTTTAAAATTAGGACCAATTTGAACTAGAAAGTGGGAAAAAATTTCCCATTTTTTAGTTAAAAAAACATTTTTGATGAGGACATTTTTCCTAAAAATTAGTTAATTTCATATTTTTATTGGTTTATTTATAGAATCGCATGCGAATACACACAGAATTCTCATTATGTACATTTTTTATTTAAAATATAAAAAAACGTTTGTTTCTTATGGTCAAGTAATAAATTTCATTAGTTTTTAAAGTTGAATTACAACAAAGACTTTGTCTTTAACGTTTGTTCCCAGACTATGGGAAAACACGCCAAAGCCAAGGCCTTTGTTGTGATTAAAATATTATTTTTTCCCTCACACATACATGTGTAGAAAAAAATGTAAACATTAAATTTATTACTTGTTATACAAGACCAAACTCTCTTTTTCATATACTTCAAATAATAAACAAAATGTGAACTACAAGTAAGCATGAAAAAAAAAAATAAATCAACTAAACAATTTCATGTTATGAAAAATTTACTAAACTTGTGGAAAAAACTTCCTCAAATTAAAGAAGATAAATATGATAAACTAATTGGTAGGAAATTACGTCCTAAAACTGAATTTTTTGAACTAAATTTTGTTTTAAGAAATATGTCTTAAAAATAAAGATTTTTTTCATTTATTTAGGGAAAATTTCTTTGGCGGAAAGAATATTTTCCTTGTATTAGGGAATTCCATTTAAGGAAAATTATGGCCTATTTAACAGTCCATGAACTAAAATTTTTTCCTAAAAGTTGGGAAAATTTCCAAAATTTTAGTTAAATTTAACTAAATTGTGGGAAAATTTATAAACTATTTTGAAGAAAATTTTTCCAACGTTTAAGTTAATGGTTTTTTTTGAGTGTGTTTGTGTTAATTTTTGGACTCTGGTGTGTTCAGACATAAATAGTAAAATTTTATGGCCAACATTTTTGTAGAACATTTCATTTTCCCTCCCCCTTTTTGGAGTTTTTTTACGATTTGTTAGAAAAGCGACAAAAATACTGCTATGAGGGGAAGTTGGAGTGTTTATATGGTCCACAAAAATATTTGCTATAACATTTTCTACAAAGTTGCTGAACATACCCTACACCTCAGATGTAAAGAAACCATAGTTTTATATACCGATATGCTGCAAGAACAGGCCAAGGCTGGGAAACTTTAACCGACTCTAAAATAAAATTCCGATGTGATCTTTCAAAACACCGACACACGTATACATTTTTTTGGTCTGCTTCTACCAGAAGCAATCGTCGGAAACCCGTTATTTTAAAAAAAAGTTTGAAATTGTTGTACAGTGTTTTATTATTTAAATAAATCTGCTAAGCTTGCAACAGGAAATCGCAACGAAGTGTGATAAAAAAAGTTGCATTTGGTTATATTTAAATTGATGATTTTATTGAAACGGTGTTTGCTTAGAGTCTGATTACTAAAAGCAATTTGTACAAATTTAAATGATGATTGAATTTTTGGAGGATCCGATCAGAGGCTCTTTAAAATTGGACAATTCTACTTCAAAAACAAATTTGGTTTTTGCACCGACCACTTTTGTCAAACATTTTATCTGAAATATTGTGTTTGTTTAACATTTTTCTGATAAATCACATAATTTGTTCTTTTAATTAAAAATATATCGTTTAACCACATTCTCTTGCCATTTTTAAATAAAATTGTAGATTAAATAAAAATCCGTTTTCCAGCTTAATCTGATGCATTTTTTAGTGCGTCATCACCACCATTATATTATTTTTACCAATCGATTTTATTTTTATAAAAGTTTATACAATTGTTCTTTACCTATGTACAATATTAAATTCATAATTTTCATTTTACACCTTAAAATAGAGGAATAGTTTAGGCATACATACACCTACAGTGACCGCCAAAAGTTTACGTACGACTACATAGTAGATGTACTTTGCTAACGGCAAAGTTAAAAATAATAGACCTAATTATTATCAAACAAATATTTTTGTAAAAAGTGCTGTGTAGGTAATTTTTAACGCTTTAATTTAAGCTTAATGACGTCCGGATTGAGTAAATATTAAATGTGCAACGAGGACCTTTTTTAGAAAATTTTTAAAATTATTTTTAAATCCATTTTTTAAAAGTTTAAACATTCAAAATTTAAAAAATGGTCCAATAGTTTATATTCAGTTTCCAACGAGTCTAACAAAAATGCAAATTTTTTTAATACATTAAAAAATCCGCATTTTTATACCCTCCAACTACAGTATGGGGATATACTCACTTTGTTATTCCGTGTGTAACGCATCAAAATATCGGTCAAGGACCCCATAAAGTATATATATTTTTGATCAGTGATCCATTCTAAGACATTCTACACAAAAAAAAAAAACTGTCAAATTACTAGGAAAAGACTCGTAATCCCATTTTACCAATATTTGACAGTTTTCCTTGTTTTTTAACAAACAAATTTGGATCGAAATTTAATTTTTTGTAATTTTACAATTTTTTTTGTAATTTTACAAATTTCCAAGATAATTTTACAAAAAAAATTTTGGAAAATTCACGAGAATTCCTTGTAATTTCAATTGCCCAAAAAAAAGTAAATTTACAATTTTATTGGTAAAAAGCTTGTAAAATTACTAAGAATTCTCGTAAAATAGGAGGTAACAAAAAATCCAGTAAAGCTACGAAACCTCCTTGTAAATTATATCGTGTTAAAAAATTTGTAAATTTACAATTTTATTGATAAAAACCTTGTAAAATTACAAAGTTATTGTTAAAAAGCTTGTAAAATTACTAGGAATTTTTGTCAAATAGGAGGTAGAAAAAAAAAAATTACAAGTTTTTCTTGTAATTTTACAAGGTTTTTTTTTGAGTGTACCGATGTCCGTCCGTCTGTAGTTAACACGATGCGGCCCAAAATAAAAGAGGTAGACTCCCGATATTTAGCACGAATATGTCTTATGCTTCTATGCAGGTTAAGTTCGTAAATGAGCAAAATTGGACCAGGGGCAAAAGTTCCCCCTTGAAGAACTAAACCAACCTCTGAAAAATATAATTTTTTTACATGATTTTTTGTGCTTTTGTTTAACAAATGCAACATTTTTATGCTACAAGAAGTTCAAAGTCCTGCATTTGGATACAATTTTATTTCTTTAGTGCAAAAAGAATAAGAATGAATTTTTAAACACTCACAGAAAAAAATATGGAGAAAACAAATTTGAGTAATCATTTGTTTAAATTTAAAACGAAAAATTGAGTAATTTTTTAATTGACGCAATTAAAAATTTACTCAAACATTTTAAAAACAATTTAAGTAAATAATTTAATAAAAATTTAATAGTTTATTTTAATTTTTTTTAGACTCTCATAGTTTTTTGAATTCTCGATTAGTTCATAGTTTTTTGTATATGGGTGAAATCAAAAAATGTCAACCAAACCATGTAATCGTGTAATATCTCATACATGGGTTAAAGTATTCGCATATTTTTTAATGTACAACGTCGTATATATTGGCGTTCTACATAACTAACAACAATCCGGATATTAGTTACACAGAAAAAAATATGGAGGAAACAAATTTGAGTAATCACTTGTTTAATTTTTAAAAAAAAAATTGAGTAATTTTTTAATTGACGCAATTAAAAATTTACTCAAAAATTGAAAATAAAATTTGAGTAAATAATTTAATACAAATTTAATATTTTTTTTTATTTATTTTTTTTTCTCTTGGTGTTTTGAATTCTCATTTAGTTTATTGTTTTTTGTATATGTATATGAAAGTTTGAAATCATCTTTATAAAATTTTACTTTGTCTTGAAGACATAAGTATATTTGGTAAAGTTTGTAAAAGCAATTTTTTTGGAAAAAAAATTAGAAACTTTTTAAACTTTTTAAAAAAATAATTTGATACATTTTGAGTAAATTTTTACTTGACACAATTAAAAAGTTACTTAAAAATATTAAAAAATTTTAAGTAAAGATTTAATTGTGTGAATTAATAATTTACTCAAATTTTTTATTAAGCATTTAATAATTTTTTATTAAAAGTTTACTCAATACTATTAAATCGTTTACTGGTGGAAAATTGAGTAATTTTTTACTCAATAGTATTAAAAATTTACTCAAAAATTTTTTTTATTTTTTTCTGTGTAGCTATTTTAAACAAGTTATTTTCATTTTTGTAGGCCAAATGTAAACTCCGTCGCCAGAAACAAGTTCAATTTTTAAACTTTAACCAGTTATATCTTAAAAACCAATAACCCAACAGCTTAATAATTGACTACATTTTTAAAGAGGGAATGTTGACGTTCTTAAAAAATATTTTTATATAGCCATAACTATCTCTTTTACCCATGCAAACACGGCTTCAATTGTGTAACGATTTTTCGACACTTTTTTTTTGACATTATGGAACCTGACAATTTTGTTGTTTTTGACGTATTATGTTTAGAAAAATAATAGGTTGTTGCCCCATTTATTAAACGCGAGGCTATAAAGTATCATTTTGCATCATTGGTTTCAAGATTGCTCATTGCATATTAATTTCCCGGTATGAAAAGATAATTCATAAATGAAAAATCGAAAAATGCTGTAAACTCCGTCTCCACGTTTACAACAAAACTACTTAGCGTGTATCTGAAATATCTTCATATTTTGACGTATCTTGTTGACATCTAATGATTTTTTTTCGGAAACCAATTTCCGACAAATAGTTTTCGAAAAAAAGGTCAAAAAGTGACGAAATGTAAACTCCGTCTCTGTAAACTCCGTCAACTTTTTTTTTTTTGCAGATAGCATTAAAAAACCTTATGTAGTTGTTAAAACCGACGCAAATATTAACACTAGTCATTCAAAAAAGTAAAAAAAAATAATTTTAACAGAAATAATAATAAATTTATTTTACATTTCCTTAGAAAAATCCCATTAAAATAAAAAATAATTGTAAAATCTTTAATAATAAAAACCAGAAAAAAATCCTAATTACAAAAATTGTTAGCAATTACATAAATAAGTGTTTTAAATTACAATAAAATGTTTTCAAAGAAAATTCAAAAAATTCAATGTATTTTTCTAAGGTGAATGTAAACTCCGTCACCAAAAAAATCATAAAATTCTCGACAAAATTTGTCTGAAACAATTTGGAGAAGAGATCTTGTATAGTTATATTAGTAGTGATGTACACAGAAAAAAATATGGAGGAAACAAATTTGAGTAATCACTTGTTTAATTTTTTAAAACAAATTTGAGTAATTTTTTAATTGACGCAATTAAAAATTTACTCAAAAATTGAAAATAAAATTTGAGTAAATAATTTAATACAAATTTAATATTTTTTTTTTATTTTTTTTTTTTCTCTTGGTGTTTTGAATTCTCATTTAGTTTATTGTTTTTTGTATATGTATATGAAAGTTTGAAATCATCTATATAAAATTTTACTTTGTCTTGAAGACATAAGTATATTTGGTAAAGTTTGTAAAAGCAATTTTTTTGGAAAAAAAAAATTAGAAACTTTTTAAACTTTTTAAAAAAATAATTTGATACATTTTGAGTAAATTTTTACTTGACACAATTAAAAAGTTACTCAAAAATATTAAAAAATTTTAAGTAAAGATTTAATTGTGTGAATTAATAATTTACTCAAATTTTTTATAAAGCATTTAATAATTTTTTATTAAAAGTTTACTCAAGACTATTAAATCGTTTACTGGTGGAAAATTGAGTAATTTTTTACTCAATAGTATTAAAAATTTACTCAAAATTTTTTTTTTATTTTTTTCTGTGTAACATATCGATTTTAATAAAAAAATTTTCCAAAAATTAAAATTTTTTGTTTGTACAATTTTGGCTCAAAAACACTGACATTTTTTGATTTCACCCATATGTATATGAAACTTTGCAATCGTCTTTATAAAATTTTCCTATGTCTTTGAGACATAAATATGTTTGGTAAAGTTTGAAAAAACAAGTTTTTTTTTTTTTTTTTTTAATTAAAACTTTTTTAAACTTTTTAAAAAAATAAATTGATAAATTTTGAGTAAATTTTTAATTGTGTCAATTAAAAATTTACTCAAATTTTTTTGCGAACATTTAATAAATTTTTATTAAAAATTTACTCAATACTATTAAATCGTTTTTTGGTGCAAAATTGAGTAATTTTTTACTCAATAGTATTAAAAATTTATTCAAATATTTTTTTTATTTTTTTCTGTGCATATTCGAGAGGAAATTTGCCCACTAATTTCATTTTCCCTTTCGACCCTCGTAGCACATTTAATATTTACTCAATCTGGACGCCATTAAGCTTAAATTTAAGCTTGATAAATAACATGCACACTGTGTATTACACAGCACTTTTTACAAAAATACTTGTTTGATAATAACACTGTACAACAATTTCAAACTTGTTTCTAAAATTCCGGGGTTCTGACGATTCTTTCTAGTAGAGGAGACCAAAAAAATATACGTGTGTCGGCCAAAACTTTTGTAGAAAATTTCATCACCGCCCTCTCCCTCTTTCGGGGTGTTTTTTATGATTTGTTAGAATAGAGCCAAAAAATACCGTTATGAAGGAGAGTTAGAGGGTTAATATGTTCTACAAAAATATTCATCATAATATTTTCTACAAAGTTGCTAAACATAGCCTACACCTCAGATGTAAAGCAAACATAGTTTTATGTACCGATATGCTCTGCAAGAACAGGCCAAAGTTGGGAAGCTTTAACCGCCTCTAAAATAAAATTACGATGTGATCACACGTATATTTTTTTTGGTCTCCTCTACCAAAAATCAATCGTCGGAACACCGGAAGTTTTTTTAGTGTTCATTAACGAATAACATCTACTATGTAGTCGTACGTATACTTTTGGCGTTCACTGTACATACATTTTTTTAAAACTACTATCAAAAATTTACTTATAGACATATTCAGTCAGCCAGTTAGCCAGTTCTTTTATTTTTATTATTATTTTTATTGTAGGCGAGCCAAAAAGAAAATAATATAACATGCAAATACGGTAGCCCTCTCCATCTACTTTGGGGTGCCATAACCATATAAAAAAATATATTTCTTAAAAAATCAGTCACGCACACGCATTTAAATTTCAAGTGCTCCAAGTTTCTACTTTTTTTGTTGTTGTTTCGTCTACACTTTTTTTTTATTTATTTATTAAAATGCATAATGTTCTTGTAACATGCCATAGTAAACTTTAAATAAATATTTAAGGTTCTACACTTAAAATAAAATAAAATAAAAAATCTTTTTGAAAAATTATTAATTTTTATTAAAAAATAAAAATTGTTTTATTCGACCTTTAAAATATTATATTTTGAGTAGGTTTATTCTAGCTCGAGGTCATTATTTCTTTTATTAATTAAAACTATGATATTATCATAGAAATATTTTCAAGAAAATTATTTTTCTGTTTTAAATTTATTTATATTGGTCATTTTTGGAAGGAAGGTCTTTCACAGGGCTCCCACCGATTGTAAATTTCTGTAAAATTAAAAAAATAATCTGCTGATTTTTGTTACTTTCAAAAACTAAATAGCAGAGACTTTAGTAAAAATATCCATTTCAGCAGAAAAATCTGCTAAAGTTTGCTAACTCAAACTAAAACTTGTTTTACAGATTTCTCAACAGAGTTTTACTTCTGAGTGTATTAATATAGGACTGAGTCCCCTATATAAAATTTTCGACCGATATTCAATTCAATCGGTCTATTGCACTCAGAAGAAAAACTCTGCCAGAAAATCTGTAAAACAAGTTTCAGTTTGAATGAGTAAACTTTAAGCAGATTCTTCTGCTGAAATTGATATTTTAACTGAATTCTCTGTTATTTAATTTTAGAAAAAAAAAACAGAAATCAGCAAATTATTTTGCTAATTTTACTATATTTGCTAATTTTGTAATTTTTTCAAAGATTAAATTAAAAATTGATATTTTAACTGAATTCTCTGTTATTTAATTTTAGAAAAAAAAAAAAACAGAAATCAGCAAATTATTTTGCTAATTTTACTATTTTTTGTTAATTTTGTCATTTCTTCAAAGATTAAATTAAAAAAAAGAGTGTTTAAAATTTTATTGAAAAACAGTTAACTAAAAAATTAGCACTTAAAAAAAAGCTTACAAGGAAGTTTTTCAACCTTTATAAACTGATTTGCCTTAAACTTAAAATATGTATAAAAGAGACAATTCTAAGGTTGGGGTGTCTCGACTTATCGGCCATATTGGTGATTTAAAAAAATGGAGAAAAAATGGTGAAAAAAATCGTTTTTTTGGATTTTTCAGCCATTTATTCTTAAGCAACTACATGGTGTTTTTATATGAGAAGGAGAGTTTTTTAAATACCTATCCAAAGCATAACCTTATAAAAATTCGACTTCGTTAAATATTTTTTTTTCACGAAAATGTGTAAATTTTGGGTGTTATATATGTGAAGACTTAGATCTACGATATCCATATGAATACGAAATATTCTTTATTAAGTTTAAGTCGACACGTATTTTTGATCTAGACGATATTCCTATTAGTTAAGGAGTTATCGGAATTTTCACATTGTTTCATAAGAGGGCAAATAAATTTTTAAAAACTGATATGGCCGACAAGCCGAGACATCCCAACCTTAAAATCGTTACTTTTATATTTATTTTAAGTTTCAGGCAAATCGTTTCAAAATGATTGAAAAACTTTCCCTGTTAGAAAATTAAAGATTGTCAATTGCAAGCACCTCAGCCTGGAAAACACTACACTTATCCAGAAGCCTCAATGAGACCCCGATTTCGGGGCATTCAGAGTAAACTCCCGAACCCGTACCCATCTCCATCTTCGATCCGTCCATAAAGATTGAGATCGCATTCTCTGTAATAACAGAGTTTTCCGCCCAGTCTTCCCTAGTCGGTATTTGGACTTCGAAGGTTCTGTCAAAGTTCGTCTGTGGTGAGATATAGTCGGTTCTCTGTTCCAGTTCCGTCCCGCCCACCGTACTTAATATAGTCGAGTGTCCCCAAGAGCGTTGCTTAAGCATTTGCGACTCTCTTAACCTGAGAGCCGATATTGCTGCTGTGCTCTTGACGTAAATATCCACGGGCTGAATGTTTAGTATCAAACCGGCCTGGAGTGCTGATCTAATAGCACCAGTGATACCCACACACGCCAGTCGTTGTACCTTCTGTAGATTGCAGAGATGTGATTTCTTATCCACTGCTTTCCACCACACAAGGGCACCATACACTAAAAAAAAAAACTGTAATGTTAGCAAAAAAAGCTTGTAAACCTACAAGAAAATGTGCTGATTTTGAACCCACAATTTTTTTGGTAAAGTTAGCAAAAATGTTTTGCCAAAAATTAGTTAACTGAAATTTTTTTATTTCAACTTAGTTCATACACATTTGAGGACCCATGGGTTCGGACCCGATAGGTCCAGACCCCGATGGGCCTAGACCTAGTTAGGTTCTTTAAAAATCGTCATAGTTTTTGATCCAAAATTTGTGTCCGTTTCGCTCTACCTAGCTTAGTTTTTGAGATACGTGATTTTAGGGGACCACTGGGGTCTTGAGAATTACAAAACTCGATAACTTCAAAAATATTACTCGGAGAGCTTGTTCTACGTGTTGAGAGCTACAAAAATGCTTTTGGACTTTTTGTTGTGTCGGCAATATTTACCGAGATATGAGCATTTTAAAATTTTCGGGAATGCTAACTTTTTTGGATCTAAAGTTAGGACCCATTAGGGTCCACACATGTGAAGAGGACCGGCGATACTATGAGAGCTCGAGAACCAAAAATGGCCTCCATTTTCTCTATCTGGCTTAGTTTCCGAGATAGCGCCATTTTAAGTTTTCTGAAAATAAAAAAAAAATGTACCATCTTTTTTGCTAATATTAACAAAAAAGCTTGTAAAAATTTGGTCAACTCAATTTTAAATTTAGCAAAAAAAAAATAGTTCAAATTTTGTTTAAAATTGCTAATGCGCTAAATGAAGTTTACAAGATATTTTTGCTAACATGCTAATCACAACTAAAAATTTGCTAAAAGTTAGCTAACCACACTCAAAATAATCACTCTGTTAAATTACAGAGATACTCTGCTGAGCCAGCAGAAAATACCATAGATTTCCAACCAGCAAGATTTTTTGTTATTTTACGAAGAAAACTCGGTAAAATGATTTCGAACAAAAAAAACTGTAAATTTACAGAATTATCTGTAAAATATTGATATAAGCGACCAGAATTTTACTATTTTATTTACTATTTGATTTCTGATCAATTTCTCTTTCCTTAATGTGCAAGTAGTGTTGACAATTGGAAAATGGCACCGAGTAAATTTGCCCGCTTTAATGCATCCAAATTGTAAATTTACTTTTTTTATTTTTGTGAAAATTACGATGTATTTTACGAGTACCTCCAATTTTACCCGACATCCTCGTAAAATTTACCAGGTTTTATTGTAATTTAAGATGCTTTTTAAAGAGCGTTTGAAATATTTGGTAGTTTTTTGAAGAGATTTTTATTTAAAAGCTGTATTACAGAGCAATAAGTAAAATTACAGTTGAAATTTAGTATTTTGGTTACGAGAAAATGTATAAAATCTGTATTTTAACAAAAAACTCTGTTTATTATCTATAAAATAGAGATTACAAAATAAAAAGTAAAATTACAGATAAAATTTTGTTTTTCGGTTACAAGAAAATACAAAGTATATTCTGAAAATCTGTATTTCGACAGATAACTTTGTCAAATGTCTGTCGAATTGAGATAACAGTCATTTTACAGAGTTTTTAACAGAGTAATTATTTTGAGTGCAGCATTAGCAAAAAAAAAATTAGTAAATCTACTAATGTATTATAAGTAGGGATGAGATTTTCATGCACTAAAAAATCGAAAATATGCGCTTAAAATATGCGCTAAAAAATTCAAAATATGCACTAAAAAACTAAAAATATGCACTAAAAAATAAAATGTGGGCAATAAAAATCTTGTTTTCATAGAAAAAACTTCTTAAAATGCAGAAAATAACGTCGTGTTTAAATAGTAACATTTTAAACTTTATGTAAGCAAGATTTTTTTAGAAATCAAGAATATCTATAAAATAATTAGAAAGAAAAAAAAATAGTTTTTAATAAGTTTTTAAAATTTAAAATAGTTTATGAACAAAAAAATTTCAATTTGTGTTTTTGCAGATTTATGGCAAAATATGCAAAAATATGCACTTAAAAGTTGGAAATATGCACAAAATATGCATTTAAAACCAAAATATGCAAAAATATGCATTTTCACCAAAATATGCAAAAATATGCAAAAACAAATCGATTTTGAATTGATTCGAAAAGATAGTTGGTCGATATCGTTTTTAGACTATCGACAAAAAACATGCATTTGCATGGAAATCTCATCCCTAATTATAAGTAAGTATTGGTCTAATTATCGCACCATACTTCCATACGGTTTTAAAGCCCACCTTCTCCCGAAAGTTCTTCTGCAGGTGTAAAAAGCACATAACGACTTTTTCATCCTTTCCTCTGTGTTTCTTTTCCAAGAAAGCTTTGAGTCCAGGATCACACCCAAGTATTTCGCCTCATTGGATAGCTCCAGGGTGATTCCATCTAATTTGGGAAGGACAAACCTGTCTATCTTAGTCTTTTTCGTTAACAAGACGAGTTCGGTTTTGGCGGGATTGACTCCCAGACCGTTGTTCCTTGCCCACTTTGAGAGTATCTTAAGCGCTGATTCCATGAGTTCACTAATCGTTGGTAAAAACTTACTTCTTATTAGGATCACAACGTCATCAGCGTAAGCAACCGTCTTGATACCCATTTCGTTAAGTGACTTCAGGATTTCATTTATTACAAGATTCCACACAAAATTTCGAGGAATTTTTTTTTTCACCAAAAAATTTTTTCCGCGTTATTTTTTTTTTTTTTGCAAATAATCTTTTATTACATTGTGGAGGGTATCAATAAATTCGGAAAAGACGAATTAAACTTTTTTACTTGTTTTCTGCTAAAATCAGCAGATTTTTTAGCACAAATCAGAAAATTTTTCTGCTGTCTTAGCAGATTTTTTCATATGGCTCAGCAGATTTTTCTGCTGATTGGACATAAATTAAATAGGAGATGACTAAAAAAAAAAATTGGAGTTGTGACACCTCCCCCTCCTCCCTTTCTAATTCCTGGATACGTCGTTGGTGGAGTATCTCACCCAAACCAAGGTACACCAGAATTTCATATATTTATATGCAATTAGTTTTAATTGGATCTACTGAAACATTGCAATGTCTGTTAAAAACTCGGATGAAACTGAATCATATTTTATATACGATGATGTTATTAAATACAACATCCACCATTATTCAGTTCAAATTACGTATCAATATATTTTGCGTTATGTGTTATATATGGAATCATATAAAAATATATGGCATCATATAAAAAATTTTACTCGGGATGTTTGGACTTGGACCCATTTTTCGGAAAACGTCTTATGGTCGGTCTATAATTTTCTCACTCGTTTTTTCTTGGGACCCTAAAAATTATAAAAAAATATACAGGGAAATTAAAAATGTACTGGAAAAGAAAAACTCTACTATGAATATTTTCTGCAGAAAAAATAAATAAAAACAAATAGTGTCTACAACTATGACAACTAGCACTATTATTAATTAAAACACCCTGTAATATACACGTTGATCTAATACGTTGTCTAATTGATAATGTAATAAAATTTAAGTATGCATATTGAGGCGGTTCGATTTGTATGGCTCCAAAAATTAATAAAAACAAGTAAAAAAGTTAAATTCGACCTTGCCGAATGTAGTGATACTTTTGAAAAAAAAAACATTTTTTTGAAAAAAAATTTCCGCGAAAAAAAATTTTGGTAAAAAAAATCCGGGATTTTTTTTTTTTTTGTTAAAAATATATTCGTACTTGTTTAAATACCATTTGGTGTTCAATTATGTTCACATATGTCAACCAGAAGCCGAATTAAAGCATTTTGTATTTTTAGGTTATGTTGAATGTACTGAAATTTTTAAGGTGTGCTTACATTTTCGTTCATAACTTTTGAACCGCTAAACCGATATCGCTCAAATGCAATACCAAACTTCTCGGGAGAACTTCCAATAAATATGTGCAATATTTTGTTCGTGACAGCATTTTCCACAGACAGACGGACAAACGGACATCGCTAGAATGTCTTAAAATCGATCGGGCATCATGAATATATATACTTTATGGGGTCCCAGATCGATATTTCGATGAGTTACAAACGGAATGACAAACTTATATATACCCTCAATCACTAAGTGAAGGGTATAAAAATCGTAATAAAAACGAAATCTACAAGAAATTTTAAGAAAAATTGTCAAAGAAACCTTGGTCTCATTTCGAAATGGAAGATATTGGACTTAAATTGTGCTTGCAGATGTTTAACGTGTACTTTGTTACATTTATTTAATCTGATTATAAACAGACCATTTTTGGTCTTAGTCTCTCATAAAAATTTCAAACAGCATATGTTAAATCGGTATATTGGACACAAATACCTGCCGATTTCAATCAATGAAATAAATATACCTTATCAAATATATTTATTCGGTCCAGTTTTGACTTTTGGGACCCATTTTCCAGAAAACACTGATGTAGGGTATTATATGGTTGGTCTTGACCGACTATAATTTTCTTACTTGTTTTTATTTCATTTAAGTATTTTTATTCACTGACAATTTCTTGCTATATTCTATTTTTAAAAATATACATCTTTTTTATCCTTTACCCATTAAGATTTGAACACCGGACATCTCGTTTGTTAGGCTTAGCCTCTAGCCACTTACTTAAGGCATATCAACAAATAATTAGGCTAAACAACCATTTTGTTTATTGTGTGCTATAACATTCAAAGTTTGTATAACACTATGCTCTGCCAAAAGCTGTGAGAGAGAAAGAGAGGGATATAAAACTAAAATGTTTGAGTCTTTACAAATCCGTCTTTAACCCACATTGGCTGGGGTCAAAAATGATCCCCGCAGAAATTTTGAAGTTTAAAGATTAAATTTTGTGATAAAAACAAGTATAAAATGGCTTCTGTGCCAACCACCCCCCCCCCCCCCAAAATGATGCCATTATTTTGGTAACAAGTTTCAACGGGTTAGAAAATGTATTGTTTTTATTCGCGAAAAAATAATTCCGCAAAATTTTTTTTAAATTTTTGTCTCATTTTCATAAATTCATATCAAAAAAAAAATAAATCGCGAAAAAAATGTCCGCGAATAAAATTTACAGTTATACATATAATTTTTTTGTATATTCGATAGAGTTTAGATGATAGAAATTCAGCAATTGTCTAAATATGTAATATAAATAAATAGTTTTTTTACTTAAAAATAAAAAAGAAATAATCGCGAATATCGCTAACACACAAACTAACTTTGAAAAAATTGATATTACAATGGGATTTAGTGTAAACAAACTTACTTTACCAGATGGGTGTCATAAATTCAAATTAAAAATAATTGTATTAAACCAATTTTTTCGCAAAAAAATTTTTTTTCGCGAACAAATATATTTTTCGCTAAAAAATTCACAGTCTTATGGTTTGTTGTGTTAATTTAACAGCGTTGAATGGGTTTAAATTTAAAAATTATAGCACAAGTTTAAAAATATCGTTTTTATTGTATTGAGCATCAAAATTTTAAATCGCGAATATCGCGAATACGAGTGCTAACATCGAAATACGGCTAGCACCATTAAATTCAGCGTAATCGAATTAACTTTACCAGTAGGGTGCCCAGCTTGTTTAAAAAAAAGTGTCAAATTCGAGCACAGTGTTATTATCTGATATTCACGGTGAGCCTCAGCGATGTTTAGGTTGAACTTTAGTGTCGACGAAAAGTTTAAGCGCAGTTCGATTTCTACAAGATTAAATATCACAAAACTGTTAACAGCGAAATCGTAGCTGCTCGCATTCGCGAGATAACGCGAAATTAGTGTTTTTGGTTTTTTTTTTTTAAATTTTGACATTGAAGTTTTTTAAATATTTTCTAAAACTGAGTATACAGTTTTAATTGTACTTATTTAAAGATCACAAAACAGTAAACATCAAAATCCTATCTTCTTTAGTTCGCGAGATATCGCGAAATTAATTTTTTGCTGTTTTTGTTTTTGTTTTCGTTTTTTATCTTTAAAATTTCGTAAAAACATGGTATGCAGTTTTACTTGTGCTTGATCAAAGGTCACACAGCTGTTGGCATCGAAATTGTAGGTGTTAAATTTCGCGAGATATCGCGTAATTATATATATTTTTTTTATTATTTATTTATATTTTAAGCCCGGTTCTTTAGAAATAATAAAAAAAGTGGTAAGCAGTTTGATTTGAGAATGTTGGAAGAAATTAAAACTGCCCACAAAAAAATTATAGCTGCTCACTTTCGCGAGAAATAGCTAAAACCTGCTTTTTGGGGGTATTTCTTGTTTTGATTAATAAAAGAAGTTTCTTTAACATTGTTGAAAAACACGAAATGCAGTTTGATTTGCTGTTGATTAAAGGTGATAAGGCTGTTAACATTTAAATTCTAGCTGCTCAACTCTTCGAGATATCGCTAAAAAACTCGCTAAACTACTATTTATTCTAGGGTTGCCAGAAATTTATTTCCAAAAAGCGGGACAAACACGAAAAATCACAAAAAATGGCGGGATTTTGAAAATTTTCGCGGGACAAAAATAATACGCATTCAAATGCAGATTTAAAATTCAGAAGAGTTTTTTTCGATGTTCTTAACTTAAATATTTTTTCTTAAAATCCATTCTAACCCTAGTGCAAAATTTAAAATTTTTTTGGGCAAAATAATATATTTTTATATGTATATTATCTGATATCAGATCCGACCCACCGCATTATTTCGTGAATCGCCAGACATGTCTTCATTATTTTGTCCACTTTACTTTTTTCCAATAGATGTATTTGCCTTTGCACTTAACTTACGAAAAGAATGAACTCTATTCCACTCGTTTAAGCTTTAAAAATTTTGGTGCTATGGAAAATTGTATGACTTTTACATCATTAACAATTTTAAATAAATCAGCTGATTTTTCTGCTCATTGGAAGACCAGTAAATTGCTACTTCTAATTTTGTGACGCTTAAAAAAGCGGGAATTTGTAATCCCGCGCGGGACACGGGAATCGTTGACGCAAAGCGGGACAATTAATTAATTAATTAATTAATTAATTAATTAATTAATTAATTAATTAATTAATTAATTAATTAATTAATTAATTAATTAATTAATTAATTAATTAATTAATTAATTAATTAATTAATTAATTAATTAATTAATTAATTTATTTTTTCTTTAGTGTCTGAAATAAAGGAAAAAATCAAGAAACGACAAATATATTGTATGCAGTTTAAATTTTATGTGGTTAAAGGTGGTAAAACTGCTCAAATCAATATCTTGACTGGTAATTTACGCGAAAAATAAAAAGTTTTCCAATTTTTATACCCTCCACTTAGTGATAGATGGTATATATAAGTTTGTCATTCCGTTTGTAACTCATCGAAATATCGGTCTGGGACCCCCTAAAGAATATATATTCATGATCCCCGATCGATTCTAAGACATTCTAGCGATGTCCGTCTGTCTGTGGAAATGGTGATCACGGCCAAAATATTATACGGAGATGACTGACTCCCGAGAAGTTTGGTATTGTATTTGAGCGATATCGGTTCAGCGGTTCAAAAGTTATGAACGAAAATGTAAGGACACCTCCAAAATTTTAGTACATTCAACATAACCTAAAACTACAAAATGCTTTAATTCGACTGCTGGTTGACATATGTGAACAGAATTGAACACCAAATGGTATTTAAACAAGTACGAACATATTTTTTTGCAAAAAAATAAAAAATCGCGGATTTTTTTTTTCGCGGATTTTTTTTTTCAAAATTTTTTTTTTTCAAAAGTAATTTCCTTTTAAAAAAAGTTTTTTGCAATAATCTTTTTGAAATTGTGGAGGGTATCACTACATTCGGCAAGGCCGAATTTAACTTTTTTACTTGTTTTTTTTTTTGTAATTTTGCGATTTCTCGCGAAATTGATAAGATATGATTTCGATGTTAACTGTTTTGTGACCTGTAAATAAATACAATTAAAACTGCATACTCAGTTTTGAAGATATTTAAAAAACTTCATGGTCAAAATTTTGGAAAATACAAAAAACACTAATTTCGCGATGTCTCGCGAATGCCAGCAGCTACGATTTCGCTGTTAACAGTTTTGTGACATTTAATCTAGTAGAAATCGAACTGCGCTTACACTTTTCGTCGACACTAAAGTTGAACATAAACATCGCTGAGGCTCACCGTCTATTATTTACATTATAAAAAAAATGTCTTTATTGATGACATTTTTGATGACATGATGAAATGTTTCATCACTTGTTTCATTAAAGAAAAATGCTTCGTCATAATAATGAAACGGTTTCATCACTTATTGTCATCAATTTCGATGACAAACTCATATTGATGAAGATTTTCTTTAATATGATGAAACTTCATATTTGCGAGATTTCACTTACATATCAATGAGCCCACGTTTCTTGTTAGCATTGTGTGGTATGTTTGATTGTCATCTAGTGGTTGTGGCATTATTAATTTGTTCAAGTTGTTTTGCCACTATATCAAAGTTTCTTTCAAGTAATATATTTTTCTTTGTACAAGATAAATTGCATACTACTATCGTTGAAATTATTACGTTTATATTTAAAAAGTAGAATTAAAAAAAATATATATTTTATTGTGTATGTGGACAATTGCAATAATTAACACATCCAGGAAGATAGTAGGTATTAAAATTATTATTGTATTATTAGTGATATAAAGAAATAATAGAGATAATAATTAAATTTTAATAACTTTTAGTAAATGTCAAATGCTTACAAGTATTTTAAATCGATAATTTACACCTTTATTGAAACTGGTTTAATATTGATTAAAAAAGTTTTAAGTTTTTCCATTCAATAAATAGTTAACACAAGTTAACATTTTGTAATTTGTTTTATATACATTCATACACTCTAAGGAAAAAGCTTCTTCATATTGATGCATTTTTACATAAATATGAAGAAATGCTACATAACTTTTCGTCCAATATAACATATCATCAATATAATGTGTTAACACATTTATGAGTAAACTTCTTAAAGAGTTACATCGATATGATGAAATGTTTCATTAATTTTCGTTAAATGTAACACATAATCAATATGATAAAGAATTGTCATCATATTAATGACACTATTTCATCCATTTTATTGACATATTGTCATCATATTTTCGCTGTGTTAAAACAAGAAAATGCAAGAAAATTACAAAAATGTTATGAAATTCAATATTCAATTGCGATTTTCTCAAAAAAAAAAAAGACGATAAACGCGCGTCTGAATTTTTTTGCGTAGAAAGACTTAAAAAAAAAATTAAAAAAGAAAAAAAAAGTGGCCAGATTTTTGATAAATTGACTTTTTTTAAGAAATGAAAAATTTCAGAACGGGTTCTGCAAATTTGTCAAAAAAAAAAATTAATTGTTAGCACTTAAAAAATTGACAAGAAAGCAAATTTTTGAGATTATGGTGCATTCCATTTTAGTTTGATAAATATTTAATCAAGGCAACTCGACACAAATTTGACAATTTTTTCAATATTTAGCCACGTCTCCTTAGCCCAGATTTTGAAAAATTAAAAAAACCAAAAACATTTGTAATTCAAATACTCCAATTGTAATTCGAAAAGCCAATTGTAATTCGAAAAGCCAATTGTAATTCGAAGAAGACAATTGTAATTCAAAAATTCCAATTGTAATTTGTAAATGATCAATTGTAATTCGTAAAAGATCAATTGTATTTCTTAAAAGATCAATTGTAATTCGTAAATGATCAATTGTAATTCGAAAAGGATCAATTGTAATTCATAAAAGATCAATTGTAATCCCAAAAAGAACAATTGTAATTCGTAAAAGATCAATTGTAATTCGAAAAAGAACAATTGTAATTTGTAAAAGATCAATTGTTATTCGAAAAAGATCAATTGTAATTCGTTAAAGATCAATTGTTATTCGTTAAAGATCAATTGTAATTCGAAAAAGATCAATTGTAATTCGAAAAAGATCAATTGTAATTCTTAAAAGATCAATTGTAATTCCTAAAAGATCAATTGTAATTCGAAAAAGATCAATTGTAATTCTTAAAAGATCAATTGTATCAAATTTACAATTATCTTTTACGAATTACAATTGATCTTTTACGAATTACAATTGGAATCTTCAAACTACAATTGGACTCTTCAAATTACAAATGGAGTACATATTCGAATTACAAGTAGAATCTTCGATTGACAAATAGAATCTTCGAATTACATCTGTAAATGGTATAGGGATAGAGGGTTTATATCATTCCGTTTTGTATCACCTTTTTCATTCCGTTTGTATCACCTTGAAATATTGGTCTAGGATCCCATAAGGTATATATTATTCATGATCCTCGATCAATTTTAAGACTATCTAGCGATTTCCGTCCGTCTGTCTGTTGAAAACTCTCTAACTTTTGAAAGACTTTGCTGAGGCTGCTGAAGCTTGGCATTTATGTTGGTCATTTACCTGGTCAAGTGGGTATTGCAATTCAGCAAAATCGGTCCAGTGCACAGTGCCACATTTGGCCAATCTAGGACGACAAAAATCCAATTTTAATTATATTGACTTAAAATTCGGTATAAATGTTCGTTTTGACTTCGAAAATAACATTATGAAAAATGTGGGAGGCCGGTTAAGGGCCCCGCCCACTTTTTTTAAATTTTGTAATTTTGGTTATAATTTCTTTAAATTTGGTATATATATTCTCAATGACTGTAGAAATAATATTACAAAAAAAGGGGGCGGTCAGACAACTGCCACGCCCACTTTTTTAAAATATGTTTAAAAAATATGTAAAAACAAGGTTTACATATCGCCCCACTGTAGTCGGCGTCGCAGACGGTCGCAAAAGTTAGCCGTTGAAATAAGTACTATGGATATTGGTCAATATATCTGAAAAAGTCCGGCGACCAATACGGACCAAACACAATAGTTCTATTCCATCAAAAAAATAAATATATAATTTTCTTTTCAAAAATTTGTATTTTGTTAAAAATTTAATAAAAAATAGAAAAATTTGTTTAAAAAAAAGGAAAGATATGACTTAAAGCATTTAAATATCCTTTAAAATTACCAAAAAAGAGTGGATAAATATCTCCTTTTGTTCAAAAGTTACAACAGTTTAAACTCGACTTAATTTATGCGAAATAATGTGCACTAGTTACAGAATTTTACAAGATGCAACTTTATGCACCCACCTGTTAGTAACGAACAGAATTATCGATCCTATATGATTATTTCCGTGCTATTAGGATTGTTCTATAATACATATAAACATATCATGAAAATCGGGGAACTTTTTTTTTTGATTTTTGTCGTGCTAGATTGGCCAAATGTGGCACTGTGCAGTGGTTCAAAAGTTATAAGCAAAAGAGTGAATTTCGGCAAAGGTTTATCGCGAATGTACGAGAAAAATACACGCTAACTTTCGAAAGACAACTCTCAGACTCTTGAACTTGGCATATGAGCAATTGTCATTAACTTTTAATATTTAAGAAAAAAAAAATTGCGATTTTTTTTCGTGGCACATTGATAAGACTTTGTAGGTAAATAACATTATAAATAAGTAATTCAAATCCGTCCGCGTGCATTAATTTGAGCGATCGCACCCAAAACTATGGCGGTTTAAAGTTAAAATTTTTAAAAAAATTGTCAAAATTACATTTTTTATCCGAAGTTAACCAAACGTACCATTTTGTATTATGCTTACCCAGAGCTAAAATACATATTCAAACATTCATAAAATCTTTGCTAAATATCGAGATATTTGCATTTAACCAATTTTTTTTCGGCACATTTTCCAATATTTTGGAAATAAAAATGTTTCCAGCGGTTTTATTTTTTTTAGAAAAATATTATCAAATGTATTAACAAAATCTCAACATATTCTTAGTTAACACCATTATTCTACCTCTAATAGGTAAGAAACAGCAGCGGTTTAAAGGGAACATTTTTGAAAAAAAAAAATTTAATAATTTTGAATTTTTTTTTTTTTTTAATACTACTATTAAATATCTGATTTTACAGTGTTGTCCTTCACTGAATATTGAAACTATTCAAAGTATGATTAATAATGCTAATATTAAGGTTATTACGAAATATTTTAACGTTATTACTAATTTTATCAAGGTTATAAAAAATTTTAGCGATTTTTCGCGATTTTCGCGACTGCAAAAATCAATGGACTAATTTTGAAATATTATTTGAATAAGACATGTCAAAATCTATCAAAATACATTTCTTTTCTGCTTTATTTAAGTAATGTAAGATTTTATATAACCATTAAATTTAAAGGTATCAAAAATTTAAAACCACCGAAAAACCGCTTAAACGTTAAATTTTTTCGGATGAGAATTAATTGAAGATATAGAATTAAAAAGACTACCAAACGCGCCTTTCACCGACCAATTTCTATAAGCGGCCTGGATGTGCCTTACAAAAAAGTGAAAACTGAAAAACACCGCGGAATTCGCCAATATTAACTTTTGATCAATGTTGCTTTCCATGATTTATTATATTTGCACATACCATTGTTTCTACATGTTCAACTTTCAGCCATGCACATTTGGCTGTCAAATAATGCAAAACTAAAATATCGAAATTTTGCAAAAAATTTAAAAAGTTCATAAAATTTTTGCAATTGAATATTTTTTGGGTGCGTTTGTAAATCAAGTGGGAAATGGTAAATTATAAAATTCACAAAGCATTCGGAACCATTCGGAATAAAACTGGGAGTGTGCCTCGCAAAAAACAGACTTTTTAAAAAATTCACGTTTTTTCTTCCCATCTTTGGAGAGCTGCAGCTTCGTAACCATTGCGAGCACATCACTCGAATCAGTCTCAGATTGTGCATATTTACAAGGGCTTTTACCATGTGTATTTGAATTTTAAAATTACAGTTTGCACCAAAAGCTACAATCAAAAAACCTCGAAAAATTGAAAATTGAAAAAAAGTGGTATCAAAGATTTAGGTCCATGTAACTTTTTTCCTATTGATGGCACATCCACTGAACCCACACCAAATAATTGCCCAAGTCTACTGATTAAACGGTATTAAATTTGGAGCAATAGCTTTAACGCACCCAACAATATGGAACTTTGAACGAAAAATTTCATGAGAGTATCAAGCGATTTTTTTACATTTTTCAACTTTGCACGTTCCTTACCATGAGATAATGAGACTATTTGCGCTGTGCCTGTGCAGAATTACTCATTATGGTTCCCTTAACACAATGGTTCCCAACCTTTGATTCTCGCCCCACTGGGGGGCAATTTAAATGCTTCAGGGGGGAAACGAGCAAATTTTTAAAATTTTTTTTGTTTAATAAACTAAAAAAAATATTATTTTAATTAAATTATTTAGTTGATTGTTAAAAACTTTCTCGCAAAACTTTGTTTAAACGATGATTTAAAAAAAAAAAATGCTTAATCACAAGTAAATCTTGAGTTTTAAACCAAATTTAAAAATTTACAAATTTTTCTTGAATGTAGGGGGGACATTGTTGTTTTTAACTTAAAAGTGGGGCAAAGCGCAAAAAAGGTTGGGAACCATTGCCTTAACATATCTACATTCACAGGTACTACCTAGTTTACAAATACAAATGTTATTGCGAAATTAGTAAAATATCACAAGCGTTAAAAGTTAATGACAAAAGTCCATATATATTTGTTTTTTTTTTTCTCTCGCCTGGTTGGTATTGAATCAACAAAATCGGTTCAGTTCAAAAGTTATTAGCAGAACCGTGAATTTCAGATTAGTTTCACCTTCAATTCACGTGTTCTAAAACAACATTAAACAAGTTTTAAAAACATTGGTAAGTTTTAAAAACATTACACTAAAAAAAAATACACTTGCAAAAAATTTTACAATAAAAAAAATTGCAAATGACAAAAAAAAAACATTCTAATTAAAATTGTTAAATTTTTTTACGTTAGCAAATTTATTATCACTTAAAAAAGTCATTGTGGAGGGTATTCATAAATTAACGGGGGATAATATGTCTTTTTATAAATTTTCTCAATTTTTTTTCGATATTTTGAGTTAAGTTTGAATTCAAATGATTACAGAATTGTAATTAGGAGTAAAATGTCGTTCTAATAAGGTACTAAAAACTAAAATCGGTTTTGAAAATCAGCCAAGTTATTAAAACTTCTTAGGCACTTGATTAAGGAGCCTCATTTTTAAAATTTTATTAAAACTATTTACTGTAATAGCATTTTCTTATTCTTTAAATTATGATTAAATAAACGGAAATGGGGACTATGTCCGCGGGGTTTTTGTCATGTCACCTAATAGTTAATTTAAATTTTTTGTCAATATGATAGAGGGTATTTAAGATACAGCACAGCCCAAAATTATCACTCTCACTTATTTCTTTATCATTTTATTGATAAATGAGTGGCTAATCTGATTTTTCTAATCTTTAAAAAAATAATAATAAATTTAGAATGAATTGCCTACTATTGTGAATATTTGCACTCGACTATTGTATTTTTAATATATATTTTTTTTCTGAAACATATTGTTTAAATTTACTATAAAAAACCATTTAGACATTCTATCATTTGAATATATTTTTTTTTTTTTACTTGTTTCTTTATATTGACTGAAAAATAGACTTTTTGGCATTTGGCCAAAATAACTAAAAAAAAAAAGAAAGAAAGAATAAAAAAAAGTTTTTGTAACCCTAAAACAAGTGTGATACAGTTAAAATAACAATAATATGTAAGTACAAGTATCATGTTTTTTTTTTGCTTTGTTTACAGTAAAAAACCTTTTAAAATATTTTATTTTCTTTGTTATTTGTTTTTGGGAAATTTCTCTTTTATTATTATGAATGAAATGAATAAAAAACATGTAAAAGTGTTCAATTCGGCTATGCCGAATCTTTTATACCCTCCAACATGTTAAAAACAATTACCGAGGCGTTTTTTGTTCGGGGGGGGGGGGGGGGCTTCGGTGGTGGCAGTGGGAGACATCTTTCTCTCGCGAAAAACTTAACTTATTCATTTATTATGTTTTGTGCACTAAAGTTAAACAATTTTATAATTATTTAAATTATTTATTTATTTCTACGCCCTAAAAAAGGGGAGGGGCGGGTCAAAAAATAAAGTTCTTTAATCCCCCGGGTCCTAGTAAAGGATTCTGAACTTCTTTTATCATTAAAATAAAGTAAATATAATATTGATCAGTGATCGATTCTAAGACATTCTAGCGATATCCGTCTGTTAAAATGGCGATCACGCCCAAAATATTACTCAGATATGACTGAAACTTAATATGTTTATTTGTTGTTGTCCCGAGCAGTTTGGTATTGCATTCGAGCGAAATCAGTTCAGCGCAAGGTTGGCAATCGAAACGAATAACGGTATCGATTTTTTTTATTTATTTCGGTATCGGTATCGGTTACGGTATTTGAGTTGAATCGGTTACGGTATTACCGATACCGAAACGTCGATACCGGTACGTACCGGTATTATCAATAAAAATGTTAAAAATATAAAAAACGCATAAAAACTTAAATTTTTTTTTCAATTTTAATACTAAAACACGTATTTATATTTATTTTTAGCATTTTTGCTAAAATGCGCTTTAAAATGTGAAAAAAAAAAAATTAAATTGCGTTTTCTTAGGGGGTCGGCGGGGACGTTGCCGGACCACACCTACAAAAGGGGGCGGACCGAGAAAACTGTAATTTTCTTATCCCCTTGATCAAAGTGCAGGACTTTGAAGTTATTCTGACATAAAAAGGTTTCATTTGTTGCAGAAAGTAAAAAAAAATATGTAAAAAAGTAGAAGAGTTAAATTCGACTTACAAGGAAGGTCTCCCTGGTGTCACCCGCCGATCTTTATGGAATTGGTTTTATTTTGTAGAGTATAAAAAATAAAGGGACACGTATTTTTTTTAGTGGCCCAAATTCATATTTAGGGGGTGAAAATGAGGGGGAAGAAACGGTAATTTTTCAGTTTTTTTGCGTTTATCTCATATATTATACAAATAAACCTAGTCATGTTGCATAACAAATGAAAGGTCTTTGGAAAACCTATCTCCATGTGCAAAGAACGGTGCAAACATGCACAACTTTTCGTCATATTGAGTAAAATGACAAAATTGTTGGACATTTTTGTTAATTAGTCGAAAAATATTTACTTTTTTACACGTTATTAGCATCACAAGATAGGTATTTTAATTACCTTTAATCTAATACCAAATGCGCCTATATTAGTTTTGAGCAAATAGACGTAAATCGTAAAAAACTGAAAAAGGTCAATTTCCCTCCATGCAAATCGAACCTCCTAAAAATGAGTTTGGGCCACTAAAAAAAATAAATGTCGAATTAATTTTCGTTCTGAACAACATATCCAAATGTCATGAAGATCGGATGGTGACACCAGGGAGACTCTCCTTGTTAGCCGAATCCATGAATATCCACGGTGCCCTTTTAAAGTGATAGTTAGTTTTCTAACTTAAAAAAAAAATCAACAATTTTGATTAGAAATTTTGATAGAAAAAAAAAATCACAAAAATTTTTTTTTGAGTGTAAAATTTTTTTCGAGTGTAAGTTTTTTTCTGCTTAATTCTAAAAATATTTTTGAGTGACAAAAATACTTTGTTAAATATTTTTCTATGACTCTTCCATGTTTTTAAAGCTGGTTTAACGGGTTTTTCAACATGTGTACTTAAGGTGAAACCAATTTGAAATTCACGGTTTTGTAATAATTTTTGAACCACGAAGTCCTATAAATATCAAAAAAATCCTTGGGCACCCACATCGCGGATTAAATAAAAATCCCCAAAAAACTTAACTATACTTAGGGTTGCGGAAAGTTTCTATTAAGAGTCTAAATGATTTCAAAAAAAATTGTGAAAATCAATAACTTTCTTCTGCTCCCGCATAGCGGTTGAAGTATGATTTTTTTTTTTGGAAATTTTTACTTAATCCACGATGTGGGTGCCCAAAGATTTTTTTTGATTTTTATGAGACTTCGGGGAGGCATTTGGAGTACGATTTTTCATTTACAAAAACCAAAAAAATTACAAATTTTCTATTATTTTTTTTTGTAAAAAAAACATTTTTTTAAGGAAAAACCGTTTTAATACCGTTTTAATACCGGTACGTACCGGTATCGAAGGAAAAGGTTTTTGGATACCGGTATCCGATACCAAAACTAAGTTTCGGTATTGGTATTGGTACCGGTATTCAATTTAAAGGGTTTTGAAACGGATAACGGTATTGAAAAGGTATCGATTGCCAACATTGTTCAGCGGTTCAAAAGTTATGAACGAAAATGTAAGGACACCTCGAAAATTTTGCTACCTCCTATTTCACAAGAATTCCTTGTTATTTTACAAGATTTTTACCAAAAATTTTTTAATTTTACAAGCTTTATACCAAAAAAAATTGTAAATTTACAATTTTTTTGACGCGATAAAACTTACAAGGATGTTTCGTGATTTTACTAGATCATATTTTACGAGAATTCCTAGTAAAAATTACGAACTTTTTTGTAATTTCACAAGATTTTTACCAATAAAATTGTAAATTTACAACTTTTTTGGCGAAATAAAAATTACAAGAAATTCTCTTAAATTTACGAGATTTTTTTGTAAAAAATCTTGGAAATTTGTAAAATTACAAGAAAAACTGTAATATTGCAAATAAAAAATTTATTTCAATCGAAAATTATTTGTTAAAAAACAAGGAAAACTTTCAAATATTGGTAAAATGGTATTACGAGACTTTATCTAGTAATTTGACAAGTTTTTTTTGAGGTTACAAAATATTAAAAAAAAAAATTTGCCAGGTCTATTATTTTTTTACCGTACACCACTCTGTGGTGCATAATGACTATGTGCTGATGTTTGTAACGACGTCATCCCACTAGTCCTAGACCCACTTTTAAGTATATCGATCGACTCGGAATCACTTTTTAAGTCTATTTAGCGATGTCCGTCCGTCCGTCTATCTGTCCATGTAAACGGTGTAAACACGATGCAGGTCACAGTTATTAATCGAATTGGCTGAAATTTGAAACTTAAGCTTCTTTTGGCTCAAGGACGAAAACTATTGAAATTTAAAAAAATCGATCCGAGTTTTGACCTAGCCCACATACAAACGTCCCCTCTAAATTTGGCTTAAATGCCTCTAACAACCGTAATGTACAAGTATTTCGTATTCACAAATCATCGTTCCAAATATTAAAAGAATCGGACCAGTCCTACTTGTAGTCCCCATACAAACCACCTTCTCGATATCCCCATACAAACCACCTTCTCGATATCCACATTAATCTCTCAAATTTGATTTTACTTGGACCATTTCTGTACTTAGTTCCCATATAAAAATTTTGTCCGATATTCAGATAAATCGGTCTATTGGCAACAAACCTATTTCACTTAAATTTTGTTTGTATGTGTTTTTTACTAGTTTAAGATCTACCAAGATAAGATCTAATCGGATCCATGTTTGGACTTGAGACCTATTTTCCAGGAAACACTGGTGTAGGGTATTATATAGTCGGTCTTGAAATACTCTAATTTTCTCTCTTGTGTTTTTTTTGGGAATGGTCGACAGGGCTTTTTTGGGGACACTTTCCCCTAGCGATAAACTTAAAAAAAAATATTTATTAAGATTTTTTCATTTAATTAATACAATTTTATTATTAAAAATAATATTTTGTATCTATCTACGCCCACAAAAGGGGCGGACCGAAAAAAATAAAGTTTCTTTCGACATTAAAATGATTTCATTTGCTTAACAAAAGCAAACAAAATGCGTTTTGTGTAGGATAGTTTAGTTCTTTAAGAAGAAATTTTTTTTTCTCCTGGTTTTGCCAAATATTTTTTCAAAATCGAAACTATTTTTGACTTAAAAAAAAGCTTATATTTTTTCCTATGAGCCCTATGTGTTCCCCTTGTGGGCTGAAACCTGTTTATCTATAAAAATTAATGCAGCAAAAACTGCAAAAATCATATTTTTGGAAAATTTGACGAAGAAATTAGGAATCGGGGGATTTATTTAAACAAATCCTAATTTTTTTTTACTATCACATTTCTTTTATTATTTCAACAAATCCTTTAACTCAGCGAGTTTTTCACTCGTTCAAAATTGGTGTGGTAATTACTACTCAATAGATCTCATTTTTGCACAGAAAAAATATCGTCAAATCAAAAGTAACAAAACAAATGTTAGCAACTAACTTCCAGTTCAACAACGTTTTTAATTGTAGCAACAATGTATATTGTTAATGTGACAAACATCCAATTTAATTTCAAATTAAATGCATCAATTAAAATCATTGTTAAAAAAACGCACAAAAAGCGCATTAATAACACCAAAACTTTATAAACTCATTTAATGAAGTGGAAAGATATGTGACGATAGCACGGTGGTAGTGTGCTAGACTGGAATCATGAACAATGCGGGTTCGCGGCCAGTTGGCGCGAACCCACAATTCATTGTTGTATCAATCAATTTCATTGTTGATACAACAATGAATTTAATTGACAAAAATAAGTTGATATTTTTTTCAAAAGTTACAAAAGTCAATTTTGTATTGACAAAATCCAATGTAGGCTCATTTTAAATTAAACGTTTAATTGTACTAGCAATGAAATTAATTGTATTGACAATTTTTTTATCTGTGTGTGCAAGTTTCAAAAAAAAAATTTTCAGAATTTTTTTTGGTGTTCTAGATTTTACTTTTGAATATTTTTCTTCGTTTTGTTACACATAAAAAAATTTTGGTGAAAGTAAAACGAATGTACTATTTTCGTTTTAATTTTAAGCTTTTAATTAGTCCTTAAATTTTGTGTTCTTCATTTTTGAACATCTGCAGCGCGCTTAACCGATTTCGCTGAAATGCATTACCAAACTTATAGGACAACAACAAATAAATATTTGAAGTTACTAGACCAATATTTCAAGGTGTTACAAACGAAATGACAAACTTATACATACCCTCTGCCAATAATTACAAGTGGAGGGTATAAAAATATATAGAGCAATGTTGAACCTTGATATTGATACAAAAACAAAAAGACAATATAACACATTTATTTTTGCCAGTTGACATGGCATCATCGTGGACGAATTTAGATTGATTTGATCTACAAGTCAAGTAACGGTAAAAAATATTTAGAAAATCGTTATATAGACAAATACGCATAAATTGAAAAAAAGTGAGAGTGTTCTATTAATATTTGCCGTATCTCAAATACCCTTCATTAAATTAAAACAATTAAAAAAGTTAAATTCAAATCAATGAATACTAGGGTGGAGCAAATTTTATTTTTCCATTTTCGATGTAAGATATCGGCTACGGTAAGTACTAAAAAATGTAATAATCTACAAATAAAAAAAAAAAAAAATATGAAAATCGGTTCAGTAATTTTTGCTGTACAACTCCAGCCGATTTTGTCCTTTAAAAAAAGCATCCCACAATTAAGTGGCAACCCCGGAATAAATATTACGATAGTTGATCTTTAATAGACTTTAAAGCCCCTTGGCTGTATAATCTCTACACAGCATACATAAACTGGTCGTATATTCCAATAAATTGCAGGGATACCAGAGTTGTTTTTTCCCGAAAACTGCTAAGTATCTTGAAGTATTTCTAGATAGGAAGTTAAATTGCAGGCGTAATATTGAGGAACGGGTGAGAAAAGCCACGATTGCTTTATATTTTTGTAGTCTTTATCACGAAGGTACCGACATTGGCGTCGATGTTCTTCACTATTGTTCTTCGCATCACACCTATTCGAAGATTGGCTCGAAGATTGCCAGATCATTGCAGTGTTTACCAGACAAAGATGCTGGCAATAAAGGAAGTGACTGACTGGTTGAGTTGGAATGTATTGTCTACAACTGCAGTCAACATCTATTCTGACAGTCAAGCTGCGTTCAAGTCCCTGGAGTTAAAGTTTCGGAAAACGATATCTGCCCTTTACTGCCGCACGTCTTTAAATAAGATTGCCAAGCAGTTTGACATACGACTCATATGGGTCCCAGGGCACAGAGACATTACAGGAAATTGCAAAGCCGATGAGCTTGTAAGGCTGAGAACGACATACAGGTTCCAACAGAATTGGAATGTGTTGGTATGCCTCTAGAAATTTGCAAGAAAAATCAACTTTTTTCCGCGATGGAGACAAATCAGAGATGGGCAAATGGATGAACGTGTAAGACAAAACGACAGATTTAGCCTTCTTTTAATCAGAAGCGTACAAGTGAGCTGATATCGCTTTCAAGAGTAGAGGTTTCGACGGTGGTTGCTATAATTACTGGACTCTGTCTTATAAAGAGAACGCAGAGCGGTTAAATGTGAGACAACACGACAGTTTTAGCCTTTTTTTAATCAGAAGCGCACATGTGAGCAGATGTCGCTTCCAATAGGAGAGATTTAGACGGTGGTTGTTATAATTACTGGACACTGTGTTATAGGTGGGCTTTGGGATCTATTCGGAGGAGCTTGGGTTGAGCCTGGCTTATAGATTGACAGATCATTAAAGTGTTCACCAGGCAGAGATGCTGTCAATAAAGGAAGTGGCTGACTGGTTGAGCTGCAATGTCTTGTCTACAACCGCAGTCAACATCTCTTCTGACAGTCAAGCCGCAGTCAAGTCTCTGGAGCCCATGTTTCTGAAAACAAGATCTGCCCTTTACTGCTACACGTCTTTAAATGAGATGACCAAGGAGTTTGACATATGGGCCCTAGGGCACAGAGACATTTCAGGGAATTGCAAATCCGTTAAGCTTACAAGAATGGGATCTATCTTACATGTTCCAATAGAATTGGAATGTGTTGGTATGCCTCTAGAAATTTGCAAACAAAATCTACGGCTTTATTCCGCGACCGAGACTAATTGGCAAAAAGATGGACGTGTAGGACAACACGACAGATTTGACCTTCCTTTAATCAGAAGCGCACAAGTGAGCTAATATCGCTTCCAAGAGTAGAGACTTCGACCAGATTTGGAAACAAGAGGTCTCATTTATACTAAATCGAATCATTTTTTTTTGTGAGAAACTTAAGAATAGGTTACAGGGAAGCCCCAAAAATTGACAATTTAGCTTTTTTCAATATTCAAACTCGAATATCTTAAAAACCTTACGTGATAGAAAAATTTGGAAAAAAGATTTGGAATCAGAAGGTCAAAATTTATATAATTCATGTATTCAGAGTCAGAGTCAGTGTGAACTTCTATAAATTTGTTCAACTGTTACCGGACTTTGTCTTATAGAGAAACACACAGAGCGGTTAAATGTGCCGTCAAATGACTCTTGCCGCAGTTGCATGGATGAGGAAGAGTCTGAAGCTATCGAACACTTCATCTGCCATTGCCCGGTACTTTCTGGTTAAAGACTTGCTTTGCTGGGATCTAGGAAACTGCACATTCTTTCTGATTTGTTGGATGTAAAAATTCAATATCTAAGGAGTTTTCTAAGAAGCTCAAATTGGTTTAACGACAGGGACTAGTAGGAGAACCTATTACAGTCCCGGACCTCAGAGTCTATTTATGTGTGCTGACGTAAAACGTCAGCAGCCAAAAAAATATAATTAAAATATATTGCGCATTTATTTTTTTATAGCTGTTTAAATGTGGTTAACATTTAAACAATTCTTTTTGTTTAAACCCCCTTAAGGGATCCAATGGGTCCCTTAAGAGTTTGGTGTAGACTGTTGCATATGAAATTTTCCATGGTGTGATTTCTGCGATATGTAGAATCAAATCAAACTCAATTCCTCAATGTCCATTCATAATGTGCCTACACAGAAAAAAATAAAAAAGATATTTGAGTAAATTTTTAATACTATTGAGTAAGAAATTACTCAATTTTGCACCTGTAAACGATTTAATAGTATTGAGTAAATTTTTAATAAAAATTTATTAAATTTATTAATTGACACAATTAAACATTTACTCAAAATTTACCTATTTTTTTTTAAATTTAAAAAAGTTTTAAATTAAAAAAAAAAAAAAACTTGTTTTTCCAAACCTTACCAAACATATTTATGTCTCAAAAACATAGGAAAATTTTATAAAGACGAGTACAAACTTCCATATACATACACAAAAAATTATAAACTAAACGAGAATTTAAAATACTATGAGAGCTTAAAAACAAATAAAAAAACTAATAAATTTTTTTTTAAATTATTTACTTAAATTGTTTTTGAAATTTTTAAGTAAATTTTTAATTGTGTCAATTAAAAAATTACTCAATTTTTGTTTTTAAATTTAAACAAGTGATTACTCAAATTTGTTTCCTTCATATTTTTTTCTGTGTAGGCTTTAGTGCTACATCAGGGCATTATAAAAACTTTTATATACAGACAATTTAAAAAAGCTTCAACAAAAGGTCTTAAATTAATAGTCCTTTATAAAACTTAACTTATTGAAAATGCCGTTATTTTTTTTTTTTTGTAAACCGGGCATATTGTTGTTTGAAAACGCAATTTCTTAAAGGTCATATGCGCCATAATATATTGTTTCGTTTTCCACAAACTTTATAGATATTGTTGTTGTTGCTGCAATTTTGCAGTCAGGGTCAAAATGTTATAGGCTTTTGTTCAAAGAATAAGAACCCAAACACAAAGTCAGTCCTTGCAATTTATTTATACACAAATACATACAATGAAAAATAATTATATGTTTAAATACTAACAGAAAAGAAAACAAGTAAAAAGGTTTAATGTCGAATGTATTGATACCCTTCACAATGTCAAAAATAATTTTTAAAAAAGATTCCGCAAAAATTTTTTTTTTTTATAAAAAAAATCCGCGATTTTTTATTTGTAATAAAATATGTTTGTAATTATTAAAAAACCATTTGGTATCCTATTTATTTCACATTTGTTAACCAACAGCCCAATTAATGCATTTTGTATTTTTAGGTCATGTGGAAAATTTTCAAAGTGTCCTTACATTTTCGTTCAAAACTTTTGAACCGCTTACCCGATTTCGCTCAAATGCAATAGTAAACTTTTCGGTACAACTACAAGTAAATATGCTAAGTTTCAGTCATATCTGTTTAATATTTTAGCCGTGCTCGCCATTTCAACAGACAAACCGGACAGTCAGACGAACATCGGTTAAATGTCTTAGAATCGATCACTGATCAATTATATATATAATTTACGGGGTCCCAGACCGATATAGGTTGAATTTTGACATCCGACAAATCAAAACAAGTAAGAAAATTATAGTCGGTCAAGACCGAATGGGGACTTGAAAGAGTCACAAGATATACGTCGAGGGGAACGCCACAGGGAGGAGTTTTATCACCATTACTCTGGCTCTTGGTTGTGGATCCTATTCTCAAAAAACTGGATACGCAAGGAGTATCAGTTGTTGCATATGCAGACGACGTGACAATCATGTCAACTGGTAAATTTTTGGCCACGTTATCCGAGCTGCTGGAGCGATCGCTGAAACAGTTATGGAGTTGGGCAAAAGAAAATGGTCTTAATGTTAATTCGCGGAAAACTGAAATGGTACTGTTTACACGAAAGTATAAGATCGAAAATTTTAGAAAAGTCAGGGTCAATGGTGTTGAAATCCCAATTTCAAATCATGCGAAATTTTTAGGAATCATCCTGGACAATAAGTTATCATGGAACCAGAATACAGAGGAACGATTAAAGAATGCAAATAATGCATACTATGCATGCAAGAAAATGTTCGGCAAAACATGGGGACTTGAGGCAAGGATCACGTATTGGATATTCACTTCTATAGTAAGACCTATCTTACTCTACGGGGTTATGGTCTGGCACAAAGCACTTGAAAGGGATGTGACTCTTAGGTAATTCCAAAAGGCCCAACGGCTTTTAGGGCTTAGTGTCTCTATAGCCCTAAGAACGACATCAGCTGCATCCATCGACACATAACTGCATCTGCTGCCAATTGACATCTTTGCTAAAGGTGAGGCTTATAAGGCATGCCTCAGACTCAAGGAGTCAAATTGGCTCAGACGCCGAAACTTTGGACACAGTAGCATGGACAATTTAGAAAATGTTGTCACTGACTGCAAAGTGCCCAAATTACTTTTCGACCGGAAATTTACAGTTGAATTTCCGACTCGAGAATTTTGGTAGGACTGGCGTTGCGCTCCAAATGACGCTATAAATATTTTCACAGACGGCTCCAAACAATCGACGGGAGTTGGAGGCGGTTTTACTTCAGACGTTTGTGATAAAGAGAAGTCTTTCAAATTACCTTTACACTGTAGTATTTTCCAGGCTGAAATAGTTGCTATAGATAAGGCAGCCTCACAGTTTCTTGGGGAAACGGGTAAAGTGATAAACTTTTACGTCGACAGTCAAGTTGCACTAAAGGCTCTAAGGAGCTTTTGTATTTAATCAAAAGTCGTTTTAAAATGTTACGAAAATCTTCAGAAACTATCCGGGAATAATACCGTATCTCTTGTATGGGTACCTGGACATAGGGGAGTAGATAGGAACGAGAAAGCTGATGAGCTCGCTAAGCTTGGAGCAGATGGCGTAGGATTTTTTTTTCATATTGAGCCCCCGATTCAGTACTATAGAACGAGAAGTGACTGTCGTTGCATTTCTATTGCAAACAGGAAATGGAGAGAGCTAAGCACGAGCAGTATCACCAGAACAATCTGGCCGCATTACGACCTCGGGAAAACTCGCTACCTACTCTCTCTTAACAGAGAGGATTGTCGTTTACTCACGGCAGTGGTCACAGGACACTGCATAATTGCCTTTCACGCGAAAACTATGGGACTTATATCGGATGCCAATTGTAGAAGATGTGATGAACCTAATACAGATGAAACAGTTGAACATATTCTGTGCAAATGCCCCGCATTGGCCAGACACCGCAAGCGAATACTAGGTAAAGCAGAAATCGAGAATCTGGATGATGTCGCAGCTACGTACCTTACGCAACTAAAACTGTTCGCAACATGGACTAACGCGTTTTATCCTCGTCGCTGAAGGAAATTGTGGTATCGCTATGGACCAGCCGGTCTATGCGAGGAGTCTGAACTTTAGGCTCCACCACCCCTAACCTAAGACCGACCATATAATACCCTACACTAGTGTTTCCCGGAAAATAGGACCCAAATATTTTAAATATTTAATATTTTTGTCAAATATTTTACAAGTGTAAAAAACACTCACAAACCAAATTTGAGTGAAATATTCTTCTATTTGTTGTCAATAAACCGCTTTAAGTGAATATCGGGCGAAATTTTCATATGGGGCCCGAGTCCAAAAATGGTAAATCAGTAAAATAATCAGATTTGATTGGATTGTTAAAGTTCTCGTTAAACACACACAAACAATATTTTAATAAAATATTTTCTATTTTCATGAAATGTCAGAAATTTATGTGAATATCGGGAGAGTGGTTTGTATACGAGCTACAAGAATAACTGGTCCGATTTCTTTAAAATTTGGAATGGTGATTTGTGAATACACGTTTACCTGACAAATTTTGAAACGATACCTACACTCAAAAAATTATGTAGTTAAATTCCAGTGAATATTCACTTAAAAGAAATGAAATTTTATTTAAAAACCATTCCACTGTTTTTTCATTTAAAATAAAAACATATTACAGTCAATTTTAAATGTTAATTTAATGACTAACCAAAACATTAAAAAACTAGTGAATATTCACTTATTTTGTATTGAAAAACAGTAAAACTATAGAAGAAATTTTTTACTGCCGAAATTGAATGTAACAGAAAAATCGCTTTTAAGACAGTAAATTATTTTTTTTAAACTACAGAAACAATAGAAAATAATAAGTCCTTACCCGGCTAAAAATGTTGTATATTATCATATATGATATCATATATGAGACCATATACAGTATCATATATAGTATCAAATATGGTCTCATATATGACCATATTCCAAAATTGGCGCTTATATAAGACACGATCATATATGATCCAATATATGTGATCATATATTAGATCATATATTGAATCATATATTGGATAATATATTGAATCATATATTGGATCATATATGATGTTTTCAATTTGTTTTACATTCTTTTTCATATTTTTTATTTATTTTTTTCATTTTAAACTATATGTAATAGATTATTATGTATATCGTGAACCTATATTCAAAATATGCCAACTCAAATTTGACGGAAATGAGTTTCCGATGGCAAATAGCTCCCCTATGTAATACCTATCTGCCATAAAAATTTCAGAGCAAAAAAATAATTCGTTGTCGTTTTACATCCATTTTTGTTATTCTGCTAACTCAAAGTACATTTTTTTTTGGTGGAAATAAATGCCAACTCCCATTGTAAATTTCCAAAAATTTTTCAAAAAATTTTAAAAAAAAAGTTAGACCACATATCTTATTGCATTTGCCATGCTAAACACGAATCTGGTAAAGATTTTGATATCTAATGACTGGTTCTCGAGATATTGCCATTTTGAAAATATCGGTAAATAGTGTTTGCAAAAAAACAAATTGATTATATTTATGTAACTTTCAAACTATTTATCAGATTGAAACATTATGAATGGGGCAAATAAAGTCAATGATATAAGCTTTCAAAATAGCTAGTTTGGAGTGACCCTATTGCAATACAGCGTGAGTTACAGAGTGCCAAAGTTGACCACCCTGAGATTAAAAGGCTTTCGGAGCTAGTAACTTTTAAAAATATGCAAAGATTTTTAATTTTTTGTTCAGTTTTTGCAATTACCGTACTAAGGATAACAAAAACCAAAAAAAAAAAAATTTTTTAAATTTTTCCAAAAAAAAATGTATTTTTATTTTCCGACAAAATATGCCAACTCTAAAAAAATATTTGTTTTTTGATATAGTAATAAATGCCATCTCTGAAAAATACGCAAACAAGTGCAAAATATGAAAATTTTTGCATAGGTAAAAATTGTTTAGAATATTTAAACCATCTTGTGGAAGGTACATTGTTTATTTTTCCAATAATATGCGAAATAACTAGTTTTTTAGCTCTCCTGAACAGTAAGCTTTTTCGAGTTGGCATTTATTGAATATAGTTCGACGATATATATTATTGATCAACGATCGATTCTAAGATATTCTAGCGATGTCCGTCTGTCTGTCCGTCTGTTGAAATGGTGAACATGGCCAAAGTATTAAAAAGTTATGAAAGATAATATAAGGACACCACGAACATGTTGGTATATTCAACATAACCTAAAAATACAAAATGCTTTAATTCGGCTGCTGGGTGACACATGTGAACAGAATTAATTACCGAATGTTATTTAAACAAGAAAAAACATATGTTTTACAAAAAATTTCTTTCGCAAAATTTTTTTTTCACCAACATTTTTTCGCGGAGTTTTTTAATTTTTTTTTTACTTTAAATAATCTTTTTTACATTGTGGAGGGTATCAATACATTCGGCAAAGCCGACTTAACTTTTCTACTTGTTTTTGCTTCGTTAGTTTGTTGTCCTTCTAATTCAATTATTGCTCTAAGGTGATGGGTTCAATACAATTTAAGTTTAGTTAAGTTATTTAAGTTGGAAATTTAGTTTGCTGATATATACTTATTAAGTTTGTTTTGATTTTTTTTATACCCTACACATAGTCAAAGAGGGTATATATAAGTTTGCCATTATGTTTGTAACTCATCGAAATATCGGTCTGGGACCCCCTAAAGTATATATATTATTGATCACTGATCGATTTTAAGACATTCTAGCAATGTCCGTCTGTCTGTCCGTCTGTTGAAATGGCGATCACAGCTAAAATATTACACATATATGACTGAAACTTATTATATTTACTTGTTATTGTCCTGAGCAGTTTGGTATTGCATTTGATCGAGATTCTAGCGACGTCCGTCTGTTGAAATGGTAAACACCACCAAAGTATTAAACATATATAACTAAGACTTAGCACATTTACTTGTTATTGTCCTAAGCAGTTTGGTATTACATTAGAGCGAAATCGGTTCAGCGGTTCAAAAGTTATGAACGAAAATTTAAGGACACATCGAAAAATTTGATACATTTTACATGAACATTTTTTAAAAGGTTTGCATCAATAAAAATAGTAGACTTATTAGTATTTTTTCTGTGAGTACAGATCAAGCTCGAGCTCTATTTATATTTTTGGTTATAAGTGTTCAAGTTGAAAAAATGCAGAAGAAAATTTGAATTTCGAAAAATTATAGACATATCTGGTATTCCCAAGTAAAAAATTACTCAATTTTGCACCAGTAAACGATTTAATAGTATTGAACGATTTAATAGTCGGTCAAGACCGACCATATAATACCCTACACCAGAGTTTCCCGGAAAATGGGTCCTAAGTTCAAACATGGACTGCTTAGATCTATATTTTGTCAAATCTTTAATAAGTGTAAAAAGCACTCCCAAATCAAATTTGAGTGGAATAGGCTTCTTTTTGTCGACAATAAACCGCTTCAACTGAATATCGGGCGAAATTTTCACATGTGACCTAAGTCCAAAAATGGTCCGATGATAATCAGATTTGATAAGGTTATCAAAGTACGCGTTTAACATACACAAACAGAATATTAATTAAATATTTTCTATTTTCATGAAATTTGAGAGATTTATGTGAAAATCGGGAAGGTGGTTTGTATGGGGGCTACAAGAAGAACTGGTCCGATTTGATGAAACATGATTACCTGCCAAATTTCGAAGAGATACCTGTGAAAATGCGGCTATTAGAGTCATTTGAGCCAAAACTAAAGAGGACCTTTGTATGGGGGCTAGGTCTAAACATGGACCGATTTTTTCCAATTTCAATAGGCTTCGTCCTTGGGCCAAAAGAGGAAGTTTCAAATTTCAAGTCAATTGATTAAAAATTGCGACCTGTATCGTGTTTACACCGTATACATGGACAGACAGACAGAGAGACGGACGGACGGACATCGCTAAATCGACTCAAAAAGTGATTCTAAGTCGATCGGTATACTTAAAAGTGGGTCTAGGACCAATATTTCGGGTAGTTACAAACATCAGCACAAACTCATTATACCCTGTACCACAGTGTGGTGTAGGGTATAAAAATGATTAAATTTTGTATTAAATTATTTACTCAATTTTTTTTTTTTGAATCTTTGAGTTAATTTTTAATTGCGTCAATTTAAAAATTACTCTAATCTTATTTAAATATTAAAGCAAGTGATTACTCAAATTGTTTTTCTCAATATTTTTTCTTTGTAGTGTTATCATCAGTAGGATTTTAAATGTCGGTTTGTCTTGTTAATGGAAATTGTTTTTTATATATGCGAACATTTATAGTTTCTACAGAATAAATTTTAACAGTTTCCAACACTACAATTCTATTTATAGCAATCTCAACCTCACCTCATACTTTCTTTTAACTTTTTTGTCTCTTATATTATTTCGCAATGGTTACCAACATGCCCTGGAATTGCAGACACAAATGAAGGAGTTTGAATTTATGCGATAAAAATTTTTTCGATGAAATTTTTGAGTTTAACGGTCCATATTATATAAAAAAAGAATTCGCGGTTAGTGAGCATTTGAGGCATTCCACACCAAATGTCCCGCTACAGAAAAACATGTGTCCCGTAAATTTCTGAATAGGTTGTTTGGATAGCCCTATATGTAACTAAGAAAATTGCGTTTTTGGTTTTTCAAATTTTCGAAAACTGGGCTTAGGAGGCGTGGTCAAATATTGGAAAAATGGTAAAATTTGTGGCGAGTTGCCTTGATTAAATATTTATCACATTAAAACGGAATGCACCACAATGTCAAAAATTTACGTTCTTATATAGTTTTGTATGGGCTATCGATTAAAATTTTTTTTTTTGGAAAATTTTCAGAACCCGTTCTGAAATTTTCCATTTTTTAAAAAAGTCAATTTATCAAAAATCCGGCCACTTTTTTTTTCATTTTTATTTATTTTTTTAAAAGTTTAGATGTTTGTCCATCCACACAAAAAAAATCAGAAACACGTTCATCTTTTTTTTCGAGAAAATCGCATTTGAACTTTAAATTTCATAACAATTTTGTTATTTGCTTGTATTTCTTTGTTTTAAAGTTGCGAATGAGTAATATTAATTACATAAATATTCGTCATACGCTCTGTTGACACAAGAAAATACAAGCAAATTACTAAATTGTTATGAAATTTAAAGTTCAAATGCGATTTTCTCGAAAAAAAAGATGAACGTGTTTCTGATTTTTTTTTTGTGTGGATGGACAAACATCTAAACTTTTAAAAAAATAAATAAAAAAGAAAAAAAAAGTGGCCGGATTTTTGATAAATTGACTTTTTTAAAAAATGGAAAATTTCAGAAAGGGTTCTGAAAATTTTCCAAAAAAAAAAATTTTAATCGATAGCCCATACAAAACTATATAAGACTGTAAATTTTTGAGATTGTGGTGCATTCCGTTTTAATGTGATAAATATTTAATCAAGGCAACTCGCCACAAATTTGACCATTTTACCAATATTTGACCACGCCTCCTAAGCCCAGTTTTTGAAAAATTGAAAAACCAAAAACGCAATTTTCTAAGTTCCATATAGGGCTATCCATACCACCTATTCAGAAGTTTACGGTACACATGTTTTTTTTCGCTGGACATTTGGTGTGGAATGCCTCATTTTCTTTGTAAACTAGTGAAATTTATGGCAGCTGACGGCATTAGACAAACCCTTGTTATACAATCTAATAAATAAAACAACAATATTTTTTTATAAATATTAAATTTATGATACAAAAAAAGTAATTGCAGTTATTTATTTTGTGATAGATTTCAAAATGAAGTGCATTGAATTTTTATTAATTTATGATATTAAATATTATAGGATTAAAAACAGATAAGACAAGGTTTTACAACTTCTTTGTTCAACCGATAATAATGCAGCACTGCACAATATTTGCAGCAATTTTTTTTCTAGGTGGTTGCTTTGTAAATTAGTAAGGCTAAAGTGCGTATGATACTTACTTGTTTTTCAACTTTGCAAGCTTTTTTCAGCTTTATTAGGGTTTTTCCATGATATTTTCGATAACTCCACACAAAAATTGTGTATTTATCGAAATTCTCGTAGAAAAACCCTGTTAAAGTAGCTTGAAAAGTTCAAAAACAAGCAGGTATCATATAGGCATACTTTGTAAATATCTTTCTGATACGAGTATATTAAAACATTTGTTCCGGGTAAATGTTTGTAAAACTCAAAATTCACTGGAAAGATTGACACCAAACTTAAACAATATATTAGTTTATCTGGAGAAGGTTTCTCTTAATTTTAATACTGGTATGTACACTCAAAAGAAAAACTCTGTCAAAAAAACTGTAAAACGACTTTCAATTTGAATTAGCAATCTTTTAGCAGATTGTTCTGCTGAGAAGGATATTTTTACTAAAATCTCTGTCATTCAGTTAAAGAAAATAACAGACATTTTACTATGTTTATGCTGATTTTGTTTGCTGAATTTCATTATTTTTTCAAGAAATTTTTTTATATAAAAAAAAGCAGAACAGATTGTTCTGTTGAAATCAACAGATTATTCTGCTCAAATCAGCAGATTGTTCTGCTAAAATCAGCAGATTTTTCTGCTAAAATCAGCAGATATTTCTGCTAAAATCAGCAGATATTTCTGCTAAAATCAGATTTATCTGCTGTCGAACAACACACATGTTTAATAACTAAAACGCCAGATAAAAGTATAAGCTTCCGTAGCGTAGTGGTTAAGAAGTGTACTTTCAAATCGGAAGGTGTCGAGTTCGATGCTGGCTGGCGGCGTATGTTTTTTTTTTTTCTTGTTGTATTTATTCACCTCTTATGACAGATATTTAGCAAACCGTGTCTGCTAAAATCAGCAGATTTATCATATGGCTCAAAATGGGTGTATTTTTAGCAGATTTTTCTGCTGATTGGACAGAGAATTTATTTTGAGTGTACACTAGGGATATAACCATTTGCATATTTTTGCAAATATCAAAAAGGACCTATCATATTGAGAAACTACATGAAAAATCAATAAGAAATGTGTGTTCTTTTTTTCGCGAATGTTAAAAAAGGTTCGGCACCGATCGCGATGAAGTTTTCGCTAAAATTTTTTTCAATTATTCAGGAAACCCATATTTTTAATGCTAAAATCAATACTGTTAGTTTTTTCTTGTTTTATTTTTGTTGTAAAACGACAAAAAAAAAACAAAAGAAACGGTGGAAGGGAAGGATTCCCACCATAAAACATAAAAAAATTTGAAATTAAAGTGTTTTAGAAATTGAAATCGGTGCCGAAGGTTTTTGGACCAAAATGACTCCGGATAACGTTTTTTGTTATCCGTATAACATGCCCCATACCGTAATGATAGGTTCTTATTTTGGTTATACCCCTAGTGTACACCCAAAAAAAAACGTGGGTATTCAATACTAAAAATTTAACTAATTTTAGTCCAAAAGGACCTAGTGCAGAAATTGGTAACCAATACTAAAATTTTTAACTAATATTAGTCAAATCCAGTAAAAATTACTAATGTTAGTACTTTGAAGATACTAAAATTAGTAACGAATTAGTAGATTTTGGTACAATATCACTTACTAAACCTTTTACTGTAGAATTATTTTGAGTGTAGTTATAATATTTATATTGTTTCAATTTATAGTACAATTTGTCTGAAATTCACAAAAAAATATTTTTTCTTAACAAAAAAAAAAAAAAACGCTAAAAATTTTTGTGTCTTGATCTTTCAAAATTTTTAATAAAATGTTTAGAAAATTTGTAATTGAATTTTATTTTTGTTCGGTTTGAGTCCATATTTATTTTTCTGAGAAATAAAAATTGTTGTACAGTATTCTTACTGAAAAAAAAAATCAAGTGAAAACACTGGCTGATGTCGTAGTGATGTCGACAGCTTTCGGAAATTGCCATGCTTCCATCATCAGCACTTCTTCGATTGCCACACATTTGATGTGTTGCAGATTAAAATTAGTCATTTAAATGAAACTTTTAAATAAATAGGATATATAATTACTAGAGTCCGACCGAATATTCGGTTTTGGTCTCGGTTTCGGCCGAATAATGGGGTTTCGGCCTCTATTCGGTATTCGGCAAAATTTTGGCCGAATATTAGCCGAAACCGAAACTTTTTGGTATTTTAAAAAATATGTAAAAAAGTCGCTGAATTTTTTGATTTCGTATTTCATTACACTTGTTTCAGTTCAATCGAAGAAAATGTTACAAGTTTATGCAATAAATGTAAAACTGTTTCAGTTCAAAAATTATTTTCTCCTAATCTAAACACGAAATATAAATTTTTTTTTGTAACTTTTTTAAAAAACATTTTTTTTTTTCAAAAATACAACAATTCCTATGGTTTAAAAGCATTATATGCTGTATATTTATCTTTAACAACTTTTTAATCATTTTATTCATGCATTGCGGTAATTTTTTTTTAAATTTCGGTTTCGGTTCGGTTTCGGCCGAATATTACTTTTTCGGCCGAATTTTCGGTTCGGTTTCGGTTCGGCCTCGAAAACTGGTTTCGGTCGGACTCTAATAATTACTTTTTATTTCGAATAGTATACTCACCATTATACATGGTGTATTCATTTGTCTAAACTTAATGAATCTAAAATTTTTACAGAGTTGTTTATTTGTCATTGTTGCGAACCCTTACAAGGAAAGTATATCAACCCTTATGAACCGATTTGCCTGAAACTTAAAATATATATAACAGAGACGATTTTAAGGTTGGGGTGTCTCGGCTTATCGGCCATATCAGTGATTCAAAATTTCGTTGTCCCCTTATGAAGCAATGTGGACCTCCGGGAAAATTTCGATAACTCCCGAACTAAAAGAAATATCCTCTAGAGCAAAAATACGTGTCGACTTAAATTTAATAAAGATTATTTCTTATCCATATGGATATCGTAGGTCTATTTCTTCCCATAAGTACCCCACAAAATTTACACATTTTCCTGAAAAAAATAATTAAAGAAGCCGAATTTTTCCAAGGTTATGTTAGGTTAGGCATTAAAAAAAACTTTCTTCTCATATGAAAACATCATATAGTTTCTTAAAAAGAAATGGCTGAAAAATCCAAAAAACGATTTTTTTTGCCATTTTTTGACCCATGTTTTGAACACCTAAATCCGCAATATGGCCGATAAGCCGAGACACCCCAACCTTAGAATTGTCTCTTTGATATATATTTTAAATTTCAGGCAAATCGGTTCATAAGGGTTGAGATACTTCCCTTGTTAGTATGACTTTTCAAGTCTTGAAAATGTTCGTTAGGTTTGAATTTTTATTTCATATTTCTAATTCTTAGGGCGGATTACTTAATGAAAAGTTAGCTGCTAACTGCCGATTTAACGGAGCCTTATGTAAAAATTTGTATGAAAAAGTTAAATTTAACGGAGAGTTATTTTATAACTGAGCATTGAGTAATCCAGCCTTAGAAATATAATTAAGGCCGCTGTTCCAAAAAAAGTAATTCACATAAAAAATGTGAAAATGAAAATTTCCGAATTTTTTTGGTGTTCTAGATTTCACATCCGAATTTCTTTTTCGTTTTGTTTCACATAAATAAAATTTGGTGAAAGTGAAACGAATGCACTTTTTTCCTTATAATTTTTTAAATTTTAGTTATTCGATTTCAACTTCGAATGAAAACGTGATCAACAAAACACTAAACTTGATTTCATGTGAATTGAAAAGTTGTGAAAGGCAGAACAGAGGCCTAAATGTGTTTTTTTTATCGTTGGACTTTATATTTTATAACTGAATTTTATTTTCGTTAAGTTTGAGTCCGTATTAATTATTTCTGAGAAATAATAATTGTTGTAGGTTAAAAAATGTTTTTATTTTCCAAAACGTTCGCCATTCTTCAATAACTTTAATATTTTTTTTTATATAACTGCTTCCCTGAATTAATCGCCATTCCGCTTTTTATTGAACCCACTGTGCGACGGCCTGTACAAAGTTTTTTATAGCAGTTAATTTCTTTTGTAATCGATTTTTAAATGAATCACATTTTAAATCATTTTTGATTTTAACATTTGAGGAATTTAAACAGATAAGAAAGTCTTTATCAACTGATAAAAGTTAATACAATATTTTTTAGATTTACTAAAAATATAATACATTTAAAATAATAAGTTTGTGAAATTAATGAAAAAAAAAAATCTGTAGAAAAATCAAACTTTGACCTTAAGACACAAACTGTTTGATTTAAGTAACTTTGTTAAAATCAGTGACATAAATTTAAACACAAAAATCTATAAATTTAAAGCTAAATCCGTTAAAAGTTTGCAATTTTTCATCAATTGACCTAAAATTTGAAACTTAAGATACCTTTAGCCAATGGACAAAGCCTGTTGATATTGGAAAAAAATCTGTCCATATTAAGACCTAGCCCTTCTACAAACGTCCCCTTTAAATTTGGATTTAAATTTTGACTGGTGAATGTATTATGTGTTCGTAAATCACTTTCAAATTTAAATGGAATCGAACAATTTTTTCCTCTACACAAAAAAAAAAAATCAAATCAAGCAAAAACAACCTCAAATTAAAAATAAAACAGTATTAAAAGTAAAAAAAAAAATTGTTTTCGCTTAATTAAACTTTTTTTATTTCCATTTTTAAAATGGTTTTACTCGCCCATTTTAAAATCAAAGTGGCTTCATTTTTAATTTGAAATTAAAACATTTTTGATTCAATGTTGATAAAATTTTGGTTTTTATGTTGCTTTTTCACATTTATCCCATACATTTTTTATTTTCGATTTTCCATAATCGGAGGCCAGTGAGGTTAGGATAAAAAAAATTACAAAAATATGGGCTCGATCGGTAAAAAACTGCCGCACATTTGTGAAAACAAAATTGGCCAAAAAGAAATAAGATAATAAGTTTCAGAAAGAAATAGTAATAAGTAGGGATGAGATTTCCGTGCAAATGCATGTTTTTTGTCGATAGTCTAAAAACAATATCGACCAATTATCTTTCCGAATCAAGAAATTTGAGTTAAAATGGCATCGATTGGTTTTAGCATATTTTTGCATAATTTGACGAAAATGCATATTTTTGCATATTTTGGTTTTAAGTGCATATTTTGGCATAAATTAGCAAAAACACAAATTGAAATTTATTTGTTTCAAAAACAACTTAAATTTTAAAAATTAATTTTGAAAATAAGAAAAAATTTTTTTTTTCTTTCAAACTTTTTTTATAAATTGTCCTAATTTTTAAAAAAATCTTGCTTATATAAAGTTTTAAATGTTAGTATTTAAACCCGGCGTTACTTTTTTGCCTTTTAAAAAGTTTTTTCCTATGAAAGCAATATTTTTATTGCACACATTTTATTTTTTAGTGCATATTTTTAGGTTTTTTAGTGCATATTTTCAATTTTTTAGTGCATATTTTAAGCGCATATTTTCGATTTTTTAGTGCATGAAAATCTCATCCCCAGTAATAAGTTTCAAAGAGTTTTCAAATTTCAAATAAAATCTTTTGAATAAATATCGCAAAAATTACATAAGATTATAATATTTAAAATTAACTGTGTAAAAAACATTTTCTGATGATTTTAACCATTTTTATTTTTCTTTTCAGAGTATTTGCTAATAAACGTAATGGTGCATGTTTGCTGCGATTTGAGCTGTACATTTTGGAGACATAAAATAATTTGATTTAAAAATGTAAGTAATTTTTTGTTTATACACTCTTATAAATTTTTGTTGAAATTTACCCACTTTATTGTAGGTAACTGTTCTCCTACAATAAAGTGGGTAAAAATACTCAATGTGTTTAAATTTCAACATTTGCACACAAAGTGTGTATATCTAATAAACATTTTGTGTGTAAACCTGCTTTTGAAATTTTCTGGCAATACGCACAAAATGTGTAATTATAGCTTATTTGTGCTCAAAAATAGAATTAAAATGTTCAAAATTGCATCTTAAATGTTTTCTTTTACATTTAAAGTGTTTGATTTTTAACAAATTTGTATTCCTAAAAATAAAATCAAAAATGCATTTTATTAATTTTTTTTAGTTTTTATTTAAAATAAAATGAAATTAAGTATAATCAATAAATATAATATTCATAATTACATTAAAGGTGAAATTTTTTAAATTAAATAATAGATGTTTTAAACATTATTAATACTTTTTTGTACATCTTAATTTTTGAAGATAGAACTAATTAAAAAAAAATTAATAAAAATTCATCGTCTGACAGATTACAGCAGGATATAAAATTTTAAATGTAAAATGAAAAAGAAACATTTGATTCAGTTGTTCTATTATATCCACCGTTTTGCCCATTAGTACTTTCTTCTCTAGAGAAGTTTGAATATAAATATTTTTTGTGAGTCTTCTGTTTCTAAAAATATAAAAAAGTTAAATTTAATTGTTTTAACCAATATTGCAATTATTAAAGAAACTAAATACTTACGAGCAATCGCAATGAATGGAGAATTCGTTGGAACTTGACTTTTCATTTCAGTATTTGTTGTTCCAAACTGCAAGTATAAAAAAATTTTAAATTATTAACAAAATATTTCTGATATCTAAATCAGAATTAACAGAATCCGAGATATTTCTCTAAAGAAAATTCTCAGAATCTGAGTAGTTTTTTTTCTATAGAAAATATGTCAGAATCTGAGACATTTTGCTATATAAAAATTGTCTGAAATATGTTTTTTTATGGAAAAACTCTCAGATTTTTTTCTTTAGAAAAATTCTCAGAATCTGAGATATTTTTTCTATAGAAAAATTTTCAGAATCTGAGATATTTTTTCTATAGAAAAATTCTTAGAGTCTGGGATATTTTCTCAGAATCTAAGATATGTTTTCTATAGAAAAATTTTAGAATCTGAGATATTTTTTCTATAAAAAATTCTTAGAATCTGAGATATTTTTTCCATAGATAAATTTTCAGAATATAAAATTTTTTTCTATTTAAAAATTCTCCGAATTTAAGATATTTTCTATGGAAAAATTCTCAGAATCTGAGATATTTTTTCTATAGAAAAGTTATAAAAAATTATAAGAATCTGATATATTTTTTCTATATAATCTGAGATATTTTTTCTATAGAAAAATTCTCAGAATACGAGATATTTTTTCTATAGAAAATTTCTCGAAATTTGGGATATTTTTCTATTAAAGAATTCTCAGAATCTGAAATAATTTTTCTACAGAAAAATGCTCAGAATCTGAAATGGTTTATCTACTGAGAATTTCTCGGAATTTGAAATAATTTTTCTGCAGAAAAATTCTCAGAATCTAACATATTTTGTATATAAAATAATTTTTAGAATCGAAGATATTTTTCCTATAGAAAAATTCTTAGAATCTGATATATTTTTTCTTTAGAAAATTTTTCAGAATCTGATGTATTTTTCTATAGAAAATTTCTCAGAACCTGAGATATTTTTTCAACAGAATAGTTCTCAGAATCTGATATATTTCTTCTATGGAATAATTCTCAGAATCTAAAATATTTTTTCTATGGAAAAATTCTAAGAACCTTATATATTTTTTCTATAGAAAAATGATAAAAATCTGAGATATTTTTTTTATAAACAATTCTCGGAATCTGAGATATTTTTTCTATAAAAAAATTCTCAGAATCTGAGATATTTTTTCTATAGCAAAATTCTTAGAATATATATAGAAAAATTCTCAGAATCGGAAATAGTTTTTCTATAGAAAAATTCTAAGAGTCTGATAGATTTTTTCTACAGAAAAAATATAAGAATCTGAGATATGTGTTCTTTAGAACAATTTTCAAAGTCCGAGATATTTTTTCTATAGAAAATTCTTACAATTTGATATATTTTTCCTATATAGTAATTTTAAGAATCTGGTGTTTTTTTTCTATAGAAAAATTCTCAGAATGTGATAAATTTTTTTCTATAGAAAATTTCTCAGAGTCTGGTATATTTTTCTATAGACAATTTCTCATAATCTGGGATATTTTTATATTATAAAAACTTCTCAGAATCTGAGATATTTTTCCTAAAGGAAAGTTCCCATAATCTAAGATATTTTTTCTAATGAGAAGTTCTCATAATCTAAAATATTTCATAATCTGGGATATTTGATAAAAAACTTCTCAGAATCTGAGATATTTTTTCCAAAGAAAAGTTCTCATAATGTAAGATATTTCATCTATAGAATAATTTTCAGACTCTGAAATATTTTTTCTATAAAAAAATTCTCAGAATCTGATCCATTTTTTCTGCAGAAAAAATCTATAATAATCTAAGAACTGTTATTGCAATATTTCCAGAATCTGGTTAGGATCTGAAACATTTTTTCTAAAGACAAATTCTCATAATCTGAGACACTTTTTTTATAAGAAATATTCCCAGATTCTGATATCGAGATATTTTTGTAATGAATAATTCAAAAAATTGAAGTCATTTGTGGTACTTACCGTTCTGATTTATAATACAAATATTTAAGAAAAACATGAAATTAACAACAAACTAGTTTTCTTAAATTTTGCGAATTTGTAACATCCGGGTCTGTTTTTGTATCTTTAATCCACCTCTTGATATTTTACGTTGCATTGATCGTTGCTTTATATTTTAAATTTTTTTAACAATATTATCTTTTATGTTTTTTCGCGTTATTTTAATTTAATTGCGAGAATAACAAAATTTTCGGGTTTCAATTTCCTTTTATTTTGACAATTTGTATTTTAAAATTATTGAACATTACGCATTTAATGTTTAATATCAAAAATTAAACACAAAATGTTTACAATAAACATTAAATGTGTAATTTTAAAATTCTTGTGTTTATAATTTTGAAAATATTTTTATAAACTCACAAAATACTATATAATGTGCGTAATATTAAAATTTTTGTGTGTAAACTAAAATTTTAAACACTTGGTGCTCAATTTTAGGCGTTGTGTGTTATTTTACATAAAAATTTACCCACTTGATTGTAGTATTTTTACAAAGAGTTTTTAGAGTGTATTTTTCTGATATTTTTTTAATTCCACCAGGAATTAAGTCTATGTTATTATACCCTTTAACCACAGTATAGGGGTATACTCACTTTGTCGTTCCGCTTGTAACGTATCGAAATATCGGTTGGGGGACCCCATAAAGTATATATCGATCCATGATCGATCCTAAGATATTCTATGAATGTCCGTCTTTCTGTCCGTCCGTCTGTGTGTAGATAACACGATGTAGTCCAAAATATAGGAGCTAGCCTCCTAAAATTTTGCACGTATATGTCTTATGGTTCTTAGTTCATAAATGGAAAAAAATACCGTACCAGGGGGAAAAAGTTCTTCTTTGAAGAACTATACCAACCTCTGAAAAACACCATATGCTTACGTGTTTTTATACTCTCTAACCACAGTATGGGGGTATACTCACTTTGTCATCATCAAAATATCGGTTGGGGGACCCCATAAGGTATATATTTTATTGACCAGTGATCGATTCTAAGACATTCTAGCGATGTCCGTCCGTCCTTCCGTCTGTTCGTCTGTATGGGACACCATACAGTCCAAAATAAAAGAGCTAGACTTCCGAAGTTTGCCACGAATATGTCTTATATTCCTAGGCAGGTTAAGTTCGGAAATGGGAAAAATCAGAGCAAGGGAAAAAAAGTTCCCCCTTGGAGAACTAAACCAACCTAAGAAAAACCGAACTTTTTGCAGGGTTTTTTTGTACTTTTGCTAAGCAAATGCAACATTCTTATCTCAGATGAAGTTCAAAATCGCAAGATGAAGGTGCTCCCTAACGTCTCCCACCAACCCCCCCAAAAAAAAAACGCCCCTGGATTTTTTAATATTGTTTTTTTTTTACATTTTGAAGGGTATAAAAGATTCGGCACAGACAAATGTAACACTCTCACTTGTTTTTTGTATTTTTGTTAAACAAATAAAACACTTTTAAGCTAGAAGAAGTTTAGAGTCCTGCACTAGGACCGGGGGGACTCAAAATTTTTGTTTTTTTTGCCCTGGCCCCTTTTTAGGGCTTGGATATAAAAAATAGTTTAAATAATGATAAAATTGTATAACTTTAGTGCTAAAAGCATAATAAATGAATTAGTAAACATGTTTTAAAGCCCTCCTCAAAAAAAAAAACGCACCTGTATTTATACCCTACATCACTCTGTGGTACAGGGTATAATGAGTTTGTACTGATGTTTGTAACTACCCGAAACTACACGGTCTTCTCGTAGCCCCCATACAAACCACCTTCCTGATATTCACATAAATCTCTCAAATTTCATTAAAATTAAAATATTTTATTAAAATTTTGTCTGTGTGTGTTTAACGCATACTTTAATAAACTTATCAAATCTGATTATAATCGGACCGTTTTTGGAGTACGGCCCTATATAAAAATGTCGCCCTATATAACGCTAAAGCGGTTTATTGGCAACAAATAAAAGCCTATTTCACTAAAATTTGGTTTGTGAGTATTTTTTTACACTTATTAAAAATTTGACAAAAGAAAGATCCAATCGGTCCTTGGGACCCATATTCCGGGAAACACTGGCGTAGGGTATTATATGGTCGGTCTTGACCGACTATAACTTTCTTACTTGTTTTTATAATTATTTTCTTTAAAAATTAAAAAAAAAAAATGTTTGCCGAAAATTTGAAATTAATTAAAAAATTTGTTATTTTTGAAAAAAAAAATGTCCATATTAATTATTTTTGAGAAATAATTATTTTTGTTGTACAATGAGAAAATCTGAAAAAATTAATTGACAACACAGGCTAAGTGGAGATGTCGACAGCTTTCGGAAGAAGCCACCCTTCCTTCGTCAGCATTCTTCGATTGTCACTGTATGTGTGTAAGATTAAGATCAGCTATTTAAACGTACATTAAGGCGAAAAAGATGACGGGAATTATATCACATTTCATTACCCATATGTTACGTTTAGCACGAACTTAATGAATCTATTTTTAACTTTTTCCAACACGGTTGTAATTTCTTACACTGTAGTAGATTTTCTCAGAGTTGCAACCCTTAGTAGGACTTTTCAAGTCTTGAAAAATGTCCGTTAGACCGAATTTACATAAGGCAATTTTAATTGCGGCAATTCTGATTTTCTAGGTGTATCAGAGAGAGAGGGAAGAATCTTAGTTCTCTCTCTGATACACGATAAAATCAGAATTGCCGCAATTAAAATTGCCTAATGTAAATACGGTCTTAGGTTTGAATTTCGTTAGGTTTGAATTTCGTATTTCTAATTCTTAGAAATATTACTAAATTGCATTGTACCTTATGAGTTGAGTTTTAATTCTGTTTTATATATTGTTGGACTTTATATTCTCTAACTGAAGTTTTTATTTATTTCGATTTGAGTCCATATTAATTATTTTTGAGAAATAATTATTTTTGTTGTACAATGAGAAAATCTGAAAAAATTAATTGACAACACAGGCTAAGTGGATATGTCGACAGCTTTCGGAAGAAGCCACCCTTCCTTCGTCAGAACTCTTCGATTGTCACTGTAGGTGTGTAATATTAAGATCAGCTATTTAAACGTACATTAAGGCGAAAAAGACGGAAAACGGCGAATTGTTTTGCGAAACTTGCGCCAACTACAAAATGGTGATTGGTGGTACCATATTTCCCCATAAGAAGATACATAAAGTTACCTGGGTGTCAAACGACAAGGTTACAGAAAACCAAATTGACCATATCGCAATTAGTAAAATGTGGAGGCACTCACTGCTCGATGTGCGAAATAGAAGAGGTGCTGATATTGGCAGCGACCACCACCTTGTTGTGGGGGAGTTGCAGTTAAAGATATGCGCGAACAAATGCAATAAACCAAAGAGAAGAGAAAAATTTAACCTAGAGAGGCTGAAGAACAGAGAAACACTACTCCATTTCTCAAACACCCTCAAATTAAAAACTGAACCGTTGAAAAATAATATGTCAAATCTTGACACGTACTGGAAGCAGGCTGGAAATGCTTTTCTTGAATCCGCCAAAAATTGTCTCGGTAATTCAGTTAAAAAAGTGAAACCGTGGATATCAGATCAAACCTGGAATCTCATTGAAAATAGACGGGAGGTTAAACTATGTATCAACAACACCAAAACCCGACAAGCCAAATTGGACCTTCAGCAGCAGTATAACATCGCAAATCGAAAGGTCAAACGAAGTGCTAGGAACGATAAGAGGAAATGGACAGAAAATCTGGCTGCTGAGGCGCAAAAGGCCAATGAAACGAACAGGTCAAAAGATATGTATAGAATCACGAAGTTACTCGCTGGTCATAATCACGCCAACATGAGGCCCCTGCGAAATGTAAATGGTGAATTAGAATATACGAAGGAGGGTCAACTGCGAGTATGGGTAGATCACTACCGAAACATACTTGATAGCGCAAACGAAAATTAATTAAATGAATTCTGTCAGCACACCCAACACACTCAAAGAAATGACATAAACACCCAACCACCTAGTTACGTTGAAATAACTGAAGCAATAATATCGCTAAAAGACCACAAGGCTGCCGGGCCTGATAATATTCCCCCAGAATTATTCAAAGCTGATAAATCCCTTTCAACAAGTATAATTCAACCATTAGTTGAACATTTCTGGCAGACTGAATCACTCCCAGCGCCCTAAAAGAAGGGTTAATCATCAATATCCCACAAAAAGGAAACCAGATGAATTGCAGGAACTGGAGGGGCATTACCCTCTTAAATATGCTCAACAAGATTATATCCCGCATCTTATTTAATCGCATGTCTGCAGCGTCAGAGCCTGAATTAAGAAAAGAACAGGCAGGATTCAGGCCAAATAGATCATGTATTGACCACATCAACAGTCTACACATAATAACTGAGCAGACAGCAGAGTGGCAATCGAATTTGTATTTAATTTTTATTGATTTTCAACGTGCATTTGACTCGCTTCATCATTCTGCCATATGGAAAGCCATGCAATGTAAAGGGATCCCAGATAAAATTATTAGGCTTGTAAAATGCCTGTATGCAAATGCAACTTGCTCTGTGCTACACGAAGGTCAAGTTAGCGACAACGTAAATGTTAAAGTAGGTGTAAGGCAAGGATGCGTTTTATCCCCCTTACTTTTCAATATCGTGCTTGATGTTATCATGAGCCAATCTGTGAATGCCATACATGGGATCACTTTTGGCATGACTGGAAGACTGACAGACCTGGATTATGCTGATGACATCTGCTTATTGTCACACAATCATCAAGGCATGCAACAAATGTTAAATAACATCACAGCTAAAGCATTGAACGCAGGCCTGATAATTAACATTTCAAAAACGAAATCAATGCGTTTTAATGTTACAAGTAACTATCGTTTTTCACTAATGGGGAAACAAATTGAAGATGTCACAACTTTTTGTTACCTGGGCAGCATTATTGCCACTTCCGGTGGCTGCACGAAGATATCCAGAACAGACTGACTAAGGCTAAACAAGCATTTGGAATCTTGAATAAGTTCTGGAGGTCAGCCAACATCGCAGTATCCACAAAAATTAAAGTGTTTAATAGCAATGTGAAGTCCGTACTGCTCTATGGCTCGGAGACCTGGAATTTAACGAGCCTTGATATACAGAAACTTCAGGTCTTCGTAAATAAATGCCTTCGCCGCATCCTAAAAATATTCTGGCCCCAAACTATAACAAATTCAGAGCTATGGTTTAAAACGCAACAACCCCCAATTGATCATGAGATCAAAATTCGTAATACAGATGGTTGAAGCCAAAAGTGCAGCACAAGATAGGAATCGATCGAGATCAATTATTGAGGCCCTATGTTCCTTATAGGAATTTCAAGGATTATATATATAAGGCGAAAAAGATGACGGGAATTATATCACATTTCATTACCCATATGTTACGTTTAGCACGAACTTAATGAATCTATTTTTAACTTTTTCCAACACAGTTGTAATTTCTTACACTGTAGTAGATTTTCTCAGAGTTGCAACCCTTAGTAGGACTTTTCAAGTCTTGAAAAATGTCCGTTAGGTTTGAATTTATATTTCGTATTTCTAATTCTTAGAAATATTACTAAATTGTTTTGTACCTTATGAGTTGAGTTTTAATTCTGTTTTATATATTGTTGGACTTTATATTCTCTAACTGAAGTTTTTATTTATTTCGGTTTGAGTCCATATTAATTATTTTTGAGAAATAGCTGATCTTAATCTTACACACCTACAGTGACAATCGAAGAGTGCTGACGAAGGAAGGGTGGCTTCTTCCGAAAGCTGTCGACATCTCCACTTAGCCTGTGTTGTCAATTAATTTTTTTCAGATTTTCTCATTGTACAACAAAAATAATTATTTCTCAAAAATAATTAATATGGACTCAAACCGAAATAAATAAAAACTTCAGTTAGAGAATATAAAGTCCAACAATATATAAAACAGAATTAAAACTCAACTCATAAGGTACAATGCAATTTAGTAATATTTCTAAGAATTAGAAATACGAAATATAAATTCAAACCTAACGGACATTTTTCAAGACTTGAAAAGTCCTACTAAGGGTTGCAACTCTGAGAAAATCTACTACAGTGTAAGAAATTACAACTGTGTTGGAAAAAGTTAAATTAGATTCATTAAGTTCGTGCTAAACGTAACATATGGGTAATGAAATGTGATATAATTCCCGTCATCTTTTTCGCCTTAATGTACGTTTAAATAGCTGATCTTAATCTTACACACCTACAGTGACAATCGAAGAGTGCTGACGAAGGAAGGGTGGCTTCTTCCGAAAGCTGTCGACATCTCCACTTAGCCTGTGTTGTCAATTAATTTTTTCAGATTTTCTCATTGTACAACAAAAATAATTACCCAGTAAAATTTTCTGTTCCAAATAATCGGTACCGGAACCCATCAAACTACCCTGCAACCTGTTCTACTTAACATTCCAGAATCAATGATTTTTGTTTGAAATTGTCCCGAAAGCAATCGTTTTTTAGAGCAAGTAGTTTTTTAAAAATAATTTTACATAGAAAATATTGTTGTGATTACCGTAGAATGTATTCAAGAATCTATTGAAACAGGAATTTGTTCCAAAAAATTTTCCTGGGTATTTCTCAAAAATAATTAATATGGACTCAAACCGAAATAAATAAAAACTTCAGTTAGAGAATATAAAGTCCAACAATATATAAAACAGAATTAAAAAAAAATTAAAAAAAAAAAAAAATTAAAAAAAAAAAAAAATTACCATAAAAACTTCTTTTCAGAAATGTCCGAATATAAACTAATATTTTAAGCAAATATTTTTTTCACTTTGTTCGGAACTTTCCGATTTTTAAGTCAAAAAAGTAACCCAAAAGTATTGTCCAATATTTTTGTGAGTTAATATCAAGCCTAAACGGCAACTTTTCCGACCTCGACGTTTCCGAAATTCGAAAAAAGATAAATTTGCTTAATCCTAATCTACAAGTAAAAGACCATATTATATTATTATAATATAGTTATATATTGATGAATTAACTGCATGAACCTTTTCATCAATATGAATAAATGTTTCATAGATTTTAGTTTAATGTAACGCATTATTAATATGATGAAGAATTGTGATCAATATGATGACACTACATCATCATATTAATTATAAGTTTCATTAGACGAAAAATTATGTAAAATTTCTTGATGTAACAATTCATAAATATGAAAAAGCTTTTTATTTGAGTGTGGAGAGTGTCTCATTTCTTTCGGATACGTTTACCATCAGCCAAATTACAGTACTTTGCACATTTGTATTATAAAGGTGGTGCAATGTAGCTGGTTACATATTATACGATTGTATTTTGTTTGCAACTTTGTTGTTAAATGTATAACTTTATCTTCAATTCACATTTTTAGTATTATTCATCAGGTGGTTTACTTAGCAATGAATATTTGATGAAGTCGTCCTTTAACCTAACTGGGTGGTTAAAAATGATTACTGTATCGTAGACTCTTAAATGACATAAAGGACAGTACAAAACAATCAGACAGACAGACAACCAACCAACTAAATTTATTATTTATCATACATGTCTCTCATGGACAATAAATGTGCAACAGCTCACAGGATATGCGCTTCATTTTTTTTTTATTATTTTTGTTTTGTTTAAATTGTATTTTTTAAATTTTAAGTGTTGACAGTTGTAAATATTGATAAAAATTTCTGTTTTCTTTTCAATTAAACGAATACTTTCAAAAATAGAAAAATATAAATTATTGTTTTTAAAGGATGGCGATTTACTAATTAAAACTGTGATTTTCTAATAAAATAATTTTCAAGAAAATTATTTTTCTCTTTAAAATTTATTTATGTTGGTAATTTTTGCAAAATTTAGCCGGCACATGTTTCAAAATTTGTCAGATTCCATTGCCAAGACTATTTATGTCTTGATAATAAATTTAAAACAGAAAAATTATTTATTTTTAAAATTATTCTATGAGAACAACATAGTTTTAATTAAAAATGGAAAAATGACTTCGAGCTAGAATAAACCTCCTCAAAAATATAATAATGTTTTAAATGTCGAATAAAATAATTTTTGTTTTTTTAAAACATTAATCAGAAGTTGTTTTCTAATGATTATTTAGGAGAACGTAAAGAAGGTCTTAACTAAGAAGTCTAAAGTCCTGCACTTTTTTCGGACCGCTCCTCTTTTAGTTGTGGATATAATAAAATAATTTAAATAATAATATTGAATTGTATAAGTTTAGTTAAAAAAAAATCCGAAATCGCGGTTTTGGCCCAAAGGTGCTGATTTTTAAGACAATTTTTTTTTTTTTTTTACCGAATTCATTTCAAAAGTTGACAAACTGTTTAGTATGTTATGTAAAAAATAGTAAAAACAAGTAAAAAAATAAATTCGGACTTGCCGAATGTATAGATACCCTCAACAATCTAAAAAAAAAGATTTTTTGCGAAAAAAGTTCTATTGAAAAAAAAAATTCGCGGAAAAAAATTTTTGGCGAAAAAAAATTACGCGATTTTTTATTTTTTTTTTGTAAAAAATAGGTTGGTACTTGTAAAAATACCACTCTGTGTCCAATTCTGTTCAACTATGCCAACCAGCAGCCAATTTAAAGCATTTTATATTTTTAGGTTATGTAGAATATACTAAAATTTTTGAGGTGTTCTTACATTTTCGCTCATAACTTCTGAACCGCCTAACCGATTTCGCTCAAATGCTATACCAAACAACTTAGGACAACAACAAGTAAATGTGTTAAGTCTCAGTCATATATTTTTAATACTTTGGTCGTGATCACCATTTCCACACACGGACGGACAGACGGACATCGCTAGAATGTCTTAGAATCGATCACTGATCAATAATACCTACGCCCTATCTCCACTCCCTAAGTAGGCTCCCATACAAATAACAGTTGGAGCAAATTTTATAAAAATTTGATTTTGAATGGAAGCCTACTTGTGGAGTGGAGATAGGGCGTTGGTATGTTTTAAAAAAAATGTTGTAGGGTAAAAATAAATGGGGGTCGGTCTCACTATTGACCCCTCTCGGACGCACCATTGGACCGGTAGATATATATATATATTTCCTTTTATTTATATAAATTAAATGACAGTATAAATATCTTTAAAATATATAAAAGTTCATGTTGAACATAGGGCGTCTGTAAATTCTCTCCATTTGGTACGATCGGCTGCTAAAGACTTTACTTGGTTCCACGATTTGTTGCACCTTTCGACTTCGCTTTTTTACCATTCTACCCAGGTGTTTCGAGGACGTCCTGGAAGGCGATGCCCCTGTGGATTCCAGTCAAGTGCAGATCTGGTGATTTCATTACTTGGTCTGCGTAATATATGGCCTATCCAAGACCATTTGCGACGTTTAATCTCGATTTCAATTGGCTCACACTTTGCCATAAATAAGAGTTGCTCATTTGTCACCCAACGAGGCCAGAAGATACGCAGAATTTGTCTAAGGCAGCGATTGACGAAGGTTTGCAATTTTCTTTGGGTAGATTGTGTTGTGCTCCAGGTAGTACAACTATAGAGCAGGACAGATTTTACGCTGCAGTTGAAGATTCTTAGCTTTGTGGCTAGGGAGATGTTATTAGCACGCCAGACTTTGTGAAGAGAGTGGAATGAGACTCTTGCTTTGTTGATGCCATCATTTATATCCATACCGGAACCACCATCCGGTAGAAGTTGATTAAATAAAACAAATTTACAAAAAATAAAAAAAATTGTATGGGGACCGCCTTAACAGTTAAAGATAGAGGGTAGGTGTGTTCAGAGAAAATGTTTGGACTAAAAAAATATTGTGGGTCGATCATACATTTTGTTGCTCTAAGGGCACTATTAGGGGAGTTAGAGCGGTTGGATCAAATTTAAAAAAAATGTGGTTTTGTGTGGGAGCCCCCTTAGAAATTGGAGAAAGGGTATTAGTTTGTTCCAAAAAAATGTTAAGACGTAAAAATTTATGGGGGCCTTTTTACGTCAGAAGAAGTTCAAAGTCCTGCACTTAGTCCCAGCGGCTAGAAAATTTGTTTTTTGTGGGCGTGGATTTAAAAATCATTAAAATATTGTTAAAATGGTATTGCTAATGTGCAAAAAGCTTAATAAACAAATAAGATAACATTTATCGAGATGGGGAAGGTATCCACAGAGCCACCCGAAACCCCCCTAAAAACACCCCTGGAATTTTTTTCATATGGTTTAACATGTTGGAGGGTATCAAAGATTCGGCTCAGCCGAATATAATTTTATTTTGGTTTTGGCACACATATGTTATAGGCTGGTTAAGTTCGGTGATGGGCAAAATCGAACCAGGGGGGATGTTCCCCTTAATGAACTAAATCAACCTCTGGAAAGGTAGTTTTTTAAATATTTTTTTTTTTATATTTTTGATAAACAATTTTGGTCCGCCTCCTTTTGTGGGCATGGATATTAGAAAATAATTAATATAATGATAACATTGCATAACTTTAGTACAAAAAGCTTAATAAATGAATTTGTAAATATTTTTCATCAGAGAAAATGTGTCCCCAAGGATTCACACCCCCCCCACACACACACAAAAAAACGACTCCCCGGCAAATTTTTTTTTTAATATTGAATATAAAAGTTTCGGCACAGCCGAATTTAACACTCACTTGTTTGTACTAACCTTTGAACGTGGGGGTCGTGCGTTCGATTCCAACCAGAACCAAGGGTTCTGTTTCCCTACAACAAGATGACGGCCATTGTTACAGTTCTTGGTTAGGTTGAAATTATTAAAAATGATTTGTGAATAAATTAATAAATAAATACACTTAATCATGGGATCAAAATTATTATTTTGTACTATATTATTTTTTATTATAAAATTATTTTTGTTAAATATTTTTTTACTTAAAAAATTTGTTTTTATTCTTTCTCATTTCAGAATTATTATAAAATATAGCAGTACTCGTTAGTAAAACTGCAATAACCTGCAATGCGGTACCAGAAAACCCGTAAAAAATTATATAACAAGAGAAGCAGCCGAGGCAAATTTAATAAAAGCTTAACAGAAACAACAATAGAAACAAATTTATACAATTATCGACAGAAAATATTACAAACATTTTTTGGTACATAAATTTTAAAACAAACAAAAAGTCAACGAAACATTTTTTAAAGCACAAAAAAAAGTTCAGAGAAAACGAAACAAACGTTCTTCATCAAAATTATTATTTATTTTTCTTTAATTGTAAACAATTTAAAGCAACAAAACAAAAAAAAAAAAAAAATATTGAACAACAAATTAAAAGGACATGTTTGAAAAACGACCCATTTGGGGTATAATATTTGGACTTAATGTCTGTGTACTAATATGGTTAATCTCAGTACAAGAACCGGTTATGTATGATGCCACAACATCAGCCATAAGTAGTGGTACAAATAATAATGGTGGTGGTGGAAAGGTGGCGTCGGCTGAAACACAAAAAGCCGGAAATGGAGCTGTAGGAGGAAGAGATTTACTATCAAAACATTATGATGAACAGCAACAGGCTATAGCCTCAACTTTAACCACCTTAACATACAACAACAACAACAACAATAGTTATTTTAATAATTTAACTAATTTAATACAAAATTCTTCATTACAAAATATTAAACCGGAAAAGAATGTTGTGGCGGCCGCGAAAACAATTACAACACCTACAAAAACTTTAGATCTTTCTTTAGACATTTCATTAACATCTAGCCTGGGTACCGGTGTTCTGGATATCCAAAGTAAACCCACACCATCATGGAAAAAACTAACTGCTGTATCATCAGCACTGCCGGCTGAAGACTTTAATCAATTAATAGATTTACATAATTTCAAATATCTCATGCCCCAGCCCGTTTGTAATAATCACATAGAAGCCTTAATTTTAATACATTCAGCACCAAAAAATCATGAAAAACGTCAAATAATTCGAGAAACCTGGGGTAGTATAGGACACCATATTACCGATGCCCCCCTAAGAGTAATATTCCTATTGGGAGCGGTGGAAAGTGAACAACAGCAAATGGAGTTGAAAATGGAAAATGATTTAAATGCAGATATAATACAGGGTTCATTTATGGATGATTATCGTAATATGACCTATAAACATATAATGGCCTTTAAATGGTTTCTCTATAATTGTCCGCAAGCACAAATTTTAATAAAAGTTGATGATGATGTCTATGTAAATACACCACGTTTAATAAAGTACCTTAAACTGCAGCAAGAGCAGGAGGAGGAGCAGGAGCTGGAAAAAGTGCGGAAAAAGGAAAAACAGCAGAAGCAGCAGCAGCAACAATATCAAAATAATTTTACAAATAATAATAAAAATCCCACCATCACTACGACGACTACAACAGCAATACCAAAAACCACCAAATATTCAATATTTGATTCATTAAATATTTTTGCTAAATTATCATCATCATCATCACCAACACCTACATCATCGTCATCACCTTTAAAATCTTCTAAATTTAATGCTTCACAGCAACTCTTTCATTATCCACAAAATCTATTATTTTGTCAAAAAATCATTGGTTCATTGGTTAAACGTTCCTATCGTTCCAAGTGGCGTGTTAGTTTTAAAGAATATTCCGAACGTTATTATCCACCCTATTGTCCCGGTTATGCCATTATCTACTCACCTGATGTTATTTTCCGGTTATATACGGCCGCCCAGAGTTCCAAATATTTTTGGATTGATGATGTTCATATTACCGGAGTGCTGGCCCATCAAACAAACACTACAATAACCACCTCCACACATTATGTTCTATACAGTGACGAATGTGATGATTTATTAAGTGGTAAGACTGATCTCAATGATATGGAATTTCTATTTGCTTGGCATAGTATAACAGCACAAAAGATACGATTATTGTGGCATCTACAAATGATGTCATTAAAGACATTGGATGAATTACAGTACAAGAGAAATGATGCGAGTGGTAATGAGAGATTAGCTTACGATATATTCTCTTCTGCATCTTCTTCATTAACAAATTCATATACCTCATCAGATGGTTTAAGATAGTAGACTGGTTTAATGTTATTATTTCATTTAAGAAATGCTATATAAACGCTTATACATTTATTTTTTTTTTTAAATATAATTACAATTGGTGGGATAGGGAAGAGAATATTTTTGGAGAGAGCAATTGGGAAAGTTTCAATTCTTAAAGAAACAATAAAAAACAAGCAAGACCGACCATCTGATACTCTACACCAGTGTTTTCCGGAGAATCGGTCCCAAGTCCAAACATGGACCGATTGTATATGGGGCATTCCAGGCCAAATCACTCACTTTTAGACCCGACCCCTTTCGATTTATTTTTGGATATGTTTTAGTACTTATTAAATGCAACTTGGACACAAATTTTCAGCCTTTTATTCCAAGATGGTGTTGAGTAATCAATTTTTCAAAATGGCGATTTTTTCAAAAAATGAAAAAATTGAAATTTTCCATTAATTTTGACCAGTTAGAAATAAAGATATCTTAAAAAAATTTGGACAACGTTTTGTTGGTATTTAAATGTAGTTTTAGAAAAAAATATTAAAAAAATTATTCAAAGTAATTATCACTTATTTTTTAACGTTTAAAAATTAAAATCGACTTTTTGAAAAAGTCCGAAACCTTCGATTTTTTTAAAACGTCTAAAAGTTCTACTCTTAATTACGCAACTTTTAAGCCATAATTCGAGATGTGACCGCAATTTGTTCTATTTTTTTTTAAATTTTGAAAATTGCACCTTTTATTTTTGGACTCTGATTTATTTTATATGGTGCTCCAAAAAAAATGAATTGGTAGATACTGACCCTAACTTACCCTAGATATATTCATTTCAAGGTAAAAATACGCCTCACAAAAATTAAGAACGATCGGACATGGGTAAGGCGTTCCGCATGGGCCTTGAAGTTTAGAAAACGGATTACAAGGAAAAATATGATTTTTTTTCGGTTTTCTCAATTTTTTTGGTATTTTAAGTTAAGTTTAAATTCAAGTGGTTACAGAATTAAAATACGGAGTAAAATGCCTCTCTAATAAGGTGCCAAAAACTAAAATCAGTTAAAAATCAGCCAAGTTATTACAACTTCCCCAGGCATCTAACGTGTGGCAGATCACTTGATTAAGCAATACAATCCGATTTTTGAAATTCAATGAAATTTTCTACTGTAATATAATTTTTTTATTCTTCAAGTTTAACTGTAATTAGATGACAAGTATTTTTCATATTGTGTTTTGCTAACATAATTTAAATTAATGCTAAAAATGCCTCCATTTTCAACACCCATTTGAAATATCTATTTTAATTTTTTTTTTTATTTTTTGTTTTAAAATTTGGAAAAACCAAAAAAATATTACACTGAAACATGAATAATGAAAAAATGTTATTACAGTAGAAAATTTCAATAAATTTAAAAAAAGGGACTTGTATTCTTTAATCAAGTGGTATGACACACGCTAGACGCCTGGGGAAGTTGTAATAACTTGGCTGATTTTCAACCGATTTTAGTTTTTAGTACCTTATTAGAAAGGCATTTCACTCCACATCATAATTCTGTAATCACTTGAATTAAAACTTAACTTAAAATACCAAAAAACTTGCGAAAACAGAAAAAAAAATCATATTTTTCCTTGTAATCCGTTTTCTAAACTTCAAGGCCTATGCGGAATGCCTTACCCATGTCAGATCGTTCTTAATTTTTGTGAGGCGTATTTTTACCTCGAAATGAATATATATAGAGTAAGTTAGGGTCAGTATCTGCCAATTTTTTTTTTTTGGAGCACCATATAAAATCAATCAGAGCCAAAAAATAAAAGGTGGAGTTTTAAAAATTAAAAAAAAAAAAATAGAAAGAATTGTCATCACATCTCGAATTATGGCTTAATTTGCGTAATTTGGAGTAGAATTTTTGTAGTTTTTTACAAAAATATCGAAGGTTTCGGACTTTTTCAAAAAGTCGATTTTAATTTTTAAACGTCAAAAAATAAGTGATAGTTACTTCGAATAATTTTTTCATATTTTTTTTCAAAAACGACATTTAAATACCAACAAAACGTTGTTCAACTTTTTTTAAAATATCTATATTTTTTAATGGTCAAAATTAATTAAATATTTCAATTTTTTATTTTTTTTGAGAAAAGCGCCATTTTTAAAAAAATTGATTACTCAACACCATCTTGAAATAAAAGCCTGAAAATTGGTGTCCAAGTTGCATTTAATAAGTTCTAAAACATATCCAAAAATAAAATAAATCGAAATGGGTCGGGTCTAAAAAAAAAGTGAGTGATTTGGCTTGGAATGCCCCATATATCTTTCGTTAGATCCTTAATTTGTGTAGAAAACCCACACAACCCAATTTTAATTGAAATTGGCTTGTTTTTATTGCCAATATACCGATTTAACAGAATATCGGGCGAAATTTTTATATGGGGACTAAGTCCAAAAATGGTCCAATTATATTCCGATTTGATTAGGTTACCAAAGTAAACGTTGAACACCTACAAAATAATTTTAATCGAATATTTCCTATTTTCATGGGTTTTGAGAGATTTTTGTGATGAATATCGGGAGGGTGGTTTGTATGGGGACTGCAAAAAGAACTGGTCCGATTCTTTTAAAAGTTGGTATGATTATTTGTTAATACGATTACCTGCCAAATTTCAAAAGGATGCCTAATAAAATACGTTTATTTTTTGCCACAAATTCAAAGGGAACCTATGGGACCTAGGTCTAAACATTGACCGATCTTTTTCAATTTCAATAGCGATCTACCTGGACTCAAAAAGTGATCAATATTTCGGGTAGTTACAAACATCAGAACTCAATATACCCTGTACCACAGAGTGGTACTGATTTAATGAATAACACCGCTCTACAAATCTGAGGGTTGTCGCTGCGTTTTGAATGAAACCAAAAAAAGTTTATAGGTTTTGGTTTCCCGATTCCAAAACGGTCACTCAAATTTTTCTATCACGTCACAATTTTTAGAAAATCGCGGTTAAAGTGTCAAAAAAAAACCCATTTTGGCTATTTTTGAGCGCCTATAAAATTAGATCATGACATGTGAATGACTTGATATCCAGCTCATTGGAAAGTGCGTAATTTCCTCTTTAAGACAAAATTCAATTTTCTTGGAATTTAATTTTTTATAATGGTGAAAAAATCATTTGCCACAAGTGCTTTAAATCTAACATTTCGCGACCTTGGAACAACAAGGTTCTATTTGCACCAACACTACTATTGAGAAAACTAAGGTTGAATATTGTTATTCGCTTTACTAAGTCAGTTTTGACTAAATTAAAAAGCGGTTTTTGAATAATTTGAAATTAGTCCTTAAATTTTATTATGTATTTGAAAATATTCGCGCTACTATATTAGTTTTTGCACAATTTGAGTCTCAAAAAGCAGATAGAACTCTGTTGCTCAACGATAAGGCACATGAATTTGGACAACATGGTTCTAACTGCCAAATAGAACCTTGTGTTTATGTAAGAAATAGTTTTTTGCAGATAGAACCTTGTGTTATTTGGATTTTAATATAATAATACAACATTTGTTAATCAAAAATAAATCGACTTACAAGGTAAGCCTCCCTAGTGTCCACCTGGGATCATCATAATATTTTTTTTTTATTTTGTAGAGCAGGAAAAATAATGTCACACGTTATTAGGGGGGATAGAGAACGGTCAGTTTTTAGTCCTGGTAATGAGTATTTCATTATAATGCTTTCATCATCGGCATGAGTTTTTATAAAATACTCCATTGCTAGGGCCATAATAGAATTTTTGCTTTTTAGTACCACCAGAATCACTCCATGTTAACAGTTTTGTGATATTCTTGTCTTCGAATACTTTTTTGACAGTTTTTTTTCGCCACACTTCGTTCACACTTCTTTCGCCAGTGCTGCTTTTATTTCATGTGTTTTTAATTTAAAAACCTTGCTTCAGGAATTCGTTTAGCGGATTTTAATTCCTAATCGTATTTTAGCTACCCCAGTTACATTATTTTTCTTCTCGAGTGTGTTAAAACTGTTTTTGGGAGTCGCAAAAGCTCCAAGCTAAACCACTAGGGAGGAAACTCTTTATTTTCAATAAGTTTCAAGACAATACTGTGCTCATGTAACTTTAAACACATATTTCTCTTTACAGTTGGTTCTAAACCCAAAAAAAACCTTGTCAAATTACTAGAAAAAGTCCGGTAATCCCATTTTACAAATATCTTACAGTTTTCCTTGTTTTTTAACAAATTTTTTTTTATCGATATTTAAATTTTTTTTTTGTAATTTTACAATTTTTTCGTAAATGTACAAATTTCCAAGGTAATTTTACAAAAAAAAAAAATAGTTAAGGCACGAGAATTCCTTGTAAGCATTATCGCATCAAAAAAGTTGTAAATTTTCAATTTTATTGGTAAAAAACTTGTAAAATTTCAAAAAAGCTCGAAATTTTTACTACCAATTCTCGTAAAATAGGAGGTGGAAAAAACTTAGTTAAGTTACGAGAAGTCCTTGTAATTTTTATCGCGTCAAAAAGTTGTAAATTTACAATTTTATTGGTGAAAACCTTGCAAATTGTTTGTAATTTTACAAACTTATTACCAATAAAATTGTAATTTTTACTAGAAACTCTCTTAAAATAGGAGGTACTCGTAGCAAACAATCATTTTACGAGAATTTTTTTTGGTAACTTTACAAGATTTAAAAAAAAAAACATGTTAAATTACTAGAAAAAGTCTCGTTATCCTGTTTTGATTTGTGTTTTGTGTGATCGACATTTACATTTTTTTTTTATAAATTCACATATTTATTGGTAAAACGTTAGTTATCCGCAGCCAAAATTTACTAAAAAATTTTAAATTTACAAGAAAAAATTATTGTTCACAAGGAATTTTAGTAATTTTATAATAAAAACATCAATCTCGTAATTTTTACAAGGAATTCTCGTAAAAAAGGACGTAGCAAAAAATCTAGTTAAGTCACTAGAATTCCTTTTAAGTTTTATCGCGTCAAAAAAGCTGTAAATTTACAATATTATTGGTAAAAAGCTTGAAAATTATAAAATTTTTTTGTAATTTTTAACAGGAATTCTCGTAAAATAGGAGGTAGAAAAAAAAATTACAAGCTTTTCTTATCATTTAACAAGTTTTTTGTTAAGTGTATTTGTGCAATATGCAATTTTTAATCTGTGCAACATGGTTCTGTTTCCAATTAAAGTGTCCACATGGTTCTATCTGCAAAACAATATAGGCTTTTTTGGTAAACAAGGTTCTATCAGCCAGTTAGAACCTTGTTAACTGAATCTCAAACCAAAAACACGTAGATAGAACCTTGTTGAATTGAATATCTCAGAAGCTGTAAGGGATAGACAAAAACTGAGAACGCCAATCGAAAGAGCGTAGTCGCTTTAGTGCGATGCGATATATAACTCATTTTTGAAAAAAATGTCAGTTAGAACCTTGTTGTCCCAAGGTCGCGATTTACGTGTGTGTTTGTATGGAAATTTGTTAAAAAACACTGTGTAAATAAACTAAATATTTAGAAAATGGAAGGTTTTTTGCTAACGATTTTTTTACCATTTTAGAAATTTAAATTCCAAGCACGTTTTGTTTCATCTTATAGAGAAAATCACATACTTTTGAATGAGCTTGACACCAAGTCAATCGCATGTCAGTATCCTTTATTATAAGCTTTCAAAAAGGGTCCAAAATGGCCTTTTTCGGCACTTTAACCGCGAATAACTCAAAATCCTGACGTAATAGACATATTTGGGTCGCAGATTTGGAATCAGCGCAACAAACACTACCTAAGTCACTCTCCAGAATCCAATACGCATTTTCATGTTGAGCTGTGTAACATACCCCCACATTGCCCAAAACACTTTTAAGTGATTCTATTTTTTTTTTAACGTAAGAAATGTATAAAAACTTAACCATTTGAAGATCAATTACAACCCAGTTGGAAAATGTGTCACTGAGGAAATTTCCACAGTGATTCCTTGAGGAAATGTCTTCAGGTTCTGACAAATCATAGGTAATCCTTGATGACATGTCCTAACATTGTCAGCACTGAATGTTTGCTTTAAGAGTGTGGACAATTCCTCTAAGACGTCTAAAAGGAAATGTCTTCAGAATAGCAGTATATTAAATTAGAATTTTAAATCTGGGCAACTCTTCAATTTCCAAGAAAAAAATGGCAACGTTATCGATTTATTTAAAATAAAATCAAAATCTAACAAGTAGAATAAAAGCTGATTCACAATGACAGAGTACTCTGTGCCAGAGAGTGGATTTTGTTTCTTTCTCTTTCGCACTTACACATTTTTTGTATGATGTCGTCTCTATTTTTAGAGATGGTACTCTGTAGTACAGAGTACTCCGACATTGTATCGAAGCCTTAAAAGTAATAAATAGACAAACAATTTTTAAAATAAAGTTTGAAACAAATAGTAAGGTGTGGGACTAATAAACTGGAGGTTCCAGGTTCAAATCCAGTTGGGGCTAAAAAAGGCGAAAAGTTTTTTCTAAATATGAGAAAGATAATTTATAAAGGGAAATGGATAAAAGTAAAAACTAAAGGAAATACGAAAATTTTTTGTATTTTTGCATGATCTACGTCAGACATTTCCACAAAGAAGTCTTATGTGACATGTCCCCAGAAGGTCAGCCCTGACTACTGCTGACTTTGAGTGAGGACATTTTGAAAATTTGTATGAAACTGCAGAGATAGCTTGATGACATGCCCTTACATTGTCAGCACTGAATGTTTGCTTTAAGAGTGTGGACAATTTCTCTAAGACATCTAAAAGGAAATGTCTTCAGAATAGCAGTATATTAAATTAGAATTTTAAATCTTGGCAACTCTTCCATTTCCAAGAAAAAAATGGCAACGTTATCGATTTATTTAAAATAATATCAAAATCTAACAAGTATTATAAAAGTAATAAATAGACAAACAATTTTCAAAATAAAGTTTGGAACAAATAGTAAGGTGTGGGACTAATAAACTGGAGGTTCCAGGTTCAAATCCAGTTGGGGCTAAAAAAGGAAAATGGATAAAAGTAAAAACTAAAGGAAATACGACATTTTTTTGTATTTTCGCATGACCTACGTCAGACATTTCCCCAAAGAAGTCTTAGGTGACATGTCCCCAGAAGGTCAGCCCTGACCACTGCTGACTTTGAGTGAGGACATTTTGAAACTTTGTATGAAACTGCAGAGGACATGTCCTCAACCCAGTACATTAAGATATCTTGTGGATGTCAGCAGTGACTCTGACATGTCACCGCTCCGTCACTGAGGATAGCTCGAGGACGTTGCCAACTGGGAATTTGAAGATCCCAGTCGACAAGAAAAATCACCCCTGACATACTGCTGACACTCCCTTTATAAAGTTGCTGACATTTTCATACAATTTTTCAAAATGTCCCCAATGACATGTCATCAGTTGGTCAGCAGTGTCAAAATTGGACTTTTGCGGCCTTGTCAATGCTCTCCTATCCCTTCAATTGTAATTATTGTTTTTAATTAATTTAATTATTTTAACTATCTAAATTTATAATTTTATTTTTTTTTTTGTTATTAAGTGAGAAATGCTTTAATTTTGTTTCTAGAATTTATCTATATTTAATTTGAAAAATAACTGATTTGTATAAGTAGTTAACAAAAAAATTAATCAAATTATATTGTTTAGATTTAAGTAAAAAAAATATTTATACATTTAAGGTAATTTAGAAAGAAAGAAAATAAAATCAAATATGTATCACTCATTCATTAAATCACATCTTCCAAAAAAAAATTATAAATAAATTTTGTATAAATTTAGTTTTATACAAATCAGTTAAATTTCGTACATTCTCAGTTTATAATGTTAAAAAGAAAACTAATATTTAAATAAATTTTAGTTTATATAATTTTGATAATTTTTCTTAAGATCCTATTATTAGTTTGAATTTGAACTAAGAAACAAAAAAAAAAATGTTATCATGAAATTGTTTATGAATTCATAAAAAAATAATAAAGAGTAAAAAAAAAATTACAAATTAAACAAAAACAAAAAAAAAACTTTCAATTACATTTGCAGTGGAAAAATAAAAAATCTACAAAGCCTCCTAAAGGTCTGTTTAATCCACTTACAAGACTTACACTCCAATTGTTCAGCCATTTATTTATTTATGTTAATAAGTACCGAAAACAAAAAAGGGGAGTTTTCGTAATGTCACCCTCCGATCTTTATGGAATTGGTTTAATTTTGTATAACAGGAAAAATAAAGGGGCACGCTGATGTAAGCGTGCAAAGAATTTGTCCAAACATTCACAACTTTTCGTCATATTGAGTAAAATACCAACATTTTAGGCGGTTTTTGTTAAAAAGTCGAAAAATATTGCCTTTTTTTAATCTAATACCAAATACGCCTATGTTAATTTTGAGTAAATAGGCGTAAATCTTAAAAAACTGAAAAGAGTCAACTTCCCCTTGTACACATCGAACCCTAAAAATGAGTTTGGGCGGCTAAAAAAAATCAGTGTCGAATTAATGTTTGTTCTAAACAATACATCCAAATTTCATGAAGATCGGAGGGTGACACCAGGGAGACTTCCCTTGAAGTCTTGGGTTGCCACCTTATGAAAAATTATAGTCTGTCTGGAAAATCTGAATAAAAGCCGAACTAACAGGAATTTCGCCAAGAGCAAAAACATGTGTCGGCTTAAAAGTAATAGAGATTATTATAAAGTACCTCAACATTTACACATGTTTGTTAAAAATCAACTTAACAAAGCCTTATTCCGCCAAGTCCGATAGGCCTTAAAAAAATTTTTTCATCCATAAAATATGTTCCTTTGGAAGAAATATGAAAAAATTAAAAAAAAAATTAAAAAATTTAGTTTTCCCCTTCCAAAGTCTCCCATTTAAACCTCAAGATAGCCCTTAAAAAACGATAAGCCGTAGATTAACGCCCTCTATAACAAATGTACATGGGATGACAATCGGAGTGTAAGCTATGGGATATATTCCTTGTTAGTACCAAACATTCCATTGGACGATTTCAATTAAACTTTATAGGAAATTTTTTGAAGATACCAAAAAAAAAAAATGCATAATTTTTTTCTTTCTCTGTACTTTTTAGATAGCCTTTTTTTATTAAAAAAGTTCCACCATAAAGAACTTAACCAATCGCTGAAAAAACGCCACTTTTTTTAGCGGTTTTTTCTGTTGTGTTTTTGTCAAACAAATGCGGCAGTTTTATGTCAAGTGAAGTTCAAAATCCTCCATTTGGACCTAGGGGACTAAATTTTTGTTTTTTTTTGCCCTGAGAAGTTTGGTATTGCATTTGTGCGATATCAGTTTAGCGTTTCAAAAGTCAGAAAGAAAATGTAAGGGCACCTCAAAAATTTCGGAACAATTAACATAACCTTAAAATACAGTAATTCGGTTGCTGGTTGACATAAATATGCTAATAGAATTGAATACCGAATGGTATTTAAACAAGTGCAAACATATTTTTTTTACAAAAAAAAAAAAAACAAACGAATTTTTTTTACCAATTTTTTTTGCGGAAGTTTTTTTAATGTTTTTTTTCAAAAGTTTTTTTTTTTAAATAAAGTTTTTTGCAAAAAATGTTTTTTTATTGTGCAGGACTTTGAACTTTAACTATTAAGCATAAATATTAGCCTTTCCCGAAAATGGCCCCTTTTTGGGGCTCTTGCAGAGCTGATAATGGGAAAAATAATGCAAAAAATTTGGAGTCTGTCTTTGCCTCCCTACAACCAGTTAAAGTTCGCAAAATATTTTTTGTTTTGACCGCAATTGGTGTCAAAATTTGCGGAATGTTTAGTTCATTAAGGGGAAAATATTTAAAAAGTTTTCATGGAATAATTTTGGTCCACCAGAACACCCAGGCAGAAAAATACAAACGGGCCAGTACTGCTAAAGTACCTGGCACGGTAGTACAAGTACTGTCAGCTTTCTTATATAAGTACTGCGTAAGTGTGAGATTTATAACACCGTCGCAATAAAGTGCCGTAGGTTCTCAAACTCTGGCAAAGTACCTCAAAATCAAATATATATCGTTGTAGCAGCGATATATATTTGTTCCTCTAACCCGCAAGAGTGCCTTAAGGCACGCATTACAAAGCACCAATTTATTAAAAAAGTAATAATTATTTTTTTCTAAATTTTTAACAGTGATTTTCGTAGCAGATCTATTGACATTTTTCTCGAAGGTTGTAATGCATTCTGACTTTTGGTTTTTGTTCTATCAGCTTTTTTATGAGTGAAGTCCTAATTTTTGCACGTGAAAATTTGTGTGTGATTTTTATTTTTTCAAATCAAAGTTATACCAACTTCTAATCGCCCGACCTGTTCGACACAATTTTTTTGTAAAAGGTATGATATTCTTCTTTCATGGCGTTTTCTTTTCTGGCAAAAAATGTAGCATTTTGTAACATTTTTTTTATTCTTTAAATTTTTTGTGTTCTTTTCTAAAAAAAAATGCACACTTTTGAAAAAATATTATGTTCTTTTCTCAAAATATTGCCTGCATGTGAGGTAAAAAATGCATATTTTCCACCCCGAAATCAAATGACGGGGTGAAAAACTGCCCTGATATTCTCTCATGTAGCAAAACTCAAATTAAGCGAACAAGTTAACTGGTGCTGTTGTGGTGCAGAGGATGTGTCGTGGCATGTGACACTGGAGGTCCGGGGTTCAAATCCCGGTATGGAAATTTTTTTTTATTCCGGTATTTTTTTTATTCAATTATTATTTTTTATTTAATGTTTTTTTTTTTTTAAATAATTTAATAATTTTTTTTAATAAAAAGTAAATTTTCATATAAAATCGACAAAATTTGTTAATTTTTTGATATTTTTTTTTCTTTTAAAGTTTAAATAATTAAAAAAAAAATAATTTAAAGCAAAAAAAATAATAAAAAAAAATGTCGGGATTCGAACCTGAGCTGCCGGCAATATAAGCGAAAAACACATCCATCGAACCAGCAAATCAGGGCAATTTGCGTACAAAACAGCATTTTTTGTGTTCTTTTCTGAGTGAAAACAAGTAGAAAAATTAAATTCGACTTGGTCGAATCTATGAATACCCTCCACAATGTTATCTGATAGTAATTTTCTAAAAAAAATGCATTACAAATTTTTATTAGAAATATATTATTTTGAGTAAAATTTTTTTGTGAGTGTAAAATTTTTTTGACTGTCAAAATTTTTTTGAGTGGGAATTTCATTAACCCTTTCACTACCGACTTTTTTTTGCTAGTAATTTCTTGACCAAAATTTGTGAAAATGTAGATCTATGCAAAGTAAAAACTTTTTGTTGATTTCGTTGGTCTACCGCGCCCTCTAGCGGAGATATATCCAACCAAACTTGAAGCTTTCACATGCAATATCTCCCGAACGAGCAAACATTTTTCCAAAATACGAATTTTGTATTTTTCGTATCGAAAAGTTCTACAAAATCTGCTTTTAAGAAAGCTTGTACGATTATTATTCGATTTTTGAGAACATTTTAACGTTTATTTTGTTTTGCAATTTTTTTACGTTATTTGAAAAATTTCCAGTTTGCCACCAAATACTGCGTGTAGAGTCCACCTGAATGCAAATTTATTTTTCTGAGCACATCTATCGTAAAGATAACCCTTCAATGATCAATCTTGTCAAAACAAAACACAAAAATGTTGTACGGTTAATTTTTAATGAATTTTTAAAGATGTGTACACTAGGGTGGCTCGTTTTTGGGCTTTTCTCTCTGATCAAATTCTAATACCCGCCAAAAGTGTCGGTCCCCTAAGGGTAACTCACATGCAAAATATCACTCCGATCGGAGTTTATCTTCTGTCTCCACTTTGAGCCTCAAAATTGGGGTTTTTGGAAAAAAGGACTTTTAAAAAAAAAAAAAAAAAAAATTTAAGTTTTTTTATTAAAATAATGAAAAAAATTTTTTTGTATAATATTTGATCATAAATACTTAAATATGAAATTTAAAGATTTTATGGTATCATTAACCCGTTCAAACTTGATGACAAAAAAATGGCATGATTTTGGGGGCGTTCTCAAAACACCTTTTTTCAAAATTTGAAAATTTTATTAAAAAAAAATTTTAAACATACCATTTTTTCTTTCTGAATTCATTAAGAACACCCTGGAGAAGAAAAATGTGAAATATGGCGGATATCCGTCGAGCCGCTTTTTGGGAATCGCGGGGGGAAGTTAGCGGATTTCAAGGAAATGTTGGTTTTATCAATAATTTGGATTAATAAAATCTTATAAATTTAATTTTTGGGCAAATTAACTGTTTTTTGGTGTCGTGGCATTCTATTAGATAACTTTAAGTCTGTCATGAAATCTTACCGATCTAGGACGTCTTTAACCCACATTGGCGGGGGGTCAAAAATGACCCCCGCAGGAAATTTGAAGTTTAGAGCTTAAATTTTGTACTATAAACAAGTATAAAACGGCTTTTGTGTGTTTTACCTCAACTATTATTTCATATTAATATATTATCTTTAAAAAAATCGTTAACCCTTTTTGGTAGGGGGTCAAAAATGACCCATTCAATAAAAAATATAAATTTTGTTGATATCAAAAAATTCAAGCACTATGCCGAAAAGTTTTTGCCGGGGTCATTTTTGACCCCTGGCCAATGTGGGTTAAAGATATCTTAAACAGGTGAAATTTGAGGGCTGATTTAAAGTTATCTAATAGACTGCCACAAATTAATTTTCTATAAAAAATATATAAATTTTATTGAATGGGCCATTTTTGACCCCCTACCAAGAAGGGTTAACGATTTTTTTAAAGATAATATATTAATACAAAATATTAGTTAGGGTAGAAAACACAAAAGCCGTTTTATACTTGTTAATTGCACAAAATTTAAGCTCTAAACTTCAAATTTCCTGCGGGGGTCATTTTTTACCCCCCGCCAATGTGGGTTAAAGACGTCCTAGATCGGTAAGATTTCATGACAGACTTAAAGTTATCTAATAGAATGCCACGACACCAAAAAACAGTTAATTTGCCCAAAAATTAAATTTATAAGATTTTATTAATCCAAATTATTGATAAAACCAACATTTCCTTGAAATCCGCTAACTTTCCCCCGCGATTCCCAAAAAGCGGCTCGACGGATATCCGCCATATTTCACATTTTTCTTCTCCAAGGTGTTCTTAATGAATTCAGAAAGAAAAAATGGTATGTTTAAAATTTTTTTTAATAAAATTTTCAAATTTTGAAAAAAGGTGTTTTGAGAACGCCCCCAAAATCATGCCATTTTTTTGTCATCAAGTTTGAACGGGTTAATGATACCATAAAATCTTTAAATTTCATATTTAAGTATTTATGATCAAATATTATACAAAAAAAATTTTTTCATTATTTTAATAAAAAAACTTAAATTTTTTTTTTTTTTTTTTTAAAAAGTCCTTTTTTCCAAAAACCCCAATTTTGAGGCTCAAAGTGGAGACAGAAGATAAACTCCGATCGGAGTGATATTTTGCATGTGAGTTACCCTTAGGGGACCGACACTTTTGGCGGGTATTAGAATTTGATCAGAGAGAAAAGCCCAAAAACGAGCCACCCTAGTGTACACTGTAGTGTACAAGGGGAGTGAAAGGGTTAAAAAAAAAATAATTAAATTAAAAATTAAAAACAAAATTTTTTTTTGAGTGTAAATATTTATTAGAAATATATTATTTTGAGTAAAATTTTTTTTGTGAGTGTAAAATTTTTTTGACTGTCAACATTTTTTTGAGTGTGAATTTCATTAAAAAAAATAATTAAATTAAAAATTAAAAAAAAACATTTTTTTTTGAGTGTAAAATTTTTTTGAGTGTAAATATTTTTTTTAGTGTACTATTTGTTTGAGTAACAAAATTACTTTGTAAAATATTTTTGTTGTTTTATACCTATACGTATATGTTAAAAAAATAAATTTCACATATTTCCCTCATTTTTATACCCTCCACTCTAGTGACAGAGGGTATATATAAGTTTGTCATTCCGTTTGTAACACATCGAAATATTGGTCTAGGACCCCATAAAGTATATATATTCATGATCCTTGATCGATTTTAAGTCGATCTAGCGATGTCCGTCCGTCCGTCCGTCCGTCCGTCCGTCCGTCCGTCCGTCCGTCCGTCTGTCTGTCTGTCTGTCCGTTGAAAACACGCTAACTCTTGAAAGACTTTACGGAGGCTCCTGAAGTTTGACATATATGTTTTTCATTTACCGGGTCAGGTTGGTATTGCAATCCAGCGAAATCGGTCCAGTGGTTAAAAAGTTATGAGCAAAATAGTAAATTTCGGGAAGGGTATTTTTCGAATTTACAAGATTAAAACCACTATAACTTTCGAAAGACAATTCTGAGGGGACTGAAGCTTAGCATATATATTTGTTGTTCCCCAAGGCTGTTTGGTTTTGAATTTCAGCAAAATCGGTTTAGTGGTTCAAAAGTTATAAGCAATGCACTGAATTTCAGATTTGTTTCACCTTAAACTGTTGAAAACTCGTTAAACAAGTTTTAATAGCATGGTGAAATACCAGTTTTGTAAAACTTGTTGTTGTTTGTTTTCTTGTCGTGGGGTGCAGTTTAGTTGTTAGACAAGTAAATAATTGTTATTGTTTTGTTATTGTAAGTGTAACTGTATGTAACGGGAAAAAATCAAATTAAGTATGTGTATGATTGAATGTTAATTTGTTTCTGGTTTTTAAAGAAAATAATGGTAATATGAAAAGAGGAAAATATGTGAAATAGTTTCTTTTTGTATTACATATATGTAGGTATAAAACAACAAAAATATTTTACAAAGTAATTTGTTACTCAAAGAATTTGTACACTAAAAAAATTTACACTCAAAAAAAAATTTACACTCAAAAAAAAATGTTACACTCAAAAAAAAAAATTTACACATTATTATTTTTTTGAATGAAATGGCAGACTCAAGCAAATGTTGACAGTCAAAAAAATTTTACACTCAAAAAAATTTGATTGATTAAAAGAAAGTTTGACTAAAAATAATATACATATTTCTAATAAAAAATTTGTAATGCATTTTTTTGAAATTTTTTTTAGAAAATTACTATCAGATAACATTGTGGAGGGTATTCATAGATTCGACCAAGTCGAATTAAATTTTTCTACTTGTTTTTTACCATCCTCGTCTTTAAAAACCAAAAGCAAACTAATATTTGATTTTTTTCCAAAAACACTTACTATACACCGTTACATACAGTTACAAAAACAATAACAAATATTTACTTGTCTAACAACTAAACTGCACCCAAAACAAACAACAACAAGTTAAAAAAAAAACTGGTATTTCACCATGCTTGTTAAAACTTGTTTAACGAGTTTTCAACTGTTTAAGGTGAAAAAATCTGAAATTCAGAGCCTTGCTTATAACTTTTGAACCACTGAACCGATTTTGCTGAAATTCAAAACCAAATAGACTTGGGGAACGACAAAGATATGTAACACGTTTCAGCACCCTCAGAATTGTCTTTCGAAAGTTAGAGTGGTTTTAATCTCGAAAGTTCGCAAAATTCCCTTCCCGAAATTTACTCTTTTGCTCATAACTTTTGTACCACTGGACCGATTTGGCTGGATTGCAATACCAACCTGACCCGGTAAATACCCAACATATATGTCAAACTTCAGGAGCCTCCATAAAGTCTTTCAAAAGTTAGCGTGTTTTCAACGGACAGACAGACAGACGGACGGACGGACGGACGGACGGACGGACGGACGGACATCGCTAGATCGACTTAAAATCGATCAAGGATCATGAATATATATACTTTATGGGGTCCTAGACCAATATTTCGATGTGTTACAAACGGAATGACAAACTTATATATACCCTCTATCACTAGAGTGGAGGGTATAAAAATGCAACATCGTTTCAGGGCCATGTCAACATTTTAAAAGTAAACATTTTAACAATGCATAATTTTTTGTTCAGAAAAGAAAACACCATTAGTTTTTTGATATTTTTCAAAGAAAAACTCAAAAAAAATAAATATTTTAAAAAAATTAAGCTTTCTGTGTTATTTTTTTTATAACCCGGAAGATATCTTGAATGGGTTTAAAAGTCTTAAGAAAGAATGAACTTTTGCCTAAATTTTGAGCTCATCGCAGCAAAGATTGATCATCTGGTTTTTGGTTTAGAGCCTTTTAAAAATGGTGCTTTTTCTAATTTTTTTGACAGTGTTTTTTTAAAATGCATGTTTGGCCAATAATAGTGCAACAACTTAAAATTTTTTGATCATATTTTTGAGATCATAGTTCAATTCTACTCTCACGCACAGCGGCTGCTGTGCAGGCTTTCAAAAAAGGCAAAAATCGCGTTTTTTTTGCATTTTCAACCGCGAATAATTAAAATTCTAGACGTGATGGAAAAATTTGGAGCACTAATTTGGAATCAGCGAGTCAAAATCTTTAAAAAATTTTTATGAAACTTCAAACCGGAGCAAAAACCTTCGATTTGTTGAGCGGTGTTATTAAACATAATTGTGCAAATGTTGAGGAGGATAGCTCTTTTATTTTGGACTGTATTAAAATCGCTAGAATGTATTAAAATCGATCAATGATCAATAACACTATGCAACAAAAATATGAGCCTCAATGGCTCCAATGCCAAATGAAAGAAGACCATCAAAATTAAAAAAAAAAAAAAAACAAAGGTTTTGCAAAGTTAATTTTAATTTATTTTTTATGACCAACTGAAGTTATCAAAGGTCTTTGGAAAACGTAAAAAAACGATAATAAGGGGCATGTCACAGACTCAATTCCATTCAACTTTAAAAAAAGTGGTTTGATCGTAAAACGAAAAACAAAAATCAAAGTGTAAGTGAATTGCAAAAACGTGGTTTCATTCCCCTAAATACACATCTGAGCTAAAAAATATAGTATTTGCATCTTTGATAAGTTCAGTGAAATTGTAGGACGGTTCTTTTTTTTAGAACATATTAACCCTCTATCTGTTATTTTAAGGGTTCATTTTAGCGCTTTTCCAAAATTAAACACAAAAGTGTCATAAAACGTCCAATTAAAGGGTTAAAATGCTTTACAAATATTTTCCTAATAAAAATTAATTAGGGGTTGGCAAGGGTTGAAAGTTTCTGTGACCTGCGCGAAATTCAGACTACACCGTTTACAGATGTTACTATAATTATGTTATCTTAATATATAAAAACGTTTGTGCGGGGTACTAAAACTTAAGAACCGCTGGACCGATTGACACCAAATTTTAGTTTAGTCTGGAGCCAGGTTTCTCTTAAGTTTAATCCCGATTGTAGGTGCCGTTGTCGCAATATTTCAGTTTTTGGTATTTATGGTACGATTTGGATAAAATTCATATACATATTATTTAACAAAAATAAGTTTCCTGATAAAAATTTGGACCCGATAGGTGGCTATGTTGTCGTCATAATTCCCTTTTTTGTGTTTACGTTACAAAAAAAAAAGTTATTAACAAAATTTTTCATTTAAGTGAAATTTTACTGCAATTCAGAATGTATGTTTGTTTCGTCATGAGAAAATTAGTATGTATGAATAGACCCTATGGATGGCGCCGGAGTGAAGCTTATTATATAAGTCAACCCGGGCAATGCCGGGCGCTTCACCAATTTTTTTTTTTTATAAAAAATATCAATTATAATACGATGATTCTACTTGTAATTCGAAAATTCAATTAGTTTAGTTCGAATTTGAAGATTATACTACACTCAAAATAAATTCTCTGTCCAATCAGCAGAAAAATCTGCTGAAAATACACCCATTTTGAGCCATATGAGAAATCTGCTGATTTTAGCAGACACGGTTTGCTAAATATCTGTCATGAGAAGTGAATAAATATAACAAGAAAAAAAAAAAAAACATACGCCGCCAGCCAGCATCGAACTCGCCACCTTCCGATTTGAAAGTACACTTCTTAACCACTACGCTACGGAAGCTTACACATTTATCTGGCGTTTTAATTATTAAACATGTGTGTTGTTCGACAGCAGAGAAATCTGATTTTAGCAGAAATATCTGCTAATTTTAGCAGAAAAATCTGCTGATTTTAGCAGAACAATCTGCTGATTTGAGCAGAATAATCTGCTGATTTCAGCAGAACAATCTGCTGATTTCAGCAGAGCAATCTGCTGGTTTCAGCAGAACAATCTGTTCTGCTTTTTTATACCCTCCAACCACAGTATGGGGGTATACTCACTTTGTCATTCCGTGTGTAGTATATTTTATTGATCAGTGATCGATTCTAAGACATTCTAGCTATGTCCGTCCGTCCGTCTGTCCGTCTGTAGAGGACACGATACAGTCCAGAATAAAAGAGCTAGACTTCCGAAGTTTGGTACGAATATGTCTTATATTCCTAGGCAGGTTAAGTTCGGAAATGGGCAAAATCGGACCAAGGGGAAAAAAGTTCCCCTTTGGAGAACTAAACCAACCCAAGAAAAACCGCATTTTTTGCAGAGTTTTTTGTACTTTTGGTAAGCAAATGCAACATTCTTCTATCAGAAGAAGTTAAAAATCACAAGGGGAAGGTGTCCCCTAACGTCTCCCACCAACCCCCCCCCCAAAAAAAATGACGCCCCTGGATTTTTTTTTTATATTTTTTTTTTTTACATTTTGGAGGGTATAAAAGATTCGGCACAGCCGAATATAACACTCTCACTTGTTTCTATATAAAAAAATTTCTTGAAAAAATAATGAAATTCAGCAAACAAAATCAGTATAAACATAGTAAGTTGTCCGTTATTTTCTTAAACTGAATGACAGAGATTTTAGTAAAAATATCCTTCTCAGCAGAACAATCTGCTAAAAGATTGCTAATTCAAATTGAAAGTCGTTTTACAGATTTTTTGACAGAGTTTTCTTTTGAGTGTAGTAATACCAATTTTAATTCAAAGATTTCAATTGTAATTTCAAAAAGATTAATTGTGATTTAAAAATGATAAATTTGAATTCTATTGATCTTTTTATACCCTCCACTTAGTGATAGAGGGTATATATAAGTTTGTCATTCCGTTTGTAACTCATCGAAATATCGGTCTGGGACCCCATAAAGTATATATATTCATGATCCCCGATCGATTTTAAGACATTCTAGCGATGTCCGTCTGTCCGTCTGTCTGTGGAAATGGTGATCACGACCAAAATACTACACGGATATGACTGAAACTTAACACATTTATTGGAAGTTCTCCTGAGAGGTTTGGTATTGCATTTGAGCGATATCGGTTCAGCGGTTTAAAAGTTATGAACGAAAATGTAAGGACACCTCAAAAATTTTAGTACATTCAACATAACCTAAAAATACAAAATGCTTTAATTCGGCTGCTGGTTGACATATGTGAACATAATTAAACACCAAATGGTATTTAAACATGAACGAACATATTTTTTGACAAAAAAAGAAAAAAATCGCGGATTTTTTTTTTACCAAAAATTTTTTTTCGCGGAAATTTTTTTTCAAATTTTTTTTTTGTTTTTTAGTAATTTCCTTTTAAAAAAAAGTTTTGTGCAATAATCTTTTTGAAATTGTGGAGGGTATCACTACATTCGGCAAAGCCGAATTTAACTTTTTTACTTGTTCGAATTACAATTGATCTCTTATGAATTAATACTTATTTTTTCGACTTTGAATTTATCGTTTTTATACCCTCCACTCTAGTGATAGAGGGTATATTATAAGTTTGTCATTCCGTTTGTAACACCTTGAAATATTGGTCTAGGACCCAATAAAGTAAATATATTTATGATCCTCGATCGATTTTAAGACGATCTAGCGATGTCCGTCAGTCTGTCCGCCCGTCTGACTGTCTGTTGAAAACGCGCAAACTTTTGCAGGACTATACGGAGGCTCCTGAAGTTTGGCATATATGTTGGACATTTACCTGGTCAGATTTGTATCGCAATGCAGCGAAATCGGTCCAGTGGTTCAAAAGTTATGAGCAAAATACTGAATTTCGGCAAGGGTTTTTCGTGAATTTACGAGATAAAAAACACGTTAACTTTTGAAAGGCAATTCTGAGGATGCTTAAGCTTGGCATACATATTTGTCGCTTCCCAGGCCTGGTTCGTATTGAACTTCAGCCAAATCGGTCCGGTGGTTCAAAAGTTATTAGCAAAACCGTGAATTTCAGATAAGTTTCACCTTAAAATTCACGTGTTGAAAACCCGTTAAACATGTTTTAAAAACATTGGTAAGCCACAAAAATATTTTACAACATATTTTTGTCAACTAAAAATATTTTTACACTAAAAAAAAGATCACTCGACAAAAATTTTACACTAAAAAAAATTTTGTAAATTATTTTTTTTTTCAAAAATTAGTTTAAAAAAAGTTTTTTTACACAAAATAAAATATTTCTAATCAAAAATGTTATTTTTTTACTTTAGAAAATTTACTATAAATTAAAAAGGGCATTGTGGAGGGTATTCATAGATTCGGCCAAGTCGAATTTATCTTGTTTTAACTGAAATTTATCTTTTTTGAAATACAAATGGTCCTTAACGAATTACTGCTGATATTTTTCGTTATTCAATTGGAATCTTCGAAATGAAATTGTAATTTTTGAATTGTAAATGAAATATTTAAATTACAAGTAGTCGGATAGAGCAATCGGAGATCTGAAGCGATTATGAGTTCCCAAAAAAAAAAAAAAAACCGGATGTAACCTAAACTTGTTGAAAAAAATATTGAGGAAACAAATTTGAGTAATCACTTGTTCAAATTTAAAAACAAAAATTGAGTAATTTTTTAATTGACGCAATTAAAAATTTACTTAAAAATTTAAAAAACAATTTAAGTAAATAATTTAATAAAAATTTAATAGTTTTTTTATTTTTTTTTTTTGAACTCTCATAGTTTTTTGAATTCTCGTTTAGTTTATAGTTTTTTGTGTATGTATGTGAAAGTTTGAAATCGTCTTTATAAAATTTTCCTATGCTTTTGAGACATAAATATGTTTGGTAAAGTTTGAAAAACCAAGTTTTTTGTTTTTTTGTAAAAAAATTTAAAACTTTTTTAAACTTAAAAAAAAAATAAATAGATAAATTTTGAGTAAAATTTTAATTGTGTCAATTAAAAATTTACTCAAATTTTTTTTCAAACATTTAATAAATTTTTATTAAATATTTACTCAATACTATTAAATCGTTTACTGGTGCAAAATTGAGTAATTTTTTACTCAATAGTATTAAAAATTTATTCAAATATTTTTTTTTTTTTTCTGTGCAGCAATTTGAAATTATCTTGGTTAACATTGCAAATCTAACTTTTCAAAAAAAAAAAAAATATATACATATATAGAAATTGGCCAAAGTTTAAAAATACAATTATTATAAAGAGAATATTTAAAATAAATAAAAACTAAAAACGAACACACTTAACTCACGTATCATCATTAGTGATAAAAGTTCAAAATTCATAGTTTTAATATATAAACAAAAAAATAATTCTAATAGAATAGAATAGAAAATACAAAAAAATAATTAAAATGAACACTATAGTTATTACAATTTGTTGTAAATTAAGCAAGATAAATAAACAAAGTCATAATGATAAAAAGAATCGTAAATTAAAAAAAAAAAATAATTTTATATGTAATACATATTTGTAAAAAGTAAATAAACAAAAATAATTAAATTTCCAATATTTAAAAATTTTATTTAAACAAAAAAAAAAAAAAAAATCAAAAATCGCAACATTTTTCAGGTTTTAACTTTTTTTGAATTTTTAACCATAGTACAGTAAATATTAGAGTTGTCAACCGATTAAGAATTATTCGATTAATCGATGAAACAAACCCAAAATCTTGTTCGATTAGTTTTACAATGACGATTTTCAAACAACGAATAAACCGATTAATTTATGTCCATTAATCGAATAATTAACTTTTTAAAATATTTGTATAGTATACTTAGGCTACTTAGGGAGTGGAGATAGGGCGTAGGTATGTTTTAAAAAAATGTTGCAGGGTAAAAATAAATGGGAGTCGGTCTCACTAATGACCCCTCTCGGACTCACCATTGGACCGGTAGAAGCTGATTAAACAAAACAAATTTACAAAAAATAAAAAAAATTGTATGGGGACCGCCTTAACAGTTAAAGATAGAGGGTAGGTGTGTTCAGAGAAAATGTTTGGACTAAAAAAATATTGTGGGTCTGTCATACATTTTGTTGCTCTAAGGGCACTATTAGGGCAGTTAGAGCGGTTGGAGAAAATTTTAAAAATGTCGTTTTGTGTGGGAGCCCCCGTAGAAATTGGAGATAGGGTATTAGTTTGTTCCAAAGAAATGTTAAAACGAAACAAGTAGAAAAGTTAAATTCGACTTGGCCGAATCTATGAATACCCTCCACAATGCCCTTTTTAAGTGATAGTAAATTTTCTAACGTGAAAAAATAACATTTTTGGTTAGAAATATTTTATTTTCTGTAAAAAAAATTTTTTTATTCATTTTTGAAAAAAAAAAAAAATACTAATTTTTTTTGAGTGTAAAATTTTTTTTGAGTGTATTTTTTTTTTTGTTTTAGTTTAAAAAAACTTTTGTTTTTTAATTTTTGAAAAAAAAAAAAAAAATAATTTACCAATTTTTTTTTTTGAGTGTAAAATTTTTTTTGAGTGTAAACTTTTTTTGGTTAGAAATATTTTATTTTCTGTAAAAAAAACTTTTTTTATTAATTTTTTAAAAAAAAATTACATATTTTTTTTTTGAGTGTAAAATTTTTTTGAATGTATTTTTTTTTTGTTTTAGTGTAAAAAAACTTTTTTTTTGTTAATTTTTGAAAAAAAAAAATAATTACCATTTTTTTTTTTGAGTGTAAAATTTTTTTTGAGTGTAAACTTTTTTTTAAGTGTATTTTTTTTTTTTGGTTTAGTGTAAAAATATTTTTGTGTGACAAAAATACCTTTTAAAATATTTTTCTGACTTACAAATGTTTTTAAAACATGTTTAACGGGTTTTCAACACGTGAATTTAAGGTGAACTAATCTGAAATTTACGGTTTTGCTAATAACTTTTGAACCGCCGGACCGATTTGGCTGAAATTTAAAACAAACCGGACCAGAGGAACGGTAAATATATATGCCACACGTCAGTACCCTCAGAATTGCCGTTCGTAAGTTACCGTGTGTTTTATCTCGTAAATTCTAGAAAACCCCTTGCCGAAATTCACTCACTTGCTTATAACTTTTGAACCACTGGACCGATTTCGCTGGATTGCAATACCAACCTGACCAGGTAAATGTCCAACATATATGCCAAACTTCAGGAGCCTCCGTAAAGTCTTTCAAAAGTTAGCGTGTTTTCAACAGACAGACAGACAGACGGACAGACGGACGGACGGACGGACGGACATCGCTAGATCGTCTTAAAATCGATCGAGGATCATGAATATATATACTTTATGGGGTCCTAGACCAATATTTCGAGGTGTTACAAACGGAATGACAAACTTATATATACCCTCTATCACTAGAGTGGAGGGTATAAAAATTAATGGGGGTCGGTCTTATAAAGGACCCCTCTATGACGCACCATTCGTGCAGTAGAAATGATTTTAAAATTGGAAAATTTCAATAAAATTTTTTAAAAAAAATTTTAAAAAATAGTAATAATCGTTATCCCACGATCCTCCTGGGCAAAAAACTTGTAGAATCGATAGAAGTTTTAAACAAAAAAATTTCAAAAAAATCGAAGAGTACATACATTTTCAAAAATGAGATTTAAATTTTAAAACTTAAAAATCGCATACTGGAGTGCTTTTAAGAATTTTTTGGGATTTTTTTTTAAAGTACGTAAAAAAACAAAAATTTTGAAAAAAAAATTTGTAATTTGGACCATTATTGAAGAAGTTATGAGTAAAAGAAGTTTGAGTAAAGGAACAAACTACCAATTTTTAAAAATTCGATATCTTTTGAACGGGTCATCAAAAAAATCTGAAAATTTACCACGAAGGAGTTTTCAAAGGGTACTAAAAACTGTAAACAAATTGGGAAAATCTAAAAAAAAAAATTTTCAAAGTGTCCGTTTTGACATGGAATGCCCCATTCTAGCGATGTCCGTCTGTCCGTCCGTCTGTGGAGGATACGATACAGTCCAAAATAAAAGAGCTAGACTCCTGAAGTTTGGCACGAATATGTCTTATGGTCATAGGCTGGTTAAGTTCGGAGGGCGACACGAAATAACTCCCACATGAAATAACTCCCACCTTAAAAATGAAATAAGTCCCAAAAAAAACTCCATACAAAGTTGGGAGTTATTTCATATGAAATAACTCCCAATTTAGTGGGAATTTTATCATTTTTATTGGGAGTTATTTCATTATTTTCGGTGGGAGTTATTTCATACGAAAGAACTCCCACTACAGTAGCGATGAAATAACTCCCACTATTGTTTCATTGTTGGCAGAAGTATCTGGAACATTTTGACTTATAGAATATTATTACTAAATTAAAATTCGTTGTGATTTTGGTACCAAATTTTAGGGAGCAGTGCTTTTTAACAAGTTTGTATGTTTTAGAAATTTTGCTACCAAAACTAGCAAGTCGCACTGCAGCCGAAAATATTTTCGTTAAAATACAAATTGTTACAAAAAAACATACGCAGTTTTTCGATAACATACAATATTGTTTAAAAAAGCACCGCAGGTGAAAATTTAAAAGATTCTAATTATATCTTGTAAATTTTCGGTAACATAAAATTGGTAGCAAAAAGCGCCGCAGGCTAAAATTTGGTACCAAAAATCGCCGCGATTTTTGGTACCAAATTTTCGCCTGCAGCTTATTTTACAACAAGTTCTAATAAAATATTTAAAATTTTCGGTAACATGCAAATTTGTCACAAAAAGCGCCGCAGGCGAAAATTTGGTACCAAAAATCGCTGCGATTTTTGGTATCAAATTTTCGCCTGCGGCGCTTTTTACCACAGATTGTAATTAAATCTTTTTACATTTTCGGTGACATACAAATTTTTCGCCTGCTGTGTTTTTTGCGACAGATTTGTATGTTACCGAAAATTTGATAACAAAAATCGCCTAAATTTTTTCGTCTACGGAGCTGTTTGTATGTTTTTATGTCACCGAATCAAGTCAAATAGAACACTCATGTATTTTTGCATGTTATCGAAATACTCTGAAAAAAACAAATCAGTCGGCAACTTTTGCATTCGGCAGTTATTATAACATGTTTGTATTTCACCAAAAGTAAGATCAGGATCCTCATGCTCGACTTAACCTTAACTGATATATTTTTTCGTATTGTTTGTTTAATTTTTGTTGAGACTTCTTACTTTTTTTTATTGGGACTTTTTTCATTATTAGTGGGAGCTATTTCATTGGCACTTATTTCATTTTTTAGGTGGAAGTTATTTCATTGTAGTTGGGACTTATTTCATTTTTTTCTCCATTGGGACATATTTTATTTTTGGTGGGATTTATTTCATTGGGAGTTATTTCGTGGGAGTTATTTCATGTGGGAGTTATTTCGTGTCGCCAGTTCGGAGATGGGCAAAATCGGACCACGAGGGGAAAGTTCCCCCTTTAAGAACTAAACCAACCCCTAAAAAACGCCCTTTTTTATAGATTTTGTACTTTTGCTTAGCAAACAAAACATTTTTTATGTCAGAAGAAGTTCAAAGTCCTGTAGTTGGATCCAGAAAGGTTGTCCCCCACCACCGAAACCCCCCCCCCCACTAAAAAAAAGACGCCCCTGTTTTTTTTACGTGTTGGAGGGTATAAAATATTCGCGATTAAAAATGTTGATGCTTAAGTACAATAAAAACGATATTTTTAAACTTTTGCGATAATTTTTAAATTTAAAACCATTCAGGTCTGTTAAACTAACACAACAAATACCGTGAATTTTTTTGCGAAACACATTTTTTGTTCGCGAAAAATTTTTATTTTCTTGAAAAAATTGGTTTAATACAAATATTTTTAGTTTGATTTGAATTTACGACAGCCATCTGGTAAAGCTAGTTCGTGTACACTAAATCTCATTGTAATATCAGTTTTTTCAAAGTTAGCGTATGTATTAGCGATATTCGCGATTATTTTTTTTTTTATTTTTAGGTAAAAAAAAACATTTTTTTTATATTATTTAGACAATTGCTGAAGTTTTATCCTCTAAACTCTATTGAATATACAAAAAAAAAAATTATTCGCGGATTTTTTTTTTCGCGAAATTGTTTTCCAAATGTTTTTTATTTTGCTAGTAATTAATGAAAATGAGTTGAATACGATACATTACAGACACAAAATTTTTCGAACAAATTTTTTTTTCGCGGAATTTTTTTTTCGCGGAAATTTTTTTTCGCGAAAAAAAAACAATGCATTTTCTCAATTTATATTTAAAAATTGTCCTAAAAGCATAAAAATTTAATTTCTGTAGTAACTAGGTTTTACAATTTTAAATCGCGAATGTCGCGAATACGAGCGCTAACTTCGAAAAACGGCTAGCACCATTGAATTCAGCGTACCCCCGAAATAGCTTTACCAGCAGGGTGCCCAGCTTGTTAATTTTTGCGACTAGCACAGTGTTATTAAATACTATTTTTTTTTGTTTGACACCACTGTACAACGTGCCATAATAAAGTATTTGCGTTGATTTATCATTGAATTGTAAAATTAATCAGAAATAATTAAATATAGGCGAAATTATTTTATCATGACCTATACACAAACATATGTAATGAAATGGTTGGCTGGGTTCTAGTGTTAGTTAAAATTTATTAATGGGATCATAAAGTAACTGTTTAGTGAAACTAAATTAAATTTGAAACAAAAACAAAAATTTATTGAACAAATTTTCATAAAAGAACTAAAACTTAAATTAAACGCGAAATTTCATAATTAATCAAATATAAAATAAAACTAAAGTTAGAATATTTTGTATTCCAAATCATTTTTCTATTCGAAAATGTCTTAAAATCTGAGCAAATTTTTTTTTATGCGAAAATGTCTTAGAAACTAAAAATTTTTTTATATGAAAAACTTCTCAGAATCTAATTGTAAGACATTTTTCTATACGAAAAATGTCTCAGAATTTTTCTATACAAACTGAGAATTTTTCTATACGAAAAACGTTTTAGAATCTGAAAAAATTTTGTTAACAAAAAATGTATCAGAATTTGAGAAATTTTCTATATGAAAAACATCTCAGAATCTGAGAATTTTTCTATACGCAAAATGTCTAAGAATCTGAGAACTTTTCTAAACTTTTCTATACATAAAATATCTCAGAATCTGAGAAAATTTTTCTATGCGAAAAATGTCTCAGAAACAAAGAACAATTTTCTATACGAAAGATGTCTTAGAATTTGAGAACATTTTTCTTAACAAAAATGTCTTAAATTCTGAGAAAATTTTTCTATACGAAAAATGTCAGAATCTGAGAAAATGTTTTTATACGAACAATGTCACTGAATCTGCGAAAAGTTTTCTTTAATATAATGTACCACAACCTGAAAACATATTATTATACCAAAAATGTTTCGTAGAATTTGAGAAAATTTTTCTATACCAAAAATGTACCAGACTCTGAAAATTTTTCAGTACTAATGTCTCCGAATCTGAAAATTTTTTTATACGAAAAATGGCTCAAAAATAATAAAAAAAAAAATTTCGATATGAAAAATATCTCAGAATCTGAAAATTTTTCCATACGGAAAATGTTTCAGAATCTAAGAATATTTCTATACGGAAAATGTTTTAGAATCGGAGAATTTTTCGATACGAAAACTGTCTAAGAATCTGAGAAAATTTTTCTATACGAAAAATTTCTAAGAATCTGAGAAAATTTTTCTATACGAAAAATGTCCCAGAATCTGAAAGCATATTTCTATACCAAAAATGTTTCTCAGAATCTGATATAAATTTTCTATACGAAAAACGTACCAGATTTTAATAATTTGTCAGTGCTAATGTCTCAGAATTTGAGATTTTTCCTTAATAATCTAAATCTGAGAAAAATTTTATATACGAAAAATGTCTGAGATTTTATACGAAAAATGTCTCAAATTCTGAGAAATTTTTTCTAAACGAAAAATGTCTCAGAATCCTAGAATTTTTTTAAAAGATAAAATGTCTCAGAATCTGAAAAATTTTCTATACAAAAAATGTCTTAGAATCTGAGAATTTTTTTCTACGAAAAATCTCTTCGAATCTGAGAACTTTTTTTAAGGAAAAATGTCCACAATCTGAGAAATTTCTTCTGAGACTTTTCTATACGAAAAATGTCTCCGAATCTAAGAATTTTTCTATACGAAAAATGTCTTAGAATCAGAGAATTATCGATACAAAAATTGTCTCAGAATCTGAGAATTTTTCTATACGAAAAATGTCTTAGAATTTTTCTGTAAGAAAAATGTCTCCGAATCAGAAAATTTTTCTGTACGAAAAATGTTTTCGAATCCGAGAATTTTTCTATACAAAAAATGTCTTAGTATCTGTTAAAGTTGATCTTTACAAAAAATGTCTCAAAATCTGAGAAAATTTTTCTAAACGAAAAATGTCTCAGAAACTAAAAAAAATTTTCTATACGAAAAATTTCTTAGAATCTGAGAAAATTTTTCTATACGTAATCCGAATCTTAGAATTTTTTCTGACAACTTTTTTTTTACGAAAAATGTCTCACAATCTGTGCGAATTTTTCTATATGAAAACTGTCTTAGAATCTGAGAAAATTTTTCTATACAAAAAATGGCTCAGAACTGAGAATTTTTCTATACGAAAAATGTTTAAGAATCTGAGAGTTTTTCTGAACGAAAAATTTCTCAGAATCTGAGAATTTTTTTATACGAAAAATGTCTCAGACTGCGTATTTTTCATATAGAAAAATTCTCAGATTTTAATAAGTACAGAAAATGTTTTTCAGATTTTGAGAAAATGTTCTCAGATTCTGAGACATTTTTTATATAGAAAAATTTTCTCAGATTCTGACACATTTTTCGTATAGAGAAATACTCAGATTCTGAGACATTTTTCGTATAGCAAAATACCCTGAGACATTTTTCGTATAAACAAATTCTCAGATTCTGAGACATTTTTCGTTCAAAAAAACTCTCCGATTCTTTGTATAGAAAAATTTTCTCAGATTCTCAGACAGTTTTCATATAGAAAAATTTTCTCAGATTGTGAGACATATGAGGCATTCCACACCAAATGTCCCGCTACAGAAAAACATGTGTCCCGTAAATTTCTGAATAGGTTGTTTGGATAGCCCTATATGAACTAAGAAAATTGCGTTTTTGGTTTTTAAAATTTTCAAAAACTGGGCTTAGGAGGCGTGGTCAAATATTGGAAAAATGGTCAAATTTGTGGCGAGTTGCCTTGATTAAATATTTATCACATTAAAACGGAATGCACCACAATGTCAAAAATTACACTCTTATGTAGTTTTGTATGGGCTATCGATTAAAATTTTTTTTTTGGAAAATTTTCAGAACCCGTTCTGAAATTTTCCATTTTTTAAAAAATTCAATTTATCAAAAATCCGGCCACTTTTTTTTTCTATTTTAAATTTTTTTTTTAAGTTTAGATGTTTGTCCATCCACACAAAAAAATTCAGAAACACGTTCTTCGTTTTTTTCGAGAAAATCGCATTTGAACTTTAAATTTCATAACAATTTTGTGATTTGCTTGTATTTCTTTGTTTTATCGTTGCGAATGAGTATTATTAATTGCATAAATATTCCTCATACGCTCTGGTGGAACAAGAAAATACAAGCAAATTACTAAATTGTTATGAAATTTAAAATTCAAATGCGATTTTCTCGAAAAAAACGAAAAATGTGTTTCTGAATTTTTTTGTGTGGAAAAAAAAGTGGCCAAATTTTTGATAAATTGACTTTTTTAAAAAATGGAAAATTTCAGAACGGGTTCTGAAAATTTAAAAAAAAAAAAAAATTTAATCGATAGCCCATACAAAACTATATAAGAATGTAAATTTTTGAGGTTGTGGTGCATTCAGTTTTAATGTGATAAATATTTAACCAAGGCAACTCGCCACAAATTTCACCGTTTTTCCAATATTTGACCACGCCTCCTAAGCCCAGTTTTTGAAAAATTGAAAAACCAAAATCGAAATTTTCTAAGTTCTGTATAGGGCTATCCATACAACCTATTCAGAAGTTTACGGTACACATGTTTTTTTTCGCTGGACATTTGGTGTGGAATGCCTCATATATAGAAATAATTTTCAGATTCTGAGACATTTTAATTGTTTAGAAAAGTTCTACGATTCTGAGACATTTTTCGTTTGGAAAATTATCTTAGAATTTGAGACATTTTTTGTATAGAAAAATTTTATTCAAATCAGGTTAGTAAGGAAATATTATCAGATTCTGAGAAATGCGTACTGAAAAATTCTCTGAATCTGGTACATTTTTCGTATAGAAAAATTTTCTCAGATTCTGAAAAAATTTTTTGGTATAGAAATATGCTTTCAGATTCTGGGACATTTTTCGTATTGAAAAATTTTCTCAGGTTCTGAGCCAATTTGCGTATCGAAAAATTCTTAGATTCTGAAACATTTTCCGTATAGAAAAATTTTCTCTGATTCTGAGAAACATTTTTGGTAAAGAAATACATATGGGTCATTCCATGTGAAATCAGACACTTTGAAAAACTTTTTTTTTAGATTTTCCCAATTTGTTTACAGTTTTTAGTACCCTTCGAAAAATCCTTCGTGGTATTTTTAAAAATTGGTAGTTTGTTCCTTTACTCAATTTTCTTTTAATCATAACTTCTTCAATAATGCTCCAAATTTCAAATTTTTTTTTTCAAAATTTTTGTTTTTTTAAGTACTTTCTAAAAAAAATCCCAAAAAATTCTTAAAAGCGCTCTAGTATGCGATTTTTAAGTTTTAAAATTTAAATCTCATTTTTGAAAATGTTTGTACTCTTCGATTTTTTTGAAATTTTTTTGTGTAAAACTTCTATCAATTCTACAAATTTTTTGCCCAGGAAGATCGTGGGATAACGATTATTACTATTTTTTAAAATTTTTTGAAAAAATTTATTGTAATTTTCCAATCTTAAAATCATTTCTACTGCTCCAATGGTGCGTCATAGAGGGGTCCTTTATAAGACCGACCCCCATTAATTTTTACGTCTTAACATTTCTTTGGAACAGACTAATACCCTATCTCCGATTTCTAAGGGGCTCCCACACAAAACGACATTTTTTTAAATTTGTTCCAACTGCTCTAACTGCCCTAATAGTGCCCTTAGAGCAACAAAATGTATGACCGACCCACAATATTTTTTTAGTCTAAACATTTTCTCTGAACACACCTACCCTCTATCTTTAACTGTTAAGGCGGTCCCCATACAATTTTTTTTATTTTTTGTAAATTTGTTTTATTTAATCAGCTTCTACCGGTCCAATGGTGCGTCCGAGAGAGGTCATTAGTGAGACCGACCGCCATTTATTTTTACCCTACAACATTTTTTTTAAACATACCTACGCCCTATCTCCACTCCCTAAGTAGGCTCCCATACAAAATTATTTATTTGTATGGGAGCCTACTTAGGGAGTGGAGATAGGGCATAGTTATGTTTTGAAAAAATGTTGTAGGGTAAAAATAAATGGGGTCGGTCTCACTAATGACCTCTCTTTTTTTTTTAGAAAGTACTTAAAAAAACAAAAATTTTGAAAAAAAAATTTGAAATTTGGACCATTATTGAAGAAGTTATGATTAAAAGAAGTTTGAGTAAAGGAACAAACTACCAATTTTTAAAAATTCGATATCTTTTGAACGGGTCATCAAAAAAATCTGAAAATTTAGCACGAAGGAGTTTTCGAAGGGTACTTAAAACTGTAAACAAATTGGGAAAATCTAAAAAAAAAGTTTTTCAAAGTATCTGATTTCACATGGAATGCCCCATATGTTTTCAGATTTTGAGAACATTTTTCTTAAAGAAAACTTTTCGCAGATTCTGTGACATTTTTCGTATAAAAAACATTTCTCAGATTCTGACATTTTTCGTATAGCAAAATTTTCTCAGAATTTAATTCATTTTCGTTTAGAAAAATGTTCTCAAATTCTAAGACATTTTTTGTATAGAAAAGTTTTCTTTGATTTTGAAACATTTTTCGTATAGAAAAAATTCTTAGATTCTGAAACGTTTTTCGTATAAAAAAAAATTCTCATATTCTGAGACATTTTTTGTATATTTTATGTAACGAAAAATTATCAGATTCTGAGACATTTTTCGTATAGAAAAAATTCTTAGATTCTGAGACGTTTTTCGTATAAAAAAAAATTCTCATATTCTGAGACATTTTTCGTATAGAAATTTTTTTTTAGATTCTAGATTCAAAATCTTATAGTTCATCGCTGAAAAGGGTTTTGGGAATCTTAATATCTTAATTTAACAAAATACAAAATTTTAACTAAATTAAGTAGTAATTAAAACAATTTATAATTAAATTATAAAAAAAAAAAATTAATAAAACTTATTCCAAATTAGCTAGTAAAAATATTTTTCTTTAATATTATTTTTTTAAAATATTTCTTTCTCATCATTCATTTCAAAAACAAAACTATTTTTCAATTATTATTAATATTTAAACAATATTGTATAAATGTTAATTAAAAAAAAAAAAACAATAATGACAAATGAAATTAGAATAAAAAATAAAAACAAAGTTTTATTAAAAAATTTAAAGTGTCATATTAATAATTGCCATTATATATTTGTATATGTATGTATGTGTCTATATTTTATATGTTTAGTAGTTAATATTATTTGTATAAATTAAACAACAAAATAAATTAAATTAATTTAATTTATTATAAAATTATAAAATGTGCAACATTGAACTAAAAAAAAAAAAACAAAAAAAAGAAAAAAAAAACAACAAATGAATGTTAAAAACACAAATGAAGAAGAAATGTTTTATATGTATTTACCACAGTATATATATTTAATTGTTTTTTTGTTGTTTTCTTTTGGAAATATTAATTATTTGAAATAAATAAAATATTTATTTGAAATCGATGTTATTATTTATTGTGAAAAATATGCTATGGTCACCTTAGTAAGTATTGCAATTGCTTTCAAACTGTTAAAGTTATATTAGTATGGTTGTTGTCTTTGATAAATCGAAAATTATTGTAGCACAGACATCGACCTTCTGATTACAGTTTAAGATTCAATGAACACATATTTTTCAGTGTTGTAAATGAAATTATTTTAGCAAATACACAAACCGAATTCATTAAGTTGGAATCAGTGTTGCCAGACACTTTTTACGTCATATCCCCAATCTGAAAATGAAAATCCCCATAAATCCCCAAATAAAAATTCAAATCCCCTAATTTGTCCCCAAAAAAATTAAATATCCAAAAAAAGCATAAATTTATCTGGGTTCAAAATTTCTAAATATTCAATTGGAAGGATTTTAGTAAGATTAGACAAGTTAATTCAAATTTAAATTTGTTTCCAAAGAATTTTTAAAAAATGTTGATCTCCAAAACATGAATCTGTAGTTCATTAAAGCTGTCTTTGCTTAAATCATATCGGTCTTCTCTATAAACAGTGTTGCGAGAAACTTTTTACGTCATATCCCTAATCTGAAAATTAAAATCGCCAAAATCCCCCAGTAAAAATTTAAATCCCCAAATTTGTCCTCTAAGCTAATTCGCGACAAAAAAATTAAATATCAAAACAAGCATATTTGTATCTGGGTTCAAAATTTCTAAATATTCACTTGGAAGCATTTTAGTAAGACAAGTTAATTTATTTTATTTATTAAGAACTAGCTCGCCCGCCGGAACTTCGTTATCGGTTATGTTAAATACCGGATAATAGAAGGATCAGGATAACCCGACCGATTACTTAAGCAATAAAATTTTAATAATTTCGGTGGTACGTTGTCATGTTCGTTCTGGTGAAAAAGATTTTGACAATTTTCGAGCCCTTATATCGTATTTTTGGATCTTGAGTGAATAAATATTTCAGTGAAAAAAGAAATTGGAATAAAAAAAATTTTGGGTAAAAAGAGAAAAGATATAGTGTTAAAAAGTTTAATACGAAAAATTTTAGTAAAAAGTATCATTCCATATTGTTCCCTGCTCTATTCCCTTTCGTTCCCCGTTCTACTCCATTTCATTTCCATCTCCATGCAAGTTTCATTCCTCTCCATATAATATGCGTTACAGAAATAAAAAGTGCTATTGTATTTATCTTATAGATATAAAAATACCATTTTACACCACGTGTACCCAGTTAGGTACCCTTTTTTACCCTGTCCATCTCTTGGGTGATATTTCGGCTGGAGTATACTGCACGTCAAATTTTGAGTTTATAGGCTTTAATAGTTAGATAGGTACAAATAACCATTTGCCACCTTTTTTTCTGAACCGTTATTCCAAGAAATATAAGAAGTACCAAATTAACATTTTTTTATGCCCTTTACGACTCTTAGAAACAGAATTTCCAAAAAGTACTTTTTCCAAAATATTTTTTCACTAAAGAATACAGCATTCAAATTTTCACTGCCTAGGATCATTATTTCAGGAAGTATAAAAAGTATAAAAAAACACTTTTCTACACCTCTAGAAACGGAATCTTTTAAAAATACTTTAGCATAGCAGATTGTTTTTTTTTTTCACCGAAGGACCCCACATTTCAAAATTTAAGCTTCTAAGACCATTATTATAGGAACAAAAAAAAAATAGTACCAAAATTACACTTTATTACCCCCGTTAGAAACGGAATTTCCAAAAAGTACTTTTTTTTCCAGTATGTGTTTTCTTCATCATAGGATCCTACATTACAAATTGCAATTATCTAGGAATATTATTTCAGCAAATATTAAAAGTACAAAAATTATACTTTTTAATCCCGTTAAGAAGCGGAATTTCCAAAAAGTACTTTCCCAAAATTTTGGTTTATAACCAATGTTGGCAATCGATACCTTTTCAATACCGTTATCCGTTTCAAAACCCTTTAAATTGAATACCGGTACCAATACCAATACCGAAACTCAGTTTTGGTATCGGATACCGGTATCCAAAAACCTTTTCCTTCGGTACCGGTACGTACCGGTATTGAAACGGTTTTTCCTAAAAAAACACGTTTTTTTTACAAAAAAAAAAAAAAATTAATAGAAAATTTGTAATTTTTTTGGTTTTTGTCAATGAAAAATCGTACCCCAAATGCCTCCCCGAAGTCTCATAAAAATCAAAAAATCTTTGGGCACCCACATCGTGGATTAAGTTAAAATTTCCAAGAAGAAGTCATACTTCAACCGCTATGCGGGAGCAGAAGAAAGTTATTGATTTTCACGAAATTTTTTTGAAATCATTTAGACTCTCAATAGAAACTTTCTGAACCCCTTAGTATAGTTTAGTTTTTTGGAGATTTTTATTTAATCCGCGATGTGGATGCCTAAGGATTTTTTTTATATTTAACAAGGGAAGTCTCCCTAGTGTCATGGAATTGGTTTTATTTTTTAAAGCAGAAAAAATAAAGGGACACGTATTTTTTTTTTAGCGGCCCAAATTCATATTTAGGGGGTAAAAAGGAGGGGGAAGACAAGGCAATTTTTCAGTTTTTTTTCGTTTATCTCCTATATTAGCAAAGAAACCTAGTCATGTAACATAGCAAATGAAAGGTCTTTGGAAAACCTATCTACGTGTGCTAAGAACGTGTACAAACATGCACAACTTTTCGTCATATTGAGTAAAATACCAAAATTTTATGACATTTTTGTTAATCAATCGAAAAATATTAATTTCTTTGGCCCGTTGTTAGCACCACGAGATAGGTATTTTTAATACCTTTAATCTGATACCACACATGCCTATATTAATTTTGTTTTAATAGGCGTAAATCGTAAAAAACTGAAAAAGTTCAATTTCCCCCCATACAAATCGACCACCCCTAAAAATGAGTTTGGGCCGCTAAAAAAAAAATACGTGTCGAATTAATTTTCGTTCTTAACAACATATCCAAATTTCATGAAGATCGGAGGGTGACACCAGGGAGACTTCCCTTGTAAGTCGAATTTAACTCTTCTACTTTTTTTACATATTTTTTTTTCTTTAACAAGTGAAACATTTTTATGTCAGAATAACTTCAAAGTCCTGCACTTTGATCAAAGGGATAAGAAAATTACAGTTTTCTCGGCCCACCCCCTTTTGTAAGTGTGGTCCGGCAACGTCCCCGCCGACCCCATAAGAAAACGCTATTTTAATTTTTTTTCACATTTTTAAGGTCATTTTAGCAAAAATGCTAAAAATAACTACGTAAATACGTGTTTGGGTCAGTCTTAGTGAAATCAATCAAAAATAGCTAAAAATTTTCGTGACCCCCTCCGATTTTGATGAAATTTGGTTTAGTTGTAAAACTAAGTGATAAACTAATGCACACTTATTTTCCGCTCTCTAAGTAAACAGTGGGCGAAAACACGAAGGGTCAAAATTCCCCCAAAATCTCCCAGTCGCGACACTTTGCACCGCAAAAACTTAATATCGTTGGTTCTATTATAGCTAGAAAGCCCATTTTTGGTTTGTTTTGAAGCTCATAATCTACAAGACCTACCATAACCAAAAAATTTTCGAAAAAAAATAAGGGTTAGGTTAGGTTTGGTTAGGTTGTAAGTGGCTGCTGACGTTTTACGTCAACACACGTAGACTCTGAGGTCCATTGTGATACCACGGGATCGTAATAGGTTTTCCTACTAGTCCCTGTCGTTAAACCAGTTTGAGCTTCTTATGAAACTCCTTAGATGTTGAATTTTAACATCCGACAAATCTGAAAGATCGTACAGCTCCCTAGATCCCAGTGAAGCAAGTCGCTGACCAGAAAGTGCCGGGCAATGGCAAATAAAGTGTTCGATAGTTTCCAACTCCTCTTCATCCATGCAACTTCGGCAAAAGTCATTCGACGGCACATTTAACCGCTCTGCGTGCTTCCCTATAAGACAGTGTCCGGTAATTATAGAAACCACCGTTGAAATCTCTCCTCTTGGAAGCGATATCAGCTTACTTGTGCGCCCCTGATTAAGAGAAGGCCAAATCAGTCGTGTTGTCTCACACGTCCATCCATTTGCCCATCTTTGATTAGTCTCCGTCGCAGAACAAAGCCGTAGGTTTTGCTTGCAAGTTTCTAGAGGCATACCAACACATTCCAATTCTGTTGGAACCTGTAAGGTAGTTCCTAGTCTTGCAAGCTCATCGGCTTTGCAATTCCCTGGAATGTCTCTGTGCCCTGGGACCCATATGAGTCGTATGTTAAACTGCTTGGCCATCTCATTTAAAGACGTGCGGCAGTTAAGGGCAGATCTTGTTTTCAGAAACATTGAATCCAGGGACTTGACCGCGGCTTGACTGTCAGTATAGATGTTGACTGCGGTTGTAGACAAGACATTGCAGCTCAACCAGTCAGCCACTTCCTTTATTGCCAGCATCTCTGCCTGGTAGACACTGCAATGATCTGGCAATCTACGAGCCAGGCTCAATCCAAGCTCTTCCGAATAGACCCCAAAGCCCACTTGTTCGTGCAGCCTCGATCCATCTGTGTAAAAATTTATTGGAGCTCCACTTCCCGGAGTATCCCCCATCCAAGACTCCCTGGATGGTATCATAGTGGTAAAGTGGCGCTCAAAGAGGCTCAAAGAGGGAGCACAATCCACATTTTGTGGTATTGTTATCTTTTTCAAGATCGCGCTATGGCCACAATCGCTGCTCCTCCATTGCAGCGTGCTATTAAGTCGAATTGCCGACGCAGCTGCATACTGCCTACCCAATATGTCCAAGGGTATCAGGTGAAGGAGGATTTCTAATGCAGCCGTAGGTGTAGTACGAAGAGCACCAGTGATGCACATTGACGCCATTCTCTGTACCTTCGTGATAAAGACAAAGTTCGATTTTGTTTCTAAAGCAGGCCACCAGACAATGATTCCATACAGCAAAATTGGACGCACCACTGCTGTATAGATCCAATGAACGACTTGAGGGCTAAAACCCCATCGTTTTCCAATGGCCCTTTTACAGGAATACAAAGCAATCGTTGCTTTTCTCACCCGTTCCTCAATATTACGCCTGAAATTCAGCTTCCTATCTAGAAATACTCCAAGATACTTGGCTCCATCTGAGAAGGTGATTTCAGTACCGTCCAGAGAAATAGGATCAAAAGCAGGAATCTTATTTTTCCTTGTAAATAAAACAAGCTCTGTTTTACTAGGATTAACTCCTAGACCACAGTCTCTTGCCCATTTAGACAGATCTTTCAGAGAACCCTGAAGAATGTCCCGCAATGTTGGCAGATGCTTCCCCTTTACCGCTATCGCGACATCGTCAGCATATGCGACAACATGACAACCACGTGCTTCTAGAGATAGTAGCATTGAATTCAGTGCCAGGTTCCAAAGAAGCGGCGAAAGAACACCTCCTTGTGGTGTGCCCCTATTGACAAATCGAGATATGACGGACGCTCCCAATTCAGACGTTATACGTCTACTGGCAAGTAGGCTTTCCACCATTAAAACGATTTCACGCTTTACTCCCAGACCAGACAATGCCAATATTATCGATTCGATTGACTTGGTTTTTATCCAAGAGCCCTGGGTGCGGGGTGGCAGGGTTTGCGGATTGAAGACCCCTGGGTTTAAGTTGATGGTTGCCAAAGGTGAGGGCTCACCAAGAGCCTGCATCTTGGCGAAAAATGGCTTAAATATATTCTTTTTATCAACTTTTAGTGATATGGATGTTACAGCGGCTAGCTTAGAGCTTCATGGGAAATCTATTTGGCTCGCCTCTGCGTATTTTCCTAATCCGGGGCCAATACCCCCGGAGAAGGTTGGCGGTCTGATTCGGGAGTCTGTCTTGGAGTATTTCTAGGATTAACTCCTAGACCACAGTCTCTTGCCCATTTAGACAGATCTTTCAGAGAACCCTGAAGAATGTCCCGCAATGTTGGCAGATGCTTTCCCTTTACCGCTATCGCGACATCGTCAGCATATGCGACAACATGACAACCACGTGCTTCTAGAGATAGTAGCATTGAATTCAGTGCCAGGTTCCAAAGAAGCGGCGAAAGAACACCTCCTTGTGGTGTGCCCCTATTGACAAATCGAGATATGACGGACGCTCCCAATTCAGACGTTATACGTCTACTGGCAAGTAGGCTTTCCACCATTAAAACGATTTCACGCTTTACTCCCAGACCAGACAATGCCAATATTATCGATTCTGGGATGACATTATTAAAAGCCCCCTCAATATCAAGAAAGGCCACCATAGTGTACTCCTTTACCGAAAGCGATCTCTCGATGGTACCAACGACCTCATGAAGAGCTGTTTCCGTTGATCGTCCCTTGCTGTATGCATGTTGCTTTGTCGAAAGCAACCTCGGGTCAATCACTCTACGCAAATATGAGTCTATCATTCGTTCCATTGTCTTTAACAAAAAAGAAGACAGACTAATTGGTCTGAAATCCTTCGGAGCTGTGTGGGAACTTTTCCCAGCCTTCGGGATAAATACGACTCTGGTATCCCTCCATTTTAAAGGAATATACGACCAGTTGATGCATGCTGTGTATAGATTATAAAGCAACGGGGCTATATAGTCCGACACTTGCTGCAACTCAGCCGGGATTATACCATCAGGTCCCGGGGATTTATAGGGCCTGAAGCTTTTTATCGCCCAGATTAATGTTGGCATATTTATTATTTCCGAAGCAATTTCAGATGCTTGGGCGTCAGAACGTTCTAAAGCTTGAAACGGCGTCATGGAATTGCCCGGAAAATGCGTGTTTAAAAGGAGATCCAGCGACTCTCCACTGGAGGAAGACCACACCCCATTAGGATCTTTCAGGTATCCCAGGGTGCAAGGAGAAGAAGCCAGAACCTTGCGCAGCCTGGATGCCTCAGAAACGTCTTCTATGTTTCCACAGAAGTTTTTCCAAGAATCACATTTTGCATTTCTGATCATCTTTTTATAACTCTTAAGTTGCAGCCTGTATGCAGACCAGTCCTAGTCCGCTCTTGAAAATTTAGCCTTATTAAAGAGCTTTCTGCAGGAATCTCTGCTCGTCTGCAACTCATTTGACCACCAAGGTGGCTTTTTTTCCCCTCTAGGCTTTGCAGAAGGGCAAGACGCATCCAGGCACCTATTACAAACATTTGTTATATGGTCAACCATACAGTCAATTTCCGCCAAACTATGCGGTTCAGATAAGGGTACTTCATCCAAAAGCAAAGAAAAAGTCTCCCTATATTTCACCCAGTTTGTTCTCCTCAGATTTCTAGAGACTGTCTCAACCGGGGCACGCTCCCTGAGTAAAAACTCAATGTAGCGATGATCTGAGAAAGAATGCTCTTCCAAAACTCTCCAGTCATCAATTCTATCAGACAATGTATCTGATACAAGTGTTACGTCAAGAACCTCTTGCCGCGTACTTGTAACGAAAGTTGGTTCACCACCCTTGTTACAAATATACAGGTTAGTGCTTAACAAAAACTCCAAAAGTGATTCGCCTCTATCATTTGTGTCTGTACTACCCCATATCGAATGATGTGCATTAGCATCACAACACACTACTAACTGGTGTCCCCTAGATTCAGACTCCCGAATTAGACCGACAACCTTCTCCGGGGGTATTGACCCCGGATTAGGAAAATACGCAGAGGCGAGCCAAATAGACTTCCCATGAAGCTCTAAGCTAGCCGCTGTAACATCCATATCACTAAAAGTTGATAAAAAGAATATATTTATGCCATTTTTTGCCAAGATGCAGGCTCTTGGTGAGCCCTCACCTTTGGCAACCACCAACTTAAACCCAGGGGTCTTCAATCCGCAAACCCTGCCAACCCGCACCCAGGGCTCTTGGATAAAAACCAAGTCAACTGCTCCTGTCGTCAGGCGCAGCAAGAGTGCAACTGAGGCTGCCTTACAGTGATGGAGGTTTATTTGTAGGAACCGCAACATCTTGTTTTATTTCCACCATCCTTTCCACCACCGTGTTATTGGCTTCATCCTCCGTGTTATCAAAGAGGTCGCATTCGTCCCCAGATTCGGTTTCGAATAAGCCAGATATATATCCCATCTGTTCTGAATCGGAGGCAACAGAACTCTCCGAATTCCTCACTGCATGGGCCTCGTCCTGAATGTCACCCATCGTGGCATCAGCTTTATCCTCCATGCCATCACAGAGGTCGCATTCGTTACCAGATTCGGTTTCAAAAATGCCAGATGCATCTCCCATCAGCCTAGAATCGGCCAGCTGAATATCAACCTTTTCCCGATTCTCCTCCTCAGCCGACTCTGTCACTGGCTTGTCTGCGTCCAAAAAAGTCTTCTGGTCGCCCTTGTAGACATTGACTCTTATATGAAAAAATCCAAATCTAATAATGCCGTCAGTCCTGGCTAAAAGCGGAAGCGATTCCTCATTAACCAAGACCACTGCTTGACGACGAGCGCCCTCCATCTCACCCAATCTGGCAATTTGCCAATTCTGAGTTGGAAGGTCAGGATTGCAGACTTTTATCATCTTAAGAATCACCGCAGTGTCATTTGTAGCCATTGGGATCCATGCATGAGCTCTGGGTTGCGAGGGGATATCATGTTTTTCCACAACGTCCAGTCTGGCTCCAGGCCATAACTCTCCCACTTGGCTAATGGCAACCTTAAACACGGCTGCGGATCTTTCGTTCCCAAAAGCAACGAGTTTTACTCGCCCCTGATACCAACCTGCGTTGACAGTAGTAGGGAGAAAATCAGGCATACTCTCAAGGAGCCTATAGTAGATTTCATTTAGTTTAGTTTCAACTAAACTCCACTTGTCCCTTGGAATACTACAATCCCCATTTTGCCTGTTTATCACAGCCCTAACGAAGTTACCTTTAACCACTTCACTGAAAGACTGAGTCCAGACGTTGCCGGTCACCTTAGATCTCTTAGGTAAAGGTTTCTCGTCGGGCGAGCGCAACCTTTTACCAGACTTCGATGACGAGGCCGAAACAGCGCTCTGTTTGTCAGATGCGCGCATTGCCGAAAGTTTGTCCTGTTCTTCAATGACTCCTTTCGCCCATGATAGCGACGCCCTCTCACGTTCGGAGAGCTTCGTTCCATCAAGTTGGCTTAGTCTGTTAATTATTTTCAAACAAAGCCGTCTCTGGTTGTGCCTGACCTTTGATGGTTTAAGTTTCTTTTTCTTTTTACCACACACAGAAAACAAATTTGCCAATTTCCAACTGAAAGTCAGTTGATGTTACTAAAATTAGGTTGAAGCACTCACATATAGGTTGTCGCAATTGAATATCGGTAGTCACAACTGAATAACGTTGATATAACTGACTTTTAGTTGAAACAATCATAAAATAAGTTAGTCACAGCATATTTAAGGAGTAACAATCAAATTTGGAGTTGCTTCAACTGAAAAATTCAGTTGGCAATTTATTTTTCTGTGTGCACCAATATTAGGCTGAGCACCCCTACCAGAATCAAGGTCGGACTTCAAGGTCGCAACCCTAAGACCAGTGCTAGGACCAGCACCAGTCGGTGAGGCAGAGCCTCGAATTAAATCGGTATCATTTGTGTCCATATTTTCATTTTCCTGGATGTGGTCATGAAAATATTACAAAAATACCTATTACGAACAATTTCAAAAATTCAATTAATAGCACGGAGATAAATTAAAACACGTCCACACTTGTCAACAGTTGAACGACCTTAAAATACCTCCCTTATTTTAAGGTCGTGATATACGGAGGAGAAAATGGGGAGGATGGTATCCCCCGATTTTTTTTTTACTTGATAATTTTAAAGAGAAAGTCCTAAAGAATATATTCTAAAATTTTTAAGTTGGGACAACAATGGGATCGCTCAAAATCAAAATTTTTCACAATTTTCCCCAAAATCTCCAAATCGCAACACTCTTGAACCTTAAAAATAAAAAAAAACTTAATATCATAAGTGCTTTTTTAGCTACAGAGCCCATTTTTGTTTGTTTTAAAGCTTATAATACGCTCTACAAGACTACCATAACCAAAAAATTTTCCAAAAAAAGGAAGGGGTGCCCCCTTATTTAAAGGTCGTGGCAAAGGGTGGAGGAAATGGGTGGATGGTATCCCCCGATTTTTTTTTTACTTGGTATTCTCAAAGTGCAAGTCCTTATGAACATATCCTACAATTTTTATGTTGCGACAACAATGGGATCGACCAAAATCAAAATTTTTCAAAATTTCCCCCAAAATCAACAAATTGCGACACTTTTGCGCCTCCCATTGTTGTCCCAAGATAAAAATTTCAGTATATGCTCTATAGATGTTACTCTTTAAAAAAAACAAGTTAAAAAAAAATTTGGGGGATACTGTCCCCTGATTTCCCGCACCCCTTGCCTCGATCTTTTAATACAAGAGGCACCCCTCATTTTTTTATTTTATTTTTTTGTGATAGTAATATTGTAGGGCATATTAAGAGCTAAAACAAGCAAAAATGGACTCTTTAGCTACAATACAGCCCACAATATTAAATTTGTTATGTGAAGAGTTTCGCGATTTGGAGATTTTGGGGGAAATTGTGAAAAATTTTGATTTTGGTCGATCTGATTGTTGTCCCAACATAAAAATTTTAGGATATGTTCATTAGGACCTGCACTTTGAGAATACCAAGTAAAAAAAAAACGGGGGATATTTTTCCCCCATTTCCTCCACCCTTTGCCACTACGTTTAAATAAGGGGGCACCCTTTCTTTTTTTTGGAAATTTTTATGGTTATGGTTGGTCTTGTAGAGCGTATTATAAGCTTTAAAACAAACAAAAATGGGCTCTGTAGCTACAATAGCACTTTTGATATTAAATTTTTAAGGTTCAAGAGTGTTGCGATTTGGAGATTTTGAGGGGAAATTGTAAAAAATTTTGATTTTGAGCGATCCCATTGTTGTCCCATCATAAAAATTTTAGAGTATATTCTTTAGGACTTTCTCTATAGATTATCAAGTAAAAAAAAATCGGAGGATACCATCCTTCCCATTTTCTCCTCCCTTTATCACGACCATAAAATAAGGGAGGCAACCCTTATTTTTTTTCGAAAACTTTTTAGTTATAGTAGGTCTTGTAGAGCATATTATGAGCTTCAAAACAAACCAAAAATGGGCTTTCTAGCTATAATAGAACCAATAATATTAAGTTTTTACGGTGTAAAGAGTCGCGACTCGGAGATCTTGGGGGAAATTTTGACCCTCCGTATTTTCGGCCCTATTTATTTAGAGGGCTGAAAATTTGCATTTTTTAGTTTTTTACGTAGTGTAAGACCTAAACCAAATTTCATCAATATCGGAGGGGGTCAAAAATATTCATGATTGATTTCAATAATAATGACCCGTTTTACTTAGTATTAAAATTAAAAAAAAAAAAAATATTTTTTTTAAGTTTTTATGCGTTTTTTATATTTTTAGCATTTTTTTCGATAATACCGGTACGTACCGGTATCGACGTTTCGGTATCGGTAATACCGTAACCGATTCAACTCAAATACCGTAACCGATACCGATACCGAAATAAATAAAAAACGATACCAATACCGATATCGATACCGTTATTCGTTTCTATTGCCAACCTTGTTTATAACTAAGGATTTTACATCCAAAATTTAAAGTTTCTAGACCATTACGTCAGAAAATATCAAAATTACCGGAAACTACACTTTTTTAGCCATTTTACCCTACTAAGAAGCGGAATTTCCAAAAAGTATTTTTTTTTAGAATATTTTTTTACCGAATGTTCCTACATTACAAATTTCAAGATTCTAGGGTCATTATTTCAGCAAATAAGAACGTACCTAAAGTTTAAATTTTTACCCGTTCCACCCCCTAAAAAAATGAATTTTCAAAAATTACTTTTTACAGAATTTGTTTTTACTTAAGGATCCTACATTCCAAATATCAAGTTTCTATGATGATTATTTCAGGATATATAAAAAGTACCATAAGTAATATTTTTACCAAGGTTGGTTACCGAAACGAATAACGGTAAGGGTAACGATAACGGTATCTAATTTTTATTTATTTCGGTAAAGGTAACGGTAAGTGTTTTGAAATCGTTTCGGTAACGGTATGTACCGGTACCGAACCAACCAAACCGGTACGTACCGGTATTATTAATTTAGTTAAAAATTTGAAAAAATATAGAACTGAAAGCTAAAAATATTTTATAGACCCAAAAACCAGTATAGATTTGATATGATTATTATTTTTGTCATTTATTTTATGATAATTTGCAAATTATAAATTTAAAATTATGTTAGCAATTTGATTTTATTTTTTTGTTCGTTAAAATCCCTTAAAACAGGTAAAATTTTGAATACCGGTACAATACCGGTAACTTCTAATAATTATAACGGTAACGGTAAGGGTAACGGTATTTTAAAAATATTTTTAGCGGTATCGGTAACGGTAACGGTATTCGATTTGAAAGGGTTTTGAATCGGTAACGGTATAATAAGGGTAACGGTAACCAACCATGATTTTTACCCCTTAAGAAAAGGAATTTTCAAAAAGTACCTTTCCTAGAATGTTTTTTTTACAAAAGGTAATTTTTACTAAATGTAATTTTTATAAAAGGTACTTTTTATCAAAGGTACTTTTATTAAAAGATACTTCTTATAAAAGGTACTTTTTGTAAAAGGTACTTTACATAAATGGTACTTTTTATAAAAGGTACTTTTTATAAAAGGTACTTTTTATAAAAGGTACTTTTAATAAAAGGTACTTTTTATAAAAGGTACTTTTTATAAAAATTACTTTTTATAAAAGGTACTTTTTATAAAAGGTACTTTTTATAAAAGGTACTTTTTATAAAAGGTACTTTTAATAAAAGGTACTTTATATAAAAGGTATTTTTTATAAAAGGTACTTTTTATAAAAGGTACTTTTTAAAAAATGTACTTTTTATAAAAGGTACTTTTTATAAAAGGTACTTTTTATTAAAGTTAATTTTTTTATAAAAGGTACTTTTTATAAAGGTACTTTTTATAAAAGGTACTTTTTATAAAAGTTACTTTTTATAAAAGGTACTTTTTATAAAAGGTACTTTTTATAAAAGGTACTTTTTATAAAAGTTACTTTTTATAAAAGGTACTTTTTATAAAAGGTACTTTTTATAAAAGGTACTTTTTATAAAAGGTACTTTTTATAAAAGGTACTTTTTATAAAAGGTATTTTTTATAAAAGGTACTTTTTATAAAAGGTACTTTTTATAAAAGGTACTTTTTATAAAAGGTACTTTTTATAAAATGTACTTTTTATAAAAGGTACTTTTTATAAAAGGTACTTTTTATAAAAGTTACTTTTTATAAAAGGTACTTTTTATAAAAGGTACTTTTTATAAAAGGTACTTTTTATAAAAGGTACTTTTTATAAAAGGTACTTTTTATAAATGGTACTTTTTATAAAAGGTACTTATAAAAGGTACTTTTTATAAAAGGTACTTTTTATAAAAGGTACTTTTTATAAAAGGTACTTTTTATAAAAGGTACTTTTTATAAAAGGTACTTTTTATAAAAGGTACTTTTTATAAAAGGTACTTTTTATAAAAGGTACTTTTTATAAAAGGTACTTTTTATAAAAGGTACTTTTTATAAAAGGTACTTTTTATAAAAGGTACTTTTTATAAAAGGTACTTTTTATAAAAGGTACTTTTTATAAAAGGTACTTTTTATAAAAGGTACTTTTTATAAAAGTTACTTTTTATAAAAGGTACTTTTTATAAAAGGTACTTTTTATAAAAGGTACTTTTTATAAAAGGTACTTTTTATAAAAGGTACTTTTTATAAAAGGTACTTTTTATAAAAGGTACTTTTTATAAAAGGTACTTTTTATAAAAGGTACTTTTTTTAAAAGGTACTTTTTATAAAAGGTACTTTTTATAAAATGTATTTTGTTAAAAGGTACTTTTTATAAAAGCTTCCCCCTAAGAAACGCATTTTCCAATAAGTAATTTTTCCAGAATGTTTTTTTTCACCGAAGGATCCTACATTCCAAATTTCAAGTTTCTATGACCATAATTTCAACAAATAAAAAGAGGACCAAAATTACACTTTTATCCCCCTTAGAATCAAAATTTTTAAAAACGTAGCTTTTCCATATTGTTTTTTTTTAGCAAAGGATCCTACATTCCAAATTTCAAGTTTATATGACCATTATTTCAGTAAATAAAAAAAGTACACTTTTTTTCCCATTTTACCCCGTAGAATCAACATTGGCCAAAAACCCAGCCTTAGTGGATCTTTTTCTCGGGAGGTGAACCTACATTGCAAATTTCAAGTTTCTAGTACCATTATTTAAAGAAATATAAAAGGTACCAAAAGTACAGATTTTTGCCCTTTTTACACCCTTAGAATCAACATTGGTAAAAATGTAGCCTTACTGGATCTATATTCCGTGAGGTGAACATACAATCCGAATTTCAAGTCTCTAAGACCATTATTTAAGGAAATATAAAAGGTACCAAAAGTAAACTTTTTTACCCATTTTACCTCCTTAGAATCAACACTGGCAAAAACCCAGCCCTAGTGAACCTATTTTCCGGGAGGTGAATCTACATTCTAAATTTCAAGTTTCTAAGACCATTACTTTAGGAAATATAAAAGGTACCAAAAGTACAATTTTTTACTCTTTTTACCCCCTTATAATCAACATTGGTAAAATTCCAGCCTTACTGGATTTATATTCCTGGAGGTGAACCTACATTCCTAATTTCAAGTTTCTAGGACCATTATTTAAGGAAATATAAAAAGTACCAAAGGTACAGTTTTTTACCCTTTTACCCCCTTAGAACCATCATTTGCAGAACTCCAGCCTTAGTGGATCTATATTCCGGTAGGTGAACCTACATTCCAAATTTCAGGTTTCTCGGACCATTATTTAAGGAAATATAAATGGTACCAAAATACAGTTTTTTACCCTTTTTACCCCCTTATATAAAAGGTACCAATATAAAAGGTACCAAAAGTACAGTTTTTTAACCTTTTTACCCCCTTAGAATCAACAATGCCGAAAATTCAGTCTTAGTGGATCTATATTCCGGGAGGTGAACCTACAGTCAATTTCAAGTCTCTAGCTTAAGCGGTCAGTCAGTCAGTCACTCACTCACCAAACAATTTTATATATATAGATTACCATATAATTACAAATCATATAATAATTTTACCTAACCGAGAACTGGTAACAATGACCTTCGTCTCGTTGCAGCGAAACAGACCAAGGCCTCTGGTGAGAATCGAACCCACGACCCCCAGACTCATAGGCTAGTACGCTACCAACTAGCCTACTGGGGCGCCTAAGTTAATTTAAATTTAAATTTGTTTCCAAAGACTTTTTTTTTTAAAAAATTTGATCTTCAAAACATGAATCTGTAGTTCATTAATCCGTCTTATTTAATTATATCCCAAAAATGGGAAACCACCTAATATTATGGACATTCTTATAGTTCTTTTGGCAAAAGGAATTGATTTGAGGGCGTCCCGTAAATAAATTAACTTTTAAAATTTTATGTCGGAATACCTGCCGAATGATGGTCACTGAAGAGGTGATTGTGGTAAAATTTTTTAAACAATTTTGCAAGGTTACTTGCTGTTGGCAAGCCGAAATCAAAGTTTGAAAAATTACGATTTGCGACCAAAATTCATGCATTATTTTTTGAGCAAATCAGGCTCAAAAATGAGGAAATTTTGCGTACTTTTTAAACATAAAATATTTAAAAAAAATTTCAAAACCGTGATTTTGTTCCAAAGATGCTGATTTTTAAACATTAAAATTATTTTTTTTTTTTAACAAATTCGTCTCTAAAATCTGAAAGTGTTGATTACGTTATATAAAAAATATTTAAACAAAATTGATAACCCGATTTTCGTCCAAAAATGCGGATCAGCGTTTGTGAAGACTAAAAATAGTATTTTTCCATTATCTACCCAAGATTTCCAAAATTTTTAGCCATTTTCACAAAAATCAGCATCAGTGGATTACACTCGAGGTCTTGGAATTGGAAAAATGTGCCCATGAAGTTCCCAAAATTTTCTAACTCAATCAGGATTTTTTGAACTAAGGATTTACAAATCCCCAAATCCACGCCCCCCCCCCACACCAACATTTTTTCTGAACAAACCTGTTTCCTCTATCTAATCCCTAAGGGGACTCTCATACAAAATGACATTTTTAAGAAATTTGCTTCCATCGCTTTAACTAGGATGCCCCTAGAGGAATAGAATTCATGACCGTCTCCCAATATTTTTTAAAACCATTTTAGTTACAAATTGATACACAACGTTTAAAATCATTAGATAAGCAAAATGCAAAAATGCATTTTCTATAACTTTATAAGGTCATTAGGTTAAAAACAATATAATTTTATTACTTAAAGCACGTAAATTAAAACAAAATAAATCGATATTTTCCTTTCATATTATACACTGAAAATAATTTTTCTGTTTTTGTGTAAAAAATATGCAATAAAACGTTAGTACACACAAAACATTTGAAACGAATTTCAATCAACAAAAACGCGGATTCAATAAATTTTTTATTGATATTTCTCCAATAAAGAAAATTGTTATACCAATCATCAAATTGTAGGTGCTTAATTGAATATTTTTTCAATCAAACATTTTTTTCGATTTTGATCACAAGTAGATCAATTTTTTATTTATAGTCAATCAAAATAATTATTGATTTAACGAAGCTTATGACAAATCTTTTAATCAATAGATTTAATCGAACATTTTTACCCAATAAATTTTTTTTGTACGTTTAGAACAAAAATTTGAAGCAACAAAAAAAAAAAAAAAAAATACGATTTGTAATTGAATTAAATAAAATTTTATTTGAGTCAATTAAAATTTTGTTTGAATCATAGAAAAAAGTAATTAAAATTATAAATTCCGCGATAAACTAAAATTAATTAAAACTCCACTTCAATTTTTCGCGTATGCGGTCGTTAATTTTATACAAATCTGGAAATACTTTCGTAGATTATATTTCATATAAGTGACACTTTTTTTTCGGTGTATATTTTTATTTTTTTGCCAGAAAGTAGAGAAAAAAAAATTAGTATATCCCTTGGGCAATTTTTTAAAGTGGCCAATTGAAATCATGTCACTCAACTTAATGTGGTACAAGTATATGGGAATATTATAACTACATAAATGTGAACAAAAGATGACTGAAAAGAGATAGGAAAATTGTACATTTCAAGCAAACACTTTCACAAAACAATGAAGAGTGTGAAGATTTTGATTAAAATGTCATGTACAGCAATATCACACATGGAAAATAAAATGTCCAACAAAGCGTATGATTAATTTTAATTTTGAAATTTTTAACAATATTATGTATACGCTCACTGGACTATTCAATAAAAAGCGATAACACTATAGCATTTACAGATGTAATTCGAAAAAGATCAATTGTAATTGGAAAAAGATTAATTGTAATTAAAAAAAAAAATCAATTGTAATTCGAAATAGATAAATTGTAGTTTAAACAAGTAGTAGAACAGTTAAATTCGATTTGGCCGAATCTATGAATACTAGAGTGGTCCAAAATGACATTTTTATTAAAATCTTCAGCTTCACAAGGCTGCCACGTATTCTTAGTGCCTAAAAACTCCCTGAGCAAAGTTTCAGGTGAATTCAAAAAATTATGTCATTAGCGGTTTGTAGTTTATTTAAAAAGTTTTACGTTTTGTCGTTTTTGAAAAAAAACCATTTGTTTAATGTTCAGTTTTTTTAAATGACTATTTCTGTTCTTTGTTTCAAAAATAACAACATAAAAAGGCTTTCATTAGCATTCAATTTTTAAAGTCATTTATTTTTGTTCTGTAAGTAAAAATAAGTGATTTCTCTTTAATTTTTAATGATTTGTGTACTTTTTTTTCAATTGTTGGCATTTTTTGAAGAAAAATCATTAGTTTTTTACCTACTTGTGTGGGTTATTTTTTGTAGAAAAAAAAAAAAATTGAAAAAATATTTAAAGAAATATAAAACATGTTTGTATCAAGTGCATTTGGCACGATGGGTAGATTTTCTGGCCAGAATGTAGTTGATTGCGGGATCGATTTCCCATAATTTTATTTACAATTTTTTAAAAAAATAATTTAATAGACAAATTGTAAAAGATAACATACGAAATCATTATTTTTTAATGTTTTCGTAGGCATTTTTTATTTGAATTTGTTGGTAAAAATAACACAACAATCATTCATTTTTAATGTTTTCGTAGGTTATTTTTCAAATTTGTTGGTAAAAAAAATTAAAGTGACGTTATTTTTTAATGTTCAATGTTATTTATTTTAGAAAATTTTATGAACAGTAAAAAATAAATGTTGATGATTGTTAAAACAAATAATTAATTACTGGGATGTTTTTCAATTGTGTTATCACTAGGGCAAGTACTTTCATGAAAATGCATGTTTTTACTATGCACTTTAATCATACAACAAACTAAATATCTATCCGAATCAAGAAATTTGCAATCAAATGGCATCGATTTGTAGTTGCATATTTTTGCATATTTTCATATAAATTGTACTTTTATTAATTTTTATCAACATATTTTCAGAATTCATAGTTGAAACTAAGAACAATTCAATTTCTATCAAATATTTTTTTGTAGAAAAAAATGTTTTCTTATGGAAATGATATTCTGAGGCATTTCTTAAAAAAAATTGATTAAGACAATAAAGTTTTTAGATTCTGAGAAAATGTTCCCATGTTTAATTTTCTTATTTTGGGACGTTTTTAATTAACAAAAAAAAAATCGAATTTAAGAGATATTTACATGAAAATTGTCCCCGAAATAAATACTCAAGCTGTTCTTTTTAATTATTTTCACAATTTTTTTATTTATTTGTAAATCATAGAGCCCTGGAATTTTTTCTGGATTCTAGAAAATATTCTACAAAACAATTAACAAAACAATTTTAAATGTAAAATAATTTTTCAAAAAACTACTTTCTCTGAGATAATATAATGGGGTCTGGATCCGATTGTTTGAAACGGAAAACTTTGTTGGGAGAGTATATGTACATAAGTTTGTCCTTCCATTTTTTGAATTCAAAATTTTTTTTTCACAAAAATTACTAATAAAAAGTTTTTAATCAAAATAAAAATAGTCAAAATTTTTATAATTTTTTTGCAGTCCAGAAATATTGATTTAAGTTTTTATTACAAAGTGTCTAATAAATGGTTTCCATTAAAATTAAAAATTGTAGAGGGCATCAAGTATAGTTTATGTTAACAAACAAATTTTTTTTGTTAAAATAATAATTTTTAAATGCATATTTTGAAAATTTTTTGTGCGTATTTGGATTTTTAGATGCATATTATAGGCACATATTTTCGGTTTTTAGATGCATGAAAGTACTTGCCCTAGCTATCACTTATTTTAAATGTGTTTTTCATTTGTTTTTGCCTAAAAATATTTTGAGTGTATAACCAACAAAAAGGTTTGGAAATTTTTTTGTCAAAGTTGCATTAAAAAAAATAACAAAAAAAAAATAAAAAATTTAGAAACTCTTAATGTCCTCACAATGTCTTGTTTTTTTTTTTAATTTTATATTTTATTTCATACTAGCAGAGTACCCGGCGTTGCCCGAGGAATAAAAATGGGAAATTTTAATTAATAATTATGAAATTTGCGTTAAATTTTTTTTCTAAGTACATCATTTTATAATAAAAAAAAAAAATTAAGAAATCTATTTTGATTGAAAAAAATTTAAAACATTGAAGAAAATTATTTTCCCAAAAATCTAGTGTTAAAATTTTTAATAATCTTTGTAAAGCAATCAAAGTATTTTGATTTGGATTGGATATTTTATTTAAATAAAAATTTATTTCCACGGTTAATATATTTCAAAATAGAAAATATTTATATTATTTTGAACATAAGAAGTAAAAATACAGTTCATAGTGTAAAAAGTCTCATAATTTTTCCAAAGGGAAGTCTCAAATCCTTAAAATATTTCTATTATCAACCCAGCAAAAAATTTCATGTTCCAAATAATCGGTTCCAGAACGTATCATATTACCATGCAACCGATTCTACTTAACATTCCAAAATCAATTATTTTTGTTTGAAACTGTCCCGAAAGCAATCGTTTTTTTAGAGCAAGTAGTTTGTTTTGGAAAAAAATTGTATATGGAAAATTTAGTTGTGTTTACCGTAAAATAAATTCAAGAGTTTTTTTTTTTTGAATTGAACAAGGAATTGGTTCCACAAAATTTTCCTGGAAAAGAAAAATTTTAACACGGAATATGTTAAATTGACATTTGTCAAGTTGACCCCAGTGTTTTTTGTCCACTTGACCCTACGTACAGAGATGGGACTAATGCATTGTTTTTCAATTATCATTGAGTGTTTCATTGTCATTGAATATGGTCAATGTTAATGAAATTAAAAAATCATTATCATTAATTTTACACAATAAAAATGAAATGAAATTTTCATTAGCAATTTTTTACATAATGATAATGAAAAATAAAATCATTACCAATTAATCAATGATAATGAAAAACAAAAATTTCATTGAATTCTTGGAAACATTTTTTTAAAGAAAACGATAAAGTGAATCAGAATCTTAGACTTTCCTAATAGATAAAATGTATTAGAATCTGAGACTTTTCTTGAGAAAAAATTTCTCAGCATCTCAAAATCTAAGACTTTTTCTATAGAAAAAATGTACCAGAATCTGATACTTTTTCTATAGAAAAAAGGTTTCAGAATCTGAGACTTTTTCTGAAGCAGAAATGTCTCAGAATCTGAGACTTTTTATATAGAAAAAATCTCTCAGAATCTGAGACTTTTTCTATAGAAAAAATGTCTCTTCTTTTTCTATAGAAAAAATGTCTCATAATCTGAGAGTTTTTCTATAGAAAAAAAATTCTCAGAATCTGACTTTCTTAAAAAAAAAATGTCTCAGAATCTGAAACATTTTCTATAAAAAAATGTCTCAGAATCTAAGACTTTTTCTATAGAAAAATGTTTCAGAATCTAAGACTTTTTTAATAGAAAAAATGTCTCAGAATCTGCAACTTTTTTTATAGAAGAAATGTCTTACAATCTGAGACTTTTTCTTAGAAAAAAGTCTCAGAATCTGAGACTTTTTCTATAGAAAAAATGTCTCAGAATCTGAGACTTTTTCTATGGACAAAATGTCTGAGTCTGATACTTCTTCTATAGAAAAAATGTCTCAGAATCTGAGACTTCTTCTATAGAAAAAATGTCTCAGAATCTGAGACTTTTTCTATAGAAAAAATGTCTCAGAATCTGAGACTTTTTCTATAAAAAAAATGTCTCAGAATCTGAGACTTTTTCTATAAAAAAAATGTCTCAGAATCTGAGACTTTTTCTATATAAAAAATGTCTCAGAATCTGTGACTTTTTCTATAGAAAAAATGTCTCAGAATCTGAGACTTTTTCTATAGAAAAAATGTCTCAGAATCTGAAACTTTTTCTATAGAAAAAAATGCCTCAGAATCTGAGACTTTTTCTATAGAAAAAATGTCTCAGAATCTGAGACTTTTTCTATAGAAAAAATATCTTAGAATCTGAGACTTTTTCTATAAAAAAATGTCTCAGAATCTGAGACTTTTTCTATAGAAAAAATGTCTTAGAATCTGAGACTTTTTCTATAGAAAAAATGTCTCAGAATCTGAAACTTTTTCTATAGAAAAAATGTCTCAGAATCTGAGACTTTTTCTATAGAAAAAATGTCTCAGAATCTGAGACTTTTTCTATAGAAAAAATGTCTCAGAATCTGAGACTTTTTCTATAGAAAAAATGTCTCAGAATCTGAGACTTCTTCTATAGAAAAAATGTCTCAGAATCTGAGACTTTTTCTATAGAAAAAATGTCTCAGAATCTGTGACTTTTTCTATAGAAAAAATGTCTCAGAATCTGAGACTTTTTCTATAGAAAAGATGTTTTAGAGTCTGAAACCTTTTCTATTAAAAAAATGTCTCATAATCTTAGACTTTTTCTATAAAAAAATGTCTCAGAATCTGGGACTTTTCCTAAAGAAAAAATGTCACAGAACCTGAGACTTTATCTTTAAAAAAATGTCTCAGAATCTGAGACATCCTATCTAGGTCCGTCCATTTGAAAAATCACGATGCATTCCAAACTAAAAAGACTAGACGCCTGAAACTTGCCACAAATAATTCTTATCGTCGGTGCGCCAACCAGAACTGGTATGTGTTTTTCAAAAATTTTTGGAGAGGCTTACAAATCAGCTTAATTTTGACCTTTCGCGGTGCTTAAAAACAATATTTCTTTCATAAATATTTAAATAATATTGCAAATTTTCTATTTACATATGTATGTTAATTTAAATTTAAAAAAACAGCGCAAAAGTAACAAATTTGGCTGTTATTAAAGACTCTTCAAAAAATGTTAAAAAAACACATACCAGTTCCGGTTGGAGCACCGACGTTATGATCATTGGCTGGTATATTGCGGTTAAATCGGAGCTTGGGTATTAGGGTCCCTTCTTGAAGAACAAAGCGCTTTTTAAAGACAATTCCTTTCGCTTACGTAGCAAAACAACCGATTTTCTCAAAGATATAAAAAAATTAATAGTTTTTTTTTTATATTTTTAAAGTTGTCATAAAAATTTGAACTTTCATTTGTTAGGGTCGAACCAGAATCAAATTGCTTCGCGTAAGGCGTAACGCCCAATAATTTTTCGTTTCTAATATTTAAATGTGAGTTACCTAAATCAAACGGACGTAAAAATTTCAAATTTGATGTGTTTGTTTTTGTTTTTTTTTTACGTCTTGCGCTACGCATTTGATTCTGGTTCGACCCTTAATAAAAAAATGTATATGGGGCATTTCATTAACATTGACAATGAAATCAAAAATTCGATTTCATTGACAATGTGTAAACAAATGAAATTGAAAAAATGATTTTCATTAACATTGTGTAAAGAATTTGAAATGAAAATAAAAAATCATTAACCTTGAACAGATTAATGATAATGAAAACTCAATGGTAATGATTCGTGCCCAACTCTGCCTACGTATATGGAACATTCTCCCATAAGACCTTTAAGTTATCAGTTGTTAACAGTGCTGTATGCTATGATTGAAATAACGAAACAAATAAATAACAATATTTTTAAAAAATATTCAAATAAGCGATTATTCAAATATTTTGAAAATGAATAATATTTATTTGCTATTATTTAAATAAAGAAAAATTTAAATAATTTTTTCTGATTGATTATTCAAACAAAAAAAAATAAATTTTTCTTATTATTCAACAAAAATTTTTGAATAATTTTGGTTATTCACAAAAATATCAAATAAATAACGTATTATTCAAACAAAAAAAAATAAATATTCTTGAAAATTTTGTGTTTGAAAAAGAAATGTATTTTTTTTATTTTGTCATTTATTATACAGTGAAACATAAAATTATTCATACAAAATAGTTTTGTTTAAAATTAGCTTCTTTTAAAAAGTTTTATTTTTGAATTTTTAGGAGAATTGTTGTATAGAGAATGCTATTAAAACTATAAAAAGCCCAATTGAAGGGCTTATTGCAAAAACTTGATAAGCAACATTTTATTTTTTGGTGTTTTTAGCCTTCTGCTGATGCTCTATTGACCGATTTTTGGCAGAAGTTTTCCTTAAACCCTTCATACAAGTATCTTGAGTATGAAAGTTCTTCAAAATATCCTTTTTTGTCATTATTTTAATGCAAAAACCAGTATAAAATGAAATGTTGCTTATCGAGTTTTTACAATAAGCCCTTCAATTGAATTTCAGAAAAGCTAAGTTGTAATTTATAAAAAGTCAATTGAAATACAGAAAAGTTATGTTGTAATTCAGGAAATTCCAATTGAAATCCTTCTTTTCTGTCATCCTTCTCTCCCACTCTATTTTAAGCTTCACTGGTGATATTATTGTAGCTTTAATTTGAGGCCCCCAATTCATTATTAATACTCCTTCGCCAAGTCTATGATGGAGCACCAGGGGAGGGAGCCGGGGGACATTGAGGGACACCTTCCCACTCGTGATAAATGTTAGCAAATTCATTTATTATAATTTTTGCAATAAAGCAAGGATGGATACCAATACCTTTTCAATACCAATACCCTTTAATAACAATTTTAATTGAAAACCAATACCGAAGAAAAACTAATACCTTTATTTGGGCGTGAATTTGCGTGGTTTAATTTTTGATTTTACTTATTTAATTAGAATTTTTTCATTTCTTGCAAAAAAAAAATTTTTAGCTGTTTTTTTTTTTTTGTAAGAAAATTTGTTTGCGTGAGTGGAGCTTGCGAGACTCATGAGCGTGTTTGAATCTGGCGTGAGTTACGCGTGAGCGTGAGAAATTTTAATTTCAATCACGTGATTGTGAGTGAGTGAAAAAAAATTGCGTTAGTGATTAGTAGGGTTGCCATCCGTCCTCTTTTCCCCGGACACCGTCCTCTTTTTTAGGGCGCCCGGGGCAGTCCTACTTCTTTTTTAGAAAGTGTCTGGGGTTGTCCTACTTTTTTCACTTTTCCCCATACATTTTTTTTGTTAATTCTTAACTTTTGAATTATTGGAATCGCTGTATTTTCGCTTACCAGCAGTAATATCAACTTTTTTAGAGCAAAACGAGCACAAAAATAAAAAAAACACTTTATGTAGTGCGAAAATAACTATGTTGACATCACTTCTTCTCAGCTGCCGTGTGTTTTAAAGATTGCTCTCCGAAAAAAGATTTGGTATCAAACAAAATTTTCTAAATGGTTTAAAGCAAATTTCTTTTGAATTTACAAAAATTGTTTTTCAGAAAATCCCCATTGTATTTCAAAATTTTTTATTTGTAATTTTCTAAATGCTTTTTAAAAATTCCATTTGATAAACTTCCAATAGTATTTCAAAAATTTCCATTTATATTTCAAAATTTTCAAAATGCTTTTCGGAAAATTCGAATTAAGTATATTTCAAAAATTTCGATGTGTATATCAAAATTTTTCAAATGCTTTTCAAAAAATTTTGATACACAAATAAAATTTTTTGAAAACCATTTGCATAATTTTTAAATCCAAATAGAAATTTTTGAAATACAATTAAAAAATCTAATTTTATTTAAATTAAAAAGTAATTTTCATAAAATTTTTTAGAAAATTTTGAAATGAAAATGGAAATTTTTGAAAAACAAATGGAGTTTTCTGAAAAGCATTTAGAAAATTTTGAAGTACAAATAAATAGAAAACTCTGATATACAATAGAAAATTTTTGACTTATATTTCGAATTTTTTGAAGTATAGTAACTGGAAATTTTTGAGTTATAAAGGAAAATTTTCAGCGTACATTTTGACCATTAAGGTTTAGTTAGCCTAAAAACGTCAACTTAACGTTAACTCTATGCAATGTTCATTAAGCAAAATAGTACAAAACATTCTTATTTATGTTTTGTTTTTTTTTTTGTTAAGTTAGAGAAATTTTATTCCCAACAAAACTTCTTTACGTTTTTACTTGACATAGAAGTAAGAAAAATAATAAAGACTAGGTTAGCTACCCGTTACCGTCACCTAACGAAGCGGTCAAAATCATATACAAAATCCCGTAACCTTCTGCAAAGAAAAATAATTGCTCTCACTTCCCATCTAACAAAAACCTCTCTACGCTACGTTAGGGTACGGTTACGGGTGTATTTAAAAATAGAATAATACATTCAAAAATATTTATTTTTTTTTCTATAGGAAAAATTTTTAATTGTATACATATGCATTTTTTTTATTTAAATAAATTTTGTGTAGTAGAAAGATTTTAGAGTTATAACTAAAGAATATTTTCTTAAAAATGTCACCAAAGCCAAAAACCTTGAAAATCTGAGTAAATATACATCCTCACAGGACTTTTTGTTGTATTTGAAAAATATCTGAAAGTATTTTAAAAACTTCAGTATTTTCCATTGGAAAATGTTTTAACAACATTTTAAAATAGTAAAAATCTAAAGATTTCAGTTCGGGAAAATTTACAAAGAATATTCTAACTAATGTTTTAGTAAAAAAACGCTTTGTTAAGAAGTTTACTATTAAACAATATTAGTTTGTAAAAATAATTTTATGTTTCACTGTATAGTAAATGACAAAATAAATAAAATACATTTCTTTTTCAAACACAAAATTTTCAAAAATATTTGTTTTTTTTTGTTTAAATAATACGTTATTTATTCAATTTTTTGTGAATAACCAAAATTATTCAAAAATTTTTGTTAAATAATAAGAAAATTTCTTTTTTTCCTGTTTGAATAATCAATCAGAAAAAATTATTTGAATTTTTTGGAAACAAATATTATTTAATTTGTATGAAATTGAATAAAATAAAATTGTATTTTATTCAAATCAAAATAAATAAAATAACATATCATTTTATTTTTTGATAACCAACTAAAATATTAAAGTATTTTATTTTTTCCAAAAAATTCAAATAAAAGTATTCAATAATACAGCTTTGGTTGTTAAGAATTCATATCTGAATTCTTTTGATGTTAATGCCTTTTAATTACAACCCCGTGATATTTAGTTGTCCAAACCCAATAAAGTACAAACAACGAATTGGAAACAAAACACAAATTCGATAATATCAAACTTTACACAGAAAATAATAACGTAATTTTGTTTTTAATTAAAAATGGATTTGATATTAAATTTAACTTCAATTAAACATTTTAATGTTTTAATTGAATTCTTAACTTTACTGAAAACAAAAATAAAATAAACAAACGAAACCGGTTTTGTATGCATTAATGTTAGTAGCCAATGAAAAAATAAAAAATTGGTGGTAGCAGCCAATGAATACATACAACAAAAAAATTTAGTTTTATTGTTTTCTTTAAGGCGAGTGGTCGTTGCGGATAAAGTGTTTTGCTAATAAAATGTGTACAGTTGAAACAAAAAAAAAAATATTGAGGCATCTGCCTTGTGTTTTGCACATTGAAATATAATAAAATTTTTTTTGTTTCAACTTTACTAAAACAACAAAAATGCATGCAATAACAAGATTTAAAAATAAAAATGTAGTTTTAAATAGTTATTGATATTTTAAAATACTACTATAATGTTTCTATGCAAAACTATACCAACTGTTTATATTTAATAAAGAAAATTAATTTCTTAATAATATAAAAAAAAAAATTCTATGTTTATTTATTTTAGGGGATCTTTTTTCAATTAAAAATTTTATGTGAATCAATAAATCTGTATTATTGATTTTCAATTTTATATTATTTTTTTTAGTTTATTTAATTACAATTTTAATTGGTTTTCCATTTTATTTTCAATTAAAACTTTAATTGATTCAATTAACAATTTAATTAAGTTTTAAAACTATTTTCAAACAAAATGAGTAATTAATATGCGCATTTTCATGATAGGTCCGAAATCAATTAATTTTTTAATTGAATTAACGAATTTCGTAATTGAAATTCATTTTTATTTTTTTCTGTGTAGCTTGGTTTTTAAAACGAAAAAATCGTTTTGTTTTTAAATTTCGTCGATTGCCGGGCAAATTATAGTTCTTTTTGGTCTAAAAATCTATTTTTAGTCAAATCGGACAAAATTAACCCGTGCCTTTGGGTGGTTAAAGATTTGGCCCAAAAAAAAATTTTGCCATACAAACAAAATTTTTTTTCGACTTTTTAATTTATTTTTTAATTATTACTTTACTTGATTAGCTTAATAATGACTAAAAATTTCATTTTGGTGGGATAACCCCTTCTTCTTCAAAATTGGGTTCGAAAAAAAAAACATTAGGGCCGTTGGGGTCCTACTCTACGATTTTTTTGTTTTAATTTTGACTTGAAAAGATTTTAGCTGAGATGTATCCACAAAAAAGTATTATTCCTATCTGTGACATCTTGTTCTTAAATTTATCAAAAAATCATGCGTTTTTAAACTTTTTTGAAATTTTATGTATTGTCAAAAAAAAAAAAAAAAAAAATAACTTTCGTAGATTTCCCGGCAAATTATCGTTGATTTTGGTGTAAAAGCTATATGTTAAAATTTTTAGCCAAATCGGAAAATTTAAAACCCGTGCCCCTGGATAGTTTAAATTTTTTGTGCAAATCAAAAAACAATTTTTTTAGGGCCAAACTTTAACACTTCAGCAGCACAATTTAAAATTGTCCGATTTGGCTAAAAACTTAAATATAGAGTTCTTACACAAAAACCAACCATAATTTTCCCAGCATTTAAGGAAATTCGACAAAAGCCATTTGTTGTGATAATACATAAAATGTGAGAAAGTAAAAAGTGAATTTTCTGCTACATTTTAGTACGTGAAAAAGGGGTTACAGATAGAAATAGGTTTTTTTTTGTTGATATGTATCATTAAGAGCAACATCTTAGAAAAAAATTCTTTCGAGTCAAAAGTTTTGACTTAAAACTAAATAAATTTTTTTTTTTTTTAAATTATTTGGAGTATGACTGCAACGGCCCCAAATTTTTTTTCGAAGTCAATTTTGAAGCGTTTATCCCACAAAAATAAAATTTTTAGTCGTTAATAAGCTAATCAAGTAAAATAATAAATAAAAAAATAAAAAATCAAAAAAAAATATTTTGTTTGGTTTGTATGGAAAAACAATTTTTGTGGGCAAAATTTTAACCTCCCAAAGTCACTGGCTAGTTTTGTCCGATTTGGCTAAAACTTAAACATAGAGTTTTTAGACCAAAACGAACTATAATTTGCCCGGCGATCGACGAAATTCGAAAAAGTCATTGTTCGTGCCACCCTAATATACATAAATGGAATATCGGTAGTCAAAATTGAATTCGATCGACATAACTGGTTTTGAACTGAAAACTTTTTTATTCACAACTTTTGGTTTTTTTAAAATGTTTAAGACGTTAAATTTAAATATATCCAACCGTGAGTTTTATCGTATATAAGGCACAGTTCCCCGAACAGTGGTAAAAGTAAATGGCCAAGGCGTGTTAATGGACTTATTTAAAAAACTGAAAAGGCTAAGTTGTTTGTTAAAAAAAGAGCTTTCCAATGGTGTCATTCATATTAAAATCTGGCTTATTGTGACTTTTTAAAAGCGGAAAACTGATTTTTTTTTTTCATATTTTGGCATTTTTGAAAGTCCTCCTTAACCGATATCAAAACATTCTATAGCCTATAATCTAAGTTGGAATGAAAGCTTTATTATGGTTTTTATCTGATCAAAATCGGTTTAGTAGTTTCTTCAAACACCGGTGACAAAGAAAATTTTCGCGAAAAGTGCATTTTATAGTATATAATATAGATAATATAGATAATATAGATAATATAGATAATATAGATAATATAGATAATATAGATAATATAGATAATATAGATAATATAGATAATATAGATAATATAGATACTTAATATAGATAGATAAGATATAGATATAGATAAGGCACAGATCCCCGAACAGTGGTAAAAGTAAATGGCCAAGATCTGAACATATAAAAACTCATATATAATTTAACATGATTGTATCAAATTATATATCATTATATCAAAACTTTTTTACTAGGGAACCGAGTAAAAAAAAACTTTTAAGATCTACTTTGATCTCAAAATTGGCTGTATCAAGTTGGATCAGATATTGATCTAAATGTATTATTTAAGATACACAAAGATAAAAAATGATACAATTAGATCCGAATTTTGGTCACATCCAATTAAATCCACTTGATTTTATTTTAATATAAATTAATATAAAATTATATAATTATATAAAGTCAGATATATTTATGTATAACCTCAGATAAGAAAATTGGGCCGCAATAAATCTTAAATAAAATTAGATCTGAACATATAAGAAGTAATATATAATTTAATATGATTGTATCAAATTATATATCATTATATCAAAACTTTTTTACTAGGGTATAGAAAATTCCTCCTATAACCAAAACCAAAATCCCTCTCTTTGGGTATAACTTCCCTTATCTGGCCACACTCCAACACTTAATTCAATCACTGCATTTGTAAACATAATGGTCAACCTGGCGTATGATTAATTATTTAAAATATTAAGTATACGTTCAGTGTACCAACCAAACAATAACCACAAAAACCAAAGAACTGCCAGTTAATGCAAATGTGTAACTTTATTTGTTTTTATATTATTTTTACAAATTTGTAAAATTCAGTTATTTTTTTTTTGTTTTAACCACAATAAAACAATGAATTAATTGATGAATGCAACAAAACTGAGCACAAAAAAAGAACATTGACATTGTTTTTTGTGTGTGTAAAACTATGTTCAAGGTATTGAATTGAAAAAAACAACTTTACAAAAAAAAATGAAAAAAAATGCAACAGCAAAAAAAAAAGCCAAAACGACAACAAATGATAAAAACATTAATTTACCGCAAATGTGTTAGCGACAGCAGTAAACAATACAACACTACCACCAAGGTGCAAATGCATCAACATCCGTTTATTCCATTAGTTTGGTTGTGTTTTTATTTTGTGTGTGTGAGTGTTTTGTTCTATTAATATCTCTAAAACACACATACACACACCAATTTCACATACACATGCTGTACACTGATAGAAATTTGTACATGATAATAATGAAAATCTACATTAATGTTATGAAAAATGATGTTAATAAGCAACTTGTGCAGGGTTTCATTAAATTAATGAAACAGATATCATAAAATGTAATTGCAAGAAAAAGTTTCATTAAATTAATGAAAATTGTTCATACAAAATATAATGCTTGTTCGTTGTACCTTACTACAATCTACTCATTTTTACTACTTTTACTACAGCTGGAAATTTTCAGTACAAAAAGTAAACAAAAATTTCCAGTTGTAGTAAAAATAGTAAGAAATTTTAGTAAACAAACAGACCTATAAATTGTATTTTATGAAAATTGATCATTACTTTAATGAAAAAAGTATTTAATTCATTCATTGAATAAATCCTACTTTTTATTTTTAAAATGAAATACTTTCATTGAATAAATACTACTTTTGTTTTCAAAATTAAATATATGTTTGAAATTGTAAAGATCTTTTTATAGAATTAAAAATAATAAAAAAATGTTTTTCACTTAGCTTTCTCGCACAAAATTTTACTTCAACCTTAAATTGTAATACATTATTAAAATCAAGAAGTAATATAAAACAGCGCGAATTTAGTAAATATAAAAATAATAATCTACTTTTTATTTTAAATTTCATAAAAATGTCTAAAAAAATCACAAAATAACCAAGTTTAAAAAACACTTCCACATATTTTTTATTTTATCTATAGACTAGCTCGCCCGCCGGAACTTCGTTACCGGTTATCTTAAATTCCGGATAAAAAAAGGATCAGGATTGCCCTACCGATTTAAAACAAAAATCCCCTACTTGTGGTCGTTTAAGTCGTCCATAAAAAAATATTTCAATGAATAATTTAAACAGTAAAATTTGAATAACTTCGCCGGAACGTTATCATGTTCGTTCCGGGGAAAAAATATATTGACAATTTGTGAGCCCTTATGTTGGGATTTGGGATTTTGAGTGAATAAATATTTCAGTAAAAAAGAAATTGGAATAAAAAAAATAAGTTTGAGTGAAAAATATATAGAGGGGAAAAATATGGAGTAAAAAAAGTTAAACACGAAAAATTTTAGTAAAAATATCATTCAATATTGTTCCCTGCTATATTCCATTTTGTTTCCCGTTCTACTCCATTTCATTTCCAATTCCATCTCCTTCTTCTAAGATCATTATTATAGCCACAAAAAAAATACCAAAAGTACACTTTATTACCCCCATTAGAAACGAAATTTCCAAAAAGTTCCTCTTCCAGAATGTTTTTTCTGCACCGAATCATCGTTTAATCCACATTTCAATTATTTAGGATCATTGTTTCAACAAATATTAAAAGTACAAAAGGTATACTTTTTATCCCCGTTAAGAAACGGAATTTCCAAAAATACTTTTTCCAATCTTATTTAATACCGAAGGATTTTACATTCCAAATTTCTGTGACCATTATATCAGGAAAAAAATAAACACACTTTTTTAACCCTTTTAACCCTTTATTTTTCGAGAGCCGAACCTTTTCAAATTTCAAGTTTCTATGATTATTATTTTAGGAAATAAAAAAGTACCAAAAAGTGTACTTTCGGTACTTTTAACAAAAGGTACTTTTTATAAAAGGTACTTTTTATAAAATGTACTTTTTATAAAAGGTACTTTTTATTAAAGGTACTTTTTATAAAAGGTACTTTTTATAAAAGTACTTTTTATAAAAGGAACTTTTTATAAAAGGTACTTTTTATAAAAGGTACTTTTTATAAAAGGAACTTTTTATAAAAGGTACTTTTTATAAAAGGTACTTTTTATAAAACATACTTTTTATAAAACATACTTTTCATAAAAGGTACTTTTTATAAAAGGTACTTTTTATAAAATGTACTTTTTATAAAAGGTACTTTTTATAAAAGGTACTTTTTATAAAAGGTACTTTTTATAAAAGGTACTTTTTATAAAAGGTACTTTTTATAAAAGGTACTTTTTTAAAAGGTACTTTTTATAAAAGGTACTTTTTATAAAAGGTACTTTTTATAAAAGGTACTTTTTATAAAATGTACTTTTTATAAAAGGTACTTTATATAAAAGGTACTTTTTATAAAAGGTACTTTTTATAAAAGGTACTTTTTATAAAAGGTACTTTTTATAAAAGGTACTTTTCATAAAAGGTACTTTTTATAAAAGGTACTTTTTATAAAAGGTACTTTTTATAAAAGGTACTTTTTATAAAAGGTATTTTTTATAAAAGGTACTTTTTATAAAAGGTACTTTTTATAAAAGGTACTTTTTATAAAAGGTACTTTTTATAAAAGGTACTTTTTATAAAAGGTACTTTTTATAAAAGGTACTTTTTATAAAAGGTACTTTTTATAAAAGGTACTTTTTATAAAAGGTACTTTTTATAAAAGGTACTTTTTATAAAAGGTACTTTTTGAAATAGTACATTTTATAAAAGGTACTTTTTGTAAAAGGTACTTTTTATAAAAGGTATTTTTTTTATAAAAGATACTTTTTGTAAAAGGTACTTGTTATAAAAGGTACTTGTTATAAAAGGTGCTTTTATAAAAGGTTAAAGGTACTTTTATAAAAGGTAAAAGGTACAGTAAATAAAAAAGTACCAAAAGTACACTTTTTTACCCATTTTACCCCCGTAGTATCAACATTGGCAAAAAACCCAGCCATGGTGAATCTTTTTTCCGAAAGGTGAACCTACATTGCAAATTTTAAATTTCTAGGAACATTATTTAAGGAAATATAAAAGGTACCAAAAGTACAGATTTTTTACCCCTTAGAATCAACATTGGCAAAGATCCAGCCTTAGTGGATCTTTATTCCGTGAGCTGAACCTACATTATAAATTTCAAGTGTCTTGGACCATTATTTAGGGAAATATAAAATGTACCAAATGTACAGTTTTTTTACCCTTTTTACCCCCTTAAAATCAACATTGGCAAAAATTCAGCCTTAATGGATCTATATTCGGGGAAATGAACATACAGTCCAAATTTCGATCTCTATGATCAGGAGATATAAAAAGTACCAAAAGTACAGTTTTTTACCCTTTTTACCCCCTTAGAATCAACATTGGCAAAAATCCAGCCTTAGTAACCCTATATTCCGAGAGGTGAACATACAGTCCAAATTTTAAGTCTCTATGACCATTATTTAAGGAAATATTAAAGGTACCAAACGTACAGTTTTTTTACCCCCTTAGAATCAACATTGGCAAAAATCCAGCTTTAGTGTATCTATATTCCATGAGCTGAACCTACATTATAAAATTCAAGTGTCTAGGACCATTATTTAAGGAAATATAAAAGGTACCAGAGGTACAGTTTTTTACTCTTTTTACCCCCTTAGGATCAACATTGGCAAAAATCCAGCCTTAGTGGATCTATATTCCGGGAGGTTAACATACAGTCCAAATTTCAAGTCTCTATGACCATTATATCAGGAGATATATAAAGTACCAAAAGTGCAGTTTTTTTACCCTTTTTACCCCGTTAGAATCAACATTGGCAATGATCCATCCTTAGAGGATCTATATTCCGGGAGGTGAACATACAGTCAAAATTGCAAGGCTCTATGACCATTATATCAGGAGATATAAAAAGTACCAAAAGTTCAGTTTTTTACACTTTTTAACCCCCTTAGAATCAACTTTGGCAAAAATCCAGCCTAATTGGATCTATATTCCGGGAGGTCAACCTACAGTCCAAATTTCAAGTCTCTAACTTTAGCGGTTTGGGCTGGGCGATGATGAATGAGTATGTCAGTCAGTCACATTAACATTACTCTTTTTTATCTACAGATTTCACTCAGTTTTCTCACACAAAATTTTACTATAACATTTACTTTTAATACATAATTAAAACCACGAAATAATATAAAACAACGCGTGTTTAATAAATACTTATTTAATCAGTAACATTTCATTTTAAATTTCGTATAAAAATTCTTAAAAAAAAATCACAAATTATTTCGTGCCGCTCTGATCAGCTGTTTTTTGCGCGCGTAATCTAACAGACTAAACAGACGCGACACAACAGGTCTCAAAAAACAGAAAATTTTATAAACAAAACAAAAAATGAAATTTTTTAATGAAACTACGAAATCTAATGAATCAAACGTAATGAAAATCTTGCACAATATTTATGAAAGTTCATTTAACACTATGAAATATTTCATTTTTGTAATGATACAACGTTAATGAATTTCATTCATTAGTGATATGAAGCGTTTTTCTATCAGTGTAGGTATGTGTTCCTTTATTCGTTTGAATTACAATGACACGAGATATGCACATTTGTTTATAAAATACAATATTTTTTTGTTTTTGTTCTTTTTAAATGAATTTATATCATTAGTACATGTTTATGTATGGGTATGTGTGTGTATTCGTGTGTATATTTCCGCTATTATTATTGTTATTTTTTTTTTATACAACTCATGTTTTGTCTACCAGAACTAACATTTTTGGCATTTGTCTGTGTAAAATAGAAGAACAAAAAAATATAAAGCAAAAATTTTCATTTTCATAGTTTCATGTTGTGCATTTACATGCACAATTCTATAACTACAGTGTTTAGTATGATTCTTAAATAAAATTTTGTTAAACTAGTTCAGTTTAGGTGTAGTATTATTCAGGGTTGCCAACCATAATTTTTATCCCAAAGAAAAAAAAAAATGTCTCAGAATCTGACAATTTTTTTTATACGAAAAATGTGTTAGAATCGGAGAGTTTTTTTTATAAGAAATATCTCAGAGTACAGATCGAGCTCGGGCTCTAATTATATTTGTTATAAGAGTTCAAGTTGAAAAAACCAACTTGAAGCTGCATTCAATACAATTCCAACTGGTGATATTAAAATAGTATTAGGTGATTTTAACGCCAAAGTGGGTAACAACAACAACAGCTTGCAGAAAGTAATGGGAACACACGGTCTTGGTTCTGTGAGAAACAAAAATGGTGAACGTTTGGTTGATTTTTGCGCCCGTCAGTGCTTTTTAATCGGAGGAACTAAATTCCCACATAGGGATATTCATAAATACACCTGGGAGTCTCCCGATGGAAATACACGCAACCAAATTGACCACATTTTAATTAATAAATTATTTACTGGATGTTTACTTGATGTCAAAACTAGACGAGGTGCGGATATCTACAGTGACCACCAACTACTGGTTGGTACCTTTAAGCTTCGCCCAGCTGCAAACAAAACAAACAGCTCGAAAAGACTTAAATATAACATTTCAAAACTTACCAACCCCCAAACCCTTACCTCATAAAACAATGCACTAAGGGAACGTTTACAACCAGATACTGAATACCAGTGGCAGACCATAGCAGAAGTCTGCGCGGATAGTGCAAAATCCGCACTTGGTACACAAAAACGCGTACATAAACCATGGCTAAGTGATCAAACTTGGCAACAAATACAAGTTCGTAAACAACTAAAACATAAAGTCGATCGCTCCAAATCGTATGAAGAAAAACAAAGACACAAAATAGAATATCGTTCAGCTGCACGTAGAGTTAAATATATGGTAAAACTAGATTGCGAAAAATATTACAATAATATAGCCAATGATATTGAAAAGGCAGCAAATACCGGAAACCTACGAGATGTGTACAGTGCAAGTAAAGAACTTAGCGGCAGGAAAACTAGAACTACTGCAACGCTTAAAGATGAGAACGGTAGTGATCTGACTATTACTGACCAACAACTTAACAGATGGCATCGCTTTTTCTCCTCTGAACCCACCCCCACACAGATATTCCCACATTTTCTCAGAGAAGCTCCTCGTAACCCACTAAGAGGTATATCTACATCCCCACCTTCTTAAAGATGCTCAAAAATCTGAAGAACCAGAAATCTCCTGGCACTGACAACATACCCGCCGAGCTACTTAAGTACGGAGCTACAACAATAGCGCAATCCCTTACACCCATAATAAGAAGAGCATGGATCAACAACCAGATCCCTAATTCCTGGAAAGAGGGTGTAGTCATAACGGTGCCCAAAAAAGGCGACCTAACCCAGTGCAAAAACTGGAGGGGAATTACACTGTTAAATTCTATCAGCAAGATTATGTCGCTCCTTATCTTAGATAGGATTAGCCCAGTGATAGAACCATTGTTACGGAAGGAACAGGCCGGCTTTAGACCAAACCGCTCATGCGCTGACCATATAAACACACTTCGTATTATAATAGAACAATCGATTGAATACAACTCGCAGCTATATCTTCTTTTCATTGATTTCGAAAGAGCTTTTGATACTGTATCCAGGCGCGCTTTATGGGATGCACTCTCGATGAAGGGTATACCAGAAAAAATAATAAGCCTCATCAAGGAGCTATACACAGACTCTGTCTCCATCGTACGCTTGAGTGGTCAAGAAAGTAAAACATTTCAAACTACCAGAGGGGTTAAACAAGGCTGCGTTCTGTCTCCCACGCTATTTCTGATTTTGCTTGACTGTGTAATGGAACAAACGAATATCGATTGTCCCCGTGGTATCCGCTGGAATTTAAATGAATATCTTAATGATATTGATTACGCCGATGATCTATGCCTAATGGCTCACCGCTTCTCCGATATTGAAGAAAAACTCCATAAGCTCGCTACAAACGCAAATGCAGTGGGTTTAAAAATTAACATCAAGAAAACTAAATTATTACGTATTGGTTCAACAATCGCTACCCCTCTTAAACTGAATGGAGAAACCATCTATGACGTTGTATCTTTCAGTTACCTCGGAAGTATTTTAACAAAAGACGGAGGCTCAGAAGATGATATAGCTAGCAGAATAAATAAAGCTAGAATAGCTTTCCATAGCCTACACAAGGTATGGAGGTCAAACCAAATATCTACGAAAACCAAGATACGTATTTTCAACTCTAGTGTCATGTCCATCCTGCTATACGGTTGCACAACCTGGGGCACAACACAACATCAAATGGCCAAAATTCAAACGTTTGTTAACCGATGTCTACGACAAATACACAAAATGTTCTGGCCAAACTGGGTGACGAACGAACAACTGTTGTCAATCTCAAATATGGCCCCTGTTCCGAAGGAGATATTAAAGCGTAAATGGACCTGGATAGGCCATATACTCCGAAGACCAATAAATGATATCGCAAGAGCTGCCTTAGAATGGAATCCTCAAGGACATCGCCGACCCGGTCGACCTCGCAACACCTGGCAACGGACACTCGAAAAAGAATGCCAAACGACAAATAAATCTTGGAACCAAATCAAATTCCTCGCCAGTAACCGCGTTGAATGGAGAAGATTCGTTGGTGCCCTATGTTCTACTACATGAACTTTCTACGAATTATTTCAAAAATTTGTATATAATTCTTATGAATAAAGGCAATAATAATATAAGTTGAAAAAATGCAGAAGAAAAATTGAATTTCTAAAAATTATAGACATTTCTGGTATTCCCATACCGGTTTTAAACACTCCAGTTGGTGTTATCATCAGCAGGATTTTAAATGTCGGTTTGTCTTGTTAATGCAAATTGTTGTTTACATATCGTCGCTGCGCCTAAAAATGGAGTCATGTGTTTTTCAAATTTTTTTAAAAAGGCAGAAGAAACAGCCTTTTTGGTCCTTTCGCAGTACTTTTTAGAAGTCAACTTTTAAACAACATGAAATTTATAACATTGGTTTAATGTTTATGTGACGTTATGTTCATAAAAGTACCGCGAAATAACCAAATTTGACTGTTTCTTGGGCGTCTTCAAAAATAAAATTTTAAGACATGACTCCATTTTTAGGCGCAACGACGATATGTGAATATTTTTAATTTCTATAGAATACATTTTGACAGTTGCCAACACTACAATTCTATTTCTAGCAATCTTAACCTCACTTCATACTTTCTTTCAACTTTTTTGTCTCTTATATTATTTCGCAAGGGTTACCACCATGATCTGGAATTGCAGACACAAATGAAGGAATTGGCATTTTCTGTTTCGGAGACTAATGGCGACATATTTTGCCGGTAATTTTATTAGTTTTTTTCTGTAAGTACAGATCGAGCTCGGGCACTTATTAAACTGTGCTCGAATTTGACACTTTTTTTTAACAAGCTGGGCACCCTACTGGTAAAGTTAATTCGGCTATGCTGAATTCAATAGTGCTAGCCGTTTTTCGAAGTTAGCACTCATATTCCGGATATTCGCGATTTAAAATTTTGATGCTTAAGTATGTACTAGAAACTTGAAATTTGCAATGTCGGTTCACTTCCCGGAAAAAAGATTCACTAAGGCTGGGTTTTTGCCAATGTTGATTCTATGGGGGTAAATGGGTACGAAAGTGTACTTTTTGTATTTTTTTTTATTTACTGAAATAATGGTCATTCAAACTTGAAATTTGTAATGTAGGATACTTTAGTGAAATTAAACATTCCGGAACAAGTACTTTCTGAAAATTATGTACAGTTTGTAAAAAGTACCTTTTTAAAAAAGTACCTTTTATAAAAAGTACCTTTTATAAAAAGTACCTTTTATAAAAAGTACCTTTTATAAAAAGTACATTTTATAAAAAGTACCTTTTATAAAAAGTACCTTTTATAAAAAGTACCTTTTATAAAAAGTACCTTTTATAAAAAGTACCTTTTATAAAAAGTACCTTTTATAAAAAGTACCTTTTAAAAAAGTACCTTTTAAAAAAGTACCTTTTATAAAAAGTACCTTCTATAAAAAGTACCAGTTATAAAAAGTACCTTTTATAAAAAGTACCTTTTATAAAAAGAACCTTTTATAAAAAGTACCTTTTAAAAAAATTACCTTTTATAAAAAGTACCTTTTAAAAAAAGTAACTTTTATAAAAAGTACCTTTTATAAAAAGTACCTTTTATAAAAAGTACCTTTTATAAAAAGTACCTTTTATAAAAAGTACCTTTTATAAAAAGAACCTTTTATAAAAAGTACCTTTTATAAAAAGTACCTTTTATAAAAAGTACCTTTTATAAAAAGTACCTTTTATAAAAAGTACCTTTTATAAAAAGTACCTTTTATAAAAAGTACCTTTTATAAAAAGTACCTTTTATAAAAAGTACCTTTTATAAAAAGTACCTTTTATAAAAAGTACCTTTTATAAAAAGTACCTTTTATAAAAAGAACCTTTTATAAAAAGTACCTTTTAAAAAAAAAATACCTTTTATAAAAAGAACCTTTTATAAAAAGTACCTTTTATAAAAAGGACCTTTTATAAAAAGGACCTTTTATAAAAAGTACCTTTTATAAAAAGTACCTTTTATAAAAAGTACCTTTTATAAAAAGTACCTTTTATAAAAAGGACCTTTTATAAAAAGTACCTTTTATAAAAAGTACCTTTTATTAAAAGTACCTTTTATAAAAAGTACCTTTTATAAAAAGTACCTTTTATAAAAAGTACCTTTTATTAAAAGTACCTTTTATAAAAAGTACCTTTTATAAAAAGTACCTTTTATAAAAAGTACCTTTTATAAAAAGTACCTTTTATAAAAAGTACCTTTTATACAAAGTACCTTTTATAAAAAGTACCTTTTATAAAAAGTACCTTTATAAAAAGTACCTTTTATAAAAAGTACCTTTTATAAAAAGTACTTTTTATAAAAAGTACCTTTTATAAAAAGTACCTTTTATTAAAAGTACCTTTTATAAAAAGTACCTTTTATAAAAAGTACCTTTTATAAAAAGTACCTTTTATAAAAAGTACCTTTTATAAAAAGTACCTTTTATAAAAAGTACCTTTTATAAAAAGTACCTTTTATAAAAAGGATATTTTATAAAAAGTACCTTTATAAAAAGTACCTTTATAAAAAGTACCTTTATAAAAAGTACCTTCATAAAAAGTACCTTTTATTAAATGTACCGGATGTACACTTTTTGCTACTTTTTTTATTTCCTGGAATTATGTTTATAGAATTTTTTTATATTTCCTAGAATGTAAAAATTGGTAATGTAGGAGAATTCGGTAAAAAAAAACATTCTGGGAAAAATAATTTTTTAAAATTCCGCTTCTCAGTGGGATAAAAAAAAAGTCTGGAAGAGGTTCTTTTTGGAAATTCCGTTTCTAATGGGGGTAAGAAAGTGTACTTTTGGTAGAAAAAGTGTAAATTTTGGTTATTCTTATATTTCTTGAAATAATGGTTCAGAAACTTGATATTTTAAATAAAGGATCACCTAGCATATGTTTTTTCACTTAAACTTATTTTTATTCCAATTTCTTTATTCGCTAAAATATTTATTCACTCAAAATCCAAATTCCCGATATAAGGGCTCGAAAATTATTCAAATTTGATTGTTTAAATTATTCATTGAAATATTATTTTATGAAAGACGTACACAAGTAAATAAAACAAAGACTACGTAGGGGAATTTTCGTTAAATCGGTAGAGTAATTCTGATCCTTCTATTAGCCGATATTCAATACAACCGGTAACGGAGTACCGGAATGGTAAGCTAGTATTGGTATAATTAGATTACAGGGCTTTTTCTAGTAATTTGACATGTTTTTTTTTTGAGTGTAAGAAGATTTCTTTAGGGAAAATGTCTTAGAAACTGGTAATATTTCTAATAATAAAAAGTGTTTCAAAATAATAATTGTCGAGGAATCTGAAAATTTTTCAATAGGAACCTTGTAAAAGACAAAATAAAGCTTTTTATTTTTTGCTACCTCATATTCGATGAGAATTCCTAGTAATTTTACAAGATTTTTACCAATAATTTTGTTATTTTACAATCTTTTTACCAATAAAATTGAAAATTTACAACTTTTTTGATGCGAAAAACTTACAAGCATGCTATTGAATTTACTAGATTTTTTGCTTTCTACTATTTTACGAAAATTCCTAGTAAAAATTATGAGCTTTTTTGTAATTTTGTAAGCTTTTTACCAATAAAATTGTAAATTTACAATTTTTTTGGTAAAATAAAACTTACAAGGAATTCTCGTGAATTTACTAGATTTTTTTTTGTTAAATTGCCTTGGAAATTTGTAAAATTACAAAAATAAATGTAAAATCACAAAAAAAAAAATGTAAATTTCTATCGAATATTTTTTGTTAAAAAACAAGAAAAGCTGTCAAATATTGGTAAAATGGGATTACAAGACCTTTTATAGTAATTTGACAAGGTTTTTTTGTGTGCAAAATAAATTCTTTAAAATATTATTAAATGCTTCCAGTGTGATTTAAGGAAACTGTATTTCTAATTTTATATAAGTAAAAATTTACTATTTGTGTAATTATCAGTTTAAATGTGTAATATTACACACACTTTATTTGTTTACAAACATAAGGCCAAAAAAACAGTTTTGTTTGTTATCGTAGTAAATTCCTGCAAAAATTTATTAGACTGTTGTTTGTTTAAATTAATTTCAATGTCTGGGCATCTCTGACATAAAAACTCTGTCTGCTATTTTCGTTTTTTATTTTTTATTTTTTGCTTTCAATTCAACAAATCTACAATTGTTTAAAAGTTCAAAATTCTGTGTAGTGTTGCAACACTCTAAAAAATAACTCAGGCGCTTACGTTGAAATGGATGTAATAAAACATTTCGTTGTTTTTTTTTTTTAATACCTAAACTATGTTAATGTATTCATATGTATATACGATATGTAATATAGTTATATACATACAAATATGTATACAGTGACTCACACCTTTTTTCGTGCACAAGATAGTAGATTCATTCATTCATTCAAATAGAGGACCAAACCCCTTGAAGAGTTTTGAAAACTTAGCTTGAGTTCATTTTTTATGGCCCACTGAAGTTTAAAACTTTTTTTCAAAGGCGTTTGGAAAAAATAAAAAAAAAGAGTATTAAATCTATTTCTGAAGCTAATATTGTTGAAAAGTGTTTTCCATGAAATTTTATGGCGGTTCTTTTCTAAGAACATATATTCTAAGGACACTTTAACCCTTTAAGTGCACGTTTTAGTGGTGTTCTATGAGAATATTTGAAAAAAATTACCTTAAAAATATCAGATATGTTCTTTTGTCTGTTATTTTTAAGGTAATTTTTTCAAATATTCTCATAGAACACCACTAAAACGTGAACTTAAAAGGTTAAAGTGTCCTACAAAAATGTTCTGCATCAAATTTCACTAGGGGTTATCAAGCTTTAATTAAAGCTTGATAAATTATCTCCACAGTATTTTTAAAATAGGTTTGGTATTTGCAAACTTTTTCAATAACAAATTGTTATATTTTGCACGAAATAAGGTGTGAGTCACTGTATTAAATATGAGTATCTTCACATGTATAAGTATGTATACTACATACATAATATGTATTTCATATATATATGAGGCATTCCATGTCAAATCGGACACTTTGAAATTTTTTTTTTTAGATTTTCCCAATTTGTTAACAGTTTTTAGTACCCTTCGAAAACTCCTTCGTGGTAAATTTTCAGATTTTTTTGGTGACCCGTTCAAAAGATATCGAATTTTTAAAAATTGGTAGTTTGTTCCTTTACTCAAACTTCTTTTACTCATAACTTCTTCAATAATGGTCCAAATTTCAATTTTTTTTTTTTTTAATTTTTGTTTTTTTACGTACTTTTTAAAAAAAAAGCCCAAAAAATTCTTAAAAGCTTTCTAGTATGCGATTTTGAAGTTTTAAAATTTAATGGTGTTTTCTTTTCTGAAAAAAATGTTTGCCTTTTTAAGGCATACATTTTTAAAATGTTTAACTCACACCTATAAAATTTTGCATTTTAATTGACTGGAATAGAACACAACATACAGCAATACTCTGCCCTGTATTTTTTAACAGCTGTTATGAGAAAACAACATAGAAAAAGTCAGCTGTGGTATAAGGCAATTTCAACCCCGTGATTTTTTACGGGGTAAAAAGTGCAACTTTTTTGCACTTTATAGGGCAGACATTTTTAGAAAAGAACACGATATTCTTTATAAGGGTTGACATTTTTTTTAGAAAAGAACACAAAAACATAATTTTCGGGGCGAAATGAAAAAAAATGCACATTTTTTGCCAGAAAAGAAAACACCATAAATCTCATTTTTGAAAATGTTTTTACTCTTCGATTTTTCTGAAATTTTTTGTGTAAAACTTCTATCGATGCTACAAATTTTTTGCCCAGGAGGATCGTGGGATAACGATTATTATTATTTTTTTAAATTTTTTAAAAAAATTTTATTGTAATTTTCCAATCTTAAAATCATTCCTACTGCTCCAATGGTGCGTCATAGAGGGGTCCCTTATAAGACCGACCCCCATTAGTTTTTACGTCTTAACATTTCTTTGGAACAATCTAATACTCTATCTCCAATTTCTAAGGGGGGTCCCACACAAAACGTCATTTTTAAAAATTTGCTCCAACCGCTCTAACTGCCCTAATAGTGCCCTTAGAGCAACAAAATGTATGACCGACCCACAATTTTTTTTTAGTCCAAATATTTTCTCTGAACACACCTACCCTCTATCTTTAACTATTAAGACGGTCCCTATACAATTTTTTGTATTTTTTTTTAAATTTGTTTTATTTAATCAGCTTCTACCGGTCCAATGCACAGTGGCCGAAACACCCAATCTAGCGGCGCTTAATTCGGAAATGTAAAATAATAAAGCCCACACAGAAAAAAATATGGGGAAAAACAATTTGAGTAATCACTTGTTTAAATTTAAAAAAAGTTTTGAGTAATTTTTTAATTGACGCAATTAAAAATTTACTCAAAAATTGAAAAAGAAATTGAGTAAATAATTTAATAAGAATTTAATAGCTTTTTTAATTTTTTTTGGAATTATCTTGGTTTTTTTAATTCTCGTTTAGTTTATAGTTTTTTGTATATATACATGAAAGTTTGTAATCATATTTATAAAAATTTTTTATGTCTTTAAGACAAAAATATATTTGGTAAAGTTTGAAAAACATGTTTTTTTTCTTTGTAAAAAAATATGAAATTTTTTTAAACTTTGTTTTTTTTTAGAGTAGAAACAGAATAAGCCCGGCACGACTTTTTCCATACGGCTTGGCAGATTAAACCGGTGGCCGGCGCCGATGTGAAATAAAACTTGTTCTGTTTTTAAAAGGTGGTGCTTCTTGTTCTGTTCCTGCACTTAATAGTGTCAATTAAAAATTTACTCAAATTTTTTTGGCAAACATTTAATAAATTTTTATTAAAAATTTACTCAATACTATTAAATCGTTTACTGGTGGAAAATTGAGTAATTTTTTACTCAATAGTATTAAAAATTTACTCAAATTTTTTTTTTATTTCTTTCTGTGCAATGCATATTTGTGATTATAAACCTTATAAAGAATTTAATTGTTAACCATATGTCAGTGTTTTTATGTATTTTGGGAAATTTATGTGAATATCGGGAGGGTGGTCTGTATGAGGACTAGAAGTTAGAATGTTCCGATTCCGTTTAAATTTAGAGTGATTATATATGGCTAAAAAAAAAATTAACAATCGAGTTTCAAGAGGATATTTGTTAAAATACTATTGTTAGGGCTTTTTAAGTAAAAATGGAAATGGAAATTAACATGGGGGCTATGGGATAACATGGACCGATTTTGTCAAAAATTTAATAGGTTTTGTTATTTCGATAAAAAATCTTAAATTTCAAATTGTAGCCAAATCGATTGAAAATTGTGGTCTGTATCGCGTTTATACTGATTATTTGGACAGGCAGATGGACCCTAAAAAACCGAACAACTTGCGCGAACTTGCACGCCATACTGAAACGTCACAACAAAAATAACCCAAAATAATAAACAAAACAGGAATTGGACCGAATACGATCGAATTTCAAAAGTTGCAGTCCATGAAACTATAGTTTATATCACAAATGTAAACTTCTATAATGAACTAATAATAAACTAGATACACACAGGCCACAAACATTTATTTTTTAGTTAAAACATACCTTTTACTTTCAATTAAAGCTTTTTGGCTCAAATTGTATAAACAATTGACTTAAAAGTGTCAAGAAAAACTCACTGAGTAATTAGGCCCCAAATTCCTATAATACACTTGCTGCAGAAAATGTATATTTGCTAGCTTACAGCTGTGCGAATATTGAAAGCAAAACAAAAGTAAAAACGTAAATTTTTTCTATAAAGTATAGGTAAACGATGCAGTGCAAAAACATTTATCGATCTTAATTTTTAAATTTTAACTTAAGCGCCGCTAGATCAGTGATTTCGGCCACAGTGCAATGCTGCGTCCGAGAGGGGTCATTAGTGAGACTGACCCCCATTTATTTTTACCCTACAACATTTTTTTAAAATATACCTACGCCCTATCTCCACTCCCTAAGTAGGCTCCCATACAAAAATACATTTCTATAAAATTTGCTCCAACTGTTATTTGTATGGGAGCCTACTTAGGGAGTGGATATAGGGCGTAGGTATGTTTTAAAAAAATGTTGTAGGGTAAAAATAAATGGGGGTCGGTCTCACTAATGACCCCTCTCGGACGCACCATTGGACCGGTAGAAGCTGATTAAATAAAACAAATAAAAAAAAAATAAAAAAATTGTATGGGGACCGCCTTAACAGTTAAAGATAGAGGGTAGGTGTGTTCAGAGAAAATGTTTGAACTAAAAAATATTGTGGGTCGGTCATACATTTTGTTGCTCTAAGGGCACTATTAGTTAGGAAGTTAGAACGTTTGGAGCAAATTTAAAAAAAATGTAGTTTTGTGTGGGACCCCCCCTTAGAAATTGGAGATAGGGTATTAGTTTGTTCCAAAGAAATGTTAAGACGTAAAAATTAATGGGGGTCGGTCTTATAAAGGACCCCTCTATGACGCACCATTCCACACTGGTCGATCCCATTGGCCAAAAATAAAAAAATCAAAGTCAAAAGTTTGTCACCAAATGAGTCATCTCTATTTCTAATAAAAACAAGGTTTTGAAATTTTGAGCTGTTTTTGTTTTATTTCAACTGTACTCTTTAAAAACAGCTTCAAAGGAGATGGCGAGTTTTTGCAGTGTGAAGAAGTGGAAAATTAGGTTCAACTTTCAATTAATTAAAACCATATAAAAAATTTTTTGTTGAAATAAACCAAAATGAATATTGAATTAGAAGGTATTAACTAAATTTTAAAATAATTACAATGTGATTTAGCTTGTTCTGGAGTTTTTATAAATTGAATATCTCTCCAGTGTCATTGTTAGTGTTTGTTCGTCAATATATTGAAATTTCATATAGAGTTTTAGTTGTGTTCCCCCCTGAAATCTCCAACCGGATTTTTTTTGGTTTATTAGGTAATATTTCATGATTCTAAAATTGGTAATATCAGCTGCATTCTTTTGCACGTCTTTGAGTTATCTCCCCCAGATCAAAACGGCCTCGTTGTTTTGGATGTCAAACTTTGAATTTTTGTGTGGTGTTTTGGTAATTTATGTTCGCATGACATTGCTTATTTTCTTTTTCACTGATTTTTAATTTATTTTTTCTTAATTTTATCCTTATTAAGGGTAGTTTAGATCAGCAGACTTGTAAAACGACCTGTCAAAAATGTCTGCACAAAACACTTGTTTTGACAGCTTTAACACAGACAAAATAAATAAATTTGTATAATGTGACATACGGATGGTTCTCTTCATCGTTTGAAATTTTTCAGAAAAATGAAGAAAGTCAATAAGAAACACGCTTAAAGTATAATTTCAAAAACAATTTAGAATTTTGGCAAAAATCCTATCACATAAAAACAAGAGTTCGAAATAGATATTCTGATTGACTTGCCAAAAATTAGTAGATTTCATTAAAATTACACACTTGACTTGAATCAGATCGAGGACGTCCTAGATTAAGTTTCGGAGAGTGTTTGAGCAGGACAAAGTGACGACGAATAGCAGAAATTGATGTCTCCGCTGCTGATGATTCGCGATTTGATACATTTAAAAAGAATTCATTAATTATGCAAGCAAATGTTAGAAGTGTTATGTTATCGATTAGAACTGAAGCAGGTTTAACAAAACATCATTTTTTCTAGTAACTGTAGTGACAGTTTTTTGAAAAATTTAGATTTTTGTTGAAGTGATGCTAATGTAAATTGAAAAAAAATATTATATCAAAATAATAAAATATGGGCACGATAGGATTTAATAATCTACAAATCAAAAAAATCATCAAAATAAATCAGTAGTTTTTGCTGTACAAGTGCAGCCAATTATATCCTTTAAAAAAGCATCCCACAATTGGGTGGCAACCCTGGCAATTATATTTGATCAAAATTTAAGTTATAAAAACTTTTTAAAATATAATGATTTTTGTCTTTCATATAAAAAATAGAATTAAATGTTATTGCGTATTTATTTTTTTATAGCTGTTTAAAAATTGTTAATTTTATGGCTGTTTTTTTTAGTAACAACCCCCCTTAACCTTTTCATAATTTTTTATTACATATTATTTCATATTTAATAAGTCAATATTTTTCTTTTTGAAAACTAATCTTGTAAAAAAGTTATGAATTAAATGTGAATAAAAAACAAAGTTTCGTTTTTCTTACGTGTGGTGAATGTGGGAGCTTGGGTACGGTAGGGGCTTGGGGTGGTTATAAGTCCTCAACCACTCCCATTTTATCATTAAATAGTTCTGACATATATAAAAAGCCGTTACCGAAGTTTCACGATGATACCTATAGTGGAAGTATTTTTGGCCGCCGTCTCCATACAGCTCCGACCACTGTGCATTGGAGCAGTAAATATGATTTTAAGATTGGAAAATTACAATAAAATTTTTTCCAAAAAAATTTAAAAAATACGAAATGAAAAAAACGATCCTCCTGGGCAAAAAATTTGTAGAATCGATAGAAGTTTTACACAAAAAAATTTCAAAAAAATCGAAGAGTACAAACATTTTCAAAAATGAGATTTAAACTTTAAAATCGCATACTAGAGCGCTTTTAAGAATTTTTTTTAAAAGTACGTAAAAAAACAAAAATTAAAAAAAAAAAAAATTGAAATTTGGACCATTATTGGAGAAGTTATGAGTAAAAGAAGTTTGAGTAATGGAACAAGCTACCAATTTTTGGAAATTTACCACGAAGGAGTTTTCGAAGGGCACTAAAAACTGTAAACAAATTGGGAAAATCTAAAAAAAAAGTGTCCGATTTGATATGGAATGCCCCATATATTTCTATATAATGGTGACATTGTTATACTCGTATAGCGTTTTACCTGTAGATTCATTTGTATATATTTACATATATTGACATCTTTATATTTTGTTTTTCTCATTCTTCGTTCTTTAATAATGCAGTACATGCATTATAAAAATGTAAATATATATTCATATTTGCATTTTTTTCAGAGATATGTTAAGAGAATATTGTTCCAAATTTTGATTTACACTCAAAAAAAAAATATTGTAAAACTAGCAAAAAAAAATGGTTAAAATTAGCAAAAAAATCTGTAGTTTTGGACGTTGCAAAAATTTTGGTAATATTAGCAAAACCATTTTGCTAATCAAAAAATTAGATAAAAAATGGTAAAATTACAAGAATACCATTTTATTTTTGTAAAAAATCAACCTTGTAAAATTATCAAAAAATATGGTAAAATTACCAAAAAAAAATGGTAAAATTTAAATAGATAAAAAAATTTGTAATTTGGTAAAAAAAACTGTTTTATTTAGTAATTTTTTTTCTCTGATTACCCAGCAAAAAAAATTCGAAGTAGTTCAAAAGGAAGTAGACTTAAACTACATAAAAAGAAGCAATTAGTGAATATTTTTTGTTGCAAAAAAAGTAGTTTAAAATAACATCCAAATATGTCAATAAGAAGGAAAATAATATGGATTCCACTACTTTAGAACACTATAGTCGGAATGAGTTTTTTTTTAAATATTTTTAAACGTAATGAAAAGAACATATTAATTTAAATTTATTTAATAGAGTTTTAGTCTAAACTATAGTTTTATATATAATTGAAAGGCAAAAAGTTAATATTTGATAGGTTACAATTCCAGGAATAAAAACATTTTTATACCCTCCACTTAGTGATAGAGGGTATATATAAGTTTGTCATTCCGTTTGTAACTCATCGAAATATCGGTCTGGGACCCCATAAAGTATATATATTAGGGCTTCCAATCGGGATATCCCGATCCCGGAAATCCCGGGATTTTCGGGATTAGGCTAATCCCGAATCTCGGGATTTCTGATTTTCAATCCCGGGATTTTCGGGATCCCGATTTTTTTATTTTTTTCAACATTTTCTATTATTTTTAGATTTTTTTTAAATAATTTGAATAAAATATGAATTTTGTGGAACAAAATAAAAAAAAATCGACAAAAGTTCCGTCAGGTAACATGTTTTTGTTATAGAAAAAGGTGAAACGTTGGCGAAATGTAAAGAAATTCTAAAAACTAGTGGTGGTTCGACATAAGGGCTTTTATATTTATTCCTTTTACTCTTACAAGAAGAATATTGCCGTAAATGGCTTTTGACACTTCTTAACTCCTTAAGTTGTAAACTTTTTTAATTTTATGTTTTACTAAAACATTTTTTTAAAGTCGTAAGTGGGTTTTGACTCAGACTCAGTCACGCTCACGCAAACAATAATGGAATCACTCACTTATCATTTACGCTCACGCATGAGTCATGCAAACTCTACTCTCGCACTCTCGCTAACACATTTTTTACCAAAAAAAAAAAAGTTGCTAAAAAATATTTTTTTTGCAAGAAAAAAAAAAAAAACAAATAAAAATAAAAAAAAATAAAATAAATTTAAAAAAAATTCAAAAAATTAGCAAAAAATTAATCACAAAAATTTGAAAATTCATTTTTTTTTTTCAACTCATACCCTGTTCTCACTTATACTTAAAAACCATTTTTAGCAACATTTTTCGTTTTATGCTTAAAAACCATTTTTATGACTCGTTTTACCATACATTTTTTTGTTGTAATATGTCAAACTAAAAATGTTTTTAGCTCGTTTTAAAATTAAAACGATTTAAAACGAGCGGAATTCCAGGGGTTGAATTGAGTATTTTTGAATGTTCAGCGATTTTAAAGCATTTTATTAATATTGGCAACATTGTTTATTACTAAAATGTAAATAATTCAAAAAAAAAAATCGTGCTATTTTTATCTTTAAACAATTCTTGAACATTATAAACAGTTATATGTATAATTAATGAATATAATTTTAATATTTTAATATCGTTTGTTGTTAAAATGTGTACATGTTTATCAGCTGATAATGCAAATGTCAAAATAAAAACATAAAAACCAAAATAAAACGAGTGAAATTACGTGTGAACACTTTTTTTAATTAAAACAAATGTCGTTTAAAACCGTTTTTAGATGCTCGTGAGAACAGGGTATCACGCTCACTAAAAGTTGATAACGATGAGCCACGACGAAAGATAACCGAATACGGATATTCTTCACAGGAGGAATCCCGACCTTTTTTCGATGTTCACAACACCAACAAAACTTTGCTAATTTTTACGAGCGCGTGAGTTTGTTTAAGTGACAAAAAATACAAAAAATTTTTGAAAATCCCGAAAAATCCCGAAAATTTCCAAAAAATCCCGTGAATCCCGGGATTCAAAATATCCCGAAAATCCCGGGATCCCGAAATCGGGATCCCGAAAATTTTTCTTCAATCCCGAATCCCGGGATTCAGAAAAACCAATCCCGATTGGAAGCCCTAATATATATTCATGATGCCCGATCGATTTTAAGACATTCTAGCGATGTCCGTCTGTCCGTCTGTCTGTGGAAAATGCTCTCGCGGACAAAATATTGCACAGAGATGACTGAAACTTAACATATATATTGGAAGTTCTCCCGAGAAGTTTGGTATTGCATTTGAGCGATATCGGTTCAGCGGTTCAAAAGTTATGAACGAAAATGTAAGCACACCTCAAAAATTTCAGTACATTCAACATAACCTAAAAATACAAAATGCTTTAATTCGGCTTCTGGTTGACATATGTGAACATAATTGAACACCAAATGGTATTTAAACAAGTACGAACATATTTTTTGACAAAAAAATAAAAAAATCGCGGATTTTTTTTTTACAAAATTTTTTTTTCGCGGAAATTTTTTTTCAATTTTTTTTTTTTCAAAAGTAATTTCCTTTTAAATAAAGTTGTTTGCAATAATCTTTTTGAAATTGTGGAGGGTATCACTACATTCGGCAAGGCCGAATTTAACTTTTTTACTTGTTTTATTTTTAATTTGTTTAATCTTAAATTTGGTGTAAACTGATTTTCTTTTTATACCTTTTAACTACAGTATAGGGGGTACACTCACTTTGTCATTCCCCATAAAGACAATCGTTGCCTAAAATGCAAAACAAAGTGACAACACTTTTTTTAAAATCAAGTTATTGATTGTGATGCATTGTCCCCCTATAAAATTATCAAAATGTGATTTGCTAGTTGTGATACAATTCATTAACTAAAACCATTTCCAAAAATTCAGACCTATCCGATGAAAAATGACGGACTTATGAACAAAATTAAAAAAATGTTTCACAACGTTTTTCGCTGCTACTTTAAAAAAGCAAAATGTGTTAGATTTTTGGTCACGATATATTCAGGGTATTCACTTCAAAATTTTTTGACCCTTGCAACAGTGCAATATTGCAACATTTTTTTTAAAAAAAATTTTTAATAAAATTTTTATTTTTCTATTATCTTTTATATGATGCGTAGTTGCAAGAAAAGATTTGCAATTTATTTTAATATAAATACAATTGCTTTTATTCGCAAAGAAACAAGCAAAAAAAGTTGCAATTTTGACATTGCGCAATTTTGCAAGAGGGTGATTCCATGTCAAACCGCACAGAAAACTGTGATTTTCGGATTTGTCACCTCCGATTTTAATGAAATTCGCAAAAAATATTTCACATGCGTTGTTTTCATAAAATGATTACCTTACAGGCTCCAAAAATTTTTAGTTTTCAAAATATGGCGTCTTGAAAATTGGCAAAAACGTAAAATTTTCAATAAGGTGCACATACAAAGTCACCCATAACTTTAAAACTATAAAACCCACAATTACCAAATATGTACCATTTGAAAGCTTAAAGGATTACCTTAAAAGTGACATGCACAATTTTTTCTTCTAATGAAAGGTCAAAGGTCATATTTCAATGTCTAATGTTCAAAGACCTATATCTCAAAATCCGATATTTTTAAAATTCTCAAAAAAATATATGATAACAATCAAGTCTTTCCCTACATTTGTATCAAAATTTCAGGGTGGACACTCATATCGTTCCAAAGTTACAGAAGAAAACGTGCTCGAAGGCAAGGTTTTTTCTACGAGTTCATATTAAAATATTGCGCAAACAAAACAATATAAATAGTCGTAAACAAAGGTGCGGGCCTAGAACAAGGCTTAAAACTTTTTATGTATTTTGAGTTATATTGTAGGGGTTTTCTTGTTCTTTTACAAGGAAAGTCCTCGAAAGTGAACATACCTGATTTCTTTAAAATTTATACACAAGCTAGAAAAAATAAATCTAAAATCAACCAGTCTGAGCTTGTCGGCCTAATTCAGGTTAAACGGAGTTAAAAATTACCCATTTTCAGTTATTTTAAAGCTTAGGTACTTTATATTGATGCCATATATAACAAACCATCCATTTCATTCGAAACCTATATTCTTCCATAGTAGGGAAATAGGAATGGGGTGGGGGAACCGTATGTTCAAAGCGGAATAAAGCTCATAAAAAAGAATATAATCAAGCATAAAAATGGTTTAGAAATAGAAACACTAATGTTTCGAACTTCTTTGAATTTTTGCCTTATTTTATTTTGGACACACTAATAAAGATTTTTTTTTAAATTCGGATGAAACCGAACTGCCAATAAAAAATTCATGTGATTGCTTAATTTTAATAGAAAATAGTACCAATAATGAATTTGTTTTACAAAAACTATAACAAAAACTTTACATTTTTAACAAAAACAATTATGCAACAAATAAAATGTCTCAAACAGACGCCAAAATTTTTTTTTCAAATGAAACGGATCTGATATAAGTGGCATCAATGTACCTAAAAGTTAAAATTATAAAAATCGGTCATTTTTGACTCCCGTTTAACCCTTTAAAACCAAATTAAGACCAATAAGCTCAGACAGGTCGATGTTAGATATTTGTTGTCTTTCATGGGCATAAATTTCAAAGAAATTACGTATGTTCACTTTGAAGGTTTTCCTTGTAAGAAAACAAGAAAACCCTACGATAAAATTCAGTTTTGATAGTGAAATCAAATTCAGGAGGTCGAAATATTAATAAATAATGGGTTCAGTTTTTAGGTCCGTCCTATTGTTTGTTTACTGCTAGCAGCATGCTAGCATGTTATGCTGCTTCGTGTGTGTAAGCTTTTGCATATGAACTCGTAGAGAAAATCTTGACTTCAAGCACGTTTTCCTCTGTAACTTTGGAACCATATGAGTGTCCACCCTGAAATTTTGATACAAATGTAGGGAAAGACTTGATTGTTATCATATATTTTTTTGAGAATTTTAAAAATATCGGATTTTGAGATATAGGTTTTTGAACATTAGACCTTGAAATATGACCTTTGACCTTTCGTTACAAGAAAAAATTGTGCATGCCACTTATAAGGTAATCCTTTCAGCTTTCAAATGACACCTATTTGGTAATTGTGGGTTTTATAGTTTTAAAGTTATGGGTGACTTTGTATTTGCACCTTATTGAAAATTTGACGTTTTTGCCAATTTTCAAGACGCCATATTTCGAAAACCGAAAGGTTTTGGAGCCAGAAAGGTAATTATTTTAGGAACACTATCCATTTGCAATATTTTTGTCAAATTTTATTTAAATCGAAGGTGACAAATCCGAATGCTGTGTGGTTTGAGGTGGATTTGCCCAAGACTAAAATTTCTGACGTGAATTCCATTATTATATTGATCAGTGATCGATTCTGAGAAGTTCTATGAACATCCCTCCGTCTGTCTGTATGTAACACGATGCAGTCCAAAATAAAACAGCTATCCACCTGACGTTTGGTACAAATATTTTTTATAGTCCTAGGTAGGTTAAAATCGGACCGGAGGGGAAAAGTTTCACCTTGGAGAAGCGAACCAACCTCTAAAACGCAATTTTTTAGTGATCATTGTTTTTTTTTGTCAAGCAAATGAAACAATTTTATGTCGGTTGAAGTATAAAGTCCTGAACTTGGACCCAATTTTTTGAGGTACGAACACTTTTATGGGCGTAAATATGTATAATAGGGTTATAACTTTTTTATGTCAAAAAAAGCTCATCCAAACACGCGATGGGCAATGTTGTACAGATAATAAAAATCTTTTCTTTAGTTCATTTTGATGAAAAAAAGTTCACGCACCAAATGCAATTTCTAAAACTTCCCCAGGAATATTTTTTTTTTAACTTTTATATTATACCCTCAAATGATAATTATTTAAAAAATACACTACTGAACATTTTGAAAAAATATTGATGCGAGTGGGCCGCGACCTTACACAGTTAATTGCAATTTCCATCACATCAAGTTTTTGGGAAAATTGATGTCAAAGTTAAAAAAAAATCGCCGTTTTGTTAATTTTTGCCAAATCATAGCTGATGTACCCGATATGATACCGACTTAAAAATAAGTCGAGGCTAAAGGTTAAACATTGCTCTTAAGGATTCTAAACTCTTTTGGTCAGTCGTCTTAGCCCCTAGGGCACCAATTGTCTCTCAATGATGTCTTGTTCCCAAAAAATCGATTTTTGCCGCTACAAATCATATGAAAAAAAAACCTTAAGGCTTATAAACATGATTACAATTATTCTCCGGTCACAAATCCGGTCTCCATACTTTTTAAGGGTAAAGCTCAAACATTGCTCTTAAAGACGTATAACTCAATTCATCAGTCGCTTCAACCTTTGGAGCACCAATTGTCTTTTAATAAAGTGTTTTCCCCCAAAAACTTTTTTTTAATATGACAGCATTGAAATAAAATTGGTGCCCAAAAAGTTAAGGCGACTGACCAAATGAGTTCTGCATCTTAAAGAGGAAAGTTTTAGCTTAACCATCGACTTAGTTTGAAGTCGCCATCACATCGTCGCCTGAGTGTCGCCTGAGTGTTGCTTCTTTTAAAAAAAAAAAAAAAAAATTACCAAAACGGCGATTTTTTTTAACTTTGACCACAATTTTCTCAAAAACCAGATGTGATGGAAAAGTGTGGAGATGGATTTTTGACCAGCAGAACTAATGTAATCAAGTGTATAAGGTCGCGTCCCAGTCGCATTTTCGATGTTTAGTAATGTTATTAGAACATTGGCATCGTCAGAATCGCTTACTAAATCTACTTCCTAATGAATTTTAAAAATACACTTTTTAAGTAGTGCAAAAATGCTCTTAAATAGTGATCTTAAAGATGTAATTAAACTTAACATACAAAAACTTAAACTATGACAACAGTATGAGTACTACTTTATATGTACTTAAAAAATGTAAAAAAAACTACTTATTTTGCGCGACACCGCCATATTAAATTCACTAGAGTTTCAGCAAAGTTAGAACTACTTTAGCAGCAGTTGAACTACTTTTTATTAACATTTTAGTATGTTCTTTTTTTGCTGGGTAGTAGTTGATTTAAAATTTGGTGAATATACTAAAAAAATGTGTGCCTGTTTTTAAGCACCACGTTCTTTAAATGTAGTAATAGCAGCATCAACTATTACTTCAGTTGTTGGATGGTTTCTTCGGCTTGATGGTGGCAGCATCTTCTTTTGCCTTCTTCTCAGCAGCTGCAGTTGCAGTAACTGGACTTCTAACAACATCAAAATCCAAAATGATTTTTTTTTTCACTTAAACACTTTAAACAAAAAACTTAAAGAACAACACTTCACTTTTTTTATTTTTTTGCGTCATTTTTTTAGCTTAAGTAGAACAAATGAGAATTGCGTAGTAGTCTACACAAGAAATTTCTTACATTTTCAGGTAAAATTTGTAAAAAATTAACAATTTTTTTTCGAATTTTTAATTTTTTTCACATGTATTTAAAAAAAAAATAAAAAAAAAACTTTTGGATATTAAAGATTAGATATCTAACTATGTGTTAACATTTTAAAAAAATAATTTTTCAAAATTATCAACTTTTTATTAACAATTTAGGTGGCAAATTTTAAAAAATTTTCATATAAAATTAGCAAAAAATATGGTAAAATTAGCAAAAAATATGGTAAAAAATACTAAAAATTGTGTAGCCTATTTTTGAGCGCACATGCAGTTGATGGATGGCTACTTTGCTATGGTGTTGGCAGCATCATCAATCTGCAATGAGTTTTTTTTTCACACTAGAACACTTTAAACCTTTTTTTTTCTTAAAACTAAGAAAAATAAAAAGTATTACCATTTCTTTAAGGAAAATACTAATATTTTTGCTAAAATTATAGTAAAATAAAAAAAAGAACTAGCAAGAAAATATAGTAAAATAACCACAAAATTTTTGTATTTTACCAATAGTAAATTGCCAAAAAAAACTGTAAAAGTTAAATTTTTACAATTTTTTTTGCTAAAGTTTGGTTGAAGTAAATTACAACGCCTTTTACTAATATTTTGACTAAGTTATTTTTTTGAGTGTAGCTACCAAAATGCTATGGTGGCACTTACAAGATTTTTATACTTTAAATGACACTTTAAGATATTTAAATTTTTACTGAACCGAAAAAAACTTACTTATGATGGCCTGGTGAAATATATGATAAACGTATTTTGTATTCATAAATCATCGTTTCAAATTAAGGTAATCGGACCATTTCTACTTATAGTCCCCATACAAACCAACCTCCCGACATTCACATTTATCTCTAAAAAATCATAAAAAACTAAATATCACGTTTGTAGGTGATTCACGTGTACTTTGGTTACCACATAAAATTTAAGGAAACCATTTTTGGATTTAATCCCCATATTCAAATTTTGTCCGATATTCAGGTAAATCGGTGTAAATTGGTTTGGGTGTATTTTATACAGTAATTAAAGATCTAATAAAAGATACATATCGGGGGCCTACATACAATATTCAAAACCCTCTATCTAAAAAACACAACTTTTCAGGAGAGCCAAAAAATATTCTATAATATTTTATTAAATCAACTACGAAATCTCACATAGTATTATTCGTTTTTTTTTTTTTTTTCAATTTTGCGCTATTGGGGATTTTATGATAGATAGAGGGTTTTATTTCTCAAATATATTTAAAGTACATGAATGAAAATGATTAAATAGAGGATTTTGCATTTTAACTTCTTACCAGAAATTTAGATGTTGGAATTTTTTGACAAAACTTTCAGGAACGACTCCTTTTTGTCCCTTACATTTTTTTAGGAACGGTTCCTCCTCCCCTCGTGAAGGGCAAGTTTGTGAATTTTTTCCAAACATATCTTCTTTCTTCACTAATAGACCAAACCATAACATAAACTCCCAAAAAATTAAATTAGTTATTAATATTTTTTCATGTTTGTTATTTTTTAAGAAATTATAAGCGTGTGTTCAAACACACGCGGGTAAGAAATGGGTTAATAAAAATGAATTATTATGATTTCATTTACGACATCGGTAAATTTTTAACGTGATTTATTAATGATAACGTCTTATAAAAAAATCCGAAATCGCGGTTTTGGTCCACAGGTGCTGAATTTTACGACAAAAATTTTTTTTATATATGGTTTTGAATTGAGAAAAGTGTGAAAGAAAAATTTTAATTTTTCTAAAAATTTAAGACATCCTGGTTTGTTTCTTACTAGTTTCATATTATCCAGTTATAATAATCTTCAGAAAAGCTTTTAATGGCAAATTTATTTAGTTAATAGTCAATACAACTCTATATGTGAAAATTATTTACAGATCGCAGCCGACAAGGATTGAACTCATCATCATCTGTAATACTTTGCTATTAACTGCTTGTAACGTACAATCACTCTAGACCGATACGCCAAGTAGGCTGTTAAGCAAGTATCAACTAAATCTGATTTTTTCAATTCGAGTGTGGTTGTTGCTGTTGTTTTTTTCTCACAGAAGACTTGTTATTGTAATGTGTACTAAATTCATCTCAAAAGTTGACAACCTGTTATGTAAAAAATGGTAAAAAAATTAAAAACACGATTTTGGTCCACAAATATTTTTGTTCTGAATTTTACACTATAGATGAGGGCGTTTTACTGAATTTTTTGCCATCAAAAAGTAATTTTCGGTAAAATGGAAGATATAGGGTTTTGAATATAGGCCCTCGATATGCACATTATAGTAGTCAAATTATTTTTTAAAAATAATTTGAAAATTTTTGCAACTTTTCTTTAAAAATTCTCATATAATTTATGCGTAACAACTTAAAACTTTGGGACACCTTTTTGAATCGGTTATATACTTTTTCAAAGTTTTTGGATTTCATACTCATGCAGAAAACTTCTAACATGGAAGGTCTTTCACAGGGCACACACCGATTGTTCTGAAACTTGCATATAGGGAAGAGGGGAGAAAAATATGAGTTACCTGTTTTTTTAGCTGCAGAAAAATACGAACGGGAGAGCGGAAAATATACGAACGGGAGAGCGCTGGCAAAGTACCTTTTATGGTCGCTTGTGTGCTGGGAAAGCATCACAGTACTCTCCCAGCGTCCAAAATGATAACCACGGTAAACGGAAAAATATTCCAATTGTTATGAAAATTAATAAATTTTAATTACAAATTATACTTTGAACGGATTTAAATAGAAAACATTGGCAAAGCGCTCGCAAAGCACTTTTTTTTATACTACCTTATACACAAAAAAAAAAAAAATTCTAGCCACCTGTGGATAACAAGGCACACGATGTTATTTTAATGACGTGGTGTGCGTTGCTATCTGCTCATGGGGAGCATTGCTGAGTGCTACCGGACGCGTCACAGGTTGCGGATAGTGATACGTTCCGTAGATATACGGAGTAGCTGCTATTTGTAGTAGTCGCGGACAGTCGGCGATTTCAAGAGGAGAGTCTCGGAGGGTCTTTCGAGTTCCCACAAATTCCGAGTATGCCGATGATCCTTGAAATGTCATGGCGAGTATTTGGCGCCATAAAACCAATAACCCACAGTATGTCTTTAATCGGCAGCCCCGTTACCAGACTCGGATGCGATCGGCTAATTCCCGGTCCATCTTAAACTTCTTTTATTAATGAAACCACAACAAATAAAAGTGGCCCTATGTTCCTCCATGGAACCCCAGGAATAAATATATATATACACAAAAAATAAAGTGCTTTGCCGAGACTTTTTCTGTGGAACGGTTGGCAGTTTCTGCCTAGGCAATCTCACATTTAGAGGGTCAAAGGGGAAGGGGGAAAACGGATTTTTTTTCATTTTTGAGGATTTTTTCCATTTCTTCAAAAGAAACTATATGAACATTTGATACATATCGAAAGGTTTTTTGAAGGCCTATCCAATGCCGTATCGGTCATGTCCTAATTCGGCTTCCTTTGGTTCGCTATTGTCAAAAATGTATAATAGTTGGGGTAGTTTATATGGAGATGTATATTAGACTGGCCATAGCGTTATATAGAAAAATTAAAAAATGTTAAATCCAAAAGTTTTCGCACTGAAAAATATGAGGTTGGGGATAACAATAATTATGCATATTTAAAAATTATTTTTTTTTAGTTCCTTATACCTCCAGGTTGAGCCCAAAGTTTTATTATATTAGCCATTGATCACCCTTTCTAAAAACTTTGTGCTATTAGCGACCAGAGAATGGCAAAATTACTTATTATAATGAGTACTCTTTAAGTATTAGTGTTAAAACATGTATGAATAAGACATGTTTTAATTTAAACCATTCTCATACCCAACATATTCATACCAACTGCAAGTGAAACAACTACAATTATGGATAGTTGATAAGTAGGGCGGATCGAGAAATGCTTTTTCACGAATTTCGCTTGGGCGCTATGCGGGATTGGTAAAACTAGATGCCAAAACGATGTGGTTAAAATTTCAGGAAGATCGCCCTTCATCTAGGGTTGCCCCTCCAGCGCTGAAGTTTCAATTTTTTTAAGCCAAAGAGCATTTTTTTAAAAAATTGTCAAAAATTCAAATTTGATCAGATCTTCTTAATTTTGGATTTTATGTGGTCTAGTGAATCACATCTAGTTATATTTTTAATATCAGCTTAATACGATATCGCTAACCTCCAAAAACCAGAGGTGGAAAAGTATACTTACATTTTGGAGAAACCCGAAAAGCAATTTTTTGCAATTATGTAAAAAAAACACATTAAAATTGCAAAATATGATTTTTTTCTTTTCGACTTGGAAAATAGACTACTCAAGGATTCCAAAACCATTAAAACCAAAAAATACGAAATTCTTGAACGCCCGAGTAAAAATTTTCTGGTCTAATCATATATAATTTGATACAATCTTATATGAGTTAATATGCTTCCGTATAAATTTATATAAAATTGTATCTATCACTTTGATACGGTTGATCCGCTTTATATGGTTAGATATTGCTCCATATATGATTAGATTCGTATTTTGGTTTTGATCATCAAATTATATAAAAATTGATATTATAAGATCAATTTGATCTAATTAGATTTGACCAAATTCAGGATCAAATTGTATCAATTTTTATATTTTTTGATCTAAAGTAATACAATTAGATATTATTTGATACAACCATTTTACGGATCAAATTAGATCTATTCAGTAAAATTAGCATAATATTTTTACTAGGGCGGCGTGTGGACCAATCTGAACTGACGATATTTTAAAAAAATTTATTTCATGAATTTTTTTTGCTATTTAGTTCTATATTTTAAATTTTTTTTACAAAATATGTCATATTTTCCTATAAAAGATAATTTCATTAAAATTTAAGAGATCATTAACCCTTGTCGACGTGGTCATATATGTCCCACACAAAAAATTGTTTTTTACCAATTACAAATAGATTAAAATTGAAAACTTTTATGAGTTTAGCGGATCATATTACGTATACAAAAAATATTCGCGGTTAGTTCGCATTTTCATTTAGGAATTCTCTTTTCTAGGTAGGGACTTTATATATGCAGCTACATGCGCACCATGTTACGCATTTGCATGAGCAAATATCGAAGAGTTTTTGTCCAAAATCATGGTACCTCTTTTTTGATAATTTTAAATGTTTTTTGAACTGTTCCAACTTACAACGGAATACCTTAAGCTTTCCAATAACAGATTTTGGAGAAATTGTTGGAATTGTTGTTTTTTCCCATATAGATAAAATGTCTTTCGCTAGAGGCTTGGCAATACTCATAAAAGGCAGATCATTCCCTTTTTATACCCTCCAACTACAGTATGGGGGTATACTCACTTTGTCATTCCGTGTGTAACGCATCGAAATATCGGTCGGGGACCCCATAAAGTATATATATTATTGATCAGTGATCGATTCTAAGACATTCTAGCGATGTCCGTCCGTCCGTCTGTCCGTCCGTCCGTCCGTCTGTAGTTAACACGATGCAGTCCAAAATAAAAAGCTAGACCCCTCAAGTTTGGCATAAATATGTCTTATGCTCCTAGGCAGGTTAAGTTCGGAAATGGGCCAAATCGGAACAGGGGGAAAAAAGTTCCCCCTTGAAGGACTGAAGCAACCTCTTAAAAATGCTATTTTTTTCTGACGTTTTTTTGTATTTTTGTGAACCAAATGAGAAATTTTTATGTTCGTAGAAGTTAATAGTCCTGCGCTTGGACCCAGGGGATTAAAAAATGTTGCTTTTTTTGCCCCGCCCCTTTTTTATGGGCGTGGATAAAAAAATAATTTAAATAATTATAAAACTATAATACTTTAGTGCATAAAGCAGACAAAAATGAACTTGTAAACATATACCGTGAGAGCCATGGAGTCACCCCAGCTCACCGACCCCTTCCTTCCCCCCCCCTTAAAACAACGCCCCTGTCAAACATTTTTTTTTTATTTTTTTACATGTTGGAGGGTATAATAGATTCGGCACAGCCGAATTTAACACTCTCACTTGTTTAACTTTATTTTGAATGAAGCAATATCCTTTCGATACATCGGAAAATGTTGGTAGTTGGTTTACGGGTAGTTTATTGGCCTTACCGAAAATTGGACAATTTATATTTTTATTACAAATAGGCGACATTTTAAAGACTGCGACTAACTTTTTTAAATTAATTTTTTTTTGCTTTGCAAAAGTTATATGATATTTGTAAAACCTAAGCCTACTATTAAAATCAATTTTTTATATTTCGCACAGGTTAAAGATGAAATTGGATTTGATTTTTTTTTAAATAATTCGAATAATAGTAGTCTACAACGAAAATGCGAACTAACAGCGAATTTTTTTTGTATATGTAATATGATCCGCTAAACTCATAAATGTTTTCAATTTTAATCTATTTGTAATTGGTAAAAAACAATTTTTTTATATGACCCCATCTCGACAAGGGTTAAAGATCTCTTAAATTATAATGAGAATATCTTTAATAGAAAAATATGACAAATTTAGTAAAAAAATTTTTAAATATAGAACAATATAGCAAAAAAATGTATAAAATAAATTTTTTGAAAATATCGTTGTTGAGATTGGTCCACACGCCGTTCAAGAATTTCGTATTTTTTGGTGTTAACGGTTTTGGAATCCTTGAGTAGTCTATTTTCCAAGTCGAAAAGAAAAAAATCATATTTTGCAATTTTTATGTGTTTTTTTTTACATAATTGCAAAAAATTGCTTTTCGGGTTTCTCCAAAATGTAAGTATACTTTTCCACCTCTGGTTTTGGGAGGTTAGCGATATCGTATTAAGCTGATATTAAAAATATAACTAGATGTGATTAACTAGACCACATAAAATCCAAAATTAAGAAGATCTGATCAAATTTGAATTTTTGACAATTTTTTAAAAAAATGCTCTTTGGCTTAAAAAAGTTGAAACTTCAGCGCTGGAGGGGCAACCCTAGATGAAGGGCGATCTTCCTGAAATTTTAACCACATCGTTTTGGCATCTAGTTTTACCAATCCCGCATAGCGCCCAAGCGAAATTCGTGAAAAAGCATTTCTCGATCCGCCCTATTGATAAGAGATCGCATACTCAAGTAAAGTTGTGTTGAGTATAAACAAGTATAAGTATACCCTTAGTATACTTAGAGTATTTATTAACCACTTACAAAAAAACTTAAGATGGCGATATCCCAAAAACTAAGCAAGATAGAGCACAACGGACTTTTGGTCCCCATAGAATCGGCGCCCATCTTCGAATGTATGGACCCAAATGGATCCAAACTTTAAATCTAAAAAATGGCATTTCCGAAAATTTAAAAATGCATATATCTCGCTAAATACTGCCTACACGACAAAAAAATCCAAAAGAATTTTTGGAGCTGTTGGAAAGTTTTCAAGATACTGGAATTAAGGGGCCTTATAGGATCTTGAGAATTTTAAAAACTGTATAATTATTAAACTATTAATCGGAGGGCTTTTGGGTATTTGGCGGTCGTATTCTAACGAGATATGTGCATTTTTAAATTTTCGGGAATGCCAATTTTTGGACCCATCTGGGGGTTCACAGGACCAAGAACTTGCTCCGTTTTGCCCTATCTTGCTTAGTTTCGATATCGCTATTTAAAGTTTTTAATATTTTTTTCCTATGCTATTTTATACTCATAAGTATAATAAGTACTTATTGTACTCATGGCAAAATAGAAAAACTCATAAGTATAAGTGTGACAGGCACCCAAACAAAAATACGCACCAGCTTTTTGAGTTGGTTGGGTATATACTTATTTGGCTCTCGTTATAACAGCAGAGAACGAAGAAAAAATCCTTGGCATTGCGAAACTTGAAGAATCTTGTGGTGAAAATGTTGCTGAAGGCATTGAAAAATTCCTACGCAAATGGAAGATTGATAATTTAGTGCAAATTGTGGCTTTTGACACAACATCTTCAAACACTGGTATTGAAAAAGGCTCAGGATATTTGCTTGAAAGTAAATTGGGTCGCGATTTACTTTTTCTACCGTGTCGCCATCATATCAGCGAATTGCTTATTAAAGCTGTGTTTGAGTTAAATTTCGGAAAATCATCAGCACCAGAAGTCACTCTCTTTAATCGTTTTTCAAAAAGCTGGAAAAATATGAATATCAATTCTTTCAAGAGTGGAGTATTGGATGAAGCAGTGCAAAAAAACAGCAGACGAAATAGAGACGCACAAGAACTTTTGCCTTGAGGCGTTGAAATCTCATTATGTACAAGCCGATTATAAGGAGTTGTTGCAACTTTCGCTCATTTTTCTTGGTAAGGAAGTACCAAATTTTACGCAGTTTCGTTTGCCTGGTGCAACAATTCATGCAAGGTTTATGTCCAAAGCTATATACTGCTATAAGATCTTTTTGCTTCGCGAACAATTCAAGACGACATCCTTAGAACTAAAAACATTCGAAACATTTGCATTTTCTTGACGCGTATTTATGTTTCTTATTGGTTCGGATGCGTTAACGCTGTATCTGCACCGCGCCAAGATTTGCAATTCATTAAAGACGCTATTTCATATTTCGATCTAAATGTTTCAAATGCCTTATTGTAAAAAATCAAAAACCATTTATGGTATTTATCCGAAGAGGCGGTTGCTCTTGGATTTTTCGATGAAATGATATCTATTGAAGTGAAACGGAAATGGTTGAAGCTCTTGGCAATCATGATGACGAAGTTATTCCGAAAAGATTAAACTTAACGCTGGAACAAGTGAAATCGTTTGAAAATATGGATGTAAGTTCTTTCGTCACTCCTCGCACTAAGCGTTTTTTCCATCGTTTACAATACGATGTGACATTTTTTGAATTGGATCCATCAATTTGGAAGGATCAAGAAGAATACTGCACCGCAAAACGAATATGCCAACACTTAACTGTTGTAAATGACCCGGCAGAAAGAGCAATAAAACTTATTACAGATTTCAATCGGGCATTGACATACGACGAAGAGGATAAGCAGTATTTGCTTCAAGTTGTGGAGCACTACAGAAAAAACTTTTCATCCCACAAAAAATCTTCATTAGTATAATATTATCAACAATAAAAAAAATTAAAAAATTCATTTATTTTTGAAACTTTGGTTTAGGGTATTCCGGGCAAGTTTATCCGCAGTTTATCTGCAGACTATTGCGGCTCGTTGGAAAGGTAGTTATTATAGGTATCGAAGAAATTCAGATGGGAACAAACAGTCAGACCTTTCTTGTTGGTATACATAGAGTTTTATGGTGATTTTTTCTTAGACCAAATCAAATCCCGATCTACCATTTTAATGGATAATTTTTGCAAAAAAATTTGGCACTCATTTTTGCCGATTTAAATGAATTTAAAAGAAAATTGTTTTTATTTACGTCAGTGAAATATTACCTTTATAAATATACCTTGAATTTTATATTAAAAAAAAATAATCGAAATGTCTAAAATAACATGTTACATGAACCATACTCCAGCACAAAAAAAATGAAAATATGCGTCATTGCCTATCAAAGCACAATTGAAGAGCGCAATATACAATTTGTGCAGAGGTTTTAAAGAATTAATTCCTTAATTAAATTTTCAGTTCAGAATTAAGGTCTAACGAAGTAATTCCTTGTTCACATTTAAGTGAACTTGTGTTTATTTTTATTCAATGGCACTAAAAAATAATTTAATTATTTTTTTAATACCTTCAGAGAATTCATTCACTAAGAATTAGTACATATTGAATCATTTCTTTACTAAATTACATCAATTTCGACGCCATATTGGATCCGCCCAGGGGCGTATCCAGGATTTTATTTCGGTGGGGGCCCAAATTTTTTTTTAATTTTTTACAAAAAATTTACATAACAGCACATGTTTCAGATTTTTTTCGATCTCTCCGTGAACTGAATGTAACACAATCAGATTCTTCATTTTTGTGTAAGTTTAAAACTGTTGGGGGAAAAAAAATTAAAACTTTTTTTTATATTTTAAAATTGTTTTAGAGACTTAAGCCTTTTTTAAAGTGTGAATTGTATTAGATCCTGATACATTTTTACAAAAAAGATTATCAGAATCTGATTTTTTTTTTTTTTTCAAAGAAAAGTCTAAGATTCTATGACAATTTCCAGTTAAGACAGTTTTTGTAGAAAAAATAAAAGACTTTAAATCATATTTCCAATGGAAAACGTTTCTCGGGAAAAGTCATTTTGAAAAATGATTCTATAAACATATCATAAAATACTTTTCCAGAAGAAAGACTCCGATTGTAAGACATTTTCCCAGAATCTGAGATATTTCTAGTCTACCACATTTTCTCAGATTCTGAAACATTTTACACAAAAAGTTTTAGATTCTGAGAAAATCTTCGATTTTTTTATAAGAAAAATAATTCAGATTCTGAGACCTTTTTTAAAAGAAAGCAGTATAAAAAAGTGTTAGATTCTAAAACCTTTTTCCTAAAGAAAAATTCCCGGATTCTGAGAAAATTTTCCTATAGAAAAAGTCTAAAATTCTTAGACATTTATCCTATTGAAAAAGTCTCAGATTCCTAGACATTTTTCCTATAGAAAAAGTTTAAAGGTCTGAGACATTTTTCCCATAGAAAAAGTTTCAGATTTTTCGAAATTTTTCCTATAGAAAATCTCTCAGATTCTCAGACATTTTTTCTACAGAAAATTTCTTAGATTCTTACAAGGGAAGTATCTCAACCCTTATGAACAGATTTGCCTGAAACTTAAAATATATATAAAAGAAACAATTCTAAGGTTAGGGTGTCTCAGCTTATGGGCCATATCGGGGATTTAGGGGTTCAAAAAATGGGTCAAAAATTGGCGAAAAATTGTTTTTTGGATTTTTTAGCGATTTTTTTCTAAGAAACTATATGGTGTTTCCATATGAGAAGAAAGGTTTTTTAATGCCTATCCAACAGTTGCATAGCCTTGTAAAAATTCGGCTTTGTTAAATATTTTTTTCATGAAAATGTGTAAATTTTGGAGGGTATTTATGTAAAGACATAGACCTACGATATCCATATGAATACGAAATATATTTAATTAAATTTAAGTCGACACATATTTTTGCTCTAGACGACATTCCTGTAAGTTCGGGAGTTATTGAAATTTTCCCGAAGGTGCTCATTGTTTCATAAAGGACAACGAAATTTTTAAACACTGATATGGCCGATAAGCCGAGACACCTCAACCTTAAAATCGTCTCATTTATATATATTTTAAGTTTCAGGCAAATCGGTTCATAAGGGTTGATTTACTTTCCTTGTTGGAATTTTTCCTATCGAAAAAGTCTCAGATGCTTAAACACTTTTCTTATAGAAAAAGTCTCAAATTCTTAGAAATTTTCCTATAGAACAAGTCTCAGATTCTGATACATTTTGCCTATAGGAAATTGTCAGATTCTGAAACATTTTTCATATAGAAAAAGCCTCAGATTCTGAGACATTTTTCCTATAGAAAAAGTCTTAGATTCTGAGAAAAAGGCCAATATTTAAAGACAATATTCCTATAGACAAAGTCTTAAATTCTCAGACATTTTTCTTATAGAAAGTTTTAGATTCTGAGAAATTTTTTTTAGAATAGTGTAAGATTCTGAGACATTTTTCTAAAAGACAAAGTCGGATTTTAAGAGTTGACTACATTTTACTTACAACTAGGTCCATTTTTTGTGTACATAAAACTTCAGGTTCTAAGATATTTTTTCATTAGAGTCTTAAGTTGAAAAGTTTCAAATTCTAAGAAAAAAATTTCAGATTTTGAGATTTCTTTAACAGAAAAATTTTCTGTTTCAAAAGATTTTTCTTTAAAAAATATTAGATTCTTAATCTTTTTCGATTTTTTTTTAAGAAGTTTTTTAATATTGTACTTGTTATTTGATACCAAATCCTGAAATTTGTGAAATCATACGCCACTGGATCCGCCATTTTGAATTTTGTATTTTTGAGCTCAGTTTAAATAATCGTTGACCCCGAAAACTTTAAAGTATCAATTTTTGGCATGCTACAGTAAAAACACTTAAAGTTGAAAATTTAGCAAGTTAGAAATATTTCGAGAAGTGTTCACGTTTGATACTTTGGACTTCATTTTCGGATTCAACGCAAGATTTTACATATAAATTAAATGCAAAATGTCGTGGATTAAAATCTTTTCACACTAGTTTAATTAATTTATTACGAATTAGTTCTTAATGAATCAAGTTGTTGAACGTATTTAAAAGAACAAAAAAAAAGGAATAAATGAATTCAATGAAATTTACTTTTAATAAACGGGCAAAGTTGAATTAATTTTATGACTCACAAGTAGAGTTTTTCACGGGAATTCCCGGGACGGGATTTCCCGGGAATTCCCGTAAATTTTCGATCCCGAAATCCCGGGAAATAGAGCGGGAATTCCCGGGAATTTTCGATTCTTTGAAATTGTTGATTTTTCAACTTCCATTGATTATTTTGTACATATGATGGCTGATATATGACTGCTGAAACGTACGCAGGGACCAGGAGGGCCCAAAAAGTATTTCAAGAGAGACCTTCTAACTAAAAAATGTCTAAAAATCTGAGACTTACGATATGAAAAAAGTCTCACAAAATCTAAATCTTCGATAGGATATAATTATCAGAACCTGATACTTTTTTTAGAAGCCGAAAAATGTTCTGTCTGAGACCTGCATTAGAAAAATAACAGTATGATTATTTATGTCTCTGGACATGATTATTTTTAAATCGATAAATTGATATAAAATCTGTGTAAGGAATGACTATGAAATTAACGAGTTTTTCTTTTAAAAACCCGAATTTTTATTTTTTTTTTTAATTTTTTTAATAATTTGTTGGGGTAAATTTTCTTATAATTTTATTTCTCTGAAACAGATACATTCAGTTTCAGAGACATAATTGTGAAATTCCTCTGAATCAGTTTAATTGTGTTTTAGAGGCAAAGCGTTGAGAACCAATTGTAAAACTGAAGCGATGTGAAATAACATATTTCCTTAAAAATACTTTTAAAGACTTCGACAAATTTGGGCCATTTTTTATAAAATATGGGTAACAAAATTGTACTTTTTTTCGCGAAACTTATTTTTTTTTGTATTAAAGGTACTAAATAAGATTTATATGGTGTTAATAAACATTATAAATAGTGTAATTGCATTCATAAGGTTTTTATATATTTTTTTGACAAAAACTTTGGGTTTTTAGTTTTTACGGGAATTCCCGGGATCCCGGGAAATTTAAAAATGAATCCCGATTTCCCGGGAAATGAAAAAGTCCGGGAAACGAAAAACTCTACTCACAAGGGAAGTCTCCCTAGTGTCACCCGCGGATCTTTATGGAATTGGTTTTATTTTGTAGAGCTGAAAAAATAAAGGGACACGTATTTTTTTTAGCGGCCCAAATTCATATTTAGGGGGTAAAAAGGAGGGGGGAAGACAAGGCCATTTTTCAGTTTTTTTCGTTTATCTCCTATATTATGCAAGAAAACCTAGTCATGTTACATACCAAATGAAAGGTCTTTGAAAAACCTATCTACTTGTGCTAAGAACGTGTTCAAACATGCACAACTTTTCGTCATATTGAGTAAAATACCAAAATTTTAGGACATTTTTGTTAATAAGTCGAAAAATATTAACTTCTTTGGCCCGTTGTTAGTACCACGAGATAGGTATTTTTAATCTGATACCACACATGCCTATATCAATTTTGTTTAAATAGGCGTAAATTGTAAAAAACTGAAAAAGGTCAATTTCCCCCCATACAAATCGACCCCCCCTAAAAATGAGTTTGGGCCGCTAAAAAAAATACGTGTCTAATTAATTTTCGTTCTTAACAACATATCCAAATTTCATGAAGATCGGAGGGTGACACCAGGGAGACTTCCCTTGTCAGTGATACAAAATCGAACATTCCGAATCGGAATGGGATGCACCAAAAAGCATATGAAAGTTTACATTATTTTACATAACAAAACACTCAAGGCCTCAATTTAGTTCAGCGCTAGATTTTTAGTACACGCATTTAAAATTGGTGATTTCAAGTTTTTGTGAACTAAACATGAATAGCCAATTTTTTAAAAATAAACTACTCTGCACCGTTGCATATGATTGTTATTTAAAGACAATTACAAAATTAAGCATACACCACTTATACTGTTTTCAAGCAATAATAAAAGTTCACCAACTTCGAATGCGTGTAAATAAAAATCTTGCGCTGACCTTAAAAACAAACCTTGAGGGTCAATAGAATATATCAACTTTTATTTGTATTTGCTATCATTCCATTCCGATTTTGGTTGCTGCACTGTGTTATTAAATTAATTTAATACAATACAAAATTGAATTACTTAAGGGTACTTTTCACTATCACACTTTTCCATTATACCATAGAGTAAAGAACAGTAAGAGGATTAATGGGAAAAAGTATTGTGAAAACCTTGTTATGAACTCCGATTATCTCAAGGAAGAAAACTTTTTTTCTTCAGTTCCTTTTGAATGTATTCGTTAATTTATCTTTTTTTCTTCGGTTCCTTTGGAATGTATTCGTTTATTTTTTGTTTTTTCTTCGGTTCCTTTTGAATGTATTCGTTTTTTCCTTCAATTCCTTTTGAATGTATTCGTTTTTTCCCCTTTTTTCTTTGATTTCCTTTTGTGTGTATTCTGGTTTTCACTCCCGAGATAATCAGAGTTTACGGCTAAAAATCAAATTTCGAAAAGGAAAGGTTTTTCACCCATTAATCCTCTTACTATTTTTACTCTATGATTATACACATCAAAATTTACCAACTTCCTAAAGATTTTTGGATTCTTTTTTGATTGAAACCTAGTCGTATCTAATAAGTGAACAATTTCTGGCCAAATTTTTTAAAAAAATATTTCGCTAACATGGTGAAATTACGCTTGTATAATGGAAATGTGTGATAGTGGAAAGTACCCTTTAATAAGGAATTCGTGTAAAAATTGAATTAATTCTTTGAAGCTCTGAATATATATTTAGTTCTATTAAAACTTTGCTACGTCACAGATTTTATATGCACTTCAACAAACAAAACCCAACACAACTTCAAAAATTCATACAATATATTTTTTCGTCTCTTAACCTAAAAAAAAAAATCAGTGATGCTATTAAAGTGAATAGTTCGTGAGGTCACAAAATTACGTTTTTTTAAAAAAGGAATTGAATGAAATTTCCATCTTTATTGTGTTGCTCATAACCACATACAAAAAAATAAATATGACAAAAACGGCTTAACAAATTTTCAAGTGAATTTCAAGGGAAAAGAAGAAACAACAATACAGAGAGATGCTTCGTTAAACAAATATATTAATGGGGAAATAGACATACATACATTTACATAAACATATACAATACCAATAACTACAGCAATAACGACAAAAAAAATCTCTTTTTATTCGAACAGGAAATAAAGCACGTGCTTTCTTTGTACACAAAAAAAAATGATTGTGTTTGTTTGTCCGTTGTTATTGTTGTTGCTACTGATGGAATTCCTTGCTGTTGTTGTTGCTGTGATGTGCCAATACGAGTTTGTACACTCTTTTGGTTTTATTTGTTCGTTCGAATTACGATGCTCTCAATATTACAACAAGATGCTTATTGGAGAGTGTATAATAAGTTAAATTGTATTGTTAACCCTTAAATGGATAAGGAAGAATTACTAATGCCCTGGGTTATCTTGAAGGACTATGAACTTTTTTGAACAAAAAATGCTTCATTTGTGTAACAAAAGTATATAAATACCTGTGGATATAATGTAGTTATTCAGAGTTAAGTTTAGTTTCTTAAAAGGCAAAAAAAAAACCCCTGATCCTGCCTATTTCCGAACTTAAATTTCTAATGACCACGAAATATAATCGTGCCAAACTTCAGTAATCTAGCTCTTTTAGTTTTAGCTACATCGCACAGTGATTCGTTCCCATATATCGAGTGGGCAGAAATAGAATATTGGTCGCAGATTTCTGAAATTTGGTACACAAGCATTAAATTATCTAATCAAGAAAAAAAAAGAGTTTTTGGAAAAATCGGAGCAAGGACACGCCTACCCCCCATATATCCTGAAATTTAAATATGTGATTAAAACTACAAAAATGGCCACAAAATTCCCAAATTTTGTCACTGTTACCAATTTTGATATAGTATTTTCTGTGTGAACTTTTTTCTAGATTTAAGCAAGGACTCGTGTGGTTGTCATATATCCTTTTTCTTAAAAACACTGTAAATCGTTCAAAAATTACGCGATACCCTTGAAATTTTTTGTAAAAATTTGAATAAGTGATGTCAATGGTGTGTCAAATTTCGCTGAAATCGGTGCAGTAAAACAAAAGTTGTTTATATATCGTCGAACTAAATTCAATAAATGCCAACTCGAAAAAGCTTACTGTTCAGGAGAGCTAAAAAACTATTTATTTTGCTAATTATTGTAAAAAAACAATATACCTTCCATAAGATAGTTTAAATATTCTAAATAATTTTTACCTATGCCAACAATTTTATATTTTGCACTTGTTTGCGTATTTTTTAGAGATGGCATTTATTACTATGACAAAAAACAAATATTTTTTTAGAGTTGGCATATTTTGTCGGAAAATAAAAATAAATTTTTATACCCTCCACTTAGTGATAGAGGGTATATATAAGTTTGTCGTTCCGTTTGTAACTCATCGAAATATCGGTCTGGGACCCCATAAAGTATATATGTATATTCATGATGCCCGATCGATTTTAAGACATTCTAGCGATGTCCGTCTGTCCGTCTGTCCGTCTGTCCGTCTGTCTGTCTGTCTGTCTGTGGAAAATGCTCTCGCGGGCAAAATATTGCACAGAGATGACTGAAACTTAACATATATATTGGAAGTTCTCCCGAGAAGTTTGGTATTGCATTTGAGCGATATCGGTTCAGTGGTTCAAAAGTTATGAACGAAAATGTAAGCATACCTCAAATATTTCAGTACATTCAACATAACCTAAAAATTCAAAATGCTTTAATTCGGCTTCTGGTTGACATATGTGAACATAATTGAACACCAAATGGTATTTAAACAAGAACGAACATATTTTTTGACAAAAAAAGAAAAAATCGCGGATTTTTTTTTACCAAAATTTTTTTTCGCGGAAATTTTTTTTAATTTTTTTTTTCAAAAGTAATTTCTTTTTAAATAAAGTTGTTTGCAATAATCTTTTTGAAATTGTGGAGGGTATCACTACATTCGGCAAGGCCGAATTTAACTTTTTTACTTGTTTTTTTTTAATTTTTATAATTTTTTTTGGTTTTTGTTATCCTTAGTACGGTAATTGCAAAAACTGAAAAAAAAAAAATTAAATCGTTGCATTTTAAATTATTGTTTCTGTAAAGACAGTCGAGCTCAGGCTCTAATTATAATTATGTATTATAATTTTTTTGATTTGTTATACACTCCGCATCATAACTATAGCCGCATTGCATTTTTCGGTTTATTTAATGTTCAAGAAGTATTTTTATGAAACCTATTATGGTATATTACAGTGTTATAAGAGTTCTCTTGTTTTTGTAAATTTGAGCCATCAGCTGTTTGAATTGAGAAAACGGCGACCTATAACTGTATTTCTCAGTGTTTCATAACTATAGCCGCATTTTAATAAAATCAGTTGAAATGAGTTCAAGTCAAAGTTTCGTGGCCAAATTAATTTTTTTTTTGGTAAAATTCGTTCCTCTATTAATTTTTAAATAAAATACCACATGGTAAATTTTTAAATGAAGTCGAAAAAGGCAAAATTTTAGCCTTTTTAGAAAGTGGTTTAAGTTATCGCGAAATTGGACGAAAAATTAAGCGATCTGACAAAGTTATCCGAAATTTTGTAAAAAATAAAAGTCTTGTTATCGTTCCAGACTCCTTTAAGACTCTACTTATTGTAGAATTGGACACATTCAAGCCGCATTCATTACCAATCTGCGAAAGAATTTTCATAGAATTGCTAGCAGCGTTAATAATACGGCGTTGATCTCTCTCAGATAGCTTTTTTTTCGACCCCCTGTTTTGTTCATCCCGTATCCACTTTTATTTTTTACAAAATTTCGGATAACTTTGTCTGATTGCTTAATTTTTCGTCCAATTTCGCGATAACTTAAACCACTTTCTAAAAAGGCTAAGATTTTGACTTTTTATAACCTCCAACCACAGTATGGGGGTACACTCACTTTGTCATTCCGTGTGTAACGCATCGAAATATCGGTCTAGGATCCCATAAAGTATATATTTTAATTGATCAGTGATCGATTCTAAGACATTCTAGCGATGTCCGTCCATCCGTCCGTCTGTCCGTCTTTCCGTCTGTCCGTGTGTAGAGGACACGATACAGTCCAAATAAAAGAGCTAGACTTCCGAAGTTTGGCACGAATATGTCTTATATTCCTAGGCAGGTTAAGTTCGGAAATGGGCAAAATCGGACCAAGGGGAAAAAAGTTCCCCCTTGGAGAACTAAACCAACCCAAGAAAAAACTAATTTTTTGCAGAGTTTTTTGTACTTTTGGTAAGCAAATGCAACATTCTTATCTCAGAAGAAGTTCAAAATCGCAAGGGGAAGGTGCCCCCTAACGTCTACCACGAACCCCCCCCCCCCCAAAAAAAAAAAAACGCCCCTGGATTTTTTTTTAAATTTCGGAGGGTATAAAAGATTCGGCACAGCCGAATGTAACACTCTCACTTGTTCGACTTCATTTAAAAATTGGCATTTTGTTTAAAAATTAATAGAGGAACAAATTTTACCAAAAAAAAAAAATTAATTTGGCCACGAAACTTTGACTTGAACTCATTTCAACTGATTTTATTGAAATGCGGCTATAGTTATGAAACACTGACAAATACAGTTATTGGTCGCCGTTTTCTCAATTCAAACAGCTGATGGCTCAAATTTACAAAAACAAGAGAACTGTTATAACACTGTAATATACCATAATGGGTTTCATAAAAATACTTCTTGAACATTAAATAAACCGAAAAATGCAATGCGGCTATAGTTATGATGCGCAGTGTATATGGTTTTGAATTGAGAAAAGTGTGAAAGAAAAATTTTTTAATTTTTCTAAAAAAATTTTTTAAGACATCCTGGTTTGTTTCTTACTAGTTTCATATTATCCAGTTATAATAATCTTCAGAAAAACTTTTAATGTCAAATTTATTTAGTTAATAGTCAATAGAACTCTATATGTGAAAATTATTTACAGATCGCAGCCGACAAGGATTGAACTCATCATCATCTGTAATACTTTGCTATTAACTGCTTGTAACGTACAATCACTCTAGACCGATACGCCAAGTAGGCTGTTAAGCAAGTATCAACTAAATCTGATTTTTTCAATTCATATTTTGCATATTTTTAAAAGTTGCTAGCTCCGAAAGCCTTTTAATCTCAGGGTGGTCAACTTTGGTGCTCTGTAACTCACGTTGTATTGTAATAGGGTCACTCCAAACTAGCTATTTTGAAAGCTTATATCATTGACTTTATTTGCCCCACTCATAACCCAGCAGAAATTTTGCTGAACGTTCAGCAGCTTTTGGAAGGGGAACTTGAGTAAAGGAGCGCATCCAATTGCGCTGAATTCATGCATGATTCCCTAAGGCGATGTCCCACTTTAGAGCGCTAGTTGGATACACAGAAACAGCGCTCTTTAGATGCACTGAAATCACGTGTCTTTAGAGCGCTGATTTAAGCAGAATAAAGATGCTGTAAATTCATGTATCTTTTTAGCGCTGATTTAAGCAGATTAAAGATGCAGTGAATTCATGTATCTTTGTAGAGCTTATTTAAGCAGAATAAAGATGCTGTAAATTCAAAGTTGAAATCAAATAACTAAAATTTAAAAAAATATGACAAAAAAATTCATTCGTTTTACTTTACAAAACTTTATTTATGTGAAACAAAATGAAAAAAAAAAATCGAAAGTGAACATCAAAAAAATATCGGAAATTTTCATTTTCACATTTTTTATGGGATTTTTTTTGGGAACAGCGGTCAAAGATGCTATGATTGAAGCGCTCTTTGCAGCGCTGATTAATGCGCAATAATGATGCAGTCAAATCATGTGTCTTTGTCTAAAACTTATGTTTTTTTATTCAAAAAGTGTTAAAAATATTAAAAAGGAAAGCAAGTGAGAAATTTTACCAAAAAATAATTACACATTATAAGTTTTATATAAAAAATCTTAAAAAAAAATTAAATTTTTTTCCCCTTCCTTTTACTGCATCCCTAAGAGCGCTCTTTGGATGCGCTACGGTATGCTATAAACAGATGCTGTGTCGCCAAAATCTCGATTTATTTCTGCTGGGAATGTTTTAATCTGATCAATAGTTTGAAAGTTACATAAATATAAGCATTTTTTTTTTGCAAACACTATTTACCGATATTTTCAAAATGGCAATATCTCGAGAACCAGTCATTTGATATCAAAATCTTTACAAGATTCGTGTTCAGCATGGCAAATGCAATAAGATGTGGTCTAATTTTTTTTTTTTTAAATTTTTTAAAAATTTTTGGAAATTTACAATGGGAGTTGGCATTTATTTTCACCAAAAAAATATGTACTTTGAGTTAGCAGAATAACAAAAATGGATGTAAAACGAACACAAATTATTTTTTTGCTCTGAAATTTTTATGACAGATAGGTGTTACATAGGGGAGCTATTTGCCATCGGAAACTCATTTCGGCCAAATTTGAGTTGGCATATTTTGAATATAGGTTCACGATATCCTTTTTAAGAAAATGCAATAAAGTGTTAATATAGTTTATCACAAAAATACAATGATGGGTACCAATACCTTTTCGATACCAATACCCGTTAATACCAATTCAAATTGAAAACCAATACCAATTAAAAACCAATACCTTTATTTGTGCGATACCAATACCGATAAAAAACCAATACCGATTCCCCACTACCAATACCAATTAAAAACCAATACTTTTATCCTTCAAAACCAATACCAATAAAAAACCAATACCAATTCATTTTTTTCTACTTTCGTATCGGTTTTGTTTCGGTTTTTTGTATTCTTATTTTCGTTTGTTTTAATTGTGACGTCAAACATTTTCTTTCCATCACATTATTAGGTTTTACCCATAGAAAAGATTAGAAGGTACGCAGTGTTGTATTTGATGTATTTTCCAATATATTGGCAAAATGCTTGTTCTTCCTCATCTCACACGTATTTAATATCAAATTAGATTCTTTGTTTATAAAAAATGGAATTTGTCTTTCATTTAATTAAATATATTATTTATTTTGCTTTATTCAACGTTTTTTTAAAGATAATACGCACTATTGATAGTTTAAAAACTTTTGTTTTCTCTTTTGTTGTTTGCTTTGTTGTTGTTCTCCTTTATGTTGCATTGTTTTTATTAAACGTCAAAAGTTACATAATGTGCTGTCCTAATACTTATTCAAGCGAAATACGACTCTGTTTCATTTCTATTTTTTTCTATGGTTTTACCTGACTAACGAATTGCAAAAGATGTTACATCGATCAGTAATCGTTTGCATGCAATGTCACATAACAAAAAGGAGTTAGCTACTTGAATTTTAAAAGCCATAAAAACATAAAAGAAATATTTTTTTGTCACGGTTTTTATGACCCCTAATAAAAGTATATCTTAAAAAATTTAGACCTTTTCTGTGATGAAATTTTTTTTTTTGCGAACATTTTTAATATTTGATATATGTACATTGAATGTCACTGCACTCTTCTTTGCGTTGTAAAAAAATACTAATGTCCTTTTTTGGAAATTCCAAAATTTTAATCAAGCAGACGTTACAAAATTTTATGTCACAACACCAGAATCCAGAAAAAATTTTTTATTGTTTTATTAGAGGCACAGTCATATTATATAAGAATTTAAGAACGCATAATGTGCAGTTCACACTTGCTATTTTTGAGAGTTTAAGGGCTACGTGTTTAAAAAATTATTTTTTCTGTATCCATTACATTTTTATTCTGTTACTGGTGTTTTGTTAAACAACTTGTTTAAGGTCGTAAGTGTGAACCCCATATAAGAAAAAAATTGACCCGTGAAATCGCAATTGGCAAAAGATCTAAAATCGAAAAAGGGGCCCCCTGCATGATAACCCATTTCGATCACCTTTTTAAAAAAAATATTTATTTATGTATGAAAAGGATGAAGTAAAGGTATATTTTGTTTCAAATGTTAAGTCTCATCTTTCTGCAATTAAAAAATATCTCCCCTTGACCACCGGAATTTATATGTGCATTAAATGCAATGTGCATCAGCACAGAAATTGTTTCAAGCAAAAACGAAAAATTTGCATTTTTTAGTTTAGGCTTTTAATTTTTTATTAATTAATATTATTTTTTTTAGATTTAATTTATTATCAAATTCCACTAATTGAAACATTTTGAAACTATTTTAAAAATAACGAAATAAATTAATAAAATAGCAAATAAATCCAAATATTAAAATTGCATAAAAAGTTGAAATACAGGCTTTTCTGGAATAACGGAACATTACAATTTTTTTTTACAAGAGTTTTGAGATCAGCCGGTGCTAATTTTACTAAATAGGTACATTTTTCCAAAAAAAAATGAATCTTTGTCCAAAATGGGTTAAGCATGTACTATTTAGTTTAAAGTTTGACTTAATTCTGAATGCAAAAACTGCTAAAAAATATATTTTTTTAAAAGGGGTTTTTCAAAAAAAAAAACATCCCTCACGCAAAAATTCGACTCACTCTCTAGACACTCACTCAGAATTTTTCAACTCACAATCACGTGATTTAAATGAAAATTAATTTTTCGAGTCACGCAAATCACGGGACCAGCGACCATCTCCAATTCAAATACATAAACAAGAGACAAGTTTTTGTTTTTCTGTAAAGACAGTTGAGCTCAGGCTCTAATTATAATTATGTGTTATAATTTTTTAATCATGTTATATATGGTTTGAATTGAGAAAGGTGTGAAAGAAAAATTTATTTTTCTAAAAATTTAAGACATCCTGGTTCGTTTTTTACTAGTATCATATAATCCAGTTATTATAATCATCAGAAAAACTTTTAATGTCAAATTTATTCAGTTAATAGTCAATTATATTCTATATGTGAAAATGTCAAGTGTCAAGTGTCTTTACATTTGTTTAATCTATAACATCTGTAAATTTTATTTAAAATGAAGTGTCCACCCTTGAAAAAGTTTCCTTGTAGGTCTAAATCCAAAAAGTTTCAAGGCACTTATTTGTTACCTTAATATAGTCACTTGACTTAAATGAAAATCACTCTATAACCAAATGATTTAAATGAAAATCACCCACGCTCACGCGTGAGTCACGGGACCAGAGACCATTTCCAATTCAAATACTTAAACAAAAGGCAAGTGTCTCTTCATTTCATTCATCTATAACATCAGTAAATTTTGTTAAAAATGAAGTGTCCACCCTGAAATAGTTTCCTTGTAGGTCGGATTTCAAAAAGTTTCAAGTCACTTATTTATTACCCTAATATAGTACTAAAGTGAAAATCACTCTATAATCACGTGATTTAAATAAAAATCGCTCACGCCTAAATCACGTGGTTTTTTGAGTCACGCAAATTACGGGACCACAGACCATCTCTAATTCAAATACATAAACAAAAGACAAGTTATTCTTTATTTGTTTCATCTATAACATCTGTAGATTTTATTAAAAATTAAGTGTCCACCCTGAAATAGTTTCCTTGTAGGTCCGATTTCAAAAACTTTCAAGGCACTTATTAATTACTTTAAAATAGGCTTATATTCTGAATTTCAAAAAAACCGGTTAACATTTACGACCTGTAGAGACTTTTGGCCAAAAAACCTACCATCTCGCCCCAGTGTGCACTGTGGGGCGGACAGAAGGACGACTTACGTTAAACTAATTAATAGGGATGAGATTTCCATGCAAATGCATGTTTTTTGTCGATAGTCTAAAAACGATATCGACCATTTATCTTTCCGAATCAAGAAATTTGCGTTAAAATGGCATCGATTTGTTTTTGCATATTTTGGTGAAAATGCATATTTTTGCATATTTTGGTTTTAAGTGCATATTTTGTGCATATTTCCAACTTTTAAGTGCATATTTTTGTATATTTTGGCATAAATTAGCAAAACCCAAATCAAAATTTATTTGTTTCAAAAACTATTTTAAATTTTAATAATTTATTTTGGAAATAAGAAAAAAAATTTTTTTTTTTAAATATTTCTTAACAGATTGTGTTAATTTCTAAAAAAATCTTGCTTATATAATGTTTTAAATGTTACTATTTAAACCCGGCGTTACTTTTTGCTTTTTAAGAAGTTTTTCCAATAAAAACAAGATTTTTATTGCACACATTTTATTTTTTAGTGCATATTTTTAGGTTTTTTAGTGCATATTTTGAATTTTTTAGCGCATATTTTAAGCGCATATTTTCGATTTTTTAGTGCATGAAAATCTCATCCCTACTAATTAATATTAACGACAAAACCTTTTGCATTCAAATACTAAAACCGATATAAGATAAATACCAATACTTATTAAAAACCAATACCGATTCGAGGCTAAAACCAATACCAATACCCAATACCTAAATAATTCAAAACCAATACCGAAACCTATACCAATTCAACAAAAAATTAAAACCAATACCTATACCAATACTAATATAATTTTAAAAACCAATACCAATACCAATACTTTTATCGAATTGGTACCCATCCTTGCAAAAATAAAATAGATAGAATTGTCAACGATTTTTCAAATTTGGTACGCAAGCACAAAATTAATTAGTAGAAAAAAAAAATAAAAATGTTGAGCAAATCGGTCGAAGGACATTTGTACCTGTCGTATATCCTGAAATTTAAAAGTGGAGTTTTAGCCTCAACACTTGACATAAAATTACTAAACTTAGTTATTATCTTAGAAATTTAGATAACTAATATAGATTAAATAAAATGGCGTTAATAAGTGTGCCAAATTTTGTTGAGTTGCTTGCGGTAACAAAAAAGCTGTTAATATATCCTTTTTTTAAATATAGTCAAAAATATAAAAATACAAAATAACTGCTAAAACAAAACATTCGCAACACTTATTTTCTATTGCATTACGAAAATAAGTTTATTCAATTTAAGTTTTAAGTAAACACGTTTAATACTTGCTTTATTTCTAAGTTAATACCAAAAAACTTTAAAAAAAAATTTTTTTGGGTACTTCAAATTTTTTTTTTTTTTTTAATTTTTTTTAAAAACTTAGTTAGTTTGATTGTATAAAAACAGTAGAGGATGTTAAAAAAATCAATAAAAAATAATTTTTAAGAACGAACTTTTTTATGTATCTCACTAAAATATTTGGTTTTGATTTGGGATACCAAAAAAAAAAATCAAATACTGGTTTTAAAGCAAAATGGCCCACTGTAAACTTATTTTATCGAATTATTTACTTTAAATGTATGGTATACTATACAATAAATCCCTTTTTATAAAAAAAAAAACACTAAAATGTTGATGTATTTTTTAAATTTATTTACAGAAAATAAAATAAATAAAAAAAAAATATTCCATTTTAGATTTTTTAAATTTTTTTTTTTTTAACTTAAAAAAAAACTTAGTTATTTTTATTTTTTGATCTTATAAAACATAGTCAAAGCCACCAAAAAAATAAAAAATAAAAAAATTTTACTCACGAACTTTTTTTATGAAGGCCATTAAAGTTTGGGGATTTTGGGGATTTTAGTAAAAGTCATAGATTTAGAGCAAAACGGCCCACGTACGGCATATTTTTTTTTTAAATTTTTTTGTTATATTTTTACAGTATACTACATAATATATCAATGTGTAAAAAAAATACATAATATTGGATTTTTTTCTAATATTTTTTCCATTAATAACCCAGCAAAAAATAAACGAAGTGGTTCAAAAAGAATTAGTGGCTTCACTACATACAAAGTAGCGATAGGTGCCGAACATCATATTCCGTAGGAAGTACTTTTAAAATCACTTTCAAAAATGCTACAAAATAACAATAAAAACATCTTTCACCAGTTCTTTGCTTAATGATTTTGAAGTATCTTTTTCATATGTTCTTAGGAATCAAATCAAATCACCACAACATATGAACTTCTTTTTCAACTGAAACAATTAGAATGAGGGTGATACACGAAGTATAAAATTTTTTCTACGTCCAGCTTCAAATAGATTTAGGTTTTGCAAAAATGGTGACAAAATTTGATAATGGTATTTCATTTCTCTTTATTTAGAGCTTAAAAAATCGAAAAGACGAAAATCGATTATTGATAAATTTTTCAAATTTCATATCTTATATCAAAAAAAGTTGGTCCTAAATTAAATAAATACATTTACGAACTAAAGCGGATGTTGCTGCATCACATTATTAAATATTGTTTAAGCTTTTTAGAAAATTGAGGTATAGGCTTGTGGTCAAAACAAACTTGTGAATCAATTCGCCGTGAATTTTTATAGTTTTGTGATCTCTTTAATTACTCCTTTTTTAATTCGAAGTATATACGTTAGATTATCAATGAAATTAATTTTTCTATCACGTAAGGTTTTTAAGATATTCGCGTTTTAATATTGAAATATTTGGGTCTCCTCTGTAACGTATTTTTAAGTTGCTCAAACACAATAGAACTCGATTTAGTAAAAATAAGGCATCTTTATTCCAAATCTGGCATCCAAATTTTTCTATCGCGTACTGTTTTTGAAATATTGGCGTTTGAAAAACTCAAACTCTACTATTACGAACATGCTTGAAAATTGTGGATTGCAGTTTTGGAATCAGGAGGTCCATTTTATATGAAATCAAGTCGTATTTCGTGGAAACAACGCACATTGGGTTGAATGAGAGGCAAAGTGGCGCTTTATTCAGGGAAGCAGTAATTTTAACATATAATATTTTTTGATTGATGAATGATGAATAATACATTAGAAAGCATCCTTTTGAAGAGAAAACATGTGTTTTTTGTTTTTTTTTAACCTGTCAGAATTTTTTAAGTGTTTGAAGAAATTGAATTTGATTCACAATTTAAGCTGTAACTTTTAAACCAAGAGCGATAATTTAATGAATACAGTTTCAAATTAAAGTATTTGTAATGCGATAATAAAAATTTAAAACAACAAAAAATAAATATGTGTTAATACTTGCATAAAATTTGTTTAAAGTCGGATTTTTGTGTTTCACCAAATTTTAAATTTTTTTAAATTTTCCAAAAAAAAAGTCAGGAAAGTTGTAATTTGGAACTTTTAATTTTTTTTATTAGCGTCATATCATTAATAAGTAAAATACCACCATTTTTGAAAAAAATTAACATATTAGGCGCGTGGTTATGCTTTATTTCGGGAAAAAACTAAATTCACAATTTTTAATGTATCTGTGAAATTAAAAAACACAATATTTTGAAACAAATAGCAAATTAAAGTTTTTGTAAAGTGCTATTATAAACGTTTAACAAAAATTATATGCTCTCATATAAGTACTAAATTTATTAAGAAACCTAATTTTTTCATAAAAATTCTTGAATGTTTAAATTTACCTTTTTTAACTTAAGCCTTGGAAATTGAAAAAAAAAAATTATATCAGCTGCGTTATTCATAATAAATAAAGTTAACATCATGCATGTTTTTTGACGGATATTATATTACATCACCCAGAGACATCTGCTTACCCCGCCCCCCCCCCCCCTCCCACTCCCCACATAAACCGTCCCTATCATTTTTATTTTATTGCTTGTTGGATGGTATTAAAGATTTGGCACAGCCGAATTTTAAACTCTTACTTGTTTATATATAGATTACAAAGACCCACAAAAAAAGGTCTAGTCTAAATGCAATTCCGCGATCAGAATTAAATTCTACCGTTGGGTTTTTCTGCAATTTACAAGGAAAGTCCGCGAAAGTGAACCGATCTGATTTCCTTGTAAATTTGACCAACAATAAGTTAACATTTTTTTAAATTTTATTTCGGTATGTAATGTTCAAGTTTGATTTATTACGAAGAAAATAAGAGGTTTTTTTATAAAATCCATCAAAAATTGCAGAAGTTACTTGCATTTGAACAAAAACGCATTAATTCACAACATAAATACATCTGTTTTTGTATAAAACTGAAATAACGCGTTTTTGTTCAAATGCATGTAACTTCTGCAATTTTTTACGGATTTTATTTAAAATACTCTTATTTTCTACGTTATAAATCAGACTTGAACCTTACATGCAGAAATAAAATTAAAAATTTTTGTAACTTTGTCAAATTCACAAGGAAATTAGGTGGGTTCACTTTGCGCACTTTCCTTGTAAATCACAGGAAACCCCAACTATAGGATTCAATTCTGATGGCAGAATCGATTTCAGAAGGTCAAAATACATAAGGATAAGTGGGTCTAATTTCTGAGTCAGAAACTTTTTTGTTTTTTTGTGATGAAGTGTTATTGAAGCCACCATATTTTTTTCATAAAATCTTAAATAAAAAAATAACGGCATTAAACGCGGACGTTTTTTTTTCGTTTAAATTAAAGCTTATACTATATGCTTTATTATCACAATGTATAAGCAATAACAACCTCCTACATTTTTTTTTATATTCCATCAAGTATTAAAAATACTCCAATTTTGGAACATTTTACAAAAAAATTTCCAAAATATTTTTACAACTATTTTCAAATAACAAAAAACAGAAATGTGTTTGAAAATGCCTGAAGTTGATGGTTCCATAATAAAAAAATTACCTTTGAATGAATAAATACCAAAAAAAATTCTAGAAATAAGTTGATTTTCAATTTTTAGCACCATATTCAAAAACACAAAAATTTATTTGATTTTGACGGCGGATTGCAAGAAAAGTAAACAACTCAGAATAACAGTTGTGACATACTTTTTAGTGTAATTTTATATACTTTAAACCTAAATTAATAATTTTTGTAAAAAAAAAATTTTAAGTTTTGAATAAAGCGCCACTTTTGATCCATTTCAACCCAATGTGCGGTGTAAGAAGTACTTCACCTCATCAGATCTCCTTACTATTTATACCACCTACATCCGACCGAAGATGGAGTACAACTCCCATATATGGGCAGGGGCTTCAAAGTCTATTTTGGAGCTCTTGGACCGTGTGCAAAGGAGGGCGTTGATGCTAATCAATGACAATAGTTTGTCCAACTCTATTGACTCATTGGAGCATCGTCGGAATGTGGGTTGTGTGACTCTGTTCTATCGATATTACCATAGAAAGTATTCTGCTGAGATAAGTGAACTTATCCCTAGAGCCCGAGTTTTTGTTCGCAATACTCGGTTGTCTAGTAGATCACATCCGTTTGTTGTCGATTGTCCAGTGGATCGCACAGCGCATTACAGAGAAGGTTCGTTCATCAGTCGAACCAGCCGTATGTGGAATAATCTTCCCGCAGAGGTCTTCCCCAGTTTCTTTCAATGTAGATAAATTCAAGTCAAATATCCACAAATACTACTCCCTCTTTCCTACTCCTCATACCCTATTTTCCTGATATCAACACAATGCACTGCATTAATAGGGGCATCCCCTGAGTGTTGGTTCAACGTAAAAAAAAAAAAGATCATTTACCAGGTGATGGTTGATCATGCTCTCCATGACCTTCGAGAGCGTAGAGCAAATTACTATTAGACGGTAGTTTTCAGGGTTTGTAGCCTCACCCTTTTTTGGGATTGGCTGCACGTTGGCCACCTTCCAGCAAGAGGGAAAAACTCCTGCCCGGTACGAGTAGCTAAATAATGCCGCCAAAGGACGAGACAACGAGACAATGCAAAATTCTTCAGGACTTCAGCCGTAACACCATCCGGCCCCGGGGACTTATTTATATTGAGATCTTCAAGGACCCTTTTTAACTGCACGCGCTCAAAAAAATATTTTAGTAACGGATACCCTCTCGAGTTCGGGCGGTGCACAGTGGGTTCGATGGTACCCAAAATGGCGATTAATTCAGATAAGCAGTAGTTTTAGAATATTATATTTTTTTATTAATAAACTAATATAAACACGTAAAAATACACATTTTGGAAAAAAAAAAAATTGGAAAATTTTTTTTTTTTAACCTGTTAGGCGTTTTTTTGTTTTTCGGAAAAAAAAGTTATAGTTCCCAATTTTTGCTGTATTTTTGGAATGAAAAGCGATAAATTAATAAAAAAAAAATGGAAATTAAAGTGTACATAATGTGCTATCAAAGTAATCAAAGAATGAACGCGCAATATGTATTTATATTATTTTAAATTTTATTTAAAATCCAATTTTGGTTTTTAACAAAATCTCATAAATGTACAAATTTATCTGAAAAAAGTGATTTATGGGAATATTGTAGTTTTTATTAACGAATTATCAAAAAATACATAAAAACACAGCATTCGAGAAAAAAAATTTTAACAAAATGTTTTTTTTTTAATCTTTTAGTCGTTTTTATGTTTTTGGAAAAAACACGAAACCCTTGAACATGTAATAAAGCTACAAAAAACAAATGGGGGGGTAGTTTTTGTGGCGTAGGGGGGGGGGGGTTTCCCGGGAGACTATGGGGGACACATTCCCCTCGCGATAAACGTTGCCAAAAAAATAGATGTAATTTTTTGCACCTAAGTAATTAATAAAAATTTATCATTATTTAAATTATTTTTTCTATACACGCCCTCAAAAAGGGGCGGTCCGAAAAAAATTCGCTTTCCTGATCCCCCTTGGTTCAAATTCAGGTCGATGAACTTCCTATGGCATTAAAATGTTTCATTTATTGAACAAATATACAAATAAAACTTGTAAAAAAAAAATATTTTTCTGGGGTAGTTTTAGTTCTTCAAGGGGGAACTTTTTCCCCCTGGTCCGATTTTGCTCGTTCAAGAACTTAACCAGTCTATGACCATTATACATTTTTGTGACAAACTTCAGGATTCTAGCTCTTGTTTTATGTACTTTATGGTGTGCTTAACAACAGACGGACGGACGGACACACTGTTAGTCACAGAATGTCTTAGAATCGATCAGTGATCAATAATATACACTTTATGGGGTCCTAGACCCATATTTTGATGCGTTACATACGGAATGACAAAGTGAGTGTAAGCCCATACCGTAGTTGAAGGGTATAAACACACATATAATGGTCTTGTTTAATAAACGATACCCAGGCTTTTTACACAAAAACGGGAATAAAAAAAAAGGGCCGGGCATTGTCTGTACTTTTTTTTCTTTTAAATAAAAGCTGATATCCTATACTTTTTTAAAATCCACAAAACTAAATCCAACTATAACTAACTTAATATGTGTGGCCCATTAAATGTGGAAAATATCCCAATTTTGGACCCTTTTTAAAAAAATTATTAAAAATGTTAAGACACAATATTTATAAACAAAAAAATTTTTAATTTAGTTTAATACCTGGTGTTTAAGGTTCCAGTATAAAAGATTTTCTTTTAAAAGACTTAATACTACTAATAATCGCTTGAATTGTAAAAAATTTCAATTTTCTTACTTTTTTCAAAGACTGCAATAATTTGCTAACTTTGACTGCTCACCGAAAAAAAAGTAAACAACTTAGTTTATTGATTTTGATAACCAGAGTTTCAGAATTTTATCTTCTTTTACCCCATACCAAAACTTGTAACAAAAACTTCATTTATAAATTTCAATTAATCGCCACTTTGGTACCATTTGAACCCAATGTGCGGTGGTTGATTGCTTTCCGGAAAGTATGAATTCCTTGCAAACATGTCAGCAAAAGGGTTGGCTTTATCAACCTGGTCGAATATTTGGTTATTCATTATAAGGGTTGGAATTAGGTTTGCCAGATACTAGAAGTCAAATAACTAGAAAATGGAAAATTTTCAGCTAAATTTTGAAAAAATAACTGGACCCATACATATTTTTTTTATAATTAAAAAAAAAATCAGCCGATTTTCATATGTGAGAAGGCAAAATGTGCCTTTTTTAAGTATTTCCATTACTATTTCGAGCATTTCAAAATGTAGATGTTGATGTCGTCAATGGTCTGAGAATCCCCCAAAAATAAGTCCAGAGTGGTCAAACCTGTAAATCTGGGTGGGTAGTCAAAATTTCCTGGAAGTAAGATGTCAAAAAAGGGCGGCAATAACTGACCCTCATTTGCAGATTTGACCCCTCCAGACTTATTTTTTGGGGTTATTTGAAAAGAAAAAACTACAAAAAAATCCTCAGATCATCGACGAGCTCAAGGAGAACATTCGTGTTGAAATCAACGTTAGACTGCCCGAGATGTTTAAAAAAGTAATGAAAAAGGGAGTGAAAATGTAGAAAAAAAAAAACAAATTTTGCCTGTAGCCAAAAGCTTTATTCATGATTTATGTTTTCTTCAAAAAATAGTCCAAAATAGTTGTAAAATATACTACTGTTTAATAAAAAAAATAATTGTTAATATTAAAGAAATTATTTTTTAACTGGAAAAATTATATTTTAACTGGAAACTGGACCAGACCCAAAATAACTGGAAAATCCAGGCCATTCCAGGCCGTCTGGCAACCCTAGTTACAATGAATAAACTAGTATTATACGTTACCCTTTTATCAAATGACCAAAAGGTCTTACTACTCCTCGGAGCAGCAAGCACCTTAGCACGCAGACGCTGTTCCTAAAGAAGTTTTTCACGCCTGAGTACTCTGGCACATTCATTTCTCGCCTGTTTACGTAACGAGTCAGTAACTGAATTTTTGTCATTACGCCAATTACTGAACGTATCCTCTCTGGATCTGTATGCATTCCTGCACGTCTGATTAAACCAGCACTTATGTTTTGGTTCAGTCAAAATTTGATTAAATGGAATGAATAAATCATTCCCAGCATTATCACGTTTACTATCATTTCTGCCGCAGCGTTAACATTGTCATCTAGAAAACAGAGTTTCATATTCAGAGGAACATTTTTTAAACGTTTGTTACACAGATAAAAATGAGTTGTTAGATCAAGCACGAAATACACCAGGTTGAGCATTATTTTAATTAAAAGTCATCTAATGAGGAAAATTGTTGGATCAAGCACGAAAATTGTAGGTCAGTCATTGACTGTTCCTTGATTAAACCAATGCTTGATTTGAGTAATTTGTTAATTGTTATTTTTCTGTACTTTTTGATTAAACCAATGCTTGATTTGAGTGAGCGGTTAATCAATAATTTTGTGTTATTTTTGAGTAATCCAATGCTTTATCTGAGTGAATTGTTAATCATTATTTTACAGTTGTAGTGTTTTTTGTCAGTCTTTTCAAGTCTTTTGTTTAAATTGTTTTTTTTTGTGCTTTCTATTATTTTGTTTATTTTCGTCTTGTGTGCGTGAAAGTACTTTTCTATTTGACGACTAACTAAAACTAAAACAAAAAACGCAACAGCGTTCATCGCATTGTTACTCAAAGCCTACTATGATGAGTTTTTTTGTTTTTATGAATTTTTTTGTGAATTTTTCAGATTTGAGCAAATGGTTAATTGATTCAAGTAAAATTTAATTAAATGTCAAATTTTAAGCTGAGCAAATATTTAATTGTTTTTTTCCATTGAATATTTTTTTCTGTGTATATTAGGTAATCAATGTTTAAATTTTGCTCATTCGTTATATCGAGCGTAAAATGATCGTTTAATAAGGTAGTCAATGTTAAATTTTTTGTCGTTCGCTATATCGAATATTCGTTAAAACGAGATTCGTTAAACCGGACCTTTATATCTATAGAATCTTTCAAAAAAAAAACTTAATCCATCCTTGGGTTAATTTACATATTGAGTAAGTGTGTGTATGAGTATAAAATTTCTTTTAGTAAAAGTCCCAAAAAGTATATAATATAGACAGACGAACAATACAAAAAAAAAAAAAAAATAAACGAATACATAGGACATTTATACAAGCATCAGCACTACAGTATTTTAAGCCGACGACGTTGTCGGCGTCGTCATCATCATCATTATCAACACCACTAGAATATGGTGTTTTTACTATAGATTCAGTTTGTATTGTGCTGTGGTAGTGGGCACTTTTCAGAGGCTTTAAAAGCAGAAAAAAAAAATCAAAAAATCTGTCGTAGTTCTGTGATTTTGTTTTTACTTTCGGTTACTATTTCTTTTAAGTTGTGTAGCATTTCAATTGTGTTTTTTTTTTCTTTCCTCAATAACTTAATGTCTCTCTTACTCGCTAAACGTTTTCTATGTATTTGTGTGTCAGTGTGATTACTATTTACTTCCTTATATTAAGTTTACTACAAACACACACTCAGTCACTTCCTGTCATCATTTTTTTTTTTTGATGAATAATGATGTTATTATTTTGGTGTATGTGTGTGTTGTTTGATAACGTGTCATTGTGATTGTTCATTATTAACCTCTGTCAAGTTGTGACATTTAAATAACGTGTCGTTTGTGTAAAGAGTGTGTGCGTTAGAGTGTACTCGTGTGTGTGTGTACGTAAGTGCATTGCCATCGTTTTATTTTTTTTGTAAAACCACAATAAAAACATCAGTACATATAAATATTTTTTTCCGGTTGACACCATTGTTACTCATACTGTTGTTGTTTTCAGCCTGCTCAGCATCCTCCCACACACCAACAGAAGTAATGTCTACAACATAAATTACTGTTTAGAAATCAACAGGTGGTTGGTTTAGCGCTGTTTTCGGTTTTAGTTTTTTACCTTGTGTGTGTGTTTTTTTGCTGTATTTCTTCTGTTTCATTCTTTGAACTAAAGCATGTTGTAAATTTTACATTGGATTCAATTATGTTGGAAGAGTTTATTGAAAAATTACCCAATATCGACAGTGATAAACGTTACGAGGTATGTTAAAAATCTTTATAAATCATTTCAAGGATTATTGTTTTGTTGCATGTTTTTGATTTGTGTGTGTGTGTGTGCATGTTTCATTTTTATTAGCAGGGATGGTAAATTAGATTAAAGATATGATATTTTTTTGGATTTTTTAAAAGCTGTTTAAAAAGGTATTTCTTTTAAAATTACGTACTTCGTTGGAACTAGAGATGGGTGCATGAGTGACTTTTGACTCACACTCACTCACGACAGTAAATTTCCAATCATGCACAATAACTCACGAACATATGTTTATTAGAGGTGTCCTTAAAAACGAAAATCAACTTTTAATACCTGGTAGGGTCCTAAGTTGTTCTTTTGTATCTAAAAATTATTGAGCCAAAATTTGGAGACAATCGGTTTAAAATAACTCGTATTGAAAATGGATTGAAGTTTTAGGACATTCTTATATGAAAGAAAAACCCTTTTTTCTAGTTTTTGAAAAAATATTGGTATTTAAAATTTCTTGATAATTTTTTGTGAAATAATCGGGGCTATTCCTGTTGTCATAAACGCGTTTAAAACGCGACGAAGGTAATTTTTGGTATTCCTAAATACGTTGGAGATGATACAGACGAAAAACATATGTTTTTTTCGTTATCGTCGACATTCGACGTATTCCTCAATTCGTCTTCGACGGCAGATTCATACAATTTTGTTCGACATCTTTTTTGGCGCGTTTTTATAGAAAATTGTGTTTTTTTTAACTAAATCATTAAAACTCATAGAATTTTCTTCTAAATATCATGTAATAAAAATGTCTCCGGCAGAATAAAAACCATGAAAATGCAAACTGCATTTGTTCCCGGACTGTGCCACACAGGGCCGGATTTTTGTTTATGGCGATTTTTTGTTTAATTTCTGAAGTTTAAAATACTTATTCTTAATTTTTTAATTATATATATTATAGTAAGATTGAAAATAAATATAAAATATGACCCGCAACATAATTTTAATTAATTTACAATTCATGTTATTTTATATTTTTTGTTGTTTTTTAGTGTTTTGCTAGTGATGCCAAAAATTTATCGATATTCCTTCACCGATACCACTGAAGTATTGTAGAATGTGGTGAAACTCGGTCGTCGAAAGTGAAACTCATTCGACGTCGAAGTGATGCGCGTATTTAGAAATAAGGATCTAGAAATCTGGATCTCTCGGTTGCTTACAGGCCAGTCGATTTGACCTTTTGACCCTAAAAGTGACCTAAAAACCAGAGTTGGCTACCGTTACCCTTTCTATACCGTTACCGATTAAAAACCCTTTAATATTGGCTACAGTTACCGTTACCAATACCGAAATAAAAAAATTTAAATACCGTTACCGATAAAAAACCATTACTTTTATTCGGATTTTTACCGGTATTACTTAAATACTTTTACTTTACTTTAAATTTTTTGCAGATAAAAACAAAGTAAAATATTTTTAATGTACGTAAAATAAAAAAAAAACAATTTTTGTTCATTGTAACAATGTTATTTGTGCAAAAACAATGAAAAAGTCTGTCTAACCAATGATCACATTCGCAATTTACTAAATTATGTAGAAATCGGTAACATCAATGATTACATTCGCAATTTATCTAAAAATTTCTGAAGAGAAAAGTGAGTGCCACGTAATGTATGCAATGTAAAACTGAATCGCTCAAGTGTTGCTGGCGTTGTCATCTCTGGAACTTAATACATAATGAGCCCAAGTCGTAGAGTCTGAAGAAAAACCCTGTCAAAAAATCGGTAAAACAACTTTCATATTGAATAAAAAAACTTTTAAAAGAATTTTCTGCAAAATGAAATTCTTTAACTTAATTCTCTGTCATTAAATTTAAGAAAAAAATACTGATTTAAAAAAAATATTATTGTTCAAATTTTAGCAGAATATTTTGTAATTTTACAAAAAAAAATTTGTTGGCATTTTTTAATTTTTGGCTTATTTAAACGATTAAAAATAAAAATTGCTCAAATGTGAAAAAATCAGCTGACTATATTAAAAATTTTACAGAAATTGACCTGTTTGTAAAAAAATTAAAAAAATTTTATTAAAATTACAGTTTATTGAAAAACTTCGCTTCTTTTACAACATTTTTAACAAAAAAAGTAATTTTTACCTTAATAAAATACAATTTTGATTAGAGTTTGCAAATAATCGAGATATTTCATAATCGCGATTTCGATTAAAAAAATAGCCGTTAATCGCGATTATCGATTAATCGAGTTTTTTTAAATAAATATAATTGCAATAGTTTATTAAAAAAAAATCTTAAGATTTGCATTTCAGAATGTACGAAAATACAAAAATAAATATTTTATGCAATAAAATTATCTTTCCACACCAAATGTCCTGCGAAAAAAACATATGTTCCATGAATGTCTGAATAGATGGTATGGATAGCCTTGTATGAAACTAAGAAAATTGCGATTTTGGCTTTTCAATTTTTTAAAAACTGTGCTAATGAGGCGTGGTTAAATATTTGAAAAATTGTCAAAATTGTGTCGAGGTCCCTTGATTAAAAATCTACTAAAATTTTTTGTTTTGGAAAATTTTGAGAAACCGTTCTGAAAGTTTTAATTTTTAAAAAAAATAAATTTATCAAAAATTCGGCCACATTTTTTTTAAGTTTAGATGTTTGTCTATTCGAGAAAATCGCATTTGAATATTGGATTTCAGAAAAATTCTATAATTCTCTTGTATTTTATTGGGTCAACACCGCGTAAGGAGTGAGATCATAAAAATGTTAACACACATAAAGTTAAATAAAAAACAGACTACTGAATTTTAAGACTTCAAACCAAATTTTTATTAAATAAAATTTAATACAAAATCATAACAAAAAAACCGCATGGAACTCTAACCACTACGAACAAAGTTATCCACTCTTTCCGGAAACCCTCCCATTAAGGCTTTTATGGTAGTTTCTGTCACCTTTTTAGAGCAGGTGGTCCATCTACGTTTGAAATCTTGCATGTCCTGGGAGACCTTTTTTGTGCCCTTTAATTCTTTTTTAACAAGAGCCCAATATCTCTCCACTGGCCTGAGCTCCGGGCAGTTTGGTGGATTTGCCTCTCTTGGTACAAAAACCACATTATTATCATTATACCACTCCAGCGCTTTCTTGCTGTAGTGACAAGATGCTAAATCGGGCCAAAAGTAAGTGGATACATTGTGCTGACTCAAGAACGGAAGAAGTCTCTTCTGCAAACACTCCTTGATATAAATTACGCTGTTTATAGAGCCAGATGTCACAAATGACTGGCTTCTTTGGCCGCAGCTACATATGGCTTGCCATACTAGGAATTTTTTGGGGAATTTCGTTTGCTTTTTTGACCGAAATTTTTCCGCAACATTTCCTCGAACATCGGAAACATAAAATTCTTGACCAGGGAGCTGCGCAAAATCAGCCAGGACATAAGTTTCGTCGTCCATTACACAACAGTTGTATTTTTTTATAAAATTTGATTTCAATTTTCTAGCTCTGGTTTTGGCCTCCAAATTTTTAAAAGCGTTTCTATCGGGAACTTTTTGAACTTTGTAGGACTTTAGTCCCGCCTTACGTTTCACTTTACGTACAAAAAAGTCTGAGCATTGGGCTAACCGAGCTGTTTTTCTGCCAGATGTGTTAGGAGCTCTCTTAAGGATGCTTTTAACTTTATATGCCTTACCAATGTTACGATAACCAGTCGTTGTTCCTGTTCCGGGCTTCCTTTCAATTGTTAGGTGTTCCAGATACCTTTTTACCACTTTTGAAACTGTTTGGCGGCATACATTAGTTTCTTTGGCAATTTTTTTGTATGTCCATGTTTGGTTTTGTTGAAAATATTTAATTATTTTTGAACGCACTTTTCTTTCATCGTCCATTGTGTAAAAAATTGCAAATTAAAACTCATGATGTAAATTAATTTATTAACTGACATATTTTTAAAATGTAAACTGCCGAAAAAAAAAAAATTTGGAAGCTTTACACCAAAGTTGTAGGCAAAAATGTGTGTTAACATTTTTATGATCTCACTCCTTATGAGTAACGAAAATTCAGTGGTTTCGCAAATTGTCGTTACTTATACGCGGTGTTGACCCAATAAAATACAAGAGAATTATAGAATTTTTCTGAAATTGAATATTCAAATGCGATTTTCTCGAAAAATACGAAAAATGCCCTCCTGAATTTTTTATGTGGATAGACAAACACCCAAACTAAAAAAACAAAATGAGTATACCCCCATACTGTGGTTGGAAGGTATAAAAATTAAAAAAAAAATGTGGCCGAATTTTTTATAAATTGTTAAGGGTACAAAAAGGGGTAAAATTTGGAATACAGAATCTTTTGGTAAAAATTTTAATTTTTAAGGGTCGTAAAATTGTCCTTTTCATATATTATGAAATAACGATCATGGACTCTTGAAATTTGTAATGAAGGATCCTTTCCTAAAAAAACATTCCACAAAAATATATATTTTGGCGTCCCGAAAATTAAAATCTTTCAAATTTCGTGTCAGAATACCTGCCAATGCACATTGGTCTGGCAAGCCATATTTTTTGGCCAAAACTAAAATAATCACTTATACACATGAATTGAAATAAATTACACTATTAACAACAAAAAACATACATTTTATAAAGTTTTGAACAATTTAAATCTATTTTTTAACCCATCTAGAGCCGAGGGAACATATTATTCTCTTCATGTTTTTTAAATTTTGTTTACTATAACACTGTGCAACACGCTTTTTATCTTAGATGGGACCAACAAAATTTATGTATACCAAAACCCGAAGGGTTTTAAAAACTTAGATCGAGTTAATTTTTTATAGCCCACTGAAGTTTTTGAATTTTTTTCTTCTTTATTGCTTCTTTAAAAAGGACCAATATGACTCATTTTTAGAAGTCATATTGCTTCTTTTTAAATATTCTCATAAAACACCACTAAAACGTGCGTTAAAAGGGTTAAAATGATAAATAAAAATGTTCTGCATCAAATTTCACTAGGGGTTGTCAAATACCAAAAGTTCGTGCGAAAAATGCAAAATGCGTAAAAAAGTAAAATTGTAAATTCTTGAATTGGTTTTTACCAAAGTCGTGTGACAAAAAATTATAAATCTGCTTCTAAGCTATATAATGGTAACAGATGTTTTCAGTGAAATTTGATGGCGGTTCTGTTCTTGTAACATATTACCTCCTATCTTCCATTTTTAGTGGTCATTTTGGACCTTTTTCGCAAATATTCTCTTAGAACACCACTAAAACGTGCGTTTAAAAGGTTAAAATGTTCTACAAACATTTTATGAATTAAATTTCACTATGGGTCAAATGCTAAAGATCAAGCAAAAAGTTCAGAATGCTTAAAAAAGTAAAATTTTTAAGTATCATAGTGAAACTCAATTTAACAAAATATGATAACTCAAAATTTCATGCTTTAAACATTTTGGTTATATCGCACTAACTTTTGGCCGTTGACAACCCCTAGTAAAATTTTATGCAAAATATTTTTTTATAACATTTTAACTCTTTAAACGCACGCCTTAGTGGTGTTCTATGAGGATATTTGAAAAAAGGGCCAAAATGACCCCTAAAAATGGGAGATAGAGGGTTAATATGTTCTCAAAAAAGAACCGCCATTAAATTTTACTAAAGAAATCTTTTTGTTTCTTCGATTTTCGCCAAGAAACTCGTTGGGTTTGTTCTTGTTTTATATTTCCACTCTGCCAAACTGTAAGTAAATCACAACTTTTGGAGCAAAAGTTTCCTGAAACAAAAATTGATTTCTTGAAAATAAGCAACAACTAGCAAAAAGTTATTGATGATTTGGGAGCACCAAATACCACTTTAATTTTTTATCTTTTTGGGTCGTTGAAATCGCTTGAAATTTTATAAGTTTTATACTATATTTTCTTTTATAAAAACAAAAAATCACAGCTTTTGAGGTTATGAAAGTTTTCCTGTATTTTGCTTTTCCATAATTTTTCTTAAATATTTCAATATTAAGAATTCAAATACTTACTATCGTCATTAATTTTCATAACTAAAAGATTGAAAAATATTTTTTTATTTTCGTCTAGCCAGTGTCCGAAGAAAACAAAAAATTACACCACGTGTTTCAGTTTACCACTGCACTTACAACATTGAACTTTCTCACTTCATAGAATAACAGTTAATTAAAGTTTGCAAAAACAAATTATTTTTTTTGTTTATCTGAAGTATTTGCTACAATATTCCAACAACAAATATAGAAAAAAAAGTTTTGAGTTTTGGCCAAAAAAATGGGTCTTGGAGACCATTGTGCAATGGCCACTGAAGAGCTGATTGTGTGAAAATTTATAAGGAAATTTAGAAAGAGCGTCTTTAGTCTGCAACCAGAGAAAAAAATTATATGCTCGATTCGGGAGTACGGTTTCACCATTCACCTAATTCTTAAAAACTTGATATTCTTTTGAATTTTAAGATTTAAATTTTTTTTCTTAAAATTAAAGTTCTAGATAATATCTTCAATAATTACAACAAAAAAAAATAAATCTTTAAATTCTAAACGATACCAAATTTTGAAAAAGTAGGTGAATGGTGAAAGAGTACTCCCGAATCGAGTACTATGTTTTTTGATAAAGCTTCATGCCCGAATTTTTTGACCAAATCCAACCAATTGATTATCCAAATCCTTTTGGATTATTTAAAAAAAAAAAATACTTTAAATTTAAATTTCTTTTACAAGAAAAAAGGAAAGAGAAATTGCAAATAAGTTAAATGAATCGTTGGCCAATATAATATATTTTAAAATCGTAATAAAAACAGTGTATTTCATAGAAAATGATTAATCGTAATCGCATGATTTTTTTTCGATTACGATTACGATTATTTGGTGCGATTAATCGCGATTACGATTTTAATCGTTTTGCAAACTCTAATTTTGATGTTCAAATTGCTTATCTAAAATCAGAAGATTTTTTTGTCTTTAATCAGCAGATTTTTTGCAAACTCTACCTGGTTTATCCAGACAGAAATTTAGCAAACCGCGTCAGCAAAAGTCAAAAGATTTCTTAAATGGGTCAAAATGCAGATATTTTTGCTGACTGGAGAGGCATCTTATAAACACGTAAAAAATCAATAATTTATTTGTTGAATTACAATAGCCCTGTTTTCGCATAATCGTATATGCGCTTACCCATAGAAATTTAAAATTATCCACGATTATTTTTAGCGTGTATAATTATCGCCGGTAATTTCAAGCGTCGATAAAAAGTGTAACCAAGTTCACGTTTTTAATGAAATAGCATAAACACAACCATTTTTTTCTTGTTACATTACAGACATACCCCTTTTTTCTTGTTTGTCTCAATAAACTTTGACACACAACAGTGATGCCAAGTACATTCTTTTAAACGCGGATGCATTTTCGGTTAAACGGTTAATGTTAACATATATACGGTTATGCCAAAACAGGGCTAATATTGTGTAAATGTTTTTATTAAATTCTGAGTTAATTAATAGTCCATATAAATATATCGAGGGCCTATATTCAAAACTCTCTATCTTCCATTTTCACGAAAATTACTTTTTGATGGCAAAATGTTCAGTAAAACGGCCCTCATCTATGGTGTAAAATTCAGAACAAATATATTTTTTTTTGCTATTTTATTTGAATTTTTGGTTTTCTCTATCTCTTACACAATTAATTTTTCTGAATGCAAAACCCTCTATCTTTTCAAATAATTAATTTATAAATATTTTTTTTTGAATAATTTCATCATGCATTACATGTTTTTATACTACTTTTTGCACGCTGAACAAGAATTTGTCAACAAAATTCCAGAATAACGATTTTGGTCCACTGATGCTAATTTTTCTCAAAATTCTTGTTTGCCTTTTTTGAAAAATATGGCTCAAAATTTGGACGGCTTGTGTACATTATGAAACAAAAATTTTAATCTTAAAAATCGCGATGCTGATCAGCATCTGTGGACCAAAATCGCGTTTTTCATTTTTTACTATTTTTTTACATAACATGCTCAACAGTTTGTCATCTTTTAAGATGAATTCGGTAAAAAAAATATTTTTTGTCTCAAAAATCAGCACCTGTGGACCAAAACCGCGATTTCGGAACTCTTTATAAGCCGTTATCATTAATAAATCACGTCAAAAATTTACCTATGTAGTAAATGAAATCATAATAATTCATTTTTATTAAAATGCAAAACCCTCTATATCATTTTCATTCATGTACTTAATATTTTTGAGAAACAAAACCCTCTATCTTTCATAATATCCCCAATAGTGCAAAATTTTAAAAAGGAATTATATGTGAGATTCAGTAGTTAATTTAAAAAAATATTGTAGAATATCGAATTTTAATTACTCTAACAATACGCGAAATAAACAGTTTTTTGGCTCTCCTGAAAAGTTGTGTTTTTTAAGATAGTGGGTTTTGAATATAGGCCCTCGATATGTTGAAAATGCACTAAATTTATCCGTTTTTTTAAAATTTATTACATAAATTTTGGATTTTTTACGTGTTTTTAACAAATTTGTGACTTTTTAACCAGGGTTGATTATAACTACTAATAGTAGTCATAAATAGTACCATATTCACTATTTCTATAGCAACTTTACTTAAAATATTAAAGGGGATCATATTAAATTAGTTTAAATACTTAAAATATGTTACTGAAAAAATATTTGAGCATCCTACTATAGTTAAAACTCATATGAACCCATAGTATATTTACTTAAAATATGCTGCTTAAATAAAATAGTAAGTAAAACCATATTGCTGTTTGTTGCATATATTCAGTTTCAAAAACTTAGAATAGCAATATTGTTTGCAATTTTAAGTTTCGTTTACTTAGAATATTAAGTGTGTTTACTATAGTTCGTGTTCTTCATATATTTCCAGTTTACTATATTTTTAAGTAAGTTGTTGCATATCTTTTGTTTTACTATATTAGAAAAAATAAAAACACAAGTAGGAACATTTTTTTTATGTGAATTATTATGGCGTAATGAAATCAGTTTGTATTTCATAGTATTTTGAATGTGAGGTTAATTATTATTTTAAAAATTGATATTGGCTATAAGGTTCTTACTATAAAATTTATAGAAAAAGATAAATAAGTATTAAATGAATATAAAAAATCCAATTTTAAGAATATTTCAATTGAAATTCAGAAAATATTATTTGATATTTAAAGCTTTTAAGTTTATGGATCTTATAAAAATAATAATTGAATTTTCTCAAATACGTGAGTATTAGGGTGGAGCAAATATGGCGACACGAAATAACTCCCACATGAAATAACTCCCACCTAAAAAATGAAATAAGTCCCAAAAAAACTCCATACAAAGTTGGGAGTTATTTCATATGAAATAAATCCCAATTTAGTGGGACTTTTATCATTTTTATTGGGAGTTATTTCATAATTTTTTCGGTGGGAGTTCTTTCATACGAAAGCACTCCCACTACAATAGCGATGAAATAACTCCCACTATTGTTTCATTGTTGGTGGAAGTATCTGGAACATTTTGACTTATAGAATATTATTATTATTAAATTAAAATTCGTTGTGATTTTGGTACCAAATTTTAGGACGAAGTGCTTTTTGAACAAATTTGTATGTTTTGGAAATTTTGCTACCAAAACTGGCAAGGATTTTTGAGGTAAGAGCGCACTGCATCCGAAAATATTTTCGTTAGAATACAAAATTGTTATAAAAAAAATGGAGAACGCGAAAGTTATCTAACGTGTTGTGTTTTCGATAACATGGAAAGTTTTTCGATTACATACAAGATTGTTGAAAAAAGAACCGCGGTTGAAAATTTAAAAAATTCAATTAGAACTTGTTGTAAAAAGCTTCGCAGGCGAAAATTTGGTACCAAAAATCGCGGCGATTTCTGATTAAAACTTTAAATTTTCGGTAACATACAAATTTGTCGCAATAAGCGCCGCAGGCAAAAATTTGTTGCAAAACATCGCCGCGATGTTTGAATGTAACCGATGCAAGTCAAATAGAACACTCAATATATTTTTGCATGTTTTCGAAAAATTCTGAAAAAAAACAACATTTGGCAGTTATTATTACTTGTTTGTATTGTACCGAAAGTAACATCAGGATCCTCGTTCTCGACGTAACTGATATATTTTCCCTTATTGTTTGTTTAATTTTTGTTGAGATTTCTAAATTTTTTTATTGGGACTTCTTTCATTTTTAATGGGAGTTATTTCATTGGCACTTATTTCATTTTGTAGGTGGATGTTATTTCATTTTGGTTGGGACTTATTTAATTTTCTTCTCCATTGGGACAAAATTCGGCGACACGAAATAACTCCCACATGAAATAACTCCCACGAAATAACTCCCAATGAAATAAATCCCACCAAAAATGAAATATGTCCCAATGGAGAAAAAAATGAAATAAGTCCCAACCACAATGAAATAACTTCCACCTACAAAATGAAATAAGTGCCAATGAAATAACTCCCATTAATAATGAAAGAAGTCCCAATAAAAAAATTTAGAAATCTCAACAAAAATTAAACTAACAATAAGGAAAAATATATCAGTTAAGGCGAGAACGAGGATCCTGATGTTACTTTCGGTGCAATACAAACAAGTTATAATAACTGCCAAATTCGAAACTTGACGGCTGATTTGTTTTTTTCAGATTTTTTCGAAAACATGCAAAAATACGTTGAGTGTTATATTTGACTTGCTTCTGTTACATTCAAACATCGCAGCGATGTTTTGCAACAATTTTTGGCACCAATTTTTCGCGTGCGGTCCTTTTTGCCACAAATTTGTATGTTACCGATAATTTAAAAGATTTAGTTACAACCTGTTGTAAATAGCGCCGCAGGCGAAAATTTGGTACCAAAAATCGCGGCGATTTTTGGTACCAAATTTTCGCCTGCGGCTCTAATTGCGACAAATTTGTAAGTTGCCGAAAATTTAAAAGATTTAATCAGAACTTGTTGTAAAAAGCGCCGCATGCGAAAATTTGGTACCTAAAATCGCCGCGATTTTTGGTACCAAATTTTCGCATGCGGCGCTTATTGCGACAAATTTGTATGTTACCGAAAATTTAAAAGATTTAATCAGAACTGTTGTAAAAAGTGCCGCAGGCGAAAATTTGGTACCAAAAATCGCCGCGATTTTTGGTACCAAATTTTCGCCTGCGGCGCTTTTTACAACAGTTCTGATTAAATCTTTTAAATTTTCATCTGCGGTGCTTTTTTCAACAATCTTGTATGTAATCGAAAAACTTTCTATGTTATCGAAAACACATCACGTTGGATAACTTTCGCGTTCTCCTTTTTTTATAACAATTTTGAATTCTAACGAAAATATTTTCGGCTGCAGTGCGCTCTTACCTCAAAAATCCTTGCCAGTTTTGGAAGCAAAATTTCTAAAACATACAAATTTGTTAAAAAAGCACTTCGTCCTAAAATTTGGTACTAAAATCACAACAAAATTAATAATAATATTCTATAAGTCAAAATGTTCCAGATTCTTCCACCAACAATGAAACAATAGTGGGAGTTATTTCATCGCTATTGGAGTGGGAGTTCTTTCATATGAAAGAACTCCCACCGAAAAAATTATGAAATAAATCCCAACAAAAATGATAAAAGCCCCACTAAATTGGTAGTTATTTCATATGAAATAACTCCCAACTTTGTATGGAGTTTTTTTTGGGACTTATTTCATTTTTTAGGTGGGAGTTATTTCATGTGGGAGTTATTTCGTGTCGCCCAAAATTCATTTTTGGTGGGATTTATTTCATTGGGAGTTATTTCGTGGGAGTTATTTCATGTGGGAGTTATTTCGTGTTGCCGCAAATATAGCTTTTTTCGAAAACGTCGGTGTCGGGAAAGTTGCCTTTTGGGATCGATATTAACCCACAAAAATATTGGACCTGTATAGCAATGGCTTTGGGTTCCTTTTTTGACTTGAAAATCGAAAAGTCCCGAACAAAGTGAAAAAAAATTTCGAACTTTTTTTTTGTTTAAAATACTTATTAGTTTATATTTGGACCAGTGTTGCCACCAATAGAATTGAAAATTACACAAAAAATTATCCAAAATCTCACAAATTACACAAAAAAAAAAAATTACAAAAAAATGTATTTCATTTTACAATAGAGAGTATATTTTTATTCAAGAGGTTATAGTTTCATTTTAATTAATTTTACTAATATAATTTCTAATTTTTCTTGGGTTCAAAAAAAACTTAGTTTGTTTCAATACATTTTTTGTAAAAAGTATTGATGAAGTATTTGCCGATAACTTATTTATTAAGTATGTTTTAACAGCCGTTTAGACGACTAGTATTCAAGTTAGATTTGTTCTTTCGGGAACCTATGTCAAATTTGATCCACTTGTCAAATAGCTTTCGGAATAATTTCAAAAGATTAGGAGAGCCATGCGTATTTAAATAAAATAAAATAAATACATAAATTTATATATTCAAGCTGTATTAAGGCTATAAAACAAGAGTTTTATTCAACAATTTTTGACATGTATGCTCGTCTGAAAATTCTCTCATCTGAAGAATAAGAGAATGGTAATATTAACAGAATTTAAACAATTTTTAGGTTTTGGAAGAGGGTTTCTCCAGAACAATTTTTAATTTCAAAAACTTAAGGCTAGGTTTTTGTGATACAAAAATGCATGTTTTTTATTTATTATCTAGTTTATTATTATTTATTATCTATAATTTTAAATGGCCACCTAGATTTACAGATTTGACCGCATCGGACTTATTTTTGTGGCGTTATGTGAAAAGGAAAATCTGCGCCAACAATCCTCAGACCTTCAAACATCAAAATTTCGAGATGCTTAAAAAATGCACATTTTTCCGTGGCCAATAGAGACGTCCATTTAATTAATGTTCTCACATATGAAAATCGGTTTGTTTTTTTAATTATAAAAATATATTTATGGGTCCAGTTATTTTTTCAAAATCCAGTTGAAAATTTTCCATTTTCCAGTTATTTGACATTTAGTATCTGGCAACCCTAGTCTTCACATATGTAACCCCCAAAATTTACACATTTTCCTGAAAAAAATATTCAAAGAAGCCGAATTTTTACAAGGTTATGTCATCATTGGATAGACATTAAAAAAACTTTTCTTTTCATATGAAAACATCATATAGTTTCCTAAAAAGAAATGGCTGAAAAATCCAAAAAACGATTTTTTCGACATTTTTTGACCCATGTTTTGAACCCCTAAATCCCCGCTATGGCCGATAAGCCGAAACACCCCAACCTTTGAATTGTCTCTTTGATATATATTTTAAGTTTTAGGCAAATCGGTTCATAAGGGATACTTCCCTTGTCAGTTAACGCAAGTTTACAAAAAAAAAAAATACCTCAGACATCGCAACTTTTATCCCAAAATTATCAGTTTTCTTTTTTTATTAACATATTTTTTATTGAAATTGCTTTTAATTTAAATGTTACTAATTCTGAACTTTCCGTGTTACTCTGATTTTTTTTTATATCTTTTTTTTTAATAGTACTTTTTGTGTTATTTTTAATAAAATAAATGAATTTATTTCAAAAATAAATGATTTAAATGTGTGATAAAATTTCTTTATTTTTCAATTTAAACCATAAAAGATTATTAGCGCCCTAAAAAATTTTGACTTGTTTATCGCAACAACCTCATTTATCGCAACGGCGAAAACTTCTTTATGTTGCGTTGAGCGAGGTTGCACTGTATCATGCCAAAAAAAATAATTTGACTTTTGAAGACCAGCTTTTTAAAACAACAATTTAAAAAAGCTTTTATTTAAATTTAAATATGTTTGTGTGTCTCAAAAGCTCTTTAGAATAACCTACTCAATATACTCACGTATTTGAGAAAATTCAATTATTATTTTTATAAGATCCATAAACTTAAAAGCTTTAAATATCAAATAATATTTTCTGAATTTCAATTGAAATATTCTTAAAATTGGATTTTTTATATTCATTTAATACTTATTTATCTTTTTCTATAAATTTTATAGTAAGAACCTTATAGCCAATATCAATTTTTAAAATAATAATTAACCTCACATTCAAAATACTATGAAATACAAACTGATTTCATTACGCCATAATAATTCACATAAAAAAAATTTTCCTACTTGTGTTTTTATTTTTTCTAATATAGTAAAACAAAAGATATGCAACAACTTACTTAAAAATATAGTAAACTGGAAATATATGAAGAACACGAACTATAGTAAACACACTTAATATTCTAAGTAAACGAAACTTAAAATTGCAAACAATATTGCTATTCTAAGTTTTTGAAACTGAATATATGCAACAAACAGCAATATGGTTTTACTTACTATTTTATTTAAGCAGCATATTTTAAGTAAATATACTATGGGTTCATATGAGTTTTAACTATAGTAGGATGCTCAAATATTTTTTCAGTAACATATTTTAAGTATTTAAACTAATTAAATATGATCCCCTTTAATATTTTAAGTATAGTTATAGTCAATTGATATATTTTTTTTGCTTAATATCAATCACTGTTTTTAACATGTTTGGTAAATTTTATTCATAATACCAGTACGTACCGGTATCGTTGTTTCGGTAACGGTGAGCCGTTACCTAAATAATCCAAAATACCGTTACCTTTACCGTTACCGATATAAAAAATATGTAATACCAATACCGTTACCAATACCGTTATTCGTTTCGGTTGCCAACCCTGCTAAAAACACTACAAAGCTTTTAAGTGCAATAACTCTTAAAATAAGGGTTTTTCCAAAAAATACTATATTAGTTTAATTTTGCAGAATAAGAAAGCAAACATTTCCTTCATACAAATTTTTAGCCTAAGTCTAAGACATCGTGGTGTTTTTGGCGGTTAAAGTAAAAATTTATGTGAAGACTTCATTTAAAACGACCCTCGTTAAAATTTGGACGGAGATTGAAATAGTCGGTCGCCATTATTTTGTAGAGTAAGATATGTAGTTTTCATAATAGTGCGTTTACATTGGATTTCTAATCTAGTTAAGTGCGATTTTAATCTACTTTGTAATCTGTACCGTTTACATTGGCATTTTTTACATTTGAGAAGATTAGGATTGGCATTTAAAATAACAAGTTGGTAATAAATGTGTGTGACTGCGTCAAAAGACAGCAACGGTAATTAGTCGCCGTACGATTAACAAGGACAGTGACGGCGTTTACAATTAACAATTTAGGCGGCATAAACATACTTTACGGCGTCATCAAAATGGCAGGCTTTGTGTCGGTGTTTATCAGTGTTGGAAAATGAAAATTACAGATATACAGAGTTGTATCAAACTTTGCCGATTTGCGTTTGCCGATTAGAGTCTAAACTACTAGATTGAAAAAAATAAATTTGTATGGGCAATCTAATAGATTGAAGCTAGATTGGAGCCACAATCCACTTTAAGCTAGCTTAGAAGGCCACTGTAAACGCACTATAAACCAATTACATTTGGAATTTATATTGGTAATTTCATTACAGAAGTGCCCAAAGCTGACTTTGAAGTTTCGATTTTCCAAATGCTGTATACAAATTTGTGAAATTACTTTGTTTCAAACGACCGCTGTTAAAATTTGAATGGAGACAATCGGTTTCCATGATTTTGAAGAGTTAGATGTGTTCTTTTTAGAAAATATTTTTAGAAATTTGGGGAATTTCAGGCCAAATCACTCACTTTTAGACCCGACCCCCTTCGATTAATTTTTGTTGGATATGTTTTAGTACATATTAAATGCAACTTGCACTCAAATTTTCAGCCTTTTATACCAAGTTGGGGTTAAGAATCATTTTTTTTAATAGCGTTTTTTCAAAAAAATTAAAAAATGGATATTTTCAATTAATTTTGACCAGTAAAAAATATGGATATCTTAAAATAAGTTGGACGACGTTTTGTTGGTATTTAAATGTAGTTTTAGAAAAAAAATATGAAAAAATTATTCGAAGTAATTATCACTTATTTTTTAACGTTTAAAAATTAAAATCGAATTTTTGAAAAGTCAAAAACCTTAGATTTTTTCTTGTCTAAAAATTCTACTCTAAATTGCACAATTTTTAAGCCATAATTCGAGATGTGAGCACAATTCGTTCTATTTTTTTTTCAAATTTTGAAAATTGCAGTTTTTTTTTTAGACTCTGCACTCAGAAAATTATTGCAGTTACTACATGACGGTCGTTTGTGTAGTAAGTAGTAGCTGTTGTTTTTAACTACAATTTCGGTCGTTTTTGTATGAAAAAATCTCAAACAACTTTTTTTGTAGTAGTTTCAAAAAATAACTACAAAAAATATACTACACTGTAGCAATAGTTGATTTATGTAGTTGTTTTTAGTTTTTTTTTCTAAAACTCGTTTTTTTCTAGAAATTTTTATTGCAAACGAATGTGTCGAGCGAGTTGGTCGTGCGGGATGCGGAAGGAATTATTTTTATACCAAATAAATAATATCTAAATAAATTAAATTACAATTTATTAAATTTAATTATAACAAAAAATATGTTTTTGGAAAAATATTCTTGAGCGAAAGAAAATAAGTGGATAAATGAGATAACAAGTGTGTATAATATAGCGCTCACATAAGCGTGCGTAAAAACCAATCGGAAAAAAACAAAATAAAATGTGTGCAGTGTTTTGTTTTCTTATGAGCGCGCCATCTTTCTTTTCTTTGTATACACAACAGAGCAGGTACATACTTTTTTGAAACATTTCAAATTAATTCTTTTTTTTTATAAATCAATTTTGCCAAAGCATTTCGTTTTTTTTTTTATTCCAGACAAATTTTGATCAGTAGCGGTGAAAATTTGAAATGAACTATTAAGAAAACAAAGGTAAATACAATCAATTTATTTTGTTTAACATTTTATTAATATAATTTTTTTCTTCTATAATTCCAGATAAATATGTACATCAAAAAATTGTCATCATGTCGAAATTCTATACAACCAACTAAAATGTATTGCTTTTTAAATAAATAAATATCAATCATTTAAACGTTTAAGAAATTTTTTAAATAAAATTTCAGGCAATTGTAGAAAAAACAACTGTATTAAACAGTTTTGTAGTAGTTTTTACTACATTTTGTAGTTGAAAATCAATAGTTAAAAACAACAACATGTTCAGTTGTTTTTACCGTTTATGTAGTGGACGCCTTTTCAACGACAAAATGTAGTCAAAACAACTGTCTTTTGTAGTAGATTTTACCGACATACTTTTTTGAGTGTGGTATATTTTATATGGTGCTCCATAATAATTAAATTGGTAGATATTGACCCTAACTTACCCTAGATACATTCATTTGTGAATAAAAATATGTCTCATAAAAATTTAGGTTGATCGGACATGGGAAGGCGTGCCGCATCGGCCTTGAATTTAAAAAAACGGATTACAAGGAAAAATATGATTTTTTCTGTTTTATCAATTTTGTTGGTATTTTAAGTTAATTTTGAATTCAGGTGGTTAAAGGATTTTGATTTGGAGTAAAATGCCTCTCTAATGAGGTACTAAAAACTAAAATCGGTTGAAAATAAGCCAAGTTATTAAAACTTCCCCAGGCATCTAACGTGTGTCAGACCACTTGAATAAGGAATGCAATCCGATTCATGAAATTCATTGAAATTTTATATTTCAATTTCAAATGTTATTAGATGACAAGTATTTTTCATATTGTATTTTGCTAACATGTTTTAAATTAATGCTAAAAATGCCTGTGCTTTTTAACACTCGTTTGAAATCTCCATTTTTAACTCTTCAAAATCTAGGAAACCGATTGTTGCCATTAAAATTTTAACGATGGTCGTTTAAAAGAAAGTAATTTCACAAATTTGTATACAGCATTTGAAAAATCGAAACTTCAAAGTCAGCTTTGTATGGTTTTCAAAGCCAGAATTTAAAATTTTTTAAAATTTTTTGGCAAAAAAATAAAAAAAAAAATGCCTGCGAATTTTGTACTCTTGCCCAATACATTAAATCATGATAATGTTTTGCGGAAGATTTGGGTGTACTTGCCAAAGCAAAGTTTTTGTAGAAAAAAATAATGTTATATTACTTTGCTATTCCATGCAAAACGAATTGAAATATCAGTCGAGGACCCTATTAAAAAATCAAAAGAGCTGTACATTTTGTACACTCAAAACAAAAAAAAACTGTAATGTTAGCAAAAAAAGCTTGTAAACCTACAAGAAAATTTGCTGATTTTGAACCCACAATTTTTTTGGTAAAGTTAGCAAAAATGTTTTGCCAAAAATTAGTTAACTGATTTTTTTTTTTTCAACTTAGTTCAGACACATTTGAGGACCCCATTGGGTTCGGACCCGATAGGTCCAGACCCCGAAGGGCCTAGACCTAGTTAGGTTCCTTAAAAATTGTCATAGTTTTTGATCCAAAATTTGTGTCCGTTTCGCTCTACCTTGCTTAGTTTTTGAGATAGTGATTTTAGGGGACCACCGGGGTTTTGAGAATTACAAAACTCAATAACTTCAAAAATATTACTCGGAGAGCTTTTGATTATTTTTCGGTCTTGTTCTACGTGCTGAGAGGTACAAAAATGCTTTTGGACTTTTTGTTGTGTCGGCAATATTTACCGAGATATGAGCATTTTAAAATTTTCGGGAATGCTAACTTTTTTGGATCCAAAGTTCGGACCCATTAGGGTCCACACATGTGAAGAGTACCGGCGAGCCCGAGAACCAAAAATGGCCTCCATTTTGCTCTATCTGGCTTAGTTTCCGAGATAGCGCCATTTTAAGATTTTTAAAAATTAAAAAAAAATTAACAATTATTTTTGCTAATATTAGCAAAAAATCTTGTAAAAATGTTGTCAACTCAACTTCAAATCTTAGCAAAAGAAATTAGTTCAAAGTTTGTTTAAAATTGCTAATGTGCTAAATGAAGTTTACAAGAATTTTTGCTAACATGCTAATCTCAACTAAAAATTTGCTAAAAGTTAACTAACTAGCATTAGCAAAAAAAAAATAGTAAATCTACTAATGTATTTTTTTGAGTGTAAGTGAGTGCAAAAATAAGTGCAAAAAAGTGTTTTTTCATTTTGGAGAGTATAAAAGATTCGGCACCAAAGAATATAACACTCTCACTTGTTTTATGTACATTTGATAAACAAATAAAAATTTTTTATGCGAAAAGCTTAGACTTGGTGAAAAAGTAGTTTGGTAAAAAAATGATTTTTTTTTCACGAAAAACAAAATTATGTTAAAAAAAAATTTTTGATGTAAAAAAAATTGATGAAAAAATTTTTTTTTGGTGAGAAAAAAAATGGTAATAAAAAATTTGATAAAAAAATTTGAAAAAAAAAATTTATGAAAAAAAAAATTAATGAAACAAAATTTGATGAAAAAAAAATTTGATAAAAAAATTTGATAAAAAAAAATTTGATGAAAAAAAAATTGATGAAAAAAAAATTGATAAAAAAAATTTGAGAAAAAAAAAAAAATTATAAAAAAAAAAATTTGATGAAAAAAAAAAAAAATTTTTACCAAAAAAATTTTATGCAATCGGAAGGCAAAAAAGTTTGGTTGGAAGCGGGGGGGGGGGGGGGGGGGATGTTGTATGAATTTTCGTTAATTTTTTAATATTGAATAAGAAATGAAAAAAAAAAAATCAACTTAAAGCTATAGTTTTAAATCAGGCGCGAATTCAACATTTTGAATTTGGGGGAACTTTTATTACTCAATATTTTTTACGAGGTCATCCTGACGGACCAATTTTCTTCCTAAGCAAGACCGTTTATAGTCAAATAAACGGATCCATAATAAGTCATAGCCATAAACTTCTATATAAAAAACTGAAATATTTCGAAAACAAAAAAAATTAACAGGTTATTGGTTTTTTAAAATGTTTCTTTTACAAAATTTCTCAGATGTTGAGACATTTTTACTACAGAAAAACTTTTAGATTCTAAAAAAGTTTTCATATGGAAAAACAATATAGAAAAATTATTATAAGACACTTTTTCAAAAGAAATATTTACATATTCAGAGACACATTTCCTATAGACAAATTCTTAGAATCTTCCAACAGAAAAATTTTCTAATTCTGAATGATTTTTCATACAAAACAAAATCTCAGTTTCTGATATAGTTTTCTATAAAAAATTAATAGATCTTGACAAACTTTTCCTATAGAAAAATTCGCATATTTAAAAGATTTCTCAAATAGAGAACTTCTCATTCTTAAATTCTGAAACGTTTTTCTTGTAGAAATGTTATCTGATTCTGAGATTTTTTTTGCAGAAAAATTGTTGGCTGATTCTGAAAATTTTTTTCTAAGAAAAAAATCTCAGGTGCTGAGGGATCTTTTTTTTGAAATGTAATACGAAATTTTTTATAAAATTTGAGATCAATTTTTAATTAAAAAAATCTTACATTCGAAGTCAAATAAACACACAGAAAATAGATTCAGTTGTTGCAACTGAATTGTTTGCCAACTGAATTTTTGCGGTTGCACCAACTATCACAATATTCAGTTGCCTCTACTGCCAATTCAGTTGTCTCTACCGGTAAATATCTATTATAAGAACCGAATATTTTTATGTTAAAATTGACATTGGTTAGAGTGATCGAATTTTAAAAAGCGTTATATACTTAGTTGTACCAATCAATATTTTTTTAAACTGTTTCTTTTGAAATAAAATTTTTAATATTTGTTTCAAGCAAATTTACTAATTTATTTGATTGTAAAAATGTTATAATTTAAAAAGTGAAATAAATTCATACAATAGAAAAAATAAATTAAAATTGATAAATTATGATAGAAAAAATTTAAAATCTAAGAATTTTTCTAAAAAAAAATTGTTTTAGAATCTGTGAGACATTCTAGAGCAAAAATAATTCGGATTCAAAATATATCTCTTAAGAAAAAATGTCAATGAAAAAATCGAAAAAATTTCTAAGACTTCTAGAATTTTTTTTTAGAAACATATCTCAGAATCCGAGGATTTTTCTACAGAAAAGATGTCTCAGAATCTGTAAAAGAATATCTCAAAAAATATAATAGAATATCTTCTAAAGAAAAAATGAAAAAGTATCTTAGAGTTTTCCAATTGAAAAAGTCTAAGATAATGAGAAAAAGTCTCAAATTCTGAAATTTTTCCTATAGAAAAAGTATCAGATTCGAAAAAAAAGTCTTAGGTTCTGAGATTTTTTTCCGACAGAAAAAGTCTCAGATTTTGAGCAATTTTTTCTTGCAGATAAAGTCTCAGATTTTAAATCATTTTGCCTATAGAAAATGTTCCGATTCTGAGAATAGTTTTGGGTGAACCTTTGTTAATTTCAATATTCTGGCATTTATTAGCCTTAAATTTGTTACCACTCTCTGGACATTTTGGCTCAAAATTGATTTTATTGTCGACTTCTGGGTAAAATATCATCTTTAGCATCTGCATTCGAGTTGCGTGTGCAAATATCTAAAATAAGATTAATTAATTTCAATTGTTTGTATTTCGGCAGTGGTATCAACTTACCGTCAAAATTTGTAACATTTTTTACGGAATTTTACATGAGTTTTATTTTAAAATTTAAAAAACGTCTGAACACAATAACATTTTTCTTTAAACTAATTACCCTGCAAACAAAACGATACGACATCGATTCGCCGGTTGTATTGCCGATACGATAAATGTTATTGCGGCAATTATCGAATTCGTATCGCCGGCGATACACCTTTCGGGAGAAACTGTTACCCGACGGCAATACATCCCGGCGATACGAAAACGATTCGTCTTGGCGATAAAAGGGCAATATCGCCACATAATCGTATAAACGAAAAATAATAGATTTGTATGTATCGCCGGAATATCACCAAAATGATAAATCGGCGATACAGCTATATCGATTCCCTGAAGCTGAAAATAGACATAATATTTTTCATTCATATTAATGTAAACAGGACTTAAAACGTTTGCATTCACCCGAAAAATATATCCGCAACATTCGCCGAATTTTTTATTTTATCTTTGAACGCTTATTTGTGTTTTTCGGCCAAATTTATATTCTTTCAAAGATTTCTTGTTGTGCTTAATAAATTATTTTATTTTAAATTGACAAAGAAATAAAAATATTCCAATATATTTTTTTTTGTTTATCGCCAAAATATCGTTCGTATGAGAAAACGGCGATAAAATAAAAATACTACTTTGATTTTTTATTGAAATGATAAATTTTCGTATCGCCGCAATATCTTTTCGGCGATATATCGCCCTATTGTTTGCAGGGTACTATTCTAATTTTTTTGATGTTTTAGTTTTGTAATCGAAATGAAATCCTAACGACCAATTATTAGTTAAGAATACCAATACAAATTTATAATTTAGTAAAACTTTTCAAAAATAAAAAAATTATTGAAAATTTGGTTAAGTTAACCAATATTTTCAGTTGTGGGTACTATTACCTAATGTTTTTGGAATTTATTAATTTAAACAAATGATTATTGATCGAGAGGGAAAATAAAGACTAAAAGAATCGGTTGTACTTACTAAATATTTTTCAAAAACATTATTAGTTTTTAGTTGTTAACACATCCATTCGGTCACGATTGATAATTTATTATTACTGCTGTTATTTATTTGGTATGATGATAAAAAATTTACAATAACAACTAAAAATTTATAAGATTTATCAAAATTCCGTTTTCATAATGGAATTCCAACTAAACATTTTTCTGTGTGAATATAAAAATATTTTCTAAAGGTAAAGTCTGAAATTTTGAAACATTTTTCTGTAAAAATAATACTTTTACCATCGGAAATAATAAGGAAAGTTATTCGGTTAGAAAATGTCTACGACTCTATTGCCATCTAAGTTTTTCATATGCAATTTCTTTAATTCTGAAACATTTTATCCTAAGGCTACGTGTGCTTTCTTTTTTCCTTTTCTTTTTTTTTTTTTCTTTTTTTTCTTCCTTTCTTGTATCTTTCTTTTCTTTTCTTTCGAAATCATTTTGGGGGGGGGGGGGGGGGGGGGGTTAGAAATCCCATTCTCCCCCCCCCCCCTGGATCCGCGCCTGGATCATATTGACAACATGTTTAAGATTGAAAATAGCAGATATGGTAGTCAAGTTTTTAGCGATAAAATTTTCGCGGATTCCAAATAAAATGCGTTTTTCTACAATAATTTAGCAAATATGGGAACATTTTTTTCTATTGTACGGAACGAAGTGTAAAACGTAAATTCTGTAACTTTTGAGAATTCGGATATATGCAGATATTTTGTATTATAGAAATGTATAATGTCCCAAATTTGTCATATCACCTCGACAAAAAGGGGTTAAAGATGACCGATATCTCAAAAAATTTACAGAACTTATGTTTTACACTTCGTATCGAACAACACAGAAATTTTTTTCCCATATTTGCCAAATTATTATAGAAAACACATTTTTTATTTTAAAACCGCGAAAATTATATCACTCCTGTTAGTTTTTATCTATAACATGTATTTAATAAGATCATAGAGAAAAATTTTACTTTTTTTATTTTTTTGATTAAAAATTTAGAAAATTTTCAAATTTTGGCTTTAAAAACCATTCAATAGTCTGGGGCATGTATGCGTAAAATGCTCATTTTTTATCCGATTTGAGTTTGTTTAAGCTTTTTGGAAAGGTAATTTATTACCATTTTCATATTATTTGACAAAAAATTTAGCAAAAAATAAGATAAACCAACCATTTAAAAAAAAAAAAAATATTATTTAAGAGTGTCACAAAACTTTAATCCATTTTCGGCACGAGTTGTTTTTATCCGATTGTCCCCAAATTTTGGCTCACTCATTTTTAGATATTAAACTAAAATTTAGGACCCTACTAGGTAATAAAAAGTGATTTTGATAATTTACCTTAGTCGTTAGGGCACCTTTAATGTGTATACCATCCAACAGTACCAGGCGCGGATCCAGGGGGGGAGAATGGGATTTCTCCCCCCCCCAAAACGATTTCAAAAGAAAAAAAAAAGAGAAAGGAAAAGAAAAAGAAAAAAAGGAAAAGAAAAAAGAAAAGAAAAAGGGAAGGAAAAGGAACAAGGATCGAAAGAAAATGACCAGAATGTATAAAAATCCTTTGGAGAGGTATATGTATGTGTGCTGATGATTTTCGTCAGCACACACAGTCTCCATCCTAAGGAATTTTTTTACATCCTTGGGATAAAATGTTTCGGAATTAAAGAAAATTCATTTGAAAAACTTAAAAAAAAGCCGTGGACATTTTCTAACCGAATAACTTTCTTAAAGAAAAAGTATTATATTTTTATAGAAAAATGTCTCAGAATTCCAGACTTTATTTTTATAAAATGTTTTGATACTTATTTGACTCTGAATGTAAGAATTTTTTTATTGAATAATTATCTAAAATTTTTAGAAAAATATCTTATAACTTTTCTTAAGGAAAAATTCCTCAGCAATTTAGAATTTTTCCTTAGAAAAAATGTTTCAGAATCGGCCAAGAACTTAAAAAAAATAAAAATCTCAGAATCGGAAAGATTTCTACAGGCAAAATGCTCAGAATCTGAGTTGTTCTATCAGGAAATATATTTTCTTTCTCTTTAAGATATCTTTTAGATCTGCTAATTTTTCTATATGAAAAGTTTATCAAAACCTATTTTGAGAGATTTTTTTTTGTGTAAAAAATTTTTAGATTGAAATTTTTCTGTTAGTTTTTCTGTTGGAAAATCCTGGGAATTTTTCTACAGGAAATGTGTCTCTAAATATGTAAATTTTTCTAATAATAATAATTATTTTATAAACAAATGTTAAAGAATCTTAGAAATTGTCTTAAAAAACATTAGCTGGCATTAAAACCGTAAAATTTTTCTATTAAAAAATGCTATAAAATTTTTAAAAAAGTGTATCAAAATTTCTTCATAAAATGTTTTAGAAACTGATAATTTCTTGGTATCTGATAATTTTCTTTTACAAAATGTGTTTCAGGATCTGAAAATGTTTGTATACGAAATAGTTCTTGGAATCGGAAAATTACTTTAAAATATGAGAATCAGAATTCAATTCTTTTTGGAGAAAGAATATCTCAGAATCTCAGATTATTTCTATTGGAACACATTTAGAAATCTGAGACATTTTCTTTAAGAAAATGTTGAATTTGAGAGTTTTTCAACAGAAAATATGATTTAAAAATTAAAGAAATTTTTTTTATCAAAGTTTAGAATCTGAACATTTTTATAAAGGAAAATATCTCAGAAATGGGTTATTTTTCTACATGAAAGATATTTTAAAATCTAAGAGTTTTCTGTAGTAAAAATGTATCAACATCTGAGAAATTTTGTTAAGGGAAGATTGATAAAAAACAATTTTTTTTTGTCTTCGAAATATTGGAGTTTTAGTATAAATTTTTGTTTAGAAAAATATGAATATGTGTCTATTCATAGTTGTGACTGGCTATGACAGTCTATAACTATAAACGGTGTTATTTATGAAGTAAATCGGTATGTCAGGATTCCCTCGTGAAAAATATTTTTTGATTTCAAAAAGTTCCGCCAAAAGTCGCGCCTGATTTAAATACTATAGCTTTTACTTAATTTTTTTTCTTTTGTTTTTAACAACACCCCCCCCCCCCTTCTACATCAAACCGAACTTCAAGGCTTTCCGATCTCATAAACTTTTTTTTGCAAAAAAAAAAAAAAAATCTCCCCCCCCAAATGAAATTCCTGGATCCGCACCTGAACAGTACACACTAGGGTTATGACTCATTTTTGACAAAATTTTTACCTATCACCACGTGCTAGACAATACAAAATTAATAATAAAAATCGTTTTTCCGGTCATTTTGGCAAAAAAAACCTTCCGCACCAAACGCAATTTCTAAAAAGTCACAGATATTTTTTGTTTTAAGTCATATTTTTAAAAAGTAAAGTAATTTTAATCCTTCCAATAAATGAATTATATAAAAAAAGATCTTGTGAACACTTGTGAATAAAAATAAAGCCGTCCGGACTTTTACTTTTGAAGCTACATGCTGCCAAAGTTGACGTTATAAATAGTAAACGTTATGCAGTTAAGGGTTAAACCGCCAAATTTGAATCTTGAAGGAATGAAAAAAGTCCCTCCAAAAAGCATTCGTCACTTTGAGTGTAAATAGCTTTTCCTACGCATCGTTTGGGTCTCATATTTTCTTAGTTTCAATTAAACTAAGAAAATATAGACAAAATTTCATCTCGTTTGGTGCGGGAACTTTTTTGACGGAAGCGAAAAAGTAAATATGCAATTCTTAATATTGCCTTGTTGGCTAGGGCAGGTAAATTTTGATATTTGAAAAAAAAAATGCAAAAAGTCATAACCCTAGTACACATTCAAAATATTTAATAAGCAAAAACAAATGAAAAACATATTTAAAACAAGTGATAAAACATTTGAAAACCATCCCAGTAATTATTCAGTTGTTTTAACAAACATCAACATTTATTTTTGACTGTTAATAAAATTTTCTAAAATACATAAATAACATTGAACATTAAAAAATAACATCACTTTCATTTTTTTTATGAACAAATTCGAAAAAAATAACCAAAGAAAAGATTAAAAATTAATAACACCGCTCAACAAATTAAAGGTTTTTGGCTCCGGTTTAGAGTTTCATATAAAATTTTAAAAGACTTGGACTCGCTGATTCCAAATCCATCACGTCAAGAATTTAAATTATTCGCGGTTGAAAATGCGAAAAACACGATTTTTGCCTTTTTTGAAAGCCTGCACAGCAGCCACTGGGTGGAAAAAAAATCTGGTATAAAGCGTTAGAGTAGAATTGAACTATGATCTCAAATATATGATCAAAAAAATTTGAAGTTGTTGCACTATTATTGGCCAAACATGTATTTAAAAAAACACTGTGAAAAAAATTAGAAAAAGCATCATTTTTAAAAGGCTCTAAAACAAAACCCAGATGATCAATCTTTGCCGTGATGAGCTAAAAATTTAGGCAAAAGCTCATTCTTTCTTATAGACTTTTAAACCCATTAAAGATATCTTCCGGTTTATACGAAAAATTTATTTATTTTTTATTTATTTTTTTTAGTTTTTCTTTGAAAAATATCAAAAAAAACTAAGGTACCTTACCTTTTTTACAAAAATGGTATTTTAACCGTATCATTTTAAAACGCAAGTGTAACCCAACCAAACGCAATAATTAGAAAATAATAGTTTTCTATGTTGGAGACCATAGACTAATTATACTTTTGCGCTTTATACCAGATTTGTATCCATTGAATGGCTGCTGTGCAGGCTTTCAAATAATGCAAAAATCTTAATTTTTCGCATTTTCAACCGTGAATAATTAAAAATCTGGACGTGATGGAGAAATTTGGAGAACAGATTTGGAATCAGGAGATCAAAGTCTACTAAAATTGATTACCAGAATTCAAACCGGAAAATGAGTGTTGAGCGGTGTAATATTGATACTTTATGGGGTCCCCGACCGATATTTCGATGCCTTACAAACGGAATGACAAAGTGAGTATACCCCCATACTGTGGTTGGAGGGTATAAAAAAATTTTCTAAATTTAAATTCTTCATAATTTTGTAAACAATATTGTGCAATATTGGTCAATATTGTCCAAAACGCTTTTTTTTAAACGCCCATATGTTCCAAAGTATTGATAAAAAAAATATGGTTTTTAACCATTTACGAAGCTCTATTAAATAACCAAAAATAAACTAAATCGGTGATCCGTTAGTTAAATTCCCCATGGATTTGCTCATATAAGCAATTTTATATATTTTTCAAATATTTTTTTATTAAAAAAATTTTGAAATAATCTTTTTTACAATATATTCGGCAAGGCCGCATCAATTTATCAATATATTCGACAAGGCCGAATTCAAAATTTTTTTTTTGAAAATTTTCACCGTTTTGCTCTGTCTTGCTTAGTTTTTCAGACATCGCCATTTTGAACTTTAAACTATTCCAAGAAGACAAAAACGATGAACTTGTTGGTAGAAAACTCGAACTAAATTTGAGATCAAATTTTGTGTAAACATATTTTTAAGAAATATTTCTCAAAAATAAAGGAAAATTCTTAAACTTTTAAAAAAAAAATTGTTTTTTTAATGTTTCATCATGTTTTTTTTTGAGTATAGTTCGAAAAGTGACTCCAAAAAAAGTACTTTTGTAACAATTATCACATCTTCGATGTGTTTATGTTTGTATATGGGGCATTCCAGTCCAAATCACTCACTTTTAGACCTGACCCACTTCGATTATATTTTTATATGTAATAACTGCAACTTGCACTCAAATTTTCAGCCTTTTAAACCGAGTTGGTGTTTAGTAATTTTCAATTAATTTTGACCAGTAAAAAAAAAAGATATCTTAAAAAAAGTTGGCCAATGTTTTGTTGGTATTTAAATGTATTTTTAGAAAAAAAAAATATGAAAAAATTATTCGAAGTAACTATCACTTATTCTTTAACGTTTAAAAATTAAAATCGACTTTTTGAAAAAGTCCGAAACCTTCGATTTTTTTTTTTAAAAAGTCTTAAAATTCTACTCTAAATTGCGCAACTTTTATGCCATAATTCGAGATGTTATCACAATTCGTTCTATTTTTTTTTCAAATTTTCCATTTTTTTGACTCTGGTTTATTTTATATGGTGCTTCAAAAAAATTAAATTGGTAGATATTGACCCATTTGTGGGTAAAAATATGTCTCACAAAAATTTAGGTTGATCGGACATGGGAAAGGCGTTGAATTAAAAAAAAACTGATTACAAGGAAAAATATGATTTTTTCCTGTTTACCTAAATTTTTTTGGTATTTTAAGTAAAATTTTAATTTATGTGGTTACCGAATTTTGATTTGGAGTAAAATTCCTCTCTAATAAGGTACTAAACTAAAATCGGTTAAAAATCAACCAAGTTATAAAAACTTCCCCAGGCATCTAATGTGTGGCAGACCACTTTATTAGGGAATACAATCCGATTTATGAAATTCATTGAAATTTTCTACTGTAACAACGTTTTTTGATTCTTCAAGTTCAAATGTAATTAGATGACAAGTATTTTTCATATTGTTTTTTGCTAACATGTTTTAAATTAATGCTAAAAATGCCTGCATTTTTCATCACTAGTTGAAATCTTCATTTTTAAATTTTTATTTTTTATTTACAAAAAAATTTTGAAAAACCAAAAAAAATTTTAAACTGGAACATGCAGAATAAAAAATGTTACTACAGTAGATAATTTCAATAAATTTCAAAAATGGGACTCGTATTCATTAATCATGTATTATGACATACATTAGATGCCTGGGGAAGTTGTAATAACTTGGCTGATTTTCAACCGATTTTAGTTTTTACTACCTTATTATAGAGATATTTTACTCCAAATCATAATTTTGTAACCATCTAAATTCAAACTTAACTCAAAATACCGAAAAAATTGAGAAAATTAACAAAAATACATATTTTCCCCATATTTTAATTCGTTTTTAAACTTCATGACCGATGTAGCACTCCTTAGACATGTGCGATTATCCTGAAATTTCGTGTGGCGTTTTTCTACATCCAAATAAATACATCTAATTGGAGTTGCGGTCAATATCTCTTAATTTTTTAGGAGCACCATATAAAATAAACCCGAGTAAAAACAAGTAAAAAAGTTAAATTCGGCCTTGCCGAATGTAGTGATACCCTCCACAATTTCTAAAAGAGTATTGCAAAAACTTTATTTAAAAGGAAATTACTTTGAAAAAAAAAAAAATTCCGCAAAAAAAAAAATTGGTAAAAAAAAAATCCGCGATTTTTTTTATTTTTTTGTCAAAAAATATGTTTGTACTTGTTTAAGTAAATACCATTTGGTGTTCAATTATGTTCACATAAGTCAATCAACAGCCGAATTAAAGCATTTTGTATTTTTAGGTTATGTTGAATGTACTAAAATTTTTGAGGTGTCCTTACATTTTCGTTCATAACTTTTGAACCGCTGAACCGATATCGCTCAAATGCAATACCAAACTTCTCGGGAGAATTTTCAATAAACATGTTAAGTTTCAGTCATCTCCGTGTAATATTTTGGCCGTGATCACAATTTCCACAGACAGACGGACATCGCTATATTGTCTTAAAATCGATCGGGGATCATGAATATATATCCATTATGGGGTCCCAGACCAATATTTTAATGAGTTACAAACGGAATGACAAACTTATATATACCCTCTATCACTAGAGCGGAGAGTATAAAAAAGTGCAATTTGAAAAATATAGAACGAATTTTGATCACATCTCGAATTATGGCTTAAAAGTTGCGTAATTTAGAGTAGAATTTTTAGACTTTTTTTAAAAAGAAATCGAATGTTTTGGACTTTTTCAAAAAGTCGATTTTAATTTTTAAACGTTAAAAAATAAGTGATAATTACTTCGAATACTTTTTCCATATTTTTTTTTCTTAAACTACATTTTAATACCAACAAAACGTTGTCCAACTTTTTTTAGGATATCTATATTTTTTACTGGTAAATATTTATTGAAAATTAAAATTTATTATTTTTTTTTGAAAAAATCGCCATTTTGAAAAAATTCATTACTAACCACGAATGAATGGAATGAAAATTTGAGAGCTAAATGCGACTTGCTCGTTCGTACTAAAGCACATAAAAAAACAATTAAGAGTGTGGAATTCGGCTGTGCCGAATCTTTTATACCCTCCAACACGTTTAAAATAAAAAAAAAATCGCAGGGGCGTCTTTTTGGGGGGGGGGGGGTCAGCGGAGTCGGTGGGGAAACCTTTACCCCCGCTATATATGTTTACAAATTATTTGTTAATGATATTTACCTTTAAATAATACATTTTGAATGTTATTTTTAATTAATTTCTATAACTACGCCCCCATAGGGGGCCGCCTGAAAAAAATCGAAATTCCTAACACCAATGGTCCAAGCGCAGGTCTATGAACATAATATGGCATAAAAATGCTACATTTGTTGAGCAAAAATTAAAAAAAAACTCGTAAAAATATTGTTTTTTTCAGGGGTCGTTTTAGTTCTTCAAGGGGAAACTTTTTTCCCCCTGGTCCGATTTTGCCCATCTTCGAACTTAACCTTACCAGTAACATAGTAACATAAGAGATATTCTTGCTCCTTTGGTTTGGACTGCATCGTTATTTCTACAGACGGACGGACATCGCTAGAATGTCTTAGATTGTATCATGGATCAATTTTATATATAATTTGTGGGGTCCCGACCGATATTTCAATGTGTTACACACGGAATGACAAAGTGAGGATACCCCCATTCTGTGGTTGGAGGGTATAAAAATTAATCGAAGAGGGTCGGGTCTAAGAGTGAGTGATTTGGCCTGGAATGCCCCATATATTATTTTGATTGTAGTTTTTCTTTTTTTTTATTACCACCTTAAGCAGAGTGGAGTGTAACAGAGTGTTGTGATTTATTTAAATCATCTTATATTGCTTTCTAAAGTGTATGTGTTTGAATATTTGTGCATGTATGTGTGTTTGCATATGTCTACTTACATATGAGACATTCCACACCAAATGTCCAGCGAAAAAAAAATATATGTACCGTAAATTTCGGAATAGGTTGTATCCATACATGGAACTATGAAAATTGGGTTTTTGGTTTTTAAATTTTTCAAAAAAAGGGCTTAGGAGGCGTGGTCAAATATTGGAAAAATGGTCAAATTTGTGGCAAGTTGCCTTGATTAAATATTTATCAAATTAAAACGGAATGCACTACAATCTCAAAAATTTACATTTTTGTATAGTTTTGTATGGGCTATCGATTAAATTTTGTAAATGTTTAAAAATTCATTTGTTATGCTTTTTGATCTTAAATAATACAATTTTATCATTATTTAAAAACATTTTTAATATCCACGCCCACAAAAGGGGGGCGGGCAAAAAAAAAAACAATTTTTTTTTCCTAAGTCCAAGTGCAGGGCTTTGAACTTTTTCTGACATCAAATTGTTTCATTCCCTTAACAAAAATACAAAAAAAACCCGTGAAAAAATGTCGTTTTTCAGAGGTTAGTTAAGTTCTTCAAGGGGGAACTTTTTCCCCCTAGTTAGATTAGGCCCATTTACAAACTTAAACTGCCTAGGACCAAAAGACATATTCCTGCCAAACTTAAGGAGTCTCTCTATTTTATTTTGGACTGCATCGTGTCTTATACAGACGGACGGACGGACGAACATACGGACATTCTAGAAAAGTCTTAGAATCGATCATAGATCAATAATATATATACTTTATGGGGTCCCCGACCGATATTTCGATGCGTTACAAACGGAATGACAAAGTGAGAATACCCCCATACTGTGGTTGGAGGGTATAAAAAAAGTTGGTATAAAAAAAGTAGCAGAAACCAGCCGGATTTTTGATTAATTGACTTTTTTAAAAACATGGGAAATTTCAGAAAGGTTTCTGAAAATTTTTAAAAGAAATCGATTTTTTTATCGGTAGCCCATGCAAAACTATACAATAATTAAAATTTTGAGTTTGTGGTGCATTCCGTTTTAATTTGATAAATATTTAAACAAGGCAACTAGACACAAATTTTACAATTTTTCCAATATTTTACCACGCCTCCTAAGCCCAGTTTTTGAAAAATTTAAAAACCAAAAACGCAGTTTTCTTAATAACATATAGGACAATTTATACAACCTACTCAGTAATTCACGAGACACATGTTTTTCTGTAGCGAGACATTGGGGGTGGAATTCCTCATACATTGCTTGCTGATAGTCTTAAGGTCCTTACGATAACAAAGATTAATTCATTTATAAATTGTTTTGTATGCTGTTGTTGTTATGTTTTTTTGTTTCTTGTTTTTCTTCTTTTTGTTTATATATTTTTCAATTTATTATCAAGGATATTTCACCTATGGAGCAGCAAATGATGGTATCGAATGGTATTGACAATATTGCTATGAGACGTGATGATGAGTATCGTAATCGTATAATGAGAAGTAAGTTTAATAATAGTAATTTATAAGTTTTTTTATGATTATTAATTCACAAACATACTGGTATGTATGCAAACAGCCAGGATCGGATCCTTGGGGGGGTGGGGTAAATAGGAAATCCCCACCAAAACCAAAATCGAAAGAAAAAAAACAGGAAAAAAGAAAAGAGAGGGGTACAAAAGGTAGACAAAAATAAAAGGAATAATTTATAGAAAAAAATTCTCAGAACTTAAAATTTTTCTATGTACAAATAATCTGAAAAGAAAAAAATCTGAACATTTTTTTAAAGAAAATTATCTAAGAAACACAAAATTTTTCTAAAAAAGTTTCTCGGAATCTTAGAATTCGGTCCATGTGTAGACCTAGCCCCCATACAAAGGATCGCTGTAATTTTAACTCAAATGACATTAATAACTGTATATACAAACACCATTCTGAGGTTTATAGGAATCGGGCCAGTTCTTCTTGTAGCCCCCATACAAACCACCTTCACGATATTCACACAAATCTCTCACAAATGTGTGTTTAACGCATACTTTAATAACCTTATCAAATCCAATTATAATCGGATCATTTTTGGACTTAGGCCACATATGAAAATTTCGACCGATATTCAGTTAAATCGGTTTATTGGCAACAAATTTCACTCAAATTAGGTTTGTGAATGTTTCACAGATTTGACAAAAGACAGATCCAATCGGTCCATGTTTGAACTTGTGACCCATTTTCCGGAAAACTCTGGTGTAGGGTATTGTATGGCCGGTTGGGCGTCCCATCAAATTTAAATTTTCGATTTTCATGTCGTAATACCTTCCAAACGATTGTAAGAGCTGATTATGGCAAAATTTCTGAAAAAATTTCGCTAGGTCATCTTCAGTCGGCAACCAGCGGTCAAAGTTGGAATAAATTACGTATTTCGACCAAAATTCATATACGAATTTTTTGACCAAATCAAAACTTCAGAAATTATGCGTAATTTATTGAAAAAATATTTTAAAAAAATCCAAAACTGCGATTTTGGTCCACAGATGCTAATTTTTAAATATGAACATTAGAGTGACTCAAAAAAAAAAGTTGATGATGTACCCCCCTCAAAATGAACTTTGACATGTTTTATGAAGATTCCCAAAATATTTGGGCTCTAGCGATAATCTCCCGTGAGCTAAACCGCGTCAAAAAAGGGTCCAAAAATGGTATTTTTCATGAATATAAAATTCAGTAAATTTTTTTTTGTCCAATGAATGACCAAATATAATAGATATTTATGAATTCTTTAATTCTGCATTAAAACATTTTAAAAATCTAACCACAGACTCGAGATAACGAGATGTTTATGTCATTTTTTTGATGCTTTTCAATTCGATTTTACTGAAAACTTGAATAACTTTGGTATTTTTTGTCCGATTTTCACTTATAATACATCGTTAGAAAGGTGTTGACCACCGCTTGCGATTTTAGTCAAAAATTAACCCTTAACTGCACTGTCTTACTTTTTTATAACATTTACTTCGACATCATTAAAACCCCATTTTATAACCACAAAAAGCATATCTTTGTGCAGGAGACACGTTTAATTGTTATATTTGGCCACAATTAATTTAACCCATGCATGATCAAAATATTTTGGCAAACATTTTTAAAAAAGTTTTTGCGGATATTATTGAAAGCTAGTTGAAATACTTTAAAAAAATAAAATAAAAAAGGTTTTTGTTTGTCTAGACGTGCATATTAATATCAAATAATTATTACGTGTAACACTTTCCCGGTGAAATTTTTTTTCGGAATTTGTATGTGCAAATAAATTTTAGAAATAAAATATAAACCAATTTTCTCTTAATCACATATATTCGTGCAAAAAACGCATCTAATAAATAGATCTTAATATTTTTATTTTAACCCTTTCATTACCAATTAAAAAAAAATGTGGAAAAAATTTAAGTCCAGGTGTTGTACTTAAAAAAAATAATATAATTGATATTTCAATTTATTGGATGTGTTTTTTGCACCAATATATGCGATTAAGACAAAATTTGTTTATATTTTATTTTTTAATTAATTTGCACATACAAATTTCGAAAAAAAATTTGACCGGGAATGTGGTACACATAATAATTATTTGATATTAATAAGCACGTCTAGATAAACAAAAACCATATTTAATTATATTTTTTTAAAGTATTACAACTAGCTTTCAATAATTTTCACAAAAACTTTTTTAAAAATGTTTGCCAAAATATTTTGATCATGCATGGGTTAAATTAATTGTGGCCAAATATAATAATTAAACGTGTTTCCTGCACAAAATTATGCTTTTTGTGGTTATAAAATGGGTTTTTAATGATGTCGAAGTAAATGTTATAAAAAAGTAAGACAGTGCAGTTAAGGGTTAATTTTTGACTAAGATAAACAAAACCTTATTTAATTTAATTTTTTTAAAGTATTACAACTTGCTTTCAATAATTTCCACAAAAACTTTTTAAAAAATGTATGCCAAAATATTTTGATCATGCATGGGTTAAATTAATTGTGGCCAAATATATTAGTTAAACGTGTTTCCTGCACAAAGATATGCTTTTTGTGTTTATAAAATGGTTTCTTAATGATGTCGAAATAAATGGTATAAAAAAGTAAGGCAGTGCATTTAAGGGTTAATTTTTGACTAAAATCCCAAGCGGTGGTCAACACCTTTCTAACGATGTATTATAAGTGAAAATCGGACAAAAAATACCAAAGTTATTTAAGTTTTCATTCAAATCGAATTGAAAAGAATCAAAAAATTGACATAAACATCTCGTTATCTCGAGTCTGTGGTTAGATTTTTAAAATGTTTTAATGCAGAATCAAAGAATTCCTAAATATCTATTATATTTGGTCAGTCATTGGACAAAAAAAAATTTACTGATTTTTTTATTCATGAAAAATACCATTTTTGGACCCTTTTTTGACGCGGTTTAGCTCACGGGAGATTATCGCTAGAGCCCAAATATTTTGGGAATCTTCATAAAACATGTCAAAGTTAATTTTGAGGGGGGTACAACTTTAACTTTTTTTTTGCCCATATAAGGTGAGTCGGTCTAATGAACATTATTTTTATACCCTCCACTTAGTGATAGAGGGTATATATAAGTTTGTCATTCTGTTTGTAACTCATCGAAATATCGGTCTGGGACCACATAAAGTATATATATTCATGATCCCCTATCGATTTTAAGACATTCTAGCGATGTCCGTCTGTCCGTCCGTATGAACGAAAATGTAAGGACACCTAAAAAATTTCAGTACATTCAACATAACCTAAAAATACAAAATCCATTAATTCAGCTGCTGGTTGACATATGTGAACATAATTGAGCACCAAATGGTATTTAAACAAGTACGAACATATTTTTTGACAAAAAAATACAAAATCGCGGATTTTCTTTTACCAAAATTTTTTTTCGCGGATTTTTTTTTTTCAAAAGTAATTTTCTTTTAAATAAAGTTTTTTGCAATAATCTTTGTGAAATTTTGGAGGGTTCTTTTAGGGCATTTTTGAAAGGTAAGACGTAGGGCTATCTTTTAAGAGAGAAAAAAATATAAGTTACCTGCAATCTGGCTGAATAAATTGAGGTTATGTGCAAATTTGTATGTCTTTTTTTTCAAATTTTATTTTTAAAAGCTCTCTATCTCGACGATTTCTTTTGTTATTGAATCTGAAAGATCCCCTAACGAACTTTCCAACAAGCCCAAAAATAAAAAAATTGGACCACAGGTTCAGAAGTTATCAATTTTACCCTACTACCCTCTAACCACTAATCCGAAAATTTTCAAACCGCTGCCATTTCACACACATGCATTTTCGGGGGTTGGTCGTAATGGACATATTTTCATGAAATGAGCCAAGGAATACGCTGGAAAAATTCGGCGGGTCGTGACTGAATCACCCTGTATAAGTTTGTCATTCCCTGTGTAACACCTCGAAATGTTGGTCTAAGAACCCATAAAGTATATATATTCATGATCCTCGATCGATTTTAAGACGATCTAGCGATGTAAGTCCGTCCGTCTGTCCGTTTGTCTGTCCGTCTGACTATCTGTTAAAAACTCGCTAACTTTTGAAAGACTTTACGGAGGCTCCTTAAGTTTGGCATACGTGTTGTTCATTTACCTGGTCAGGTTGGGATTGCAATCCAGCAAAATCGGTCCAGTGGTTCAAAAGTTATGAGCAAGAGACTGAATTTCGGCAAGGGTTTTTAGTGAATTTCCGAGATAAAAAACACGCTAACTTTCGAAGGACAGTTCTGAGAATGCTTGGCAGATATATTTGTCGCTTCCCTGGCATAATTCGTATTGAATTTCAGACAACTAAGTTTTAGACCTAGCAAAATTTATATTTTCCCGGACATTCAAAATCGAAAGAAAATTTTTTTTGCCATCAAAACAATGTCGCTCTAGTGTGACATATTATGTAAAAATATAAACAAAAAAAGTGGTAATGAAAATTTTTAAATTTTTATTTTTGGCACATATGTATGGCATTTGAAGAAATGGTTTGAAATAAAATAACTGGAAAGATGTCCCAAATTAAAAACGAATATTTTATAATTTGCAAGAGAGTAACCATTATCGAATTGTAACTTTTTTTTGTTTTTGGCAGGATTTTAATTAAGTGTTTGTGAAAGTGTGTAAGTGGAATAAAATATTGCGTGAGTGAAAGTGCGTGAAAAAAATATATGTAAGAGCTTTGTGGGTGTGAGTAAAGCTTGTGTTAGTGCATGCAAGTGAGTTGTATTTAATTTACTCACTTGATTGTGAGTCAGTCAACCAAAGTTTTTGATTAGTACTCGATAAAAACAGATACTTCAGATTAATTTTTTTCTGCCTTAAAAAAAAACAACTAAAAAAGTTAAATTCTGCTTTGCCGATACCCTCCACAATTATTTGCAAAAAAAAACTAAATTAGCGAAAAATTTTTTGGTGAAAAAAAAAATTCCTCGCATTTTTTTTGTAAAAGAATTGATTTGTACTTGTAAAAATTCAATTCTGTGTCCAATTCTGTTCACATATGCCAACCAGCAGCCAATTTAAAGCATTTTGTATTATTAGGTTATGTAGAATACCAAAATTTTCGAGGTGTTTTACATTTTAGTTCATAACATTTGAACCGCTGAATCGATTTCGCTCAAATGCAATACCAAACTACTTAAGACAACAACAAGTAAAAATTTGCTAAGTCTCAGTCATATATGTTTAATACTTTGGCCGTGATCACCATATCCACAGACGAACAGAAGGACATTGCCAAAATATATTAGAATCGATCACTGATCAATATTATATATACTTTATGAAGTCGCAGACCGATATTTCGATGAGTTACAAACGGAATTACAAACTTTTATATACCCTCTATCACTAAGTGGAGGGTATAAATACGTTTATAATCCATTTTTGCAATTTGGAATACCTTCTTTGTAATTCAAACTGCGGACATAAATATGAAATTATTTTATGTCCATAATAATTTGCACTCCAAAATGTATCAAACTGTTTGGCCATCGACAAAACTCTCAATAATATGTATTCAATTTTAAACTACATATTTTTGTTATATTAGTTATTTGTCCAAAGAATTAGATAAATACAAATACGTGCATTTGGGTGGCATAATTTTGTTACGGAAATTAATTTGAGCCTAAAGTAGAACGCGAAGAACACCAAAAAATAAAATGTTGCTTATCAAGTTTTTGCAGTAAGTCCTTCATATTTTTATGGAGGAAAATCGCTTAACTCCTGAATTTTGTGGAGCGAATTTTTCTTTTTTTGAATTTCGAAATCGTCGGTGTCGGAAAAGTTGCCTTTTTGGGTCAATATTAACCAAGGTTGGCAATCGAAACGAATAACGGTATCGATATCGGTATTGGTATCGTTTTTTATTTATTTCGGTATCAGTATCGGTTACGGTATTTGAGTTGAATCGGTTACGGTATTACCGATACCGAAACGTCAATACCGGTACGTACCGGTATTATAGAAAAAATGCTAAAAATATAAAAAATCGTATAAAAACTTAAAAAAAATTTTAAAAACAAGTAGAAAAGTTAAATTCGACTTGGACGAATCCATCAATACTCTCCACAATGCCCTTCTAAAGTGATAGTTAATTTTCTAACGTGAATCAAATTAACAATTTTGATTAGAAATATTTTATTTTGAGCAAAAAACTTTTTTTAGTGTTTAAAAAAAAAAAAATTGACATTTTTTTTTGAGTGTAAGTTTTTTTTTGAGTGCAAGTTTTTTTTGTTTTAGTATAAAAATTTTTGTGAGTGACAAGAATACTTTGTAAAAAATTTTCGTGACTCGTCAATTTTTTAAAGCTGGTTTAACCAATCTGAAATACGAACCAGGCCAGGGAAACAGAAAATATATATGCCAAGCTTCAGCATCCCCAGGAATGCCTTTCGAAAGTTAGCGTGTTTTTTATCTCGAAAATTCACGAAAAACCGTTGCCAAAATTCAGTCTTTCGCTCATAACTTTTGAAGCACTGGACCGCTTTTGCTGGACATTTTCCTATGTCTTTAATACATAAATATAAGGCCGTATCGATATTTAAGGTAGACTTGCCACCTTTTGAAATTTCCAAAACGGGACACCACCAAAAAACATAAAAAAATTCCAAAAAAATCGACGTCTAAAAATTTCTATGACGTCTCAACTTTGAGTAAAGCACTAAGATTCAGGACATCAACCTTTTTTTATCATATGTTACACTTTAATACAAGGTGCACCGTTTTTCTGTAGCATCTAATAAGATGAAAATCTTATTATCTCAAAAACCCCACTAACGATTTTTTTCAAATTGGGCTTAAAATGTTTTTACGGGTGCCAACTAACATAATCTGCAATAAAATTTCATATGCAGCGAACTTTTATTTAAACTTGTTCTACCACACCGCACAGAAAATAATATTGAGAAAAACAATTTGAGTAATCACTTGTTTATAAAAAAAAAAATGAGTAATTTTTTAATTGACGCAATTAAACAGTTACTTAAAAAAAACGAAAAATTTTGAGTAAAGTTTTAATTGTGTCAATTAAAAATTTACTAAAAAACTTTCCTATGTCTTTAGAACATAAATATGTTTGGTAAAGTTTGAAAAAACAAATTTTTGGATTTTTTTTTGTAAAAAAATTTAAAATTTTTTTAAACTTTACAAAAAAATAAATTGAGAAAATTTTTACTTTACGCAATTAAACAGTTACTTAAAAAAACGAAAAATTTTGAGTAAAGTTTTAATTGTGTCAATTAAAAATTTCCTAAAATTTTTTGGCAAACATTTAATAAATTTTTATTAAAAGTTTACTTAATGCTATTAAATCGTTTACTGGTGCAAAACTGAGTAATTTTTTACACAATAGTATTAAAAATTTACTTTAATATTTTTTATTTTTTTTTTCTGTGCGTGATCTGGTTGAAATTTGCAATACCTTTTTTTCTATTTTTTTTTTCTTTTCCTGTATTGCTGGCGATTCATTTATATCTGCTGCCCGTTTTCTGTTCATTTTCCTATGAACAATTTAATAGTTTTAACATTTGTGCAAATTTATTGAAAACAATATTAACTAAAATAATAAAAAAAATACTTCTACAAAAAATCACGCTCTGTTAAAATTTAAATTTATTTGAAAGTTGACAAATGAAATAAAAAATTCAAAATTTTTGTTGACAATTTCACAAATCAGAATATAAAAGTGTTGCTAATATATAAAAAAAAATGCCAGTGTTGCTAATAAAAATAAGTACTAAAGTTCACGATTTTTTATTTTTTTATTTTGTGACAATGAAAAAAATATTTTTTTTCTCAAAACGGGACAAATGGCGTCCCGTTCAGGGTATCGCCGGGACACGGGACACTCCACTCTAAAACTGGTCTGTCCCGACGAAAACTGGACGGTTGGCAAGTCTAATTTAAGGGCCTAATTTTGTAAAACGCAACGCGGCTATTTACCTCGCGTTGGACAATTTTCTATTTTGTAAAACGCGGGGGCTGAACAGCTGTTTTTTTCGCGTTGACTTACGTGTTTTTAGAACAAATTGTATGGAAAATGGAATTTTGTAAAACGCAAGAGAGTTTTTTTTCATCACTTGAAATGTCAAAATGATCACTTGAAATTTTGGGGCGTTGATGTAACAAAAATGCTTTTAAAATTTAAATAGCAAAATATAAGCTAATAATGTTGGAATATGTAAACATACAATAAAAAAGTAATAAATATGTAAAAAAATCTTCTCCGGCAGAAGAAAAACATTGAAAATAGCTTGACGGCCCATGGCTGTTTTCAACTAATTTATGTTTAAAATACAACATTTCTCTTGTTTACTTTTTTTCATTCTCTTGTTTCTCAAATATTCTCTTTGTAGGTGTTGCCTTATCATATATATGTGTTTCGCCACGAAAATGGGTGTGTATCCCCTACAAAATGGGTAGGCAATTTTCTCAATTTTATAATATCTGGCAACACCGATTCTAATGTAATTGACATTTTAAGTGATGACGTAAAGATTGAACGCAAAAACGTAGTGATTTACAAAATTGCATTTTTTCAGCCTCGCGTTCACGATAGCGTTGGTGATGTGTTCAACGCGAGTGATTTACAAAATTAGGCCCTAAGTTTCTATTAGGTGTCACAATGACTCCGTAAAATTTATTTCCCTCCCGCATCGCGGTTAAAGTAAAAACCCCAACAAATTACATATTTCATCTTATTTCTAGGTAACCAATTTTTTTTGTTGGTGTTATCTATTTGGAAAAATAGGTATTCCTGTCTAGAAAAGATCACATTCAAAAATATTGCAAAAAATTTTTTCGCGAATTATGGGACTTTTATGGACGATTTCACGAGTTAAGTCACTTCAAAAAATTATACTATGGTGGGAAACCTCCTGCCAAATGCCTTCCCCGAAGTCCTGTAAATATCAAAAATCCTTGGACACCCACATCACGGATTAAATAAAAATCCCCAAAAAACTATACTATACAAAAGGGGTCCGGAAAGTTTATATTGGGAGTCAAAATGAATCCATAAAAATTTCGTGAAAATCAATAATTTTCTTTTGCTCTCGCATCGCGGAAATATGGCTTTTTTAAATTTTTATTTAGTTCACGATGTGGGTGCCAAACGATTTTTTTGATTTTTATGAAACTTCCGGGAGGCATTTGGAGTACGATTTTTCATTTACAAAAACCAAAAAATTTACAAACTTCTATTAATTTTTTTTTTTTTATTTAAAAAATCATCTTTTTAAGAAAAACCGTTTCAGTACCGGTACGTACCGATACCGAAGGAAAAGGTTTTTGGATACCGGTATCCGATACCACAACTGAGTTTCGGTATTGGTATTGGTACCGGTATTCAATTTAAAGGGTTTTGAAACGGATAACGGTATTGAAAAGGTATCGATTGCCAACATTGATATTAACACAAACAAATATTTGACTTGTTTTGACTTGAGAGTTCCGAACAAAGTAAAAAAACATTTTTATACCCTACACCACACTGTGGTACAGGGTATAATGAGTTTGTGCTGATGTTTGTAACTACCCGAAATATTGGTCCTAGACGCACTTTTAAGTATACCGATCGACTTAGAATCTCTTTTTGAGTCGATTTAGCGATGTCCGTCCGTCCGTCCGTCTGTCCGTCCGTCCGTCCGTCCGTCTGTCTGTCCATGTAAACGGTGTAAACACGATACAGGTCGCAATTCTCGATCAATTGACTTGAAATTTAAAACTTAAGCCTCTTTTGGCCCAAGGACGAAGCCTATTGAAAGTGGAAAAAATCGGTTCATATTTAGACCTAGCCCCCATACAAAGGTCCTCTTTAGTTTTGGCTCAAATGACTCTAATAGTCGCATTTTAATAGGTATCTTTTTAAAATTTGGCAGGAATTAATGTTTTATACACACAAATCACCATTCCGAATTTTAAAGAAATCGAACCAGTTCTTCTAGTAGCCCCCATACAAACCACCTTTCCGATTTTCACATAAATCTCTCAATTTTCATGAAAATAGAAAATATTTAATTAAAATTCTGTTTGTGTATGTTAATCGCGTACTTTAATAACCTTATCAAATCTTATTATCATCGGACCATTTTGGACTTAGGTCCCATGTGGAAATTTCGCCCGATATTCAGTTGAAGCGATTTATTGTCAACAAAAAAAAGCCTATTCCACTCAAATTTGATTAGTGATTGCTTTTTACACTTATTAAAGATTTGACAAAATATAGATCTAATCAGTCCATGTTTGAACTTGGGACCCATGGTCCGGAAAACTCTGGTGTAGGGTATTATATGGTCGGTCTTGACCGACTATAATTTTCTTACTTGTTTTGTTTAGCTTAAGTAATATTTCGACATTACTGGTTTTAAAAACTTTCCGGTTATAAATACAAAAAAAAAAGGATCAAAGACACTGCCCTAGAAGTACAATAGTTTTTTGTTTGACACAAAAAGCTAACTTTTCCGACACCTACGATTTTAAAATTCTAAAAAAAGAAAAATTTGCTCCACCCCTCTATACGTGTGCTTGCCATTGTGAATGAAAACAAGTAAGAGTGTTAAATTCGGCTGTGCCGAATCTTTTATACCCTCCAACATGCAAAAAAATAAAAAAAAAATCCCAGGGGCGTTTTCTTTTTTGGGGGGAGGGGGGGGGGTCGGTAGTGGTAATTGCGGGGGGGGCAAATTTCCTCTCGAATAGGTGTTTAAAAATTAATTCTTATGCTTTTTGCGCTAAAGATATACAAGTTTATCGATATTTAAACAAAATTTTATTCCACGCCCATAAAAGGGAGGCGGACCGAAAAAAACTACATTTTTAAGAAGTCTTTGGTTCCAAATGCAGGACTTTGAACTTCTTGAAGCATAAAAATGTTGCATTTGTTAAACAAAAACACAAAAAAATCATGTAAAAAAATTGTGTTTTTCAGAGGTTGGTTTAGTTCTTCAAGGGGGAACTTTTTATACCCTACACCACACTGTGGTCAGTGTTGCCATATATCAAGATTTCCCTTTTTTTGCAAGTTTTTTGAGGTGTTAAAAAGATTTCAAGATTTTTTCTAAAAAAATAAGTTTTTTGGAAAATAATAAAGTTTTTCCAAGTTTTTCTTAATTAGTTAAAAAATACAAAAAGCATAATTTTTTTTGTAACTACCCGAAATATTGGTCGTAGACCAAGCTTTTAGTATACCGACCGATTCAGAATCACTATCTGATTTGAATTAGCGTGTCCGTCCTTCAGTATATGTAAACGGTTACAATTAAATACGTCTTTATTCTATGAAAATATGAGATATTCGATTACAATTTTGTTTTTAGCTTGGTAACCTTATTAAATCCATTTAAAATCAGACCATTCTTTCACTTGGTCGCAATATGAAAATTCCACACGATATTCACTTTAATCTGTAAGTTGCCAACATAGAATAATTTTTCTCTTAAATTGTTGCACTAATAAAAGATTTTACCACATATAGATCCAATCCGTCATATATTGTCGAGCATGCACCGGTGTTTGATATTTGCTTACTGTGTACAATTTCCTTAGCCTTCATAAGTTATGACTCTTTCAAGGCTCCAAGAAATTAATAGAACGCTCGACATTTGGATTCCTGAAAGATTCATGTTTGACTCTTAATTCTGGATATGTAAAAAATTCAAAATATGTTTTTTTTGAACATTCATAAAAGAGTCAGGAAAGAATTCTAACATATATTTTTTCTTTTATGAGTCATCATATAAGGCCCCTGTAGGTTAGTTGGTAGCATGCTAGCATATGAAACAGGGGGTCGTGGGTTCGATTCCCACTAAACCCTTGGTCGATTTCGATACAACGAGACGACGGTCATTGTAACCAGTTCTCGGTTAGGTTTAATTAATTATTTAATTAATTATTTCACCTTCTTCTGTACGAAAAAACAATAGCAACAACCACACAGAAATTGAAAAACCATGATTTAGTTGATACTTGCTTAACAGCCAACTTAGCGTATCGGTCTAGAGTGATCGTACCTAAGAGGCAGTTAATAGCAAAAACATTACAGATCATGGGTTCAATCCCTGGCGGCTGCGATCTGTTAATAATTTTCACATATAGAATAAAATTGACTATTAACTGAATAAATTTGACATTAACAGTTTTTCTAATGATTTTAATAACTGGATTATATGAAACTAGTAAAAAACGAACCAGGATGTCTTAAATTTTTAGAAAAATAAATTTTTCTTTCACACCTTTCTCAATTCAAACCACATATAACATGATTAAAAAATTATAATACATAATTTAATTAGAGCCTGAGCTCAACTGTCTTTACAGAAAAACAAAAATATTAAAAATGATTTGAAATTAAATTGCGAAAACTAAATAAAAACTGATCGTTGGATTAAATTTATTATTATGATATTATAAGAGCGCTAAGAAAAAGGGATTATGTTTTCTGAACGTCTAAGAACTCTTTTATGAGTCTTTTCGAGCTCGAAATAAACACTTGGTTGTTTTTTTTATTATTTTTTTTACACTTATGGGCCTATTCTAAAAAAATATAACAAAAATTGTTGTCATTAAAATTTATTATACTTTCTGTTATAATTTTTGTTATAGATTTGATTTGGTATTCTATGCATAAAATGACAAAAAAATAACAATTAAATTCACCTTACTGTGGTGAAAGGTTTTGTTTGTCAAAAAAAATAAAATTAAAATATAAAAAATAAAAAAAAATCTTGGAATTCTATTGGGATTATTAGCCAAGCCTCTAACGGCCATTCCCTTATTGTTATTCACGTATTTGGGATGGCGGATGTGTGTATTATTGAGATTTGGAGATGCTATTGTTTCAATATCACATGGCAATTGCTCCTAAGGATTTGGAATTTGTATTTTGTTTTGTTTATGGGTTACAATTGATGTATGTATTTATATCCAGCAAAATAATCTGACAATAAGAAATATTGGTTTCCAATATTGTTCCCCCTCATCAGCAACAAATGAATTAGTACGGGTTAGGACCAATATCACAAGGCTCCCATATCCGATACCACAATGACCGGACTTTACCTCTGTCTCCTTTTTGTTGCCTGTCCCCACAACACACCCCTCCCTAAATTCCAACCTTTAATTATACCCTACATTTTCCTTTAATTATACCTTCTCCCTTCCTACTAACGAATTTCCATACTATGTATTTCTTTGAATCTGAAAAACATCTTCCTTCCTCAAAAACAATTGCCATGCACTTCAAACAACATCTTTAAACGCTTCACTTTACCAACTAACATCTTCCCCAATTAATTTTTTGGCGTAAAAATGCAATGGATATGGTAATCTAAAAAAAAATGAAGCAAAGAGAGCGAGGAAATCTAAAATGCCTTCAAACGTCCTCTCATCCATAGAAAATGGGTCATATTTATCTCTAAGGCTTTTCAGAATTTTTCATCTATCTAATTTTGATAGGAAACCAACTAAAACCGTTGGAATTAGGTTATTAGCCATTGATTTTTTATTTATTTTTTAAATTTATTTTAATAACAAACAAAAATATTGCTTGTTATGTGGTTTTTATATCATAACAAATTTGTCATTATTTTTCAATGACAAATTTTTCAAGAATACCAAAATTTAAAAATTGTCATTCACCTCATTTTTATTATAATTTTGTCAGTTATTATAGATGACAATATTTTTAGAATAGGGGTATTAATATAAAAAATGAATTGAAAATACATAATGAAAATACATAATGTATTAATTTTTAATTTTTTCAATACTTTTGTAAAAAAAAAAGATTTTTTCACAAAAAAAAGATTTTTTTCAGAAATAAAAAGTTTTTTCAAAAAAATATATGGCAACACTGACTGTGGTACAGGGTATAATGAGTTTGTGCTGATGTTTGTAACTACCCGAAATATTGGTCCTAGACCCACCTTTAAGTATACCGATCGACTCAGAATCACTTTTTGAGTCGATTTAGCGATGTCCGTCCGTCCGTCCGTCTGTCCGTCCGTCCGTCCGTCCGTCTGTCTGTCCATGTAAACGGTGTAAACACGATACAGGTCGCAATTTTTAATCAATTGACTTGAAATTTGAAACTTAAGTCTCTCTTGGCCCTAGGACGAAGCCTATTGAAATTGGAAAAAATCGGTCCATATTTAGACCTAGCCCCCATACAAAGGTCCTCTTTAGTTTTGGCTCAAATGACTCTAATAACCGTATTATAGAAGGTATCGCTTTGAAATTTGGATGGTAAACATGTTTTGTCTTCACATATCATCATTCCGAATTTCAAAGAAATCGGACCAGTTCTTCTTGTAGCCCCCATAGAAACCACCTTCCCGATTTTCACATAAATGTCTCAAATTTCATGAAAATAGAAAATATTTAATTTAAATTTTGTTTGTGTATGTTAAACGCGTACTTAAATAACCTTATCAAACCTGATAATCATCGGACCAGTTTTGGACTCAGGCCCCTTGTGAAAATTTCGCCCGATATTCAGTTAAAGCGGTTTATTGTCAACAAATAGAAGCCTATTTCACTCAAATTTGATTTGTGAGTGTTTTCTTCACTTATTAAAGGTTTTACAACATATAGATCTAATCGATCCATGGGACCCATTTTCCGGGAAACCTTGGTGTAGGGTATTATATGGTCGGTCTTGACCGACAATAATTTTCTTACTTGTTTCCCCCTGGTCCTTTGCTCATTTACGAACTTAACCTGCCTAGGAACATAAGACATATTCGTGCCAAATGTCGGGAGTCTAGCTCTTTTATTTTGGACTGTATCGTGTTAACTACAGACGGACAGACGGACGGACATCGCTAGAATGTCTTAGAATCGATCACTGATCATAAATATATATACTTTATGGGGTCCTAGACCGATATTTTGATGCGTTACACACGAAATGACAAAGTGTGTATACCCCCATACTGTAGTTGGAGGGCATAAAAATTGAGAAAATTAATTAAATAGAAGACGTGTTGAATAAAAATGCCTGCGAATTTTGTACTCTTGCCCAAAACATTAAATCATGATAATGTTTTGCGGAAGATTTGGGTGTACTTGCCAAAGCAAAGTTTTTTTTCAGAAAAAATAATGTTATAATACTTTGCTATTCCATGCAAAACGAATTGAAATATCAGTCGAGGACCCCATTAAAAAACCAAAATAGCTGTACATTTCGTAAGCGAGTGCAAAAATAAGTGCAAAAAAGTGTTTTTAAATTTTGTAGAGTATAAAAGATTCGGCACCAAAGAATATAACACTATCAAATGTTTTATGTACATTTGATAAACAAATGGAACATTTTTATGCGAAAAGCTTAGACTTGGTGAAAAAAAGTTTTGGTAAAAAAAATATTTTTTTCACGAAAAACAAAATTATGTTAAAAAAAATTTAATGAAACCAAAATTTTTGGTGAAAAAAAAAAATTTTGATGAAAAAAAGTTTTTGATGAATTTTTTTGATGAAAAGTAAAATTTTTTGATGTATAAAAAATTGATGAAAAAAAAAATATGAAAAAAATTTTTTTGGTGAGAAAAAAATTGATAAAAAAAAACATGAAAAAAATTTTTTTTGGTGAGAAAAAAATTGATAATAAAAAATTTTATAAAAAAAATTTGATAAAAAAAAATTTATGAAAAAAAAAAAAAATGGCAAAAAAAAAATTTTATGAACAAAAATTGATGAAAAAAAAAATATGATGAAAAAAAATTTGATGAAAAAAAAATTTGATGAAAAAAAAAAATTTGATAAAAAAAAATTATGAAAAAAAAAGTTTGAAAAAAAAATTATGAAAAAAAAATTTGATGAAAAAAAAATTTGATGAAAAAAAAAAAATTTGATGAAAAAAAAAATTGATAAAAAAAAATTTTTGATGAAAAAACAAAAATTGATGAAAAAAAAATTTGATGAAAAAAACAAAAATTTGATGAAATAAAACAAAAATTTGTTAAAAAAAATAGAAAAAAATGATGAAAAAAAAGTTTGATTAAAAAAGAAAATTGATGAAAAAAAAAAAATATTGAAAAAAAAATATTTTATGAAAAAAAATTTTTTTTTTTGTTGAAAAATAATTTTGTTACTTTTTATTCACCAGCTGGTGAAAAACGGTTTATTCACCACGAGGTGAATTATTATCCAAATTACAAACCCAAGTTATTAAAATTTTTGGTTTTAAGAAAATGAAAATAGTAATTCTTGTTTTCATTTTCGTTAATTGTTAGCTTATATAGTCAAACTGAGGTGGCGTCCTGCAACTTTTTTTAAAATTAGACACCAGCCTAAAAACATTATCATATTAAAAATTGAGAAAATTAATTAAATAGAAGACGTGTTGAAAACTAGTGCCACCCTAATGTATGCTAGTACAAGCTTACATAAAAAAAAACTACAAAATATAAAAGTCATTGGGGTATTGTCAATTGAAATGTCACGTCACATCAAATATGTTTTCTTGTTTTTATACATTTATAACGTCCTGCACTCAGCAGGCTAAAAGGACTTCCAAAAATGTTAAACAGAATTGTATGGTCAACTGCTGATACATTTATAGGATTTTTTAAAATAAATATTGGTTAAATGACACACATATGTACAAATTTATTACGTATTGTACCAATGCCGCTGTCAGAAAGAAAGTAGATTATGATTTTTTTTTTACAACACAAATGTGTCACATGTTGTCGATGAAGTTGTCTTTAATTTAAAATAAAAATAAAAACATATTATTATAGATTACACTGCGGAACACTAAAAAATAAACAAGAGTTACGACCATCATTTCTATATATTTCGGACATGCTGAATCGAATGGCGTACTCCGTTTTTCGATGTATGGTACAGTTTTCTTGTAAAATGTCATTAAAGATTGGCTGATTTTCAGCTGCTTTTTTAACAAAAAAAATTCCAAAGCTAATGATTTTTAAATTTTATGGCATGGAAAACAAAGATATAACTTGTAGCAATATTTCTAATATAAATTTGGTTTAAAGCTTTTCATCTTAACCCCTTTAATTCGCGGATTTCTTCATTTTTTTAAGTTTTCACGAAATTAACCGCTTAATTGGTCTCTGATAAAAAACTTGCATTTTGTGGATCATAAAGGCGTCCATGACACTACGAATAGTGGACAAAAAATATCTATGTTATATGGACCATCATGAAGAAAATCGCGAAAAACCGTTTTTTTGTATATGGCAGCATCACTTTAGGAGATGATTTGAGGCTTCATCTTTTAGTATATAATGTGGAAACCTTAAACAATGAACTGACCCAAAATTTGTCCAAAAAAGTTTTCATTTGCAAAAGTTATCTTAACAAAAACTGGTATTTCAGTGTTTGCGATACAATAATTATAGTTTTTGTTAAGATAACTTTTGCAAATGAAAACTTTTTTGGACAAATTTTGGGTCAGTTCATTGTTTAAGGTTCCCACATTATATACTAAAAGATGAAGCCTCAAATCATCTCCTAAAGTGATGCTGCCATATACAAAAAAACGGTTTTTCGCGATTTTCTTCATGATGGTCCATATAACATAGATGTTTTTTGTCCACTATTCGTAGTGTCATGGACGCCTTTATGATCCACAAAATGCAAGTTTTTTATCAGAGACCAATTAAGCGGTTAATTTCGCGAAAACTTAAAAAAATGAAGAAATCCGCGAATTAAAGGGGTTAAGATGAAAAGCTTTAAACCAAATTTATATTAGAAATATTGCTACAAGTTATATCTTTGTTTTCCATGCCATAAAATTTAAAAATCATTAGCTTTGGAATTTTTTTTGTTAAAAAAGCAGCTGAAAATCAGCCAATCTTTAATGACATTTTACAAGAAAACTGTACACTCAAAATAATAACTCTGTTAAATTACAGAAAAACTCTGCTAATTTAACAGAGTACACCATACTTTTCCAGCTAGCAACATTTCTTGGTAATTTTACTAAAAAACTCTGTAAAATGATTTTGACAGACAAAAACTGTTAAATTACAGAGTTTATAGTAAAATATTGGTTAAATATGAAAGCATTTTTACAGAGAAAACTCTGTAATTTTACTATAAAACTCTGTAAAATGATTTGGACAGAAAAAAACTGTTCATTTACAGAGTTTCTAGTAAAATATTGGTTAAATAAACCACCATTTACCAAAGAAAACTATGTGAATTTACATATACATATTTGTAAAATGCATTTGATGCAAAAAAAAAAATTACAGAAAAAACTCTGTAAATTTACAGAGTTTAGTTAAATGCATGTTTTTTTGTAAAATTTTTATAAGATTTCTGAAAAAAAATTTTTGATAACTTTTTTTGCTACTTTTTCAACTTTTTCTCAAAAAAAAAAAAAATATACAGATAAAATTTTGATGTTTAGTAACAAAAACAAAAACTACTCAAAACAGAAAACTTTTTTTGTTATAAAAAAATACGAAGTATTTTGCTTAGATCTGTATTTTAGCAGAAAAGTCTGTTAATTATCTGTAAAATTAAGATTACAAAGTAAAAAATAATATAACAGAGGAAACTTTGTTTTTTTGTCACAACAAAATACAAAGTATTTTCTTTAAATCAGTATTTTGACAGAAAACTCTGTCAAATATCTGTTGAATTGAGATTACAGTCATTTTACAGAGTATTTTACAGAGTTATTATTTTGAGTGTACCATACATCGAATAACGGAGTACGCCATTCGATTCAGCATGTCCGAAATATATTGAAATGATGGTCGTACCTCTTGTTTTCTAAAATAGTGGTTAGTTTTGTCACGCAGTGTTATTATTTTGTAAGAAAAATTTAAGTACAAACTCGCACTTTAACAGATTTTTATATCCTTCAACCACAGTATGTGTTGGAATTACTTTGTCATTCCGCGTGTAACGCATCGAAATATCCGTCGGGGACCCCATAAAGTATATGGGGCATTCCAGGTCAAATCACTCACTTTTAGAACCGACCCCCTTCGATTAATTTTTTTTTTTGATATGTTTGAGTACGTATTGGACTCAAATTTTCAGCATTTTATACCAAGTTGGTGTTTAGTAATCAATTTTTCAAAATGGGATTTTTCAAAAAAATTAAAATTTTCAATTAATTTTGACCAGTTAAAAATATAGATATCTTAAAAAAGTTGGACAACGTTTTGTTGGGATTTAAATGTAGTTTTAGAAAAAAAAACAAGTTAGAGTGTTTAATGCGGCTGTGCCGAATCTTTGATACCCTTTAACGTGTAAAAAAGTTTGAATTCAAATGGCTGATTTTTAACTGATTTTAGTTTTTAGTACCTTATTAGAGAGACGTTTTACTCCAAATCAAAATTCTGTAACTACCTGAATTTAAATTTAACCTAAAATACCAAAGAGAAAACTAAAAAAAAAAATCATATTTTTCCTTGTAATCCATTTTTTAGAATTCGAGGTCGATGCGGCACGCCTTACCCATGTCCGATCAACCTAAATTTTTCTGAAACATATTTATACCCATAAATGAATATATCTAGGGTAAGTTAGGATCAATATCTACCAATATAATTTTTTTGGAGCACCATATAAAATAAACCGGAGCCAAAAAAGTGCAATTTTCAAAATTTGAAAAAAAAAAATAGAACGAATTGTGATCACATCTCGAATTATGGCTTAAAGGTTGCGTAATTTAGAGAAGAATTTTTGGACTTAAAAAAAAAATCGAAGGTTTCGGACTTTTTCTAAAAGTCGATTTTAAGTTTTAAACGTTATTATATTTTTTTTTCTAAAACTACATTTTAATACCAACTTTTTTTAAGACATCTATATTTTTTACTGGTCAAAATTAATTGAAAATTTGAAGAAAATAATGACCTCGAGCTAGAATAAACATTCTCAAAATATAATATTTTAAAGGTCGAATAAAACAATTTTTATTTTTTAATAAAAATTAATCAGAAATTAAATTTTTAAATTTTTCATTTTGAAAAAATTATTAGGCAACACCAACATTAGAGTGTCCCTTATTTTGGAAATGTTGGAAATGTTGAGACGGTACCCGCTCATTTTTTTCCTTTTGACTTAAAAATAATTGAGGAAACATTTTACGCTCCTACGACCACGCCTTCCCTACGCGACGGGGCCTTAAAGAGCGGGGCTTAAAAAATCATTTTTCCATACAAACCAAAAATTTTTTTTTTTTAAATTTTTATTTTTTTTGTTATTAATTATTATATTACTTGGTTAGCTTATTCACGACAAAAAAATGATTTTGATGGGATAAGGCTTTCAGTTCTAAAAAAATTTTCGAAAAAAAAAAAAAATTTGAGCCGCAGGGGTCCTACGGTAAAAAAATTTTAACAAATATTTTTTTTTTAGTTTTGACCAGCAACGGTTTTAGTTTCTATGTTATGTGTAGGGGCCCCTGTAGGTTAGTTGGTAGCGTGCTAGCCTATGAAGCAGGAGGTCGTGGGTTCGATTCCCACAAAAACCCTTGGTCGATTTCGCTACAACGAGACGACGGTCATTTTTACCAGTTCTCGTTTAGGTTTAAATTATTAAAAATGATGTGTAATTAAATTGGAAAAATAAATAAAAACTGATCATTGGATCAAATTATTATTATATTTAGTTTCTATGTTGCTTTAAATGATATATGTTCATAAAAAAATATTTTTTGTATCTGTGACATCTTTATCGTGTTCAAAAAAAGGGTAAAAAATGCATTGTCGATTTTTTTCGATACACTATAAAGATGTCACAGATATGAATAATATTTTTTTTTTTAATATATATTATTAAAAACAACATAACAACTAAAACTGTTGCTTGTCAAAACTAAAAAAAATATTTTTAAAATTTTTTTTCCTTATAACCCCAACGGCTCTAAATTTTTTTTTCGAAAAAGATAAAGATGTCACAGATATGAATAATATTTTTTTTTGAATATATATCATTAAAAGCAACATAACAACTTAAACCGTTCCTTGTCAAAACTAAAAACAAATATTTTTTTAAAAATTTTTTACCTTAGGACCAGTGTTGCCAGAACTTGGTAATTAAAAACGGCTAAATTCATTCGGAAAAACGGCTAAAAAACGGCTAAAAAATGGCTAAAAAAAGGCTAAAATATATATTTTACTCTTTTAAGAAAAACTATTGTAAAATCATATTTTGCAACGTTTTTTATACATAAATTAAAATAAAGAGATCTTTTGTTACTGTTTTGACATATTTAAGATAAAATGAAGAGAGTTCAAAATACTTTTTTAATGATTTAAATTTTTTATATAAAAAATTTTTATGAAAATATTTGTATATAAAAATTTTGACTACAAAAAATTTATTTTAGTAAAAATAATTTTTATTAATTTTAGGTTAAAATATATTTTTCAACACATGAATTCGAGGTTAAACTTTTTACCCTTGGGACCGTTTAAGCTGAAACCTGACCAGAAGAATTCCAAAAATATATATGCCAAGATTCGGCAAATCAGCCTCCAAGTTGAGTTTTTAACGTTAGCGTATTTTTAAAAGACTGAGAAACGGGCATCACTAGATCGTCTAAAATTTAGTATACTGTTTATGATATGAATATGACAAAAATATCCGTGGTTTTATTCCAGACTGGTGTTAATAAAAATTCAAAAATATGAAAAACAAACAAACCAACATTCAAATCCAGCTGATGATAACACATAACTAAAGTTTTTGAAACCGGTATGGGAATACCAGAAATGTCTGTAATTTTTAGAAATTAACTTGCTCCTATATTTTTCAAACCTTTATAATTAATAGTATTAAAGTCTGTGATCGATCTGTACAAACATAAAAACCAACAAATTCTTTTTATGCCAACTCAAATTTGACCGAAATGAGTTTCCAATGGAAAATAGCTCCCCTATGCAATACCCATCTGTGGTAAAAATTTCAGAGCAAAAAAATAATTTTTTGTCGTTTTACATCCATTTTTGTTATTCTGCTAACTCAAAGTACATATTTTTTTGGTGAAAATAAATGCCAACTCCCATTGTAAATTTCCAAAAATTTTTCCAAAAATTTTTTAAAAATAATTAGACCACATATCTTATTGCATTTGCCCTTCTGAACATGAATCTGGTAAAGATTTTGATATCTAATGCCTAGTTTTGGAGAAATTGCCATTTTGAAAATATCGGTAAATAGTGTTTGCAAAAAAAAAAATTATATATATGTAACTTTCAAACTATTTATCAGATTGAAACATTATGAGTGGGGCAAATAAAGTCAATGATATAAGTAAGCTTTCAAAATAGCTAATTTGGAGTGAGCCTTCTAGAATAAAGCGTGAGTTACAGAGTGCCAAAGTTGACCACCCTGAAATTAAAAGGCTTTCGGAGCTAGTAACTTTTAAAAATATGCAAAGATATTTAATTTTTTTTAGTTTTTGCAATTACCGCACTAAGGAAAACAAAATCCCCAAAAAAAAAAAAAATATAAAAATTTTTCAAAAAAAAATTTATTTTTAGTTTCCGACAAAATATGCCAACTCTAAAAAAATATTTGTTTTTTGATTTAGTAATAATAATAAATGCCATCTCAAAAAAATACGCAAACCAGTGCAAAATATGAAATTTTTGGCATAGGTAAAAATTATTTAGAATATTTAAACCATCTTATGGAAGGTACATTGTTTATTTTTACAATAATATGCAAAATAACAAGTTTTTTAGCTCTCCTGAAAAGTAAGCTTTTTCGAGTTGGCATTTATTGAATATAGTTCGACGATATATAAAAGAGTATTGTGACTGACTGACTGACATACTCATTCATCATCGCCCAGCCCAAACCGCTGAAGCTAGAGACTTGAAATTTGGACTGTAGGTCCACCTCCCGGAATATAGATCCACTAAGGCTGGATTTTTTCCAATGTTGATTCTAAGGGGGTAAAAAGGGTAAAAAACTGTACTTTTGGTACTTTTTATATCTCCTGAAAGAATGGTCATAGAGACTTGAAATTTGGACTGTATGTTCACCTCCTGGAATATAGATCCAGTAAGGCCGGATTTTTGCCAATGTTGATTCTAAGGGGACAAAAAGGGTAAAAAACTGTACTTTTGGTACTTTTTATATCTCCTGAAATAATGGTCACAGAGACTTGAAATTTGGACTGTATGTTCAACTCCTGGAATATAGATCCACTAAGGCCGGATTTTTGCCAATGTTGATTCTAAGGGGGTAAAAAGGGTAAAAAACTGTACTTTTGGTACTTTTTATATCTCCTTAAATAATGGTCCTAGACACTTGAAAGTTCAGCTTCCGGAATATAAATCTATTAAGGCTGGATTTTGCCAATGTTGATTTTAAGGAGTAAAAAGGGTAAAAAACTGTACTTTTGGTACCTTTTATATTTTATCAAAAAATGGTCCTAGGATCTTAAAATTTGCAATGTAGGTTCACCTCCCTGAAAAAATATTCACCAAGGCTGGGTTTTTGCCAATGTTGACTCTACGGGGGTAAAATGGAAAAAAGTGTACTTTTGGTACTTTTTTTAATTTACTGAAATAATGGTACCTTTTATAAAAAGTACCTTTTATAAAAAGTACCTTTTATAAAAAGTACCTTTTATAAAAAGTACCTTTTATAAAAAGTACCTTTTATAAAAAGTACCTTTTATAAAAAGTACTTTTTATAAAAAGTACCTTTTATAAAAAGTACCTTTTATAAAAAGTACCTTTTATAAAAAGTACCTTTTATAAAAAGTACCTTTTATAAAAAGTACCTTTTATAAAAAGTACCTTTTAGAAAAAGTACCTTTTAGAAAAAGTACCTTTTAGAAAAAGTACCTTTTATAAAAAGTACCTTTTATAAAAAGTACTTTTTATAAAAAGTACCTTTTATAAAAAGTACCTTTTATAAAAAGTACCTTTTATAAAAAGTACCTTTTATAAAAAGTACCTTTTATAAATAGTACCTTTTATAAAAAGTACCTTTAATAAAAAGTACCTTTTATAAAAAGTACCTTTTATAAAAAGTACCTTTTATAAAAAGTACCTTTTATAAAAAGTACCTTTAATAAAAAGAACCTTTTATAAAAAGTACCTTTTATAAAAAGTACCTTTTATAAAAAGTACCTTTTATAAAAAGTACCTTCTATAAAAATTACGTTTTGTTAAAAGTACCGAAAGTACACTTTTTGGTACTTTTTTATTTCCTGAAATAATAATCATAGAAACTTGAAATTGGAAAAGGTTCCAAAAAATATAATGGTCACAGAAACTTAAAATTTGGAACGTAAAATCCTTCGGTGAAAAAAAAAGATGTGGAAAAGTACTTTTTGGAAATTCTGTTTCTTAACAGGGATAAAAAGTTTTTTTAATATTTGCTATATAATTGAAATATGGAGTATAGGATACTTCGGTGAAGAAAATACATTCTGGAAGAGGTGCTTTTTGGAAACTCCGTTTCTAATGGGGGTAATAAAGTGTACTTTTGGTACTTTTTTTGTTCCTTTAATAATGACCTTAGAAGAAGGAGATGGAATTGGAAATGAAATGGAGTAGAACGGGGAACAAAATGGAATAGAGCAGGGAACAATATGGAATGATATTTTTTTCTCAAATTTTTCGTGTTTAGCTTTTTTCTCCATATTTTTTCCCTCTATATATTTTTTCACTCAAACTTATTTTTTTTATTCCAATTTCTTTTTTCACTGAAATATTTATTCACTCAAAATCCAAAATCCCGACATAAGGGCTCGAAAATTGTCAATATATTATTCCCCCGGAACGAACATGATAACATACCAGCGAAGTTATTCAAATTTTATTGTTTAAATTATTCATTGAAATATTTTTTTATGAAAGACTTAAACGTCCACAAGTAAATAAAACAAAGACTACGTAGGGGAATATTTTTGAAATCGATAGAGTACTCCTGATCCTTCTATTATCCAGTATTCAGCACAACCGGTAACGAAGTACCGGGATGGTAAGCTAGTTTTAGTATAAACAAGTAGAAAAGTTAAATTCGACTTGGCCGAATCTATGAATACCCTCCACAATGCCCATTTTAAGTGATAATAAATTTTCTAACGTGAAAAATAACAGTTTTGATTAGAAATATTTTATTTTGGTTAAAAAAATTTTTTTTTAGTAATTTTTGAAAAAAAAAAAAAAATAATTTACTAATTTTTTTTTGAGTGTAAATTTTTTTTTGAGTGTAAAATTTTTTTCAAGTGTATTTTTTTTGTTATGGTATAAAAATATTTTTGAGTGGCAAAAATACGTTGTAGAATATTTTTGTGACTTACCAATGTTTTTAAAACAGGTTTAACGGGTTTTCAACACGTGAATTTTAGGTGAAGCTAATCTGAAATTCACGGTTTTGCTAATAACTTTTGAACCACTGGACCGATTTGGCTGAAATTTAACACGAACGAGGCTGGAGGAACGCAAAATATATATGCCAAGCTTCAGTATCCTCAGAATTGCTTTTTGAAAGTTATAGTGCTTTTTATCTCAAAAATTCACGAAAAACCCTTGCCGAAATTCAGTCTTTTGCTCATAGCTTTTGAACCACAGGACCGATTTCGCTGGATTGCAATACCAACCTGACCAGGTAAATGCCCAACATATATGCCAAACTTCAGGAGCCTCCGTTAAGTCTTTCAAAAGTTAGCGTGTTTTCAACAGACAGACGGACAGACGGACGGACGGACTGACGGACGGACTGACGGACGGACATCGCTAGATCGTCTTAAAATCGATCGAGGATCATGAATATATATACTTTATGGGGTCCTAGACCAATATTTCGAGGTGTTACAAACGGAATGCCATACTTATATATACCCTCTATCACTAGAGTGGAGGGTATAAAAAACCCACTAAGGCCGGTGTTCCAAAAAAAGTAATTCACATAAAAAATGTGACAATGAAAATTTCCGAATTTTTTTGGTGTTCTAGATTTCACATCCGAATTTCCTTTTCGTTTTGTTTCACATAAATAAAATTTGGTGGAAGTAAAACGAATGCACTTTTTTCCTTATATTTTTTTAAATTTTCATTATTTGATTTCAACTTCGAATGAAAACGTGATCAACAAAACACTAAACTTGATTTCATGTGATTCGGAAATTTTCATGTGAATTGAAAAGTTATGAAAGACAGAACAGAGGCCTTAAAATTACTTTTTAACCGAAAACTCAAAAATGGCTAAAAAACTGCTAAAATATTTTCGAAAATGGCTAAAAAAACGGCTAAGAGCTAAATGCCTTTTCCTCCGTCTAAACGAGTTCAAAAGGAGCTAAGTCTAGCCGGAAAATGGCTAAATTGGCAACACTGCTTAGAACCCCAACGGCTCTAATTTTTTTTTTGCGAAAAATTTTTTAGAGCTGAAAGCCTTATCCCACCAAAATCAATTTTTTTGTCGTGAATAAGCTAACCAAGTAATAAAATAATTAATAACAAAAAAATTAAAAATAAAAAAAAAAATGTTTTTGGTTTGTATGGAAAAATGATTTTTAAGGCCCCGTCGCGTAGGGAAGGCATGGTCGTAGGGGCGTAAAATTTTTCCTGAGTTATTTTTAAGTCAAATGGAAAAAAAATGAGCGGGTACCGTCTTAACATTTCCAACATTTCCAAAATAAGGGACACTCTAACCAACATGGTATAAAAATCTGAAAATTTGAGAGCAAGTTGAATTTAATACGTACTAGAACATGTAAAAAAAATTTAGTCGAAGGGGGTTGGGTCTAAAAGTGAGTGATTTGGCCTGGAAGGCCCAATATATATTTGTCGTTCCTCTGGTCTGGTTGGTGTTGAATTTCAGAGAAATTGGTCTTGTGGTTCAAAAGTTATTATCAAAACCGTAAATTTCAGATAGGTTTCACCTTAAATTCACGTGTTGAAAAACCGTTAAACAAGTTTTAAAAACATTGGTAAGTCACAAAAATATTTTACAACGTATTTTTTGTCACAAAAAATATTTTTACACTAAATATTAAAAAAAAAAAAAAATTTAACTCAAAAAAAAAATTTACTCAAAAATGTTAATTTTTTTCACGCTCTATCACTTGAAAAGGGCATTGTGGAGGGTATTCATAGATTTGAATTTAACTTTTCTACTTTTTTCGATTTGCAATTGATATCTTCGAAATAAAATTAATCATTTTTGAATTACAACTGATCCTTTTCGAATTACAATAGATATTTTTCAAATAACAATTGGAATCTTAAAATTTTTTGAATTATAAATGGAATATTCGAAATGAAGTAGAATCTTCGATTAACAAATGGAATTTTCTAATTTTTTACAAATGGAGTCTTCGAATTAAAATTGAATTTTTTGAAATTAAATCAGTAAATGGTTTAGTACATAATTTAAAAAAAATAGCCTAGAAATATTTGATTTACTATAAAATAACCGAAAGAGAATTTTAAATAGAATTGCACAGAAAGGTTTGTTTATAAATAAATGTAGATATGAGACAGTTTTTTTTATAGATGTTTTAAACCAACACCTTTCTTTGATGCTGTTTTTTTTTTTTTTTTGAAAAACACACAAGTAATTGCTCTATTTAAAATGTCAGCTTAAACATGTACTTGTCACATGTTATTTTTTTGTTCTATGCCTGAATGAATGATTCTTAAGTTGTGTTTCTTTTTCTTATAAAAGTCTCTGTTTTTTTATTGTTTAATGGTCCTTAAAGAAGGATAACTAAAAAAATGTACATATAAATTACATATGAGGTATTCATGCAAATAAAATTTTTTATTTTTTTTTGTGTTTTAAAAAATTAATAATTTAGAAACCCGTTTTTTCGATTAATCAAAAATGATTTGGAAATTCTGTGATATAGGAGTAATAGGTTTTGAATTTAAATTTATGTTTTACAACCCCTGAAAAAGTCGGTGGTACAAAACAAAACCCCCAAGAGTTATAAGGGGTTAAGTTGAAAAAACTGAAGAAGAAAAATTGAATTCCTAAAAATTATAGACATTTCTGTATTCCCATAGCGGTTTCAAACACTCCGGTTAATGTAATCATCAGTAGGATTTTAAATGTCGGTGTGTCTTGTTAATGAAAATTTTTTTTTTTTTACACTATGCACCGTTGCGTATGATTGTTATTTGAAGGCAATTTCAAAATTAAGTATACGCCTCTTTTGCAGGGTTTTTTGCAATTATAATTATATTATAATTGCACTGTGTGTGCAACATCGAAAAAAACACAAGAACTTGACTATAGATGTTTGATTCTACTACCAAAAGGTAGTAAAACCGTATACTCGGGCTTTCTTAATCAGACTTGCTATGCCAAAAATTGTTTTTTTTTCGTTGGGGATGAAAAAATATTGGCGGTCGGTCATACATTTGACTTCTATATGGGCACCCATGGGACAGTTAGAGTAATGGAAGCAAATTTTTATTAAAAGTTCATTTTGTGGAGATCGGAAAAAATATTGAGGGGTAAAAATAAATAGGGCACCGTCTTGCATTTGATTACTCTATGAAGCACCACGAGCTGATTTAATAAAATGGGAACCGCCTTAAGGGTAAAAGATAGATCGTAGGCATATTCTGAGAAGATGTTGCGGTGGAAAAAATATTGAAGGTCGGTCATACATTTAAGTCCTCTTGGGGCATTTTTCGGACATTTAAAGCGGTAGAAGCAGTTTTTTAAAAATGTAGTCTTTGTATGGTAGCCCCCTTAGGGAGTGGACCCAGTGCTTAGATGAGTTTGGAAAAAATGTAAGGGGCAAAGATTTATGGGGGTCGATTTGCATTTTACCCACCTAGGGGTGACTGCGGGTCATTTGTTGGGCTTTTTGTGGATTTTTTTAGTCAAAAACTTACAAAAAAATTCATATGGAAGGCCGCATATATACAACAGTAAAAACTCTAATAAGAGGACTTAAAAATAAATGTAGGCACTCGGTACAGTTTTTATAATTTGTTACTGCAGAAGCAAAGTTTTAAATCTATATAGATAAAATTGGGTGAGTGACTGACTGACTGATTCATCATCACCCAGCCCAAACCGCTGAAGCTACAGACTTGAAATTTGGAATGTAGGCTAATAAAAAGGGGGAAAACATTTACTTTTGGAACCTTTTATACTTCCTTAAATAATGGCTGTAAAAAATTTAAATTTGGAATGTAGTTTCGTTCACCTCCCGAGATATAGATCCACTGAGGCTGAATTTTTGCCAAGATCCTAGAAACTTGAAATTTGGAATGTAGGTTCACCTCCCGGAATAAATATCCAATAAGGCTGGATTATTACCAATGTTGATTCTAATGGGGTAAAAAGGGGAAAAAACTGCACTTTTGGTACCTTTTATATTTAATTAAATAATGGTCTTAGAAGTTTGGAATGTGGGTTTACCTCCCGGAAAATAGATTCACAAAGGGTGGGTTTTTGCCAATGTTGATTCTTAGGGGGTGAAATGGTTAAAAAATGGTACTTTTGGTACTTTTTTTATTTACTGAAATAATGGTCATACAAACTTTAAATTTGGAAAGTAGGATCCTTTGGTGAAAAAACATTCCGGAACAAGTACTTTTTACAAATTTTGGATTCCAAGGGGGGTTAAAGGGGTGAAAAGTGTACTTTTAGTAAAAAATTTTACTTTTGGTACTTTTTATATATACTGAAATAATGATCATAGACACTTGATATTTGAAATGTAGGATCCTAAAATGAACTAAAATATTCTAAAACAAGTACTTTCGTAAAAGAATTAATAAATTGTACCTATTATAAAAAGTATATTTTATAAAAAGTACCTTTTATAAAAAGTACCTTTTATAAAAAGTACCTTTTATAAACAGTACCTTTTATAAAAAGTACCTTTTATAAAAAGTACCTTTTATAAAAAGTACCTTTTATAAAAAGTACCTTTTATAAAAAGTACCTTTTATAAAAAGTACCTTTTATAAAAAGTACCTTTTATAAAAAGTACCTTTTATAAAAAGTACCTTTTATAAAAAGTACCTTTTATAAAAAGTGCCTTTTATAAAAAGTACCTTTTATAAAAAGTACCTTTTAAAAAAAGTACCTTTTATAAAAAGTACCTTTTATAAAAAATACCATATACAATTTTTTACCCAAAGGTTCTTTTTATAAAAGGTACTTTGTATAAAAGGTACTTTTTGCAAAACGTACTTTTATAAAAGGTACTTTTTATAAAAGGTATATTTTATAAAAGGTACTTTTTTATAAAATGAAATTTTTTAAAAAGTACCTTTTATAAGAAGTACCTTTTATAAAAAGTATCTTTTATAAAAAGTACCTTTTATAAAAAGTACTTTTTATTAAAGGTACTGTTTATAAAAGGTACTTTTATAAAAAGTACCGTTTATAAAAAGTACCTTTTATTAAAAGTACCTTTTAATAAAAGTAGCTTTTATAAGAAGTACCTTTTTTAAAAAATTTCATTTTATAAAAAAGTACCTTTTATAAAATATACCTTTTATAAAAAGTACCTTTTATAAAAGTACGTTTTGCAAAAAGTACCTTTTATACAAAGTACCATTTATAAAAAGAACCTTTGGGTAAAAAATTGTACTTTTGGTACTTTTTATATATGCTTAAATAATGATCCTAGACACTTGATATTTGAAATGTATGATCCTAAAATGAACTAAAATATTCTAAAACAAGTACTTTTTGAAAATTCTGTTTCTAAGAGTCGTAAAAGAATTAATAAATTGTACCTATTATAAAAAGTATATTTTATAAAAAGTACCTTTTATAAAAAGTACCTTTTATAAAAAGTACCTTTTATAAACAGTACCTTTTATAAAAAGTACCTTTTATAAAAAGTACCTTTTATAAAAAGTACCTTTTATAAAAAGTACCTTTTATAAAAAGTACCTTTTATAAAAAGTACCTTTTATAAAAAGTACCTGTTATAAAAAGTACCTTTTATAAAAAGTACCTTTTATAAAAAGTACCTTTTATAAAATTTACCTTTTATAAAAAGTACCTTTTATAAAAAGTGCATTTTTAAAAAGTACCTTTTATAAAAGTACCTTTTATAAAAAGTACCTTGTATAAAAAGTACCTTTTATAAAAAGTACCTTTTATAAAAAGTACCTTTTATAACAAATACCATAAATAAAAAGTACCTTTTATAAAAAGTACCTGTTATAAAAAGTACCTTTTATAAAAAGTACCTTTTATAAAAAGTATCTTTTATAAAAAGTACCTTTTATAAATAGTACCTTTTATAAAAATTACTTTTTATTAAGGGTACTGTTTATAAAAGGTACTTTTATAAAAAGTACCGTTTATAAAAAGTACCTTTTATAAATACTTTTATAAAAAGTACCGTTTATAAAAAGTACCGTTTGTAAAAAGTACCTTTTATAAAAAGTATCTTTTATAAAAACTACCTTTTATAAATAGTATTGTTTATAAAAGGTACTTTTAAAAAAGTACCGTTTATAAGAAGTACCTTTTTAAAAAAATTTCATTTTATAAAAAAGTACCTTTTATAAAATATACCTTTTATAAAAAGTACCTTTTATAAAAGTACTTTTCTCAAAAAGTACCTTTTATACAAAGTACCTTTTATAAAAAAAAACTCTTATAAAAAGTACCTTTTATGAAAAAGTAGGGTAGAGAGGCCACATGACCCACTTTTTTCTTGAAGTGCTATAAAACCAGTAGACTTTTTTTCCTAAATTCGTGTTAATTAAAAATTGTTTTTTTTTTTGGTTTTCAAGCTCAGTATGGGGGTAAATTTACTTTGTCATTCGGATGTGTAACATCGAAGTATAGGTCGGGACCCCATAAAGTATATGTATATAATATTGATCCATTGATGCATGATAGCTTTTAAGACATTTTAGCAATATCTGTGCGTCTGTAGAAATAACGAAAGAGCTTGACCAAACCAAAATAGCTTGACCATCATAGTTTATATAAAGTTTATCGACCTGCAGTGCAGGTCCTGCACTTACACCAAGGGACTTAGGAAATGACGTTTTTTTTGTTTGCCACCATTTGAAGGCGTAATACATAAATTGCAGTTTTTAAGCGCAGATATCTTTTAAAACTAAATCGTAAACATTGATTGTGTAAATTCGTGAACAATCCCAAATTTTCAGCTTTTGTCCACCTTTTAAATACTTCACTGCGCTACATTCTTTGAACATATTCATACCTACATTTTTTATTCTATAAACTTAAATATAAGTAGAAAAAAAGGCCTACAGCTTCTTAGTTTATATGTGGTGTGAGTGTGTATAAAAATGACTTAATAAAAATTATAGGACATTTACCTCGAGATAAGTAAAATAAGTTTAAAAAGAATTCATTTAACAAACTACACAAAAAAAGAGAATTTCTACGTAGTTGTGGTTTTTTTGTTTTTTAATACATATTTCAAAGTTGTTTTTTCTATGTTATCCCAGTATGGCAGGTTATTTTTATGTCCTTTTACTTATTTTATTTTTTGTTGTTGTTTTAATGTGAGCAACATTTATCCTTAAGGCTTGACTTTTAAAAAGAGTTTCATTTATTATGATTTTTGTTGTTGTGATTTGAACGAAACGAAACCGAAAAAAAAACGGAAATAATGTTTAATCCTTTTCAACAGTTCATTGCAATATAATCCTGTCATTGTTTAAACAAAAGAACTCTGAAACAAAAAAAAAAAAATATATAAAACAAAAATAAATGTTGGCAAATGGTACATAAAGCCAATATACGCATTAGGAAAGGCAGAAAAAAAAAAACTAATTGGCCAAATTTTAGAACTACTATTTGAGACAAAAATATTTTTATTTTGACTTTTTGAATTTCAAAATTAAAGTTTTTGTAGAAAAAAAAATATTTGTGTGTGAATTTTTTTTTGAGTGTAAATTTTCTTTTTTAGAATTTTTTTAGTGTCAAAAATACTGTGTAAAATAATGCAATTTTTAAGAGTTTAATTTAAGGTAAAACCAATTTGAACTACTGGACCGATCTTACTGATATTCAATACCAACCTGATCAGTTTTTTTTATATACACCAGACATGGGCACTAGAGCACCCATATGTGCATAATTGTTTTTTTTATCGCTCCCCGCTCATTTTCGGTTGAGTTGGGAGTAAAAAATAATATCTATCCAGAAATTGGACTTCTAGGTTGCATACAGGCCAAGCAGTTTGAACTTTTGACCTCAAAAATGGGCTAAAAAACCTTTATAGATTAATTTGGCTGTAACTCTTAAAATAAAAGTTTTTCACAATTAACTTTCATAACAATTTTTTTTTAGAATCAAAATGCAAAGATTTTTCTCTCATAATGTTTTGACCTAAATATGCCCGATCGCGGTGTTTTAAGCGGTTAAAGTCGAAATTTGGGTCAGAACTTTTTTTAAAAAAATTCTCGTAAATTTTCAAATTGGGGAAAATTTGAGCTCTTTGCATAATTTAATAGGGTATTGAATGCAGTTTTCCAAAAAAATTTTTTTTGCAAAAATATATCGACCCTTCCATGAAAAATTGCCAAAATCATACCCTGAACCACAATTTTTTGACCTCCAACTACGTTATGAGGGTGTACTCACTTTGTCATTGCATGTTTTACGCATCGAAAGATGAGTCTAGGATTTCACATAGTATATATGGGGTATTCCATGCCAAATCGGACGCTTGGAAAATTTTTAATTTTATGTTTTTTCAATTTTTTAGTACCCTTTAAAAACCCATTCGAAGTAAATTTTGACATCTTTTTTGACAATCCGTTTAAAAAATATCGAATTAAAAAAAAAAAAAACACGATTTTGTTCTGTCTTCACTTCTTTAAAAATGGTCCAAATTCGAAATAATTTGTTGAAATTTTAGTATTTTCTTTAAAGTGTTTTAATAAAGATTGGAAAACAAAAAAAAAAAAATCAAAAACCGCTGAATATATTAATTACCAAAATCCCACGATCTACTTAAGCTTAAAATTTTAAGAAAATATTAAGTTTACCACGAAAAAAAAAAAAAAAAATAAAAAAAATAAAATAAAAAATTTTAAGAAAAGATTGAAAACAACAAAACAAAGAGAGCAATCATTTAAAAATTGCATATTAGAACACTTTAAGAAATCTATACTAATATTATAAAGAGGTAATGTTTGTATGTTTGTTTTTTTGTTTGTTTGTTTGTTTGTTTGTAGAGGGTAATCTTCGGAACCACTTATCCGATTTCAAAAATGTTTTCAGCAATATTTAAAGTGTTCCTCCAGGATGGACATAGGCTAGGTTTCATCGACCACGCCCACTTCTACGCCCACTTTTGGCCAAAAAACGTAAAATTGAAAAATCTCAAAAACTGCTGAACCGATTTCAAAATTTTTTTTAACAATACATACTTGGAATGGTCCTTCATGGTGGACATATGCTGGGTTTCATCGACCACGCCCACATCTACGCCCACTTTTGGTAAAAAAACTTAAAAATTAAATATCTATGAAACTACTCATCCGATTTCAAAAAAGTTTTCATCAATGTTTAGAGTGTTCCTCCAGGGTTGACATAGGCTAGGTTTTATCGACCACGCCCACTTCCACGCCCACTTTTAGCCAAAAAACGTAAAATTTAAAAATCTCCACAACTACTGAACCGATTTAAAATTTGTTTTCACCAATACATGCTTGGAATGGTCCTTCATAGTGGACATATGCTGGGTTTCATCGACCACGCCCATTTCTACGCCCACTTTTGGCCTAAAAACTTAAAATGTAAATATCTATTATACATCTCATCCGATTTCAAAAATGTTTTCACCAATATTTAGAGTGTTCCTCCAGGGTCGACATAAGCTAGGATTTATCTACCACGCCCACTTATACGCCCACTTTTTGGCAAAAAAAACTAAAATTTAAAAATCTCCAAAAAAGTTCATCCGAAATTTTTTCACCAATACTTGGTCCTTCAGAGTGGAAATATTCTAGGTTTTATTTACAACGCCCATTTCTACGCCCACATTTGTCAAGAAAAATGTAAAATTTCATTATGATCAAACTACTCATCCGATTTAAAAAATGTTATTACCAATACACATATATTAAGAATGGTGCTTCAGGGTGGACATGGGTTAGCTCTCATCGACCACACCTACTTCTACGCCCACCTTTGCCCAAAAAACGTAAAATTTCAAAATATCCGAAACTACTCATTTAAAAAATGTTTTCTACAATATTAAGAATGGTCCATCAGGCTAGACATAGGCTTCGGTTCATCTAAGTAAAATTTTTAAATATACGAAACTTATTATTCGATTTCAAAAATGTTTTCACCAATATTTATAATTTTCTTTCAGGGTGAGTTAGGGTAGGTTTCATTGACCACACCCATTTTAAAGATCACTTTAGGTCAAAAGACGTAAAATTTTAAAATCTACCAAACTACTCATCAAATTTTAAAACATTCTGAAAAATGTCCTTTTTGGAAAATCCTATTGTACTGGGTCAAATACGTGCAAAGTAGTGAACTTTGAAACTTTTTCTTTCTCCTGAAAATTTGGTCATAGTAACTTGAAATGTTGGATCCTCTAGCCCAAAAAATCATTCTGGAAATTTAGATTTTAATAGGGATAAGGGTAAACTATTTTAATGCGGAACTTTTATTTTTTTTTTAAAGAATGAAGCCTATATTTATCGAAATGAATTTGAATTCAGAACAAAATGGAATAAAATGGGGAACAAATGAATAGAAAAGGAAACGAAATGGAATAGAACGGGGAACGTAATGGAGTGAAACGGGGAATGAAATGGTTTCAATAATTAATATAAGGGCTCGAAAATTTTCAAGAACATTATTTACCGAAACGAACATGTTTCCAAGCTAAACGGGCTGTTTATATTTTATTGTTTATTCTAAATAGTTTTTATAAAAGACTTCAACGATAAAAATTAACTTAAATAAAAATTATGTAGGGGAGAATTTTAGAAATGGAGACTCTTATCCTGATCCTTCTTTAATCAGGTTTTTAATATTACCGGGGGCGAAGTTCCGGGCGGGCCTGCTAGTATTTAATAAAAAAACAAAAATTAAAAAAAAAAAAAAAAAAAATGTTGACCATTTTTGAATTTGTTATGATAAAAATACGGCAAACGATAGTTTATTTTTGAAAATTCCATATCTTTGAAACGGGTAATTTAAAAAAATTTGAAAACAAACTTTGATGGGGGTTTTAATGGGTTTTAAAAAAATTTAAAAATAATTAAAAAATGTAAAAAAAAAAATTTCAAAGTGTCCAATTTGGCACTGAATACCCCATATATATTTAGGGAAATCCTAGACAGATGTTTTGGTGCGAAACTCACGGAATTACAAAGTGAGTATTCGCCTATATTGAGGATGAATTGTAAAAAAATGAGATTCAGAGTAGAACTTTGGGATTTTTTCATGGAACAGTCGATATATTTTAGCAAAAAAAAATTTTTTGGAAAACTACATTCAATACCCTAGTGAATTGTGCAAGGAGCTCAAATTTTCCCCAATTTAAAAATTTACGAGAATTTTTTTAAAAAAAGTTCAGACCCAAATTTGGACTTTAACCGCTTAAAACACCGCGATCGGACATATTTAGGTCAAAACAGTATGAGAGGAAAATCTTTGCATTTTGATTCTACAAAAAAATTGTTATGAAAGTTAATTTCGAAAAACTTTTATTTTAAGAGTTACAGCTAAATTAATCTATAAAGGTTTTTTAGCCCATTTTTGAGGTCAAAAGTTCAAACTGCTTGGCCTGTTTGCAACCTAGAAGTCCAATTTCTGGATAGATATTATTTTTTAATCCCAACTCAACCGAAAATGAGCGGGGAGCGATAAAAAATACAATTTTGCACATCCCATACATTTTGTGGGTGCTCTAATGGGCACGAACGCATTTAAAAGCCGTTTACAGACATTGTAAAAATTTAGAATGTACAACACCATTATATAATATCTCGAAAACAAAGCAAGATAAAGTGAAACGGAGCAAATTTTCGGATCAAAATCGATGGCGAACCTTTACAGAAAATTGACCTCTTCACATGTGTGGACAATATGATATAGAATTCCCGGAAATTTTTAAATGCTCATATCTCGTTGCTACCGCCAACACGACAAAAAGTTGAGAAGCAATTTTGTAGATCTTAGAGCACCAAACACCCGAAAGCAATTCGAGCAATAGGTTTTGAGTTATTTTAGTTTTCAAGAACCAATAGGTTAAACACACTTAAAACTAAAAAAAACAAAGACTTTTTCTCGGATTGCTTTCGGGTATTTGGTGGTCTTATTCTAGGATCCAAGAGCTTCGAATTTTTTTGTAGTGTCGGCGGTAGTTACCGAGATATGAACATTTTTAAATTTCCGGGAATTCGATTTTTTTATTTAAAGTTAGGAGGCAATAGGGTCCACACATGTGAAGCGGTAAACTTTTCCATCGATTTTGATCCGAAATTTGCTCTGTTGGCAATATTAGTTTTAAGACTTAATTTTTAGGACGCAATAGGTTAAACACATTTGAAACTTAATTTGCTTTCAGATTTTCTTTTAAAAATAATTTTTTCAAAAACAAGATGTTTTTTTATATTTATTTATTTTTTTTTATATTTTTTATTACCAACATTATAAGTGCTCAGTGTATATTAGAAATATTCTAGAACACGGTGTAGTTTGTAGAATCGCTACTATGTTTGTCATTCTAGAAACGAATGTTTTTTTTACATTCTAAACTTTCAAAGAATTAACATTTTTATTTTGTTGTAACCATAGAAAAAAATAGATGTGTAACAGAGTCGTATTTCGCTTGAATAAGTATTAGTGACAGCACATTATGTAACTTTTGACGTTTAATAAAAACAATGCAACATAAAGGAGAACAACAACAAAGAAAACAACAAAAGAAACAAAAAAAGGTTTTAAATTATCAATAGTGCGTATTATCTTTAAAAAAACGTTAAATAACGCAATATAAATAATAAATTTAATTAAATGAAAGACAAATTCCATTTTTTATAAACAAATAATCTAATTTGATATTAAATACGTGTGAGATGAGGAAGAACAAGAATTTTGCCACCATATTGGAAAATACATCAAATACAACACTGCGTACTTTCTAATCTTTTCTATGGTTGTAACTCATCATTCTAAACATTATAATTCGCAAACACTGTTCTCTAAAAGTGGGGAACTCTGAAACGAATGATTCGGTGTAAGCGAAGAAACGAATAAATAGGTGCACATGTCTGATATTCACTCACATAACAAATACGGTTGCATCAACCGTAAATATCCTAATCTCGTGTTTAAAGTCTCATGCATGCGGTTGTCACAACCTCAATTTGGTTGTGACGACCGAAATGTAGTTGTGGCAACCGAATGAATGGTGGGAATATGTGGCTGGAATATTGGCAACTGTATTTGTTATGTGTGTGTAAATTAGGGTGGCACAAATAATGATTTTTTTCGAATTTCGTTGATCGCCGTTGAAATTATTGTTCGTTTTGGTTTAAATAAAAACGCTATGTTTGAAATTTTAGCCAAATTGGACAAAATTTACCCGTGCCCTTGGAGAGCCAAAGTTTTACCCTACACTCTAGTGATAGAGGGTATATATATATAAGTTTGTCATTCTGTTTGTAACACCTCGAAATATTGGTCTAGGACCCCATAAAGTAGATATGGTCACATGAGCAGATTAGAGCGTGATTCACACGTGACCACGCGTAAGTGTGACTGAATTCAATCTTACTCACGTGATTGTAAGATTTTTGCATGAGTCGATTTTTTTTCGTGATTTAATTTCTCTTCATATTTCCTTTCGTACCAAAAAAAGCAACAAAAAAATTTAAAATTTGGCTTAACTTAAGATTTCGTCCTGAAAAAAGAAAAAAAATATAAGATTTCGCTGAACATTAAATTTTGCTGACAAGTTTGTTTAATTTTATTAATAATAAAAATTAGTTATTTATTCGACCTTTAATTGTGGAATGAAATAATGTTTATTCCAGTTCGAGGCCAAATTCCCCATTATGAATTAACATAACAAGTACTTATGTTGCCTCTACTTTCTTTTTTAGCATACTCTCCCATTAAATTCTCGATAGAGTTTCTTGCTTTCCAATTTTTTTTTTTTTTTAAATTTTTTTTTTTTTTAAATTTGACGACGGCAAACTTGCAGATCAACATGCTTTCAATTGTATTTGGTTTAGTATACTGATCAAATTTCGAAATTATTGTTCTTCTATATTTCTTTCTCACTGGTTGAAATAAATACGAATATGAATATTTGATGGTTGCACACCAACAGTACACACGAAAAACAAATTTCCATATTTCCAACTGAAATTCTGGCAATACAACTAAAATTTGGTTGATACATTTGTACATAGGTCGCCTCAATTGAATTTCGGTAGTCTCAACTATATTCGGTTAATACAACTGACATTTAATTGAAGCAATAACCAAATTCTGTTGTCAAACCAAAAATAGTAGCGACAACTATATTATGAGTTGATACAACTAAAAAATTCGATTGGAAATTTATTTTTCTGCGTGTATTACCTAATTTTCTAAAGAATTCTGATGATGTGGGAATTGGAAATCCCCCGAAACGATTTTTGAAATTTTAGTTTTTTATTTTTTTTTTGTATAAATAAGAGTTTCGTGAGTGTGAGTTAACGTGAGTGTGAGTTAACGTGAGTGTGAGTTAACGTGAATGTGAGTTGCATTAAATTTACCGACGGAATTGTGAGTGAGCGTGTGTATTAAATATACGCTCGTGAGTGAGTGTGCGTGATTCAAAAAATTCTGTCGTGAGCGTGAGTGAGTGTGAGTCAAAAATCACTCACGCGCTCATCTCTACCATAAAGTATATACAAAATGTACTGTCCTTTAAAAATGCGATATTGTGGAGGGTATTTATACACTCAAAGAATTATGTAGGTAAATTCCAGTGAATATTCACTTAAAACAAATGAAATTTTATTTAAAAACCATTCCACTGTTTTTTCATTTAAAATAAAAACACATTACAGTCAATTTTAAATGTTAATTTAATGACTAACCAAAACATTAAAAAACTAGTGAATATTCAGTTATTTTGTATTAAAAAACAGTAAAACTATAGAAGAATTTTTTTACTGCCGAAATTAAATGTAACAGAAAATTAGTTTTTAAAACAGTAAATTATATTTTTTAACCTACAGAAACAGTAAAAAAATTAAATCCTTTATAAAATAAGTGAATTTTCTTTTAAAATGACTTTACTGATTACTTTTTAAAATAACCTACAAACAGTTAATGACATAATTTTCTTAGTGTAGATTCGGCAAGTCGAGTTAAACTTTTCTACTTGTTTATTTTGACTTTTTGAATTTTTAAAATTTAAGTAGAAATTTTTAGTTCAAACAAAATTACTTCGGTTAAAAGCGCTAATATTAAAAAAAAATTCAAACAATTTTTTTTCATCAAGATCCAATATCGACCCTAAAAGGCACCTTCACCGACGTCGACGTTTTCGAAATTTAAAAAAAGCTTAATTTGATCCACCCTCTTTTAGAAAATAGTCCACAGTTTCTTCTAGTGGCATCATTATATTCCAGTCAAATTATAATAAACAAATTTTGTTTCCGCCCCCTCTAACAATCATAACAATGAAGAGAATCAGAAAAAAGAAAGTTATACATACTTATAAAATATACAATTTGTTAAAAAGATAAGAGCTTTATAAAAAAATAATGCAATTTTTTATAATGAGGATTTATAATTTCAATAATTATAAATCGTAATAACCAGGGAAACCAAAAATATGCTCTAAAAACACGTTTTATGCGCTTAAAAAATGCCCTTAAAAACAGAAAATATGCTCTAAAAACAATAAAAATATGCTCTTAAAAAAAATATGTCCCCTTTTTTGTGGTGTTTTTTACAATTTTTTAGAGAATAAACCCTCCAAATACCGTTATGTTCGGTAGTTAGAGGGTTAAATATGTTCTACAAAAATATTTGCATTAATATTTTCTACCAACTTGCTGAATCTAAAGAAAACATAGTTTCATACACCGATATGAATCAAGAACAGGCCAAAGGGGAATCAATCGTCACGATTCCGTAATGGTTGAAAAAAACATCCTTGTTGTATAACAAATTTAAAAATAAATGTTGTCATTGGAAAAATTAAAAAAAAAATGCTCTAAAAATGCAATAAAATGCTCTAAAAAGTGGAAAAATCCTCTAAAAATTGAAAATATGCTCTAAAAAAATGCTTTTATGCTAAAATATGCAAAAATATGCGCTAACAAATCGATGCCAGATTTCTTAAAAACTTTTGAAACGGATAAATACCTTACCCATTTATCAATAAAATGCACAGGGAAAAACATGATACTGCATATTTTTGGTTTCCCTGTTAATAACGTTTTGTACAGTTTTCATACCCTACAACACGCTGTGGCACGGGTTATATTGAGTTTGGGCTGATGTTTTTGTAACAATACGAAATCTTAGTTCTAGATCAAACCTTCATACAGATCGATTTAGAATCACTTGTTGAGACAACTGACGCGATTTTCGGCCGCCTGCACGGAAAAAAGACATAACACATTACTTAAATATAAAATTTAGTTCAAGTTTAGTTTAAATTTATAACAAATAATAAATTCGCCGTATTTCCATTCTAATTATTGAGCAAGGGAACTTCTTAGAATTTAGTTAAAAATTCCAAATGGCTATATCTCGAAAACTTAGCGAAATAGAGCGAAACGCATAAAATTTTGAAAGGAAGGTAATATAAAGAATAATAAGAAATAGTCTACTCTACATGTCTATCGGGGTCCCGAGCCCCTAATTTGAATCTAAAATTATACATTGCCGAGATTTTATATATATCCAATAAACCAAATAGCGATAAGTGATAGCGAAAATAGTATCACCTGTATGATACCGATGACTGTATCACCTAAAATTAAAATTATGATACCTTTTTTGAATTTTAGGCGATTTTGCTATCATCATTTCTGGAAATTTCGATAGCGAAAACGATATCACATAATTAGAAAATATTGCCTCGATATCATAACGGTATCGTTTGGTTTATTGGGTATGAACATATCTTGGTAAATACTGCCGACAGCAGAAGCAGTCCAAAGGCATTTTTGTAGCTCATGACTTGTAGAACTACCGCAAAATACCTGAAAACCTTCTGAGAAATAGTTTTTGAACTATCCAGTTTATAAGATTCTCAAGACCCTAACAGGCCCCCTAATTCCCGTATCACAAAAACTAATCAAGCTAGAGCGATTAGCGATTATTCTAATTGTACTACAGATTTTTTAAAATTTCACTTACAAAGAAACTTCACTGGCTTTTCTTAGATTTTAAAAAAATTTACAAAATTTTTTTTAGCGATGTTTATCCTCTTCACCCAAAAAAAAAACGTGGGTATTCAATACTAAAAATTTAACTAATTTTAGTCCAAAAGGACCTAGTGCAGAAATTGGTAACCAATACTAAAATTTTTAACTAATATTAGTCAAAACCAGTAAAAATTACTAATGTTAGTACTTTGAAGATACTAAAATTAGTAACCAATTAGTAGATTTTGGTACAATATCACTTACTAAACCTTTTACTGTAGAATTATTTTGAGTGTTGTTTTAATCTATTGTTGCCACCCTAATGTGCATGTAATACTTCTTAATATATTTAATTTATAGTAAATTCAAGGTTAATGTATTTATATTTCAACAAAGATATTTTGAACAATAGATTAAAAATATGTACAAATTTCTTGTATGTAGTACTTGCATAATGTTTTTAACAATACACATTTTTTTCTGTAATAAAGACAATAACAGGGAAAAGGAAGTAAATTTATATCTATATAAAGAACGTTTACAAAAAAAAAAGAAAAAAATTTGATAACAGTGGAAATGTAACAATTAATGTTTTTTTTTTTTATAATTTGCTGCATTTGGATGCGAAATTCTGTGTTGTAAGAGTAGTGATAAAACCAAAATTAGATTGACATCAAGTAGAGTTTTTACTGAGGATTATGAAAAATTTTAACTTACTTAACCCTAGGATGTTCAACTGGGCTTTTCGAGGCCCTTGATTTTAAGTAGTCGCCATCATTAACACGCACCCCCACCCCACGACCACGCCCAAGTCTGAGCCACGCATTAACAATTAGTGTGGTACAAGACTTCTACACACGACACACTCCCAGCAATCAATTAAAATCTTAAAGGGGGAAAAATTGAAAGGGCCTCGCCAGGCCCAGTAGAGTCACTTATCACTGCCCAGGCAGTCAGACATCCTAGGGTTAACTCTCAAACCTGTTAGAATTAATCGGGTTCGGTTTTAGTTCCGTTTTGACAAGTTATGAAATTTGTGTAAAAAACCTTTAAATTTTGAAAAATTTAAAAACAAAATTTTCAAGTAAATGGCGCCCAAGTTGGGACTAAATTTTAAATCGCAAAGCGAAAACACCGAAAGCAACTCCAGCAAAACATTTTGTAAACTGATTTGAGACATGTTTTCTTTTTTTTTATAGAAGAAGTTGTAGGTTATGATTATTTTCCTTATCCTCGAACTAAGAATTTGATACAATTTGTCTGCGACAATCGCGGATCGTCGCACTGTGGTTGAAAATTTGATTTCACTGGCCAAAAGTCCAATTATTTTGTCACCGATTTTTAAAATTTCAACGCTATTTTGTAGCTAATATATCCCAATTATTATAGTCCAAAAATTAGTTCAAACTATATTTGCGACCTTGGTTTCTTTTGCACCCAAAAAACTTTTTAGTTCTTATAATCACACCCCAATAACTCTAGCTTTATTTTCGCATAACCGTATATACGCTTATCCATACAAATTTTAAATTATCCACGCTTATTTTTAGCGTGTATAATTATCGGTGTTAATTTTAAGCTTTGATAAAAAGTGACGCCAAGTTGACGTTTTTAATGAAATATCACAGACACAACCCTAATTTTCTTGTTAAATCATAGACATAAACCTTGTTTTTCTTGTTTGCCTTAACAAATTTTGAAATACAACAACAGTGATGCCAAGTACTTGTTGTTAAACGTGGATGCGTTTTCAGTTAAACGGTTAATGTTAACGTTTATACGGTTATGCGAAAACAGGGCTTCTGTAATGTTCCTCCTTACATTTTGAGATATTTTTTATATAAAAAAGTTTTAAGAAAATTTTTAAATCGAAAAATTCCTATATTCTTGTATATTTTTTTCATAGAAACCCAGTTGGAAAATGTGTCACTGCGGAAATTTCAACAGTGATTCCTTGAGGAAATGTCTTCAGGTTCTGATAAATTATAGGTAATCCTTAATGACATGTCCTAACATTGTCAGCACTGAATGTTTGCTTGAAGAGTGTGGACAATTCCTCTATGACGTCTAAAAGGAAATGTCTTCAGAATAGCAGTATATTAAATTATAATTTTAAATCCGGGCAACTCTTCAGTTTCCAAGAAAAATGTGACAATATTGTCGATTTATTTGAAATAAAATCAAAATCTAACAAGTATAATAAAAGTAATAAAAAGACAAACAATTTTCAAAATAAAGTTTGGAACAAGTAGTTAGATGTGATATTAGTCCCACTTGAGGTTCCAGGTTCAAATCCAGTTGGGACTAAAAAAGGCGAAAAGTTTTTTCTAAATATGAGAAAGATAATTTATAAAGGAAAATGGATTAAAGTAAAAACTAAAGGAAATATTAAAATTTTTTGTATTTTCGCATGACCTACATCAGATAATTCCCCAAAGAAGTCTTAGGGGACATGTCACCAGAAGGTCAGCCCTGACCACTGCTGACTTTGAGTGAGGACATTTTGAAAATTTGTATGAAACTGTCCTCAACCCGGTACATAGAGATGCCTTGTGGATGTCAGCAGTGACTCTGACATGTCACCGCTCCGTCCCTGAGGATGGCTCGAGGACGTTGCCAACTTCACTGAAAAAAAAGACATAACTAAAATTGAGGAAAAAATTTCCTTGAAAATTTATCATGAATTTTACTAAAATTTAGTTAAATTTAACTAAAAAATGAGAAATTTTCTTAACTATGAGGAAAAAAATTTAGTTCATTTACCTTTAATAAGTTCATTGTTTTCTTTAAATGGAGTTCTTTAATATAAGGAAAAAATTTCTTACTGCCAAAGAAATTTTCCAAAAATCTCAGAAACGTATCTTTATTTTTAAGCCATACAATTTAGTTCAAGTTTAGTTAAAATTTACCAAAAAAAAAAAAACATCATCGTATTTCTCTTCTTTGAATTGTGGAAGTGTACTTCTTACAATTTAGTAAATAACTTCTGAGAATTTAGTAAATAACTTCTTAGAATTTAGTTAAAAATTCAAAATGGCGATATCTCGAAAACTAAGCGAGTAAGAGCGAAACGGATGAAATTTTCAAAATCTGTCGGGGTCTCAAGACCCTAATTTCGGATCTAAAATTTTAAATTCCCGAGATTTTATAAATGCACATATCTCGGTTAATACTGCCAACACGAGAAAAGTCCAACGGCATTTTTGTAGCTCTTGACTCGTAGAACACTTCCACAAAAGACCCGAAATTCCTCCGATTAATAGTTTTTGAGTTATCCTGTTTTTAAGATTCTCAAGACCCTATCAGGCCCCTTATTATCGTATCTCAAAAACTAAGCAAGGTAGAGCGAAACGGACAAAAGTTTTGGGTCAAAATCTATGGGGAACCTTAAAGGACCCAAGTTGTCTCGAGTTAACAGGGTCTGGACGCATGGGGTGCGAACCCATGGGTCCAGGGTCTGGACCCAATCTAGTCCTAAAATGTGAATGAACTACATTGTAATATAATTTTTCCCATTTTCTAATTAAAATTGGTTTAAAATTAAATAACTTTGTTTTCCTCATTTTTGGGAAAAGTATGAACTAAAACCAAGAAAAAAAATCTTTGGAGCCAAATCATTCCCACTTTTTCTCAAAATTTAGTTAATTTTCCCAGTTTTTAGATCACTTTTTTTTGAGTGTGGGAAAGTTTTAAGATTCTGAGATATTTTTCATATACAAAAGTTCTCAGATTCTAAGACATTTTTTTTTAATAAAAATTCTCAGATTCTTGATTCAAAAAAAAAAAATTTTGCAACAGATATCTTTTAAAAATTTCTGACGCCTTTAAGTTTTTAAAAATGTGTTGACTATAACCATCACAAATTTGAAGGAAATTGTTGCAGTTAATTTTTTTTAAGTTAGAATTATTTAAACAAAATTTAGAAAATCTTCCACTGTTCAATGTTGTAAAATAAAATTACTTACAACATGCCTTATGTTTCTTTCATGCTTACATTTTTATTTTTATGCTCTACAAAATCGCATAGAAGGTTATTGTTGTATCCTTCCGCTTGTAACCTATGGAAGTAAAAATTGAAATAAAGTAAAGGTTAAAGAGTTTAATTATATAAAAATGCCCTTAAAAATTTAAATGCATTGAAGCACCAGCCAGAAAGCTCCCAAAATATTCTTGAAAGTTTTACCGAATTTTCCATATTTTTTTCCTGATTTTTTTTTGGGATTTTTTCTAATTTGTTTGTGAATTTGTGGTTTTATTTAATTTTCAGATTTCTTTTTTGAATTTCCTGATATTGTCAGATTATCACAAAAAAAAAAATAATAATTTTGTTGTAAATTTATTGTTTAATTTCAGTTCTAGGATTTTGTCTAGATCCTCTATTTGTGGATTTTAATTTCTTTTTAATATTTTTGTAAAATTTTGTATTTTGTTTGTGTAATTTTCTTTTAATGGCTAAGAACTAGAGTTTTTCACGGGAATTACCGGGACGGGATTTCCCGGGAATTCCCGGGAATTCCCGTAAATTTTCGATCCCAAAATCCCGGGAAATAGAGCTGGAATTACCGGGAATTTTTGTTTCTTTAAAATTGTTGATTTTTCGACTTCTATTTATTGTTTTGTATGAGATTTTTTAGAGATTTTATTAAAATGCTTGATAATTGATGGCAGAATCGTAAGCAGGGGCCAGGAGGGTCCAAAAAGTGTTTCAAGAGAGACTTTCCAACTAAAACATGTCATAAAATCTGAGACTTACGAAATGAAAAAAGCCTAAATCTTCGATAGGATCTAATTATCAGAGCCTAATACTTTTTCCAGAAGCTGAAAAATGTTCTTTCTGAGACCTGCATTAGAAAAATTTGCTGTATGATTACTTGTTGCTATAGAAAATATTTATGTCTCTGGACATAATTCTTTTTAAATCGATTGATATAAATTCTGTGTAAGGAATGACTCGGAAAATAACGGGTTTTTCTTTTAGAAACCGGAATTTTTAAATTTTATAAAATTTTTGAAATAATTTTTTGGTGTAAATTTTCTTATATATTAATTTTTCTAAAACAGTTACATTCAATTTCAGAGACATAATTGATAAATTCCTCTGAATCAGTTTGATTGTGTTTTAAAAGCAAAGCGTTGAGAACTAATTGTAAAAATTAACTGATTGTGAGATGAATTAGAATAAATGATGAATTTTTATTATTAAAACAGATAAAGTGATGTGAAATAACATATTCCCTTAAAAAACTTTTTATAAAAACTGGGTAAAAAAATTTGTTCCTTTTTTCTCGAAACTATTTTTTGTTTGTTTTAAAGGTACTAAATAAGATTTTTATGGTGTTAATAAACATTATAAATAGTGTATTTTGTATCATAAGGTTTTGACAAAAAATTTCGGTTTTTAGTTTCTGCGGGAATTCCCGGGATCCCGGGAAATTTAAAAATGAATCCCGCTTTCCCGGGAAATGAAAAAGTCCAGGAAAAGAAAAACTCTACTAAGAACGTTTTTGACTAATTTCATGTTTTCCACAATATTATATGATATACAGTTCTTCTATTTCTTAAAAATCTTAAAGAATTATGTACCTTCATTGGAATCACATCATAACCACACATTGTTTAGGTATGTACTACAATTTATGTACATCCAAAAAATATAGCATGTACAGTGCCGGTCAAAAAAATAGCACCAATGACAAAATCTCTATTCATCCAATTAAAACAAAATATTATGTGTGTATTCGTTTAAAGTAAATGTGTAATACTCTTATACTAAGTATATACCCCTTAAAAGTTTTTACTTTTTCCAAAAATTGTGGACGGTTCTTTTATAATGATCGATAATTTAAAAAAACTCTGAATCAGTGCAGTCAATAAAATAGCACCGAATGACAAAATTTTATTAAAAAAATTTATATTGTTTAAATTATTAAAATAAAAGTGTTAAATACTAAAGGAAGATAGTTTTTATTTACAAAAAAATTAATTCATTACAAAATTTGATGTTTATTTTCATAAAAACACGACTTGGAAAACATTACACTCCTCAAAAACGTGCTTTTGTAAAAAATATAATTTCTGAACATAAACCATATTCTGAAACAGGAAAATTAGTTGGATGCGCTTATAAAATGATTAAAAATTCAACAAAATTAACTTTAGAGCTTGAAAATCTTAGTCACAAGCGACGTTTGTCATCATAAGTGGTTAGATGTTTGTAAAGACAATGGAAGAAGGCCCCATTTACGGCAGCTCTAGAGCTAAAAAAGGACAGCAAATGCTGAAAATGTTCGTCGAAGATTACAAAACAACAACATTAACGGTTGTAGATTCGAAAAAGTGCGCCTACTCTCACTTAAGCATGCTGCAAGTCGTTTGAAGTTTGCTAACAGTAACTCAGAATGACAAGCTTAAAAGTGGATCAATGTTCTATGGACAAATGAATCCATTGTTGTTTTATTTGGAGACATGGGATTACATACCTATGTCAGAAGACCCTATAACTCGGATTTCAATCCAAAACTCGAAATAAAAATAACTTAAAATGGTGCTTATGGTGTGGGAGATATTTTCCTACTGTGGAGTGGGGTTCATATATTGGACCATGGCTCACATATTGGACTAGGACAATCGTGGATATACACTTAACGTTTATATCCCCCAGAAAGTAATGTTGCCATAAGTTTCTGAGCAAATGCCACTAATTTAGGTCTTTTAGCACGTCAATTACCCAAAGCATGAAGGGAAATTGACAAAAAATTGGTTCTGGACAATAAAGTAAACGTGATGGAATGGCCTGGTTAATCCCCAGACCTAGATCAAATCGATAGTTAATGGACAGATATAGAGAAGAGAGTGTCTCGAATACAACCAACTTGTAATGAAGCCCTTTGGGTGGCTGTTCAGCAAATCTGGAACTCAATTTCGAATTAAAGATCCCAAAATCTCGTGAATTCGGCACAATAACGCTGTACAGAGGTAATTGTCAACAATGAGCACTCGACAATTTTTTTTTTAATATTTAAAGATATTACAACAATACTGAATTCATAATCCATTCGTTTTTCAAATTTAAGAATTTAATTTTAATACAAAAAGTACTGTGGTGCTATTTTTTTGACTGAGTGTTTTTGAAGTTTTTTTAAAAACTCTGAAAATTTTTAATGAAATAAAAAACCAAATTAGCCTTTTGTTATGTAATATTGTTTCACACTCTTGTAAGTAACTTATGACACGTTTTCAGTGACATAAGTTTAAATTGTTAAAAAAAAAAACAGCGAGAAAATGTTGTTTTATTTTGGTGCTATTTTTTTGACCGCAGCTGTATATAATAAGGGTGGAGCAAATTTTCCTCTTTTCGAATTTCAAAATCCTCGGGGTCGGATTAATTGCCTTTTAGGGTAAATATTAACACACAAGTATATTGTACCTGTAGGGCAATGTCTTTGGGTTTCTTGAAAATTAGAAAGAGGTGAAGGGGGGTAGGTATGTTCTAAAAAAATGTTGGGGGGAAAAGGTAATGGGGGTCGATCATAAATTTTATACCTCTAGGGGGAATCATGTAAGCGGTAGGAAATGAAAAATGAAAATGAAAACAAAAAAAAATATGAGGACCACCTTAAGGGTGGAAGATTGAGGGTAGGTATGTTCTGAGAAATTGTAGGTAGTGAAAAAATATTGGAGGTCGGTCACACATTTGACTCCTCTAGGGGCAACCCTGGGACAGTTAGAGCGGTAGGAGCAAATTTTAAAGATATGTCATTTTTGTATGGGAGCTCACTTAGGGAATAAAGGCAGGGGGTATGTATTTTTGGGGAAAAATGTTTGGAGGGAAAAGTTAATGGTTTGAAAAAATCGGACTTTTTTGTGACCACGCTATTCCCAAAAAACGAAACCAGGATCAGAAAAAAAATAAAAAATTTTCCTATTCAAATGGCTATAAATCAGAAACTAAAAGAGGTAACGACTACTTCAAGCACGTTTTTTTTAATCAAAATTTCAGTAATAAAAATCGGATTTTGTTTGCAAAATGTGTAATAATTTTGTTGGTGTTTAGCGCATAAAAACAAATAAATATGACGTATCAAGAGTTTTTCTTTTCCCGGACATTTTGATTTCTCGGGAAAGCGGGATTAATTTTGAAATTTTCCGTTAACCCGTTAATTCCCGCTAAAATAAAAGTATTTTTTTTTGTAAACTTGTAAATATATTTTACTTAAAAAATCACATTTTTGAACTAAACTAATATTTAAAGGCAGTGTCGGGTTCATCTTTTAAGTTTGGGGGGAGGGGGGAGTAAAATTTTTTACCTCGAATAACAAAATCATCAATTCACTGATGTCGGACAAGCAAAAACCAGATTTTTTTTGCAAAAAAAAAAAAAAAATAATGGGAAAGCTATAAAATCATAAAATTTTGTAAATTTTTGCCAAACCACTGCAGCCGATTTTTCAATTAATTAATGAGAGCCTTCCTTAAAACAGCTTTGTTTTTCATGACCATAATTCCGCTTATATAAGTCTTTTTTAATTTCTTTTAAAAGAAAATTTTTCATTTTCTATGTAGACCAGTGATACGCATTTTTGTAATTCCTATTCCCGCGGGAATAGGCGCTGCTTGTGCGCTGTCAACACACATACACTATAAAATTCTGTTGCTTAAGCAAATTTGTTGACTTTTCGCTTGCTACTACCCACACAAGCATAAATGTTATAGTATGTGTCTGCGTATCGCTGATGTAGACGAAAGTCTCAGATTCTAACACATTTGTCGAATGAAAAAGTCTAAATCTGAGAATTTTTAACAGAAGAAATTCTATCTACATAGAAAATATCCGGTTCCGAAACATTTTTCGTAAAGAAATACTTTTTCTATATGAAAAATTTCTCAGAATCTAAGACTTTTTTCCTATAAATTTATTTTTTTCGGATTCTAAGAACTTTTTTCTACAGAAAAAGTCTTAGTTTCTTAAACCTTTTACTGTAGAAAAGGTCTCATACTCTAAAGTACTTTTAGGATATTTTTCCTATAAAAAAGGTTTCAGATTCTTAGATTTGTTTCGTATAGAAAAACTTTAAGATTACGAGAACTTTGTTCAAAAGACCCTAAGGTTTTTTTCCTATAGAAAAAGTCTGAGATCTTGAGACCCTTTCCTATTAAAAGTCTCAGATTCTGAGGCATTTTTCTTGTACAGAAAAAGTCTAAGATTTTGGCACTTTTCATAAAGAAAAAGTCTTAGATTCTGAGACCTTTTTCCTATAGAAAAAGTCCTAGACTCGTGTGACTTTTTAAATTCTGAGATCTTATTCCTATAGAAATAGTCTAAGAATCGACCTTTTTCGATTAGATTTTTCCCATTTTTTTTTATAGAAAAATTCTCAGATTCTGAGACATTTTTTCCTATAGAAAAAGTCTCATTTTTCCTATAGAAAAGGTCTCAAATTCAGAGTAATTTTTCCTATAGAAAAGGTCTCAAAGGTCTCCTATAGAAAAAGTCTCAGATCCTGAGTCATTTTTCCTATAGAAAATGTCTCAGATTCTGAGTAATTTTTTCCTACAGAAAAAATCAGATTCTGAGACATTTTTCCTATAGAAAAAGTCTCAGATTCTGAGACATTTTTCCTATAGAAAATATCTGAGATTCTAAGACATTTTTTGTATAGAAAAAGTCTAAGATTGTCAGACATTTTCGTATAGAAAAAGTCTCAGATTCTGTTTTTTCGTATAGAAAAAGTTCAGACTCTGAGACATTTTTCGTAAATAAAAAGTCTCAGACTCTGAGTTATTTTTCGTATAGAAACAGTCTCAGACTCTGAGGCATTTTTTGTATAGAAAAAGCTCTAGACTCTGAGATATTTTCCATTTGGAAAAAGTCTCAGACTCTGAGATATTTTGCGTATAGAAAAATCTCTTACTCAGGACATTTTTCGTATAGAAAAAGTCTCAGACTCTGAGACTTTTTTCGTTTAGAAAAATGTTCAGATTCTGAGGCATTTTTCGTATAGAAAAAGTTTTTGATTCTGCGACATTTTTCGTATAGAAAAGGTTTCAGATTCTGAGACCGTTTTCGTACAGAAAAAATAAATTTTTTGTGTAGAAAAAATCACAGATTCTGATACATTTTTTGTGTATAGAAAGTCTCAGATACTGAGGCATTTTTTCGTATAGAAAAAGACTAATAAAAAAGTTACTTACCAGAGATTTGACCTCTTTTATAAATATCCGTTAAGTTCTTTGTTGCATTCAAATAAACCAATCCCTTGTTGCGATAATTTGTATTATTTGTATGAAAGGAAAAATTAGTTGAAACATAGATTCTGGGAAGAATATTACACTCAAAATAATTACTCTGTTAAAAACTCTGTAAAATGACTGTAATCTCAATTCGACAGATATTTGACAAAGCTATCTGTCGAAATACAGATTTTAAGAATAAACTTTGTATTTTCTTGTAACCGAATAACAAAATTTTATCTGTAATTTTACGTTTTACTTTGTAATCTCTATTTTACAGAAAATAAATAGTTTTTTTGTTAAAATACAGATTTTATAAAAATACTTATGTTTTTTCTCGTAACCAAAATACAAAATTTCAACTATAATTTTACTTATTACTCTGTAATAATAAAACCTGGTACATTTTACGAGGATGTCGTATAAAATTGCAGATACTCGTAAAAAAACTTTCACAAAAATAAAAAAAAAGTAAATTTACAATTTGGAAGCATTAAAGCGGGCAAATAAATTTACTCGATGGCATTTTCCAATTGTCAACACTACTTGCACATTAAGGAAAGATAAATTGATCAGAAATCAAATAGTAAATAAAATAGTCAAATTCTGGCCGCTTTTATCAATATTTTACAGATAATTCTTAAAATTTACTGTTTTTTTATCGAAATCATTTTACAGAGTTTTCTTCGTAAAACAACAAAAAATCTTGCTGGTTGGAAATCTATGGTATTTTCTGCTGGCTCAGCAGAGTATCTCTGTAATTTAACAGAGTGATTATTTTGAGTGTAAGCTCTTATCGTGGTATTCTTTGTCCCTTTTATGTTTCCTTTTTAATTAGCTTCCTTTTTAATTTTTTTGTTTTATTTTATTTGAAAACCAAAAACATTTTGTTTTTAAATAAAAAATATGTACATATGTATGTAATTTACTGACAATGCCACTGTTACGCATTTAATGTGTATGATTACACATTTTTGTGTGTTTTAATTTTGTAAATGTTTATAAACATTGGATGCTAACCTTTGTATCTAATATTACGCAGAAAGTTTGTAAAAGAAACAAAAACATGTTTAATGGGTAATATTACGCATTGTGCTTAATTTTAAGCAAATGTTTACAACCATTGTGGTAGTGATTTTAGGCGTACAGACATAGCGCCCAAGATCTTATCGCCCAAAACCGTAAATGACATATCGCCCACGCTGCGACATATAGCCCAAAATGATAGGTCTAAAAATGTTATTTCTCCCAAAACAAAATTGTCAAAAAATCCGAAATATTTTTTTTGGGCGAAATGTCGAAATTACGACTTCTATGATTTGTTTTATTGTATTAAAGGTTTTCTGCGTAGCCGGCCATCGGCCGGGCTTAGGAATTACATACTCCATGCATTAAACCCACCCTCTCTGCAAACCAAAGCTATTTTGGTTATCAGGCCTTTTTAGGGCATAAAAATTTGGAAGCGTAAAGGACTGCTACCCTAGAAAACTTTACTTTGCGGGGAGGGTGGGTCTAATGCATGGATTTTGTAATCCCTAAGCCCGGCCGAAGGCCGGCTACGCATAAAAACTTTAAAATATCGTGTTAAAAAAAAAAAACTGTTTTGGTGAGTTTTATGATTATTTTTTTGGGAGCTATGACATTTTATAAATATAACATTTTGATATTTTGGTAATATGACATTTTTGATAATTTATATAAATTTAAAGAAAATTGTTAAAATACCCAAAAATAATGGCCATATCGTCCAAAAAAATTTGCAACAACAACTAACACACATTTTTTTTGGGTGGAATGACTTTTTTAAATTGGGCGATATGCACTTGGGCGCTATGTCCGTACGCCGTGATTTTACACACAGTTTTTAGAGTGTAAAAAAGATGCCGCTCTAATATACATGTATCGAAAAGTAATAATGCACCAATATGTATACGCACACAAATGTATAGATTGTTCATTTATTTTAGCTGTATGTGTGTGTTTCTTAGATAGGAGTTTATTGAAAAATTGTTGTTGTTATAAAATATATGAAATTTTAATTCGTTTTTGGTATGACATTTGTCGGCGGTGGACACTTTCCCTTTGGCGATAAATGTTCACAAATTCATTTCGTATAATATTTGCACTTTAGTTATATTATTTTATCATTATTATAACTACCACTCAAGTGATAAAGGGTGTACGAGTATATGAGTTTGTCATTCCGTTTGTAACACATCAAAATATCAATCTAGGACCCCGTAAAGTATGTATACTCATGATAATCGATGCCTTTTAGTCGATCTAGCGATGTCTGCCAGCCGTCTTTCTGTCTGTTTGAAAACACCATAGCTTTGAAGTGACTTCTCTGAGACTGCTGAAACTTTGCATATATATTTGTTGTTCTACTAGTCAGGTTGCAATTGCATTTCTGCAAAATCGGTCCAGGGGTTCTGAAAATAAGAGCAAAACCATGAAATAAACATTGTTTTTTGTTCGTAAATTAACGTATTATACGAACACTCAACACGCTTTGAGAGACATTGATATTCTAAAAAATGTCTGCGAAGTTTGTACTCTTGCCCAAACCATTGAATCATGATAATGTTTTGCTGTATAAATAGGTGATCTTTCTAAAGCAAAATTTTTCTAGAAAAAATAACGCGATATTAATTTGTCATTCCATGCAAAACACATCGAAATATCGTTCGTGGACCCCATTATATTTATATATTATTGATCCGTAAACATTTCTAAGACATTTTAGTGATATCCATCAATCTGTTTGTCTGTGTTTGTCGATAAAAAAACTTTTTTATGAAAAAAAGTTTTTAACGAAAAAAGATTATTGATAAAAAAATATTTGATGAAAAAAAAAAATTTATGGGTTTTGTAGTCCCTGAGCCCGGCCGAAGGACCGGCTGGACGTTCTTTTTAATAATTTAGAAAAAAAATTTATTTTTTTTTTGAAAAAATAACATCAGGACGGTTATATGGACCTAGAAGGCTCCTCGGACATAGCCCTCTTTATATTTTTTTTCTTTTTTTTAATTACCTTTAATTTAAGTATCCATACAAACCTGAAGGCTCTTTTGGGTCCAGGTGGGTCCGGGGCCCAGCCCCTTAGATTTAAATTTCGTGTTTCCCCCAGAAAATTTTTGTGCTCCGTAAAGTGCACTTTTGCCAAAAAATTTATGAAAAAAATATTATGATAAAAAAATATTGATGAAAAAAAAATTTTAATAAAAAAATATTAATGAAAAAAAAAAATGATGAAAAAAAAATATCGATGAAAAAAAAATAGTTATGAAAAAAAAATATTGATGAAAAAAAAATATTGATGAAAAAAAAATATTGGTGAAAAAAATATTGATGAAAAAAAAAATATTGACGAAAAAAAATTTTATGAAAAAAAAAATTATTGATCAAAAAAAATAAAAAATATTGATGAAAAAAAATATTAACGAAAAAAATAAATTATGAAAAAAAAAATATTGATGAAAAAAAATATTAACGCAAAAAAAAAAAATTTATGAAAAAAAAAAATATTGATGAAAAAAAAAAAAAATGTTGATGAAAAAAAATATTGATGAAAAAAAAAAAAATATTGATGAAAAAAAAAAATATTGATGAAAAAAAAAATATTGAGGAAAAAAAAAATATTGATGTAAAATACTTATGTTACGTTTTATTCACCAGCTGGTGAATATTTGTTTTATTCCCCACGACGTGAATTATTATCCAAGTTACAAACCCAAGTTACAAAAATTTCTGGTTTTAAGAATATGAAAACAGTAATTCCAATTTTCTTTTTTGTTAATCGTTACTAACGATTCGTTAGCTTATATAGTCAAACTGAGGTGGCGTCCTGCAACTTTTTTAAAATTAGACACCAGCCTAAAAACATTATCATGTTAAAATACTTAGCAAAGTGTTTTTAACATTCAAAAAAAGTTTAAACACAAAATTTTTTTATTGATTTCCTTATATCTTTCATTCTTTAAACATATTCTGTCATAAAAATGTTACATAATTAACAAAACTACATAAATATGCTTTACTTTCTCATAGTGAAACATATTCTCCTTGTCCGATTTTGTCCATTTACGAACTTAATGTGCCCATGATCAAAACACTTATTTGTAACAAACTTAAATAGTCTAGATCTGTTGGTTTGGTTTGCATTGTGACGGACATCACTATGGGGGAAGTTTATTAAATGTTAATGCAGGTATGAAAATTGCAAATTCAATTATTATTAGACCCAACAACCTCGATAAGACGAAATACGTTTATGTTTTTGTTACAAAAAAGTGCCAACCTATTTTGCAATATGCAATTGTTCCAGACAGACATTGTGGCGTGTATTTAATACTTTCATTTCTACGTGCTCGGAATATACAAGTTTAAAACATGATTGTGTACTCGAAATCTATGTTTGAAACAGGGTGATTTTGTAAGAGATTTAATATGAAACGAAAGCTTATTTAAAAATACAACAATCCACTGTAATTTAGAACTTAAAAACGAAAATCTTCGCTGACCCTGTTTTCGAGTTATTGCTAAATAATTACACTGTTTGACACAAAAAACCTCCCAGTGAAATTTAACAACTGATATAAATAGATTTTACTCTACTGATTCAGAACCTTGTCATCCAACATTTTCTAGCACGTACCGTTTTTGAGATAAACGCTGTTAAAAAGTAAAGAAAAAAAAAAAAACAATTTTGCACTTTTGTCTCAGAATCAGAGACTTTTTCTATAGAATAAATGTCTCAGAATCTGATCTTTTCTGTATCTGAGATTTTCTACAGAAAAAATATATCAGAATCTGACAGTTTTTCGATAGAAAAAATGTTCTGAATCTGAGACTTTTTCTATAGAAAAAATGTTTCAGAATCTGAGACTTTTTCTACAGAACAAATTTCTTAGAATTTGAAACTTTTTCTAAAGAACAAATGTCTTAGAATTTGAAACTTTTTCTGTAGAAAATATGTCTCAGAATCTGAGACTTTTTCTATAAGAAAAAAGTCTCAGAATCTGAGAGTTTTTCTATAGAAAAAATGTTTCAGAATCTGAAACTTTTTCTATAGAAAAAATGTTTCAGAATCTGAGACTTTTTCTACAGGAGAAAGGTCTTACAATCTGAGATTTTTCTATAGAAATAATGTCTCAGAATCTGACACTTTTTCTATAGAAAAAAATGTCTCAGAATCTGAGACTTTTACTATAGAACAAATGTCTCACAATCTGAGACTTTTTCTATAGAAAAAATGTCTTAGAATTTGAGACTTTTTCTATAGAAAAATGTCTTAGAATCTGATGCATTTTCTATAGGAAAATGTTTTAGAATTTGAGACGTTTTCTGTAGGAAAAATGTATTAGAATATCAGACTTTTTCTATAGGAAAAAATGTTTCAGAATCCGAGAATTTTTATATAGGAAAAAATGTCTCAGAATCTGAGACTTTTTCTATAGGAAAAATGTCTCAAAATCTGAGATTTTTTTTTTTTGGATTTCTCAGAAACTGAAATTTTTTTATAGAAAAAAAATTCTCAGAATCTGAGTCTTTTTCTACAGGAAAAATGTTTCAGAATTTGAGACTTTTTCTATAGGAAAAAATGTTTCGGAATCTGAGAATTTTTCTATAGGAAAAAATGTCTCAGAATCTGAGACTTTTTCTATAGGAAAAATGTCTCAAATTCTGAGACTGTTTCTTTAAAAAAATATCTCAGAATCTGAGACTTTTTCTATAGAAAAAATGTCTCAAAATATAAGACTTTTTCTATAGAAAAAGCGTCTTAAAATCTAAGACTTTTTCTATAGAAAAAATGTCTCAGAATTTAAGACTTTTTCTATAGAAAAAACGTCTTAGGTTAGGTTAGGTTGTAAGTGGCTGCTGACGTTTTACGTCAACACACGTAGACTCTGAGGTCCATTGTGATACCACGGGATCGTAATAGGTTTCCCTACTAGTCCCTGTCGTTAAACCAGTTTGAGCTTCTTATGAAACTCCTTAGATGTTGAATTTTGACATCCGACAAATCAGAAAGATCGTACAGCTCCCTAGATCCCAGTGAAGCAAGTCGTTGACCAGAAAGTGCCGGGCAATGGCAAATAAAGTGTTCGATAGTTTCCAACTCCTCTTCATCCATGCAACTTCGGCAAAAGTCATTCGACGGCACATTTAACCGCTCTGCGTGCTTCCCTATAAGACAGTGTCCGGTAATTATAGAAACCACCGTCGAAATCTCTCCTCTTGGAAGCGATATCAGCTCACTTGTGCGCCCCTGATTAAGAGAAGGCCAAATCAGTCGTGTTGTCTCACACGTCCATCCATTTGCCCATCTTTGATTAGTCTCCGTCGCTGAACAAAGCCGTAGGTTTTGCTTGCAAGTTTCTAGAGGCATACCAACACATTCCAATTCTGTTGGAACCTGTAAGGTAGTTCCTAGTCTTGCAAGCTCATCGGCTTTGCAATTCCCTGGAATGTCTCTGTGCCCTGGGACCCATATGAGTCGTATGTTAAACTGCTTGGCCATCTCATTTAAAGACGTGCGGCAGTTAAGGGCAGATCTTGTTTTCAGAAACATTGAATCCAGGGACTTGACCGCGGCTTGACTGTCAGTATAGATGTTGACTGCGGTTGTAGACAAGACATTGCAGCTCAACCAGTCAGCCACTTCCTTTATTGCCAGCATCTCTGCCTGGTAAACACTGCAATGATCTGGCAATCTACGAGCCAGGCTCAATCCAAGCTCTTCCGAATAGACCCCAAAGCCCACTTGTTCGTGCAGCCTCGATCCATCTGTGTAAAAATTTATGGTAGCTCCTCTTCCCGGAGTATCCCCCATCCAAGACTCCCTGGATGGTATCATAGTGGTAAAGTGGCGCTCAAAAAGGCTCAAAGAGGGAGCACAATCCACATTTTGTGGTATTGTTATCTTTTTCAAGATCGCGCTATGGCCACAATCGCTGCTCCTCCATTGCAGCGTACTATTAAGTCGAATTGCCGACGCAGCTGCATACTGCCTACCCAATATGTCCAAGGGTATCAGATGAAGGAGGATTTCTAATGCAGCCGTAGGTGTAGTACGAAGAGCACCAGTGATGCACATTGACGCCATTCTCTGTACCTTCGTGATAAAGACACAGTTCGCTTTTGTTTCTAAAGCAGGCCACCAGACAATGATTCCATACAGCAAAATTGGACGCACCACTGCTGTATAGATCCAATGAACGACTTGAGGGCTAAAACCCCATCGTTTTCCAATGGCCCTTTTACAGGAATACAAAGCAATCGTTGCTTTTCTCACCCGTTCCTCAATATTACGCCTGAAATTCAGCTTCCTATCTAGAAATACTCCAAGATACTTGGCTCCATCTGAGAAGGCGATCTCAGTACCGTCCAGAGAAATAGGATCGAAAGCAGGAATCTTAATTTTCCTTGTAAATAAAACAAGCTCTGTTTTACTAGGATTAACTCCTAGACCACAGTCTCTTGCCCATTTAGACAGATCTTTCAGAGAACCCTGAAGAATGTCCCGCAATGTTGGCAGATGCTTCCCCTTTACCGCTATCGCGACATCGTCAGCATATGCGACAACATGACAACCACGTGCTTCTAGAGATAGTAGCATTGAATTCAGTGCCAGGTTCCAAAGAAGCGGCGAAAGAACACCTCCTTGTGGTGTGCGTCTTAGAATCTACGACTTTTTCTATGAAAAAATGTCTCAGAACCTGACGCTTTTTCTATAGAAAAAATGTCTCAGAATCTGAAACTTTTTTTATGGAAAATATGTCTTGGAATCTAAAACTTTTTCTATAGAAATAATATCTCAGAATCTGACAAGGGAAGTATCTCAACCCTTATGAACCGATTTGCCTGAAACTTAAAATATATATCAAAGAGACAATTTTAAGGTTGGGGGGTCTCGGCTTATCGGCCATATCGGGGATTTAGGGGTTCAAAACATGGGTCAAAAAATGGCGAAAAAATCGTTTTTTGGATTTTTCAGCCATTTCTTTTTAAGAAACTATATGATGTTTTCATATGAGAAGAAAGTTTTTTTTTTAATGTTTATCCAATGGTAGCATAACCTTGTAAAAATTCGGCTTCTTTAAATATTTTTTTCAGTAAAATGTGTAAATTTTGGGGGGTACTTATGTGAAGACATAGACCTACGATATCCATATGGATAACAAATAATCTTCATTAAATTTAAGTCGACCCGTATTTTCGCCCTTGGCGATATTCCTGTTAGTTCGGAAGTTATCGAAATTTTCCCGAAGGTCCACATGGTTTCATAAGGGGACAACGAAATTTTTAAACACCGATTTGGCCGATAATCCGAGACACCCCAACCTTAAAATCGTCTCTTTAATATATATTTTAAGTTTCAGCCAAATCGGTTCATAAGGGTTGAGATACTTCCCTTGTGAGACCTTTTCTATAGAAAAAATGTATCAGAATCTCAAAATTTTTCTATAAAAAAATATCTCAGAATCTAAGACATTTTCTATAAAAAAATTGCCTCAGAATCTGAGAATTTTTCTATAGAAAAAAATGTCTCAGAATCTGAGACTTTTGCTTTAGGAAAAATGTCTCAAAATCTAAGAGTTTTTCGATAGGAAAACTGTCTTAGAATCTGAGACTTTTTCTTTAGGCAAAATTTCTCAGAATCTTAAATTTTGTAAAGAAAATATGTCCCAGAATCTGAGATTTTTTGAATAGAAAAAACAACTCAAGATCTGAAAATTTTCTACAGTAGATATGTCTCAGAATATGACAATATGTCTCTTTACACCGTCCGACAAAAATGAATAAAAGTAGTTGAACACGAACTGGACAATATACGTTTAAAACTAGAGACTAAATGTTGTAAAACTGCATTCACACTTTTTCACTTCGTGATCCCGTTTCCATTTAAAAGGACTTCAAAGTTGTGGAGAATTAAATTTTATAAAATATTTTTTTAATATTTGTGCTTTTCCTATGATTCCACCATTGATATAAAAGGAAGGAGGAGGATCTCCCCTAATTTTTCTATTTTATTATTTTAACATATCAGGAAAAAGGAGGTAAGTTGTGTCCTTTCAAAAATGTATCCTTTTTCTTATCTCAGGTACTTTCTGGTTTTAGTTTTTCAAAATCTGAAAATTTTGGTGAATAAATAACGTTTCGGTGGAAAAATAGAATAGACAAACATATTTTAGAACCTTAGAGGTTTTCTATTGGGAAAAAGTCAGTAAATTTAATCGAAAATTTTCTCTTAAAATAAGAATTTTTTGGTGGAAAAATTGTCTAAGTTTCTGAGCATTTTCTATGTGTATCAGAATATAAAAATTTTTTAAAAGCAAGAATTTTATAAATTCTTAAATCTTTTCTGTAGCAAAAATGTAGCAAAACCTCAGAATTTTTCTATTGGGATAATGTCCCAGGCTCGTAAACTTTCTCTTTAAGCAAGTGACTATGAAAAATTGTGAAATCAGGAAACTTTTTTGAATTAACTTCCTCTGATTTTTTCTGTAAGTACAGATCGAGCACGGGCTCTAATTATATTTGTTATATGGGTTCAAGTTGAAAAAATGCAGAAGAAAAATTTAATTTCTAAAAATTATAGACATTTCTGGTATTTCCTATACCGGTTTCAAACACCCCAGTTAGTGTCATCTTCAGTAGGATTTTAAATGTCGGTTTGTCTTGTTAATGAAAACTGTTTTTTATATATGTGAATATTTATAGTTTCTACAGAATAAATTTTGACAGTTTCCAACACTACAATTCTATTTCTAGCAATCTCAACCTCACTTCATACTTTCTTTCAACTTTTTTGTCTCTTACATTATTTTGCAAGGGTTACCAACATGATCTGGAATTGCAGACACAAATGAAGGAATTTGCTTTTTCTGTTTCGGAGACGTGCCTAATGGCGACATATTTTGTCAGTAATTTTATCTGATTTTTTCTTTAAGTACAGATCGAGCACGGGCTCTAATTATATTTGTTATAAGGGTTCAAGTTGAAAAAATGCAGAAGAAAAATTGAATTTCTAAAAATTATAGACATTTCTGGTATTTCCTATACCGGTTTCAAACACCCCAGTTAGTGTCATCTTCAGTAAAATTTGTCGCAAATCTGATACATTTTCTAATGAAAATTTTTTTCAGAATCTTGGTCTTTTGTTGAGAATTTTTTGAGGAAAAATTTTTTTATATATCAAACATTTTCTTAAATTGTAAAACTTTTTTTACAGGAATACATTTCTAAAAATTCGAAATGTTTCTACAAAAAACAAAATCATAATAAACAAGATTTTATTTATTTATTGACATGCTCATAAATATATATTTAAGAACTTAGTCTATTCACAAATATTATTAACAAAATTTTTCCATGATGATCTATTTCTTGCTAACATTCTTAGTTCATTAAACGATTTGGTCGTCTCGGTTTGCACAGTTCTTCTCCATGATGACTTAGGTCGTCCTCTGTCACGCATGCCTTGCGTATTCCACTCATAAGCTGCGTGGGCAATTTCGGTACTTGGCTTTCTTAAGGTATGCCCTATCCATCCGTATTTACGCTTTCTTATTTCCTTCTCGACAATATGTTGGTCTGTGGTTCGCCATAGTTGAACATTGGATATAATGCGTGGCCACCATATTCCTAAGATTCAGCGGAGACATCGATTTATAAACGTTTGTATAGCTGACGTTATGGCATTAGTAACATGCCAGGTCTCACACCCATAAAGCAGCACTGACTTTACACAGGCATTAAATATATTAATTTTGGTTTTTAAACGCATGTTACGAGCCTTCCATATACGATTTAACATTGCAAAAGAAACGCGAGCTTTGCGAATTCTATTTGCAACATCTACTTTAGCTCCTCCATCTTTTGTAAGTAAGCTGCCCAGATATTCAAACTCTTCAACATCTTCGAGTGGAGTATTATTGATGAAAAATGGAGAGTTATTATTTACATTAATTCTCATAGCTTTTGTTTTTGAAATATTTATTCGGAGGCTGACTTTAAGTGCTTCATTTGAGATGAGAGTAAGCTTCTGTTGCATTTCGCTGTGTCGATTGGTCAGTATTACGATGTCATCAGCATAAGCCAAATCACCAAGTTTTTCAGTAAGCTTCCAAGTTAAGCCAATATGTTGTTGATTTGATGCCTCAAAAATAACATCAAGTGCAGTTATAAAAAGAAGAGGGGAAAGTCCGCAGCCTTGTTTGACACCGCTTAAGGATTGAAATGGTTCGCTGAGAGCCCCGTCATGCAGGACTCGATTGGAAGCGCCTTCATATGATTTACGTAGTATATTAACAATTTTGTCGGGGATTCCTCTGGCACTCAGAGCAGTCCATATAAAATTTCGGTCGATGGCGTCGAATGCTTTTTTAAAATCAATAAAAGTCATGTAAAGGGGGGCGTTAAATTCAGCAGATTGTTCAATGATGATTCTCAATGTGTTGATGTGATCGACACATGATCTGTTTGGCCGGAATCCAACTTGTGATTTGTTTATTTGACTATCTAAATGTATAGCAATTCTGTTTAAAATTACGTTGTTAAAAATTTTCATGACGGAAGATATAAGGGAGATGCCTCTCCAGTTTCCACATTTACGTCTGTCACCTTTTTTTGGGATTTTTATTATAATAGATTGTTTCCACTCGCTAGGTATATTTTCGTCTATCCATACTCGTTTAAATATTGGTTCTAGGAGCCTTGAAAATGCCTCGGGGTCAGATTTGAAAACCTCCGGTGGTATTCCGTCACAACCTGCTGCTTTGCCTGCTTTCAACATAACAATGGCGTCACGAATCTCAATTAAAGTTGGTGGGTTTGAAGTGATGTTTGTATTAGGATCCACTCTTCTTCTTATATTTATTACATCCACAGGTTCGTTGTGTACATGATTCAATGTTTTTTCAAAATGTTTTCTCCATACTTCTAATTGCTCCTTCTTATCGGTTACTTGCATACCATTCTTTTAATAAATTTAATAAACAAGAGAAAAACACTTAAAAGCTAAACTAATGATTCAAATCCAACCTGAGGTTCCCTGAAAAAAAAAAATTGGAGTAAAAAAAGTTTTTTGAGTTTTTAGCTCCCTTCAAAATGCAAAATCGTGTTACACAGTGTAAAAACCTCATTAACTTTTATAAAACTGTTTTTTTTTTAACAATTGCATGCATTTATGAAATTACCCTGTATTCATCTCGACTAGCTTCAGATTTTGCAGTTGCTATTTTTTCGTTATAGTTTTTTTTTTGTTTAATGTTTTGTATATGTGTGAGTGTATGTGTATTACAATTTCTGATAACTGTAACTTTTGTGCATAATTAAATAATGAAAAATCAGTTGTTAGCTGTATACAGTATTGTTAGGATCTTTCAAGCGGAAATCACAGTGACCGAATGGTTTAACTTTTCCGGTTTTTTCGGTTTTTAGTTTTTTATACGAATTTAAATTGAAATTGTTTTATTGTTTTTAATTTCAAATGATGAGTAGAGTTTTTGTATATAAATTTTTGAATACTACATTTTCTTTATATATATTTAAAAAATGCAAAAACGTGAATAACATTCATACATGAATGAATAAATGAATTCAATTGAATGAATAGTTTTTTTGTTGTTTTTATGGTGATAATTGTTGGGTGTTGATTGTTTTTAAACAGACAAAATATAACAAAAAAAAAAAAAAAACTATAACAAAATACGTGATTTAATTGTAAAAGTTTTGAAATTGTGTACAAAGAGTTGAAAAACAAATAAAAAAAATAATAACGAATAATAAAACTGCCAATTGACCAACAATTTTGATTGATATGACTTCTGTTATGGGAAATAAATATGGTGAGAGATTTTTTTAAAAATATTTCATAAATAAAAATTTAAGATTTAAATGGATTTTAGTTTTTTTATACCCTCCACTCTAGAGATAGAGGGTACATATATGTTTGTCATTCCGTTTGTAACACCTCGAAATATTGATCTAGGACCCCATAAAGTATATGGGTCATTCCATGTGAAATCGGACACTTTGAAAAACTTTTTTTTTAGATTTTCCCAATTTGTTTACAGTTTTAAGTACCCTTCGAAAACTCCTTCGTGGTAAATTTTTAGATTTTTTTGATGACCCGTTCAAAAGATATCGATTTTTTAAAAATTGGTAGTTTGTTCCTTTACTCAAACTTCTTTAAACCATAACTTCTTCAATAATGGTCCAAATTTAAAATTATTTTTTTCAAAACTTTTGTTTTTTTACGTACTTTTTAAAAAAAAGTCCCGAAAAATTCTTAAAAGCGCTCTAGTATGCGATTTTTAAGTTTTAAAATTTAAATCTCATTTTTGAAAATGTTTGTACTCTTCGATTTTTTTGATTTTTTTTTGTGTAAAACTTCTATCAATTCTACAAATTATTTGCCCAGGAAGATCGTGGGATAACGATTATTACTATTTTTTAAAATTTTTTGAAAAAATTTCATTGTAATTTTCCAATCTTAAAATCATTTCTACTGCTCCAATGGTGCGTCATAGAGGGGTCCTTTATAAGACCGACCCCCATTAATTTTTACGTCTTAACATTTCTTTGGAACAAACCAATACCCTATCTCCAATTTCTAAGGGGGCTCCCACACAAAACTGCATTTTTTAAAACTTGTTCCAACCGCTCTAACTGCCCTAATATTGCCCTTAGAGCAACAAAATGTGTGACCGACCCACAATATTTTTTTAGTCCAAACATTTTCTTTGAACACACCTACCCTCAATCTTTAACTGTTAAGGCGGTCCCATACAATTATTTTTATTTTTTGTAAATTTGTTTTATTTAATCAGCTTCTAACGGTCCAATGGTGCGTCCGAGAGGGGTCATTAGTGAGACCGACCCCCATTTATTTTTACCCTACAACATTTTTTCAAAACATACCTACGCCCTATCTCCACTCCCTAAGTAGGCTCCCATACTAAATTGCATTTTTATAAAATTTGCCCCAACTGTTATTGTTATGGGAGCCTACTTAGGGAGTGGAGATGGGGCGTAGGTATGTTTTGAAGAAATGTTGTAGGGTAAAAATAAATGGGGGTCGGTGTCACTAATCACCCCTCTCGGAAGCACCATTGGACCGGTAGAAGCTGATTAAATAAAACAAATTTACAAAAAATAAAAATAATTGTATGGGGACCACCTTAACAGTTAATGATAGAGGGTAGGTGTGTTCAGAGAAAATGTTTGGAATAGAAAAATATTGTGGGTCGGTCATACATTTTGTGTCCGATTTCACATGGAATGCCCCATATATATATATTCATGATCCTCGATCGATTTTAAGACGATCTAGCGATGTCCGTCCGTCCGTCTGTCTGTCTGTTGAAAACACGCTAACTTTTGAAAGACTTCACGGAGGCTCCTGAAGTTTGGCATATATGTTGAGCATATACCTGGTTGGTATTGCAATCCAGCGAAATCGGTCCAGTGGTTCAAAAGTTATAAGCAAATGAGTGAATTTCGGCAAGGCTTTTTCTGGAATTTAAGAATTAAAACACACTGTAACTTTCGAACGAAAATTCTGAGGGTGCTGAAGTGTGACATATATATTTGCTGTTCCTCTGATCCAATGATTTTTAAATTTCAGCCAAATCGGTCCAGTCGTTCAAAAGTTATTAGCAAAGACGTGAATTTGAGATTAGTTTCACATTAAATTCACGAGTTGAAAACCTGTTAAACATTAAAAAAAAAATACACTCAAAAAAAAATTTTACACTCAAAAAAAAATTTACACTCAAAATTTTATTTTTTTTCACGTTAGAAAATTTGCTATCACTTAAATAGCGCATTGTGGAGGGTATTCATAGATTCGGCCAAGTCGAATTTAACTTTTCTACTTGTTTTTGTATAGTATAGAAAATGGTACACCATAACGTATGAGTGATATTTAAAACAATATTATAAAAATCATATTAAAATTTATTGTTTCAAGTGTTGAAATAATTTCTTGGCAAACTCATTGGAATGCATGTGTGTGTGTGTGTGTGCATAATGTATGAAATATAAATTATACATATGTGGCACTTCTATTAAAAAGTGTGATCAAAGCTCTGCAGTAATTATCATTTAAAGCATCCGTTTCTAGTTAACAGTTCTCAGGATACTATTTATTATAATGCTCTTGACACGTACGACTTACGTATTAAAAATTAGATTGGCACTTATATGCTTCACATGCGTTTTTAAGAGAAGTAATAACTAAAAAATTTAAATTTTAAAAGTTCCAAAAATAAAAGCATATAAAAAGCAGTAACGAAAATCCACGAATACACTAAAAAATAAACCTTCGTGGTATAAATGAAACGGATTAACACTTAAAAAATTATGACATTAACTGTTTGTACACTGAAAAAAAAGACATAACTAAAATTAAGGAAAAAATGTCTTTGAAAATTTATCATGAATTTTCCTAAAATTTAGTAAAATTTAACTAAAAAATGAGAAATTTTCTTAACTATGAGGAAAAAAGTTTAGTTCATTTACTTATAAGTAGTTCATAGTTTTCTTTAAATGGAATTTTTTAATATTAGGAAAAAAATTCATACTGCCAAAGAAATTTTCCACAAATCTAAGAAACGTATCTTTATTTTTAATACATATTTTAATACATATTTTTTAAAAAATAATTTAGTTCAAGTTTAGTTAAAATTTACTAAAAAAAAACATCATCGTATTTCTCTTCTTTGAATTTAGGAAGTGTACTTCTTAGAATTTAGTTAATAACTTCTGAGAATTTAGTAAATAACTTCTTAGAAAAAATTCAAAATGGCGATAACTCGAAAACTAAGCGAGATAGAGCGAAACGGATGAAATTTTCAAAAGAAAGACTACAAAGAAAAATATGGAATAGCCTAGCTCTGCACATGTGTCCGGGTCTCAATACCCTAAATTTAGATCTAAAATTTGAGATTCCCGAGATTTTATATATGCACATATCGCTATAAATACTGCCAACACGAAAAAAAGTCCAACATCATTTTTGTAGCTCTTGACTGGTAGAAAACTTCCGCAAAATACCCGAAAGCCCTCCGATTAATAGTTTTTGAGTTATCCAGTTTTTAAGATTCTCAAGACCCTATCAGACCCCTTATTACCGTATCTCAAAAACTAAGCATGGTAGAGCGAAACGGACACAAGTTTTGGGTCAAAATCTATGGGGACCCTTAAATGACCCAATAGGGTCTCTAGTTGTAGCTCTTGACTCATAGAAAACTTCCGCAAAATACCCGAAAGCCCTCCGATTAATAGTTTTTGAGTTATCTAGTTTTTAAGATTCTCAAGACCCTATCAGACCCCTTATTACCGTATCTCAAAAACTAAGCATGGTAGAGCGAAACGGACACAAGTTTTGGGTCAAAATCTATGGGGACCCTTATATGACCCAATAGGGTCTCGAGTTAACAGGGGCTGGACCCATGGGCCCAGGGTCTAGACCCAATCTAGTTCTAAAATGTGAATGAACTAAAGTGTAACATAATTTTTCCCATTTTCTATTTAAAATTGGCTTAAAAATAAATAACTTTGTTTTTCTTATTTTTGGCAAAATTATGAACTAAAACCAAGAAAAACATCTTTGGAGCCAAATCATTCCCACTTTTTCTCAAAATTTAGTTAATTTTCCCAGATTTTAGTTCACTTTTTTTTTGAGTGTAGTTTATTTAAAGAGTTTTGCGTTTAGTTGTTTTTTTACAGGAAAAAATATCTGTTTAATGTTCACTGTTTTTTAATGACTTCTGTGCGTTGCACGGTGGCCGAAATAGCCAATCTAGCGGCGCTTTAGCGAAATTTTAAAATTCCGAATTCGGCCAATTTTTTTTTTTTTTTTTGAAAATCTAAACCCCAACGGATTTTTTTCTGTTTTCTTTTTTGTTTTGTTCCTAATATTCGCACAGCTGTGAGCATTCAAACTTAACACATGTTTTAGCAAGTGCAATAACTATTTTTGACCTTTTTTTAAGTGCAACTTTGTTGAGAGCAAAAAATTAATTAATTAGTTTTTTAATAAGATCTGTGATTTTATTTTAATTAAAAGGTATGTATTAAAAAAAAAAAAAATGTTTATGACCTGTGATTGTATGTTTTAGAGCTTAACAGTGGAAAAAGTAAATGTCCTTTGTGAAAGTGTTTTTAGATATGAAATCCAATTTTGTGTGGAATAAAAGTAGGGTGTATTCGACCGGATTCGGTTAACTGTTTGCATAGTTAGTTTAAATGGGTTGTTGTCTATATAAAGTTCAAATATAGGATGCTACGATTTGCTACCTTATGATTTTTTCCGTTTTTTAGTTGCAATGGCAGAATCTAAACGCACCCTTTTTTAATATGGCATAGTGAACCAGTGCCAACAAAAAAATTTTTAATGGTTGAAAATCATATATTTTCAAATGTCATTGATTGCTCGAAATATAGCAAAGAACAATACTATCAAATTCAAAAACATGAGGCATTCCACACCAAATGTCCCGCTACAGAAAAACATGTGTCCCGTAAATTTCTGAATAGGTTGTTTGGATAGCCCTATATGGAACTAAGAAAATGGCGTTTTTGGTTTTTCTAATTTTCGAAAACTGGGCTTAGAAGGCGTGGTCAAATATTGGAAAAATGGTAAAATTTGTGGCGAGTTGCCTTGATTAAATATTTATCACATTAAAACGGAATGCACCACAATCTCAAAAATTTACATTCTTATATAGTTTTGTATGGGCTATCGATTAATTTTTTTTTTTTGAAAATTTTCAGAACCCTTACTGAAATTTTCCATTTTTTAAAAATGTCAATTTATTTATTTTTCGAGAAAATCGCATTTGAACTTTAAATTTCATAACAATTTTGTAATTTGCTTGTATTTTCTTAATTTAACGTTGCGAATGAGTATTATTAATTGCATAAATATTACACATTCGCAACGTTAAAACAAAGAAATACAAGCAAATTACAAAATTGTTATGAAATTTAAAGTTCAAATGCTATTTTCTCGAAAAAAACGAAGAACCTGTTTCTGATTTTTTTTGTGTGGATGGACAAACATCTAAACTTAAAAAAAAAAAATTTAAAAAGAAAAAAAAAGTTGCATGACATTTTTAAAAAATGGAAAATTTCAGAACGGGTTCTGAAAAATTTCCAAAACAAAAAATTTTAATCGATAGCCCATACAAAACTATATAAGAATGTAAATTTTTGAGATTGTGGTGCATTCTGTTTTAATGTGAAAAATATTTAATCAGGCAACTCGCCACAAATTTTACCATTTTTCCAATATTTGACCACGCCTCCTAAGCCCAGTTTTTGAAAAATTGAAAAACCAACAACGCAATTTTCTAAGTTCCATATAGGGCTATCCATACAACCTATTCAGAAGTTTACTGTACACGTGTTTTTTTTCGCTGGACATTTGGTGTGGAATGCCTCATATATCTGGAATCATTTGGTCCAGCAATCCCAAAGTTTGTATTTGTCTTAACCATGTAGAACGCACTTTTATATCGAGTTTAGTAAAGTTTGAGAAAGTCAGGTCCAAAATGTTTTTTTTTTTATTGGTTGGTTACATATGGATCTACCCATATACTTAAAAAAACAAACAAGTTTCAAAATTTTATGAATTGGTAATATTAACAATTATATAAATTAAAGAAAAAAAATAAAAATCATTCAGAATTTTTTATGTTTTTGAAGTTATTAACAAAGCGCCGCTAGATTGGCTATTTCGGCCACTGTGCGTTGTTTCAAAAATAACTGCATAAAAAAATAAAAACTGTCATTAACATTTAATTTTTATAGTCGTTTTTTTTTGTTCTGTAAGTAAAAATAAGTGATTCTTCTTTAAATTTTTAATGATTTTCGGCACCAAAGAATATACCACTCTCACTTGTTTTATGTACATTTGATAAACAAATGGAAAATTTTTATGCGAAAAGCTTAGACTTGGTGAAAAAGTAGTTTTGGTAAAAAAATGTTTTTTTTCACGAAAAACAAAATTATTTTAAAAAAAAATTTAATGAAGTTTTTGGTGAAAAAAAACATTTTGATGAAAAAAAGTTTTTGATGAATTTTTTTTTGATAAAAAGAAAAGTTTTTTGATGTAAAAAAAATGATAAAAAAAAAAATATGAAAAAAAAAAAATTTTAGTGAGAAAAAAATTTATAATAAAAAATTTTATAAAAAAATTTATGAAAAAAATACGACAAAAAAAAATTTATAAAAAAAAAATGAATGAAAAAAAAATGATGAAAAAACCAAAAAATTGATGGAAAAAAATTTTGATGAACAAATAAAAAAAAAAATTCATGAAAAAAAAGTTTAATGAAAAAAAAAAAATTAATGAAAGAAAAAATAAATTTGATGAAAAAAAAAATTGATGAAAAAAAAAAAAAATTGATGAAAAAAAAATTTGATAAAAAAAAATTTGATAAAAAAAATGATGAAAAAAAAGTTTGATGAAAAAAAAAATTTATGAAAAAAAATTTTTTGAAGAAAAAAAAAGTTTGATGAAAAAAAAAATTATGAAAAAAAAAATTTGCTGGAAAAAAAATTGATGAAAAAAAAAAATTATGAAAAAAAAAATTTGAGGAAAAAAAATTTGATGAAAATTTTTTTTTTTTTTTGTTGAAAAATAATTATGTTACCTTTTATTCACCAGCTGGTGAAAAACGGTTTTATTCACCACGAGGTGAATTATTATCCAAGTTACAAACACAAGTTATTAAAATTTTTGGTTTTAAGAAAATAGTAATTCTTGTTTTCTTATTTCGTTAATTGTTAGTGATTCTTCTTTAAATTTTTAATGATTTTTGTACGTTTTTTTCTTTTTTAAATTTTAAATTGTTTGCATTTTTTTAAAGAGAAATCATTAGTTTTTACCTACTTGTGTGTCAATTGACTGTGGCACGATGGGACAAAAATAGAAGGAGTAGTCAGATATTTTTGAAATTTGTTACACTAGCATAAAAAAACTTATTGTTAGAAGTTTATTTAATTCATTTTGCTTTACTTATTCCAACGTCATTGAAAAAATGTCTGCGAATTTTGTACTCTTGCCCAAAACATTAAATCATGATAATGTTTTGCGGAAGATTTGGGTGTACTTGCCAAAGCAAAGTTTTTTTTAGAAAAAATAATGTTATATTACTTTGCTATTCCATGCAAAACGAATTGAAATATCAGTCGAGGACCCATTAAAAAACCAAAAGAGCTCTACAATTCGTAAGTGAGTGCAAAAATAAGTGCAAAAAAGTGTTTTTACATTTTGTAGAGTATAGAAGATTCGGCTCCAAAGAATATACCACTCTCACTTGTTTTATGTACATTTGATAAACAAATGAAAAATTTTTATGCGAAAAGCTTAGACTTGGTGAAAAAGTAGTTTTGGTAAAAAAATGTTTGTTTTTTCACGAAAAACAAAATTATTTAAAAAAAAATTTATTGAACCCAAAGTTTTTGGTGAAAAAAAAAACATTTTGATGAAAAGAAAAATTTTTTGATGTAAAAAAAATAGATGAAAAAAAAAATGACAAAAAAATTTTTTTTTGGTGAAAAAATATTGATAATAAAAAATTTGATAAAAAAATTTTATGAAAAAAGAAAATTGATGAAAAAAATATAATAAAAAAAAAAAATTATGAAAAAAACTAAATTGATGAAAAAACAAAAAAATGTATGAAAAAAAAAATTTTTTTGATGAAAAAAAAATTTTTTGATGAAAAAAAAAAAAAAAAAAATAAATTTGATGAAAAAAAAAAATTTGATGAAAAAAAAAATTTCCTGAAAAATAAATTGATGAAAAAAAAATTTGATAAAAAAAATTTGATAAAAAAAAAAATTTTTGATAAAAAAAAAATTTGATAAAAAAAAATTGATAAAAAAAAAATTATGAAAAGAAAAGTTTGATGAAAAAAAAATTTAAAAAAAATTGATAAAAAAATGATGAAAAAAAAAAAAAATTTTGATGAAAAAAAAAATTTTTTTTTGTTGAAAAATAATTATGTTACTTTTTATTCACCAGCTGGTGAAAAACGGGTTTATTCACCACGAGGTGAATTATTATCCAAGTTACAAACCCAAGTAATTAAAATTTTTGGTTTTAAGAAAATGAAAATAGTAATTCTTGTTTTCTTTTTCTTTATTTGTTAGCTTATATAGTCAAACTGAGGTGACGTCCTGCAACTTTTTTAAAATTAGACACCAGCCTAAAAACATTATCATGTTAAACAAGTAAGAAAGCTATATTCGGCTGTGCCGAATCTTTAAATACCCTCCACCAATGCAATGATTTAAAAAACAAAAAGTTTGTTTTATTTATACCTCAGGAAATAAAAAAGTACCAAAAAGTGTACTTCCGGTACTTTTAATAAAAGGTACCTTTAATGAAAGGTACTTTTTATAAAAGGTACTTTTTATAAAAGGTACTTTTTATAAAGGGTACTTTTTATAAAAGGTACTTTTTATAAAAGGTACTTTTTATAAAAGGTACTTTTTATAAAAGGTATTTTTTATAAAAGGTACTTCTTATAAAAGTTACTTTTTATAAAAGGTACTTTTTATAAAAGGTACTTTTTATAAAAGGTACTTTTTATAAAAGGTACTTTTTATAAAAGGTACTTTTTATAAAAGGTACTTTTTATAAAGGGTACTTTTTATAAAAGGCACTTTTTAAAAAGGTACTTTTTATAAAAGGTACTTTTTATAAAATGTACTTTTTATAAAAGGTACTTTTTATAAAAGGTACTTTTTATAAAAGGTACTTTTTATAAAAGTACTTTTTATAAAAGTACTTTTTATAAAAGGTACTTTTTATAAAAGGTACTTTTTATAAAAGGTACTTTTTGAAAACGCTACAGAATGTTTTATTTTACTAAAGGAACTTACATTCTAAATTTTAAGTTTGAATAACTATTATTTCAGTAAATAAAAAAAAAGTACCAAAAGTACTTTTTTACCCATTAGTGAATCTTTATTCCGGAAGGTGAACCGACATTGCAAATTTCAATTTTCTAGTACCATTATTTAAGGAAATATAAAATGTAACAAAAGTACATATTTTTACCCTTTTTACCCTATTGGAAACATCATTCGCAAAAACCAAGTCTTAGGGGATCTTTACTCCGGGAGGTGAACATGCAGTCCAAATTTCAAGTCTATGTGACAATTTTTTAAGGAAATATAAAAGGTACCAAAAGTACAGCATTTTTCCCTTTTTACCCCCTTAGAATCAACATTGGTAATAATATAGCCGTACTGGATCTATATTCCAGGATGTGAACATACTGTCCAAATTTCAAGTTTCTATGACCATTATTTCAGGAGATATAAAAAGCACCAAAAGTACAGTTTTTTACCCTTTTGACCCCCTTAGAATCAACACTTGCAAAAACCCACCCTTAATGGATCTATATTCCGGGAGGTGAACATACAGTCCGAATTTCAAGTCTCTATGATCATTATATCAGGAGATTTAAAAAGTACCAAAAGTACAGTTTTTACCCTTTTTATCCCCTTAGAATCAACATTGGCAAAAATCCAGCCTCAGTGGATCTTTACTCCGGGAGGTCAACCTACAGTCCAATTTTCAAGTCTCTAACTTCAACGGTTTGGGCTGGGCGATGATGAATGAGTATGTCAGTCAGTCACATTACTCTTTTATATATATAGATTTCGGGATTTGGGCGGTTTTTGCCATAAAGTTTATTTCTGTCTTTTATTATTTAACAAAATTTATTTTTTTTAATTGAAAATATTTTTTTTTTTTGGAGAAATCTGAACAAAATTGAATTTTGGCGATATTTTCCATCCGATTTGGCGACACAGCCAAAAAAAAAGTCTGGCAACCCCGTTAATATGACAAAGCAAAAAACTGACACACACACACTCATGCTATGTATGTACATAAAAATAACTCTATTTTTTTATTATTACTTAACGAACTTTTTTTTTATTAAATTTAGATTTTGTTTTACATATTTTAAAGTTTTTTGTAAAGATTTTTTTCTTTATCTCCGTTTTTTTTTTCATTTCCGTATTCTTTGTTATGTTTGTATCTACACAAAATATGAGTTAATTTAGGGTTATGTTAAAAAAAAACTATGATCAGAATCAGAAAATCAGAAAATCACTCATAACTTTTAAAATACTTAACTGATTTTAAAAAAAAAATACATGAGTTTTTGCCTGGGAAAATTACGCAACTTTTGGTACCCCAAGCGTTTAAATCGGTTCCGGATTATTGCCAAAAACGTGATTTCAACAGACAGACAGACAGACGGACGGACAGACAGACAGACAGACAGACAGACGGACATCGTTAGATCGACTTAAAATCGATCAAGGATCATGAATATATATACTTTATGGGGTCCTAAACCAATATTTTAATGTGTTACATACGGAATGACAAACTTATATATACCCTCTATCACCAGAGTGGAGGGTATAAAAATTAAAACTGCAGTGGGCCATGTTTTTTTTTAATTTTATTTGAGAGAAAAAGAATCACACGAAATTAATTAATAAATTTTTTTATACCCTCCACTAGTGATAGAGGGTATATATAAGTTTGTCATTCCCTTTGTAACTCATCGAAATATCGGTCTAAGATCCCTTAATGTATATAAATTACACAGGGCAACACTTTTTTTTGCCCGGGTTCTGATAGCTAATTTTGGGTAATGGGGGTACGCTGATTTCAAATCTGGCTAACGTTTTTTTGGGTCAGCTCTAGTTTTCGATATATAGCCTATGGAAACTTTGAAAATAGGCTATTTTTGGCATATTTGTGAGTCTATATTTACCAACACTAGTCTTACATCCAAAAAGTGAATGACGATTTTAGGTATGTTGGATATGCTGATTCCAAAAATGCTCTTAGTTTTGTTGAGTCAACTTTAGTTTTTGAGATATCGCTAAAATTTTTAAATTTATGACCTGTTTAATTTTGTCTAAATATTTATGCTGTTTTTAATAACTCGAAAACTGAAGCTGCCAGAAAAAAGATAATACCAGTTTTGAAATCCTCGCATCCAATATAGTTCAGTTCGTGCTTAAAACTGAGGCTCCAAAATTAGTTTTGGAAATTATAGCCATGCAAAGTTAGTAAAAATCGCACTTTTTCGACTCTTTAACAGTGAAACGCGAACGCGAGCTGATGGAAAAAAATTGGATAACAGATTCGGAATCAGCACACTAAAATCCATATAAATCAGTTGTCAGGCAAATTGAAAAAGTTCAACTTTTGTCAACCTGTGTAATTTGTTAAATAGGGAAGACGTATCAACTCTTTTTGTAATTTATAAAATTACAGTGTTTTAAATATCCCTGAAGATGACCATCGATGTTTGGTTGAAATATCGGATGGAAAAATAAAACAAAATTAAAAATTCAAAAATTCTAAGATTTTTTATTTATAAATTTTATATGACCTTAAACCGAACGAAAAACAATAACACAAATTTTTAAAATGTATTTTAATAGGAAATGGTAAAAAATAGCCTACGAAATCATTAATTTTCAATGCTGTCGTGCATTATTTTTTTGAATTTTTTGGTAAAAAGAACAATTGTCGGTTTTGAGGGTTTGGTCTCAATTTAAAATGCCTATATCTCAAGATGGCCAATTTTTCTGATGTCAGACTTGTGTTAAGGAGGCAAAAATACTTTACGAAATGTGTTTTAAGTTTTTTTTTTTTTTTTAATTTCAACGAAAAATCATAAAAATTGGTATGAGAAAACTTATGAAGAAAAAATATCGTCGGTGCGCCATGGCTCGCCAACCAGAAACACTATGTGTTGAATTTGGTAATTTTGCACTGTTTTTTAAAATTCAAATTAATGTAAATAGATAATTTGCAATATTATTTAAATATTTATGAAAGAACAATTGTTTTAAAGTACCGCGAAAGGTTAAAATAAAGCTGATTTGTAAGCCTTTTAAAAAATTTTTTGAAAAACACATAGCTTTAACATACACTTTTCGAATATTAAAAAAAATTTCGGTTTTGAGGACTTGGTCCACAAAAATGAAAACGCTTATATCTGGAGAAGGCGATTTGATACAACTCTTCTGACAGATGTCATGTTTAGGAGGCCAAAATACTTAAGAAAAATGTATTCAATATGTCTGTGCAAAAACCGTGTACAGTGGTGTTATACACGATTATATCAGGCAATTTTTACTCAGGCATTCATTTGTTAACACTTAAAAATAGCTGAAAAATATTTTTGTTTCAAATTAATGTTTTTTTTATGAAATTTCATTTGTTTGAAGCGTAAATCAGTACGATATTTAACTAATTGCGTACTACTGTACGTATGAGCGATATTAATTGATTTAAATAAATATTATTCATACGTCAAGTAAAATAAACATATGGGGGAAAACACCTCAAGTGAACATACTTTTTAAACCGATGTCATCCGAATCGGATGATCCGATCAGGCTCAAAGTTTGCGCAAAGATGAGATCTTTAGGGTAGTAGTTGCCAATTCTGAACGAGATCGGTGAAAAACACGATGAGTTAGAGGGGGTCGAATTTTGATGTTTTAGTCATCATGCCCCTTTTTTGGGGCATATATAACTTTTCAGCTATTGCATTTAGAAAGTTTTGTGCAAATCGTTTTTGACAGACTTTTTTTAAATCTTAAAACAAAAAAAAAAAAAAAATATTTTAAGATCTCAAAATTTGATAGATGTTTTCAAAATTGAAACTATTTATGACTTTTTTTTTTAACAATAACCACTTTTTTATACTATTTTGTTGAACTCAAAAGAAAGCGTATGATTTTTCCTATGAGACCTATGTGTTCCACTAGTTGGCTGAGACCGGTTTATCTATAAAAATTACAATTGCAGCAAAAACTGCAAAAAATCACATTTTTGGAAATTTTGGCAATTTCTGCTTAGGTAGGTATGTTTGAAGAAAATATTAGGGGATAAAAATAAATGGTGGTCGGTCTTGCATTTTACCCCTCTTGGAGGCAATATTGGAGCGGTAGGATTGATTTTTTTATAGGAGTCAAATGTATGACCAGCCCCATAATTTCTTCATCCCCAACATTTTATCAAAACATATCTACTCTCTATCTTCAGCCCTAAAGGCGATTACCATACAATTTTATTTTATTTTTTATTAATTTATTGTATTAAATCAACTCCTAACGCTCTAATATTGCCTCCTAGACATCCATTTATTTTTATTTAAACATACCCAGCAAAACTTTGGTAATGGGTAGTGATTATATAACACATTACCAGGTAATGTATATACCTTATTTGTAGCATTATTTTAGGATGTCTTACCAAACATTTGTTCCACAACGTATTGTTTTAAAGTGAAAAATAATGCATTACTAATAATTTGATACGTAATGCGTGATTATTGGAAAAAATGTATTTCATATTTATTATTTCTAAACATTACATCATGGATGACTTATATTTGGTTACATTATGTATTATTTGAAAGTTTAAAATAATGCATTATTTATAATTGGATGCATAATGCATTACAATAATATAAAAAATAATTAAATTATTGTTTTTCTGTAAAGACAGTCGAGCTCAGGCTCTACACGCAAAAAAAAATCTGTGTCGGAGTGAGCAAAAGTCTGGCATAATTTTACCAAAAATATGCTAAAACTACAACCGACGAAGTAGTTTTCGCAATTTAGCCAAAACCCTTATGTAAAAAATTTTGAAGAAAATGCTAATGCTATTTAAGTAAAAACTTGGTAAAATATACCAAAAGAGATATGGTGAAATATATCAAAATTATTAGAAAAGATGACTAAAAATAATGCTAAAAATTACCACATTTTTGCTAAAATAAATTTTCAATAAATTTTTGTAAAAATTTGTATATTTGTTGAATTTAAAATTTTCACAGAATAAATCCATATTAATATAATAAATGTTGTGTAGGATTAAATTTACCACCGACCAACTGACCCTTTTTGTACAATTTTCTCGAGTGACTGCTGCCTACGCTTCTTCTTGAAGTAAAGGATCCGCTATAGCTTCACGAATTTATTTAAAAGCATCCTGTAAAAATAGAAAATTATTACAAAACACAAATTTTTAATTTAAAAAACCAGTTGACCCCATTGGTCCCTTGGTGTGGAGCAACACTTACTTTTTGTCATTCCATTTGTAACTCATCAAAACAGGTCTGGCCTCCATTGGCTTTGGGTTTTTAGGTTTTAATTTTATAACTAAAGGCAGGATTGGTGTCCACGCTCTTTATTGTAGTGAAGGATTCGCCATAGCTTCAAAAATTTATTTGGCATTACCCTGTACACTCATAGAAATATCTTAGTAGAAAAATTAGTAAACCCATTGTAGATCAAGTTTTACAGAATAATGCCGTATTCAACAAGAATTAATGTTGATATCGTTGAATAATCACTAAAGTTGAATCAACTCTTTACAACGCTTGTACAGAATTCAATAGATATATCAAAATAGAAAAAACAACCCTGTTCGTTAATTTTTTTTTTATTATTAACGAGTGACGAGTGAGTTAGTAGCAATGTGAATCGTGTTTATCTCTTATAAAATTATTTTATGTGTTTGTTTTTTATAAAAATATTTAATATTATAAAAATAAATACAAAAAGGATCTGATTTGTAAATATTTGGTAAGTAAAAAAATACATTGATTACTTTATGTATTCATACTATATTAAAACTTTTTTGTTTTTTTAAGGATTTTGTTTGGTATCATCAGAAAACTGTAGAATGGCTTATGAGTGCATAACATGAATAAACGAAGTGTTTGTGAAAATCTTTGTGAAAATCTTCAAATATTGCAGCTTAAAAAGCCGACGATAATACAAAAATATTGTGATTTATGCTTAATAAAAGAATATTAACAAATAACAACAAGTTTTTTTATTAATAAAATTTCTTATATTAACAAAAATATGAGTTGAATTTACAAATAATAAGAGTTGATTTACAAAAAGCGAGTTGATCAACTTTTACAAAAACTGACAATAATTTTTATTGAAATCAACATAAATATTTGTAGGGTCAAAATCAATAATGATTTCTGTTGAATTTACAGCGATTTTCTTTAGGAATACAATGATTTTTGGTTGAGTGTAAAAATATAAAATTATTACCAAACACTAATTTTTAACTAAAAATCTATTAAACCTTATTGGTGTCTTCGGAATGCGGGTATACTCACTTTATCATTCCATTTGTTATTCATCGAAACATACGTCTGGACTCCATTGGTTTTTCTTAATGAATGGTGTTTTAAGTGATGAAAGCAAAATTAACTTTAACATTCTTTAATCTTACATTTATTTATCTTTTAGAAAACTAATTATTTATTTTTATTTATTAATTTATTTTATTTATCAATTTCCTTTTTACGTTTTTATAACACAAAAAATAAACGAACAACGCACACAAAAATACAAAATGGAAATGGCGGTCTGTATTTGTTGTTTTTTTTGTTGTTTTCTTTCGATAAATTTTTGTGCAAGTAATTTGCGTTATTGTGCAAGCTACTTGGTTATTTTACATAAAAAATGAATTACTTATGTTACTTTAACATCGACAAGCATAATTTTAGCAAAAATTTGGTAAAAAAATTTTTTTTGGTATGAAAAAAGTTTTACCAAGTAGGATTGCTCAATCTTACACAGATTTTTTTTTTTGCGTGTAATTATAATTATGTATTATAATTTTTTGATTTGTTATATATGGTTTTGAATTGAGAAAAGTGTGAAAGAAAAATTTTAATTTTTCTAAAAATTTAGACATCCTGGTTTGTTTCTTGCTAGTTTCATATTATCCAGTTATAATAATCTTCAGAAAAACTTTTTATGTCTATTTTATAATTATTTTATTAAAAAATGCATAAGTTTAAACTAGATAAGAGCTCACGACAGGAAATTTCTAACGACACACACTCACGAACATATTTTATCTACTTACACTCACTCACAATCACGTGGGTAAATTTACTCGTAACACCTTATATATAACGTTCTGGTATGCTATATTATATACCTTACTCGTAACCTATAAAATATCATATATTTTACACCTTACTCGTATTCTTCGTTATAAATTTATGACTTATTTTATACCTTACTGGTATTCTTTGTGATAATGTGGATGCATTACTTTGAGTCTCATCGCCTGTTAAAATCATCAATGCTGCAATGTATAAAATAAGAGATCCTATACCTTATTTTATACCTTATTTGGTAATCTAAGTTTTGCTGGGTACCTACCTCATAATCCCACTACTTTGATAGCTTCCATACAATAATTTTTGGATTTGTTGAAATAATTCCCCTCGATTCCCAATTTATTCGTAAAAATTAAAAAAAAAATATGGTTTTTTGCAGTTTTCTGCAGTAATTTTCATAGATAAACAGGTCTCAGCCCATTAGTAGACCTCATAGGTCTCATAGGAAAAACAAAGCTTTCTTAAAAAAAAAAAAAAAATACAAAAAAGTGGTTTTTGTTTAAAAACCCGACTAAAAATTTTTATATGATGCAATATATAATGATATGTAATACAATATATAATTATACGCAATTTGATCCGAAAAATGGTGGATATTTTTGCATTAAAAAAGATCAACTTGTATAAAATATGATTTGATTTCATCCGAGTTTTGACCAGACATTGCCATATATTGGTGGATCTAATTAGATCTAATTGCATAAAAACATATAAAATCCTGGTGTTTTTTAGTTTGGGTTGAGATACACCACAGGTCAACGATACATTCACCAAACATATAATTTTCTAAAACAAAAAAATGTTTGGGTACGCTTCGAACCAGATAGGTGATATACATAACCCTAACAAGGAAATGTTTAGGAACATTTTAAAAAGTTTTTTATACTTTGCCTAAAAAACTTAGAAAATTGTTGGTTAATTAGAAACATTTATAGTTATATATGGAACAGAATGAGAAATATATAATTTTATATTAAATCATACAGAAAAACAAATTTTTTATTGACCCTCATATAATTAAATATAATTATATCAACCGTACGCATTTTAATCCGAATCATGATTAAATTATATATAACTACATATGACTGCATTTAAAAAATTTAGAAAATAGCTCACGGAATATATGATCATATATGATTCGTTAGGTTTGTATCAAGTTATATATTGTTATATATGTTTATTTTTACTCGGGAAGTCAAACATAGTTTCGATTTTGAAAAAAAAAATCGGTAAAATTTTGGGGTCTTGAATTTTTTTATTTTAACATGATAATGTTTTTAGGCTGGTGTCTAATTTTAAAAAATTTGCAGAACGCCACCTCATGAGGTGGATAATAATTCACCTCGTGGTGAATAAAACCGTTTTTCACCAGCTGGTGAATATAAAGTAACATAATTATTTTTCAACAAAAAAAAATTTTTTTTCATCAATTTTTTTTTTTCATAAATTTTTTTTTCTTCAAATTTTTTTTCCATCAATTTTTTTTTTTTCATCAGTTTTTTTTTTATCAAACTTTATTTTTCCTAAATTTTTTTTGCATAATTTTTTTTTTTTATCAAACTTTATTTTTTAATTTTTTTTTCATCAATTTTTTTTTCATCAAATTTTTTTTTTTTCATCAAATTATTTTTTTTTCATCAAATTTGGTTTTTTTCATCATTTTTTTTTCATAAATTTTTTTTTCATCATTTTTTTTATCATTTTTTTTCATCAAATTTTTTTTTTCATAATTTTTTTTTTCATCAATTATTTTTCATCAATTTTTTTTTCATTATTTTTTTTTTCATCGAATTTTTTTTATCATATTTTTTTCATCAAATTTTTCTATCATATTTTTATTTTAAATTTTTCTCACCAAAAATTTTTTTTTTTCATATTTTTTTTTCTTAATTTTTTTTTACATCAAAAAATTTTTCTTTTTATAAAAAAAATTCATCAAAAACTTTTTTTCACCAAAAATTTTGGGTTCATTAATTTTTTTTTTAACATAATTTTGTTTTTCGTAAAAAAAAAATCATTTTTTTTACCAAAACTACTTTTTCACCAAGTCTAAGCTTTTCGCATAAAAATTTTCCATTTGTTTATTAAATGTATGTAGGGTATCAACTAGCGACGGACAGACAGAAACAGACAAGACAGACGACGACGTTATAAACTAGCGACAGATAGAAACGGACAAGACGGACGACGACAGCGAGAGAGAGTTCAGTTGACAAAAGAATTTTCTAGAGTAAAGACGCGTGCGCGCATAAACAACTAAAATAAGTTTGGTGTATTTCTTAAGTTATTTTTAAAAACCAATGAATTCAATAAACTTTTATATTAATTAAAAATAACAGTGAGTGATTTTTATTTCGGAAAGAAGGAGTTGAATTCCTACATGGGAGCTCAACCGAAATAGACATTTAAATTGAGCCTATAAACAAACAGAAAAATGTGTAAATTTCGTTAAAAATTATAAACATTTAATATGTGAAGTCGTATTATATAAACGCAAAAAAGCGTAAAGTCGAAAGAAAGAAAAAAAAAAACAAAAACAGTCGTGCACGCGTACAACATAAAAAAATAAAAAATAAAGAGACAAGTGTGATAGAAAAAGCAAGGAAGAACAACCCCAGTTAAATCAAATTCAACATTCTCTAAACTGTTGTAGTGTGAGTGTGTGTTGTACGAGGAGAAAATAAAAAATCAAATATACGTTACAATTTCTTCTGCTTATGAGACGAGCAGAGAAATTGTGAGCTGAGTGACAAGCAGCCAAGCTGATTTGGTGGTGTTATTTTTTCTACTGTGTGTGTGAAAGAAAAAATACACTATTGTATTATTTAATACGAAGGGGAAGTTTTGCTGGTTGAGTAAAAAGTTTGCAAAGTAAATAAAGAGCGTAAAAGAAGATCTGCAAATCGTTGAGGTTGTTGCTGTGTGATATTGAAGTTAAAATTTTGCTGTTTTGCTTAGTGAGGAGAACGAGCGGTATACAAAATTTTAAGAAGAAAAGAATCAGTTGCTGGGTGCTATTGTTGTGAAGACAAAATCAAAAGAAGTAAATAGAATATATTTATAGGAGGAGAAGGAGTTGCTGTGTGCTATTGTTGTGAAGGAAGAATCTAGAAAAGTAAATAGAAGACAAGAAGTTTTGTTGATGCAGAGGCGGTAAATAGTGGTTTCTTATATTTTATTTTTTATTAAATATAATATTTTTTTTTGAATTGATTGTCTGGATATTTAAATTCATTAAAATTAAATTGAAAGTTATGTTGTAAAAGTAAAGTAAAGTAAAGCAAGTTAATTTCTGTAGAATTTTTTGGAAAATTGAGGATAAAATTAAATTAAATAATTTTGCATTAAAATATTTGTGGTATATAACACCTGTAGAGTGCAGAGGTGGTAAAGCGTAAATTCTTAATCGATAAAAATTTAATATAATTTTGCAAATTGAAATAATTTTACATTTTTAATTCTTTGGAATAATTTTGATTTTGAAATTTGTGGTGTATAACACCTGTAGAGTAACGTACATACACGATAATTTTTTATATTGTAAATTAAGAATAATTTAAAAGTTTAAATTCGTTAAAATTAAATTGGAAAATTATTTGTTAACCGTAGGGTGAAATACTTGGAGGATAATTTTTACTTGGTATATTGGATAATTTCTTGAGGTGAATCTTATTAATAGTATTGATTGATAACTTTAATTTTTAAACATTATATTTCTTTAATTACATATTATATTTCTTATATTATTACATATATTTTTAATAATTATTTTTAAAATGGACAGAGCGACAATTTTAGGTTTGACTGTGGATCAATTAAAGACAAAGTTGAGGGAACTGAATTTAGGTGCTCAGGGACTTAAGCCCGTTTTACGAAATAGGCTTCTAGAATTTTACGAGTTAGATTTTGCGGACGCTAATGACAATTTGGACAATGATAACTCATCAATCGGTGTTTCGGAGATCGGCGAGGGTGCGGTTGGCCATGACTCTGATGATATGGATTTCCCCGTTAGGAAGAGTATGTACACGCTTAAGGACGTTGAGGATAGCTTGTCCAAATTTTCAGGTACTTCTTCACCTGGCATCAGCCAGTGGTTGGAAGACTTTGATGAGATGGCTAGAATTGTAAAGTGGACTCCATTGCAAAAGCTCGTTTATGGTAAGCAGCTATTGGTAGGGGCCGCAAAGCTTTTTATTAAGAGCAAGAAGGGTGTTGAAAGTTGGGTAATGCTGAAGGGATTACTTAAAAGTGAATTCGGAGCAGGGGTTCCAGCAGCGGATGTAATTCGCGAGTTACGAAATAGGCGTTTAAATCGGAACGAATCTTTGATGGAATATCTCTACTGTATTGTTGAAATAGCCAGTCGTATCAATTTGGATGAGCCAAGTATCGTGGAGTATTTTATCGAGGGGATCTCCGACTCTAAAATTAATAAAGCTGCGTTATACCAGGCTGACGATGTGGCGAGCCTGAAAAAACAAATAAGGGTGTATGAAAAAGTTCGTTTCAACCCCCGTTCACCATATAAGGGGAAGGAGTCGATCGTTATAGAGAAGAAAAGTGACACACCCAAGGATGAAAAGGATTCGAAGGATCGCAAATGTTATAAATGTGGTGCTAAGAATCATTTGGCACGGGAGTGTCCCGAAAAGCAGGTTAGGTGCTTTAAATGTCAGCGATTTGGTCATCGGTCGTTTGAGTGTAAGGCTAAGGGTTCTGAGGATAAGGTAGTTAAGTCGGAAAGGGATCAGGCCAACATGGTCCGAAAGGGTCCAGGGTTGATTTTTAAAGATGTTTTGATTAGGGGTAAGAATTTCTCGGCACTTGTGGATACCGGTTGCGACATCTGTCTAATGCGGTTTGACACTTTGTTTATTTTGGGGGAAATTAATTTGGTTCCTGAAAAGGTGAAATTGTTCGGTATCGGCGAAAGTGAAATAGTCACTATGGGACGTTTCGACACGACGGTTTTAATTGATGATCTGCCATTTGAGGTGACATTTTATGTGGTCGGCGAAAGAGACATTAATCATTCCATAATGATAGGTAACAGCTTGTTGAAGGAGGCGGAGGTTGTCATTAAAGATGGGGAAGCATTTTTTAGGGAACCCACGGTGGAAAATATTTTATTAGAGGAATTTGGTGGCATTTGCTTGAATGTTGAGGAGTGTAAACCGGACATACAGATTGATTTGAAACATTTGGATGGATCTACTGGTAGGAAAGTGGACAAGATGATATCGGAATATCGACCGGAGAAAAATATCGAAAGCCCTGTTCAGATGAAAATTATTTTGAAGGATGACATACCTGTTTATCAGCGACCCAGACGTATGCCAATTCCTGATCAGGCCATCGTAGACAAACAGGTTTCAGATTGGTTAAAGGAGAAAATAATCCAACCTAGTATTTCGGAGTATGCATCACCAGTGGTTTTAGCTGCAAAGAAAGACGGCACTAAACGTTTATGTTGCGATTATAGAAGATTAAACCAGAAGATTATTCGAGACCATTTTCCTATGCCTTTGATGGATGAGGTTCTGGATAAATTGCAAAATGCCAGCGTTTATACAACATTGGATCTTATGAATGGATTTTTCCATGTTCCTTTGGAGGAGGAATCCAGGAAATATACAGCATTTGTGACGCATAACGGACAGTTCGAATTTTTGTTTGTACCTTTTGGGATAAGTAATTCGCCAGCTGTGTTTACGAGATTTATATCTGCCGTTTTTAGGGATCTTATACAGGATGGTACCATTATTGTGTATATGGACGACATCATAATTCCCTCTAAGGATGTGATGGAGGGCCTTGAGAAGTTTAAAATTGTTTTAGATAGGGCGGCTTCAGGTGGGTTGCGTATTAAATGGTCGAAAAGTCAGATTTTGCAGGAGGAGGTAGGTTTTCTTGGTTACGTGATTCGGAATGGTTCAATAAAACCATCTGAGGAGAAGATTAGGGCGGTTAGGGATTTTCCAATTCCCACCGACCGGAAGCAAGTTCAGCGTTTTTTAGGTTTAACCTCGTATTTTAGGAAGTTTGTTGAAGATTATGCGATTAGGGCTAAGCCGTTGTCTGATTTGCTTAGGAAGAACGTACCATTTAAAATTACCGATGAGGTTTTGATAGCTTGTCAACAGCTAAAGGAGGGTCTTATTAGTGCTCCAGTTTTGAAGTTGTACGATCCTGATGCCATTACTGAGGTACACGCGGATGCCTGTAAATACGGATATGGAGCAGTGCTTTTACAGAAAAGCCTAGACGACCAGCAGATGCATCCGGTTCAGTTCATGAGCAGAAGAACCAGACCATATGAGGAGAACTACCACTCTTATGAGCTGGAAGTTCTAGCCATCGTGGAAGCGTTGAAGAAATGGAGAGTCTACCTACTTGGTATACCATTTAAAATAGTAACTGACTGCAACGCGTTTAAGATGACGATGAACAAGGATGATGTTCCAGCGCGCGTATCGAGATGGGCAATGTTTTTGCAAGAGTTTTCGTACGAAATCGAGCATCGACCCGGTACCCGAATGAAACATGTGGACGCCCTCAGTAGAATGTCCTGTTTGATCGTTGAAGGTAGTCTCAGTCATCGGATGAAGGTGGCACAGGAAGATGATGAGCGCACAAAAGCCATCAAAGCGGTTTTGCAGCATGGCGATTATGAGGACTTTTATATCAAAAATGGGGTACTGTTAAAGGACCCAGTGAAGGATCTGATAGTAGTACCAAGCCAAATGGAGGAAGAGGTCATAAGGGTTGCTCATAAGCAAGGTCACTATAGTGTTGTGAAAACTCAGGAATTAGTTGAAAAGCAGTACTACATTCCAAAATTAGCCGAAAAGGTCCGCAGGATCGTGAAGAGTTGCATCGAGTGCATCATCACCGAAGCAAAAATGGGGAAAAAGGAAGGCTATCTTAATCCGATAGATAAGGACGACAGACCTTTAATGACCTATCACGTTGATCATGTTGGTCCGATGGAGATGACGAAGAAAGCATATAACCATATTTTTGTGGTGGTTGACGGATTTACAAAGTTTGTTTGGCTATATCCAACGAAGTCCACGGATGCCAAAGCTGTTATTGATAGTTTGGAGAAGCAGTCAGCAATATTCGGTAATCCTAGGAGAATCATTACTGATAGAGGCGCTGCGTTTACATCACTAGCTTTCGAGGACTATTGCAAAGAGGAAGGTATCCAACATTTACTGATAGCTACGGGTGTTCCACGCGGAAATGGTCAGGTGGAGCGCATGCACAAGATAGTTGTGCCGATGTTGTCTAAGTTGTGTAACGAAAATCCAGTTAATTGGTATAAGCACGTGCGGCGCGTTCAAATGCTGGTTAATTCCACAGTTTCGAGGAGTACGCAGTTTTCACCCTTTAAGTTGTTAACTGGCGTGGATATGAGGTTACCTGATTACCCGGATCTTCGGGAAATACTGAACAACGACGCAATCCAAGAACTCGAAGATGAAAGAAATGACCTGAGAAGCGAGGCTAAGGAAAATTTATCAAAGATCCAAACGGAAAATTGTAAAACTTTCAATAGTAAGCGTAAACCGGAGGAAGAATATGGAGTCAATGAGTTAGTCGCCATTAAGCGGACTCAGTATGGCACCGGCCTTAAGTTGAGAGGAAAATTCCTTGGCCCATACAAGATCATGACCAAGTTGCCTCATGGAAGGTACGAAGTTGAGAAGATTGGGGATCATGAGGGCCCAAATAGAACTACAACGGTGGCTGAGTTCATGAAGAGGTGGCAATCCGAGCCGTATTGCCGTCAGGAGGGCCGATTGTAGGGTATCAACTAGCGACGGACAGACAGAAACAGACAAGACAGACGACGACGTTATAAACTAGCGACAGATAGAAACGGACAAGACGGACGACGACAGCGAGAGAGAGTTCAGTTGACAAAAGAATTTTCTAGAGTAAAGACGCGTGCGCGCATAAACAACTAAAATAAGTTTGGTGTATTTCTTAAGTTATTTTTAAAAACCAATGAATTCAATAAACTTTTATATTAATTAAAAATAACAGTGAGTGATTTTTATTTCGGAAAGAAGGAGTTGAATTCCTACATGTACATAAAACAAGTGATGGTGTTATATTCTTTGGTGCCGAATCTTTTATACTCTCCAAAATGTAAAAACGCTTTTTTGCACTTATTTTTGCACTCACTTACGAAATGTACAGCTCTTTTGGCTTTTTATTGGGGTCCTCGACTGATATTTCAATTTGTTGTGCATGGAATAGCAAAGTAATATAACATTAAGCAAAACATTATCATGATTTAATGTTTTGGACAAGAGTACAAAATTCGCAGGCATTTTTTTTAAAAAGGTCGAAAAAAGTCCGTCAAAAACGTTTGAACAAAACTTTCTGCAATAGCTGAAAAGTTATATGGATCCGAAAAAGGGGGGCCTGTTAACTAAAACATTAAAATTCGACCCCCTTTAACTCAGAAAGTTTTTCACCGATCTCGTTTAGAATTGATCTGGTGACTACCCAATAGATATATTTTTTTTTTTGCAAGTTTGAGCCCGATCGGATGACATCGGTTTCAAAAAAGTGTCCACTTGATATACAAATTTTTACTCGGGCAGTCATTAGTTAACATTTAAAAATATCTTTTTCAAATTAAATGTAAGCGGTACTTTTTTTTAATGAAGTTTCATTTATTTGAAATGTAAATCAGTAGGGTATTTAACGAATTGCGTACAACTGTGCGTATGAGCGATATTAATTAATTTAAATTAATATTATTCATACGTCAAGTAAAATAAATAAATTTATTATTTTACATAATTGAAAAATTTAATTGAATTGCATATTTTTTTTGTCAGTAAATCTAATTAATGAAATCAAAATATTTATATATAATGTATATGGAAATATAAGTATGTAATTATATATTTAATTTTTTTTCATATCATTGCAATAGTGGAAGAGGAAATCCATGAAGATAAAGAAAACTCAACATGTAGTACACTGTTAATATTGCTGTCGATAGCCATTGTTATTTTAACATTACCATTCAGTTTATTTGTATGTTTTAAGGTAAATATAATTGCATTAATATCAAAAGCAAATTGTTTTAATTATGTTGTATTAATTGCAATACAATATTCCAATAAGCCAATTAATATAGATTTTTTTTTTATATTTTTATACTTTTGTAGGTGGTTCAAGAATATGAACGTGCTGTTATATTTCGTTTAGGACGTTTAATGGCTGGTGGAGCAAAGGGACCAGGTAAGAAAAATAAAAAGAAAAACTGATTGAATAGAAGAAAAAAAAAAAAAATAATTTTATATTTTAACACAATAATAATTATACATTGAAAATTTTCAATTTCTCTTTAGGAATTTTCTTTATTTTACCTTGTATTGATTCCTACGATAGAGTGGATTTACGTACCAGAACTTATGATGTACCGCCACAAGAGGTATTTAAAAATGAGATTAATAATGCATAAATAAGAATTATTTTTTTTGCTTTTTGAAAATGGCATACATAATTTAAATCATAATTTTACGTTTCAAAAGTCAAAGTTAGTGTTTTTTTATTATTACATATATTATTTTGTGTTTATTACACTGTCCAACACGATTTTGTTTTTAAATGAGATAAAATAAAGCATACTATTAGTAAATCAAAACCTTTGAATGGTTTAAGAAACTTACCTAGATCTATTTTTTATTGGCCACTGAAGTTTTAAATTTTTTTTTAGGCTTTTACTTTTATAACACTGTTCAACAAGAAAAATTAGACCCAATGGCTTCAACGTAGAGTTTTTTCCCCGCCCTTTTTCATTTCCCGGGAAAGCGGGACATTTTTTTAGTTTTCCCAGGATCCCGATATACTCCATATAAAATGAATTTTTATTAAGAAATTTTTTTATTAAAAAGCTTAAAAACTCTCTAAAAAAGTAAGTTTGAGAAATAAGTACACAAACATGTCCATTTAAATTACGTAATAACCCAGCAAAAAAAATTCGAAGTAGTTCAAAAGGAAGTAGACTTAAACTACATAAAAAGTAGCAATTAGTGAATATTTTTTGTTGCAAAAAAAGTAGTTTAAAATAACATCCAAATATGTCAATAAGAAGGACAATAATATGGATTCCACTACTTTAGAACACTATAGTCGGAACGAGTTTTTTTTAAATATTTTTCTAACGTCCCGGCTAAAAATGAATTGTATATGAGCATATATGAAAACATCTGACCATACATCATTAATTCGGAAACATATATGATCATATAACAACATATATTAAAATTGGCGCTTATTCAATATATGACCATATATGGAAGAACATATGATAATATGCGATCATATATTGGTCCATCCTTAACATAAATTGTCATATATGATAGTACATGCGTTTGAACACTTTATTTTTAGCCGGGGTAATAAAAAGAACATATTTATTTAATAGAGTTTTAGTCTAAACTATAGTTTTATATATAATTGAAAGGCAAAAAGTTAATATTTGATAGGTTATATTTCCAGGAATTAAAACATTTTTTTGTTTTTAATTTGTTTAATCTTAAATTTGGTGTAAACTGATTTTGTTTTTTTACCTTTTAACTACAGTATAGGGGGTACACTCACTTTGTCAATCCCCATAAAGAGAATCGTCGCCTAAAATGCAAAACAAAGTGACAACACTTTTTTAAAATCAAGTTATTACTTAATTGTGATGCATTGTCCCCCTATAAAATTATCAAAATGTGATTTGCTAGTTGTGATACAATTCATTAACTGAAACCATTTCAGACCTATCCGATGAAAAATGACGGACTTATGAACAAAATTAAAAAAAATGTTTCACAACGTTTTTCGCTGCTACTTTAAAAAAGCAAAATGTGTTGGATTGTTGGTGACGATATATTATATTGATCAGTGATCGATTCTGAGAAGTTCTATGAACATCCCTCCGTCTGTCTGTATGTAACACGATGTAGTCCAAAATAAAACAGCTATCCACATGACGTTTGGTACAAATATTTTTTATAGTCCTAGGTAGGTTAAAATCGGAACGGAGGGGAAAAGTTTCACCTTGGAGAAGCGAACCAACCTCTAAAACGCAATTTTTTAGCGATCATTGTTTTTTTGTCAAGCAAATGAAACAATTTTATGTCGGATGAAGTATAAGTCCTGAACTTGGACCAATTTTTTGAGGTACGAACACTTTTATTGATGCGACTGGTCCGCGACCTTACACGGTTAATTGCAATTGTTCTACTCATCACAAATCTGATCTCCAAACTTTTCTTGTTAATTTTTGCCAAATCATAGCGGATGAACCCGATATAATAGCGACTTAAAAATAATTCGAGGCTAAAGCTTAAACATTGCTCTTAAGGATTCTGAACTCTTTTGGTCAGTCGCCTTAACCCCTAGGGCACCAAATATCTCTCAATGATGTCTTGTTCCCAAAAAAACGATTTTTGCCGCTACAAATCAAATAAAAAAAAACCTTATTCGAATGGAACGCCACCTTATAGTATAAGGCTTATAAACATGATTACAATTATTCTCCTGGTCAAAAATCCTGTCTCCATACTTTTTAAGGGTATAGCTCAAACATTGCTTGCTCTTAAAGACGTATAACTCAATTCATCAGTGGCTTCAACCTTTGGAGCACCAATCTTTTAATAAAGTGTTTTCCCCCAAATTTTTTTTTTGATATGACAGCATTGAAATACAATTGGTGCCCAAAAAGTTAGGGCGACTGACCAAATGAGTACTGCATCTTAAAGAGGAAAGTTTTAGCTTAACCCAAAACGGCGATTTTTTGAACTTTGACCAAAATTTTCTCAAAAACCAGATGTGATGGAAAAGTGCGGAGACTGGATTTTTGACCAGCAGAACTAATGTAATCAAGTGTATAAGGTCTCGTCGCAGTCGCATTTTCGATGTTTAGTAATGTTATTAGAACATTGGCATCGTCAGAATCGCTTACTAAATCTACTTCCTAATGAATTCTAAAAATACACTTTTTAAGTAGTTCAAAAATGCTCTTAAATAGTGATCTTAAAGATGTAATAAAACTTTACATACAAAAATTTAAACTATGACAACAGTATGAGTACTACTTTATATGTACTTAAAAAATGTAAAAAAAACTACTTCTTTTGAGCGACACCGCCTTGTTAAATTCACTAGAGTTTCAGCAAAGTTAGAACTACTTTAGGAGCAGTTGAACTACTTTTTATTAACATTTTAGTATGTTCTTTTTTTGCTGGGAACTTAAGAACTTTGATTTTTTAAATTTCTTACAGTATTTTTTTTATCACGAAAAGGGATTTTTCTTAAAATAATATAAAACAAGTAAAAAAGTTAAATTCAGCCTTGTCGAATGTAGTGATACCCTCCACAATTTCAATAAGATTATTGCAAAAACCTTTATTTAAAAGGAAAAAAAAAAATTTTGAAAAAAAAAAATTTCCGCGAAAAAAAATTTTGGTAAAAAAAATCCGCGATTTTTTTATTTTTTTGTCAAAAAATATGTTCGTACTTGTTTAAATACCATTTGGTGTGCAATTATGTTCACATATGTCAACCAGAAGCCGAATTAAAGCATTTTGTATTTTAAGGTTATGTTGAATGTACTGAAATTTTTGAGGTGTGCTTACATTTTCGTTCATAACTTTTGAACCGCTGAACCGATATCGCTCAAATGCAATACCAAACTTCTCGGGAGAACTTCCAATAAATATGTTAAGTTTCAGTCATCTCTGTGCCATATTTTGTCCGTGACAGCATTTTCCACAGACAGACAGACGGACAGACGGACATCGCTAGAATGTCCTAAAATCGATCGGGCATCATAAATATATATACTTTATGGGGTCCCAGATCGATATTTCGATGAGTTACAAACGGAATGACAAACTTATATATATCCTCTATCACTAAGTGGTGGGTATAAAAATAGCATAAAAAACTAGATATATGAGATCGAAAATAAAAACGTAACAACAAAGAAAATTATATTCATTGGTCGTAATCCAACCACGAACCCCTTGGATCCATATCCAACAAGGGTCTCGTTCAGTGACGCTCCGTCTAATGTGCGGAGGTGTTCTCTGAACACCTAGCATTTTTCCCTCAAATAAGTCAGTTTTATATTTTTATAATTTTTTTCAAAGGTTCAAAAATATTTTCGCACATATAATTCGACATGTTCTCATAGCAGAAAATGTTCACTTTCAGTTGGTAGGTATATCATTTTTTATTTTCCGTCGTTTCATAAAAAAGTTATGCCAAATTTTGTAAGCATTAATGCAATTGTTTCCAACAGTTAAGTGAATGTGCGACAAAATTTAAAGAACAAACGAAGTTGTTGGGTTGTTCTTAACTTTGTTGCGCACACTCAACTAGTGTTAAATTACAACAACTACTACAAACAAAATATAAATTTTTAAAGGCATTTTTGTGCGGCAAATTAAGTAGCACACGTAACTTTAAGAGGTGATATCTTTTTACTGGAAAGAGCTATTGCTTTAATTTATATATATATATACATATGTCCTTTATTTAATTAAATATTAAGGCCTTTATTCATAATACTTAAAGTGTACTTAAAGTAGGTTTATTTGACAAATATTCATGCAATATCAGTCAAATAAACCTACATTAGATTTAATTTACTCATTATGAATAGCCCAGTAAAAGAATATTAATTTAAAAGCCATATAATACTTTGGGATTTTGTCTATGATTGTCATTACAGATATCATTTAAATTTTACACACAAGGTTGCCAAATGGCAACATACCTTTTTACATGTTTTTTGGTTTTAAACAACAAAAAAAATATATTCTTTTTGTTTTAAATATTGAAAAACATGAAGGTTTGTTTGCTGCACGTTAATTTTATTCTGATGATGTGAGGAAGAAAATATTTCGGCGATTGTTAATATTTTCAATTAAAGAAAATATGGTGAATTGCGTTTTACCATTTATTTTTGGCAAAAAAATTTTTTTTTTTTTTTATTGTAACGCAAAATTCGTTTTAAAACAATTTTTTTTTTAAATACAGATGGAGGAATTCTTAAAGATACAAATATTTTTATTTAAAAACGAATTTACTGGTTAATTTTTTAAGTAAACTAATAAATTAATTACACAATTATTTTAGTGTACTTTCCATTAAATCACACAACTCTACATATTCAGAAAAATTCACTTTTCCAGCAATTGCAATACATAAACTATATTTATTTTGAATTTCTGATTTAAAATCTGACTTCCACTTGTTTCTGTCCCGTATCGTTTTTCAGAAAATCGCGTTTGAAAATGCAAAACCCCAAATTTAGTACTTTTTTTCATTCCACAAATTAACTTCGTGATTCTAAATCACATTTTTAAATCCTTATTGACCGTCATCTTTTAATTCCAAATCTGCGATCAACAAATTTCTAGAACCTTTTGTTTTTTGTACTTTTTGTGTATTGAAAAAGCAAAATTTCTTGAAAAGGGCAATAATTTTTTTTTTTTTTTGCTTGTTGGGCCGACAAGATATGGCCCTGGATATGTGCATGTTCTTAAAAATATTTTTTTTAAACCATAAGCATAAAGGTGGGTATAAGCTTACTTTTTGTAACTGTTCACCGAAAGTCATTTCAGAACAAGATCTAAAAATTTGAAATTTTGCGGAAAAAATTCAATTAATTAAGGAATTATATTAGTTTTGTGTTTAAAATATTTTTATGACAAAACGTGATACTTCTCTTCCAAAAATTGAGTTGTGCCTTGTTAGGTTAATTTTATATTAATGGTGAACACCCTGACGAAAACCTCACGGCACGTCCCTGGTCTCGTTGGACCCTTAATATTTAAAGAAAGTGGGTAGGTGTGTTCAGAGAAAATGTTTGGACTAAAAAAATATTGTGGGTCGGTCATACATTTTATTGCTCTAAGGGCACTCGTAGGGCAGTTAGAGCGGTTGGAGCAAATTTTAAAAAATGTCATTTTGTGTGGGAGCCCCCTTAGAAATTGGAGATAGGGTATTATTTTGATCCAAAGAATTGTTTAGACGTAAAAATTAATGGGGATTGGTCTTGGAAATGACACCTAAATGACGCACCATTGGAGCAGTAGAAATGATTTTAAGTTGTTGTTTGTGTTTTTCTGATTGAAGAAGAAAATTGTGTCTTCTAAAGATTAAATTAAATGTGGATTTACCCTAGACCATGGTTTCTGTAGCCACTTCAGTAGGCAATTAAATTGATTATTTGATATTTGCTAGAAAAATTCTTTATATGTTTTTTTATCAACAGACTAGCCTGACATGAGCTTCGAACCTGTGTCGTAAAATCACTCATGTTTTGTATACCGAAGCTGTAACCACTAGGCTATACTCGGTATACAAACATCAGTGACTAAACGTAGTTTGTTTTTAAACCCACAGTAGTTTTCGTGTGTGACGTATGCGGAAAAGCTTTTTCTCTAACTCAAGCAATGCATTTAATCTAGAGACCAACAACAATTTTCTTAATCTTTCATTTACTTTATTTTATGCAAACTTTACTATAGCGGAGAATTTTTTTTGTTCTTCAAACTACAGTAACGCATAGTTAAAGTGAATTGCCCACACGAGCGACATTTGTCAGTATTGCAATAATTACAATATTTTTTTTTTCAAAAAATTTTAAAAAATAGTAATAATCGTTATCCCACGATCCTCCTGGTCAAAAAAGTTGTAGAATCTATAGAAGTTTTACACAAAAAAATAAAAAAAAAAAAAATCGAAGAGTGCAAACATTTTCAAAAATGAGATTTTAATTTTAAAACTTAAAAATCGCATACTGAAGATTTTTTTATTTTGGATTTTTTTTTTTAAAGTATGTAAAAATCAAAAATTAAAAAAAAAAAAAATTGAAATTTGGGCCATTATTGAAGAAGTTATGAGTAAAAGAAGTTTGAGTAAAGGAACAAACTACCAATTTTTAAAAATTCGATATCTTTTGAACAGGTCATCAAAAAAAATTTGAAAATTTACCACGAAGGGATTTTCGAAGGGTACTAAAAACTGTAAACAAATTGGGCAAATCTAAAATTTTTTTTTTTCAAAGTGTCCGATTTGACATGGAATGCCCCATATATACCTCATGGGGTCCTAGACCGATATTTCAATACTATAGTTGGAGGGTTTAAAAAAAAATAATTGTTCGATTAATTGGCATAAATTAATCGATTTGGTTGTTATTCGAAAATCGTCATTTTTAAATTAATCGAACAAGAGTTTGGTTTTGTTTTATCGATTAATCGAATTATTCTTAATCGGTTGACAACTCTACTATCTACACAAAAAAAAATCAGAAGTGCGTTTTTTTTTTCTCGAGAAAATCGCAATTCAATATTAAATTTGCTAATAATTTTGTAATTTTCTTTTATTTTCTAGTTTCAATATAGCGTATGTTTACCATTTATGCAGATATTTGTTACTCTTTCGCTATGTTGAAATTAGAAAATACATGAAAATTACAAAATTAATATGAAATTTAATGTTCAAATACAACTTTCTCAAAAAAAACACGAAAAATCCACAAAATATGGTGTCATTTCTTGTTGTTGTCTTGAGCAATTGGTATTGCACTTGGGCGATATTGGTTCAGTGGTTCAAAAGTTATGAACGAAAATATAAGGACACCCCGAAGATATTGGTACATTTCACATAACCTAAAAATAAAATATGCTTTACTTTGGCTGGTTTTATTTGAACAGAATTGGATAACGAATGATATTTGAACCAATCCAAACATAATAAATAAATTTCTCATTGTCAGAGTATTTTTTTTATCAAAAAAAATTTTTCCGCGATGTTTTTTTTTTTTTTTGGTTTTTATTAATTTTAATTTTTTTACCACTTTTTTTACTATATTAAACAAAAAAAAGCGAACATTTTTTACCAAAAAAAATTTTTCAGCGGATTTGTTTTTTATTTTTTTTTTTATTTTTATTAATTTTAATTTTTTTTACCATTTTTTTTACCATCCCGGTTAAAAATGTGCATATATGTACATTAGAGTGTCCCTTATTTTGGAAATGTTGGAAATCTTGAGACGGTACCCGCTCATTTTTTTCCTTTTGACTTAAAAATAACTCAGGAAAAATTTTACGCCCCTAGGACCACGCCTTCCCTACGCGACGGGGCCTTAAAGAGCGGGGCCTAAAAAATCATTTTTCCATACAAACCAAAAATTTTTTTTTTTTATTTTTAATTTTTTTGTTATTATTTATTTTATTACTTGGTTTGCTTATTCACGACAAAAAATTTGATTTTGGTGGGATAAGTCTTTCAGCGCTAAAAAATTTTTCGCAAAAAAAAAATTTGAGCCGCCGGGGTCCTGCAGTAAAAAATTTTTAAAAAATATTTTTTTTTAGTTTTGACCAGCAACGGTTTTAGTTGTTATGTTGCTTTTAATGATATATATTCCAAAAAAAAAAATATTCATACCTGTGACATCTTTATCTTTTTCGAAAAAAAAATTTTTAGCCGTAGGGATCCTACGGTAAAAAATTTTTAAAAAATATTTTTTTTTAGTTTTGAAAAGCAACGGTTTTAGTTGTTATGTTGTTTTTAATGATATATATTCCAAAAAAAATATTATTCATATTTGTGACATCTTTATCGTGTATCGAAAAAAAATCAACAATGCATTTTGTACCCTTTTTTAGAACACGATTAAGATGTCACAGATACAAAAAATATTTTTTTATGAATATATATCATTTAAAGCAACATAGCAGCTAAAACCGTTGCTGGTCAAAACTAAAAAAAAATATTTTTTAAAAATTTTTTACTGTAGGACCCCGGCGGCTCAAAATTTTTTTTTGCGAAAATTTTTTTAGCGCTGAAAGACTTATCCCACCAAAATCAAATTTTTTGTCGTAAATAAGCTAAGCAAGTAATATAATAATTAACAACAAAAAAATTAAAAATCAAAAAAAAATTTTTTGGTTTGTATGGAAAAATGATTTTTTAGGCCCCGCTTTTTAAGGCCCCGTCGCGTAGGGAAGGCGTGGTCGTAGGGGCGTAAAATTTTTCCTGAGTTATTTTTAAGTCAAAAGGAAAAAAATGAGCGGGTACCGTCTCAAGATTTCTAACATTTCCAAAATAAGGGACACTCTAATGTACATATATGCTCATATATTGTTACATGTATGTTCATATATGAATCATATATGACCTTATATGGTGTATATGGAAGCATATATGTTGTCATATTTTTTAAAAATGGGCTCATATGTGGAAATGTATGAACAAATATATTGACATATATGTATAGTATCACTTGATTTGTTAAGCAACGTAAAAACACGTTTTGCTGTTTTATGTGGCATTCACACTTGCTGTTTTGAAGTGTTCAAGAGTGAGATATAATGCATCACAATCAATCAATAACTCGTTTTTAAAGAAGAGTGTTGTTCGTTGTTTCGCATTTTAGTTGACGATATATTGATTCATATTCCTGACTAAGAAAGTTTTGATGTATTCATATCGCCGCTGTTCCTAAAAATGGAGTCATGTGTTTTCGGGCAAGTTTTCAGGAGAGCAAAGAAAACGTTTATTTTCGTCCCTTCGCAATATTTTTTAAAAGTTTGTTCAATAAAAAATTCTTGTACCGATACGATATCCACATGCTACAAAAAAGTATGAAATTTTTAACGGGTTTCTAGTGGTGCAGAAATTTTCAAAAAACAGACATATAACTCCTCTTTTAAGTGTTTTTTTGAACAACTGCTTTTGTTTACAAAACCATTCTTACTGTAATTTTCTTTCTAGGGGAACGAATACAAAACAAAGTGTGCTCGTGGTTTAAAGCGACGTTATTTAAAATGACGTATTTAAAGTCCTTGAAATTTTGATATTTAAGAGCTCTTCAATAAACAGCGGACAACAAATTTCGTAAACAAGTGATGCTTTTCCGCTTTTTCTTGTAACTATTTTAGAGCTTTGACATTAATCGAAATCACTGAAAGATGATGTACTTTAAACACTAAAATTTTGTGACTTCAATTGATTTAGTTGCTTTCACAAGGCTTGATTACTCACCTTTTAGGATTTAGATAACAGCATGAAAATATGCATAACTTTGGAAGTATTTTCCAAAAAATCTTTACAATTCATTCGAAATACTTGTAAGCAATGTATTACTTAAATAGTGGTCAATTTCGTCACATTTTATTACTCTTTGATAAACAAATGTTAACCTCCTTTTCGGATCTTTTTTAGTATGACGAACACAGCTACTTTTACTTACATTTGAACCACTCAAGATATCAAAAAACGGTTTGGCGAGTAAACTCATGCCCAATAAGTTCGAAAACTACACATGACTCCTTTTTAGGCGAAGCGACAAAATGTAGGTTACTTACTACATTATTTATGCCAACTCTCAATTATATTGTAAAAAGTTGATTGTTATGAAATTACAATTTCAAAAAATTCATTGAATCCTAATAAAATCAATTAGAATTCAAAAAAATTTAATTGAAATTCAAAAATAACTGAACTGAAATTCAAAAAAGATCACTTGAAATTCCCAAAAATCCATTGAAATTCAAACAACTCAATCGGAATTCAAAAAAATAAAGTGGAATACAAAACAAAATCACTTAAAATTCTAAATAAATCCATTGAAATAAAAAGAATAAATTCGAATTCAAAAAAGTTTAATTGAAATTTTAAAAAATCACTAAAATTTCGAAAATTCAATTAGAATTAAAAAAAAAAATCAAATAAAATTGATAAATATCAAATTAAATTCAAAAAAGGATCTTGAAACTACAAAAAAAAAAAAATGGGAGTTTAATTGATTTTTTGGAATTCTTTTTACTTTTTGTTCAGCTTTAAGCTTGATTTACACGTTAACTACCCTTGACCACCCTTATCTACTATTTCCCAGTATTGGGGGATAACAAATGTCAAATTCAAATAATTTTTCATACAAAATTATTTAAACCCGGCAATTCGTATCACTAATACTGGGAAATTGGAGATAAGGGTGGTCAAGGGTAGTTAACGTGTGAACTGCCCTTTAAGTTATTTTATTTATTTTTTCAAGTTTAAGTCATAGTCAATTAATTTAAGGTTGCGTGTATTTTTTTTAAATTTCGATGGATTTTGTGATCTTTTTTGAATTTTTATTTGATATTTTTTAAAAATAATTAGAGTAATATACAAATCACAATTGGTATTTTCGAACTTCAATATTTTTCTTAGTCGATATATTTGAAAAATAACATAAGTGTATACATTAGCATGTCCCGAAATCAGTAAATTTTGGAATTTCTTTAGGACATACCCCTAGAACGATGCTTATTAAAGAGTTGATTACGGGAAAAATTATTAAAAAAATTTTGGAGGTCATCTTCAGGGCGCAACCAGCGCTTAAAGTTTGCATCCGTGGTTCATTTGGTCAAAAAAAATATTTTTTTTTATTTTTAAAATTGGTGCCAAAAGTTTCGTTAGGTAGAGTACATTCTGGAAAAAATATTTGTAAAGTTTTCATGGAGCAATTTTGGTCCAGCGCAACGTTTTGAAACTTCGAAGATGCATAATTTATTACATATTTTTTTAAGTTTTCGTAAAAAACAGCTTTTTATACAAAGGCTTGAACATAAACTTCGTTTTATACAAAATCTTAAAAGAACTCTTAGAAACTCCAGTTTTTACAAAAACTTCAAAAACTACACTCAAAAAAAAAAACTGTAATAATAGCAAAAAAAGCTTGTAAACCTACAAGAAAATTTGCTGATTTTGAACCCACAATTTTTTTGCTAAAGTTAGCAAAAATGTTTTGCCAATAATTAGTTAACAAATTTTTTTTGTTTTTGAACTTAGTTCATACACATCTGAGGACCCCATTGGGTTCGGACCTGATAGGTCCAGACCCCGATGGGCCTAGACCTAGTTGGGTTCCTTAAAAATCGTCATAGTTTTTGATCCAAAATTTGTGTCCGTTTCGCTCTACCTTGCATAGTTTTTGAGATACGTGATTATAGGGGACCACTGGGGTCTTGAGAATTAAAAAACTCGATAACTTCAAAAATATTACTCGTAGAGCTTTTGACTACGATATGAGCATTTTAAAATTTTCGGGAATGCTAACATTTTTGGATCCAAAGTTAGGGCCCATTAGGGTCCATACATGTGAAGAGAACCGGCGATACTATGGAGAGCTCGAGAACCAAAAATGGCCTCCATTTTGCTCTATCTGGCTTAGTTTCCGAGATAGCGAGTTAGCGCCATTTTAAGTTTTCTGAAAATAAAAAAAAAATTACCATTTATTTTGTTAATATTTTAATATTAGCAAAAAAGCTGGTAAAAATTTGGTCAACTCAATTTTAAATCTAGCAAAAAAAAAATAGTTTAAATTTTGTTTAAAATTGCTAATGCGCTAAATGAAGTTTACAAGATATTTTTGCTAACATGCTAATCTCAACTAAAAATTTGCTAAAAGTTAGCTAACCAGCATTAGCAAAAAAAAAAATTAGTAAATCTACTAATGTATTATTTTGAGTGTACATAATAAATTACACCTTTTCAAAATTTCAAAACGTTGTGCTGGACCAAAATTGCTCCATGAAAACTTTACAAATATTTTTTCCAGAATGTACTCTACCTAACGAAACTTTTGGCACCAATTTTAAAAATAAAAAAAAATATTTTTTTTGACCAAATGCACTACGGATGCAAACTTTAAGCGCTGGTTGCGCCCTGAAGATGACCTCCAAAATTTTTTTAATTACTTTTCCCGTAATCAGCTCTTTACTAACCATCATTCTAGGGGTATGCCCTAAAATTTTTCATTTTCGGGACACGCTAGTATACATATATGTTTTCATATAAATTATATATGTCCATTAGGGTGTTTTTTTTTATTTTTTTTTTTGTAATTTCGAGGAGCGCGCAGCGGATTTTTGTGCCATTTGATGTTAAAATAATTGTGTAAAAATTTGAGCTAAATCAGATAAAATTAACCCGAGGCGCAAGGAGGTCAAAGTTTCGAGAAAAAGCCAAAATGGCCAAATTTTGAAAAAACTTAAAAAAATGTAAATTTTGTAAAAATAAAAAAAAAATATATTTTTTATTTAACTTTCTTGCAATAATACTCAGAAAAAATTATCTTAACTTTTTATGACGGCAGTAACAGTTTCAAACTTGAAATACAAAAATGAACATGCATTTGGGGGGGGTGGGAGTACCTGAAATGAGTGTTTTCGATTTTTTGAAAATTTTATTAAACAAAAAAATTAAATCTTACTGTTCTATAGCAATGGATTATTAAATACATCCTAAGGCTTAAATATTTAAAAAATTGGGGATATCCATCGACTCAATTTGTTTTTGGAGTCATTTGAGTTTTGCGGATTTCAAGGATTTTTTTTTGACTATGAATTTTTACTTTAAACTGAATTTTGGTTAAAGTTTACAAATCTTGTTCTGTAAACTGATTCATTTGATAAAAATAACTAAGTTACGTTATATTATTTTTTTGAACATCATTAACCCATTTTGGCAGGGGGTCAAATATGACCCAGGCAGAAAATGTACTGTTTTGTTTCAATTTTACGTAATTCATCTCTTCAATAATATTTTTGTTGTTTTATTTTATAATAATAATTTCGAAATAACATATATTTTTAACCCTTTGTTAACCCGATATGGCCAGGGGCAAGAAAATACACACCTTGTATTAGAAAAAAAAATTAAATATTTTTTTCATTTGCAACGCAAACGAGGGCAGCTTAAAATAGAGTAAAAAATACTGTTATAAGGGGGAGGTAGAGGATTAATATATTCCACAAAAATATTTTCCATAATATTTTCTACAAAATTGCTGAATACACCTTGAACCTCAGATGTAAAGAAAACATGGTTTTAAATACCGATATGCTGCAAGAACAGCCCAAAGCTTGGAAAATTTAACAGTCTCTAAAAAAAATCCGATGTGATCTTTTAAAACGCTGACACCTCTAACGTAATTTTGGAAAAACTTTGTCTCATCTGCCGTAATTTTGGAAAAAAACTTTGAAATTGTTGTACAGTGTAATCGATATTGAATTTAAATTTAAGTTTTTTTATGATAACATGAATTTCTGTTATTTAGATTTTTTTTCGTTTCGTTTGCGTTTCAGATGAAAAAGAAATATTTAAAAAATATTTTTTTTTCTAAAACAAGGTGTGCTTTGTTTTGCTCCTGGCTATGTCGGGTTAACAAAGGGTTAAAAATACATGTTATTTCGAAATTATTATTATAAAATAAAACAACAAAAATATTATTGAAGAGATGAATTACGTAAAATTGAAACAAAACAGTACATTTTCTGCCTGGGTCATATTTGACCCCCTGCCAAAATGGGTTAATGATGTTCAAAAAAATAATATAACGTAACTTAGTTATTTTTATCAAATGAATCAGTTTACAGAACAAGATTTGTAAATTTTAACCAAAATTCAGTTTAAAGTAAAAATTCATAGTCAAAAAAAAATCCTTGAAATCCGCAAAACTCAAATGACTCCAATAACAAATTGAGTCGATGGATATCCCCAATTTTTTAAATTGTTAAGCCTTAGGATGTATTTAATAACCCATTGCTATAGAACAGTAAGATTTAATTTTTTTGTTTAATAAAATTTTCAAAAAATCGAAAACACTCATTTCAGGTACCCCCCCAAATGCATGGTAATTTTTGTATTTCATGTTTAAAAGTGTTACTGCCGTCATAAAAACTTAAGATAATTTTTTCTGAGTATTATTGCAAGAAAGCTAAATAAAAAATATATTTTTTTTTTATTTGTACAAAATATAAACTTTTTTAAGTTTTTTCAAAATTTGGCCATTTTGGCTTTTTCTCGAAACTTTGACCTCGTTGCGCGCCGGGTTAATTTTATCCGATTTAGCTCAAATTTTTACACAATTATTTTAACATCAAATGGCAAAAAATCCGCTGCGCGCTCCTAGAAATTCCAAAAAAATAAAAAAACCACCCTAATGTCCATATATGTCATATATGAACATATGCCCTCAAATTACGTATATGGTCATATATGGACAATCATATATGAAGCATATTTGATCATATATGCACATTTTTCACCGGGATATTAAACAAAAAATAAATATTTTTTACCAAAAAAAATTTTTCAGCGGATTTTTTTTTTAAATTTTTATCAATTTTAATTTCTTTTACCAATATAACAAAATTTTTTTACAAAAGTATTTTCCAAATTTGTTTTCAAAAGTTTTTTTTTAAATAAATTTTTTGAAAATAATATTTTTACATTATGGAGGTCATCATTACTTTCAGCATAATTTTATGTTTTTACTTGTTTTTACTAATTTCAAACGCCTTTAAAAAATTCAAAATTTCAGTGGGCCATAGAAAAAGAACTCGAGTTAAGTTTTCGAAACCCTTCGGGGGTTTTTGTGTTATTAGTATACTTTCTTTTTTTTGGTTCCATTAAAGATACACTCAGTGTCCCTTAATTTGTTGCATAGTGTTGTTAAATTATTCATTTAAAAAAAATATATATAGATTTATCAAGTTTTAGTTGTTCTTCTAGTTATTAAAGTTTTGTTTACTATGTATTTATATAATTTTTTTTGGAACACGAGATTTTTTTTATGTTTATACCGCATATATCCGTTTTATACGCACATTTTTTCCGTTTTATTTTTTTTATTTTTCTTGCTGATTTATGGCTTTAACTAGTGAAAAAAATTTGATATGAGGCATTCCACACCAAATGTCCAGCGAAAAGAATGATTTTCTTAATAGGTTGTGTTGATAGCCCTATATGAAACTAAGAAAATTGCGTTTTTGGTTTTTGAATTTTGGGCTTAGGAGGGCTTAGGAGGCCTGGCTAAAAATTGAAAAAAATGTCAAATTTGTGTGGAGTGGCCTTGATTAAATATTTATCAAATTAATAAGGAACCCGTTCTAAAATTTTCCATTTTTTTAAAAAAGTCAATTTATCAAAAATCCGGCCACTGTTTTTTTAAATGTTTTTTTTAAGTTTAGATGTTTGTCTATCCACACAAAAAAAAATCAGATGCTTGTTTTTCGTTTTTTTTTTCGAGAAAATCGCATTTGAATATTAAATTTCATAACAATTTTGAAATTTGCTTGTATTTTCTTGCTTCAACATAGCGGATGAGCAACAATTATTTGCATAAATAATAATCATACGCCATGTTAAAACAAGAACAAGCAAATTACAACATTGTTATGAAATTTAACATTCAAATGTGATTTTCTCGGAAAAAAACGAAAAACACGCATATAAAATTTTGCTTGTGAACAAACATCTAAACATCATAAAAAAGAAAAAAAAAGGTGGCCGGGTTTTTGATAAATTGATTTTTTAAAGAAATGGTAAATTTTGGAACAGTTTCTGAAAATTAAAAAAAAAAAAATTTTAATCGATATCCCACAAAAAAATATACAAGAATGAACATTTTTGAGATTCAGGTGCAATCCGTTTTAATTTGTAAATATTGAATTTAATCGACACAAATTTGATAATTTATTTTTTTTAATTTTGCCACGTCTCCTAAGGTATTGAAAAACCCAAAACGCCGTTTTTTAAGTCCCATATAGGCCTATCAATACAACCTTTTCAGAAATTCATGGGACATATGTTTTTCTGTAGCGGGACATTTGGTGTGGAATGCCTCATATTTGTATAGTATAATGTGTTAAGCTAAACAATAAACAATATATACTATATTCAGCAGATTTTATGATTTTTTTTTATACATCCAATATGAATAATCTAAAAAAAAAAGGAAATAAACTATATTCGCTGAACTGTATTTATACCCTACATTCATAAAAGGACTTTTGAGTTTAGAATAATTTTTGAATGTTTCTAAAGGATGTTTTAAAATTCTTTAGAAGATTTTGCTGTTTCGATTCAATATCGAATACATTTTGTTTTGAACTGCTAGGACACTCGCTCGGTACTTCGTAACCGGTTATATGAAATACCAGATATTGAAAGAATCAGGATTTAAGTGAACATTTCTAACCTAAGCTCCCCACGTCTTACAAGGAAGGTATCTCATAGCTTACACTCCGATTTTTCTGCAATATATATATGTTATCAAGTACCGAAAAGTAAGTTTAATCCGTTATTTTTTAGGGGCTATTTCGGTAGTTTAAAAAAGGGTGGCTACCTTATGAAAAATTATGGCCTTACGGGAAAATCTGAATAAAAGCGAAACTAACAGGATTTTCGCCAAAAGCAAAAGCAAGTGTCGGCTTAAACTTAATAGAGATTTTTTATGAATTTGGGGTGGTACGTATATTGAATAACTCAAAATCTAGACGTAATGGAAAAATTTAGAGAACAGATTTGGAATCATCTACTAAAATTCATCATCTGAATTCAAACCGGAAAATGAGTGCTGAGCGATGTTATTGATAAAACCAACATATCCTTGTAATCCGCTAACTTTCCCTCGCAATTCCCGAAAAATGGGCAGACGGATGTCCGCCATATTTTACATTTTTCTTCTCAAAGGTGTTCTTAATGAATTCAGAAGAAAAAAAAATATTC